>JARWLC010000017.1:13959406-15256906 GCA_033318265.1 Phyllotis vaccarum | reverse complement strand
CATAATAATAACAAAGATAAAATTCTTAGTGAAGGGTATTGTGAAACTTAGTTGAAGATGTGTTACATTTGCTTATGCTGTAGAACATCTGTTTAGTGATGCGAAGATGTGTTGCATTCCTTTATATTTGTTTAACTTCGTGAAGCTGTGCTATTTTGTCTGCCTAAAACACCTAATTGGTTTAACAAAGAATTGAATGGCCAATAGCTAGGCAGGAAAAGGGATAGGTAGGACTGGTAGGTGAAAAGAATAAACAGAAGAACAAAAGAATGGGGGAAGAAAAAAGGGGCCAGGAGGAGAGAGGAGGGCACAAGGAGCCAGCCATCCAGCCAGCTTCAGAGCAAGAAGTAAAGAAAGGAATAGAACATAGAGGAAGCTAGGCCAGAAGCAAAAGCTGGGATCATTTAAGAAAAGCTGGCTAGAAACAACCAAGCTAAAACCAGGCATTCTTAAGAAAGAATAAGTTTCTGTGTGGTTATTGGGGAGCTGGGTGGCGGACCTCCAAAAGAGTAAAAAACCCAACAACTTAAAAGGTTTTAGAGGCAGTTGCCAGCATCCATGAGAGGGGAAGCAAAACAAAGACCTTCCACATCAGTTCTTCACCCTCACTGCATCACACTCACGAGATAATGCACAGATGCCCAGACCATTTGCTAAAGGAAGTGACACATTATCCTTTCCCCCACCCATCTGGTAATTTCTGAAAGACAGTCAAGTTCTGATGATGCTGCTGGCTCCTTGGAAGCTTGTGTCTTCCTTCCCAAGGGAGGTGGGGGGAGAGCAAACCAAGGATAGAGTCTATTTTTGGTAGCCAGCCATTGGGGATGCCTTGAGGATAGGGCAAAGGGTCACCAGCAATACAGTACTATTCTGGGACAGAGACACAAACTTCCTTCCTGTCCAGCTCAGGAACAGTCACTGTAAAGTTGGAATCTTTCTCAGAGGGCTGGAAAGATTTGAAAATGGGCTGAAGTGGCTGGGTTCTGGACAGACGGACAGACTGAGTGGGAAGAAGTTTGTCAGGATTCTACGTGTTGAAATCACAGCAAAGCTGAGTCCATTAGGGAAAGGTGAATGGCTGTCACATTGTAGAGTGGTAACACAGAGGACCTAGTGGCATCCGGCTGTCACTTTTATTTTTCAAATGGTTCCTGGGACAGAACTCAGGGCTTCATATATGCTAGGCTAGTACTCTACCCCTGAGTCACACCCAAACCCAAACCAACCCTTTTATTCACTCCTGAGGCATCCTCACAGTGCTAAATGTGATATGAAGGAAGAACAGGAAATATGTGGATGAGGTGCCCAACTAATGGAACCAGAGGGCTGGCCCATGTTAATGTATAAGTCAGATGAAATGCCCTGAAACTTAGCTGGAGGTCAGAGGGATGTGTGACTCTTCACTAACTGCATCCAGCAACTAGAAAAAAAAAATTCTGCTCTTAAATGAGCAGAGGACCTCCTGGGTTGGGAAGGGAATGCCAGGGGGTAGGTAGGGCACTGTAGCCTTTGGATCTAAGGGCATTTGATGCACCAGGCCTTTGTTTTGTTCCAGCCAAGACTCTAGTGAAGGCATCCTGGGAATTTGCCCTGCAAACAGAAAGGGCATTTCCTTGTGTGGATTTCCTGTTTAGGTCTGTGTAGAAACCCAAAGGCTGGCTGGCCTCATAAATCCTCTAGACATTACTGGTGTGGACACTCTGGCTGGTTGCCATGGGAACACTGCACAAAAATAGAAAGGGGAGAAAAACATTCACGCTCTGAGTGTTGGGTGGGCTTCAGGCTTCCTGTCTGCCCATCCTAGACAGAGGGAGCTGGTTTCGAGGAGATGAGCAGCAGACTCCCTCCAGCTTCAGAGTTCCCAGGTTCCATTTCCTTTTTGAAGGGTCATGCATGGGCCATCTCAGTCATGGGAGGCCCCTGAAAATTTATCGAAGAAAACGGTGGTAAAAGTTTTACCTAAGTCGAAAGGAAATTGCCCTATGTGTCTTTTAGAAGATATTTTTGAACTCCAGTAGTTCTCAGACTTTCCTAAGTACTTAGGGCATTCCACAAGTGACAACCACAGCCTGCAGAGTACTGTGTAGTCAGTCTCACAGTTAGGCTTTGACCTAGCAAGGTCACGAATGAAATATTTGTTGAAGAGACATTACTCATTTCAGAGATGCTCTCTACTTCGTGTTTTCCTCACTTTTCTACATATGTTCACATTCCAGGTTGGCTTTCAGAGCTGTTACCTTGGTGTTAGAAGCCGTATCTTCATGCTCTGTGATGAATGCAGATTGGGAGGCAGGCAGCACTTGGAGACTGATCACACGAGAAAGAGATGAGGCAGTGCTACAGTTTATATTGGCAGGGCCCCTCAAAACTGAGTGGTAAAGGCGTGCTCCCCAGTTTCAGATGCTCTCAAGAGGCAGTGGAACCTTCAAATGACAAGTATGTGAGGAAATGGGGTCTCTGGGGATATTAACTGTGGGACCCTACGATGCTTCTTTTTCCTTTGGCTTTCTAGTAATTAACTCTGTCCTGATTCCTGCCACAGTGTGCTGTCTTATGTCAGGCCCCATAGCACTGGGGCCAACTGAGCCTCTGAAACCCCAAACCAAAATATTTTTTTATTTTTTTTTTAAATTTAATTTATGCCTTTGTTATAGCAATGAAAAACTTTTTATCAGGTGCAATAGAGGGATTTCTCTCCCCTGGAAGTGTTTTGGTCCTGTGGTGATATAGTGTATATTTAATAAAATCAGCTTGGAATATCAAAATAGAAATATCCACAATCAATCTAGGAAGGTCGGAGAGTAGTGACCTATGCCTTTAATCCCAGCACTCAGGAGACAGAGATCTTTCTGTGTTTCTGTGCGTTCGAAGCCTAACTATCAAACAGTAGTAACTTACACTTTTAATCCAAACTCTAGGATTATAATGCAGAGTTGAACTGGAAGTGAAAACAGCTGGGTGGGGAAGGTATATAAGGCAGGTGTAGGCAGAAATTCAGGCATTATGTAGAAGCGACTAGTCAGGCACAGGACCCTTGAAGAAAGTATTTACCCTGTTCAGCCTGAAGTTGGTTGGGTGGGAATTGACTGTGGTCTGTTTCCTCTGTCTGATCTTCTAGCTTTTCCCTAATATCTGTCCCTGGGTTTTCACTATATACTACTTAGAATTTATACAATATTTGGCTCTCAACTTTTGGGGCACGATTTTGCAATTGCCAGTCAGAGTAACATGTGGGCAGAGTAATTACTGGCTGGTTTTCTGTTAGGAGTTAGCCTTCAGCCTTAGAGCTTGCCACATGTATTTCTTCTCCACATTAATTTGGGCAAGTTTTTCTCCTTTTGGACCCTCTCCTTGGGCTGCTACCAAACTAGGTAGCTGCCTCACTTTATAGTCATCTGAAGTGTCACTGACAACAAGTTTGGTGAGTAAATTAGGTTTTCTTAAAATGGAGAATTTGCTTAAGGCAAGAGAACTTTTTTCCCAGCAGTGATAATGGAAGGTGGTTGGTCTCTCTTTGATATTATTCTAGACAATTTGAAACTAGAACCAGTAAAGGAGAAGATAAATAATGTAAATGGAACTATTATCATAATGTTTGTTATGAATATTTGATTATTTCTGTTTTATCATTTTAAAGGCCAGCTAATGTGAATGCCAAGAAGAAACTCTTTAGAAAGGCCTTTTTTAGAGAGAACATATAGATATTCAGACCCAGACAGAGGAATTTAAAGAACCATTCTCAACATAGTCTCATAAGAATACACAGAAACAACCCAAGGCTTACAAATAGCCAACATTAGTATATCCATTAACTTTAAAGAGATCAAAAAATGATAAAATACTATTCAGAAGTTAGTTGGGCTCTAGTACAAATGTTAGATATAAGAAGAGTCAAGGAAGCAATCATCATGCACGGTATGTACTCACCATTTGTAAAAAACAAATGTTAAATTCCTGGTCAACATGTAACTGAATTATCCCTAAAAAGCTGGTGAGATGTGGTTACAGCTCTTTTGGAGGCCATACTGCAGCTACAGTATGGAAGATGTTGTGGAAGGAGGAGGCTAAAACAATAGAACATAGAAGCAGAGATAGAGGCATAGAAATCTCCTAAGACAAACTTCCTGGGGAGAGATTATGCTGTTGTAAAAAAGCAATCACTATGTGATGAGCACACTCTGGATCTATGTCAAATGTCAGCCTTGAATGCATGGGATAGAATTGAAGAAATAGGAAAGAAAACTGAATCTTTTACAAAAGTGATTCAAGGCCCAAAAGATATCTTTACAGATTTTTTTTGTAAAGATTAACTTTAAGAGTAAACAGAATGGTATCAGATTCAGAAGCAACACAAATAATAATTGAATCTCTGCCTTTTGAAAATGCTAACTCACAATATTAATGGATAATTAGGCCATTAAAAGCAAGGTCAGCACCTTTGGAGGATTAGATTTGTGATACAATTAATTTGGAATCATATAACTGTGATGATAACTGAGTAGAAGAGGTTATTTTTAGAGGTATAAGGAAAAATCAAAATATTAAGTGTTACAACTGTGGAAGGCAAGGTCACATAAAAAAAGACTGTAAACAAGAGAAAACAATGTCTTGCTAGACATAATAAATAGAAATAATCCCTTCTGGAGTATGCAGAAGGTGTGGCAAAGAGAGGCATTGGACTAAGGACTGCAGGTCAACAAGGGACAGACAAGGTAATTTTTTGTGTTTGGGAAATACCCTGAGGGGGGCTTTCAAAAGCCCCCATATCAAGTCCAATTCAGTCTTATCCTGCCTTTATGGATGGAACACTTTACCAGAGTAATTAAAGAAACTAAAGCTTAAAAACCCACACTGCTCTGGACAATAGAAAAGCCATTGAAAAGAGAACCAAAAATTCAAGAAAAACCACAAAGCAAATATTTTGGCAACTTCTATAAATGAACAAAGGCCAAAATTAAAAATACAAATAAATGATGCCATCATTTAATGTTTGGTAGACACAGGAGTGAATGTTACAATAATTTCACCAGAATCCTGGCACCCAAATTGGCCCTTTCAGGAGGTAAAAGTTCAGTTTTTGGGAATTGGGACATTATCCCAGGGAAAACAGTGCAAGATGGCTTGAGTGTATAGGGCCATAAGGACCAGAGCAAAATTAAAGCCATATGTGGCTGACATTGCTATGAATTTATGGGAACAAGTCTTACTGCAACAATGGAATTCTCAGATTAACATCTCAGAAATGAACCATAAACTAACATATGCTTCTGGGGAAAAACATTTAGAAGGTATTAATGGAAAACAGTCACCAACCATTCAGGTTGTACAAAAACAAGAAACAACAGCTGCTGATCTTTCAAAAACACTCACACCACTACCTTTAAAATGGTTAACAGAGAAGCCTATATGGGTTCATCAATGTCCTTTAACAAAAAAGAAATTTCAAGTCTTAGAATAGCTGGTACAGGAGCAGTTAAATGTTCAGCATATTGAAGAATGAATCAGCACTTGGAATTCTCCTATATTTGTAATCAAAAAGAAATCCAAAAAATGGAGAATATAACAAATCTAAGAGAGGTAAACAAGGTGGTTCAGCCATGGGCTTTCTACAACCTGGAATTCCTTTGCCTGTTACCTAAAAAGTATAGCCTATTATAGTTATTAACTTACAAAACTATTTCTTTACCATACCTCTACAAGAACATGACTATAGGGGTATTGTGTTGCTTCATTGTAAATAATTGTCCCACCCACTGGTTTAATAAAAAGCGCTGATTGGCCGAAGGCAGGCAGGAAGTGTGGGTGGGGCTACCAGACTAAGAAAAACTCTGAGAACAGGAAGCACAGAACAGAATGCCAGAGAGAAGCCAGAAGAAGCAGAAGACAATACCGAGCCGCATGGCTGAACAGGAAGAATCATGGATTAGATGAAGGGTAGAGAGCTAGCAAGTTATATGCCTGGGCCTGAGGCCGATCAGCCTAAAATTATCATATGCTTCTGTGTGTCTCTGTGGGACTGTGGGACTGTGGGACTGCTGGTCTGTGGGTCTGTAGGTCTATGGGCCTAGACCTTGAGGTTAGGCCAGAAAGTCCAGGCCAGAAACTTCCTACTACACATGACAAAGAAAAATTCCCTTACAGTGACCTCTTATAATAATTCTTGGCCTGTAAAGAGATATCAAAAGAGGGTCCTCCCTGAGGGAATGATGAATAGCCCAACTCTGTGTCAATATTTTATATAACAACCATTAGAAGGGATATACCACCAATTCCCACAATCTATCATTTATCACTACATGGATGATATCTTGTTGGCTGACTCAAATATAGATATGTTAGGAAGAGTGTTTGAAGAAGTAAAAAAAAAAAAAAAAAAAAAAAAGGTCTGTTTGAGGATTACAAATTGCTACCAAAAAATACAAAGAGGAAATTCCATTAATTATTTAGTATACAAAATAGGTCAGCAAAGTTAGACCCCAAAAGGTACAAATCAGGAGAGATAGATTGAGGACATTTAATGATTTCCAAAGATTTCTAGGAGATATTTCCAATTTACAGACCACTATTGGAGTAAAAAATATCATGAACTGGATAATTTGTTCAAATCCTTAAATGGTGACAAGAACTTAAAAAGTCCAAGAGAATTGTCAGCTGAAGCTGAGAGACAATTGCTTTTGATGGAAAAGAAATTGCAGGATACACATGCATGTAGATCATGTGGATCTAGACTTTGTTTGTATTCAGGTTATTTTACCCTCTAAGTATTCTCCTATAGGAATTTTAATGCAAAGGAAAAATATTATATTGGAATGGATATTTCTACCACATAAATTGAGTAAGAAATTAAAGACACATGTGGAAAAGATTTCTGATTTGATTTTTAAAGGAAAATAAAGACTTCATCAATTGACAGAAATAGACCCAGCAGAAATTGTTGTACCTTTAGCTAATGAAGAAATTGACTAATTATGGGCAGAAAGTAAACATTGGCAAAGATCTTGCCATAGTTTTGGGGGAGAGATTAGAAACAGATATCCTCAAAGCAAAAGAATTTATAAAAGGAACTAACTGAATTCTTCCTTGTGTTGCATGGCTTACACCAATTTCTGGAACCCCTACATTTTATACTGATGCAAACAAATCAGGAAAGGCAGGTTACAAATCTGAAAATGTAAGTAAATTGTCTCAAAGTCCTTATAATTCTGTTCAAAAGTCAGAATTATTTGCTATCATGGTGGTATTAATGGATTTTACCGAAACTCTTAACATAGTCACTGACTCTCAGTATGCAGAAAGAGTTGTTTTACACATTGAAACTGCTGGTTTTATTAATGATGAGTAAGAATTAACTTCATTATTTATTCTGTTACAAGAAATAGACAGGACTAGAAATCATCCCTTCTATATAACACACATTCGATCCCATACAGGTCTGTCAAGCCCTCTAGAATGATAATGAAATTGATAAATTATTAGTAGGAAATATGCCAGAGGCCTTAGGGTTTCATAAAAACATCATATCAATAGCAAGTATTTTTAAAAAAGATTTCCCCATCACTTGGCAACAAGCCTAAGAAATTGTAAAAAGGTGTCCCACCTGTTCCTTCTATAACCAAACTCCATTACCAGGAAGTAATCCTAAAGGTATACACAGAAATGAAATTTGGCAGATAGATGTGTTTCATTTTACAGAATTTGAAAAATTAAGATATGTACTTCATACAATAGATACGATTTCATGATTTCAATGGGCAACTGTTTTGAGTTCAGAAAATTACACATACATTCTATAATTACACATTTACTAGAAGTTATGGCCATCATGGGAATTGAGACTGAGAATGCTCCAGCATATATTCTTAGCAAAATGAAACAATTTTTTGCTTATTATAATATAAAGCTTATTACAAGTGTTCCACACAATCCCACAGGACAAGCAGTCATAGAGAGATCAAATCAAACTCTAAAAGATATGCTAAATAAACATAAAGAAGTAACAAAGACCCCCCAGAAATGGGCTACATAATGTTTTATTAACTCTGAATTTTCGCAGTGCTAATGAGAAAGGCATTGGACTATAGAAAAAACAGCTGAACTAAATCAGCCTGTTTATTTCAAAGACATACTGACCTCTGAATGGAAGACAGGATATGTGCTACTTTGGAAAAGGGATTTTGCTTTTGTTTCTGCAGGTGAAAAAAAGCTGTTTATGCCATCAAAATTAATAAAGATTCTATTTGAACCAGAGAAACTTTATGATAAAGAGATATGATGGTTCATCCACCCATGTGACAATTCTTTAAGTTGTAAGAAAAACTCAAGGGTTGTGGCAGAGTTTTGTTTTTGTCTTTACAGATATCTAGAAATATCCATCTTCAATAAGTCAAAAGACCTTGGACATCTAGACATCTAAAGCAGAAGGGAAGCTGTCCAGAAGAAAATTTTACAAGCAAAGGAATATCAGACGTGTTGGTACCAATATACTCTACTAGGTAAAATCTCATTGCTTCACATCATATGTTTTTATTTATAAGAAAATTTGAAGTCCCAGTATCTAGTAAATTAACTGGATTTTCTACTTAAACAAGAGCAGACTCATTATACTGCAACATTTCCTAAGACAAGACAGACCACAGAAATCAACAATGATATATTCTCGGTTCTCTCAGGTGAGAATCTGTGATGTTAGTCTGTGAGCTGTAGGCCTATAGTGGGATTATGTTACATTGTAAATAATTGTCCTGCCTACTAGTTTAATAAAAATGCTGATTGGCTGAAGGCAGACAGGAAGTGTGGTCAGAGCTACCAGACTGGGAAAAACTCTAGGAACAGGAAGAATAGAGAAGAGATGCCACAGAGATGCCAAAGAAGCAGATGCAGAGGACAACTATGCTGCTCTGAGAAAAGGTACCGAGCCCCATGGCTGAACAGGATAAGAATCATGGGTTAGTTTAAGAGTAAAGAGTTTTCAAATTATATGCCTGGGCCCCAGGTCAATCAGCATAAAATTAATGCAAGTTTTATGTGTCTCTACGGGTCTGCGGGTCTGAACCTTGAGCCTAGGCCGGAAAGTCCAGGCCAGAAATTTAATACTACAGTAGGCCCTCAGACCTGTTCCTACAGGTCTAGTATAACAGCAAAGGAGCCATGTTTCCAGGGTTACATTCTTGGCATTATTGGAATTATCATTATTATTTGTTTTTTTAAAGACAGACCTTCATTCTGGCCTTGAACTCACAGAGATCTCCCTGCTTCTGCTTCCTGAATGCTGGGATTAAAGAAGTGTGTCACTACCGCCTGACATTGTTTGGAAATTTTTGGTTGCAAACTGTGTAAATCTCAAGAGGAAAATGAATTTACTGAAGAAATGTTACTTTGCTCTTAGAATCTCATGGGAAGACCAGAGAACCAGGTGGTACAAGTGGGTGACTAGGGGTTTCCAAGATGGTTCAGTAGGTAAAGGCGCTTCTCCCCATGGTAGAAGGTCATAATCGACTCCTCTAAGTTGCCCTCTGACCTCCACACATGAGCATGCACACACATAAAATATTTTATTTTTCATTTTTAAAGAAAAAGACAATGAATGATTAGGAAAAAGATCTGGCCACAGAGATGCTGCCGTCAGGGCTGTCACTACTGGACTTTGACCATTATGTTGCTGGTCCCTGGCACCTTCTATATTCATCACAAAGCTGCATGACACACAGATGACTTCTGCCTTTCCAGGGGTATCATATCCCAGTAGGGACTCTAGCCAACTAAGCACCAGTGATATGATGGTTTCTGAGATGCTGGAAAGCTCTATATACCTTTTTTGCCTTCTAAAGTGGTAATGGAGTCCTACCTTTCCTTTTATGGGTCTTCCTTGCAAAGAAAGAAAAGACATTTAAAGACTGGGTGACCAAGAATGACCAGTGTGCATATGTATGTACAGCAGTCTCCCAGTACCACACTTTCAGTGGTCAACCAAAGTCCAAAAATAAAAAATGGAAAATCCTAGAAATAGACAGTTAATTTATTCTAAGTGATCTTTATTATAATACATCATTATATTCAGTATTAGATATTATTATTACACAAATTCTATTTGGTATTATAATAAAAACCTGGAGCCAGATATTGGGGAAAAGCTGAAATATCAGAGAGACAGGGAACAAACCACAGGCAGTTCTCACCCAGCCAGCTCCTCAGCTCTCTCTCCAAGCTTCTGTCTTCAGCTGTCAAGGGAAGTAGCAGGGGAAGCTACTCTGCAGCCATCTTACTTCCTCATTCAATTTCCCTAGAGAAAGAATTAAATAGGATTGAAGGTGTGTGCAATCACCGCCTGGCTCTGGTAGGCTTTGAACTCACAGAGATAAAGATCTCTGCCTCCCAAGTGATGGGATTAAAACCGTGGGTCACCATTTCCTGATCTTAAGGTTTGGTTGTATGGGTGGCTCTGTCCTCTGATACTTCCGACTATTTTTGTTAAATATATAATATATTACCACATATTATTGCTATTTATTTCTGTACCCAGCAAACTTTATCATATATGTACATATATGATACACACACACACATACCCCATTCAGTGGTACCTGTGGCTTAGGTATCACTTAGTCACATGGCAAGGCAAGGTACCTTCAAAGGCAGACTCCTTAATGTTAATGCGGCTTCAACATAGATTTCTCTTATTTTTAGCTAAACTTTTATGGTACAAGTTGAGCATGCCCAGAAGCATTTTTGTTCAAAGTTGAGCTCTATAATTGTAAATGGAACATGCTTAGGAATGGGATGGGCCAATCCCTATATGAATATGTATAGGCCCCTCCCACACTTTCCCTGCCTACTGGGGGTTATAAATCTCTGTTTATTCAGTTCTGCCTTAGTTGCACTTTGTTGGCTCTGGACTCACCACCATGTGAATTCATCATGTTTAGCTACACAATAGCTTGGAAATGCAGAACCCAAAGCAGACAAACTGTGCTCAGCAGCGAACCTCCTCTAAAAGGTGACACATGGTGTGGCCTCTCTTCAACCTCCACTTTTCATGTGGAAAAGACTCCATTTTCATTTGGTTGAAAATGCACTCTTTAGAACTGAACTTGCTTAGTGGAAATCATATTGAATCATAAACTAAAAATTACCTTTTTGTTTAGATCAGCTAAAGGCGAGTTTGTTAGCCACACGGGCTGTCTGTCGACCAGGGTAAAGGGAGGAGTAACAGCAGAGTGCTTGGAGGATTTTTTTTCTTCCTTTAATGAATGCACAGTTTAGAGAAACCAAATAAACAGATCAGAACATGAAGGGCCTGTGAGTACAGAGAAGGAAAAGGCATGAAAAATGTAAACATGGATCTTTTTATTGACTTCCATCTTTGGGAACACATCTTTTGCTTGTAAATGTCCAAACGCTGAGGTGGAGTCTGGAGACTAAAAACATGAAGTTCAAAGACAAACTTGGTATTACTGTGGCCCTGGTTGGATTCATAGATGCCGAATATAGATGCAAACCTAGTTGTGCCACTGGGAGCTAATGGGTTGCCCACTTGAGAGTGGAATCTTAGGTGTGGATCTGAAGCTGGTGGTTATTACATGAGAAAAATCCCTTTTTGTTTTGAAATGGGTCCACATCCATTCGCTCCAGGGTGAGGTATAATTTGAAAGTTTTGGGACACTGGCTTTATGTAATCTCTGGATTATATTTTTTTAAATAGTGATCTGCTTTCTCAGTGTCAGTAAATGTGCAGTTTTTCCGTTGCTTTGGGCCTTTTGAGGATCATCAGTATATTTGTAGAAGAGGAGTTTCCCCTCCCTCTCTCCTTCCCTTCTTCCCGTAACTTCACAATGGAGCCCAGACTGGCCCTCAAGGCTCCACCCTCTTGTCTCAACCTCCTTAGTGGATCGGCATACACAGCAGGAAATGGATTCTGAGCCTAGGTAATTAGATTCTTCAGGCAGAGACCAGGATCAAGACAAGAAACCAAATCATGGGCTGCGGAGATAGGGCTGCTCTTCCAGAGGACTTGGGTTCAAATCCCAGCACCCACATGGTAGCTCACAACTGTCTAAAATTCTAGATCCAGGGGACCTGACAACCTCACACAGACACACACGCAGGCAAAATACCAACACACATTTAAACAACAAGAAGGAATTAAGTCTATGTCTTTGAGTCAGACATATTCATACAGGGTTGACATGAGATCTTGTTTTTAGAAGTAGATCAGGTCTAATCATGGCAGAAGGTTCTGTACTGCAGTGTGGCTGTATGTAGAAGGCCAGCCACCTGGGCCTGAATTCCCTCACTGCAGCTGCGTTGAACAGACAAGGTTTAATGACTAGTATAATAGAATGTCCAGGTTATAACTGAAAAGCCACTAAGGACTCGAGATCTCCTGGAATAGGAGGCTGTTGTTTCCTAGAAAAACTGAGATCAGGTGTGTGGTGCCTCTCCTGAACTTTATATCTTTGTAAGGAAATCTCTGAGGGAACAATGTGGAGGGGACTTTTCTGTGTGACATGGTGGGAATAGTTGGTAGGTAAAGCCGACTATAATTTTTAGTGTCCTTGTACCTTTGGCTGTGACTAGCCCATGAGTAAAGGGCGTATGTTCTCAAGAAAATTTATAGCTCTCAGGATGAAAAGTTTACCTTCTACAGTCCAGATAGACTCTTAATACAGTCCCATTTATCTGGAGCAGTGGTTTTCAGCCCATGGGTCATGACCCACTGGAGGGGGTCACATATTTTATCTCTTGATTATCAGATATTAACATGATTCATAACAGTAGCAAAATTACAGTTATGAAATAGCAACAAAATAATTTTATGGTTGGGGGTCAGCACAGCATGAGGAACTGTGTGTAAAAGGGTCACAGCATTAGGAAGATTGAGAACCTAGAGGGACATGTGATTCAAACAGAAGGCAGGATGAAATGAGCAGAGAAACAGATTGGATGAATGTGGCCACAGGTTAAGGACAAGCATGGGTACCAGGAACTGCAAAGAGGCCAGGGATGCTGCGTGCTGGTACCTTCATCTTGGCCTAGTGAAGCAAAAGTGGTTTCAGATCTTTGAATGCTTGAGAGAATAAATTCATTTTTAACTGCTTGTTACAGCAGCTATAGGAAACATCATGAAGAGGTTGGCCATAACTGTGACAAGAAAATAGCTGAGATGAAATAAAAAGATTGCACCCCATGACAGGAAGCTAAGAGCTCCTAAGTAGCTGTTTCTCCCCTACCCCCCGCTTTTGTGACAGGATCTCACTATGTAGCCAAGGCATCTTGCAATCCTCCTGCCTCAGCCTCCAGAGTACAGATGCGTACATCTGTGCCTGATTCCAAGAGAAAAATTTTATTATGTTGTTTAGTTCCCAACTCTAGGCCAGCACATGTATAAAAGAGGAAGGGAAGAAAGTACTTTGTGATGACATGGACTTTCACACAGCATTTTTATTGATTTTTAAAGAAGATTTTTATTTATTTATTATTATATAGTGTTCTGCCTGCAAGTATGCCATAAGAGGGTATCAGATTTCATTATAGATGGTTGTGAGCCACCATGTGGTTGCTGGAACTTGAACTCAGGACTTTCGGAAGAGCAGCCAGTGCTTTTAACCTCTGAGCCATCTCTCCAGCCCTATTATTATTTTTAAGGATGAACAAAATCAAATGAAAGCCTGAGCATCTTCATCCTTGGTATAGCATCTCACCTGTGCCTGTCATTTTTAAAAATTGCATGTATTTATTTTTGCAGGGGACTGGGGGTGGCATATATGCTTTGACTTTTGTGTGGAGGTCAGAGGACAGCTTACAAAACTCAATTTTCCCTCTTTCTGCCACTTGGTTCCTAGAGATCAAACTGATGTTTTTAGGCTTGGGGACAGGCACCTTTATCTTATGATCCATCTTCCTAGCTCTCTACCCTATCTATCTATCTATCTATCTATCTATCTATCTATCTATCTATCTATCTATCTATCTATCTATCTTCCTGTCTCTGTCTGTCTGTCTGTTTATCTGTCTGTCTGTCTGTCTGTTTACCTATCTATCTTGAGATAGGACCTCTCCCTGGAACCCTGAGCTCCCCGATTCAGTTAAACCTGCTGGGAGCCACCACACTCCTGCTCTATACCTGGACACTGGGGATTTAAACCTAGGTCTTTATGCTTTGCTGCAAACACTTTACCAACTGCTGGAAATAGCATTTTAATGCTCAAGGCCTCAGCACTCATATAGTTTCTGACATACCAAAAGGTGGATTATAGACTGTGGTTGTTAAATTTGAGAATTCTTTTAAGCAAATTCAAATGGTGGGTTAGCAGAGGGTGGCCCTTAGACATGAGCCAGGACATTGCTCTGGAGCACAGATTTTATAGGTTTTCTAGAATCATGGTCATGGAGTCATGGCCATTTGGGCTTCCAAATTTTGACTGTCATTTGGGGACACATTTTCTCTCTTCTGTATGGCACCCTCCCACCATGGCCTTCTGACCCAACTATAGGAGACCAGACAAAGAAGTAGAAGGAGGTCTTTGTGAAGCTAGGCTTTGATACTAATTGTGAGAAGAGCTGAAGCAAATGGCCTAAAATAAATTTTGGTTGTACAGAGACTTTAAAAAAAAAATGGTACTTCCCTTTCTCATTGTAGACTCTTGTGCTAATTTTTGTAGCATTATTATGTCCTTAAAACATCAAACATGATAGCCACATTATATTCAGCAGTATCTGAGGCAACAGCCAACCACACATATAAACTACAGATGATGATACCATTGGTGACTCAGTATAATTACACTCTTGCTCCTAAACCCTTTCTATGCGTCCAAAGCACAAGATAGACATTATCCTATTTCTTCGCCCTTCGCTTTAGTCAGTAGGTAGGGAGCAGGCACCACTACTGTCTTCCCCTCACATATGTAGGGAAAGCTTTCCTCTGAGGGATCTGTCCAAAGCCCCACTGGCAATGAGTCACTGGCAAGGAAATGGCTGGAGTCTTAATTTAAAAGACAGGACTTCCTTTAGCAGCAACTCCAGGTCCCAGTGCTGGGATGTTTCTAACTTCAGGCATTCTCAGAGCAAGAAGGCACAGAGGGCTCATTATTTTACTTCGTTTGTGGATGTATAGTAAGGATTTGAGTACAAGATAGCTTAACTCTGCTTCAACAGTTTACGCTGTTGATAACAGGGACATTCAGCATGCCAGAGCTCCAGAAATCAGGATCCATGGCAGAATCTGGAAAACAAATGCCATGCTATAGGAAATGGATGGTGAATTTTATTTTTCTTGTACTAGAAGTGATTCCAAGGCAGGGACGTGGCTCACTGGAACAACCCTTGCCTAGAATGTGTGAGGCCCTGGATTTGATCACCAGCCCTCTCCCCATAAATCAATAAAATAAAATAAGAAAAGGAGCAGGTATTCTGTGCTGTCGAAAACTTAAGGAGCTGTAAGGTCCAAGTTCAAGAACTGTTTTTAATATTAATTAGCTATGTGATTTTAAGACAATTTTGTGGTGTTTTAGCTGAGCTTCATGTCTTGGCAAATCTGGGGATGGCATGAGGATTCCACCCATAGCTGCCCCAGTCCATTTAAAAAAGATCATTAACCTCTCTGGATTTCACCTTTTCTTTTCTTTTTTAAATTTATTTTTATCTACTTAAAGCTTTTACTAGGCTGGCCTTGAACTCACTAGATGTCCAAGGATAACGTTGAACTTCTGATCCTTTCGCCTCCGCCTCCGCAGTGCTGGGTTACAGCACCACGTCTTGCTAGTGGTGTGCTGCACATCAAACCTAGGGCTTCCTGCATGCTAGGCAAGTACTCTACCAACTGAGTTCCGTTCCTGGTCTCTTTTTATTTGTTTAAAATCATAAAATCGGTATATAACATTGTGCATATCTGTGGGCCACTTTGATGCATGCATTGCATTAACATGCAAGGGAGAATAACCATTTTTTTTCTCATTTCTTATTTCCTTGTCAGGAAAACATACAATATATTTTCTTCTATCTTTCTGTTCTTGTTAAGACTGAGTCTCACTCTGTAGTCCACCCTGACTTCAAGCTTACAACAATTCTCCTGCCTCGGCTCCCAAGTGCTGGAATTACAAGTCTGAGATATTATTCCCAGCATCTTATATCTCTTTTAAAATAAAAATATTATGATCTGTGGTCATTTTGCTGTGTAATGTGTACCTGGACTTTCTTATCTTGTCTAGCTTAATTCTTACTGACTGGCCTTTTCTCATTCCCTTGTCTCATTTTTCTTGTCTGTGGAATGGACACAATATTTCCTTATCCAATGGCTATGATGATAAAATAAGAGCATATATGTAAATTTTTTCTAAATAGTAAAATACTGTAAAAACGTGATATTATGTATATTGGACTACCAAAACCACATGCTCTAATACTTATCTATCTGGGATGCTTATTCTAATGCATTATCAGTATGAAAACCATGCCTTTAAATCTGTGTTATTACTTTCCTGAACAAACAGAAGAGACACTGAAGTGGGGCCACGAAGCCTAGGGCTGTCAGTGTCAAGTCTGGGAGTACGGACTTTGTCTAAGCAGCAGACACCAAGGTTATATACTCTGTAGGAAGCAGGAAATATGGAAAAGAGCTGTCCCATGATTTCTGTAGTGCTGGCTCTTTTGTCTAGAAACTTCGAGGTGAAGAATTCCATAAGCAACATTTGTTTAAGTAATGGTAGAGCTTAGTTGTAGGTAAGACAGATTCCACTGTGCACTGTTATTTCTTCTTCAGCTAAGATGTGTGCATACTTAAATCCAGGAGCACGACCACAGGATTTGAACTCCTAACCTTTTAAATGTAGGCAGCGTCAAGGCAACTTGTGCCAGGAGTTTTTAGGCAGACAGAGCCCCATTGATTTCATGGACCCCACAGAGCAACACCGAGAAGCCCAAAGGAATATCCTTTTAGAGGGAGGTCTGTGGCCCAAAAGGGATTCTGTCACTTTGACTCTGCCCCTTACCTCACCCCACACTTTCAGGCTTGCAGCCTCCCACTGAAATCACACCAGAATGCAGCCTCTATTTTGCTGTAATGGCATGTTGCCTTGAGAGGAGGAGACAACTTTTTTGGACATTCCTCTCAAACTAGAGCACTCACAGTAGTTTTTATTTTATTTTATTTTAGTTCATAAAAACCCTCCCAAACAGAGCAGGAGCTCCTGGTGACTCTGGGTGGCGAGCATTGGCCACATAGGCTGTTTGTCCAGGGGTGGTCATTAAAGTCAAAACCTTTTTTTTTTTTTTTTTTTTTTTACTGACAATTGGCATGTGTTAACTTTTCTCCAAGCAGTTAGAACTGGACTACACCCCTTCGGATTTAGCGGCCACACCAGAAGAACAAATCTCTTAAAATAGAGTCAGACTTCAGTTCCAAAAAAGTTAAGAAAAAAAAAAATCTCAAGAGGTGGAACTATTTCCAACAGCTGACCGAAAAAAATTATTCACTGTGACCTGAAAATTAAAAAAAAAAAAAAACATAGGCATAGCCTGTGACATTACATGATGATCTTTGATGGTGTTTCTCTAAAACAATAAAAAAATAACATTTAAAATAAAAAAGTTTGAACCTCATTCTCTGCAGGTTTTAAAGATAACCTATGCCAAAATCTGCTTTCTGGATCTTTCTTTTTTTTTCCCTCATGACTCCTGCCATCAGGTTTGGCTGGGAAGAAAGCTTGGAAGACCATGGCTTGGACTGTGTGGATGTTAAAGTCTTTATCAAAAGCGAGCCTCTGCTATGACTGTATATGCTTCGAGTCTCTTTGCTATAGGTCAGAAATGGCGACTGGATGGTGAGATTTCAGGTTTCCTTCCTTTTGTGTCCTGTTCTCCCCTCACGAGAGGCTAAAGGAAACAGAGGATGACAGAGATGATTTATGGAAAGCCACCCAGAGATTTGGGTGAAGACTCTGGATTCAAAACTTGGAATTTCCATGTCATCCTTCAAAATTGCAAATCTGGTCCACAAAAGCAAAGTTTTCTAAGGAACTGAAGTCCAAAGGTGTGTGGTGAGCCACAGACAGGAGAGGTGTGTTTTCAGCTGGGCATCCTCCCTGGGCACAGGGACCAGGCATGAGACACTTTAATGAAATCATTAATACTTGATGGGGCCAGAATTAGAACTTAAAATTGCTTTACCACAAGTTATTCTAATTTACAACATATCTTAATCCAGATAGAGCAAGGAAGGGCTATTCACTCTAATTTCGTTCATGTGAGTGAACGACAGATATAAAATGCACTGTAAGGCTTATACCATATCCTATCTCATATGTCACATACTCAGCACATCATTGATGATTACTCTTGGGAAACAGGCATTCTATTTTACACACTCAATAGTCTATCTTAGCACCATACAACTCAGAGGAAGCTAACCCGGAAAAGTTATCCCCAGGAAAGAGGCAAATACCAAGATTCTTGTCACAGCATCTTTAGGTAATGTAGATCTCTGTGTTTCAGAGAATTATCCAGAGGGACCTGGGAATGAGCATCACCAAGAACCAGAATGCATGTCCAGGCTGCAGAGGAGCTGTGGTGGACTGAACTGTGGAGGCTTCTGCAGTGAGTATAAACAATTTGGATGTAGGATCTGGGACAACTCAGAAGATGATCATGGAAGATACTGAGCCATGGTCAAAGGAGCAGGGATGTCCAGAGTGTCTCCCTGGGTCAAGCTCATCATAAAACTAGAACTACACTGTATATATCTGTAGTTTCTGGTATCTGTACATTTGTCTAAGTTAACAACTGATAGAGTTTCTAGGTTGCTGACACATTCATCTTCTACTATGTCTGTTGACCCCATACGACCATATTAAAGCAGTTTCTGTACTGTTAAACCTAATTATTAGGGACTTGGGGGCCTTGCTTAATGAGTTAAATCAGCATTGTGGTAGCATTACTAGATCATTTGTTCTGATTGAAATCGTACTTGGGGAATCTTTATTTCCCTTGGTTTGCCTTCTAGGGACAAACAAACCAATTTCACATTGTTATTAAGAGTCCTATTATCAAAGGGACTGTAATTGTTCTCTCCTGCCCCCATGACAATATCATAAAAGCTTTAATACCAATAATTACTGTAGCTCCTTTATTCATGTTCAACATATACAACCTAAACTGGATGCTTTATTATTTTTATTTCTTTATTCATTTTTCCATATAACACATAGTCATTGGACACTTACTGTGACCTTGACTTATCATAAACTTACCAGACACCGTCCTGACACTCACAGTGTTTACAGCTGCCTGGGGAAATACAGTTATGAAATAAATTTCCATCCACACTGTTGAAAACCATAAGAAAGGACCAGGTTTTGATTTCTGAAACAAAACAAACAAAACAAAAACCAAGTGTAGTAAAAGTTTCTGGCCCAGCCTTGCCCCAAGATTTGGACCAGCAGTCCCAAATAAACTGCCCACAGCCGCTTGGTCCCTAATAATCACACAGAGTCTTATATTAATTTTATGCTGATCAGCCTATGGCTCTGGCATATTGCTAACTAGCTCTTGCTCTTAAACTAACCCATGATTATCCTGTTAATCCATCTGGCTCAATACCTTTTCTCAGAGCAGCATAGTTGTCTTCTGCATCTGCTGGCTTCTCTGGCTTCTCTCCAGCATCTCTGCTGTTCCCAGAGTTTTCTTAGTTTGGTAGCCTGCCCACACTTCCTGTCTGCCTTCAGCCAATCAGCTCTTTTATTAAACTAGTAGACAGGGCATTTATTTACAGTGTAACAACATAATCCCACTACACCAAAAATAAAAATAAAAAATAAAAATGAGGGCGTTCTGTAACCAGAGGTTTCTGGCCCAACTAGCCATGGTCTGGATCTGTCCACAGCAGCTTCCTGCCCCCCCCAAATGACTCAGATGCTTCTATTAACTTCTTGCTGTTTGGCCTATGGCTCAGGCATATTGCTAGCTAGCTCTTGCATCTTAATTCAACCCATTTCCACTAATCTGCCCTGCCACATGGCCCATGAGTCATCTGTGTTACCTTATATGTCGCTTCTTTGGGCAGCTAGATAGTCTTTCCTGACTCCACCCTCCTTCTCCAACCTATGCTCCAATTTCCTCTGCCTACTTCTATGGTGTCTGCCATGGCCAAAACAGTCCTTTATTCACAGCATATAGACATGCCATATCAGTGTTCTTTTGTTGTTTTAAGATTTATTTACTTTAATTTTGTATGTTTGATTATTTTATCTGCAAAAAGGTATGTGCATCATGAATGTACAGTTCTTGAGGGGGCCAGAGGAGGTCATTGGAGTCCTAAAATTGAAGTTACAAATGGTTTTGAGGGGCTGTGTGTGCTGGGAATGGAACCCAGGTCCTTTGCAAGTGTGGCCAGTGCCCTTAATGGATGACCCTTCTCTCTAGCCACCACGATGATGAGTTTTAGATAAAAGCTCATGAGGAAGAGGTAGCATGTCAGTGTACAAGTGAAGACTGTGAGTCAAGAAACTTGTGTTAAGACCTGAAACACTTAAGTGACTAGAGTGCTGCAGACAGAGAAATGACAGGAGGTCTCGGAGCCAAGGCATTAAAACAAACCAGATGTGGTGATGATCACCTTTAATCCCAGCACCTGGGAGACAGAAGCAGGTAGAACTCTCTGAGTTCAAGGCCAAACTGGTCTACAGAGTGAGTTCTATGTCACCCAGAGCTACATAGTGAAACTCTGTCTCAAAAAAGAAAGAGAGAAAGAAAATGAATTCTAATCATATAGGTACATGCTTGAAGGCTGTAGAACGATGCAATGGAGCCTGGAGTAGCCCAGTGGTAGAGTGCTTGCTTACTGTGTGAGACTCTGGGTTCCAGCTTATCAATGTGAAGGGATGATGGATGGATGATGGGTGGATGATGGATGGATGGATGGATTATGGATGGATGATGGATGGATGGATGATGGATGGATGATGGATGATGGATGGATGGATCAATCGATTGTTTGATCACTGCAATAAGAAGCTTGGGAAGGCTTAAGCATATCTTTTGAAGTTTCTCTGGCCTCTGTGTGTGTGTGTGTGTGTGTGTGTGTGTGTGTGTGTGTGTGTGTATGTGTGTTGGGGGTGATGAAGAGGTACAGAGAGAGTTGAAAAACATTTGAAAGTGGAACAATAGTGTTTTTAATGACTATGGTGAGAAGGACCCATTATGAAAGCTCCCTGGAGTCTGGAACTTTAACAAATGAACAGCCGGAAGGGAATTTTGTTTAAACTCAGAAGATGGGAGAAGAGGGAGCAAGATTTCTGTTTCAGAAAATTTAAATATAAGCTGTGGAGATATTTGAGCAGCCAGTTGGCTTACATCAGCCTGGAACTCAGAAAAAGGGTCTGGAATGGAGATAAACACGTATTTGTTAACAGTATTTGACAGTATTTAAGGCTACAGGACTGTGTGAGATCATACAAGGCAAAGTGTAGGGAGAAAAGAGAAATGAACCCCAGAGAGAATGTAAAATGTCTCTTTGGAGACACTGTAGAGACATATGGAGGTGGCGATGAGGAGGGCCTGACTATGTGCTTTATGTTAGCCCAAGCCTCGGAGGAGAGCAGGCATCACAGTGATATGAACACTGGGCTAAGTCCCTCTGAGAGGTCAAGTGCAGGCCTGGAGAAAATCAGATTTGGTATTGTAGCCATTTTGTGTGTCGAAACTGACTCTTATCAGCCCAGAGAACTAACTGTGGGCAATTCTTTTCAATTCTGTAAACAATAATGACAAGTTGGTAGCTTGAATTCATGAAAATTAGCAAACACGTCCACAATTTTTTTGGTTGTTTTTGTTTTAAAATTTTGCTTTTAGATTTATTAACTTTATTTAGTGTATGAATATTTCATCTGCATGTGTGTATGTGTGTGTACCATAAAGATGCCTGATACCTCAGAGGTCAGAAGAGGGCATTAGATCCCCCAGAACTCAAGTTAAGATGGTTGTAAATCAGAACCTAGTCCTCCGCAAGAGCGTCAAGTGCTCCTGACCTCCGAACTACCCTCCAGCCTTCCCTTTTTCTTTATTTTTTTTATTTTTTCCAAGACAGGTTTTCTCCTTGTAACAGCCTTAGCTGTCCTGAAACTCACTGTGTAGACCAGACTGGCCTCGAATTCACAGCGATCTGCCTGCCTCTACCTCCCAAGTGCGGGGATCCAAGGCGTGCACCACCAAGCCCAGCTCCCTTTGCTTTTAGACAGCTGTTTATTGAACATGTACCAAGAGGTAATGTAGCACAGCTCTATTTGCGATGAAGAGGAAGGACTGGCTTTCTTGCTCTATCAGGTTCCAACGGGAAGTTTCAAAGGATTTTTCATGGGTATGAGTTCCCTTCAAAGGGGCCAGCTGGGCGTCTAAACTGCCTTTGAAGTGGGATTTTACCTTTGCCATGGAATTCTCTACAGTCTTAGCCCATTAGTGACTAACCTTTACAAATTTGATGCAGACCAACAGAGGGAAAAAAAGATTCAGTGTGGTCATATGAAGAATGTCTCCCTACTCCGAGATGCTATAATTCTGCAATAGCTGCAGAAATTCCAGGAAGTATAAGCAATAAACCACATTTTCATTTACTCATGGACTTGTTTACATAGTTAAAAAATAATAATAATCATTAGAAATTCCAGAACTCAGGGACTAAAAGATTTTCCTTGGTATTTTTTTAAAAGTGTTATTCTATGAAGAGTAGCTAGAAGGTAAGATGTTTAATATTTTCAATACCATAACAACTGAATTAGATCATTTGGTAAGCTAATTAGATAAGCAGATGAAAGACAGAATTATTTAAAGAACTGTTGCTTTTTTTTTTCTTTTTTACGTCTCAGTGCTAGGGATGGAATCCAGGGCCTCCCACATCCTAGGCAAACATTCTACCACTGAGCTCTATTCCCAGCCCAAGAACCATTATTCTTGACTAAATAGTAATCATGTGCTTCATGTGCTTGTTAAAGAATTGCTTGTTTATGAAATAATATTCTAGACTGTTCTGTCATCTAAGGATAGAACTGAAGACATGGCAGACCTTCCATCTGCTAAGGGAGTCCAAGCAGCTCTGAAAATTTGCTCTTTGACATATCTTTACTCCAACCGTGCAGCAATGATGAAGTTTATCAAGATTAAAATTTAAATAAACATTCTGTAGTTCAAACCTGGAACAGAAATGCAAAGCTGTGAGCTGAGCGGAAGCCACAAGCTTATGGGATTCTGGGGCTGGAACCAGGCAATATTAACTAGAGTTTGGCTCATCCCAAGGAAATGAAAATGAAAGAATTTCTTGCCCAGATGGGAGACTAAAGCCAAAGTCACTGCCTGAAGCCACAGGACAGCAGGCTTCTCCTACTCATGAAAGAGAGTTATTACTAAAGAGTTATTACTTCCCAGGGCTTCAGCATTAGCCAACCATGGACTTAACAGACAGGAAGGACATGATACCCTGTGACCAGCAGGAAGGGCAGCCCAGTCTGCTGACTTCAATGTCACTGGAGATGGGGCTTTGGAAGCACTGTTCATAGGTTGGAGTCTGAAGGCACTTCACAGAGGGGCAGTGTGAGGGTATTAGAGAGGGGGGGAGGGAGGAAGAAGAGGGGGGCCAGAGAGACACACAGAGAGACAAAGAGAATATTCAAGCCTAGTTTCTAAGTGAGCTTCTCAACTAAATTCAAAGCCAAGAAAGCCAACAACACCACAAATAAAAGAACATGTATTTACTCCTTGTCTTTGTCACCGTTCCTTTGTGGTAAAGGAACACCATGACCATGGCAACTCATACAATAAAGCATTTAACTGGGACTTGCTTATAGTTTCAGAAGGTTGGTCTATTATCATGGCGGGGAGCATGGTGGAAGCAAGGCAACACTGATGACTTTTATTTTAATGAAATTGCTGAGAGCTACATCCCAATCCACAGGCAGGGGAGGGGGAGGAGAAGAGAGAGAGAGAGAAACAGAGAGCTAGAGGAAGAGAGACAGAGAGATTGACTGGGCCTGGGCCTTAGAGCCCATCACCTGTGATACTCTTCCTTGAAAAAAGCCACACTCACTCCAACAAGGCTACACAGTCCTTCTGATCCTTTCAAAGAGTTCCACTCCCTAGTGACCAAGCGTTCAAATACGCTAGCCTATGGGAGCCATTTTGCCCCCCCACCACACTCTTGTTGGAATAATTTTATGAAATAATCTGAGCAAAGTTTATATATGCCGAAAATTGCATGAGACAGATGAAGGAGCTGTCAGAAGTGGTGGTTCCTGTCTGTAGTCTTATAATCTCAGCTCTCAGGAAGCAAAGGCCTGTGAACAGCCTTCTCTCTCTCTCTCTCTCTCTCTCTCTCTCTCTCTCTCTCTCTCTCTCTCTCTCTCTCTCTCTTCTCTCTCTCTCTCTCTCTCTCTCTCTCTCTCTCTCACACACACACACACACACACACACACACACACGCACAGACATACATACACGCACAGAAAGTGGGGGGTAGAGACATGAAAAAATAACTTCCATTAAGCAAAGCAAAGCATTGTGGGAAAAATTCAACAAAACCAGAATAGATTGTGAAAAGAGAAGTCTTAGAAATGAAATACATACTCACTAAAATATAAATCCAGTAGGTAATGTAAGCTATAGACTGAAAATCGTTTCAAGAGAAAAGTAGAACATGGATGATAGCACCGAGACTTTGCCCGTGGAAACAGCGCTGAGAGACAAAGGGGAACAGTGAGGGGCTGGGGGGTCACCGATAGGCAGGGGCATTGTTCACTGGGAGCTTCAGAGAGGAAAATGAACGGAGTTATACACAGAAGCCTTATCTAATGAGATCAAAGTGAATAATAATTTTTTTTTTTTTTTATAATTGAAAAAGGAATTGAAGGGCCAGAGACATGGCTCAGTAGTTAAGAGCAATTGCTCCTCTTGCAGAGAACTTGGGTTCGGTTCTCAGCACCCACATGGTGGTTTATAATCATCTGCAACTCCAGTTCATGGGAACTGATATTCTCTTTGGAACTCCAAAGACCAGACATGCACAAGGGGGCAGACAAAACACTCATGTGCATAAAATAAATGAATCTAATATATTTTTTTTTAAAAAAGAAAGAAATGAAGACAGATGAGGCAGCTAGTGGGTAAGAGAGTGTGTTTCTCAAGCACTAGAACATGAATTTGAATCCTTAGCACCCATGTGAAAAGCTAAAAGCGACCACGTGTGGCTGTAGCCCAGCACTGTAGGACAAAGACAGGTTTGCCAGCCTAGCTCCTGTGGGAGACTGTATCAAGGGAATAAGGCAAAAAGGGAAGGGACAGGACACCTGACATCCTCCTTCAGCATTTGGGTGTAGAAACTTACATACATGTGTGTATAGGCTCTACACACACACACACACACACACACACACACACACACACACACACACACACACACACGGAAGAGATCTCATGTAGAACTCCAAGTAGAACAAATATTATAAATCTATACACTCAGTAAAATTATACAGCATTAAAGACGAGGAGAAAGACATAGCAGCCATTATAGGTGAGAAGTGAGAATTGACTGCTCCCATCCCCTTGGCAAAATCTGATACCAGAAGACAATGAAATGTGTCTTTCACGGTGCCCAGGGAAAACAACTGATAACCTGAAATCCACACCTTTAAAGATACTTATTCAGTTGTATGGGCCAATTAAAGCCATTTTCAAAAATAGGTCCAGCAAAATAGATAAAAGTGACGACCCAGAAGCTAGGAAGGTAACATTTAAAGGTTTGATCTAACTCATATCTTGAGTACATCCACTACCCCAAACTTGTAAAGAAAATATAGTTCTTTGTTTTCAAATATGTCTAGAACTTTCATAATAGAAAAATTTCACATGTAAGTTAATCTCAGTAATTTTTTAAAAAAAATGGTATCATACAGACTATAATGTGGCTACAATTCAATTGAATCAGAAATCGATAGTAAGGATACAATTTAAGTTGCTACAAATTTTGAATTTTAAAATTGTCACACAGGTATTGAAGATTAAAAACAGACAGCACGGCGGCAGAGAGGCTGCCTAGTGCTTACGTGAGGCTCTGTAATGAATACAAAAAGAAAACCCAACAAAAAGCCAACAGTTTAAAAAGAAGTTGGACACGGTGGAGTATGCCCACAGCCCCTGCACTCGGGAGACGGAGGAAGAAATTATAATGACAATTACTCAAACGTTTATAAGTAAAAGTCTTTAGAAATGAGACCTAGGAGCTGACAAGATGCCTCAGGAAGTAAAGGCGCTTGATCACACAAACTTGGAGACCTAGGCTCAAGCTCCAGAACTCATATAAAGATAAAAGGAAATAACCAACTTCACAAAGCACATGCCACTGCCCCCTCATCATGTGCCTATGCATGCATGTAAACACACAGAATTTTTAAAATTATGAAACGATAAAGAATCTAAAGTGTTTGCCTCAATTTTACTTGCTAAGAAAACAAGGTTGGATTAAAAACAAGTTCTTTCAGGAGAACAATAGAGTAACAACAAATTTAATGAATGGAGAAAAAAACCTACTAGTTTCCAAGGGCTATCGTAATAAAATACCACAAGTGGAGGGCTTAATACAACAGAAATGCATTATTTCGTAGTTCTGGAGGCCAGAGTTTGAAATAAAGGTGTCTCCTGGGTCATGCTTCCTTGCCAGGCGCTTGGGAAAGATGTACTCCACACCTCTCTCAACTTGTGGAACTTCATGGTTGCAGGAAACCCTCGCTGTGACTCCATCATTCCACTTCTGTCCTCTCATGCTCTTCTCTCTATGTGTCTTGAGATCATTTCATTTCTGTGCCCACATATTCTCTCCTTTATTTCCCTCCTCCGTTCTTTCTTCTTCTGTGATTGGATGAATCTTGTGCCTGTCACATGCTAGTAAATGTTCTGCCACTGTTTTCTTTTTTAAAAAAATATTTTATTACATTTATTTATATCGCATGTGCACATTGCATGCACGACCCACTGTGGAGGCCAGAGGACAGCTTTGCAGAGCCAATTCTCTCTTATCACATGGATCCCAGGGATGAACTTAAGTTGTCAGGCTTGGCAGCAAGCAACTTTACCTGGGAGACACCTTGCAAGTCTTCTACCTTTCTCACGAGGGTATTGGACCTGCTAGATTAGGGGTTCACCAAATTCCAGTTTGACTGGACCCTGATTTAACCAATTCTATCAGGTAAAAACAATTAATATGAATACATAATTTTTAACAAGTCTAATGTAAAAGTAAATAAACCCAAAAGGATTTGAGTAGACATCAGGAATCATGAAGGTGGTCAATGTATCATGAAGCGGATGTTAGGAACACCTTGAGTATTTATAGCTTCTCAACCAATAAGAAAAACTAGAAAGCATGAATGATTTTCTTTATTTCTTTTTGAGACAGGGTCTCTCATAATCCAGGCTGGTCTTAAACTATCTGTAGCCAAGGACGGCCTTGAACGTCTTCTGCTTCCCCTCCACACACACCCTGAGTACTTGGATTATAGACAGGCACCACTGTGCCCAGATTAATAAATGCTCCTCTTTGAAATATGAGTGAACAGTCTTGCTCAACATCTGAGGGTTCTTCTGTCATTGTTTTGACTTATTGAAGCGCTAGGGATCAACTTTGGAATGTTATGCATTCCAAGTTCTCTGACACTGAGGTACACCCCTAGCCGGTATTATCTAGTCAGCATCAAGCCACAGTTAAGAATCAACATCTCAGGGATGGGGACAAAGCCCAGTGCAGCGTTCCTGACGAGTGCACACTAGACCCAGGTTCCATCTCAGTTACGGCCACAAGACAAAAATCATGTCTGACTAGATGCTGCCTTCTGTCTTCTGGTCCTTGAGCTGCAGAAACATGAAGCAGAAGGGAGCTAGCAACTGAGTGAGGGATTTTGTGGAACAAAAATTTATTCTCCTCACGGGAGTAAGGCATTTAACAATTTTCGTTAGTTTCCCAGAGCGAGGATGATTATTCGTCGTGGTAGCTTACCTCTAGAAGTTGCATGGTTGAGTGTAAGGGACATGCACAGATATGAATATGAGCTCAGAATACAATTTCACATTTATTTTTAAGTCAGCTTGTGCCCATCTTGGAGGAAATAGCACATCAGGCTATTTTAAAGATCTTGGGTCTTAAGTAACTCCCCATGACTCTATTTAAAACAGCAGTGTCTTTATCCTGGGCTAACACTGGATCTCATTTTCAACATTTCAGAAGCAAACGTGACTGGAAAAGGTGCTAACAACCAGAAGTGACCTATTGGGTTAGAAAAAAAAAATCCTAGGAAGTCTTAATTCTAATCATTAGCAAGCACTTTGTTATATTTGGGCACACCAAACATATATTTGCACTTACACAAATATTTCAGTGTGGTTATAAAAATATGTATAGGAGAAATAATAATGTGACCACTGACAGATCTCTGGTACAGCTGCACATTGCAAATATTTTTTCTCTATGTATATTCATATCCAATATGAGATAGAGGTCTGCAAGCCCGCTGAGGCGGGTATTTCACTTACACACTGTTTTCTGTCAGCTTCTTAGCAAGGGACAGTACATTCCACATCTGACCGCTGGGTTCCACCTCTGTGGTCTGGCTTCACTCTCTCCACACAGCTTAACTGTTTAGTGGTCTGTCCATTTATGCTCTCACCTTCGGATTCTGACTTGCTTCCCCCCAAAATGTCCCATAGCTTCCTTTATTGTGTACTAGAATGTTCTCTTGCTCATATTTTCTACAAATGGCAGCCTGTTCCCAAAGAAGAGGGAATTAATGACATTATTTTTCCATTCTACTTAAAAAACATATTTAAATGAAAACACAATGATGGTTTTTTTTTTCCTGCATGTTCCAGTTTTCTTTCTGTATCTGTGATAAAATGCCCAAACAAAAAAGCACCCTGGGGAAGAAAGGGGTTTATTTCAGCTTACAGTTCCAACTCACTGTCCATTATGGAGAGAAAGTCAAATCAGACACTCAAAGCAGATGCTCTGATTACATCCACAGTCTAGAGCAAAGTAGAATGATCATGCCATGAGGTCTGCTTGCCCCTGCTCAGCTCAGCTACCTTTCTTTACACTTTCATGCTCCAAAACCCAAACCCTGAGGCAATGCTGTCCAGAATGGCCTATGTTCCTCCCACATCACTTAACAATCAAGTCAGTCTCCCACAAACATACCCACAAACCAACTTGATCTAGTACTTCCTTATCATGGGTTTTCTTCCCAGGTCATACCAAGTCATGGCAAGTTGGCATTTAAAACTATCAGTGTGCTTCTCATATTTGACTCAAACTATCAAGGCATTGCCAAAATCTAGCTTTTGTTTTTATTTTTTAAATTTTGGCTTGTCCTAGAATAAATATCGCGCCCAGGTACAATCTGTGAGAGAGCTGTGTCATGGCTGGGTTCCAAGCTTATGTGCTGTTCTGTTTCCTGTGTACACATCCATCACTGTGCCTGTGCTTCCCATGGTCTGCTGCTCCCATCTGAGTATTTATTGCTCCTAAAGCTCTTCTCAGCTGAAAGCCTGAAGACTGGAGCCAAGACCACTCATGGAGGACATCACTGAACTAGAGACAACCTCCAGACTGCTGGGATCTTCTCACCATACCCCAACTATCATCCTCAAGGGTCAGCTTGAAAAATACCCATCTAAGAGATTTTCGTGGAATTTTCTAGTAACCTGCCCCTTCTTTGACCCCTTGTATGTTTATTGGTACCCCTCTTTGGAAATTAATCACTCTTCATTTTGCACTGTGGTTACTTGTGCACAAGCACTGTCCCCCAAAGGCCTGCATGTTAAAGGTTTGGTCTTTAGAAGGGTATCTTAGGGGGGGATCTTTCAGAGGGGTCCCTACTGTGAAGTCTTAAGGTCACATGAAGAGGATTGTGGTAGCTCAGTCCTTGTCTCTTTCTCTTTGTCCCTGGCTCACTGTGTGGTGAGTGCTTCTGCTCTGCTACACACCCTTGCTATGAGGTGCTGCTTCACCCCAGGCTCTGAAAGCAAAGGGGCTGGTCAGTCACGGACAGAAACCTCCAACACTGTGAGCCCAGTCTACCCTTTCTTGTTATAAGTTGATTATCTCAGTTGTTTGTCTTAGCAACAGAAAGACGATTCACATAGGTCATATTTTCCTCTCTCTTATTAGTCACTTCAAAACCAGAATCTGCTTGACTCAGTCTCGTGTTTCTCATATTTCCTAACTTTGCATTAGTAGAGGGTCGTAAATTAATGGAATGCCTTTTGGATTCTGTTTAACTTGTGGCCATGGAAAGTATACAAAACCAGGCACAGCCGCATGCCAGTTAGCTTGGGAAATCCTTTCAAGCTATGCCTTCATGGCTCTTCCTTCTCATTTCTGTGGTTCTGGACTTTGTATAACAATGAAAATGTTTTATGTCTGTGTAACCCAATGTGTTACAGCAGCCTCTATTGAGTGAGACTGAAGAACTGAAAATTTACTGTTTTGCAGTTTAAATGGATTTATATATGAAAAGTCACATATGTGGCTATCACATTAGATAACATAGTTCTAGACCATCATGGCACTTTAGGGTTTGTTTTTGTGTGTTTTGAGTCTTGTGCTTGAATTTGATTGGAAAAGTATAGCTTGCTTGCCTGGTAAGTAATGGCTTCATCGTCTTCCAGCCTCCCAATTCCACATTCTTCATTGCTTCTTAGAAGAGAGATGGGCTCCTGGAGCTTCACAGGCTCTCGCCTCCCCGGACCCCTGCACTCAAGTTTGGTTTGTGAAGTGTAGATATGATGCTGTGGAGGTGGCATGGCATTGTTTACTACTGTTATTTCCAGAGCTTTGGAGCCCACATCTTGCATATGCCCACTTCATGCTCATCCACCCAACTGTGCCTCCACACCATTTGCTGTTGTTTTGAATCTCAAACTTTTCTTTTTTGTCTACAAAAGAGATTATTTATCTAGTTAACTGGTTAATTTTGCGTATGTGTTTGTATGTGAGGGCCTATGCACTCATAGCACACTTGTAGAGGTCAAAGGCAGCTTTGGATGGTAGTCCACACCTTCCATATTGCTTTTGAGTCAGAGTCTCCTTTATTGTTTGATATGATGTTGCATACCTTAGACTAGCTGGCACTTGAGCTTCTGGGGAACTGTCATGTCTCTGCCATTCATCTCATAGAAGAGGTAAGCTGATCAGAAGGTCAAGACCATCCTGAGTTATACAGCCAGTTTGAGATCCAGTTTAAAAAAGGGGAGGGGGTGTGTGAGTGGGCTCTTCTCTCCTAAGTGCTCTAACTTCCTTCTTCCCTCTTAATATTTAAAGTCTGTATACCCAGCGGTGGTTTTCACTAAGGAATTTTCAGGCTTATGCTATCAATTTTTCTTATTGTGGCCAAGGCTGTGTGTCTCACTGCAGAGATGTTACTGGAAAATTGAGAGATTGTGAGATGCCTGAACAGAACGTTTGTGGAAATAGAATAAGGATTTCTCTGTATTTTATTTAAATCTTTCTCTTTTCTTTCCCTTCTTCCTTCCTCCCTTCTCCTTCCCCCTTTCTTTTTTTTTTTTTTTTTTTTTGAGACAGGGTCTCTGTAGTCAGAAGTTTCTTTCCCTCCAACAACTCCCAAATATCCAGCAGCCACTTTCCAAATAAGACTCAGAGGCTTACTATTAGAGTAACTGCTGGGCCAGTAGCTTAGGCTTATTACTAACTAGGTCTTCCACTTAAATTAACCTATTATTCTTAGCCACATGGCTTGGTACCTTTTCTCAGGCCAGCATTCTCATCGTGTTTCCTCTGTGTCTGACTGGCAAGTACTACTTTGCCTTCTCTCTTTCCAGAATTCTCCTAGTCTTGCCACTCTGCCTATACTTCCTGCCTGGCTACTGGCCAATCAGCATTTTATTAAATCAATATGAGTGACAAATCTTTACAGTGTACAAGAGCATCATCCCACAGCAGGTCTCACTAAGTAGCAGCTCTGGCTGTTCTTGAACTCTCTATGTAGACCTCAAACTTAACAGAGATCCACCACCCACCTCAGCTTCCCAAGTGCTGGGACTAAAGAAGGCATTGCCCCCCCCCCCACACCTGGCTTAAAACTTTCTCTTAAGGGAAGTTTTTCTTTTCCCCTTTTTTCCATTTAGGAGACGGGATGTCACTGTGCTGCCCAAGTTGACCACAAATTCCTGGGCTCAAATTCTTGCCTTAGCTTCCTGAGTACTGGGACAATGGGATACCTACTTAAGCCAAGCTTTTGAATGCATCTTTTTTTTTTTTTTGTAGATAAAATATTCAAATTGAAAAAAACTTAGTTTTGTCCTAGTCTATGAAAGTATTTTGATTTACCTTTTTTCTAATCACATGTTAGCAAGGTTGTGTTCTTCAGGGAGCCCAGCTTAGGACCAAGTCTGCTGACTGTACCCTGTGTAAACAAGTCAAGATCCACATAGTGGGTCCTGAAGGAGCACAGACAGGACTCAGTAAGTTAAAAAGAGCTTCAAAGTTAGAAGGCCAACCCTGGAAATGCCCTCTCTGTGGAACTGTTTAGTAGCCTGTGCTCTGAACACTGGCTCACAGTATCCATAGCATGAAAAGAAAGAGTCAGAAGAGAGAGTGTTCTTGTGGGACAAGAATTTTAGCTGGCAGAAGCTAACCACATCTCCCCAGATATTTTACACGTGTTATATAAGGGATTCCAATTCCAAGACAAAACAAAGAATAAAATGCTTTGACTGTAAAGTAAAAACACAGAACAAATTAGAACGGACTTTCTTTATTATTATTTTTTTTAAATTTATGTGGGCTGCGTTTTCTTAAGCCTTCTCTTTTTTTCTTACTTCCCGATGCCATAAAACCATAGTGTATTATTTCCCCTACTGTCTATTGTTCTGCCAATTTTCATACATTAAAAATATGTTTTCAATTTTCTCACAGTGCTTATGAATTACATGCACACATGCAGATGGATAATAAATTGTTTTTATAGGATTTATCAACTCTGGCATTCCTCTCAAAGTGGTTCAAATTTTTGAGGTATTAAGTCCTGATTTGAACTCAATGCTCACAAAGTAAGTGGGTAACAGCTGAAGTTTCTGTTTGTAGGCTCCTTGCCCTTGCCTAGATACATACTCACTCGGAGAAAATATCTTCCATTTTATTCCTGTCTATATCAACACCAATAAAGAAAACACACTCTCTAGTCTACACCCACTGCTAAGGACAGAAGTAACAGGTGACAATGATCTGCTAGCTATTGATGGTGTAGTTGTGACATAAAAATATCAAAATGCTTATAACTCCCAAATCATTTTTCTGCTTCAGACTTTTCTCTTCGACTTGTCTCACAAATACAATTTCCCTTTTGGTGTCTGTGATAGTTAATATTCACAGTCAACTCAGCATCCAAGAAATAGGCTTCTAGGTATACCTGTGAGGAGTGTCTAACTGAAGGTATGGGATGTCTGTGAGGGCTAGGAAGAACCTGCCCATTGTGGGAGAAACCATTCCCTGAGCAAGAGAGTCTGGGCTGTGTAAGTTGGAAAACGTGAGGCGAGCTTTACCCTGTATGTGTTAGTTTATTGTTCCTTGCTCTTGATTCTGGCTGTGACATGATTATCACTCTCAAATCTCTTCTTCTGGTGGACTGGAATCCAGTTGCGAGCCAGAACAAACCCTTTCTCCCATAAGTTGCTTTTATTTTATCACAGCATCAGAAGAGAAAGTAAGATACTAATGGGCTTCTCAACTCATCCATCTGAAAAGAACCATTGGGTTTACAGCCCTGAAACCTGCTCTTCTCCCAGTGACTCTTGTGTTAGGGATTGGCATCATCATTCACGTGGCTGGTGATCCTGAAGTTCTGTTCTATAATCACAACAGCAACGGAGCTAGGGAAGAGCCCCATCACCCCAAAATATTCTTCTATATCCTTTAGAGTCTATTCCTTGTCTGACCTCAAGCCTCAGGCAAATACTATTCCACCATCTATCCTAAAAATAGCACCTTTTCCAGATGCTATAGAACAGAGTGACACAGCACATTGCTATTCTTTCCATCCTTGTACTTAAAAGGCCTTTGAGGTTCATTTACGTTGGAGTGTTTCTATAGTATCCTCTTTGTTACTGAGTAGCAGTCCATGGTGTAGACATGCTATAGTTCATATATCCATTTGCCTGCAGAAGGACATTTACATTGTTTACAGGTTTGGATGGTTCTTGTCAAGGCAACTGCAGGAAAAATGGTTCCCATTTTTTTTTTTTAACTCTTGCAATGCTGGAGATTGAATCTAGGTCTTCTAGGCACGCTAGGTACCATTGTGCTACAGCCCCAGCCATACCCTTTGTTAATTTTTAACAAAGATAATAAATACACTCAAAGGAACTTACATTTTCACTTCCCTTCAGGTACAGACCAGGAAGGACTATCACCAAGTTGGATGCCATCTTTGGGAGGCATTTCCAGGCAGTTTACTAGGGTAGCTGCCATCTTCCTGTCTTGCCTGCAGTTTGTGAGAGAACCAGCCACTCCTCACTTTTCTCCACGTTTGGTATTGTTGAGCTGGATGTGTGGTCTCACTACACCTTTAGCTTGGCTTTCTCTGATGGCAGCTGATATCAAATATCCAGTGTTCTTATGCTCTCCATGTGAGCTTCCTTGAGTAAAGTATCTAAGTGCTTTCTGTTCTTCTCTCTTCCCTCCCTTCATGCTAAAGTTATTTTTACTTATTGTGTGTATTGTGTGTGTGTGTGTGTGTGTGTGTGTGTGTGAGAGAGAGAGAGAGAGAGAGAGAGAGAGAGAGAGAGAGAGAGAGAGAGAGAGAGAGAGAGAGAGAGAGCAACTTGTATGAGTTGATTCTCTCTTAGCACGTGGGAGCCTGGGGATTGAACTTAAGTTTTCAGGTTTAGTGGCAAGGCTCTTTACATGTTGAGCTATTTCACCAGCCTTTTTTTTTTCTGTTCTGAAGAGTAAACCTAGGATTTCACACATGTTAAGCCTGTGTTTTACTACTATGTTGCATTCCTATACCTCATCTCTGTGTGTATGTATATGTGTGTATATGTGTGTATATGAGTGCATGTATATGTATTTGTGTTTATGTATGTATGCATGCATGTATGTATGTATGTATGTATATGTATGTATGTGTGTATGTAGATGTGTGTATATGTATGTATGTGTGTATGTGTGTATATGTATGTATGTGTGTATGTGTATGTGTGTATATGTATGTATGTATGTATGTATGTATGTATGTATGTATGTGTGTATGTGTATGTGTGCATATATGTGTATGTATATATTTGTGTAGGGACCAGAGATTGATGTTGAGTATTTTCTGCTATTGCTCTCCACTTTATCTTTAGAGTCAGAGTCTCTCACTGAGTGCCTTGGCTATCAAGCTCTGGAGGTCTGTCAGCCTCTGCCATGCTCTCACCAGGGTTACAGACAGGTACAGCCATGCTCAGCGGTTACATAGGTGAGGAATCTGAACTCAGCTCCTCATACCTGTGAGACAGGCACTCTACTGACTGTGCTATCCCCAGTCCGACCTCAATTCTTGATTGCACTGAGAGCCTGTGACTGACCTATCCCCTCTAATTTATAAAAGTACACATCATAGTTTTCCAGCAACAAAATGGCCTGATGACATCTTTCTGAGTTCCATCTCGAACTTCTGCCTGAAGAATGGGGAGATTTTCCTTCAGTGTTAACTGTAAGAATCTGGAAATGTACCAGGAGGTAAAATTCATGTTATATTCCCCCCCTTCCAGCCCAGAATGGGTCCTCGAGAGTTTGTATGTGCAGGGGTGTGTGTATGCTTGCAGGCATTCGTGCATGTGTGCATGTGTTTGGAAGGCAGAGGATGATCTTAGGGGCTGCTTCTCAGATACCACCACTCCTTCCCATCCTCAGAAGAGTCTCTTACTAGCCTGGAAGGCTAGTTGGCTAGGCCTGAAGTGGGTGTGGAGGCAACAAGCCCCAGAAGTCTACCAGTCTCCCCTGTCCTTAGCACTGGGATTACACATGTGAGTCGCCACATCCAGGTGTTTTTTGTTGGTTCTATTTTGTTGTTGTTTTTTACCTGTGTTTTGGGAATGGAACCCAGGTCTTCCTGTGTGTACGACAAACACTTTTCCCTGACTGAGTTAGTCCCCCCTAACCCCCCACAAATCCTGGAGCTTTTGATGCAGGCCCATCTACACTAAACCTCCATCTACTGCCAGCGATTTCTGCTTGCTGGTTTCTGCACTCCTTGTGTCTCCTCCATCTTGCCTGTCTCTCCAGCCTGGAAGCCGGTGGTTTGCTCCAAGGCCTCACTTCCTTCATTTTTTCAATTTGCTCGACCTTTTGCTTGTAGTTAAGATGTAACGGCTTCAGACATGCCAGACCAGCTGTGGCTTGGCTTTTAATCCTCGGTGGTGTTTCTCTGAAAACAAAAACATTTTAATTCATATGAAATCCAATTTCCGATCTGTTTTCCTCATACAGATCGAGCTTTTGTGCTGTACCTAAGAAAACGACTGCTTAGCTCAAGGTCACAGGTTTTTTTCATTCTTTTTCAATTTTTCATTGTTCTTTAAAGTACAAATCAGATAGCGTCCATCACTCCTGCCTAAATTCTCCAAGGGATTTTTTCCTCGCCTTAAAATAAAACTGGAACTCTTCCTTCTGGGTACAAAGTGCCTGATCTTACTTTCTGTTTTTCTCCCCCTGTCCCCAATCTCCTACCCATTTCCCGGTCCTCCAGTCCCACCCCAGCCCTCCCCCACCCCTCCTCCTGGCTTTCCTGAAATTCTTTCTGTAGACCAGACTGGCCTTGAACTTACAGAGATCCACCTGCCTCTACCTCTCCTAAGGGCGTGTACCATCCATCACACTAGGCCCGTTTTTTTGTTTTGTTTTGTTTTCTTGCCTTACCACCTACCCTCGTTTGAGCCCTTGGCCTTGCCGTTGTCTCTGATTACATCATTCTTTCTCAGGTTTGGCTCATTCCTCAACCCTTAAGACTTGCTCACACATTTTTTTTTTCCCAAAAAAAATGGGTTGTTTTAATTTTACGTGGATGAGTGTTTTGCTTGTAAGTGTATTATGCATGTGCAGTGTTCATGGAGGCCAGAGAAGATTGTTTGATCCCCCTGGAACTGAGTGACAGACAGTTGTGAATAGCTGGAAGCCAAACCTGGGTCCCCCTGCAGGAACAAGTGCTCTTAAAGACTGAGCCACCTCTCCAGCCTGGACTTGTGCATATTTTATGACAATTCCTTCTGTAAGGGAGGCTGTGTCATCCCTCTTCCCCCTTCCCCCTCCCCCTCCCACCCCAAGTTGATACAGGTCACAACCAAACACCAAATTCTCAGCACAAAGGAGATTTATTACCCTGGAGGGGCAGGCAGTGTTGGGGGGGGGGTGTGCTGCAAAGGCAGATAATAAGCAGCAAGCAGGTGGTTTATTGCAGGAGTGGGTTTTTTTTTAAGTAGAATAGGGGAGTCTGTGCTAGGGTGAGTTGGTAAGTCCTGATTGGACATATTAGCCAGATAATGATTTCTGATTGTTGGACCGTGGTGTTTTGTCTCTGGAATGAGTCAGTGGTAAAATGAGTTAATGGGTCTTGGGGGCTAGCTTTAGAAACCCAGTCTAACAGTTTTAGCAAGGGGGAGGGTAAAGGAGACAAGGCAAAGCCTGCTGGCACCCTGTTTGCCACACTGGGGCCCATCAGAGCCTTCACTTTCTAAAGCACAATTTAACTTTCACTTGTAATTCTGTTGCCATTCGTTATTTATAATCCTTATTACTTCCCGAATTAATTAATTAATTGAAATGCTTGCTTTTTACTTATATGCATGTAAATAAATATACTTATTTACCCTAAAATGCATGTTCTTCCAGGGCCAGGCATTTTTGGAGGGTTGTTTATCCCTTTGTCTCTTGAACCAATATCTATATCAGACATCGGTAGAAGTTCAGTATGTATACGCTGAAAAAAATTAAACCTCAGTCTATTTAAAGTCACATCTAATATACTGGGAAACTCAAAGTAGGAATCTCAAAGGTAAAATACAGAATACAAACGTGATAAGGAAAAGAATAGGGTCTAGATGGGGGAAGGGTTTCCTGTTTTTTAAAAATTTTATTATGTTATATATATGGGTGCTTTGCCTACATGTAGGTCTGTGCACCACATGTAGGCAGTGTCTGAGGAAGCTTGAGGAAGGCATCAGATTCCTTGGAACTGGAGCTACAGATCATGGTTATGAGCAGCCTTCTGGCTGCTGGGAATTGAACCCAGGTTCTTTGTAAAGCAGCCAGTGCTCTCAACTGCTCAGCCATCTCACCAGCCTTGAAGGCTCTGAATTGAGCAGGTTTTAGTGAAAGTCTCTGGAGAGGAAGCCTGCTGGGCAAGGGCACAGCCTACTCCAAAGAACAGGTGACTTGTGATTCTTCTATCCAAGGAGAAATTCAGAAAGAGCCTTGAACAGCGAAAACTCATCATCTGTGTCCTCCAAGCCTTGGGACCCTGAGTTTACTGTAGTTTTAGGGACTCGCTGAGCACCATATTTTATTGTCTTAAATTGTATTTGCAGAACCAAAGTGCAATAGAAAAAACAAAAGTGACTCCATAAGCCTTCATTTTTATGGCCAGTTGATTCTTCTAGAGAGCCGAGAGTGGAGAGAGAGTAGTTTTCAACAGACAGTACTAGGACATTTGATATTACAGGTGAAGTTCAAGGTGGACCCTGACTTCAAGTCATTCCCTATTATTAACTCAAGATTCATTACAGGTCCAAATGGTGCCACCAGTACCCAACTCCTAGAAAAAGATCTCGTATAAACTTTCTATAATCTTGAGCTAGGCAAGAGTTTCTTAATAGAGTAAGAGGGTACAAACATCATAAGAATAAAACATACACACAGGAAAAATTGAAAATTAACGAACTAGAAATGATCAATTTAGAATAAAATCTGAATTCATTCTGGGCTAAAAAGTGCTGCCCGATTTCAGATAAATTGGACTTGAAAGACCAAAAAACTTTTGTGCTTCCAAGAACAATGTTGGCGAAGTAAAAAGAGAACCCATGGAGTTGGAGACAAACGTTTGCAAACCACACATCTGGCAAGAGACATATCTAAAACATAAAAGAATTCTTACAACAATAAAAACACGAATAACCCACTTTGAAAATGGGCAAATAATTTGAGATATCTCTCCAAAGAAAATGAACAAGTTGCCACTAAGAACTTGAAAATGTACTTAGAATTATTACTCACAGAGCGTGGCAGAGAAAACCCATGATCAGATACAGTGTCACACTCAACAGGATGGCGAAGATGACTAAGAGAGGCATTAACAGGAGTCAATGAGGATGCAGAGAAATTGGACCCGCCTATGCCATTGGTAGGAAGGTAAAATGGAACTGTTTGTTGCTTTGGACAATGACCTAGCAATTCTCCAAAAGTTTGAACACATAGTTTCTAGCAATCCTACCTAATCCCCAAAATGCACACACATACACAAACACACACACAAATTCACACAATACACTAAATTTTGACAGTGTTATACATATATAAACTTTGAAAAGTTATGATAAGTAAAAGACTCTAATAATGAAAGGTTATATATGATGTGATTCTACCTTAATGTAATGTTCAAACAGGCAACCTCTTTATAGCCCTGGCATTCCTGGAGCTCATTCTGTAGACTAGATAGGCCTTGAACTAAGAGACCTACCTGCTTCTGCCTCCTACTGATGGGATTACCATGCCTAGCCTAATTGTATACTTCAGGTGGGTGAATTACATGGTATTTAAATTATATCTCCATAAAATGTGTTTTTAAGATTTGTAATTGGAGATGGTGGCTTCAGTGTTGTGTCTCTCCAACATTTGCTGATGGGTTATGAGCTGCAGTTATCAAGAACACTAAAACCCAAGACTATTCTTGGTCCCTTAATTCATAACTAAATAAATTCAAACACATGTACGGATAAATTAAAATTCCAGCAGAGATTTGTTTGATTCAGGAAAGCAAACTGAGTCACCATGCCCAGCACATGGGGTGACCTTTAGAGGAGATGGTGCTTCCTTAGAGCTATCTTGACCTCTGAAGAGTTTGTTAGAGACCGAGAGAGGAAGGAGAGCCAAGGAGACGGTTACCATGGAGAGAGCTGTAGGAGAGGTTACAGAGTTCAGAAAATAGGAACTTTTGGTTGGTACAGAGTTGGTTGGCTAGGGAGATGGTGGGAGATTTGGCAGAATCATAGGCAAAGCTAGGCTGAAGGGCCTTATGTGCCTTGTGCTACGATTTGAATGTGGCTTGAATGTGCCCTCCAAGGGTTTGTGTGTTGGAAGCTTGGTCTCCAGGGTGGCAATGTTGAGGGCTTGGTGGAAGTTTGTTGCGGACACTGCCCTCAGAAGTTCTGAGAATGAGGTCTTTCTTCACTCTCTGGCTTCCTGTCTTACCTGTGATTGCTCCTGCCCACATGTGTTCCCATGGCGGGGACATACGTCATGAAGTGTTATGTTGGAGTTAGGGTGATTATTGTGAGAGCTGGTACAATCTTGTTTCGACACTCAGACATAAAAACCACGGGCTAAAAGGCTTCTTCTCTCTACATGACCAAGCTTCAGCTCCTTCATTATAGTAATAGAAATTGGACTGATACACTATATGAAGAACTTTCGACTTCATCTCAATAGCAAAGGGGGATCTAGGAGAAAAGGAAGGTGCTAGAATTGGGACTCTGCAATTAGAAATGCAGAGTCTGAAATGCCCTTTAGAGGTTCTTGTGTGGAAGGCTTAGTTTTCAGCTTGGCACTTTTGAAGAGTAATAGGACCTTTAAGAGGACTTAGTGCAGGAAGTTGGGTCCCGAGTAGAATGCTCTTGGAGGGATATTGGTACCCACTCCCATCTCTTGCTTACATTTCCTAGTTGCTATGTAGACAGCATCTTGTTGCAGCCTATGCCTTCTTAATGATATGCTGCCTCCCCACACAAAAACAATGGGGCCAACTAACCGATGATTAACACCTCCGAAGCCATGAGACACAAAAACCATTTCCTATTTTAAAGTTGACTGCCTCGGGTATCTTGCTATAGTAACCAGAAGCAACACAGAAAAATAACTAAATGCTGCTGGGTGGAGCTGGAAAAGGAGAGAGGCCATTTCCTGACTGTGTTTCTAGCTGCTTTCTCTCTGCAAATCCCTCTATATATGACATACTGGCCCTTATAAATAAATTGTCTCAATTGTGGTCTCTCCTCCAGCCAAGCAAGAAAGCCAAGGGGAAGAAGGTGGCCCTGTCCCCCCACCACCGTCATGAAGAAACAGGAGGCCAAAAAGGTGATGAATCCTTTGTTCGAGAAAAGGCCCAAGAACTTCGGCATTGGGCAGGAGGACATTCAGCCCAAAGAGCTCTCACACGCTTTGTCAAATGGCCCCGCTCCATTAGGCTGCGGCGGCAAAGAGCCATCCTCTATAAGCAGCTCAAAGTACCTCCTGCCATTAACCAGTTCACTCAGGCCCTGGACCAGCAAACAGCTGCCCAGCTGCTTAAGCTTGCCCACAAGTACAGGCCAGAGACAAAGCAGGAGGAGCAAAAGCTGCTGGCCCATGCGGAGAAGCTGCTGGTAAGGGGGACGTCCCAACTAAAAGATCACCGGTCCTTCGAGCAGGGGTCAATACAGTCACCACCTTGGTGGAGACCAAGAAGGCTCAGCTGGTGGTGATTGTCTATGATGTAGATCTGATGGCTTTCCTGCCTGCCTGGGTCGAAAGACAGGGGTCCCCTACTGCATCATTAAGGAACGGCCAGGCTGGGGCAGCTGGTCCACGGGAATGGTCCACATGCATCACTGTTGCCTTCACACAGGTTACTCGGAAGACAAGGGTGCTCTGGTGAAAGCTTTTAGGACCAACTACAAAGAAAGATATGATAAGATCTGACGCCACTGGGGAGGCAACGCCCTGGGTCCTAAATCTGTGGCTCGAATTGCCAAGCTGGAAAAGGCAAAGGCTAAAGAGCTTGTCACAAAACATTGCTAAGTTTTCTGTACATCAATATAATTGCGAATTTCAAAAAAATTGTCTTAATTGTGTACATCCTGAAATCAGATACTATTGGAGGAGACTTTTCTTTGTCTTGTGTAACCGCTTGTGTGGGAATAAACCAGATCAGATGGCAATAGCAGCTCGGCTTTCATATACTTTCTGAAGGTTGACATGACTAATTTGCATATATATACATACATGCACACACACATATATATAAAACTCCATTTAAGATCAGTCATTTATAGCATTCATGCAATATCCTCAGGAGATAAAATGAAAAAGGTGACTTCTAGTGCTCTAATTGAGGCTCAGTCATAGGTTGGCTTTGTAACTTTGTCCGGAATCACTTCTAATTGCAATCTCTTCACCTGTAAAATCAAATGATTGGGGTCAGTGAGGTGACTCAGTGGGAAAAGGCACCCACCATTAAAGCTGATGACCTGACTTTGATCCTGGGATCCACATGATGGAAGGAGACAACGGCTCCTTCTGACCTCCACACTCGTGCTGTGGTATGCATGGCCGCACGCACACAAATAAAATAATTTAAAAATATCTAATGGTTGGACAAGCATCAGTGCATCTAAAACTTCCAAACTGACAAGCAGCTGCTGTTCGTCTTGAGCCCCAGGTGCCTGGACCAGTCTTTAGGGACCCTTGGAAACTAGGTTTAACCCATGTTGTACAGTGAGCCTCCCTGCTCTGCATTCATCTGTATATAAGATTGAAGCTCAACTAAACTGAAGATTCTCTAGATGTTCTAGCCTGTGTCCAAGGCCTGGGAGGTTTGTCAAAGGTGGTGTGTGGAATTATGTATAGGGTGGTCATTTTAAAACTGAAATAACATAACAGTGCCATGGCTTTAGGACAAAGAACAATGCAGTGTATGGTGGTTAAAGTTAATTGTCAACTTCTCAGAATTTAGATTCACTGGGACATGGGCTTCTGGGCATGCCTTTGGGGGACTATCCTGAGAATGTTAATTGACTAGGGGACACCCATCTTGACTATGGACAGAATGCTCTCTAGGCAGGTGATGCTACAATGTTATAATGGAGAAGTTGATCAGAGCATCAGGGATTCCCTCAACCCCCAACCTCATATCCCCTCACCCAGGGCACAGAGAAAGATTTTCAAAGCAGTGAAGACTGTTTTCTTAAGTGATGGTGCTGTGTGTAAACACACACACACACACACACACACACCACCGATGTAGTTCAGTATTCTTCCAGAGGAGGGCTGTTTCTTGTGGTTCTTCAGTTCGTTTAGGCTGGAGTCAGTCATGATCTCCCAAAGGCTCTATTTAAGTCATCATCCTGAAGTGCTGTGAAGCTAAAGTGTGACTGGGTGTCCCTTCCACACTGCCTGAGCTTCCCAAACTTTCCATCAGCATGGAAAACAGGTTGAAGGAACAGACAAACAAAACAACACTGCATTGAGAACCTACCCAGAGAACAAACACTATCTGAGATGTTGACGTTCTGAGCAGGACTTAGGGCTTGTTCTTATATTCTGGGTTAAGACAGCTGGAAGTAGGCCAGGGGTATGTGAGTCACTATTCAGGCTAAACGCAGCCTGGGTGACTGACCTCCCTCTCTCCAAATATGGGGTTTTGAAATTTATTCAGTAACATTTATCTTTTTTTACACTAAAAGCAAGTTTAGATTGCATTTATTTATTTATCTATCTATCTATCTATTTATTTATTTATTTGCTTATGTATGTTTATGCAGAGTGGGAACTGGCATTTGAAAGTTACAGGGCACATCCAGATATGAGAGAAAACATTCCAGAGTTAATGCTCTCCTCCCACAGTGTGGATCCTGAGGATCAACCTCAGGTCATCAGACTTGGCAGCAAGCTTTTGTCTCTGTTGTTGACCCATTTCTCTTTCTCTCTCTCTCTCTCTCTCTCTCTCTCTCTCTCTCTCTCTCTCTCTCTCACACACACACACACACACACACACACACACACACACACACCCCTACACATACACACACCTACACACACACACACATTTTGTTTGACAGGGCCTGTAATTCACTGTGTAGTCCAGGCTAGCCTCAATCTTGGACCTCTGCCTCCTGGGTTACAGGTGTGTACCACTACACTGGGCTCACTTCTTTTCTATTCTCTAGGAGTTCCATCCTCAGGATACAAAGTATAAGATACGATTACTGACTTTTGGGGATCAGAGAAATACAAACACTTTCTATTTTAAAAATACCAGAGTCCCTTCTTACAAAAGTAAGAAACCTGGGCTAGAGACGTGGCTCAGTGGTTAAGAACACTGACTGTTCTTTCAGGGACCAGTTCAGTTCTCTATACTCACATGGCAGCTCACAACTGTCTATAACTCCAGGGAGATCTGATTCCCTCATGCAGACAGATGTACGCAGGCAAAACACAAATGCACATGAAATAAAAATAAGTAAATCATTTTTTTAAAAAAGAAACCCAAATAAACACAGAAATATTTCTCTTTCTCCCTAAAACCAATTGTACCTCCAGATTTTACCTAAAATGAGTTAAAAGCCCAAATTTACCTATTCCATGGGAATTTCCCTAATTGCTTTATTATAAATTAATTGAATTTTTGGTAGGTCAAGTGAGTTGATCTCATTTAGACTAGAATCTTTTTCCTCTTCTTCCTCCTCCTCCTCTTCCTCCTCCTCCGCTTTTCTGTGTGTAGGAAGCAGTAGACCTAAGTTGATCAGGACTGTGGATTTTGCACATAGACATGGGCAGCTGCTTCTCTGTAAGGAACGTTAGACACAAAGGGTTCTGTGCACCATTCTGCCAGCTGGGTCACGTGCAATCTATCCCTAAGTCTGTGTTTCATTTTTCTGACTTGCGAGGACATTTCTTAGCAACAGCTGAATCTCAGGTTTATTTGATCCTCTGAAGATCTGTTATGAAATTTTTTAATGAGCCGAGATGGGAGAAAATAAATCTAGAGCCCTCAAACTATCCCCCACCCCAGAACACAGCAACTGCCACAGACCAGCATTTCATACCAGCAGACTGCACCCACAGCAGGAAGGCTGGCTAAATGATCAAGGGTATAGTATCAACATTTTCCATATGGCAGCTGAGGCTTTATGAAACTATAATTTTTGTTTTAAGACATGCTGTTACTCTGACGCTCAAGATGGCCTGGAATTCAGGATAATCTTCCTGCCTCAGTCTTCTGAATGCTGGGATTACACGCATAAGACGCCACACTGAGTCTATAAATTGATTTACTGAGCTATAATTCGGCTTTTCCTGGCTATCTTAATTCTGGATTTGTCTTGTACCAAAGAACACTTTGGGGCTTACTCCAGACTTATCCAAAAGTTTTCCCTGAATTTTCAAGGCTGAGTAAGACATCTCTTTTTCTGAGGTTCCAAAATACCCTTTGCAACAGAGGGGGCGATGCTACTCACCCACAACCTCAGCACTCAGGAAGGGCATCTATGCAGCAAGTATCAGGCTGACACGGATGATGTACAACCTTGTCTAAAAAAATAAAGCATTTTATAACCCCTGCTTTCCCCTAATTAAAGCATAGTTATTATTATTTATTTGACTCTGTAATTCTAGGCTTCTTAGAAAAGCAATAGTTCGGTTTCTTCTGTGCTTACTACCTGGTAGGTGTTCTAATTTGACTTTTTGTTGCTACTGAAAAAACAAACAAAAGAAAAACACTGATCAAAAGCAGCTGGGAGGGGAGGGGAGAAAGGGTTAGTTGGCTACACTTCCCTGAGTAAAGTGAGGGAGGAACTCAAACAAGAACCTGGAAGCAATGACCATGGAGAAATGCAGCTTGCTGGTTTGCACTCCCGGACTTAGCTGCCTTTCTTATCCAGCCCCGCCCACCTGCCTAGGGATGGTGTTGCCCACAGTGGTCTGAGGATAAATACGTTACCAGACAGAGCAAGATCCAGCGGTCTTTTGTGAGGCCAAATTTGTTCCTTGATGGAGCAACCAGCAGCCAATCTGCCTATAAAGGGAATCTGTGTCATGGGAACTTCTCCAGGAGGTAAGTTCTAGCCAAGGCAGAGAAAAGAAATCCCCAGACATGGGACAAAGGAGGGGGTCTCTGGGGAGCACGGGGACACCCATCAGTCAGCGGACCTGAGGAGAACTTACATATTGGACTTGAGAAATAGAGGGGAGTCATCTGGTCTTGGAAGAACCTTCTGGATCATAGATCTCCATTCCCAGGCAACGGTCAAGGAACAAGGGTCAAGACTTCTGAGAATAGTTGAGAAGCGCTTGGGACAGTGACAGTAAAAGTCCCTGCTGTTGGGCTCTCCTAGCTGTGACCGGGTAGGGAGAGAGTGGGTACTCCTGATGCTCAGTCCTAAGAAGGAGGACAAGTGTCCCCTACTGCCACCTGCCATATTTTTCCACAGCAATCTTCAGTCCGTCCACCAAATGTAATAAAAAATGAATTTCCAAATCCTGAGATGGAGCCTTCAAACAATGCTTCTCTCCCCTGCCTCAGCCTCTCTCGTCTCTGTCCCACGCCTTGTCTGTCTTCTTATTTATTTTCTAGTGTTGACATTTGCCGGAAAAATTTCCCCTCGCCACAGGATGAAGAATACTCATATTAAGAAAAGAATACAGACTCCCCAACGTCTGGCTGTTTCCAGAGAGACAAAGGCATGCAATATGCAAACAGGAGATATTTGACCTTGAACAAACACTGAGTATGTCATAGTCAAGTCAGAACCAGAGAGGAAAGAATGAAGCTTACTTCTTGAAAGGACATGGTTCCAAGGAATGAAAATAGTTCCCCAGGGAACCCCATGAAAGTGGTAGGAGTTTAACCCCCCAAATAAATAATCAGGACAAGTTAAAGCTGAGTAGACTTAGCACTGATGGGCTGCCTGTGCACGTTGAAGGTTCCATTTAAACATGCAGAGCCACAAGGAGCAGTTACAGAGTAAGGCATCTCTGTGTTTGCAGGACATTGTCTGCCTTACTGGTTAGATTTAAGAGGTGGAGGGTGGGCTTCCCTTTCTGGTTGCTGGAGAAAACTGCTGACTGGAATTGTGGGAAAAGGTCAGATTTTATCTATGGCTGCCTGTCGATCTAATCTGCTGTTCTCCGTTCCCTGTGACCTCAGATCTTGAATCATTCTCGCCAGTTTTACTAACAAATATTTTTGTCCATGTGTGTTTCTGGGCATTGGATGACCCAGTCTGTTTTGTGTTCCACTTACTGAATGCTGCTCAGAAACCACACTGGGCTCTCTGCAGAGTGCCTTGGCCAGCGGGCAGAGAAACTGGTCCTATTTCCTTACATTTTGAATGCCAAGGCATGGCTCGGTATAAAGAGGATTATGCCAGACCAATGCTATTTCCTTTTGCACTAAAGGGGCAGGATCTATGTGGTGGGAGGTGGTGGCAGACAGTGGGGTGAAGTAACCTAAGGAAATATGAATATAGGGTGGCTGATTCTATGTCATAGGAGACCTAAAGCCAGAAGCTGAACCATTGGTAATGATAAGTCTGTTGAAAATCTCTAAGCAAGGCTGTTCACTAGATCTTTTTTTTTTTTTTTTTTTTTTTTTTTTTTTTTTTTTTTAACAAACCTAAGGGCATTCTGGTTGAATGTATTTTGTGACTAGCTTTGACAGAAATCTCAAAATTACCAGATTTGGAAAGGGCACCCATTGCAGGGACAGAATGTGATCAGTTTGGATGTTAGGAATGAAAACCCAATGTGACTTTGAAATATCAGTCAGTGTCCAGTAAGTGACCATTAATAATAGAGCTTGCTTTTAGCTTCAGCAGAGACCAATGCACAGGGGAAGTTCCAGGAGTCAGAAATAAAGACTCAAAACAGCATTAAGCTGGAGAGCCACTAATGCAGAAAAAAGTGTTTCCTGGGTCAGAGTGAGGCACAGGCAAAATGAGTTAGCAATGCAGCACTATCATGAAAACAATTTACTCTGGATAAACAAAAGACTGTGCCATAAAGATATAAGAAATCATCTCTCTACGGGGCTTAGATGTGTGTGTACTAGGGGTTTGTTTTCTTATAACCCTATTTTCAAAAGGGGCGAATAGAACCCCAGTGATGACAGGATGAACAAAGTGTCTGTCTGTGCACTTGGAAAGCTGCCCTGCTCCGGGTGCCTATCATCTGCGATAGTGTTGCTGGATCTCAAATATTATTTGGGGCCGCTCTTCTGACAGGATATTTTACAACTTTGAAACAGTTTCACCGAATAATGAAAAAATAGGTAAGCTGATGGGCTAAAATTAGCTGCTAATTATTTGTGGAGCCCTCCTCTGGCATGTTCTCCTTGTGTTTGGCCCAGTTTTCTTCGTCCCTAGCTATAGGGACCATTTATCTTTGCAAATGAATGTCGACCCACACAACTACTTTCTAGCCCCAAATTCAGGTCTCTTCTGAAGGGGTTTTAATCAGTTACTGCTTTTGCCTAAGATGCTAAACCATAAATGTGGAAGGTTGCTGAGGTTCTCAAATCTCTGAATTGCCAAGCTTGCAAACAAACCTTGTGGGGAGGATGTGCTGGTCTGATCCGGGGAGAGGAGCCTCTTCAAGTTAGCATGATGCCCTTGCCCTTTCTCCATATATTCAGTGCATTCTTCTCATCTTATACTTCTCTGTGAACACGTTTATGTTGTAGATCAGGGCTTCTCAGAGTTCACTGTGCACTCAGATCACCCAGGGTGGATGCTCAACTCAGTTCAGTCATCACACATGATATGCATGTATCAGAAGATTACATTTGTTCTTTGGGCTCTGGGCTAGGCCACAGTGGTGTGGCAAAATGAACCAAGAAGGTCAGAATTGTTGGCAAATAGGGGCCCTGCTGTAGTGCTTCCCTCCCGAAAATGGCAACCAAATTGACATCGGTCAGCACTGACTTCAGTACACCGAACTTGAAAACAGTGGCTGGTGGACCAGGACCTGCATCATCACTTCTGTCTCCATCAGTGCAGCCATAAACAAACAGTAAGAAACTGAAGGAATGGAGAGACCAATGAGAGAACATCCCTAGCTTACAATTAAAAAGTTAATTTACGTTACAACATTGTGTGCCTCCTCCGTGACTACCTGCAGTTTTTAACAGTGCCGATATACCAGTTAAATTTGACTTTGAAAAATCAAAATCAGTTGGGAATCTTGTTTTGAAATGCAGATTCTGATTCAGTTTGGGGGCATTTCCAGGATGCACCTTCGAGAATGTAGTGTTGTGAGGCTGAGGGAGTTCATTTAGTCAAGTAGTAAGGTTAAATTTCATGGCATAAGGCTGAGAATGTAGCTCAGTTGTCTAGAAGGTGCAAGGCCCTAGGCTCCATCCCTAGTGTCAGAAATTAAAAAAAAAAAAAAAAAAAACCACGAGAGTTGGACAAACATCACTTGCTCTTTCATTTTCTAACTTTACCATAGAAATGTAACATATGCATGCAAATGTGCATACATCATAGCTCCATGCATTTCCAAGCAGTTAAGACTCAGCTATAGCCAGCCCCTAGATCAAAGCTAGCATGCAGCCAGCAGCTCAGGAGCCCTGGAAACTCTCCCACAAAGGTAAATGGAAGATGACCTCATTTGCTTCTGTTGTTGGCAGGAACACACCAGTGAACCCTTAAGAATGACTGCTGAGATCTGTGCATGCATTTCTCCAGGGCATGTACCGAGACTCATTCTGATTGTAATGGAAAGATTGTGCTCTCCAAGGGTTAGTGCCTGTATCTATACAAAATACAGCATGACTTGGTCTTTGGATGAATCAAAGGTTCATCAATCATTAATAGGAGAAGATCATCTACGTTTTCTTGAAGAGATTAAAACAAAAAAATCCCTGAGACCAGTGCTCCTCTGATGCCTAAAATGTGTTAATTCTTATCCTATATTCAGAAGATAAGACTGTGGAAAGTATTGGCAAATGTGGGCCTGTCGTCATTTTTATAATTATATTTATGCATGTGTGTGTATACACATGTATGCGTGAATGTGCCATGGCAACGTGCATATGGAGGTCCACGGACAGCTTTCAGGAAGTGGTCTTCTTGTATCACATGAGTCTGTAGATCCAACCCAAGTTATTAGGTATTGTGGCAAGTGGTTTCACTCACTAAGCCATCTCCCAATCCATGAGACTGGCAGTTTTAAGGGTAGATCTTGGATACTCACATTCTCAAACTATAGTTTGAGAAGCATAATAGTTAATACTTATTGTAAGCTTGTGAGGATCTAGAATCACCTATGTGACAAGTCTCTGGGTGTATCTGTGAGATGTCTTCTAGACTGGGCTGAGGTGGGAAGAGTCACCCTAAATGTGAGTGTTGCCATTCTATAGGTTGGGAACTTGGATTGAATAAAAAGGAGAAAGTAAGCAGAGACTCCAACATGGAGCCAGTGAGACCTGCAGCTGACCATCTCAGACTGCTGATACCATGGCTTCCTGTTCATGCTGAACTCTGACCTCCAGCTGTGAGCCAAAGTAAACCCTTCCTCAAGGTACTTTCCTCTGGTATTTTGTGACAGCAGTGAGCAAAGCAACAGCTACAAGAATTATTTCCTTAGAATGTGATGGAAAAATATCTGTGTCAATATGATATAACGTTCCTGGTAATACTTAGGTAGCACTGTTTGGCAAGGACTAAGATTTGTAAATTAGGATAGTGTCTCAATAATTTTGATAACAAAAATCTCCTGACATTTATTCTGTTTAGTAGCTGTTCAGTTATTTGGATGGATTATTTGTGGTGCTGGAGACAGATCCCAAGACCTCATACATGTTAGGCAAGTTCTCCACCACTGAGCCGCACCTACCCGGGGGTGGGTCTCTGACGCTGGTCTATGTAATCTACAAAGTGTCCCACATAAGTAGGATCACACAGTTGTCCTAATGAAACAAAAACTATACTTTGATGATTTGATTCACAAAAGATTTATAAGGGACTTGGTGGCCCAGAATATAATTTTCCATCATCTATAACTGTAGAAATGAGCTTTTCTGTTGTCATCTAATTATTTATAGTCATTTTTACAAGAGGGTATTATAAATGTCTACAGCTGATTTTTGTTTTGTTTTTGAAGCAGTCTTATGTAGCTTAGGCTGGCCTTGAACTCACTTGTAGCTGAGTATGACTCTCGATTCCTGATCACCCCGGCTCCACCTCCCAAGTGCCAGGATTACAGCTGTGAACCATGACTTGTACTATTCCATGTAGAATTGAACCCAGGGCTTCATGTATGTGAGGCAAACACTCCACCAACAGAGCTAATCTCCAGTCCCATACAGTTGATTGGTGTTCAGAACCTTACTTTGCCAGGCTGCTCTGGAGAGATTTGGGGCTTTATCCAATTTTGTTCATTCTCTAATTGTTGCTTGACCCAGAGATGGTTGGTATTTTCCTTTATAACTCAGGCAAATTCCCTGGAGACACGACCCAATCCAAGTTGCTAAATTTAGCCTTGGTAGAAACCCTGACAACTTTTATATCTACGTGCTCTTGAGTGAATATGTTTAGCTGGTATATATTAAAAATTATGTAACAGGCAAAAGCCTGGCCATTGGTTTCAGCCATGAAACCACACACCATCTGGGGGATGGGTGTGTAGACTAGAAATGAGATCTATGTGCATATTGACATAGTATTTTTCAAGAAGCCAGATCGCGCTTGATGAATATGCCTGCAAACCAAGAATTCCAGCAACTGAGGCAGAAGGATTGTTGTGAGTTCAAGGCCATCCTGAGTACATGGTGAATATGAGGTGGCTTGGGTAGGAGGTAAGACCCTCTCTCAACAACAAAAATAATCAATAACAAAACCAAAATTGAATAGGATTACAAAAAAATTAATAATTTTTATTAATAAATAAATAAATTTAAATTGTAAAAAATAAAAAATATATATCACACAATATGTTCTTGCTACTAAAAGCAAGCAGAGTTTATTTACTTATTCAGAAAAGTTTGCTAACTTCTCCTATATGCCAGATGCCGTGTTGGGCACTTGAAGCATGGAGATATACCTGAGTAGTTTCTGTCTTGGTGGGATTTACAGTCTCCCTGGGGAGACAAACATATAAATTAACTACTGGAATTAGAATGAAATGTTTAGGACATCAAATTCTCCTTAATAGCAAATTAACCCCAAACTTGCCACAATAAACATTCAAAGAACGTATAGCTCCTAATATATGGGAATCTTAAAAACTCAGCCTGGGATGGAGTGAGGTGGAGCAGCCAAAAGTGGAGACTGGTCAAGCAGGTTGAGGTCGGCGAAAGACTGACCCTCCGAAGATATTTGTGTGTTGTGGGATAACACTGTGAAACTCCAGGACTGTGTTAATAAGATCAACCACAGAGCTGGGGCAGAGCCACAACTAGTTGACAGGAATTAGACATAGAGAGGAGAGAGGAACCAGAAATAGACACACGGATACACAGGAAGGAGTAGGAAGGGACTTGGAGACTCAAAGTCTTTTTTGGTTTGGGATGAATGGAGAGAGGCTGGGTCTCTGGCCAAAAAGGAAAGTCAGCTGATGGCTTCTCAGCTTCTCTGATCTATTGGTATATAGAACCATAGAGATATAGTTAAAAATTACTTTTGGTGGTGACAGGCTGTGGCCCATCTGGTGTCAGCAGAGTTGGGAAATCCCTCCAAGCTACAGCCGGAGCAGCAGGGTGCTAACTGCGGGCCTCAGGGTTTAGATGGTAGTTAAAATATCAGTAGATTTAAAACAAACACCAGCCATGCCTTTATCTCCAGGAGCTGAGACTATGCAGGTGGCAAGGGAGACTTTGTGGAGAGTTTTGAGCAGGAAGTATTATCTACATGTAGCCAATGTAATCTCTAAGTAAGTAGCAGAGCCAGGAGGAGAGGCTGGGAAGAGAAGCAAAGGGTGGGATGATATCACTGTGGAGGAGGAACCTGGAACCAAAGATATTGGACAGTGTCTGGCGTTGGTGAGAGCAGCCTGCTGACATTTTGAACACTGGTGAGCCTGATGTGGCCCCAGAACTTTGAGACTGTATAAGAAGAGAATCCATTTGTATTGTGTGTTGAGCTGTATAGTGATGGTAGCCCTGTTAGAGCAACAGAAAAAAGCAGACACAGTGGCTCATCCTCTTCCTTTCCAACATGCGACTGCTGCACATGTTGCTGTACCTGTGTGTGCACAACAGCCTTTGCCTCTCAGCCTCTGCACAGCTGTATTTCTTTCTTGTAGTCATTCCCCCGTCTCAGTTACTTATCAATAACCTGAAACCTTCCACAGACTCTCCCCAGGGTCCTCCTGACCACCATGTCTCATTTTGGTTCTTTCCTACCTTCTATTCTCTCACCAAGTCTAGTAATCCCACAGTCCCACTGGACCCTCCAGCTCGTGAATTCCACCACCTGTCTGTTATTCCTCGCCCCCTGATGGCCTCATTTCTCTCCACCCCAATTTAGAGTTCCCAGGCAGTCCTTGTAAACACTCCCCTGCCCACATATTAGACTTCCTGGCTTCTCTATTACTTTGACACATTTGCTTGCCAGAATTCCGCCCCTGCTCTCTACGGTTTTCAGCCTATTCCTTGCCTGCACTCGGATGGCTGAATGTGACTGAAGAAAAACACACAACTAGGCTGTGTTGGTTCGGATTTAGATCTCAAGCAGCTGGAGGGCTGTCTGGCTGTCCCAGGCCTCCGCAGGACACTCCTCCATTCACCTCTCTGAAAACTTTACACATGTTCCAATATTTGGACGGGTCCTTCCTTCCTTTCCTACTCTCAACTTGCTTCATACTTCGCCAAACCAAACAGGACCATCCTTTGTAACGACTCCTCCCACAGCTACTGCCGACCTCCCATACCACTCTCTAAGTCCATCCTGGCTCAGAATGTGGTGCTTTTGTGCTCCTGACCTGGGCTACGTTCCTCACTTTGACATCAGTTTTCTTCTGTCTCTCCTGTTTTTGGACTTTGCTACTGACCCTCTTACCCTTAATATGATGTCATTATTTTTTTCTGAATCTTATAGGATCATTCCAATTTACAAACAAACCTCTTGAAAGCATTCATTTCTTTCTATTATCTGTCTCTCTGTCTGGGTCTGTCTGTCTGACCCTTGTTCAACAGAGAATGAATCAGATTGGATACTGGAATGTGGCACACATCTGTAGTGCTAGCTACCCAGGGGGTGAGGAAGGAAGTGGTCTAAGAGTTAGAGACCAGTCTAAGTGATACAAGGAGGAGAGAGAGGGAGGGAGGTAGCAAGGAAAAGAAGGAGAGAGAGAGAGAGAGAGAGAGAGAGAGAGAGAGAGAGAGAGAGAGAGAGAGAGAGAGAGAGAGAGAGAGAGGAGAGAGAGAATTCTCTCAGTGGCTCACTCAAGTGACCCAAGCACGGTCTCCCATTAGGTACCACCTCTTAAAAGTTCTACCATCTCCCTACAACAGGCTAGGGACTGCATCTTTGGAAATATTCCAGATTTAAATTATAGCACACTACACATAGAATCATCAACCAGTTCTACTAGTTGTACTTCCACAGTGGGTGCCCAGGGTCCAGCCACTTGGCAACCCCATCTCTACAACCATGGTACTATCAGCTGTTACCATTTCTTTTTGGGCTACTGTATCAATCGTATGCTTGGTCTACTTGTTTGTACCCCACCTACCTGTCCTCACAGGGAGAGTCAGTTTTCAGCATAGAAGTTTCTTATTTAACAAATTTGTTAACGGAGTATTGACATTCCCTAAAATATGAGCACCTATTCCCATACCTGGTCTGTCTCTCGAGTTAATACAGAAGTCTCTACAGTGGCCACCTCTGACTCTGTTCCTTAGCTACCTGTCATGTTACTTTTCTTCAGCCATTATGGCCTCTTTGCTGTCCTCTAATATTCCAAATATGCCTCCATCTCAGGGAGCATGCTTTGAGGTCCACTCTGGACGTGGACTCCTCCAATCTCTCTTTCTTTCTCTTTCAGAGCTCTGCTAAATTTCACTGTCCAGGGAGCTCTCAGTACAACAGCAAGGCCCACGCCCACCAACACTTCCTGTTCGCCTGCTTCCACTCGGTTCTCCTTCATGGTATCTATTTCTGTTTTAATGATTTGCTGGAGTATTTACTTTCTTGCTTATTTATGGTCTAGCTCCAGCCACTAGAATGTAAACTCAATGAGAGTGGGAATTTGGAGTTATTTTATTTATTGTGTTAGTCTCAATTCTCAGCAGTTACTATCATAGGGCAGATGCTGGTCAAATATTTGAAGAATGAATAGGATTGCTACATGGAGATATATGGGAATAAATATTCCCATGGAATATTTGGGTATACTTGTACTAAAGTTATTTGTTGTTTGTTTGAAATTCAAATGTAACTGAACGTCCTGTATTTTTATTTACTAAATCTGGCAATGATATGAATGAATAAACTCCCTGAGTCTTGAAGAATGAGTAGAATTCTAGAGAAGACAAGGGGTAAGAGGTCATTCTGACTGAGTTTGCAACGGCACACAGTGTGATAACTAGCCAGAGCTGGGTGATGGCTCACACCTTTAATCCCGCACTTGGGAGCAGAGACAGGAAGATGTTTGTGAGTTCAAGACCCAGTCTACAGAGTGAGTTCCAGGACAGTTGGGGATACATAGAGATTTTGTCTCAAAAAAATAAAACTAATAAAAATAAAGGAAGGAAGAAAAGAGAGAGAAAGGAAAGAAGGAAGGGAGGGAGGGAGGAAGAAAGAGAGATATTATCAGTTCTCAGCTCTGCCAGAAGTGCTTTGCTGGAGAATACATTTATGGAGCCGGCATGGAGACACGTGCTAAAATCCTAGCACTCAGGAGCTGAACGAGAGAGGATGGTGAGCTCAAAAGCTGCACCAGTGTCGTCTTGTTATAGATGGTGCCCTAGACAGCTTTCTCTTGCTGTGATAAACACCATGGCCAACATCATCATAAAGGAGGAAGGGCTTACTTCAGCTTACACTGCCAGATCACAGTCTAGCACTGAGAGAACCAGGGAAGGAACTCAGGCAGAACCATAGAGGAATGCTGCTCACTGCTGACACTGCTCACTGCTGACACTGCTCACTGCTGACACTGCTCACTGCTGACACTGCTCACTGCTGACGCTGCTCACTGATGACACTGCTCACTGGCTAACACTGCTCACTGCTGATGTTGCTCACTGCTAACACTGCTCACTGCTGATGCTGCTCACTGGCTAACACTGCTCACTGCTGACGCTGCTCACTGCTGACACTGCTTACTGCTGACACTGCTCACTGCTGACACTGCTCACTGCTGACACTGCTCACTGCTGACACTGCTCACTGCTGACACTGCTCACTGCTGATGCTGCTTACTGCTGACGCTGCTCACTGCTGACACTGCTCACTGCGATGCTGCTTACTGCTGACGCTGCTCACTGCTGACACTGCTCACTGCTGACGCTGCTCACTGCTGATGTTGCTCACTGGCTAACACTGCTCACTGCTGACACTGCTCACTGCTGACACTGCTCTCTGCTGGCACTGCTCACTGCTGATGTTGCTCACTGGCTAACACTGCTCACTGCTGACACTGCTCACTGCTGACACTGCTCACTGTTGACACTGTTCACTGGTTAACACTGCTCACTGCTGATGCTGCTCACTGCTGACACTGCTCACTGGCCAATGCTGCTCACTGCTGATGCTGCTCACTGCTGACACTGCTCACTGGCCAATGCTGCTCACTAGTTAACACTGCTCAATGGCTGATGCTGCTCACTGGCTGATGCTATTCACTGACTAACTTTGCTCATTGCCTGACATTGTTTCCTGGCTGTCAATGGTCACTGGCTTATACTGCTCATGGGCCAATGCTGCTCACTAACTGAAGCTATTCACTGCCTACAGACATGTACACAGTTTGATTAAGGAAATTTTTCCTAGCTGACTCTAGGTTGTGTCAGATGGATAATAAAAGACTAAGCCTCACAGATGGTGGTAGTCCAAGTTCATGAGAAGTTCAGAAAGCTGGGTTTTCTCCCTTCATATCCTTATTACAGGAAAGAATACACAAAACATAAAAAGAACATCCTTCAGGTCATAGAGGATATACTTTCCCCCATTTTGAACTATGAAGTCATTTACAATGACAATACTAATAATACTACTCATATTTTTAGGCCTAATTCATCTGGGCTAAGTATCCTTTCTTATAGTGGAAAAACTTATGTGCTAGTAGCTCTTTTTATCTGAGGAAGAATTTGCTTTATGTGGAGGATGCCATGGTGTGGTGCCCACAGGCCTGTTCAAGACTGAGAGTCTGATTCACTCAGCTGTTGGGAGTGGTAGTAACTGACTAGATGCACTTAGCTGAATTATTTCCTATAATTTTCCAGTAGCTAAAGAAAGCTACTTTGCTCAAGTCACAAAGTCTCTCTGAAGAGGCCCACATATAACCCCCCAAATCTCTGCAGCCTCAGTTAAATCTTTGTGTGATTTGAACAGAATTCACTGTCTCCCTTGGCTCAGTTCCTTTTATTATTCATGCTGCTCTGGTGACTTCCCTTAGCCTTACTTTCTCAAAGCCTGCCCTTTTTATGGCAGCTAAGGCAGTTGGCTCTGGGAATGGTCTAAGAGAGCCAATTTTCAAGTGGATCTTACAGCTACAATACCCATAGGTCATGAGCAACGAGAATGCCACCATTAGTGGTTGGTGAAGCAGAGATAGTGCTTATCATCCTGTGACCATGCAATTGGCAAAGTTCTTCCTGGTGGTCAACTAAAATAGGCCATTGTCTTAGTTAGGGTTTCTATTGCTGTGAAGAGATATCATGAGCACAGCACCTCTTATAAAGGAAACACATTTAATTGGAGGTGGTTTACAGTTCAGAAGTTCAGTCCATTATCACCTCGGTATACAGTCAGTCATGGTGTGGAGAAGTAGCTGAGAGTCCTAAATCTTGACTTGTAGGCAACAGGAAGTGGTCTAAGACACCACGCATGACTTGAGCATATATGATACCTTAAAGCCCACCTCCACAGTGACACACTTCCTCCAACAAAGCCACACCTCCTAATAGTGCTACTTTGGGGGATTCTTTTTCAAATCACTAGAGCCATCAATGGTAAAGTACCCCTAGATACCTTTGTTAAGGGTTTAGTTGCCAGCTGATAGGATTCTGTCTTAGTCAAAGGCTTAATAAGCCCTTGGTAGATTAACAATGTGGAGGCATTATTGGGAGGAGAAGCCTAGTTGGAAAAAGTAGGTCACGGGCTGGGGACTTGGAGAGGTCTACCTCACCCTTTGCCTTTTCTACTCATTCTCTGCTCCTCACCTTAAGGCAAGCAGTCTTTGCCACATGCTTCTGCTGCCATGGTGTCCTGCCTCATCTGAAGCTCAGAGCTGACCTTGGACTGAATCTTCTGAAATTATCAGCTAAAACAGATGCCCATCTAAGTTATTTATTTCAGAGTTTTTTTGTGTGTGTCAAAAGTGTGGCTAACACACTGAAGAGCCAAACATATAGGATGACTTTACTCTAATAACTAGTGCATGGTCCTTGCCATCAGCTACTCGGTGCTGGCACAATGGGAGCAGAACAGAATGACTCTATCCAGGCTAATGGCATAGACTCCCTCTTAGCAATGCCAATCTAGCTGCTTCTACTAACCAGTGTCTGATTTAGCTTCTACACTAATCACCCTGCATATCCAATGTGGAGACTATTTCAGTGGCAAATTTGGATTCTTTTTTTTTTTTTTTTTGTTCAGAAAGGTCAGCAATTAATCCTGATAAGAATTAAACTGATAGTTTGAATGTAATTGACCCCCATAATCTCACAGGGAGTGGCACTGTTAGGAGGTGTGGCTTTGTTGGAGTGGGTATGGCTTGTTAGAGGAAATGTGTTACTGTGGGGGCGGGCTTTGAAGTTTTCTATGCCAAGGATCCTATCCAGTGAGTCAGTCAACTTCCTGTTGTCTGCAAGATATAGCACTTGCAGCTCCAGCACCACATCTGCCTGCATGCCCCCACATTCCCTTCCATGTTGTTAAAGGACTGACCCTCTGAACTGCAAGCCACCTCAATTAAATGTTTTCTTTATAAGAGTTGCTGCGATCATGGTGTCTCTTCACAGCAATAAAAACACTAAGACACATATATATGTATATATTGCTTTGCATGCCTTATGGTGTCAGCAGCATTTTCTGAACGATTACCAAGTGCTTGATCCAAAGATATGGAATACTACAACATGACACTGTACTCATTCGAGGGATAGTATACCACTCTGACCCTGACAGACTGTTAATGGAATAGGATGGCATTTAAAAAGACCATAGATGCCCAGACTTAGAGATGAAAGGATGGTGCACATGATGTCATATGAGCCAAATGCCACCGCATGATACAGTAGCCCCAGTAGAAAAAGGATACAGAGCAGTAGAAGTGACTGCATTCATTGTCACTAACAGCACCCGTGCTCCCTGCACTTGTAACTCTGAACTCTGTGCATCTGGAAGTCTCACATTCTAAATGGAAGAGCATTATTGCATTATTATTATTCCCATTAATGACACAGCACTCAGCCCACTGGACTTTAACACCACAGACTGCTCCATTACCCCAAGTCTGTTGTCATAAACAAGAGAAGTAAAGGAATCATCATTCTGGGGATGTGTCATCCTGGGGACTCTGCATAGGTGATTGACAGGAGAAAGTGGGGTTGCTGAATGACAAATACGACACTCAGCATGTTTCCAGGGGAGTCTCATTTTCCTTCCTTTACCATTCTGACAGTAAGCATAAAAGCCACAGTTTTAGACTGAGAAGACTTTCGGACCATCGGTGATGAAGGTCTAGGTCTCCCCACTAGGTAAGTCACTTAGAAGAGCAGAGATACCGGCTAAGTGTAACAGAGAAGAAAAGGCCTTGGTGGAGGTGGGGGGTATCCCAGGATCCATTGCTGCAGTGACAAAATACTTTTAAATTTCCCAGAACAGCAACAGCAACAACAAAATCAGTCCTGGGGGAACTGCTTACAGACGTAATTTATGGAAGCAGGCTGAGCAACAGAAAGGGTGGGACTATGGGAGTTCTGGGAAGCACTGCCATTCAGGGCCTCTCTTCAGAGTTGAGATTCTGTTTTCCCAGGTGCTGGGGGCAGGGGGTGGTGGTGGTGCTGGTCACTGCAGTTCTCAGGGACTCTCTAATAAATGCTTTCAGCCCCAGTTTGGGGCCAGGTCTCCACCAGTTGGCAATGGATGCAGGGCAAGACTGTCCCGGACTCCTCCTTGGCTTCAGTCTGATTTCTGCTATGTCTGCCCCAACACATCACCTCGTTCTACCCAGTCCTGATTCCTTCCCGTTAGCACTAATTCCCAATAGACTTTCTGCACATGAATGCCTGACTCTGAAGCTGTGCCTCAGGGCACCTGAACTTAGACACCTTCAACTCCAATTCATTAAAATTTATAAGTGGAGAGAGTGGAGTCACATGAGAAACAGTTGGCAGAAAGACATCTGGTCATTCACAGAGGCATCTAAAAAGAAGCTGGATGAATTGAGGTTGAGTCAACTTTTACATGTGGAGAAAAACCTCACGTTGAGATGGTGTCCAGAGAGAATCAGTGTTGGGCAGTGACTGGATGGAAGGAGGCAGCACTGCATGCGAGGTAACAAAGATTACACTCCATACAAGGTAGCAAAGACTCTTTTGCATGTTACCTTTCTCTTTCTCCCTTCCCCTTCCCTTCCCATCCCTCCCCTTCCCTCCTCTCTTCTCCTCTCCTCTTTCCCCACATCTCTCTCTTGCAGGTTTGGGAATAAAACCCAGGGCCAACCAATGAGCTATATCCAAGACCTTTTTGAATGTTGGCTCACAGTTTAATTCTGCCATTATGGGTTAGTGTTGGTGCTATTACATGGTATAGTAACAATGGCTTTTGCATTAGCATGCAGATTTACCCTTTGATATTAGAGTGCTTTAGAGTCATCCTTTCTTCATCATCCTGTAGGGGGATTATGCTGCTACATTGTAAATAATTGTTCCACCTATTGGTTTAATAAAAATGCTAATTGGCCAAAGGCAGACAGGAAGTATGGGCAGGACTACCAGACTAAGAAAACTCTGGGAACAGAAAGAGCAGAGCAGAGACGCCAGAGAAGCCAGCAGATGCAGAGGACAACTATGCTTCTCTGAGAAAAGGTACGGAGCCGCATGGCTGAACAAGACAGGAATCATGAGTTAGTTTAAGGGTAAAGAGTTAGCATACCTGGGCCATAGGCCAATCAGCATAAAATTAATAAGCGTATGTGTGTTTCTGTGGGTCTGCGCGTCTGCAGGTCTGTACCACAGACCAAACAGGCAGGAAACTTCATACAATATCATCCACATCAACAAAATGTGCTAACAGCAGGATTGACAGGGTACCTTTGGAAGACCCTGGGAGAATTGCCACACTAATGTCCCAGCAATTTCCTCAGTATAGTTCTTGAGCACCCTGCCTCTGCAGTATCGCATTCCTCTTAATTTCTCTCACTTTCTGCCCTGAAGCTGTCTGTAGAAATTGACACTGTGGCTATGCAAGTTCATTAGGGGTTTCATTTCCTGTAGTAACCCTTGACCACTGCTACAAAGGGACAGGAGAATCTTGGCACAATGGCCAAGTGATGATGCCAGTTGCCCGTAGCCATGACTGTGATAGTTAATTTTTATCGTCTACCTGGTAAGATTTAGAATCACTATGGAAACACATATCTGGCTATATCTGAGGGAGCTTCCAGAAAGGTGTAATGAATAGTGAAGACCCACTTTGAGTGTTGGCAACATTACCTACAGGCTGTGGTAAAAATAAAATAAAAAAGGTAAAGTGAGCTGTTCTGTTTCCTGAGTATGGATGTAATATGGCTGAGTCCACCTGCACCCGCCGCTGTGACTTCCCTGCCATGCTGTATTGTCCTCACAAACTGTGAGCTAAACAAAAGCAATATTGTATCTCAAGAAGGGCTGTGGCAATGGGCAGAGGGCAAGGGCAGCAACTTCTGACACAGTATCATTTAATTCTCCTGTAAAAACCCTTGTCAAAGGCACAAGTCAAACCAGGTAGTTTTGTTTGGAAGCCGAGCATTAAAAAGTATGGCAGTCCTGAAAGGGCCTAAAAATTGCTAGAGACGGGGGAACTCCTAAATGGCCAGACAATTTATCCAAATTATTAAGCTCCTAGTTTAGTGTGAAACTGTGACTCAAAACCAAAGTGAGAGACTTTAAATCATTAGCTTCTGATTTCTGACCTCCACACACGCGTGCATGCACACACACACATACACACATATACACACCACACACACATACACACTATACACATACATACACACACACACACCACACACACACACACACACACACACACACACACACACACACACAGAGTTTCCTTTTTCATGTCTGTAGAAATATGGTCACATGGTCACTATCTTTTCAAAGAGTGAGGTCTTTTCTGCCACCACATCCATTGGTACCTTGGCCATTTCAACCTTTTTGGATGCAGAATATATCACACCAAATTGGTGACGTTGGGCTCATTTTGATTCATTGAGCAGGAACTGGTAAGAGCCTTGGATGCCCTCATAAAAATGTGTGTCAAAGAGTAGGAAGTCAGTGCTATGTAGATTTATGAAAGTGTGTGTGTGTGTGTGTGTGTGTGTGTGTGTGTGTGTGTGTGTGTGTGTGTGTGTGTGTGTGGTTACTGGGAATCTTTAGGTTTCTAGTGTGTGAGCATAGCTCACCAGGAGAGTTAAAAGCAACAGAAAGAACCTTAAAATGAGGATTTGTTCTTGCTGGGCAGGAGGTAGGATCAATTGGTGGACTCCACTATAAAGGAGTCAGCCCCCAGGAGCATGGGGCCCAATATTTGACAAAGGAATCACAACTAATTTCTTGGTCCAGCCCAGCCCAGATTCTGATGAATACCTTTAACCCATGCTTGGTCCCAAATAAACACATAGAGGCATTTATTAATGACAAACTGTTTAGTCTATGACTCAGGCTTATTACTATCTCTTTCTTCTTAAATTAACCCATTTCTATTAATCTATGTATCACCACGTGTCTCAAAGCTTACCTGTGTTCCATTATATCTGCACACACACACCCTTCCCTGCTTACAGCGTATGTCTGACCACACCCTTCTTTTCCTGTATCTCTGTTGGATTTCCAACCTGCCTCTAAGCTGCCTTGCCATAGTCCAAAGCATCTTATTTATTAAACCACTGGGAGCAACACATATTCACAGCATACAGAAAGACCATTCCACAGCACATTTAACACTACAGCCATCTGGGATGAACTTCTTTAAGTAATTACGTTTTCAGTTTCATCTGGATTAAATGTGGCAAAGCCCCACATGTGAATCTCCTGGAGGTCAGAGAACTTGCATTTGTCTCTGCCTAACACATTCTCTTAGCTCTGCAGTATGATGGGATTTTGGAAACACCGGCTTGACCAGAGTGGATTTAGGAGTTATTCCTGAGGCTTCCCAAAGGCACCCTGTATACGTGGGATCTGTCAGTCCTTGTTGCAGTGGGGTTTCTTGGTCCTGGGCGGCCAGAGGCCCAGACCCACAGACCTGTGCGCCAGACCCATTAGCAGCCCGCTGCTGCTGCTCAGGCCCCCAGAAATGACTCAGATGCTTATATTAACTTTATGCTGTTTGACCTATGGCTCAGGCACATTGCTAGCTAGCTCTTACATCTTAAATCAACCCATTTCTGTTAATCTGTCTGCCACGTGGTCCGTGGCTCACCTGTGTTCCTTATACATTCCTCTTTGGGCGGCTTGCTCGATCTGCCTGACTCCACCCTGCTTCTCCTACCTATGCTCTGATTTCTCCTCCTACTTCTTCTATGGTGCCTGTCATGGCCCAAAACAGCTCCTTTATTTAAATATTTATATTCACAGCATACAGAAAGGCATTCCCACATCAAGTCCTGGTATTAGTGGATGTTCTAGTTGGTATGAGTGGTGGGGAACGGCCACTTGTCACTGCTTTTCACCATGTACACATACAGGTGGCCTCTAGGGCTTCAGAGGAGAGAATTTTGTTGACGTGGTCACAGAGTGTGGATGAATACATCATTTTTATCTTCTTTCAAAGATTTTAGATCTTGGCATCAGGGATAACTCAGTAGAAGTAAAACTATGTCTAGCTTATGCTTGGGATGTGAGTGATACTGGGCAGGGCAGCTGCCATGGTATACACCAAAATCTTACATGTTCAGTCTGTGCAGTAGTACATGTCGTGTGAGTGTATGTGACAGCTTGGCCTGTCAATCCTCAGGTGCTTTCAACCCTGTTTTTAAGACAGGATACTTCACTGATCTAGAATTTGCCAAGTAAGCTAAGCTGGATGGCCAGCAGGCCTCAGAGATCTGCATGTCTCCATCTCTCAGTGCTGGCAGGCATTATAAATGTGCCACCATACCCAGCTCACACCAAAATCTTCAGTGGAAGGACTTGGCCTTCTTGGTGGGGTTGCAAGGAAACGAAAGCAATGTAATTATCTTACATATAGCCAGTAGTCATTGCTATGGCTGAGAGTAACACATACATGGAGCTATGACAAGCCTCAGGAGTGTGGATCGGTGTGGATGCTGGCGCTATAGGCTGGGGAAGAACGTGAAAGCCTGCAGGACAGTGGGCAGAGCGAAACAACAATGCCTGAGATGTGACAAGTAGAGAGAAACAGCTGGGTCAAATGAGGCATCAGCAAGCCAGGGGATTATGGGTAAGATAATATGACAGAACACTTGTCTAGCTGGTTCAGGGCTCTGGGTTTCATCCTCATCACTGCAAAAGAAAAATAAAAGAGGAGGCAGAGAGGCATTGCAAAGAGGGATGTGGTCTCATGCAAGGCTGAAAGAACAAAGCAAGCTGAACACTGAGCCTGCATCATTTCATAGGAAGCACAGCAGGGCCAAGTGACATGGAATTTTAAAAGGCTGATCTATATTAGAAAATGTTTTAGCGCCTTTCCCAGATGCAGAAAGAAAATAACAAATTATCCTAAATATCGTTTTTAAAGGTAATTTTCAAGAATGGACACAGCGGTGTATGACTTTAATTCCAGCACTCTGGAGACCGGGGTAGGCAGTTCTCCACGAGTCCCAGGCCAGCCTGGTCTGTGTAGCCAATCCTGCAACAGCCAGGGTTGCATAGTGAGACTCTGTCTTAAAACAAAGAAAAGGAATTTCTGTAATTTCTTGTTAGAAATACTAGGTTTGTTCATTTCAGGCATTTTATAAACTACAATATAGCTAAAATGAAATGATGCTCATAATTAAACCATTCAGCTATTAATAAATGCCATTACTAGTTTTTATATTTGTTGTCCACAGGTTTTATGTATATTCTTTATTTGAATACAAATGACATCATGCTGTGTAAGATGGTTGCTCTAATGTATTATTTTCTCATCAGTAGTGTTTCCCTTGAATTATATCCAATTGTAAAAGGAATTTGATGGTAAAATATCATTTCTGTGATTTTTTTCTTTAATTTGAATATTTTTTTAGATTTTTGCTTCTTTGTTTTTAAACACAGGGTTTCTCTGGGTAGCCTTGGCTGTCTTGGAACTTGCTTTGCAGACCAAGCTGGCCTGGAACTCAGAGATCTGCCTGACTCTGCCTCCCAAGGGTTGGGATTAAAGGTGTGCACAACCACCACCCTGCTGGAAATTATTTTTTAATTGTGTGTGTGTGTGTGTGTGTGTGTGTGTGTACACCTTGGTGTGTGCATGGAGGCCTGGGGTGTTTGGTTTCTCCCTGGGGCTGGAGTTACAGGTGGTTGTGAGCTACAATGTGGGTGCTGGGAACTGAACTCAGGTCCTCTGCAAGAGTAATTCATGCCCTTAACCACTGAGCTATCTCTCCAGCCTTAAGCATTCTTTCTTTGATTTTATTTTTCCTCTGAGAAGTGCTGTATCACTTCCAAGAACCCAGGACCAGGTTTACAGAACCCCACAGCCTCTCACGCATGTGCCATCAGCTACAGCTGACAAACAATATGCACTTAGCTTTATGGACCTTGTCTGTTGCTGTGATAAACACCATGACCAAAGCATCTTGGGGAAGGAAAAGGCTTATTTGTCTCGTAGGTTATAGTCTATTATCAAAAGAAGCCAGGGCAGAAGTTCAAGTGGGACCTGGGAGCAGGAACTGTAGCAGAGACCTGGGGGATGCTGCTTCCAAAAGCAGACATGATGGCATGCTTTTAATCCTAGCACTGTGGAGGCAGAGAAAGGAGGATCCCTGGCTCTCACTGACCAGCCAGTCTATCCTTCTGGGAGAATTCCAGGCCTGTCTCAACAATCAAGATAGACAGAACCCGAGGACAGAACCTCTGGCCTCTATACTCTCTCTCTCTCTCTCTCTCTTACACACACTCTCGCTCATGCACACACACTCACTCATACACACACACATACACACACACACACGCACACACACACACACACACACACACACACACACACACCCATGGGTATAGGAGGACATACTTCATATCTAACATGGAGAAGAGAGTGAAGCTTCCCTGATCTTACTTTGGTCAATCACCTACTAAGATGGAGCTGTGAGTAAAGGATAGCCAAGCCTAATTCCTGTCCTCTACATTTTCAAACTTAACATTTATTGCAAAAGGTCATGGAAAATAGAGTGCTCATGTTTTACCAAGATTTGACCTTTACATAAGACCCAATAATGGTTTTTGTATTTTCACTATCTGCCCTGTTTGATTCTTCGACAGGAACCTGAAGAAGAGGCAACACTAATTTTAAGAAAAAAAACAAACAAAAACAAAACCCTTCCTCTAGAATCTTCTTTGAACCTTGACAAGGACTTGAATTTCAGAATCTGTGCTGTGCTGTCGCATTAACTAGACTGCTTTAGCCTCTGTCACGGGCAGCGCAAAGTTGAAAAGATCAAACCATAGCCAGACCGATGCTTATTTCAGTGAAACTGTCTACTCACAGCACACAGACCAGCTCTGTCAGTTTAGACACGCAAACACCAGGAGATCCGGGGCTACATTTTCTATGTTGATCCAATTACATAGAGCACTCAGTATAGTGTATACTGTGCCTTAGGAATATAAATCATAATGCTATAATACTACTAAAAGGGAAAATAGGAGAACCAGATCATGGCTGAAGAGAAGAATGAGTATTATGATGAAAATCTTTAGATTTCCTTATGCTTTGATTATACATATTCCTAACCTGTATGCTTCATATATATATATATATATATGCTCCCCTCTGGGGTTAGGATGTTAAGTAGAATCCCTATGTGAAAAAAATTTCAACCAGGAAGCCTTGGGTCATAGTTTTTACAACAACTCACTAAGTGTTCTATTTTGTTTTTATTCACATGACTTAAATCCTCACAACTTTATATTGGCTTGATTTTCCCCTCCTTCCTCTGGTGGAAGTATATTTCTGCCAAGTTTGAAGTTTGCAACAATCATTTCTGAATGATATACATGCCAAAAAGATTTCAACCGTCTGTCTGGACAGGAAAAATTAGATTTCTGTAACACTTGTTTTATTGTAGACATATGCAACCATTTTTATGAAAAAAATTTTTCAGAAAAGAGAAAGTTTGATACAAATATGTTGACTCAAGGCAAAGCTAAAATTTTCTAGGGAGGCTTTTGGTGAGCAAGGAAAGATGATATTGTTAATGTTATTCCCTTCAGCATTTCTGGTTTCAGTTTTCACTGACTTGAATGATTTGGGCAGCTGATCTTCCTGAATTTCTTTTTTCTGCCTCACAGTAACAGTGACAACAGTTTATGTAACAAGCCACCATAGCTGCTGCTATTCTGTCCGCCCATCAAGATTTCCCAGCACCTCCTGCCCTAGGAGTCCATCCCTAGGACATCTTGGTTTGGAGATTGGATAGGAAGAACTTTCTCTCTAGAAGAGCAATTCAGATTCTAAGGGCAGGTGAGGTGCATGTGCAGCTGTGAAGGTTGGCCATCTTCCTGTCTCCAGGGGAAGTGTGTCTGCAGTGGAATAGGGCGTAAACCAGCAGGGAGAGAAATAAGCAACAGGACAGAGGCTCATGGGTGATGGCAGATGTGTGCGTTCATGAGTGAGCAAAAGACCCATATATGCATATCCTGAAGATTCTAATTTTTTATCTTAGCTAATACACCAGTGTATTCTGTTTTCTGCTAACCATTGTTGTGTCTGTCCTGTTTTTACCCACTGCACCTAAACCTGGATATCTCAGGGTCCCATCCCCACCCTGCAAAAATAGCACCTTATGCTAGAAATAAATAACCCACAAGTGTCCGAATCACAACAAAATAGAAAAATATCTAGAAAAGCTATTATATTTATTCAATAAAATTTGTTCCATCTTAAAAATTTGTAGAGGGACTGCAGAATGCAAATATATATTGTTTAATTATTTAAATAGTTATATATAGTTGTTTCCTGTAGGCAGAGATTTTTGTCCCACCATCCAGTTCCTAAATAACCACACAGAGACTTATTGATTATAAATGCTCAGCCAATAGCTCAACCTTGTTACTAACTACTCTTACATTTTAAATTAACCTCTACTTTATAATTATACTTTGCCGCATGGTGGTACTTTTTTTTTTCTTTTTTCAGTATGGCAAGTTTATCTTGCCTCTCTCCACAACTCACAACTTCTAAGATCCTGCTCTCTTCCCCTCCCCCCCCATGTCCTCTGAGTCTGGATCTCCCACACAATCTTATTCTATCTAGCTATAGGCCAGTCAGTTTCTTTATCAAGCCAATCACATCAACATATATTCACACAGTATAAAGGAACATTCTACAATTTCTGATATCTGCAACTCAAAGAATTTTCAACAGTGCCCTTTGCTAAGCTGGTTCTGTAGAGTTATAGAAAAGGCAATGGTTCTCTAATTTTAGCATGCCTTAGATTCACCTAGAGACATTATTGAACTTCACCTTAGACTTTCCGATTTGGTAAATCTGGCGTGGGAGGGAGTCAATAATATTTCTATCTAACAAATTTCTAAGTGATGCTGCTACTGCTGGGTCAGGGGTCACATTTTCTGAGACCCTCTTGTGGAGCATTAACACAAATCTTTGTAGTACCTAGTGCTTTTGAGTGAGGAAAAGACGGTCTCATTAGGCAATGCGCTCCCCAATCTTGAAAATATGCAGGAAGCAGCTAGATTATGTGCCTCTTCATTTCTTTTTTTCAAATAACAGGGAAGCACAGAAACATGCCCCACTACAAATTCAACCTTGTCAGTTAAGGAAGTCCTGTCATGCATTTCTATACTGACCTTGTTCATAGAATTGTGTATTATTGTGAGATGGTCTGCTTCACATTGTTAATAAAGTAGCTATCTTGTCTGCACTCTCCAAACTCAGTATCAGAACTCTGAATGAACACAGGTGAGCATAGCCAGAGTTCGTGTTATAGTATATTTAAAGTTCCAACTTGAGAAGGCAATCATTTTTGCCAGCTTCCAGGTTTCAGTGCTATTTCATTACCAACCACCACAATGTTTTTTCTTCCTGTTTGACCTTTAAATTTTTTGACAAGAATAATTTGTATGGAACAAACAATCATGAAGATGGTATAGCATGGATACTGTCACATTTTTATTGTGAGGGCATCATCTTCTAAGATCATGTCTTATGGGCTGGGAATGATGCTCTATAAGAATAATGCTGATTTCTAACCCAAGACATGTATTTTACAGTAACATGCTCAGGCACACATGAAGCTGGTTAGTGCCCAAATAAATATGTCAGTTGTTAAGAGACGTCCATGATAAACTGATATTAAGTATATTTAAATAACCTCTGAATATACTGTTTCTTAGAAATCATCAGTTTGAGTTAAAAATGTTATACATGTTAAGCATGCATTTCACTCTGGAGCTATATTCCTGGCCCTAACACTCGCTTTAAAAGGCAGAAGTTTCGATTATAATTCTTTGGCAAATAAATAAAGTATATCAGATTATTTCGGTTGTTCTTTTTCAAGCCTCCCAAACAGCTGGGAACACAGACCTGTGTCACCAGGCTCAGTTTGTGTTTTGAGATTTTAAAAGTCTATCTACATAGTCTGAAGATGCTTTTATTAAGAGGAACACATTCAAATAAAACATTAACATTTTATAATTTTGGAATCATCTGTCATTAACCAGGCTTGTCTTCAGCTGAACCTCAAGATTCCTCAGACTCTCGTGAGCTCTCCTCCCCAACCCCTGTGTATAAAAATGCAGAGACCGGACTGGATGTTCCTTGTGTTTCTTTTAAAATTAGTATTCTGCTGTTTATGGAAGGTAGAGAAGCCATATGATTCATCAAGGTTTCTCTTATTTATCAGTTTGTTGTGGTCTTTAGAATTTTAATGTGGAAGCCATTCCATTCCTTTGTTTAGGAAATGGGGACACTGAAGAAAACAAAGAGCTTATGCGCACATCAGGAAAGAAGACCCTGCAAATCTGCAGAAATTTGGTCAGAATTCGAGAGAACGGTGTTTGCAGGGAGACTGGTACAGCCCATCATCCCTGGAGTTTCCTGCAATGCCACAGGTATGTGATTTCTCGGTGCATTTGACACTGAGCTCCGTGGGGACACTAATTCACACCGTTATTTAAGGACAAATGGAGATCTTTAAAAAAGCAATTTGTTCAGCTTTTCACAATGAATGAGGTTAAGAATCAGACTCAACCAGCTTGGAATTTAGGAGACTCCCAGTCATAGGAGGATCCTGGAGGACTGAGCTGAAGTGTAGAAAGCCAATGTCAGCGGCTTCCTATCACCATGAAAACTAACTACCGTCAAAGGTGGAAATTGTTCGGGAGCATTTCATCGTTCTTATTTATAAAAGAGACCATTTGAGGTGTGACACCAACTCACTTTCAAAGGCTGCTGAAAACCAAGCAACCAGCACAGACACACAAACGCAATGCAGCGTGGTTAGAGAGAGATGGGAACAGTTTGTGTGACACTCAAAATGACAGATGGACCACAGGGGAATAAATGAGAGGCATTGAAATATTTATGCCAAGAGGAGTGTTCATGTTTTAAGTCTGAGTTCTCTGGTTTAGAAGGATTAACCAAACCCAACAGAAGGGAAGCCAAAGGAAATATGTGCTTCGTCTATGGAAAAAGTCATCTCTCGATGATGCTGGAGAGCCGGAGGACAACTCCATCCTTGGGAGGGCCAGTTCTCGCATGCTCAGCTGATAATATAAAACAGTCTTTGCTGCTCCGTGGAGCCTGTTGGCATAATTCACAACAGGCAAAAGACATGCATCCTCTAGCAACGTAGGGCTTACCATCCAGAGGATCTGCTGTCTGATATATTTAATAAAAAAGAAAAGCTCGATATTACATCTCTACTGAGCAGAAACATTCCAGGAATGCGCATAGAGAAAATAAATATGAATACGATTCTAGCAGAGAAACGGAGACAGATGTGGAGCTAGAGACGCGGTACAGAGAAGAACTGAGGTTGTGGCCGGGCGGGGGCGGGGGGTGTGCAGCTTGCACATCCAGCATGTGTGAGGCCCCAAGTTCAACCCTCAGGCACCACAAAAGCAAAACAAACAGAGAATTGGATGCGTTTCATAAACTAAACATTTTCAGTGCCTGGAAATTTATTATATGTTGACATCGATTTGGAAGATCATGCATCCGTTACTCTGTGCTGTAACCAAGAGTCATATTTTAACCTTGAATATGGTATGAAACTGGGTGAGGTGGCCCATGCCTATAATCCCAAGACTGGGGGGTGGAGGCAGGAAGATCAATTCAAGGTCAGCCTGGGTACATGTCATCCTGTCTTTAAAAATTATGTTTGACCATACCAAATGGACATATCATTCTGTGAGGTTTCAAAATCAGTGAACATACTAATTATGGCCATAGAAACTATCCCAACAAGCCCTGACATTTGTGCATGGTGAAGAAGAGTAGAGGAGGCCTGGAGAGATGGCTCAGTGGTTAAGACCACTGGCTGCTCTTCCAACAGACCAGGGTTCAATTCTTAGCACCCACATGGCAGTGCACAATTGTCTGTAAGTTCCAGGGTACCCGACACCCTCAAACAGATGTACATGCAGCCAAAAACCAATGCACATAAATTTTAAAAAATTTAAAAGAAGAAAGATAGAGAAAAGGATGAAGGCATAGAGATGAGATGGGACAGGCAGTACCTGTAGCATATTGGATGGTCAGTATGATCAAATGATAACTGTAAATAAGGCTCCATAGGCCTCATTCTACACTTCACATAGCTTATCTAGAACCATCGTATGGCTGTATACCCACCCAATTATATTTTCCTGTTTTCTGTATTGTTCTTTTGTTTGTTTGTTTGTTTTTAGAGCAGGGTCATGCTTGTCGCCCAGGCTAGTTTCAAATTTTCAATTTTATCTCCACCTCTTGAGTGTTAATATTGCTGACATGTACCACCCTCTGCCCTATTGAATATATTCTCTGTGCTCTGGAATCTTGGGGATCTTGTGGATCTAGCATCATCCTTCCTAGGATTAACTAAATCCCACAGAGATCGAACTCATCTGTCAGCATACCTTTGATGAGCAAACCAACCAATTCAGCCCATATTTCTCATTCCATTTTTAATCAGACAGCTACACTCAGAGACAGTATTCCCTGGCAGCTACCAAGCATGTGTGAACCACCTATAGAGCCCAGAGCCCACTGAAATTGTTCAGACTCTCTGAGCACAAGCTTATAGAGCTTATTTGCCTGCCCTCCTTCCTCCCTTGCTGCCTAAAAGATGACAGAACGCTCCCCACAGCTTTTCCTTCCCGTCTGCTTCCCTCGACTCAATGTTTCCCATGGTGACCTTATGTGTTAAGGCACGCCTCCTGCTTCTGGAAACTCTGAGTATAGTGACTCCCTTTTTTGTGAGGGGTTATTTTCATGGGTCTGTGTTTCACTGTACCCACTCAATACAAGTCCTGAGCATAGTTTTAGGATAATAGTATTCTAAGTGTCCTGCCTATCTCAATCATCCATATATTCTGCTCCCATTGAACAGGCTTCCTGAGGTTGCCTATCAGTCTATCACCATGCAGCAATCTCTTGGCCACTAAATCCATGCTACCTATCTTCGCTACTAAGGATTTTCATGATGGTGTGGCTCTGACATCATAGTAGCTGTTTTCAGATGTCTCAGCTATTTTTTTTCCTGCTCTTTTGGAAAATGAGAAGTTTCTTCTGCCCTCAGATTCCTTTGTTAGTGCTATGCCCTTGTCTGTCCCCCAGATGAGCATGGAATACAGCTGGGTTAATCCGTTTTTATGAGATTGCCTCTTGTATCACATTAGAGAAAGGCCAGAGATGATGAGGCTTATTTATATTGCCATTGGTACTTGAAAGAAAAGACAATTTATTCTATTCTAGTTTTACTGAATGTATGTCGTCTCATAAATTACTAAAACCCTAAGTTAAAGTTCTCTTTTGCTTGCAAGCCCAGAACCTCAACAGAAACTCATGGATGGATGGAGAACCCTTTATGCAAACTTGATCATTAAAGTAAATTTCTCAGGCATTCTAGAGGGTCTCCAGTGGCGTGAAGAGAGTTTGAGAATAAAAGAAAAAAAAAATTAAATGAACTTGTAAAGTAAGTGCTGTATACTGGCAACTCTCCAGGCTTTTTATGCCTCCCTTTTCCTGGATCCATTGTTCTTTAACAAATAATGTAATGTAAATAAACACGTTGAATTGTGGGCTGATATGCAAAGTGGATGCAATCTGTCAGACACTGCACTAAACTGGTAAGGATGGTTTTGCTGGATTCCTGCATCTAATGCCTGTTCGACATTCATGGGACTTTGCATTTTCCTTACTACAAATGGTAGTAAAGTGGGTAGGTAGGTAGGTAGATAGGTAGGTTGGTAGGTAGGTAGATAGATAGATAGATAGATAGATAGATAGATAGATAGATAGATACATAGATACATAGATACATAGATACATAGATACATAGATACATAGGTAGATACATAGATAGATACATAGATAGATACATAGATAGATATATAGATAGATACATAGATAGATACATAGATAGATAGATAGATAGATAGATAGATACATACATACATACATACATACATACATACATACATACATACATACATACATACATACAGAGAGAGAACCTCACAGAAATCCAGAGAAACAAGAGAAGCCTCCTTCACCAAAGGGCCTCGCAGCTACCTCTCTCAGTATGCTCACCACCCATCTGCACTGCCTCCCCCCCACCACCCCCACAACACACATTCTGTGATCAACTTGAGGAATGCTTGCACCATGATCTGAGAAGACCTGTGGTGGGCAGCGTTAACTTCTGTAACCTAGAGTTTCTTTTGTGACTCTCCTTTTGTGTTTTTATCTCGGTCCTGTCTGCTAGAGAAGATTCATTCATGCAGAGAGTGAGTACATGTGAGACTCAAGGGCAGGCTTCTTTTTTTGCCTGCTTTGTTTTGAAACTATCAGGATGATCTTGAGTTCTTTCTGGAAGTTGGTCAGAGCTCCATATGATGATAGAGTTCCTTGCTGTATCTCTTGGACACCTCACAGACGAGGATAGAATTTGGGTAGGGTTGGTTTTCTGGGCAATTTCATCTTTAACAGCGCACCCTTCCTGTAGTCAGTAGATACTCATTTGACCATATCGATAATTTACAGTTGTCATTGGGTCCATTGTCAATTTACATTTGTACATTATTACTGGGTGGTAATCACATCCAATCAGTTGTCTTTGGAGTATCATCTCATACAGTCTCAATATCCTGCTTAACATAAGCTAAACGTACTTTGTGCCATGTGTGGTGGGTCCAACAATATCTGCAATTTTTCAGGCCTTTCTATATCCAGATCCTTTACTACACTTTCTTCCATTCGGAGGGAACGTCCACTTCACTGCTCCCTGAATCTAAGCTGGGCATGTGATTTGGCTTTGACCACTGGAACCTGGTAAAAGTGAAGGCATATCAGATCTAATTGTGGACTTTGAGAGGTTTTGTGCATCCCTATCTGCTCTTCTGGGACCCTCAAATTTGCCGTGTGAATAAGTTTAAGCTGTCCTGCTAGAAAGCAAGACCAGATGAATGAGATCTGAGTCAGCTCATCTGTCCCACTGAGGTTCCAGATTGGCTAAACCAATTTGCAGCTGACCCTTGATGCACGAAAGAGCCTCACAGAACTATTATTAGAAAAGATTCTAAGTTGATAACGCTCAGCTATATATTGTGATGATGTACCACATGATGGTGTCTTAATTGATGTTGGGCTGTATTGACGATGGTGGTCCCCTTAAACTCTATCTCCTATTGACATGGGTATCATTATTGCACGAAAAAGCAATGGTGGTACATGTCGTAGGTCCCAGAACTTGGGATGTAAAGGCAGGAGGACATCTGTGAGTTTGAATCCAGCCTGGTCTACAAAGCAAGTTCTAGGACAGCCAGGACTCTTGCACAGAAAACCCTATCTCAGGGGGAAAAAAAAAGGTTGGAGAGATGGATCTATCCTCTCCAGACTATTTTATTAAATATACAATGTATCACCACACATCATGGTTTATGTAAGTGCACACCACAATTACATAATGATGAACTCATCCAATGACACACTTGTGAATATAGTCATCTCATTAAGCAATGTATGACTAGGAATGAATGACAGGCCAAACCATCCAAGTGATTTGTCATGCAATAGCTAACTGACATTGTACATTATGCAGAAAAATTAGGTCATTTAAATAGTTAAGACAATCCACTCAAGATGCTTTTGGACAGTGACCTCTTTCTTAATCAAATGGTAAAGATCCTTGGGGAGATCAGAGGCAAGGCCTTTGAACTTAAGGATTCTCAAGATTTTATTACCAGTCACAAAACGGACCTGTGCCACACCGTGGGAGTCCCTCAGGATCGCACCTATTTGGGAAGGAGTCAGGCCTTTTTGGCCAGTTTGTGCGTCTGTTCCTTCATATAGTTGTCGGAAGTCAGCTTCAGCCTTGTGGGGATGCTACTGCACTGCGGTAGGGCAGCACCGACTGGGACAGGCCCTTCCCGGGAGGGTGCATGCGACCCATGATGGCGGAGGTCTGTGCTTCCCATGCTGAACCCATGAGTGAGTTTTTTCAATTCTAGAATTCTCAAATTTTGCAGTCTGATAGATTTTGTTCTATCATTCCAAATATAGAAAAGCATGCTATTTCCTCTTTGCACAGGAGTAACATTTTGCACATTAGTATTGAAATACTTCTAAATAAAGAACTTAATAAAGAATTCATTGAGTTTCTTGGTCTTACAAAGCCAACTAGTATACTGGTTTGGTGATGCATGTCTGCTGTCCCAGCCCTCAGTAAGCCAAGTGGGAAGATTATTTGATCTCAGGGATTTGAAGTGAGTTTGGGAAACATAGTAAAACTCTCTATAAGAATGGAAACAACAAAAAGCCCACAGGTTTGTTTTGTTGTTGTTGTTTTAAATTTTGGTTTTGTCCACACCACATGCATGCAGTGCCCAAAGAGACCAGAAGAGGGCATCAGACTCCCTGGAATTGGAGTTACTGCTATATGGGTACTGGGAACCAAACCTAAGTCTTCTGGAAGAGGACAAGGTGCTCTTAACTTCTGGGTCATTTCTCCAGCCCCCTGATTATTGGTTCATATTTGAAATATATGTGATAGATTCTTAATGGCAAACTCCAGCCTCAAAGTCATAGTTATTTTCCCGTGGTTGTGGCTAGACCCAACCTTAATTCTTTCTATCCACCCTTAAACAATTTAATCATGCAATATTTATGGGGCACAGAATATTCCAACATATCTATATGGCATTTTCTGAAGGCACAGTTCCATTTATAAGAAAGAGTCCTTATACTTTTGAGTTTAATTCCATATTCGTTTTAATTTTAAAAAAAATGAATGGTAAAATGAGCACAATAAATAGTTCTTCATCTTCAGACCTGGCACTAAACGAATCAAATATCCCTTTGAGAGAGTTGAGGACTCAAGATTAACTATAACTATAAAATACGATCACACAGGGGAATACCATAGTAAATGTGTCACTCAAAGTATGGCTATCCCCAAGTAAAAGTCTCACCGAAGAAATAATCAGGATAAACATACATGTTCAAACCGACTAAATTATTGTAGATAAGCATTACTGTAATACTTTGAAGTTTGTGTTTATACAGAAGCCTAAAAAGAATGACAAATTTTTAATATTTATGAGACCTGGATATGTTTCTCAGTGGTACAATGCTTGCCTAACATGTGTTAGACTGGGTTAGATTGACCAGTACTGCCAAAGAAATAAACAAAGAAAATCAACCTCCAAAGAATGGCTGTAGAAAGAGTAGCTTTTACAGGCTATCGGGCATATTTAACAGGTGTCAAGTTTCCAGAAGAATAGACTTACCCAGTTAGTTATTCAATATATTTCAGCATTTTCTGAAAGAAAATGAATAATGTGCTAGTCCATGACATCAAGACTCTTGAAAACACATGCACATTTCCATTCGGAAAAATTTTAAGAGTTCACAATATAAGCTTTTATGAAAATGAGAGAATTAGAAAGAATTCTCATGGCTTCTGTGTACATGGGCTCTTAAGACCCTGAACTTGTTTTAGAAATGCAGTCAAATTGTGACTTGTTTTGTAGGATTGCCTTGGGAATATTTTTCATTCTTGATCTGGGTACTGGATGACCCAGGGCTCTCTAGGGTAGTGGTTCTCAACCTATGGATCATGACACCTTTGATAAACTTCTGTCTCCAAAAAATATTTTCATTATGATTCATAACATTAGCAAAATTATAGCTAAGAAGCAGCAACAAAAATAATTTTATAGTTGGGGATCACCACAATATGAGGAACAACTGTATTAAAGGTCATAGCATTAGGAAGGTGGAGAATCACTGCTCTAGAAAAACAGAGCCAATGGGATGGGATACACATATGCACACACACATGCACACATATGCACACACACACACATGTACACACATGCATACACAATGCACACACATGCACATATACATACATGCACACACGCACACACATGCACACATACACACACATGCACACACGCGTGCACACACACAGAGGCATGTATATATAAAATACCTTGTTACGTCAGCTTATGTGTAAATAGTAACAACAGCTGAATTCCCTAAGGTTCTGAGAACCTGGTAATTGCTCAGTTCTAAAGGCTGGGTACCTCAGCGGTTGGAATAATCCCACAATGGCTGTCTGACACTGGAGGGACTGTGAACTTGGTAGTCACTTTGTCCACCAGGCTGGGTACCTCAGCATTCACAATCTAGTGCCCCAAACCTGGGAGGCTCCTAGAGAGCTAGTGGTCAATAGTCCACAATGACAGTCTAGAAACACTGGGATGTCATCTTCATCACCATCACCATCATCACCATCACCATCATCACCACCAGCAACAGCAGCAGCAGCAGCAGCAGCAGCAGCAGCAGCAGCAGCAGCAGCAGCAGCAGCAGCAGCAGCAGCCCCAGCAGCAGCAGCAGCAGCAGCAAGCAAGCAAGCAAGCAAATCAACTCCAAGATAAGCCTGAAGGTCAAACAAGCAAAGGCCAGTAACCTTCTTTCTGCCATGCACCCCCCCCCCCTTTACCAGGACTGCTACCAGAAGGTTCCACCCACAATTGGGTGGGTCTTCCTGCATCAGTTAAGGCAATCAGGATGGTGTGGTTCCTACTCAGGTGATTCTAATTTGTGACAAGTTGACTTTAAAACCAATCCTAATAAGTGTACGAGTGATTTTTCCAGTTGAGAAACTTCTGGTGCTTGCTGTTTTGAGTCCTGCTTATGCATTCAATTACCTTTTATTGAACTGTCTGTGCCAAGGACTTCGTGCACAACATTGATTGAGAGTAGCATGCTGTGGTCACACACCTTCATAACCCCTCACGGTGGTCCTCTTTTATAACTTAGTTCTGGCAGACCAGGCTGTTAAGTTCAGGATGGGTTTCTGTTCGGTCACAGTGGCTTTGGTCTTAGACAGACTAGCTCCAGCTCTGCCTCTCACTTCCTTTGCCTATTTTCTCAACTGCAGGCCATAATCCTGGCCCCATCCTAGGTGTGTTGTGGGTATCGGAACAGATTGTGTGAGAAAATTTACTCAGGGCAGACTCCCTATGGAATGTGCATCGATGACCCATTTTTCACAGCCCTTGGTAGAAAATTCCATGCGTGAAGCCTTCCTCTACCCACCTGCCCTCACCAGTTGCCAGCAAACACATTCTTGGCATTGTCTTCCCTCAGCCCCGCCTCCTGTAGGTAGCTAGCTCTTCCGATCTACACAAGTATACTATGGGTAAGTGTTACCATCCTGTTACTTACCCTCACTCTCCAGGCTTAATGTATCTGACAGGAACTTCCTTAAGAGGAATTTCTTCTTCTAAATAATTGAGACCAATTACATAGTAACTACTTTAAATCTCTTTTCCATTCAGCACCATGAGAAGTTAGGGGGAAAGAGGGCAATGGGAAAATAAGCGTCTATGTCTGTAATTCTTGTGCTCAAGAGGCTAAGGCAGGAACATTGTGAGTTCAAAGCCAGCATAGGCTATAAAAAGATAAAGGGAGAGGGAGAAGGAGGTGAGGGGAAAGGAGGAGAGAAGAGAGATTAGAAACAGGGTACAGAAGTAAGAGAAATTGCTAGAAAAAAGATGCATCCACAGACAGAAGTGAGGACAGAGGGCAGGAGAGAAAGCTGGAGACAGGAGGACAGTTTGATACTCGAACTTCACAGAGACTGAACCCTCTACAGCGCTGTCTGGTATACAATCCCTGCCCAGTACGTGTTTGCTGAATGAACATGTGTGAGAGTTGGTGAATAGCTGTAGTAAAGCATATCAGTCATAGCATCTAATTGCCATCTTATTGTTCCTTGAAGAGGGTGTACACCTTCCCCAGCTCTTCAAGAGACTCTCCTTTACAAGGCTAATTTGCTTGTAAACCATAGTTCATGTTTCTACAATAGTTCCTGATTATTTAATTTTGCTGGGTTGCACCCAGGACAGGCTCCAAAGTAGCCAACTAGGGGAGAAAAGTCTCTGCAGCTTAGCCCCAGTGGCCAAAGTCCAGTGACCTAGTGGGCAGGCCAACCCACACTTTCTATTGTGTGCAGCCTGTGAAAGGTTCCCAGACTTAACTTCATCCACAGCTGTGCCAGACTCTGACATGTGTTGGCCATCATGCTAGAACAGCGAGAGAGGTAGTTTTAGATTGATGAGATTTATCAATAGCCATTCTGGTTTCAACCAGATACACAGACCTTCAGCCCTCACTCCATAGAGGACCTAAAATAGGGTTTTGGTTCATAGTAGGAACTCTGACCAACAGGTAGCAAGATGTCTTTCTGTTTATTTGTGTATGTTTGTGTTGTTGTTGTGTGTGTTTATGTGTGTGCTTAGGTTCATACAAGTGTGTGTGTGTGTGTGTGTGTGTGTGTGTGTGTGTGTGTGTGTGTTTGTGCACATGTTTGTGTAGAGGCCAGAACACTCAACATCAGATGTTTCCCCAAGTCACCCTTTACCTCACGTTGGAGAGGACGTGGTCCACCACTGAATCCGGAGCTCTGAAGTTTGTCTTGACTAGCTGGCCAGCAAGCCCAGATACCATTCTGCCTGTTTCCCCAGAGAATGAGTTACAAACATGCCCTCCTGTGCCTGCTACAAAAGGATTCTGGGATCCAAACTCAGGTCCTTACATTAAGGTGGCGAGCACCTCACTAACCAACTCATCTCCTCCACTCCGTTTGGTTTTTGAGGTGGGTTTCTCTCTGTGTAGGCCAGGTCAGCTCCACACCTATGATCCTTCTGCTTCAGGCTTCCAGTGCTGGGGATTACAGGCACACACCACCTGAGAATGGCCCTTGCTTCTGTATCCTGTAGAGTCACATTCAACCCCCAGGCACCTCAGAGAGCTCTCTGTTCTTTCACCTGGTTAAGCTTGTATGTAAGCTCTTACGTCTGTTTCTGTAGCAACTGAACCTGCTGGGATGAATCCTGGAACCTCACCTGGGTTTCTGCCATTTGACCTCTTCCTACCTTTTAGCAATCAAGTACCTGCAAGAATCATGATCATGGCTAACGCTTCTTAACCCACCAGACAGAAATAGCTGTCTCCTCTCAAAAGCGACTCCACTTAGCCCTGTTCTCATGGAATTGGGCCTTCAATATTAAATTACCCACCGGAGACATAAGTTAGACATGGTTGGTTTGGTCAACTGTACCATTGTGCTCTCCTAGGGGGCCCTGGTTCTTCTCTTTCATCTTGATTTCTGCAGTATGAATGTTGTTTTATTCTTTTCTTTGTTGGAAAAGCGTCCCTTCTGTCAGTTTCTCTGCTCTCTGTGTACTTGAAAGGTTACCAGAAGGTGTATTATTCTCACTCACCTTCTCAAGGAAAAATTCTTGTATATCTTTGGGGATTTATGCAATGAGTTTTGGACATTGTCTACATATACCTTGTTCTCTGCACCTGATGTAAATTGGAGGTTTGATAAGTACTTGTGGATAACTGAACAAATTAAGCTATCTTGATAATTTACGTTTATTTTTCTGTGGTGCTGGAGATGAGACTAAGAGGCTCGTTCTCGGAAGATGAGCACTCTACCATTAATTTCACTCTTAGCTTTTAGTAGTATCTTAAAAAAATAATGTGGGGTGGAAAAATGGTTCAGAGGTTAAAAGTCCTTGCAGAGGATATTCTTACAGAAGACCCAGGTTTAGTTCCCGGTACCTAAGTTCAACAGTTGACAACTGTGGCACGCACCCTCACCCGCAAGGACGACTCGACACCAGGCTCTTCTTTCAGTGGTTTATTCAGGACCTTGAAACTTCTGCTGCTTCTCCCACTGGGGAAAATCCGCTCCCAGCTATATACCCTCTGGACTGCTAGTATCGGGACGCCACGTGGGCCATGCCAATAGATCCAGGTACACAGAAGCAAGCCACACCTGAAAGCAAGCCACGAGCTTAGCCTTAGCCAAATGAGGAGTTGTTTATCTCAGAGAGCTCTCACCTCGGGAAGGTGAAAGGTGGAAGCCAGCGCCATCTTCAAGGTGCTGCCACGCTGCTCTCTACAGACAACCACCTGTAACTCCAGCCCCAGGAGGTCCAGTGTTCTCTATTCTCGTCTGGCCCTCCAGGCACCCACACTGATGTGTATGGCACAAGCAGGCAAATACAGAAAAAGACATGCACAGATGTAATTTATACATAACATAAATGCTGTTAAAAGAGAATGGTATTTACTAGTGACTAGTTAAGACTTTTGTGGGGTGATTAATTACTGTCTTAAGCATGGGCTACTTAATGAGAGCCAGCTGGTAGTTTTATCGCTGTCTAGACTGTTTAAATTTTTTGTTATTTTATTTATGTGTGTGTGTGTGTGTGTGTGTGTGTGTGTGTGTGTGTGTGTGTGTGTGTGTGTGTACCACAGTGCATGTGTGGAGGTCCGAGGACAACAGAGGGAATTGGCTCCTTTTAATTTTTTTTAACTTAAACCCATGTATCCCCCTGCTCTCCCTCCCTTCCCTCATCCCAATCCCTCCCAGGCAGCCTTCAGTATCCCGACCCCGATACCCCCATCCCTTCCCCAAATGGGCAAGAAGTCCCAAAATGGGTCAGCTGAGTGTGGCACATCCACTCCAGGCAAGTCCGATTTCCTCATCCCGATATCAAGACTTGGTTGGGTGTTCCTCCGCAGGGAATGGGCTCCAAGGTACCAGTCCATACACAGGAATACAGTCTGATCCCACCCCTTGGCTCCACACACTGCCCATGCCAATAGACAGTTGCCTGCCCTTGATGGACCTAGCTCCTTTTCCCTATGGATCTCGAGTGGATATTCTTGATTCATTGAGGTCCCTAGAGCTCCAGCTAGCCATCACTGTGGGAATTTTCCTCATAATCCCTATCCCCTTGCTCATCACTCTCCTCCCCTGCTCTCGGCTGGACCAGGAGCTCTGCCCAGTGCTCAGCCATGGATCTCTGCCTCCACCTCTATTCATTGTTGGATGTAGGTTCTGTGATGACACTTATGGTGGTTACTCATTTGATTATAGGTTGTTTCCATGTTCTTGCTATTACAAATAATGTTACTATGAACATAGTTGAGCTAATGCCTCTGGGGTATGAATGTGCATCCTTTGGGTATATACTCAAGAGTGGTATTGACTGGATCCTTGGGGAGATTGATTTCCAGTTTTCTGAGGAACCACCATCCTGCTTTCCAGAGTGGCTGTACAAGTTTGCACTCACACCAGCAATGGAAGAGTGTTCCCCTTGCTCTGCATCCTCTCCAGCATAGGCTGTCATCTGTGTTTTTGATCTTAGCCATTCTGACAGGTGTAAGGTGGTATCTCAAAGTTGTTTTGATTTGCATTTCTCAGATGGCTAAAGATGTTGAGCAATTCTTTAAGTGCCTTTCAGCCATTTGTAATTCTTCTGTTGAGAATTCCCTTTTTAGCTCTGAATCCATTTTTTAATTGAGTTATTTAGTTTTGAGGCTCTAGATTTCTCAAGTTCTCTATATATTTTTCAGGCTCCTTTTAATTTTTATGTAGAGGAAAGATCTGCTTCCTAGTTGCACATGACATTTTACCTTGAGGCTGTTAAATAAATCATGTCCTTATAAGGCAACAAGACCAACGGGATGTGGATAGTTCAGGCATTCTTCAGGTCCACTGCTCGGAAAATTACCCTGTCATGAACAATTGTTTCTATGGGACAACAAACACATCATCATTAGGAGCAACAGTTTCACAGAACTGGGAAGTCTAGTTGCTATGTTTTGGATCTTACAGGTTCCTCCAAAGGTCCCTGTGGCGTCTGCTTGTGCTCTCCAGGGAGGAAATCTGACAGCAGATAGAATCTTTAAGAGACGGGACAAGTAGGAGATGCTTAGAGTTTGAATCTGCAATGTCCTCCACAGGCTCAAGGCTCAAGAGCTGGGTCCCCAGCTTGGGGTCTTATTTTGAAGGCTGTGGAGCTTGGCTTGTGGAAGTGGATGTTTAGAAGTGGATCTTTTATGGTTATAGTTGCCCAGGTTCTGGTCCTTCTATTTCTGCTCCCTGGGCTATGTTATGCCAACAGCTACTATGTGATCAACAGCCAGTACCATGTGTTTCTGCTGGCATGGATGGAGGTGCTCTGACGCCATGTCTACTTGCAACGATGGACTGAAATTTCTCAGAAACCATCAGCCAAAATAAACCTTTTACTCAATCTGTTGCTTCTGCCAGACAATTTGTCATAGGAAGAGAAAAGGTAACTAACATTAACTCCTCTGAGGGTGAGTTTTAAAGGGGGTATGGTACCCCAGCCCCTGCCTCTCTTTTACTTTCCATCCATGAAGTGAGTAGTTTTGCTCTGCTAAACATTCCTAACATGATGTGACGCCACAGACCCAAAGTCACAATGTCACCAACCACAAACAGAAGCCTTCACTACTTAGTGGTTAAACATTTTCCCCTTATATATTAATTATCGTGCATTTGCTATAGTTATGGAAAGCTAATACACTGGTTCAGTAAAGACAAATATTTCTTTTTTTTATCTGATGTTATTTCTTGATATGGCTCTCTATGTTTTTATCTTAACTTCAGCCATTCTAGCATTTGAACAAGTAGTTGGAATAAGGTCCCACATCTATCACTTATAAATCATATTTTACAATGTTTCATACCATATGCCTGAACTTTTCTTATATTCTCCAATGTTGGGGGCCTCTTTTATTTGAGGGAGATCCCAGTCAAGCTCTCAGATGGAATTTTCAGTGTCTCTCATTCTCATGAATGACAGGTACTCGAGACATTGTTCCCAGGCCTGGCTTTTGCATTGGTACTTGTTACTATTTTATTATTCTATGTTACACTTCTCATCGAAAAAGCACATTGCTGATGGCACAGTATTTCTTCCACTTGTAAATGCTGATACTGCTATCCTCTGTGTCAGAGAGAGGTCACAGTCTATTCTGAAGCATAATCACTAGCTCCCACATATGACTGTGAGCTTAATTAGTCCCCCATACGGGTGTGGAGATGCTGAAGCTTGCCACTGAATGGAGCCTGCAGAGAGCATCTGTTCTAGTCCCTTTACCTTCTGGCAGGTGGTTTTGGAGCCATCTGAGAGGATGCCTGTTAGAAATGAACTGTATGCTTGCAAGCTTCCCGGGGACTATAAATCGGACCATCTCTGTCTGATTTTGGAATTCATGATCCTGACGCTTGAGACTTTTTCCTTTGGCTTGTGTAAAATAAATCTTCTCTTAAGAAAATGGTTCTCTTTGGTTTTCTTATCTTTAAGAAAGAAAACAGTTAACACAAACCTCCGCAGGAAAATGTTTTCTGTGCTTCAAGGTTAAGTAAGCTCATTTGAGTTTTCTCCTTTTTTCTGGTTTGAAGATAAGGCACAGTCTTAATCAATTCATAATTAACAGTTTCCTTTACCTTATTATGGGGCATGTTAGAAGAGTGTTTTGCTCAAAGCACACAAATTTTACTATGAAGATTTTATTTTTATTTTTAAATTGTGTGCATGTATGCATGTGAGTGTGGCTTGTACATGTGAGTGCAGAAGAAAGTGTCAGATCTCTCGGAGCTAGAGTTAGAGAAAGTTGTAAATGGGTGCTGGCACCCCAACTCTGGTCCTCTGCCAGGACAGTACATACTCTTTGCCTCTGTGTCATATCTCCAGCCCCACCAAATTTACTTTTATTAGTTTAATTTACTTGAGTTTTGGTTTTTGAGTTATGGTCTTGTGTAGGCGGAGTGTACTCAGAAGGCACCAAAACAGAATAGATATTTATTAAAATATAAACCAACACTCACGGTACAGGTAACAGTTTATAGTAGCACCTGAACAGGGACTGGAGTCTGGAACGGTGGAAGAGTGAAGGATGGATGATGGATTCTGATCCTGTCTCCCCAACAACCAGGAACCAGGAAGAGAGCATCTCGTGTTCCAGAAGCCCCTTTTCAATGGGGTTTCCACGCCCCCTTCAGGGGCCTGGGACCCTGGATAAGTGTCTTTTGACCTTATCAGCTGACACCTGAATACCACAACAGTCTTGTTATATAGCCAAGGCTGGTCTTGAGTTCATTATCCTTGTTTTGGACTCCTGAGTTCTGATATTACAATTTTATGTCACCAAGCCTGGTATAAAAGATTTTTTAATGGACTAATAAAAAACATGAAATTATATATGTTAATGAAGTACCGTGTGACACTTTGATATGTGTATACAATGTTAAGCCAGTTATACAATGTTTAAGTCAGTTATACAATGTTTAAGTCAGTTTAACCATTTTTATCTCTAAGCTTTTTATCAGTTGTTTATGGTAAAAATATTCAGAATTCTCTCTCAACTTTAAAAATAAATAATACATAGTCTATATAATCTACAGTCTGTAGTTACCCAGTTGTGGGCAGTACACCTGAACTCCTTGCTTGTATATAACTTCACCTATTGACCCACCCACCTCTCCTCCCCGGTACTTTCTCCAGCTGTGGTAACAACCATTGTATATATGTATGCATGCCTGAGTGTGTGTGTGTGTGTGTGTGTGTGTGTGTGTGTGTGTGTGGTCATTGCTGAGTGTCGGTCTTAATTGCTCTCCTTGTTTTTGGGGGGAGGGGGAGACAGGGACATCTTCCTGAAAGTGAAGCTCAACAATGTGATTAGACTGAGCAGCAAGCCTTGGTGACCCTCCTCTCTCTGTCTCCCCACTGCTGAGATCATAAGCACCTGTTCCTCTGCCTGGCGTTTTACAGGAATGTTTGGGATCTGGGATCTGGGATCTGAGCTCGGGTCCCCACTCTTGGGCAGCGAGTACTTTGCATACTGAGCCATCTCCTAGACTGTTTCTGAGATAGGATCTTGCTGTGTAGCTTTAGGCCAGCACTACAAACTCATGATGGTCTTAGAGTTCTGTGATTATAAGCATGCACCATTAAACTCAGCCTCTATATGCTGTAAGACTCTAAAGAGAACTCAGTGAATATAAAGCATCAGGTGCTTAGCAGAGAGGTTTGCTAAAAACATGCTAGCTGTTGTTACTGTGGCGTGGCAGCCATTGTATAAGAAAAGACATTGCCAACACACTTGATTTTTTCTAAACTTAAATAGACAGCCTGGGGCAGGCAGTGCAGTTGGGTGGTAAGTGACTCAGTTAGCATCCACAGGCCCTAGGTTCCATGCAGGTAGCAGGAAAGAAACAAGTGAAAATCCGTGTAAGCCAGGCAAGCCGTAGAGCCTGTCTTCTTGGCCTAGGAAGAAACTGTCAGTGCCAGCTCCTGGCTCTCTGAGGGAGTTTCCATGCGACACAAAGAACAGGACAAAGCAGAGTATGGGCAGAAGCCACTGTGCTGGGTGAACAGTGTGTATCATTTCTACCATCTCAGGGCCACTTTTATAGGGAAAATTCCAGGGAGAAAGCAGGCACTCACACTAATAAACAATGTACAATGCTATAAATATATAAAGTATTATAAAAGAGTTTAAGAGGGTATGAAATGGTAAGGTAGGGGGCTGGATGTTTGAGGGAAAACTTGAATGGGGCTATATGCTATGTATGGGCAAAGAATCTTCAGGCAGAGAAAGTGATAAACTGCAAAGACTGGAGGCAGAAATATGGGCAAGGGGAAGTTTTATACCCATTGATGCGGAAGGGCCAAGTTCACTGTGGGCAGTGCCGGACCTAGGCAGATAGTCCTGGGGCGAATAGAAAAGCAAGCTGCATGAGCCATGGAGAGCAAGCCAGCAAGTAGCAATCCTCTATGGCTGTCTCCTTCAGTTCCCACCTCTAGGTTCCTGTCTTGAGTTCTTGTCCTGAATTCCCTTAATGGTTGGCTACAACTATAAATTAAAACAAACCATTTCCTCCTCAAGTTGCTTTTGATCATGGTGTTTTAATACAGAAATGGAAACCCCAACTAAAGCATCTTTGGTCACATAGCTGGTGACTGAATAGACATCTCTGTTATAGAATATTATTTTAAGATGTGTTACATCTGTCTGTGCTGTGGAACATTTGCTTAATGATGCAAAGATGTGCTGCTCTTTTATGTTCCATTTGTTTAACTCTGTAAAGCTATGTTACTTTACCTGTCTAAAACACCTGATTGGTCTAATAAAGAACTGAAAGGCCAATAGCAAGGCAGGAGGAAGAATAGGTGGGGCTGGCAGGCAGAAAGAATAAATAGGAGGAGAGAATTGAGGAGCAAAAGGAGAAGAAGAGAAAGACAGCAGGGTCCAGCCACCCAGCTACACAGCAAGCACAGAATAAGACACAAAGGAAGGTGTATAGAATAGAGAAAGGTAAACAGCCCAAAGGTGAAAGGTAAATGGGATAATTTAAGAAAGGTTGCTAGAAACAAGCCAAGCTAAGGCTGGTTGTTCATAAGAAATAACAAGCCTCCGTGTATTTATTTGGGAGCTAGGTGGCTGCCCCCCAAAAAGAAAAGAGCAAAGGAGTAAAAATAGCCAACGACACATCTCTCTTATCTAGAGATGCCAAGTTAATGTGATTTAAGCTCCCTACGAGCGTGAAGCTGTGGCATAGCTGAACTTCTTACAGCCAGCTGTCTTACATGCCAACTACAAGGTTCCTATAGGCTATCTGAGGTTACACGATCTGTATGGTCTAGCCTGGACTGTTAAGTAGTCATTTTTGTAGTATTCTATTTGTTACAATTGAGTCACTTGAGGCGATATAGACCCACACTTTAAGTAGAAATATTAAATAGTCTATCATGCTTTCATACTATCACATCTAATATTTAAAGCTTTAGGTCTTTAGTCCTTAAAAGATTAAGGATTTATTTTGGATCACAGCTTTGGAGGTTTCTGTTCATAGTCACTTGGCTTTTATGGCTAAGAGGGTATAGTGGAGCAGGGATGTTTTACTTCATAGTAACCAGGGACGAAGGAAGGAAGGAGAGAAAGGGAGGGAGGAAGGGCAGGGAGGAGGAAAGGAGAGAGAGGGGGAAGGAACGAAGAAAAGAGAGGGGGGATATGCTGACTACAAAACATAATCTTCAAAGGCATACTTAAAGTAGCCTGATTCTGCCAACTGGACTCCACCTCCTAGAACAGTCCATTGGCTACGAAGCCGCCAGTTAATGAATGTACCCACTGGTGAGACCCGAGCCCTTGTCACACAATGACTTCTGAACACCTCCTGTCTGGGGAGCCAGACTTTCAACAGACAAGTCTTTGAGAGACATTGTATCCAAATTGTTACAAAGCTAACGGAGGTCACCCGGTGAGTGGGCATAAATAGGGAGGGCTGAAGATGCCTGGAGCTGAAGACGCCTGGAGTACTCCAGTGTTTGGTGATGAGGACAAAAAAGTGTGAGGAGGAGGGATCCAAGTGCCGAAGTCACGTGAAGAACAGCGCTCCGAAGGAGAAGCCATTGGAGCAATTAGAGGTCAGAGAAGGGAACTGAGGATGGGCAGCTGCTCACTACTGTAGAAGTCACTGGTACTGTGCCCAGAATTTCCAGAGTGTAGTAACCAGATCCTCAAGTCTCCCCTCATTGGCTGTCAGAACCTAGGCTCTAGCAGCATCACGTCCACCTCAGGACCAAGAGGAAGGGCACTGCCTTGATTCTGTCACCTCAGGAGCCTAGAGTCTTACCAAATGCTCCCTGTGGGTAGAATAGTTATCGTTTCAGTGTTCAGACTTACTCAGTAGCTCTAACAGCGAATGCTGTCGGAGTTCTCTGACCATAAATAGGAGTCTGTTTGTAGGAGAGCTTGTTTATGTGGTGCTTAAATGAGAGATGAAAACAGGACCAAGTTAACCCAAGTGAACCCAAGTTAACCGGGGGGGGGGGGGGGGGAATAAAAACTAAATGTAAAAAAGAAGAACTGCTCCCATTAAAACTATGATAGTTCAAAATCCACACAATGGATCCTCAGAAATAGGACATTTTTTTAAAATCATTTTTCAATTTTGAGTATTCACTATTAGCGTTGGGAACTCAAACATATACTCTTGAGTGACACCCTAATCCCTTAAAATTTCTGTTCCCTTATAAAGTATGCATGCTTGTGGAGGGGTGTGTGTGTGTGTGTGTGTGTGTGTGTGTGTGTGTGTGTGTGTATGTGTGTGTGCACGCACATCAGGTTGACATCTGTGTCTTCCTCAATTTTTCTTCAACTTAGTTTTTGAGATGGAGTCTCTCACTGAATCTGGAGGTGATCAGTTTGGTTAGATTAACTGACTAGTGAGCCTCAGAGACTCTCCTGTTTCTACCTTTCAAGAGGAGCCTCACTGGGCTTTATAAATGGGTGTCATTTATAAAGGATCAAACTTAAAAGTTCAAAACCCTGAAACAAAGCTATCCTCTGACTTCCACATGTGTGCCTTGGCATGGACCCACTCATTCCCTAATGGTAAAAAGTAAAACAGTTTTTAAAAGAAAGCACTAATTAGAAAGTCTCTCTCTTTTTTCCTTCATACGGCGGGACTTTGTTGTTGATATTACTAACGTAATGAACCTGCTGTAAGACTAGCATTTGCTTCTGCTTTTTGTCTTCAGAGGATAGATGGAGCTAAGGGCAGAGTACATTACCTTCATGGTTTCTATATAGGGTTTTATTTATTTATTTATTTAGTCATTCATTCATTCATTCATTCATTCATTCATTCATTCATTTATTTATTTAAAACAATGTTTTAAATTGAAATAGAATTACATTACTTCCCTCCTCCTTTTTCTCTCTCCAGTCCCTCCCATGTCCTCTACCCACTCTCAGGTTGATAGCTTTAACACACACACACGCACACGCACACGCACATGCACACGCACACACTTGCTGAGTCTGTTTCCATTGTTTGTGTGTATATGTCCCTGGGAGAGGCTTGCCCTCCCTAGTAGTCACTACTGCCTGTAGTTCTTTGTCTAGGGCTGTGACTCCACAAATAATTTCCCCTTCCCTGTTAATGAGTCCATTGATACTGCCCTTGTTTCGGTCTTCTTCATACAGCACTTCTAGGGTCTATAACTAGGCTTGTGGGTCTGCAGATGGCAGAAGGCTGGGGGACTATATATTTTTTATTTTTCTTTAAAAGTTTATTTTTTACACATACCAACCACAGTTCCCCTTCCCTCCCCTCCTCCCATTCACCTCACATCTTCCCCCCACCCCACTCCACCATTCTTGAAGAGGATAAGTTCTCCAATGGGGAGTGGTCAAGGTCTGGGCATCAGGCTTGTTATATGCTGGAGACTGGTTCTAGGACTTCTCACTCCAGCACCCACCTCAGCACAACTCAAGGATGCTCAAGTTCCTTATATAGTATTGCATATAACTTAACACATGTCCTCTTATGTACTTTCCAACACTTCTAGATTATTTTAAATACCTAATATAATAGAAACGTTGTAAATTAGTTATTATACTGAGCTGTTTATGGAATGCCAACAGAAAGGGCAGGAGTTGTTAGTATATTTCCTGTCTATGCTTGCCTGACATTGTAAACATAAAACTTTCAAATATGAAGGTTTGACTTTACATTAAGTCCTACTGTGCATGACCCTTGCTTTGGCTCTGCTATTATTAATTAATGTATGTGTTCCATGTGCACAGGTGTAAATTTGTGTGAGATTGCAAGGGCACACTGGCATGGAGTAGGCAGGCCAGTTTGACAAACCAGTGAGTCCTAGGGATCTGCCTGACTTCGCCTCCCTTGTGCAAAGATTCCAAGTGCCTGTAGCTGTGCTTACCTTTTTAAAAGTGGGTTCTGGGGAATTGAACACAAGTTCTCATTCTTGCATGGCGAGTACTTTGCTACAGAACTATCTCCCCAGGCCCTGGTATCCATTATTGAAACTATGTTTGTTCTTGAGTAAGATATACCAAGTTAAGCGTAGGCTGCTTGTTACAAATATTAATTGCTATATGACTTTTTAATTCTTGGCTCTGAATTGGAGAATTAATTGGAAAGCTTACATTGGGGATTGTTTAATCACGTCTCTCCTTTTATATACAGTCCTGTCTCCTGTCTTTTCTTTTCTGAATGGTAGGGTTAATTTTCAACAGCTTCATAAAACTCTCTGGTTATTTCAACAGAACTGGATGTGTGCCATGGTATATATTTTACCTCTGATTCTTAAACTGAATTTCACAAAGACCTTCCCCCAGGCTCTTTTCCCAAAGAGCACCCTGCTAGACAACCCGTGTTTTGCTGTAGCGCTTGAAGTGACTGTACCACCACTGGAGCTGCCTCTTTCTTTGGCTTGAGCTCAGTTTCATTAACAAGCACGTTCACACTTCAACTGGAACATTTAAAATAACACCCACACAATGTGTTTAGTGATTATTAATTATTAAGTCCCTAAGCTTGAATAATTCAAGCAAAATTGATTGGGTTCAACTTCTTCCTTCTCTTTGTGTTTTTAGAAAATAAATTCTCCCCTCTACTATCTAAATAATTTGGAAAGGTTTTTAAATGGGTTTCAATACCCTGGTCTGTGGGTGGTTCCCACGTGCTAGCAGAATAGGTAGAGAGGACAGACAGCTTGAATCTTTTGTTAAAAATTTTATTTAAGGCTACGGTGTATAACCCAGTGGGCAGTGTCTTTGCCACCCTGTATTCCTTCCAAACCCTATAAAAAATAGCATTTGCAATGTATACATTCCTATTACCAGTTAGACATTTAAAGAGACTGACAGGTTTTACCTTCTCTTAATTATTTTTAGACTTAAAAAATTACATTTTATTATTTTACATGTGTGTGCATGCCACTGATGGAGCCTGGAGGTCAGAGAAAAATGAGTGGGATTGGATTCTATCACGTTGGGCCCTGGGCTAGAACCCAGGTTGTCTGGCTTGGCAGCAGGTTCTTTTCTTGCTGAATCATCTGCTTTGTGTGTGGTCTTCTTTATCACTTACTCTCGTGGGCAAATGAACTTGTTAAAAATGTGTGGACTTCATCTTAAAAACTTGGTGGCTGAGGAACATGCCTTGACCTAGATAGATAATTATAGATGGTATAAAACTGTCCTTCACTATGTAACACTTTTCTTAAAATTTGTAGAAAAAATGTGTAGAACCCAATGACAATGAAATAACAGTAACTAATAATATCATATAATATACATATTACATTTCACGTTTACAATTTCATTACTTGTACAATTACAGAACAGACACATGTAAAGATGTCATGGCTGGAAATAATCTTTTACCTGAACCTATTTAATTATCACTCATATGCCAAGAACACATTGAAAATAATGCTGTCCTTATTTATGCCAGGCAAGAATAGTTTTGGGAAGTATAAATTTCAACAATAGTCTGAATCACCGCAACTTTAACCTCAGCCTTCATGGCTAGGCCTTAATTTATCTGCCTTTGTATTACTGAGATATAAAAATGATTCATTACATGCATTGCCATGGAAAATGGGTGTGGGGAAGGAATACAAAACAATCACGTTTTGGAAGATGATCACAGATGGCAGTTCTGGATGTGTGTTTGTGTGTGTAGTAACAGAAATGCTATGACCCAGCTTAGCAGTATTAAAAGTAGGATCTTCCATGAGCATTTGGAGGGAACTCTCTCAAAAAAAAGCAAGATCATAAAACCCTGAAAGGGCCCCACTGGCAGCAGGTGCTCTTCAGTGGTGCTTTTGCAGCATTGTGCTGTTGGGTTGCAGAGTGGCTGTGCGCATACCTGAAGGTATGCAGACAGAGGTGGCTGAAGGTTTGTTTTGATGACACTGGTGAACTGTAGGTTGTAACCTTGGCTGAAGAATAACAGGCACGATCTAGCATATTTCCGGAGCAGAAAATACCAGGCTTCACACTGGGAAACTTTGGGAACAGAAATGGGAATCTCTCTTCTTTGATTACATGTCTGCACGACATGGATGGCGGAGCAGACTCGTCTTTTATCATTTTTTTAATCCTGGGAAATGATACAAATGCTGTAAATTAGAAACACAAGAAATTAGGACTCTGGGGCGTGGGAATGCCGAATGGGGGCAAGGTGGGCAGGTAAACAGCATCGGGGGAGGGTGCGTTTTTTAGAGCCATTGGAAGCCCGGGGTCCCCGTGCAGGACAGGCGACATCTCCGCAGACAGGGAAGAAGCCCGGCTTGGGGCTGGTCTGTAGACACCTCGAAGACCCTGTACCGGGGTGAGGCAGCGTGGCGCAGTTCCCACCGGAGTCCTCCGGGACCCCGCTCCCTCCGCTGCCGCAGCCGCAGCGCCAAAAGCCGAGGCGGCCCCCCTCCCCCGGGGCTCGGGTTCGGCTGGGCCGCAGCGCGCCGCTCGGCTCCGCTCGGCTCCGCTCCGCGCGGGGTCGGGGGCGGGGCGCGCCGCCATTTTGGATCCGGACGGTCCGCGAGCCTCCGCCTGCGCGCCGCGGCGCCGGGAGCGGCCTCGCTGTGCCCAGGGCGCGGGCGCGAGCGGCCGAGCGGGCGGGGGAGGGAGGCTGGCAGAGGAGGAAGGGAGTGGTTGGGAACCGGGCTGCCGCAGCCTCCGGTCTCCTCAGCGGCCGCAGCGCCCCCTCCTCCCGCTCCCGCGCCTCAGCCGCCCGCGTCCGTCAGGAAAGATGCCCTCAGCCCGGGGCTGGGAAGAAGGGACCGGAGTCGCCGTCCGAACCGCCGCCGTCGCGGCTGTCGCCCGCGTCCTTTGAATTCGTCAGCGCAGCCCCTCGCCGAGGGGCGGCGGCGGCGGCGGCGGCGGCCGCGGGGCGCGAGCGGGAGCCCGGGCGCTGAGCCCGGAGGCACAGCGCGGCCCCACAGCGGCCTCCGGTATGGAGCGGGCTCGCGCGACCGAGTAGCCGCCGCCCCCCCCCCCCGGAGCCCGGCTCGAGAGCCGCCTGCTGCTCGCCTCCTTCCAGCCGCGCCGGCGGCCAGGCCTCGGGAGAAGCCGGGAGGGAGATGACGCGTCCCCGCAGCCGTCTGCTGGAAGCAGGACTCGCTGCAAAGCCCTAGAAAGAAAGAGCTCGGCAGCGGAGGCTCGGAAGCGTGCCCCGAGCCGGGAGAGCCGGGAGAGCCGCTTCGGGGAGCTGCCCTCCCTTTGCCGCGGAGGACTCGCCCTGGCGCTATCCGAGTGGAGGCTGGGAGCATTTGCAGCAGGATTTTTGGCTTGCCCTCCCCCTCCATACATTCCCCCCTCCTCCTCCTTTTCCAATTTTTATTCTGCCCGGGAAGTGAATTGCTGATGCCAAGAGGACTTTATTCATTAATGATGCAACCGGATTCGTTTCAGGATTATGTTGCACGAACTGAATTTTGAATGAAGGAGTTTTTTTTTTTTTTTTTGAAAGAAGTGTTGACTCTTTAGTTCGTTATACTTTTAATTATTATTTTATTTAAATATCCTCTTAAAATATCAAATCTATATTTTATGGAAACTTACCCTCAAGATATATATGTTTATGGGTGAAATTGAAGACGCTTCCGTTAAGTGAGGTGACTGGTGCGTTGGATGTTTAATTCAGCACCGGCATTGCATGACAGTTGTTGAAATAACAAGTGGTTTATTTTTTAAAACCACACCTTTACAATTTTAGGTTCAGATAGTAACAGTAGACATCGTAAGGGCAATTAAAAGAAAACCAGCAGAAAACGAAGCAAACATGTCCGGAGAAGTGCGTTTGAGGCAGTTGGAGCAGTTCATTTTGGATGGGCCAGCTCAGACCAATGGACAGTGCTTCAGTGTGGAGACTTTACTGGACATACTTATTTGTCTTTATGATGAATGCAATAATTCTCCATTGAGAAGAGAGAAGAACATTCTTGAATATCTAGAATGGGGTAAGTTTTTTTTCCTCTTAATGTGTAGCTGGCCATGAGCATTATTAACGATAATGAATACACACACACACACACACACACACACACACACACACACACACACACACACACACACACACACACACACACACACACACACACACACAAAACAAATGAACAAACGCCAAACGCCTGTTAGTCAAGACTTTCTCTTCCCCCTGGTTTTTGCTGTTTGCCAGGAGTAAGCTGTGCCGCTCCATTGTTGCCTTGGTGTGTGGCCTCGCTGTTTGTGGACAGCTGTTTGTTCCGGCAGCAATAAAAGCTTTAAAACAAATGGCTGGAGCGAGCAAAGGTGAATTATTATTGAGCACGGTTGTCTCATGCATGGCAGTGTAACAGCCTTCAGCGGGAAGGTATTTGTTGGTTGAAACATTTTCCCAGGCTTTGGAAATCACTGGAGATGGGAGGAGATGTTGAAGTGTCTGTGTTTATTTTAGGACAGCAGGGCTGTGGAGGTGGTGATCAGTTTAGTTTCATCTTTATAGAGCGCAAGCAAGGGAAACTACTAAACATAGACTTTCCAAAAATTACTAGGTTCCTGAGATGATATAATAGACAGGTTGTGTGTGCAGACAGTAGTTCGAGAATATGTGGAGGCAGCTCCACCTGCGTTAGATTTTACTCAAAATTGAACTTGCATCAGTGCTAGTGAGAGTTTCGGCTTCCAGTCGCCTAAATGTAAATGTGACCCAGACGACCCCATAGTAGTGGACTAGATCAGTGATGCCAGCACACTCTGCATGTGACCTTCAAGCCAGAAGGCTTGGCTGAAGAGCTTGAGCCTCTGATGTCACTCACTTGGATGAGGGAAGTCTGACATCTAGCAGTTGCTATCCTTGCCCAGCCTGGTAGTGAGTGGTACGCTCTGGAAGGATTTTGGCCATCAAGAATTTTTTTTTTTTTTTTTTGGCTGTCGAAATACTTTTAGTTAGCTAAATCATTTTTATATTGAAGATCTTTGTTCCCAAATAAAGCTTAATTTTCTGAAGTAAAAATTAAGTGCCCATTGTTGTTTTGGTTTTCAAATTAATTCAAAATTTGTCTTTCAGGTCAACCCCCCATTTAAGAATGCCCACACAAAGCAATTTTAATTCTCCAATTTGCCAGTATTCAAAGATTGATTGCTAGCAGCATGATGTTACAAGGTTAAAAAATGTGTAAATGTGAATGGAATGATTTTACAAAACAGCCCGACAGCAGCATGCCGGGAATGTAAGAAATCTTAAACCATCTTTCAGGCAACTTCTCTTTTGAGAGTAGGGACTTTTTCTGTTGATACAGGCTTTGTTTGCATCTACCTGCCTTTTGATGTGTAGCTCCAATACTTTATGAAGCATATGGAATTTTACACTCAGTGTTTCATAAACTTAGGAATTCTGTGGTGTTTCTTTTTTGAACACTTAAAAGGTTTCAGTACTCTTAAAGTTGGAATTTGAGTCCTTAAACTATGGCCCCATAGTGACACTCTAGTCTGTGATTATGATTGTCATTTAATATCCTTCTCATTTGCAAAACAGTAGGAGAACACTTTGTATGTCTCAATGACAAGTATAATTTAAATAGTGTATAAGAGAAAATTGTATTTCTTGGTTTCCATATAGCAGCTTTGTGCTGTGGAAATTTTGTCATATTATTAAAATAGCATATGTATCTTTCAATAAGTATCTTTTCTTAGATGTTGTTTTCCTATGTATATGAAAACACTTTGTAAATATAAATACATATTTACTTATATCAAAAAGTTAAAACAATCAAGTGTTTGGGTGCATTCACTTATTTTCTTGAGAAAGGATGTTAATATGTAGTTCAGGGTGGTCTTGAAATTGATCTGTAACATTACTGGTATGCACTGCCATGTACAGCTTACATAGTGCTGGGGATTGAACCAAGGGCTTTATACATGTGAGGCAAGTACTCTCCCATTTGAGATCCATACCCAGTCCACATTCACTGCATTTTTATTAATAATTTCAAGTCTTATGTTTTCATTTGTCTGATACATAGAATCATGAACTGTTACTGGAGAAAAGGTTATTTTTATTATTTTAAACTATGTGTATGTGTATAGGTCTGTGCTGTAAGTGCAAGCTCTCAGGGAGGCTCCAGCCCTTAGAGCTGGATGCTGTGCTTGTGAGCCGCCTTCCATGGGTGCTGGGAATCAATCTCAGGTCCTCTGGAAAAATGCTTGCCCTCTAAGCTACTGAACCATCTCTTCAACTTCAAGAGAGTAGTTTAACATTTTTTTAAAACCATCTCTTTTATGTTTTTAGATTATAATTACATCATTTCCCCTTTTCTTTACCTCCTTACAACCCTTGCTCTCTTTCAAACTTCTGTTTTCCTCATTTCCTAAACACAACCTGCTCAGTCTGCCTGATGTTACTTGTGTGTTTCCAGGGCTGACCATTGGTATTGACAGCCACTTGTGTGCTCTTCCTGGGGTGAGAACATAGAGTCTTTAAGGAATCATTTTATATACTGTAGTCTTAAGCCTCTGGCATGTACTTCCCTGCCTAAGAACTAGAGGTGGAAATGTTGTAGGAGATGTAAGTGCTGTCTTTAAACTTTTGGGGATTTTAGATTAAGAATGGCAGTATCTTTTCAGTAAAGTATTGCAAGGAATCATTCTTTCCATTTATTAGTCTGTCATTACATTTTAGGAAATGTTCTATTTCATTCCCAATGCCAAAAAAAAAAGAGATAAGATTATCCAGATTGTCAATTAACTTCAATTTATTTATTTCTTACTGAAATATTAACTTTGGGAGGATGGAAATTTACAGGAATATTATTAAGGTTAAATTTGACAATTTAGATTTGCTTCAAGATGTCTTTGCTTTGATTTTAATGATTCAAAAAATATTGTCTTTAAGTCTTTAAAAGACCTAGCTATTGAAATAGAGTAGTTAAACATTTGTGTTTGGTATTTGCATTAATAGAAGTACTACCTAGATGCTCCATATTTTTATAAGGGGATGATTAGTAGTTAAGATTCTGTGTGTATTGCTTCCATCCATCTCATTTGATTCCTTGTTATGGTCCATTTCATTTCTGTAGTGGTACAGTTCATATTTTGTTGTTAACAGTACCACAGTAAGAAAACAGACTATTCCAAGTCAAGTTGCTGCTTTTCTTTTATAGCATTTTTTTTTTGGTTTTGGTACTGATAACTTGAGGGAGAAAAATAGAACAGAAGAGAGAATGAAGGGATTAAGTCAGTGAGTGCTACTCCAAAGGGATAAAAGCGCCTCAAGACTGTAGGTCACTTCTGAGTTTAATAATGTGTATTATTTTCAAGGTACAGCCTGCAATATTTGAAAAGCTTTCTTTCCTTTGGATTTTAAGTTGTTGGAAAGATTTCTACTTACAGTCAGTAGGATTTGAAAAACTTTCTTTGATTCTTTTTTCAAGTTTTGGAAAGATCATGGTTTCTGTTTATTTGGTCATAGTTTTGATGTCAGTAGTAGAACTCTTAAGTTATAGTGGAGCTATTGAAGTAAAGTATTGTGACTTTGTAAACTAACTTGTTAGTGATGACAAATACATTCACTATTCATTAAATTGGATCCTTCTGCTTTGAAATGGGAAATTTAAATATTAAGGAATTACTTATTTATTTAAAAAGTAGCTGTAGGATAATATTACTTAGTACAGAAGGAACTAACAAGGTGCTCTGCCTGTGGATTACTTTTCTATGCTTTCTGATACTGATTTTTATAACATGTAAGCTTTTATTAAATAACTATTTTTATAACTTATTCAGATTTTATGGTAGGTCCAGAGAATAGTCTGATTATTAAACTTAGTACTAGGTGTAGTAAGTTTCTGACCCATACAAGCCCCAAGCTCCAGACCAACAGTCCCAAATAATCACACAAAGGGTTATATTACTTGCAAGCTGATTGGTCTATGGCCCAGGCATATAACATGCTAACTCTTGCTCTTAATCTAACCCATGGTTCTTATCCTGTTCAGCCATGCGGCTTGGTACCCTTTCTCAGAGCAGCATAGTTGTCCTCTGCATCTGCTGGCTTCTCTGGCATCTGTCTTTCCTATTCATCTTCCCAGAGTTTTCTTAGTTTGCTAGCCCTGCCCATACTTCCTGTCTGCCTTCTGGCTAATCAGTGTTTTATTAAGCCAATAGGAGGGACAGATATTTACAAGTACAAGACCATAATCCCACAGCAACGAGGCCACATCAACAGGAGTTCTGGCATAAGCATTTCCTTTTGCTAGAGCTGTTTAGTTTATTGTCATCTTTTCCTCCTGTGAGTTGGAATGGTTATGGCTTTTCTAGAAAGAACGGAATTGTTTGTAGAATGCTTTGTTTGTTGTATCTGCTGTTCCTCACTGTTAACTATTCCTGAGTAGAATCAGTTATCATACATAATTAAGATAGTTATTGAGTATAGATGATTAAATTCATTTTAAAATGTCTTCATTTGGGATCCTTGTAAATGTGTTTAAATATAAGTAGGACATTACACTAGGCCTTCTGTTTAGAGTGGATGTGGTTTGTCAGAAATAGAGCTGAGGCCTGAGGTCCGTCCTAGGAGCACAGTCAGCTGCTGATCCATTTCTCCTCTTTCCTCTCCTTCCTGCCCCTTCTTCCAAGGTAATTGCCAAATAAAATTGGTTACTGCAACATCTTGCAGTATTGATTACTTGGTTAAGATACTGCATAAAATAATATTGCTTTGTGAATGAAAACAGTATGCCAAGATTAATATTTTAAGAATTTTAGAAGTACTTCATATGGAAATTTAAGGCATATTTTACTGTAGAGGTGTGGAAACAAATACTGTAATAGGTTGGAAATTTTATGTGTCATAAGTCTTAGGATTTGATTAGTATCCCATCGTAAGTCCAGTCTGTTCCAGGGTAAAGAACTGAACCCGACAGAATTTTATTGGATACTCAAGGTTTTCTTGTTTGATAGACTGATTGCCAGGAAATTGTACATAAAGCTTGTTCCTTTTCTTCCTGTTGGTTGTGATAGTTTCAAAATTCAATATATTTAGGTTAACCAGCATTTAAAAGTTAGGCTAGGATAGAAAACAATCAAGTTCATAATACGCAGAAAGAGGAAATATTGTTGTGCAAACATTTGTGCTTTCTTGAGTTTCTTATTCTTGTGTCTTAGAACTTGAGATCAAAGGAGTTTGGAATGTTGTGTCATAAAGATATATATGTTAGCTAATAATGAAAATATTCAAGGCATGGTTCCTATTTTCAGAAAGTACATGTAATAGATAACATCAACAGATAGATAATTTAATGAAGGGCAGTGTGCATAGGGATAAGATGTGGGAAGGAGGAAGAGGGAGGGACAGAGGGGACCTCTGGCTAGGAAGACTGAGATTGAATGGCCTCCCAGTGAGAGGGAGGGAGGGAGGGAGGGAGAAAGAGAGAGAGCGCATCTGACAGAATGACTGGGTACTTTTAATTTAGAAGAATATACTGGATACAATAACCTCAATCCTTTGTATTTTAAAAAAGACGTTTATTACCTCTTTTATTTTTCTTTTGTGCCATTTATTGTCAGAGGCAGATAAATTAGCTTTTTGAACTTGAGGGATAAATAATATTAGTGTTTTGGCTATTTCTTCCTATTCTAAGTGAGCTTATGAGAATTTCTCATTTTGTCGCTATCCGTGAAAGTGATTTTGTGTTTAAGTATTGAAGACCGTGAATTGCTCAGCTGGTTTTGTGGAGTCTTTCTAAGTTAAGAAGTTCTTTCTAAAATGATTTGTTATGAATGACCTGTACTCTTAAGTAAAAGCTATTCCAGACTCAAGAATGAGTGTCCTTGGTTGTCACTCCCAGATGTCATTGGGGTTTTTCTCATTGGTGCTGCTCAGTATTTTCAGGGCTGCTCTTCTCCTGAGCCTCTCACACTTGCCTGGGCAGTAGGTGAGAACTGCCCACCTTCAGTTATCAGCCTCTTACCTGGTGGTCTGGGGTCTGCCTGACCCTGGTATATATAGAGCTGCATTGGCTTTCATCAGAACAGGAAGCACATGGACCTGGGCTCCTCACTCTCAACACTGCTGTATGTCTTTGAAATCTTCCTCTGTGGAATATTTGCTTCTATTTTGGAATCAGGACTATTTTATCTAGTTTTCTTCTCTAGTTTCAAAGTGTGTTTTATAAATTTATGGTCTGTCACTAAGTACTTTGTGTGTGTGTGTATGTGTCTAAATCTGCACAGAGGCTTATAAATTTGGAAGATTACTTCAGACATAATTTAAGTAAAATATTGCAGGTTATCCTCAAACTTACAAAGTTTATCAGATTACAGAATCATCATTTTGAAGAATATCTGTAGGGTAAATGGCAACAAGTATTCTCATGCATATCCTTAGGGAAATGTTGTTCCTTTCTGACTCCCTATTGGAGTTAGAAAGAAATTTTGAGAAACTTGTGGTTTGGAAAAAGAATCTAGCTTTGAGGAAGCTGTGTTTTTCTCCGTGCCTGTGGATATATGATATATATGTGTGTGTGTTTCTGTGTGTGTATGTGTGTATCTGTGTGTGTGAAAGCTATGTGACCTGAGAGATACGTTTAATCATAGAGCAGTAGTGATGTTGAATTACATCTAAGAAACACATTGCTTGAAGTGGAATTGGACAGTATATTGGACAGTATATTGTGCTGTCAGCTCCTGGGATGACATGTTTCTAGGACATTCTTGTTCTAATTTAAACTTCCTCCTCATGTAAAGGCCTCATGTAAAGACTACATTAGATACAGAAATTCTCACTTTATTTTTATAGCTTCAGTTGCTATAATTTTAACATGTTACAAAATTATTTTGTGTCTGAAAAGATTTTGCTCATTCTGATGTTTAGGAAAAAATGCCTTGAACTCTTGCAGTTTCATAATGGATTGTCTTTTGTTTTCCCTGGGGTAACAGTGTTTTAGCTAAGCAGTTGGTTTCTGTCATCTCAGTTGTGTGGGAACTATTGCTATTACAGATAATGGTGTATGGTCTTTATATGTAAGCATTATCTGTTTGTTTATATGCATTATAAAGAAGCCAGACAATCGCTCCTTTTTATTAAGGAGAAACCCATGCATAACTGGTGTTATTTTGGCAGCATGTGAACAGTTAGAACGTTGTGATTACTGCAAAGTTCTGTTCTGAGTTTTAACATGGTAGATGATAATACTGGAGGACAATTCAACTTTATTTAAAAACAAGTAAATCCTTTAATTATTGGCTAGGCAGTCTAGGCAAGTTGCTTTACCTCTTGAGTCTGCATTATCAACTCTAAAGAAATTGATAATTATTATAATATTTACCAAAAGATGAAAGCCAGTTTAGAAGTTTTTCTCATGAATTAGAGTATATTTTGTTGATTTCAGTCCCATTTTGACTTTTTTATTTTTTGATAAAGAGTCTCATGGAATTCTTGAACCTAATGTGACCTTGAGCTTCTGATTGGACTAGAGGTGTGCACTACCATATCTGGTTTATATGGTGCTGGGAATTGAAACGAGGGCCTGCGTATGCTAGGCAAGCAGTCTATCTGCTGAGTTCTATTCCCAGCTTCCATTTTGATGTTTTTCAGTTTCTGTTTTATTTAGCCTTAAAATGAAAGAACAACTAACATGCCACTTTGGGGATTAAGTTTAAGTTAAGAGTACAGTGATACTAATTAAAGGATATAAATTAACTCACTATCAAGCATTTACATCTTATTAAACTATTGCTGTTACTTTTGAATCTTATTGTTTTATTTAATGGTATGTGTGTTTTGCCTATATGCATGTCTGTCTACTGTGTACATGTCTGGTGCCTACCAGAGACCAGAGGAAGGCTTCAGATCTTCTGAAATTATATTTATTGTCAGTGTCTTTCTTTGCATGGCTATGCAAACAGGCATTCTTTTGGAATATTTTGCATTATATATTTTGTTATTTTTTAGCTAAGAAATTTGGGAGGGGATACATATTAAGTTGATACACAGTCCTTCCACCACCAGTAACAGCTATTACGCAATGACTATGCTTTATTTTTGTATTTATATGGCTTCAATTTGCAATTTAGTGGTAGAGTTCTAAACCTCAACTCAGAAGATTAAAATTTTTCTCCATGTGTTATTCACATAGTACCTTTTATGGACTAAAGTTATGCAGCATCCACAGATTCATGTGGTCTTTTAGTAAATATGAAGAAAATGAACACTTTCCACAGGTATTTCCTGAACTGTATTTTAAGAGACATACTGTATAGTCATCCACAAAGTATGGGCTAATTGGATGTGTAAAGCATAGGATAGTGCTTTGATGCATACTTTTTTACAAAGCACATTTCATAGAAAAAGTTTCAAAAAGTTCTGAACAGAAAACTTAACTTTGTTGTGCTCAGTTGTCCCAGATCATTTTAACTGTGGAATGGTGAGAGGAACATTGACTGAATGTGGGACATTGTGGCTACATTAGGGAGCTACAGGCAGCGTCCAGTCCTTTACCAGGCTACATAAAAACACAGTGTACTCAGAGCACAAACAAGGTGAGGGTTTGGTTCATTATGTTGCAGTGGGATTCTTCCTCCTACAGGAAGATGTCACCTGTGTGGGGCTTCTGGTTTGCAGAGATGCTTTGTGGGACCTAGTGTTTTTGTTGTTGTTTCTGCTTTTTCTCATTTCAGCAGAACATGATCATTTTCTGCTCACTGGCACAGAGAAACTGTGAAGTAGAACAAAGCTATTGGATTTTATGAGAACTTTGTAAAAGTAGCATAATTATTCAGTTATAGCAGGAATCTTGGCCTTAAGAGTCAGCACTTACTAGGGATGGCTAATACCTCAAGTTAACCCATATATGGTGAAAAGCAGTCAGCACTACTTAGGAAAGAAAATACTTGCTTGGTGTGACTAAAGCCTCATTTTGAAATTGCATTGTGATCTGCCTGTGGTTTTGTCCTGACCAAACATTACCGTAAAGAAACATTTAAAAGTAGGCGTATGAGCTCAGGTATATGGTAAGCCTGACATATTAATGTGATACCAGTAACTTTCAATACTGTATACTTACATTTTCTTATTGTTTATGGCTAGAACTACAGTATTTGCAAGATTAGCATAATTTCTTTTCTGAATTAAAATAAAAAACTCTGTGCCTTTGTAAAGTGTCACCATTTCTGACAGATGCTAAGCTAACAGTGTCTTCCAGAAGTCTGTTGCTGTGTTAGTTGATTGAGATTGTGATTGATGTGATGATCATACTTTTTTTTTTTTTAAATTTTCATTTCTATGAGGTAGAATTGGTTAAATGCAGCACCTCATGAGTTAAATCTGGGTTTTTTTTTCTGTTTCTGTGGACCTGGCTTGATTTATTTGTAAATATGGATTTGTACATTCCTGAGTCTTACTGTTAGCACTTTGTATTCCTATCAAATGCCAAGTAGCCTTTAACAGATTATATATATCTCTACTGTGAAAATGCATTGTTCTTATGCATCCCAGAATTTAATAATATTCACACAAATAAATGATTTTAGCATCATGTTTAATATCATTTAGTGACTATGGACAATTTCTCAGGATTGTTTCATTTATGCTGTGTAGCATAATACACATTTTCTTTTATTTTTGAGACACAGTCTTTCTTCGTAGCTCAGGTTGGACTTGACTTGTGTTCCTTCTGTTCTCTGAGTGCTAGATTTACGGGTATGCATACCTACGTAGTGACAACTTTTAAATACTTCTTATTTATAACCTTATATAGTTAACTTTAAAAATATTTTTTAAAAATTGAAATAACCACAGTTGTACAGAATAATTACAAGTATAGTATACTTTTTTAAAATCCGGAATCATGAAAGTAATTTGTCTGCTGATGTCCATTCTTTCCCAGTGTGTTTGTGTGCATATCTACATACTTTTATGTAACTATAATAACACTTTTTAAATCAATATATTAACATTGGTGAGATACTGTCATCTGACCTTTGGAAACTTTGCGTTTTATCAGTTGCTGTAATAGTTTTGTTACAGTAAAAGGATTCTCCCTGGAATCCTGTGTCCTGTGAACATTACATTTTGTAGGGTTGGTTGAGCCAGGTCTTTGGGTTTGCAGTGACTTTCTCAACTTTGGCTCTTTTGAAGATTGCAGGCCATGTGCAGTAACCCTCCATTTGGATTTCCCTCACAGTTAGATTTAGACAAAACTTTGCTAGTATCACAGAAATGACGCAGTGTTCTTCTGGTGGCACCCATCACATGAGTCACAGACTTCATGCTGCTTTATTATGTGGTGTGCTGGCCCTGGCTGGGTGTCTCCACGATAGTTATTCTTTGGGTGGCCATGTTGGCACATGCCTCTATTTGTAGCACTAAAGATGCAGAGGTGGAGGCAGGAAGATGGTGAGTGAAAGGTCTGCTGGGCTCTATAAGTGAGTTTAGGGCTGGTCAGAGAAACACAGTGAGACCCTGTCTTAATCAAACCAAACAAAAAGAGAATCATTATAAAATAAGTTACTTTCCCCCTATTGTAACTATTGGAGAGATATTTTTAAATTATGTGTCTATCTTTGCTTCATTAAATTGTACTTAGATTAATATAGCTTATGCTTTTCTGTGTTGAACATTAAATGAGACTCTTCACCACAAATCTGTAGAGGAATTACCCTCAAGTGCTTCAGGAAAGAATACATGATATAGTACCTGCAGTTTTTCTACTTGAGAATGTTTCACAATAAAAAGTTGAAGTGAAAATGTGACTAGGGAAGTAGTTAAGGGCAATATATGAGTTGTATATGCCGTACTTAGTTGGTTAAATGTTATTCTGAAGGTTGCCAGTAGCATCCTGATTGAGGCTTGGCTTGCCTCAGATGTAGTCCATAGCAGCCCCTTCCTATTGGCTAGTGTGTATTTGACATGTCACCATGACATGATGTCTTAGGATTGTCCTGTTCCTTCCTTGACTTTGCTTTGTAATCAGCAAGTTTTTAAGGACTCCTGACACCTTTTAGTAGAGGAGACAGAGTAAGGTCTCCCTGTGCCTCACTGCTGCTCTTCTTGTGGACAGTGCTGTCTTTCATTAACCTATCCAGATCTGTCGCCCTGTCTAGTCTTCTACTCATCTCATGTATAAATCCATATCTGCATTTACTTTGGTGGATACTTCTCTCTTTATTATATAGAAAAGGTCATGAATTTGCATCCGTGTCCTTAATTCCAGTCTAGCACTACAGGGTTCATTCTAGTTTACTTTGTCTTTGTTTTCTGTATTGTAAATATTCTTTCTAGCATCCTGTGAGGAACATGGATTTTATTATCCTTCATATGTTTTTGAGAGGGCAAGAGGGACGGAGGCAGGAAGAGAGTGAGAGAGGGGTTATATTCATATGAGTGCAAGATACTCTCTTAGGTTAGAGGCATCAGATCCCTCAGGAGCTATCCCCCAGATTAAAGATAATTGTGAGGTGCTTGACAGATGCTGGAAATTGACCTCAGATCCTCTGCTAGATCAGTAGGTGTCTTAAGTGCTGAGCCATCTCTGTAGCCCCATTTATTTACTTCTGAGGCCTGTCAGGAAGTGATCACACAGCAGTACTCCATTCCCTCCCTCATGCAGATAATCTGTTCACTCTGCTGAATTGCTCCTCTTCTGTTCCTAAAGCCATGGTCCTTGTCTTGTTCACCAAACCATGATTCTCTTTTCACCCCAGGCTTTCCTTCACCCATGGGTGGGTGTTCTTTGTGCTTCACAAGCTCCAACATTCCCAGTACCAGTGGCCCCTTTGTGGACATCCTGTGTGTGAGCCCAGCTGTTCATACCTACTGTGATCTGCTATGACTTCTTCTTCCTCTACTTTGTTCTGCCATGCCTACTGGACTTAGGTGTGAATTGTTCAGGAAGAGGGAATGGCTGTTTACCTAATACATGCCTCTTTAGAATAGGAATATTCTAAAAGGTTTAACTGAGTGATTTTGTGGTGTGAACAACCTGAGTGTATTTACACAACTTAAGATGCATAGATGCGAGGCCACTACTGAAGGCGCCTGTCATCAAGCAATACTCAACTGTGTACATATGCTTACATGTGTGTAATTTTATTTATGTGCTTTTTTTTGAGAGGTAGAATCTTACTAAAAAGCCTTAAGCTGTGTTTGAGCTCAAATTCTTGTTTTCTCCAAGTGTTTGGAGTTTCAGGCATATGCCCAGCTTCCCCCATTCACTCAAAAAATATAAGAGAAATCCTTTAATAATTTATATAGTAAATCTTTTTTGATATATGTCCCCTGAGCTTTAACAGATGCAGAGTCATGGGACAGATAATATGGCTGATGAATGGGGCAGTGTGCACCAGCTCCAGGTTCTCTTGTGCTGCCCTTGTATCACATTCAACTATTACTTCGCTATGATGAAACCTTTAGTAGTTAAGGGATGTCGAGCTACTGTATAATTTTTACATATTGGTTATTTTTTATATATTTTGAGAGAGATTCTCTTTAACTCCCCTCTGTAGTAGTGGGGTTTCTGGGTCCCGGGCACAGAAGCTGAAAGAAACCTCTCTACAACACCCCTCCCTGTATCTTGTCTACCGTAGCAAATGCATCATGGTACATATCTGGATTTGGTAGTACCATCATATGTTATACCGGAGGCTAGAAGCCTTTATCTGGTCATGAAACAGTCCTTGTAACTCATGTCAGGAAGTTGTTGCCTCTTTTATTTACCCTATTTTGATTCAAAAGTAATTTTTTTCTTAAATTAATTTTAATGGACGAATGAAGATTAGAGAGTGACTCTTACATGATAGTTTATGATTTTTCTTCATAGCAGTGACAGTCTATACATAATGACTTAGAATGAAGTCATGAGAAAGAATAAGGAGGAAGGTAAAATGCAAATACTCTAACTTGTCAGTCACTGTTTTCCTCATTAAGTCTGTGAGGCCTTATTTACACTGTATCCAGAATAAACTTTAGAGCCCAGTATTGATGAAGTGAACATATAAATAGAATTTCATTTCCTCTGCAGCTCTACTTCAGCTATAATAAAGTTTTTAATACTCATAAATGTTCCAAAATGAGACGAACAGAAAAGGAGACTTGAAGAAGTTTCATTTGAAGCTGAAAGCACACCGACTTTGGAGATCTGAGAACATTGGATTCTAGTTAGCAATGGTCAAAATCGAAGACTTGCCCAGGTCAGCTGGCAGAAGTTAATAGAAGTTGATTAGTTGTACAAGTTGATGTCTTTAGAAGCTCTGGAAGTTGAAATGTGGGCAGGGCTGAGACACAGGGGCCAACTAAGCTCTTTAGAGCTGTTCAGTTAAGCAGAAGTCTAGAGGCTCCCGCTCTCTTTCTCAAGATAGGCTGCTCATGCTCAGTAAACCAAGCTCTACTGGGCTGAGTGACACCGGGCATAGCAGCCATCAAATATTGAACATCTTGGGAAGAATAAAGGAAAAGGAAATAGTAATTTATCTGGTTATTAGTAATGGAGGCATTGAATATTGATCTAAGCAATATTATACTATAGTTATAATGCCTGATACCTACTTTAAATCCTAAGTGATGACTGTGTTTTTGAGAAATGGCTAAAAGTGAAAAATTAAGGTGTAATTTTTAGCTTTTATGGGATAAAAAGTAGAGTTTTTTTAATCCCTCCTCATTGACCTTATTTTTAAACTCTCTCCTTTTGAGTTATTTCCAAGTTGTCAAAACTGGACAGTGTGAATAGATTTTCATTAGAATTCATGAGTATGCTGGGGATACTCATGCCTTTAGTACAGCACTCAGATAGGCAGAGGTAGTTCAAGGCCAGACTGGTCTACAGAGTGAATTCCAGGACAGAGCTGTATAGAGAAACAGTCTCAAAAAACAAAAACATGAGTATATTTTTTGAGCATATCAGTGTTTTTTCTTTCTTAGTGGTTTCTCTGTTCTTATAGATGGCAATTGTAAGTAGCTCTTATCTAATTTAAGAGGGTAGTTTATTCTGGGAAAACTATGTAGGCTAATCCTTTATATGTGTCTTTAAACATTTGTGTAGCTACTTCTAAAGTTACACGAGGCACATATGAATGCTCAGCTGTTTATGGAATTGAATACCCAGTAAATGAACTCCAACAAAGCAATAAAGACAAAATCAATCACACAATAATGTAAATGGTGTTTTGAGTTATAAGTAACTGAAAATCCAATGCAAATTGATTTCAAAAGTAAGAAAAGTTTTACTTTTTACTGACCTATCAAGAACAAAGATAGATTGAGCCTTTTGATTTAATGGCTCAGCAAATATCCAGGTTCTGACAATCTACTGCACTGTAGAATTTTTACTACTTTCCAAAGGCTATAGGTGCAGCATACTCCAAAATTAGGTGGGGAAGGAGAGAGAAATGCCTCTCCAATACCCAGAAAAAAACTTCTCTGGTCTCAAATAGTCAGAATTAGATCTTTATTTTTGAGACAGTCTTTATGATTGCTGGCGATAATGGGATTTCTTCTGTCTGAAGGAAGAATATAAGATTTTTTAAAAAACAGATTTAGAATCTAGGAAGATGGTGAGATGGTTCATTTATTTTAGTGCTTGCTATGCAAATAAGAGAGTTTGAGTTGAGATACTAGGCACCCATATAAAAGCCAGGCACATGTGTATTTGCACACCTGGCACTCAGGAACAAGGGGATGAGGTGAGGTGGGTTGAAGACAGGTTCTGTTGATGAGCGTTTTTTGTCAGCTTGATACAGACTGGGTCATCTGGAAAGAGGGAACCTCCATTGAAAAAATGCCTCCAGCAGATTGTTCTGCAGGCAAATATGTAGGGATTTTTTTTGTGTGTGTGTGATTAATCATTGATATGGGAAGGCTCAGCCCACTATGAGCAATGCTACCTCAGAGCAGGTGGTCTTGGGAGATAAAAGAATGGTAACTATGTGAGTCTGGAAAGCTAGCCAGTAATCAGCATGTTCCTCTCCATGTTCCTCTGTTTCTGCTTCGGCTATCTTCAATTATGGGTTGTGACTGGGGCTATAAACTATAAGATAAAATAAATCCTCTCTTTCTAATGTAGGTTTTGGTCAGTGTTTTATCATAGCAACAGAAAGTAACTAGAGCACAGATAGACCCCTGGAGTTTGTTGACCAGTTCCTCTAGCCAAATGGGTGAATTCCAGTTTCAGTGAGAAGCCCTATCAAAAATATGGAAGGATTTAGAAGAAGGAAAAGGAAGGGAGAGATGATGTAATTATATTATAATCTCAAAAGTACATGAAAAAAATTAAGGTGGAGAGTGACTGATGAATACATCTAATGTGGCCCTCTGGCCTCTCCGTGCATAACACATATGTACACTCTGCACACACATTTGTAGCACATACACAAATTAGAATCTTAATTAGGAGGGGGGAGTCTGTGTTCTGGTTAGATCACAAGCAGTCTCCACTGCAGTTGGGCTTTGTGGCAGGCATATCATTTATTGAAGCTTAATCATTAGAAATTATTAGTGCTTCATAAAGTTTGAAATTACCTTTTGCCTTTTCCTGGCTACATATAGGATGCTTTCTCTAATAGTACACTTTTGATTTAGGGATTCTAGGCCAGTGCTGATATGTTGAAGAGAGAATCGAATGCATTAAAAATATTTGTGATTAAATTTTAATTTAAAAATTGCATATGGTCATTGAAATGTTACCTTTCACAGCCTTGCCATTTTTTGGTTGTCTTATTTTTCCTGAATGCCTATAAAACTTGCTTCCAGTGCATCTTTGGCCAGCAGTATAAATCTTGGATTATTAATTGCCATTTTAATGTATGTCATACTAGGGTCATATAGCTGTGGCACAAATTCCAGCATATGTATTGTTAGTGATAACTATAAATGATGTGGTTATGAGGTCTGCTTAAAATCAATTTAATAAGTATTTCTTGTGCAAAATAAATGTTATAATGTATGTGTTTGTTAGGTTTTTTTTTTTTTTCTGCCAACTTGATACAGCTAGAGTCATCTGGAAGGAGGTAACCTCAGTTGAGAAAATGCCTTCATCAAATTGGCTTGTAGACAAGGCTGTGGAGCATTTCTTGATTAATGATTGATGTGGTTGGTGCCACCCCTAGGCAAGCTGGTCCTAGGCTGTAAAGAAAAGCAAGCTGAGTGAGCCACTGGAGAGGGCAAGCCAGTAAACAGTAAACCTCCATGGTCTCAGCTTCAGTCTGCCCTGACTCAGAAATCCTTTTCCTGAGTGTTCTAGTTGTCAGGTAGTCTCTGTCATCCCCTGCCCTGTTTTCAGGCAAGAAGAAGGTGTTGGATCCTTTAGAACTGAAGTTACAGAGGTGGGTGCTGGGAATGGAACTACTCCAGCCCTCACACCCTTTCAAAAAGAAGCATGCACTGCCCAGGTTTTGTTTTGTTTTGTTCACACTATTACTCCTTTGCTTTCAGGCTTTGTCTTCATCCAGTTGTCTTAATGGAAGCACTTGCAAAATTTTTAGGTCTGTTAGTATGTGTGTGTGTGTGCACACTTTCATTCACACACATGCGTGTGGTGATATATTAGTCTGGAATATCAGAGGACAGAACCATCTCTCCAGCCCTTTTTTTTTTTTTTTTTTTTGAGATAGGTTTTGTGTGTGTGTGTGTGTGTGTGTGTGTATGTAACAGTCCTGGCTGTACCTGAACTTGCTTTCTAGACCATGCTGACCTCGAACTCATGGAAATCCTCCTGCCTCTGTCTCACAAGTAAGTGCTGGGATTAATGGCATGTGCCACTACTGCCTGTCTTTTAGGACTTGGCTCTGTGATTGACTTTCCTGATATTCCAGACTAATTTTATTAAATATATGTCATCACACATGTGGAATCTTAATCATTGCCAGGTGCTCAGGCCCTTCAGGATTCACCTGCTCTGGCTCGGTGCAGGCCAAGAACCTGCCATTGGACTCAAGTGAGGTAGGCAAGTATAGAGGCTCTGGGCTGCCCCAGGAGCCCTCAGACGGGCTTCTGAGAATTGTGTTTTTTCTGGATTGTCAAGTCCAAGAGAAGGGCCTTTTCCTGGGATTGTAGGTTTGGATCGAGGCTAGTATGCTTTGACTGGCTGATAGCCTGTATCTTATAGGTTGTGTGAATTCAGCTTAATGATATACTCAATCTGTTGTCTGAAAACTTTGGATTTCTCTTGAATAGCTGTGGACAAGAAGGCTAAAGTTTAGGTCCTGGAATCTACCCATCTCCATCTTATTCTGGGTAAAATTAGAACAACCAGCTAGGAAAAAGAATTCTAATGATTAAAATGAGGTTTTGTTTTGTTTTGTTTTGTTTTGTTTTGTTTTTTAAATAGAATTGTAGTAGGAGGTTTCTGGCCCTGACTTTCTGGCCTAACCTCAAGGTTTAGGCCCACAGACCCGCAGAGACACACAGATACTTTCATTAATTTGAAGCTGATTGGTGTAAGGCCCAGGCATATCACTTGCTAGCTCTTTACCCTTAATCTAACCTATGACTCTTATCCTGTTCAGCCATGTGGCTCAGTACCTTTTCTCACAGCAGCATGGTTGTCCTCTGCTTCTTCTGGCTTCTCTCTGGCGTTCTGCTCTGTTCTTCCTGTTCCCAGAGTTTTCTTAGTCTGGTAGCCCTGTCCACACTTTCTACCTGCCTTTGGCCAATCAGCGCTTTTTATTAAGCCAGTGGGTGGGACAATTATTTACAATGTAACAACATAATCTCCCACATATTATAGCATTTAAAAGGTTTGAGAGAACATGTGAATGATTTTCGTAGTTTGGTATGGCCTACATTTTCATATACATTCAGTGTTTTCTAGCTTCATTCAGGCCATGCTATTAGTAGAGATGGAAGACTGGAAGTTGAGAGAAGGTGATGAGGAGAGAAGCAGCAGGTCTCTGAGTATCTAGGCTTTGGGACAGGTGTTGGACAGCACTGATAGAGCCTGGACCTCTACGGGTAAGTCAGAGACACAGTCCTAGACAGCTGGTGCCAGGCGGAGTTACTGTGCTTGGTCCCCTTTATGGGAAGCTTTTTCTTAGGGTGAGGAAAAGAGGGACTTCCATGTGAAATAATATGCCTCACATATTGCAGATGCCCCTACTAGGAAACAACCCTCTGAATGGAGTCCATTTTTAAGGTATTACCGTTGATTGTGTCTGAGTCAAGCAAAAGTCAATTAAAATATAAACTGATAATTTCATCTCAAAACACTTAATGGTCAGGAAATGTGAAACAGAAGGGACAGTTTAAAAATACTCCTAGAGAAGGTAAACCAAAAAGGAGCTGCTGTCCAGTCTTGAAGCTCTGATGTATTTTGCTAGTTTACAAGCTAGTGGCCAAGCCCTAGCATCTGTCTCCTGGGGAACTCTGCTACTACTCAAGATCCTGGCTGTATACGGTAATACATTTATTTGAGAAAAGAATTAAAGATGTGTTTCTACAGAATTGTCTCACTTTTGCTATTGGTTTTGGAAAACCAAAGAAACAAAGGAGGACACATCTCTCCGAATAATGTTGGTTCTCAGAAATTCTGGGAAGCCAGGCATAGTGCTATTTGCCTTTGGTCCCAGCACTTGGAAGGCAGAGTCAGGAAGAACTCAAGTTCGAGTTCCAGGCCAGCCTGGGCTACATAAGTGAGTTCCAGGCCAGCCTGGGCTACATAAGTGAGCTCAAGGCCAGCCTGGGCCACTGTCTCAAAAACAAAACAAAACAAATAGTGTGAAGTTTGAAAGAATTCAGTGCTGAACCTATTTCATCCTTGATTTTTCTCTTTGGGATGATTGTAAACTAGATTCAAATCTGTCTCTTTATTTGATATGAGGTTATTTTAGTTAGTTTTCTTTTACTTCTTGGTTATTTGACAAGTTGGATTTTCCTAAGATGTTTCTTATTCATTATTTGAACATTTATTTTCATTTGTTTGCAAATAATTTTGTATTTACTATCTTATTAGTAATTGTGTATTTTTTTTTTAAAAAAATTCTAATATTGGTGATAGAGAGAAGATACAGTAATTAAATGTCCTTGCTGCTCTTGCAGAGGAACTGGGTTCTATTTCCACCACCCACATGATAGTTTACAACCATCTGTAACTCCAGTTCTAGGAGATCCAACATCCTCTTCTAACGGCTCAGCAAGTCCCTGGTGTGAAAATAGGGCACAGACAGACATGCAGGCCAACACTCAAACACAAACTAGATACTTTTGTTGTCTATTTATAACTTTTAAAATTAAAGGTTTGTCAGTATTGTAAACTATTTTTTGTTGATAAAATACTGACTTTGTTAGACAAGGACTGAGTCTGAAAAATGATGAGTTCTAAGGAGAAATTAGAAAAATGCCCAGACAGATATAGTTTCTGTTTAGAAACATGGAGACAAATTTTTGACTAATGGTAAAGTTGCCAGAGCTTCCATAGGTTATCTGTTACAGGACAGATAGAATTACATTTTGAGTTTGTTTTTAGTATTTGTTACTGGATGTAAGTACTAAAGAGTCCAATGGAGTGGCTTCAAACACAGGACATTCATTACTAAGCAAGAAGTCCTGAGCAAGTGGTCCCAGGGTCAGTTCATTGGCTCAGCCAAGTGGAGTGCTGGATTAGAAGGTCTCTGAAGTCTCTTGTTAGTTTCTGTTACTTGGCACAAGACAGCTAGCTCATAAAAGAACACATCATTATAGTAGCATCTTAAGTGGATAGAAAGAGACTCTGGAAAAAGGTTAGTCCTTGTTTTTACTCCTCAAGGAAGGGGCCTCTTCCAGGAGGTCTACGCCCTTTCATATCATTGATTCAGATGACAGAAAGCAAGACGAAAGTGATTGCCATGGCTGGCATATGACTTGCAAAGTATCAGGCTTTAAATTAGCAAACAGACCAGAGGTAAGCAAGATTCCCTGAATTTATGAGAATTAGTTTTCTTTCTTTTTCATTATTTATCTTTGATGGTGCTGGTACTAGAATCAGGATCCTTACACATCCTAAGTGAGCACTCTTTTATTGAGTTATAGCCTTGGCTTAGGCATATTCTTGTCCCGAGAGTGCTTATAAGTCTTAAAGCTTAAGGTGTTTTATATCCCAGGCTGGCCTTGAACTCATGATTTTCCTACCTTAGCCTTCTCAGTAACAGAATTGCTAAGGTGTATCATTATGCCTGTAAACCCATACATTTGTTCATCTCTTACGGCATTGCTGGCTCTGTTCTAGGCACTGAGGATCAGGGTTTATATGATCTTATTATCGGAAGAGAGTTTCATACTTTATTGGGGGTTACTGATTTCAGTTCTCTCTATTGTAGGCCAACAACATGCTCTCATTTCTTTGTGGTTCTAGATTTTAGGGTTTGTTCCAGAACCAATAGTCCTTTATGCTTTATGTGTGTTTTGCTTGCATGCATGTCTGTGCATCACATGTGTGCCTGGTGTCTTCAGAGGCCAGAAGAAGACATCAAATCCTTTAGAACCGGAACTACAGATAGTTAGGAGCTATCATGTGGGTGCTGAGAATTGGACCCTGGTCCTATGGAATAACAACCAGTGCTCTTAACCATTGAGCCATCTACCCAGCACCCCATAAAAATTTTAAAAATATTATTTCTATTTTAAGTGTATGTGTGTCTATATACTACGTGCATACCTGGTGCCAGTAGAGGACAGAATAGGGCCTCTACCCAGGAACTGGAGTTTTAGAGAATTGTGAGCTGCCATATGGGCGCTGGGAATCGACTGTGGGTCTCCTGGAAGAACAGCCAGTGCTCTCAACTGCTGAGCCATTTGCTCTGTTTTATAGTATCTGCTAGTATGGTATCTGCGTTATTCTGTAAGGGTTTGATTAGGCTTATTCTGGTTCTTGGTTGTCTTAGTCCACATTGATAGAGAAACAGAAATGGCACATTAGATTGGCTCACAAGGGATGTTGTGTGTGTTTGTGTGTCTGACTGTCTTACTCCTGTCAGTGTCTGTTTTTGTTCAATTAGTTCAGATAATTACATACTGTAGAGGGTGAACAGTTGCTTGCAGGCTGCATGTCTGGGAAACCTTCAAAGTCCCAGAATGAAGGGTGACGATGATACAGTCCTGAGTCAAGGCTGAAGGCCCAACAGTCCTCTGGGTCAGGATGGGAGGTGAGGTTGCTCTATATCTAAGATACAAAGATCAAGGAACCTGAAATGATATCCTAGAACACTGGTGATGGCAGCAGAAAATAAAGTCTGTTCTGGAAGTTAGAGCGAGAGCAAGAGTGTGTGCGCGCTCATGAGAGAGAGAGAGAGAGAGAGAGAGAGAGAGAGAGAGAGAGAGAGAGAGAGAGAGAGAGAGAGAGAGAGAGATTGAGATTACACGAGTATGATAATGAATCTCCCACTCTTCTTTTTCATCTGGGTGCCCAGCGTTTGCATGGTGTCTTCCCCTAATCAGAGCTAGTCATCCCCACTCAGCTGATTCACATGCTAGTTTTTCAGGAAACATTCCCACACATGCACTAGAAGTATGCTTTACTAATTCAGCATCTCAGTCAAGCTGACATCTTAAATTAGCCTTTGTATTTGGACTCCTCTCTCTTCTTTTACAAGTTTCATTGTGTATTTAATTTTTCATGGTTGTCCATTTAATTTAGCATTTCTTGTGTGTATAATGTGATTGTGAATGTTGGCAGAGTGGAGGTCAGGTGACAACCTCAGGGTTTGATCTTTGCCCACCACCTTGTTTGAGACAGGGTTTGTTTTTGTTAGCTGCTGCACTGAAGTGCAGACTTAATTAGTTTTACTAATAAAGACCCAGAGTCAGATATTGAGAATGAAAGCTGAAAGATCGGAGAAGCAGAGCAGCAGCCATTAGAGAGACTTCTTAACCTCTATAAATCTTCAGACCCAATGAGGGGTAGAGATCCTGTTTCTACCATCCTAGTGCTGGGACCAAAGGAGTGTATCACCACCTCCTGGCTCTGTTTCTCTTTTAGACTGTTTCAATCTTGAGTAGCCCAGGGTGGCCTTGAACTTCTGATCTTCCTGCTTCCTCCTCCCAAGTGTTGGGATTAAAGGTTTGTGCCACCCTGCCTGGCCTCTATGGTTAACTAGTCCCTAGTTCCATCCTCTGATCTCCAGACAAGGTTTATTTGTCAGAACACAAACAAAATAGCATACACCAATGCACATAGCAGGCTAGTTGCTGGTGATCTCCTAGGGAGTCTCCTGTCTCTGTTCCTCATCTTGCTGTAGGAGCACTTGGTTACAAATGTGTGCTACCATGCACAGCTTCCTGTGGGTTTCGGGATCTGAACTCAGGTCTTACCCTTGTATGGCTTGTGCTTTACTTACAGAGCTATCACCACAGCTTCTAATTCAGCATTTCTGTATTGCATTGTTTTGTGTATGCTGATCTTTGTTATCTTTACTTATTGTACTGACAAAATCAAATACACATGGACTGTTTTGAAGCTTTGTTCAGTGACTCATTATTAAACAGTTTTTTAAAATATCTACTCTGAAAGATAGATAGTTACTATCATTGTCAAATATCTTAGAAACTTGTAACTTTACTCCTTATACAAATGATTGTGAGTCATTACTTGTATGCTGAGAATCAAACCCAGGTCCGTGGAAAGACAGCCAATTGTAATATGCTTGTGTTACATTTCAGAATCCTTTCTAAAGAATAGGAATATGCAGGTCGTGTCCGTCCGTCCCCCCCCCCCCCCCCCCCCCCCCCCCCGCTAGGCTATGCTGTTATGTTTTAGCATTTCTAGGAACTGGTATCAGAGGCCTGATACATACCACATCTAGCTGAGTAACACTATTAATAATGGTGTTGGTAATTACTCTTTTTTGCCATTGTTCTTAATTTCTTTTCATCTCCCTTAGCATGGATTATTCTCTTTCTGTTTTTGCATTATCTTTAAATTTTAGTACTCCATGAAGATGAACTTCAACAGCCCTAAAGTAAAGCATATACTAGAAAGGATAAAAGAGAAAGAATGAGGGCCTGGAGAGATGGTTTAGTGATTAAGAACACTGGCTACTTTACCCAAAGACCCAGGTTCAGTTCTCAGCCCCCACCTGGTGGCTCACAGCTGTCTGTAACTCCAGTTTGAGGGGATTCAGTGACTTCATCTGATATGGCATACACACGATACACCAGTTACACCTGAAACAGGCTGTCAGAGTGCCCCACAATCCTCCATTCTTCCTTTCTACGTGTACTTTGCTTCACTCTGCAGTTGTTTTAATTTTTAGCCTCATGGTAGAATGTTTGTTCCAGTACTCACTAAACTTGCATTTTAATTCTTGGAAGCATCTTCAGAAACTAAGTTTAGTTTTAAATTATTTATTCCCCAGCTTAGGGTAATTTTTTCACACCGGTTCACATAACTTTGGCAAGTAAAGTAGGGCCTCACTATGTGCACTTGGTGCATCCTTAAGAATTGAGGTAAAATTTTCAGAGGGGAGGTAGCAAGGCAGAGCTTTCACAAAGTATTTGCCACAAGTGAAGGTGCTTAACTGGACTGCACCAAAGGGTCAAGCAAGGCATTACCGTCATTAGCTGATTTAGTAAGTACTTTGCCAAATGTTATTAAATCCAACATTTAGTCAGAAAAGCATTAAATTAAAGCATTAAAGCAGAACAGATCTAGTGAATCCCTTTAATGGTGTAGTGATTATTAAACCTTGTTCAGTTTTTTAAAATGATAAGGTGTTTTTGCAGCTTGTCACTAATATCCAGTTATTCTCACCAATAGAGTTCCTAGTGAGATTTTAGTAACTATTCTCACAGTTTTAAAGATAAACATGTATTTGTACAAAGCATTTTTATTAAATATTGCTGGTGATCTTTAGAAGTGAATTGAATGTATCAATGTTTTTTTCAAATGCAGTGGAGAAATAGGAAGTAATCAAGTAATTGACATGTCAGTCTTACGGTTGTATTACTGAGTTTCTAAACTCAACTATAATAAACAGTCTTATAATTCTTCTGTACTTGTGATAGAGTGCTCAGTAATTTTATAACTCTCAGCTGTGTTTTGGTTCATTTTCTTTATGTTGCTAAGAGTAGCATATTATAGCAAGACAACTGTATACCAACATACAGACATTTATTATTCTTTGTTGCTTTTTATCAGAAATTGGAGTAGTCAATAGGTATTCTTAATATAAACTGGTTGTTCCTTGTTCATTTTTTATCAGAAGTTAGAATAGTCAATAAATAACTACATTTAATATAAAGTGTCCCTCAACATGTTTTTAGACTTCTGACTCAACCTCAGGACAGTTAGTTAAGGGTTCTGATGCCCTTGTTGGGGATCCTGTGATGTAGTTGAGGCTAGGCTCATTTTATGGTAGGAACTGGAGACTGTAATTGTTTTGGCTTTTCTTTTGTTTTCAGCTCTAATAAGTCTTGTATAGGTCAGTTTACCTTATCAAAGTTGTTTATAGTTTTATTTTAGAGGTTGAGGCTAGGCTCATTTTATGGTAGGAACTGGAGACTGTAATTGTTTTGGCTTTTCTTTTGTTTTCAGCTCTAATAAGTCTTGTATAGGTCAGTTTACCTTATCAAAGTTGTTTATAGTTTTATTTTAGAGGTTGAGGCTAGGCTCATTTTATGGTAGGAACTGGAGACTGTAATTGTTTTGGCTTTTCTTTTGTTTTCAGCTCTAATAAGTCTTGTATAGGTCAGTTTACCTTATCAAAGTTGTTTATAGTTTTATTTTAGAGGTTGAGGCTAGGCTCATTTTATGGTAGGAACTGGAGACTGTAATTGTTTTGGCTTTTCTTTTGTTTTCAGCTCTAATAAGTCTTGTATAGGTCAGTTTACCTTATCAAAGTTGTTTATAGTTTTATTTTAGAGGTTGAGGCTAGGCTCATTTTATGGTAGGAACTGGAGACTGTAATTGTTTTGGCTTTTCTTTTGTTTTCAGCTCTAATAAGTCTTGTATAGGTCAGTTTACCTTATCAAAGTTGTTTATAGTTTTATTTTAGAGGTTTGATTCTTTTTAAAAAGTTTTATTAATTCTTGGTTTATGGATTAATACTCATCTATCTGAATTTATAATTCAATGTTTTTGATATCTTAATTTAAAAATTGTAAAATGTATATAATGTAAATTTGCAAAGTTTTTCTTTTTATGATTGGTGATTTTTTTTTTTTTTTTGGAGGGGGGAGATAGAGTCTCATGTATCAAGCAGGCATTGAACTTGCTATGTAGCTGAGGATGACCTTGAGTTTCTGATCCCCAGGTGTTGGAATTACAGGTGTGCACTACTATCCTTGGCTCCATTTTAAATGCACATTTCAGAAACATTATATCCATGACACTGTACAGCCATCATTGCTATCTTATTTCTAAAAAGGCATCATTATACCAAAGTGAAACCTTACAATTATTTGATCGTAATTCCCTGTTTCTCCTGCTCTTTAATGCTTTGTGATTTTAGTATAGAGATTTTCAGTCTCTATGAATATTCCCATTTTAGGTATTTAATAGAAGTTAAATCACATAATATTTGATATCTGGTTTATTTTACTTAGAATGTTTTCAAGATTCAGCTGTATTGTAGCATATACCAGATTTTTGTTCTGTTTTAAGGCTGAATGATATTTGTGTGTATTAGTGTTACCTTATATTTCCTAATACATTCATTTTTGGTAGATTGGATTGCTTCCACCTTCTGGCTACTGTGAATAGTAATGTAATCAGTACTGGTAAGCAGGTAGGTTGAATTCTTTCAGTTTTTTTTTTTTATTGGATCATATATGGCGAATCTATTTTTATCTTTATGAGGAGTCATATCTGTTTATTTCAAAGTAGCTGAACCCTAGGTAGTCCTACCAGCAATGTTTAAACATTCTGATTTTTCCGTACCCTTGCAAACATATGTTATTTTAATTTAATTTAATCAATTGTTTAATAAAACTCTAGAGTGTGAGGTGATAACTCACTGTGGTTAGGTTTGCATTTCTCTACTTACTAGTGGTGGTGAACATCTTTACATGGGTTTATATGTCTTGTTTGGAGAAATGTTATTCAAACTTAGCCTGACTTGGAATTGGATGCTTTTGTCATTGTGTTTAATATGTTATAGTATTAATCCTTTATTTGATAGATGTCTTACAATGTTTTTACTATGTTTTGGGCCTTTCCTCCTCTCTTGACAATGTCTTAATAGTGTCTTACAATAAAAGTTTAAATTTTGATGAAATCTTATTTATTTTTCCTTTTTGCTGGTATATTTTATTTCACATATAAGAAATCATTGCTATATCTGATGTCATTCAGATTTTTCCATGTGTTTTTCTTCTATGACTATTATAGTTTCAGCTTTAGAATTTTTTTAATTGAATTTTTTTTAATATAATATGTTCTGATCATACTTTCCCCTCTCCCAGCTCCTCAGATCCTTCTAACCTTCTCACTCACCCAACTCCATGACTTTCAATTTTGGGTCTCTGACTTATTTCAGATTAGTTTTGTGTATGATACAAAGTAAGGACCCAAGCTCGTCATGTGTGTGTGTTTATGCTTGTGCATGTATGTGTGCAGGTGCACATGGAAGTCAGAGGGTGATGTCAAGTATCTTCAATCATTCTTCACATTATTTTAAGTATATTTATTATTGTTATTAATACATGTATATGCCCAATTATATTGACTTTTGTTTTCTCTTTGGATTGTCCTGGCACTCATTTTGAAATCAGTTGAACACATTTAAGAAGGTGTGTTTCTGTATTCTCTGATTTATTCCATTAAATCATATGTCTTTATACCAGTACCATACTGTTTTGACTATTGTAGTTTTGGTAGTGAGTTTTCAAATTATGATGTGAGGCATCTCTCATTTACAGATTGTTTTGTCTAGTTTATATTAAGATGTCATAGGAATTTTTGGATAGGTTTTTCTATTTTTATTAAAAGTAGTACCATTATAATGTTGTGAGGATTGTCCTGATTCAGTCAGTTGCTTGGGTGTCATTGAATTTTAGTGGTATTAAATCTTTTCTATCCAGAACATGGGATGTCTTTCCATTCACTTAGACTGTATTTAATTTCTTTAAAGCAACGTTTTATACCTTTCAGTATACAAGTGTTTCATTTCTTTTGTTAAATTTATTCTTAAGTACTTTATTGTTTTAATTTTAAGACAGAGCCTCACTATATAAACTTGGTTGAGTGGAAACTCTTTTACAGAGTCAAGGCTAGCTTCAAACTCAGTGATTAGCCCACTTCTGCCTACCAAATGCTGGAATTAAAGACATTTGCCACGGCTGGCTGTTTTTATTTCACTGCAAATCTAATTAAAATATTTTCTAATTATTCCTATACGATGTAGAAAATATATAAAGAATCTCCACTCCTCTTCTTGAGTCAAAGTTTAAGTTGTCCAGGCTGGTTTGAATTCAGTCGACAGCCCAGCAGGCCTGAAATGTGGGATCCTCAAGCCTCTGTGGCTGTGTAGGCCTGTATTGTTAGCCTGCCTTTACAAACTGATTGTTTACATCTGACAACCCACTGACTTAGAGTATACAGTTTGATGTGTTTAGTTGGCTTATGGTGCTGTCATTTTCACCACAGCTCAGTTTGAATATCCTACATCCATTAGCTGTCGTATAGATAATGTCAGCCCTAAGCAACAGCTAACCTACTGTTTTGTTTATAGGTTTGCCTATTTTTCTTGAAATGAGATCATGTAAAGTATGAAATGCAGCTGACTTTTTTGTATTGATTTTATATACTGTAGCTTTGCTGGATTCCTTTATTTACTTTGTATTTTCCAACATATTCCTCAGTGTTTTCATGCCATCTACAAACATTTTCTCCTGTCCTGTTTACATAGCTTTCATTATTTACCTCCTAAAAAATTTTTTTAAACCTATTTTCTCAGGCTTTAACTTGTAGTTTTGTGCTGAATACAAGTGGCCAAAGCCAGGCATCCTTTCTATGCTCCTGATCTTGGGGAAACTTTTCTCCATTGACTGTGATATTCTGTAAGTGCATGAGCAGTGAGTCTGAATTTTATATTAATGGATATTTTAGATTTTTATTTTTAACATGTAATTTTGATTTAATACTTTCTTTACTTTTTAATAAATACTGAATCTTGTTTAAAAATTTTATATTTTGAAAATTATATGTTAACGTATTATTTTCTACTAAAGATTGTGTTGTTGAACAACAGGATGTGTTGTTGAAATCAGTCTTAGACTCAACAATATGCATTGAAGAGTCCTTCATATCTTTTTGTGATTTGATACTTCATGTATTTTGTATGTATGAACAATATCCCTTTGAATAGATGTTGCACAAAATGACTTTTAACATAATTTTGCAAACAGTATGTATGTTTGACAAGTAAACCAACAATACACTTTTTTAAAAGGAAAATTGAGGGGTTAGAAGTTGTAAAAACAACTTAATGAACTTGCATATACTTTTCTAGACTTACATGTTTTTGCTTTGTTCTGGACATCATTTGTATCTGTGCTATTCTTTGCTCTGTCTGTACACAGACATGAATACATTATTTTGGCTGAACCTTCTAAGGATAAATTACTGATATCAATAATTTACATAGTTCATCCATTCTCTTAGAATAAAGATACTATCTTGAATTGCTTTGTAGTACAATTATCAACTTAACATTTAACTTTTTAATAATTAAAAATTGAAAAATTACATTTATTTAGTGTGTGCGTGCATGTGTGTGTGTGTATGTGTGTGCCATAGTGGCTTGTGTGGGGTCAGAGACAACTTGCTGGAGTCTCTCCTCCCACCATGTGGTTTCTGGGGATTGAACTCAGGCTGTCAGGCTTGGTGAGGAGCCCACTGAGCCATTTTATTTGCTCTGGTATAACTTTATTTACTGTTCATCCAATATTGAAACAACTATTGTTCCAATGCTATCCTTAGAGCAATCTTCATTTTTAATGTTTTGATTCAGAATTCCATTTCTAATTATTCTCTGTACTTAGCTACCTTGTTTCATTAGTGAGGCTTCATCTTTTACATCATTGCTCTATTTTGAAACTTGTCACGCCACAAATCACTTGTTTTCTAGTCGTGTTTCCTCATTTAGGTTTGTCTGGTTGTTTGCTGGTGATTGCATTCTGCTGGCTTCCCTTGGGCAGATGTAGGGGCTAGTCACAGCTATTTCTCCAGGACCAGGGGTCTTTCAGAAGAATGCTAAATGAAAGCTTCATTTGGATGCTGTATTTTTTCTTTGCTCCTGGGACATAACTGTGTGTCAATGATTTTTTCTGTGCCTTCAGAGTGTACCATAGCATGTGCAGTTTTTACTAGAACTTGTAAAGCTGTTAAATATTGGTGGTTTCTTTGTGGAAGACTAACACTGTGATTTAGTTTACTTATTGAATGATTTAAACTATCAGTTTTGAAAAACAGTTAGCTACTCTATAAGAATAATTTGTTAGAAAAAATTGGTAACATAGGTTGCTTATGATTTTGTTAATCTTAGTAGTATTGTAATTTTGTCCAATTTCTTATTGTGGTATTTTTAAAATTTTACTTTTTATAAGTAGCTTTTTTCAAGCCCTTAAACAATTTGAGGTTATTTTGTGAATGCCTGTGTGCATATCTGTTTGTAGTATGTACACGGGAGTGCTACTGCCCTCAGAGGAATTAGATCTCCTCAAGTTAGCATTTCAGGCAGTTGTGAGCTGCCTAGCTTGGGTGCTCAGAACCCATTTGGGTCCTGTGGATCAACAGTATGGGTTCTTAGAAACTAAGCAAGCTTTCAATTTAAGCCATTTAATTCATTTTGCTTTCTCTTTATGTTTTGAATTCTATTGATATTGGGGGGCATAGACAGTCTTACTGTGTTGTACAGGCTTGTTCTGTGCTCTGGAACCTAGTTTTAGTGCTCCTTTTAAAGTAGACTATTTCTTGGCTAAAATTTTATTTATTTTTTTGCAAGCACCGATTTAGTCTGTATCTTCCAAATTTTGACACATACTATTTTTAATGTTGTTTCTAATTATTTATTTCTTCCCTTCAGTTTCAGAGTTTGTTGGCATTTCTGGTTGTCTTTTATTGATTTATAGTTAACTGCATGATATACATATGATTTGGTTTTCATGTTCTTGATATTTTGAATTTTATTGGCAGTGGTTTTATGGTTTGATATTATCAAAAACTATAGAATTGAATGTGTTTGAAGATAATATTCTCAGCCATTACAGTGTTATATCAGTATGTCATCCAAATATATTGTCATTTTGGGAGTCTGTTTGAGGTATCAGTTAAGCAGAGATTTAAAATAAATGTCTTTTCATGAAGTGGTGATTATTCTAAGTTTTGACTTTATGCATTTAGAGGTTATGTCATTGGGAACATACATGTTTATCATTTTACTATGACTAGTTGAACTTTTGTTTTGCTCTAATGTCTATACCTAAATTTGAAAATAATTTATTTTATTTTATTTTTTTTTGAGGTGGGGAGGTTGATGGAAGTTAGCCTCTGCTTTTTTTTTGGTGGTATTTTGTGTAAATTCAATTTAGAATTGTACAGAATAGATATACAGAAATTTAGATAGGATCAAGTAAGCATTATATCATTAGAAGAATGGCAGTAAATCTGCAGAGATTTGACAATAATGCTAAGGAATAAACAGTAAAAACAGACTATTAAAAACCAGTACTAGCCATTCCGTAAGGATTATCCATCCTGTCCACATGGTAGAGTTTTGAAAACAAAAGAATGCCATTAGTAACCTGATTCTTAAAACTTTTAATTTTGTTGCAATACATAATTCATATAAACTACATACTAATTGTGGGGATATGTTTCAAATATAATAAAAACAGTTGGAGATATCAGAGGACAGATCCACCTCTTCCAGTCTGTCGTCGTGTGTCAGTTTTCTGTGTAACAGTCCTGGCTGTCCCGGAATTTGCTTTGAAAACCAGGCTGGTTTTGAACTCACTTGCCTCTGCTTCCCAAGGGACTAACAGTGTGAGCCATGGCGTCTTCTGCCTGTTCTGTCTTTCTATGCCTACCTTAAATACTTACTTTGCTCAGTTAAGGTGTGACACAAACACTGCCTACTTAGGAGCCTAGAACTCCCTAAACTGAGATGATCTCAAACTCAGATTGGATTAAGGGCATAGGTCACCACTCCCGGGATATTCCCTGTGCTGGGATTAAAGGTGTGAGTTACCACTGTCCTTCTAGACTGACTGTGGGTAGATCCCTCTGATATCTCAGACTGTTTTTATTATATTTGAAAATATCCCCACAGCTAGTTACATAGTTGTTACTTGTAGAATTAGAAAACATGAAACACAGTAATATAAAAGCATGAAATGAATCAGTTATGAAAAGTCCACTGAAAAGACACATATGCTAGTTGTTCTACTAGACCCTGAAGTTATGGTCTGCTGTATTGTCTTTTAGAAGTTTACTGATAAACTTTTCACACACCTTTAAAGAAGCTGGGATGATGCCTCAGTGGACAGTAAAGGATGAAAACCTGGAGGTTTAGTTAGCTGGGCTTTTCATTGGTGCCTTACTAGACGCACACAGTATGGAGGAAAGATAATTATAAGCAAAAATGTGTTTATAAATACAAAAGGAGAACTTCTAAATGAGATCAAAACAGAGACATTTAAGCTGTGTATTAAAAAGAGCCATTAAAGTCAAAAGAAGGGTTTATTTAAAAAATGGGACAGGAGAGCGGAGAGTTTCAAGTTATTAAGGCTAAGTAAAGACCATGATAAAGAGAGAACTTCAGCCAGCAAACAGTTCCAGCAGCACATTACGGTACCTGTAAGTCATATTATCGCCAACACTTAGCAGTTTCTCTTAAACAGAACTTTGGTATATTAAGTTAGTAAATAATAGAGAATCCTGTTCATTTTTATCTCCTCCATTTTTCATAGTGTGTGCAATGATTTTTTAAAACTTGGCAATTTTCATTCAGCCACACTAAAACTTTCAAATAGTTTTTTTTGCATTATTTGTTTATTTAGAGAAAGAATCTGTTTTGTTTTGTTTTGTTTTTCATCTTAGTATTTTTAGCATCTTGTAAACTACTTGACAACCAGCTGTAGTAAGAGGTTTCTGGCCTGGACTTTCGGGCCTTACCTCAACATTTAAGCCCAAAGACCCACAGACCTGCAAACTCGCAGAATCACAGTCCCACAGAGACACACAGATGCTTTCATTAGTTTTAGGCTGATCGGCCTAAGACTCAGGCATATCATTTGCTAGCTCTCTACCCTTCATCTAACCCATGATTCTTATCCTGTTCAGCCATGGGGCTCGGTACCTTTTCTTAGAGCAGCATGGTTTTCCTTTGCTTCTTCCGGCTTCTCTCTGGTGTTCTGCTCTGTGCTTCCTGTTCTCAGAGTTTTTAGTCTGGTAGCCCCGCCCACACTTCCTGCCTGCCTTTGGCCAATCCGCGCTTTTTATTAAACCAGTGGGTGGGACAATTATTTTCTATGAAATAACACAATACCCCTACAACCGGCAGTATTGAAATAAAGTATTTTTTAAACCAGAGTAACTGAAATTTGATTCTGATGAGCGCATGGTTGTTAAAAGGATTATTAAAAGAAGAGGTTAAAAGGGTAAATATCTTAAGAAGAAATAAAGGACAGCACCTCTCTACACAGAAGCATCTGAAAGCATGAGGCAAACAAATGCTGTAGGATTATATATGGCAATTGAGAATCTGACAAGTACACAGATTTCATGGACGCATATAGTATTAATATAAATAGTATGTACATATTATTGTCTCAGAAAGTTCAGTCCGTCCTCAATTGTCAGTTCATTCATGACACCATGGTTGTCCTTTCACCTGTACATATATACACATGTACTTGCACACATATGTGCACCTGCATGCAGATATGCAAAACACACACACAAACACACAAAACCCCAGCACTTATAAAGGTAGAAGCAGGAGGATTACAAATTTACTACACAGTGAGTTGCAGGCCAGTATGGACCACATGCCCAGGAGCCCGTCTCACACAGAAAATGAATAAATGTCAAGAATGTAATATGTATATATTTATGTGTAAAAGGAAACACTGCCTTTTTAGTAGTAGTTAACTCATGCTTCTATAGTTTGATTGTATTTTAAAGGTGGTTTGATTTAGTTCTTAATTTTTATTGTTTCAGAAGTACTCTTTTTATCACATTTCATTAAGGAAGTAACTGATACTGTCTTTTATTGCAGCTAAACCATTTACTTCTAAAGTGAAACAGATGAGACTACACAGAGAAGACTTTGAAATACTAAAGGTGATTGGCCGAGGAGCTTTTGGGGAGGTAAGAGATGATTTTATAGAGCTTTTGCTATTTATTTTAGAATACAATGGTTAGAGATATTTACTTGCTGTTATAATTGACTTGACGGACCAGAAAATAGACTTAAAATTGTGAATCAAACATTTTGCATGGACTTGTTTTTTTATAATACTTCACTTTTTAATGTTTATTAAATTTTGTTTCTCGTCTGTTTCCTTCTTGTGCCAAAGCCGCTCTATCTCATGCTACTTCATCTCCGAAGAAATCTTGGTGTGTCTGGTGGAGCCTTTTCCTCCGGGTCCTGCTCTTTCCTCTCATGCTTTTCTAGTACTTTAGAATCGTGTTTTTACACACATACACAGACAGACAGACACAGAGAGACAGACAGACAGACAGACGGAGGAAGACAGGGAGGAAGAGAACAGCAAGCTATCGAGATCTGAAGTTTAAGTTAGGAGTCCATTAAAACTGGAGATGAGTTTATAATTGAAATTTTAAGATTGAGTCAACTAATCCATGTACGTGATATATGTCTCCTTTTATTTAGGGCTTTAGAAGATTTGTAGCTTCATTCGGTATAGAAGATTCCACATCTTTTAGCAGGTTTACTAGATGTATGATATTCCTGGGGTTATTTTAATTAAAATTGCTCAAGTTTCATGTTCTAATTGTTGAAAATACAAATAATTACAATTAGGTTAATTTTATTTGTTAACCTCATGGCTAGTCATTGTATTAATTTTACTTTTAAAATAATGAATTCTGTTGAGTTTTAATAAGACACTTCACCTACATCTGTTGAGATACTAGTCAGTTTTCTCCTTAATTTGGTTAATGTGGTGAACTTCACTTGTTAATTTCATATGTTAAACTAACTTTATACTTATAAACCAATTTCAGTCTAGTTGTGTATTACTATTTTTATCACCTGGACGGAAATTGGTCTGTACTTTTCTTTTAATACCTCCATCAGGTTTTAGGGTCTTGGCTCCACTGGCCTCATTGGAGGGGTGCTCCCTCTGGTACTGCTTTCTGCAAGCTTCTGCAGTAATTGTCATTTTCCTTAACACTTCTGGTGTTTCACAGGTGAAGCCTCTGAGCCTGGAGTTTGTTGCTGAGCTAGTCAATATATATAATTTTTACAAAAATTGACGTGTCAGTTTATTTAGAGCTTAGGACTGTATTGATAGTCATTGCTTCCTATGGCCATTGGTTGATCTCATGTTTACATTTGTCTTGCTAAGGAGTTCCTAGTTTTCTTTGTTTTTCAATAAATTGACTTTTATTGTGTTGTTTTGCTGTTGTAGATAATCCACGCTCTTTAATATTTGATCGTCTTTAGAACTGGCTGGCTCTCCATTCTTCTAACTCCTGAAGTAGGTCATTTAGAACACTGGTTTCCACTCCTTCCTCACGTGTGCCTTACGCGGTGCTGTCTTCCTCCACGCGGTGCTCCCGTTTCCAGTGTGATTTTCTGTTGTCAGTCTGTTTGTGTCTGGGCTTGTCTGTGTTTCTAAGTGCCCTGAGGATTTTCTGCTTCTGTTTCTGCCTTTGAGCAATAATGTGATCAGAGCTGAGATAGCACATACTCTGAGATTGGAATTTATTAGCTCCAATTCATTAATGTAATGTAGCTATTTACAATGTCCAGTTTTCTCCTGAACTGCCGTTTCCTGAGTTAGGGTTGGCTTATTTTTTTATTCCTTTCAGTTTTCCTTGACACTTTCTTTCTTTCTTTCTTGGTCTATTTCTTCCTGAGAGAGTTTTTTCTTTTCTTTTTTTCTTTAGGTATTTGCTGATAACAGATACAGAGTCATTTGGTCTTCTTAATGATGACATTATTGTATCATTATAGAATGTTCTTGTTATCCCTGTGATGCAGTTTGGCATACTTTAGTCTGATGTTAGTAGAAATATTTTAACTTAATCATTTTCATTAACTACCTGGCTGAATTCTTATACTTGGTTTCCTATAGCTTTATAGTATATACACTACTATCTTGAATACAAGTCCTTCTTAACACTCCCTTCTCTTACTGTAGATTTATGTGGCCTGACTTTAAATTTTATATTAACAGAATTATTTACTATATATTCTCATTTCTAGCTTCTATACTCTACATTTTATGTATGTGTCACACCCTTGTTTTTTTTTTTCATCTGTTCTTTAACATTTTTTATCTTTATTTGTGTGTCTCTGCTCTTTTTGTGTGCATGTGCATTTATGTAAGTGTGGATGTGCCATGGCATGCATGTGGAGGTCAGAGGGCATCTTGTGGAAGTCATTTCTCTCTTTGCACCATGTGGGTTCTGGAAATTGAACTCAGATCACCAGGCTTGTCAGCAAGTGCCTTGGCCCACCGAGCTGTCATACGGGCTCCATACCTAGTTCTCTACTAGCTAGCTCACAGTATTTTTTGTATGCCTATGTATTTTCATTTTCAACAATGTTGTTGATTGTTAAAGTTACTTTTTTTTTTGCTGTTCAGAATATTGCTGTCAGAAACATTCTCATTTACATCTTTGATGAGGTATAAGCATTCATTTGTGTTTTATATATACTTAGAAGTGGAATTTCTGTGTCCCGGAGCAGTAGGCCTTGTTAGCTTTAGTAGACAGTGCACTTTCTGTAACACTAGTCTCATTTCCCTAAATTAAGCCACTGACTCCATTTTGGTAGGTGTGTAGTGGTGGTCATTGTGGCTCCATTTTGCATTTCCTGTAAGTCTTATTAAAGCCCAATAACCTTTGTATTCTTTTATATCATGTGGATATCTTTTGGATAAGTAAACATTTTTAGATGAGGGAGGTAGGAGTTGAATGTTATGGTATATTCTGGATGTAAATCATTTACTGGATATGTATCTACAAAAAGTAGTTTGGCTTCTCCTTTCCTGGTAGATCTTGTATTGAAATAAAACTTAGTAATTAAACTGTAATGATTAGTGATTTTTGTGTTTAAGAATTTTTTTTTGATCTGAAGATCATGGATATTTTCCTTTTATCTTAAGAAAAGGATTTACTTCTTTTTACTTTATGCATATGAGTGGTTTGTCGTCATGTATGTATTAAAGGTTGAGAGCTGCCATGTGGGTGCTGGGAACTGAACCCATGTCCTTTGAAAAAGCAGTAAGTGCTTTTAACTTACAATCTATCATTCCACATGCTTTCATCTGTTTTAGACATTCTTCTTATGAAGTGGCAAGCATGATGATGCGCATTTGTAATCCTAGCACTTGGGAGGTTGAAGCAGGAGTTAAGCAGTAGTCTTGGTTTCCTAGTGAGTTTGACACTAGCCAGGGCAACATGAGACTGTGCTCCCCTCCCCCCAAAATAATTTTTTTTGTTGTCTTTCAAAAAATCTTTTCCATTTAGGTTTGTGTCTATGATACAATTTTGATTATTTTTTTATTTTCTGAAAATAAAAGTTTAAACATACTTTGCTTTTGTTAAAATAATTTTGCTAGCACTTTGATAAAGAAAAGAATTTCACTTGGTTTATAAGTCTGTGTGTTGTGTGCTGCCTGTTCTGTTTATCACTTGGACTTATAGGTTCTAACAGCACAGTACACTGATTCCCGTGGTTTTATACTAAAAAGTTTAGAACATGCAGTGAATGGCATGGGAAGGTAGTGTTGTGTTAGTAATTCTAGAACTTTAGTGTTTTACAATTAGCATGTTCAATCTCCATTATACCTACTAGTTTTGGAGCTGGATCATTGACTATATAGAGACAGAGTTTGGGAAAACTGATATCAGTACTGTTAAATCTAGTTCACAAACTACGAGAGTTTCTCTCTTGAAAAATCTGTGAATAGTGGAGCAATTGTATTTATTGCTCGCTCTCTCTCTCTCTCTCTCTCTCTCTCTCTCTCACTCTCACACACACACACACACACACACACACACACACACACACATACACACACACAGAGGTGGGGGGTCAGGTATTGAACCTCAGGTGTTGAATCTTGCCTTCACCTTGTTTGAGATCAGGTTTCTTTGTTGTTTGCTGCTCTATACTCAGCTAGCTGGCTGTGACTACTAGGGGTTCTGTCTTCGCCTCCCATCTGGTTACAGGAGCACTGAAATCACAGATTGCTACCAAGTTCAGCTTTACCTGCATCCTAGGGATTTGAACTCTGGTTCTCATACTTGCATGGTTAGAACTTTACTCATTGAGCCATTTCCTCCGCCCTGTCATTGTTTCTTAAAGTATGATTTAAGTTTTAGATTGTATTATGCATAGTTTGTTAAATTTATTCCCAAGTATTGATGCTTTTTGATTTGATGGCAAATGACTATAAAATTTTAATCAAGTGTCATGTTTCTGATATGTAGATACAGTTGACTTTTATATCTGCTTTGTATTTCCTGATGCCATGTTTTGGACATGTATTTGAGAAGGTCAGTTTCTTTTTAACTTTACAGACTGTACATTCCATTTCTTGGTGGCTATGCAGTGTTGAGCATGTGTCATGATGAGGATATACTACCCTCCACTGAAATTTAGGGATTCAGTATTCACTGCTAAATGTGATGCTTGTTATAGGTGCTTTGATAGGTGTTTCTTTGATTAAAGAGTGTGTTCTAATACTAGTTTCTGAAGTTAAAAAAATTTAAGCATCAATCATTGGGTCTACAGAAATAATAGTATGGATTTCCCCTTTATTCGCTTACTATGATTATCTATTTTGGTAGGTCATCAGCTTCTCTCCTTAGTCTGTAGTTGTCTCTCCCTTTGTGTGTAATGTTTTCTCTGCTGGGCAGAATCTTTTTAACTCGATTCAGTCCCATTTGTCCTTACTTCTATTTCATGAGCTGTGAAGAGTTGTTCATAAAGCCCTTGGCAGTGCCAATATTTTGAAGTATTTTGCTTCTTTTTCGTCAGATGTATCCTTAAGGACTCTGAACCATTTTAAATAAATTTTTATGTAAGATTAGAGTTAGAAATCCACTATTGTTTTTCTACATGTGAATATCCAGTATTCCCAATTGTTGACGGGATTGGCTTTTCTCCAATGTAAATTTTACTTTCTCTGCAGAACATCAGATGGCTGTAGCTGCAGAGTTTGGTGGTGGTTCCTCTATTTTATTTTATCATTTAAGTACAACATTTGATCTGGCTAGTTTTATGTTAGTTTGCCACAAGCTAGAGTTGTCTGAAAGGGGGAAAGCTCAGTTGAGGAAAGGCCTCCATAAGGTTCAGCTGTAGGGCATCTTCTTAATTAGTGATTGATGGGGAGGACCCAGTGCATTATGAGTAGTACCATCCCTGGACTGGTGGTCCTGGGTTAGAGGGTGTCTGAACTGGCCTTTTCCTGTAATCAAATTGTGGACCACCCTAATTGTCATCAGAATCTTCATCCAGCAGCTGATGGAAGCAGATACAAAGATTCACCCAAGCACAGGGCCAAACTCCTGGTCCAGTGGAAGAGAAGGAGGAGAGATTAAATGAACAAAGGGGTCAAGATCATGATGGGGAAACCCACACAGACAGCTGACTTCAACTATTGGGAGTTCACAGACTCTTGATTGTCAGCTGGGAACCTGCATGAGACTAAACTAGGCCCTGTGAATGTGGATGACAGTCGTGTAGCTTGGGCAGTTTGTGGGGCCTCTCTGGCAGTGGGATTAGGATTTATCCCCAGAGCATAAACTTCCTTTTTAGAGCCCATTCCCTATAGAGGAGCACCTTGCTCAGCCTTAATACTGGATGGGGTGGGGTGAGAGACTTGGTCCTACCTCAGTTTGATATGCTGGACTGCATTGATTCCCCAGGGCGTCCCTACCTTCTCTGAAGAAAGGATAGGGGAGCAGGTTGGAGGACTGGGAAGAGGGGAGGGAGGGAGAACAATGGTTGATATGTAAGAGAAAAAAATCCTTTTAAATTAGGAACAAGTAAACAATGACAACAAAGAGGCTGAGCAGGCCATGGAGAGCAAGCCAGTAAGCAGCACTCCTCCACAGTTGTCTGCATCAGCTCTTGCCTCCAGCTTTCTGCCCTGCATAAGTTCCTGCCCTGGTTTCTTTTCCACTACAGTGTGGAACTATAAACCAAATAAATCCTTTCCATCCAGACTTGCTTTTTGGTCATTATTGTAGGAATTATTTATTGGCAATAGATTATATAAAAGGATTGATATTTACTAAGGGATTATATAAACACTCACTGATAAAAGATTGAATCTTAGGGCAGTTTTTGAAGGGTTGAAATTTTTTACGAGACAGCAGCAGTGGCAATCTTCTGTCTGAGAATGCAGGAACAAACAAGAAGGGCAGGCAGCAAAGGTGGTTGACCACGCCCCCTACAGGGGTCCTTAAACTTCAAAGCAAGCCTAGGTCTTGCTCACAAGTGCCTAAACCCACTACAGGTCATGGTGTTTCATTACAGTAATAGAAACCTTAACTAAGATAACACGGCAGCATAATTTGAAGTAAGGTACTGTCATACTTGCAGTGTGTGTGTGTGTGTGTGTGTGTGTGTGTTTGCCATACAAATTTCAACATTACCTTTTATTACAAAACAATTTTAAATTTTAATGAAATTCTTATCATTAATTACATTTATGGACTAATGCCTTTGATGATAGTGTATAATTGATTTTTCAACTTTTAAAACAGTTTCTGGTACAAGGTCTATTAGGTATGGATTGTCTTTTAAGATGTTTTTCTCTTTAGTCAATATTTTGTTAGCTAGTTTTATATGCACATTTATGTAGAATGTTGGCCCATAATTTTTTGTTTAATCAATTTCAAGCATTGATATTGGGGTTGTGATGAATTTAAGTAAGGAGTTGGGGAAGTGTTTTTTTTCCTAATATTTGGAAGTTTTTGTACAGTACTGCTTTTTTTCTTAAATGTTTAGAATTTAAAGGTGCAACTATGTGGACCTTGAGTTTTAATGTTCATAATTGATTAACAATGGTTATGGAGTTAGTTAGCTTTTTTGTTTCAATTATTATCAGTCTTAGTATGATTTATTTTTCATGTAATATGTCTGCTAGCGTTTAAGTTATCAAGTTTATTGTCATGAAGTTTTTTATAATATCCTTTTATTAATTTTGCTGTTTGTAGAGTCTGAGGGAAGATTTCTTTTTCATGTTCATAGTGCATGTTTTCTTTTTCTTGAGTCTTACCTTAGGTTTTCCAGTGCAATTAAGTATTAAAGCTGCTCTTGTCTATATGAGTTGTCTCTGTCATATGCATGCTGTGTGTGCATTGCCTGTGATGTGTGTGGTGCAGGTGTGTATATCTGTGCATCTATATAAAGCCCCTTTTCTCTAGATTTAGTTCACTCATCTCTCTTCTATTTTCTAAAGGGAGAAACCTAGACCTTTGCTTCCTTTCCATTCCACTTTAAGCATAGAAACATAGATTTTGCTTATAATGGCAATTAGGTTCATCCCAAAGATTATTATTATCATTTTTTTATTCAAGACAGGGTTTCTTTGTGTAGCACTGGCTATTCTGGAACTCACTCTGTAACCAGGCTGGCTTCCAAATGCTGGAATTAAAGGTATGCACCACCATTGCCTGGCCTTCAAAGATATTTTTATTATCATTGATTTCAAAATACTATCTAAACTTTTATTCAGGAGTTGCTTCTAAAAGTTTGGTTGTTTCAGCTACATACAGTGAGATAATATACTCTTGATTTTTCTCTAATTTCATAATTTGTTTATAGTCAGAATGTGAACTGTTCTTAACATTCCACATGTCTTTAAAATAATACTTATTCTACGTTTATTTCATGATGTGTTTTACTAATGTCAGTGTGATTGAAATTTAGTTCTGTCAGTGACTAAGGGTGTGATTATTTATCCTCTATAGTATATGTATTTTCTTATTTTGGAAGCTATTATAGTAGGCACATGCACAGTCAAAGTAGTTATGTCTTCCTGAGCTCATCACTATGGACTGCTTTTCTTTTATGTAAGGTAATGTTTTATATCTTGTACTTCACTTTCCCCATTAGTCAGCTCTTCTGTGGTTTGAACCCTGTCTTTTACAGTTGTATTTAAAGTGAATCTTTTGTAGATATATGCAGTTAGGCTTTTCATTTTTAATACATCCTATTAATATCTATACTTTTATTGAACTACTTAGTCTGTGAGTATGAAAGTTAGAAAGGAAGAATTAGAATTAATTATTTACACAGTTTACAAATGTTGTATTGTAGGAACACTTCCCCTATTATGATGGGCATTGAGCTCAGGATCTTAGGCATGTTAGGCAACTCCCACCGAATAACAGTATTATCCCAAATGTTGCATTTCTATATAAATATAAGATAGTAATGAAACATACTAAAAAAACAAGAGATGCTTGACCAGTATGTGTGTATATATATGTGTGTGTATATATATATATACACACACTAGTACTAGTATACACACACACACACACCACACATAAACAACATATATAGGCAACTACAGAAGGTAGAAGAGGAAAGTCATATAAAAGAACCTTGAAGTTTGAGGTGAATTCATCTGTAAGTTCTCTGAATCATCTTAACTTTGCTGGGTAGTAAAGAGGAGAGGCCCAGTGCCCAGCCCTCTTATGAGACTAGAGTAACTGGCCTTGTTTCAAAACCTGACAACATGTTGGGCGAGGAAAGCAACCCAGGAAGGGCTCCATATCACCAAAGTCAAGGATGACTGTCTCTTTTGGGAACATGGCATTGTAGTACACATAGGAGTATTTGCAGTTGTAGTGCACAGGGAAGTGTTTCTGAGCTGTGCACATAGTAATATTCCTGGGTTATAGTGCAACCTAGGAGCATCTCTGGTTTGCTGCAAGATTGTATTTCTTGATCTGGATTTCATTCATTTTGTACTTTATAAGCATGTCTAATTCTCTGTGTGTGTAACTTTATATCCATCTTTTAAAATTATAAAAGTTCTAAATTTTATTTTTTTCCTATTTTATTGAAAACATATTTTTTTATACAATATATTCTGATTACCAATCTCCTCCCCCAGCTCCTTTGAGATCCTTCCCACCTTCCCTCTTATCTGAATCCACACCTTTCAGGCATCTACATAATAATAATAATGTAAAATAAGGTAAAACAAACCAGAATAGAACAAATCAAACAAATAAACAGGAAAAAAAAGAGTCAAAGAAAAACTCTAGAAACACATAAATGCAGACACACACAGGTTTATACACACAGGAATTTCATACAAACACATAGCTGTAAGCCATAATATATATGCAAAGAAACTGTAATTTTTTTTTTAAGTCCTGAGAAGTCATCGTGAGATAAATCTCCAAAAATGTTTGTGTTGGTTATCTATTGTTTGGCATGGGGCTTTCCTTTAAGATTGGTTTGTATCCCCAGTGCGATTCTGTTGGAGGGAACTAAGTTTTCATTTGCAGGTGTTTATTAATTGGAGATAACTTCTAGGTTAGGGATTGGGGGGTTAGGAACTGGGGTTGTGTTCACTTCTCTTAGAGCTGAGACTCCATCTGGTACAGACCCATGCAGGCCCTGTGCATGTTGCCACAATCTCTGTGAGTGCCAGGTCTCTTACCCTCTGCATACTGTCTAGCCCTGGGTCTCTGTATTTATTCCCAGCTACTGCCAGAAGTTTCTCTGATGATAGCTGAGCAAGTCACTGATTTTCGAGTATAGAAGAAAGTCATTAGGAGTTACTTTATTATTGTGTTCCTGTATAAGAACAGTATATGGTTGTCCCCTAGGCCCCTGGTCTATCTGTTGGGAATGGGTTCCATCCCATGATTGGTTACTCTACCAGCTTTGTGCCACTATCGCACTGGTACCTTTTGCAGACAGGTTCCTCGTTGTACACTGCAACATTTGTTGGTGTTTACATTTCTCAATTGGTAGTGTGCACAGTGCCTTTCAGTGCCATGCATACTAGCCTGTAGGGATGAAAGCTCTAGGTAGGCTCCCCTCAACTTCTTTGTGTTCAGTCAGTGGTCTAGGTGTTGTCTTCAGCAGTAGGGCCTCACTGTCAGATGGAGAGCAGCCAATAATAACCTTGGCATTAGCCTGTGTTGCTTGGGGGTTCCACAATTCAATTAGATGTGACCAACTCATTTCTGGCAGTGGAAGCTTCATTTGGTGACTAGAGAAATGTCCACTTAGGGCTCCTTCCCTTTATTTGGAAATTTTCATTTACACCATCTTCACACATGTATATATTTTAGGAAGTTCCTAAATGCCCTTAGTTTTAGCTGTCCCTCTCTGCATTCCCTCCCCTGCCCCTTTACCCCTCCTTCCCGTTTACCCCTTTTGTCCTTCTCTCATCCATACATAATAGAATTATTTTCCTTTCCTAGGGAGATTCTCCCCTCCCGTCCCCCACTCCCTTGCTCTATACTAAGCTCTGTAGTTACATGGACTACATACTATATTTGTCTTTCTGGGTCTGGGTTACCTTACTCAGGATTTTTCTCCCCTAGTTTCACCCATTTGCCTGCTAATTTTATGATTAATTTTTTAATGGCTGAGTAATACTCTGTTATATAAATGTACCACTTTTTCTTTATCTCTTTATCCACTGACAGATATCTAGGCTGTTTTTAATTTCTAGTTCTTATAAGTAGATTAGTAATGAGCAGAGTTGAGCAGGTGTCTTTGTGGTAGAATGAAGCATCCTTTGGGATATACCTAAGAGTAGTTTTGCTGGATCTTGAGATATATAATTCCATTCTTTATGAGTAACTGCCACACTGATTTCCGTAGTAGCTACACAAGCTTGTACTCCCACCAGATAGCAATGGATGAGTGGTCTCCTTACTCCACATCCTCACCAGCGTGAGCTGTCTCTTGTGTTATTGATCTTAGCCATTCTAGCAGATGTAAGGTAAAAATCTCATTTCTTTACAGTCTCAGCCCTTTGTCTTTCCTCTTTTGAGAATTCTCTGTTTAGACATATACCCCATTTTTAAGTTGGGTTGTTGGTTTTCTTGATGTCTAGTTTTTTTGGTTTTTTTTTAGTTTTATTTTTAATGTTAGCCCTCTACTGGATGTATAGTTGGTAAAATTTTCCCAGTCCTGTAGCCTGCTACTTTTTCTGAATGATGTGTCTTTTGCTATATAGACCTTTTCAGTTTCATGAGGTCCCATTTATTAATTGTTGGTCTTGGTGCCTGTGCTATAAGTATTTCCTGTGCCAGTGAGTTCAAGAGTATTCCCCACCTTCTCTTCTCTCATACTCAGTGTATATGGTCTTATTTTGAGGTCTTTGACCCATTTGGAGTTGAATTTGGTGCAGGGTGATACGGTATAGGTCTACTTGCATTCTGCTACATGCATCCATCCAGTCTACCAACACTATTTGTTAAAGATGCTCTCTTTTTACCAGTGTGTATTTCTGGCTTCTTTATCAAAAATTAGATGTCCACAGGTGTTTGGATTTCTGTCTTGGTTTTCAATTTAATCCATCCATCAATGTTTCTGGTTTTGTGCCAATACCTGCTGCTTTTCTGAAAGTGTTTATGAGCTGTAGAAATTTCCTGGTGGAGTTTTTAGGGTCACTGATGCATACAATCATGTCATCTGGAGATAAAGACACTTTGGCTTCTCCCTTTCCTGTCTGTAGCCCTCTGGTCTCTGTCAGTTGTCTCATTGCTCTAGCCAAGACTTCAAGCACTGTATTTTTGAGAAATCAGTTACTATACAATAAAGTTGGAGATTTAGCTATAATCCACCAGATCTGGAAAAAGTCTGTACATTCCATAGCCCTCAAACAAGATTTTCAAGCATTTCTACTTAAATATGAATAGTTGGATTAGCATCGTGATGGAAATGGGAATTCCTGACCCCATCCATCATCCCAACCAACAAAGTCTCAGAATGTAGACCCAGCTGATCTCAAACTCTCTGCCTCCACTTCCTAAAGGCTGGAATTAAAGCTGTACACCACAATTCCTTGCTTTGCTTTAAATTAATTTTTTTTTCAGTTCAGATAATATTCAAGAAATTACACAATGACTAATGGGGTTTCTGGAGCAGAGACTTTGGACTAGACCAAACACCTTGTGTGCACAATTTGAGTTGATCTTTTTCACACACAAAACATAACTAAATTCTGACTTATCATTCAGCCTCCTCCTAGAACTGATCCAAACTGCTGACAAAGCAGAGCAGCCTTTTTAAGTTTCCTAATAAGGATTTTCATATACACTAGCATTCTAAGCCGTGCCTACTGCTCCAAACACTGCCCTGCCAGCATACCATTACAGAACAAAACTCAGTGGAAGCTGAAGGATGTGACTTTGCCTTTTCCTAAGTATAAAATGGAATTCCTAACAAGGAAGATTTAGGTAATAAAGTCTCTGTTAATGAGTAGTTACCTTTTAGATTTGGAGTGAGTGAAGAAGAGAGATGTCAGGAACCGTACCATATTAAATAAAGTTAAGCACTTTCTGAAGTACAAAATCTGATGGGCCTCCAAGGGCACACACACACACTCTCTGTTCTGCTCTGTAGCATAAATACAAGTTTTCTAAATAGAGTTTTATTGGCAATGCACTAGGCCTGATCATGTAAAAGAATAATTCTAAATGTAACTAGAAATATGTTAACTGTAGACTATATATTCCAATAGGGTAACTTAAAATTAAGGTGGGTGGCCACTACTAAAAACAAAGTTGATTCGTTGACACTAATTTTTAGTCTCCTGGTAAAAACTAACTTTTACTGTTTTTAAAAGAACACTGCTTTATTATATCAATCATTTTAATAAGGACTGAAATAACTTTTATTAAAAGGTTTTACCTTCAAAAAAGAAACACTTCTAATTGTTGGTGTGTTTATCTGCTTTACTTACTAATTTCTGAGACTGTGCAGGTAAGTTTTCTTTAAAGCAGCCTATAATCCCAGCTATTCAGTAGCACAAGGCAGGAGGATTACAAGCATAGATCACACACTGCATTAAGTTAGCCCAATAACTTAATTAAATTCTGTCTCAAAATTAAAAGATAAAAACAGATCCATTGATGCAGCTCAAAGGCAGAGCATATGCAAGGCCCTGGATTCAATCTCTAGCACCAACATAAAAGAGGGAATCTGGGGAGACAGCTCATAGGTGTTTGTCATAAAAGCATGAGGCCCCAACACATCACATAATCTGTAATCCCAGAGCAAAGGAGGTGGAAACAAGTGGATCCCTGCAGCTCGTTGGCTACAAGATGAACTGAATGAATAAGCTCCAAGTCAGGTGATAAACCTATCTCACAAAATAAGGTGGAGAGTAGCCAAAGAAAATATCCAACATCATTGAACCCTGACCTCTGCATGCCCAGACACTCACTTGAACATGAACATATACCATATTATCACACACACACACACACACACACACACACACACACACACACACACACACACACACACACACACACAAATGAGAGACAGAGACAGAGAGACAGAGAGAGAGACAGAGACAGACACCCACAGAGCATGCTACTTCTCTACATAAGTCCTCATAAATAGTATTTAACAATGTAAAGTTAATTTAATAGATGAACACATTTCAGATTTATTATGGCTTCTTAAAAATTAATTCAGCTTATAATATTCTTTATTTGTTCTGTATGTTTAATATTTTGGTTATGTCATGGGGAATTCTTCTGGTCCAGTCTATTTGGTGTTCTGTACGTGTCTTATACCCTGACAGATGTCATCTTACTTAAATTAGGGAAATTTTCCTCTGATTTTGATTAAATATTTTATGTGCCTTTGGCCCAGGTTACTTCTCCTTCCTCTATTCCTATTAATGATAGATCTGGTCTTTTCACAGTGTCCAGGATTTCCTAGATGGTTTGTGCCTGGATTTGTTCAGATTTGACATTTCCTTTGACTGAGGTGTCCATTTCTTCTATCTTGTCTCCAATGTCTGAGATTCTTTCCCGTCTCTAACTCTGCTGAGGCTTGTCTCTGAGACCTGTTCAAGTCTAAAGGCTGCATGTCCAGAGTCCCTCAGTTTGGGTTTTATTGATTACATCCCCAGTGTCACATCCTTAGCAGTTTTCTTCATTTCATCCCCTGTTCATTCGTGTGTTCACAGAGTTCACTAGTGGATTTGTCCATACCTCTTTGCGATCCTTGAGCATATTCATATAGGTATTTGCTGTCCTTGTCTACTCTGCAGCTCTTCTGCACTTCTCAGGGCCTACTCTACTAGGGTTGTTTGGCTTTAGTGAGGACATGTTGTCTTGGCTGTTATTGATTGTGTTTTTATGGTAGATTTGGGGCACCTGGGTTTGAGATGATTGTAATTCTAGGTGCTGGCAACCAGTCTTATCTTTGTTGAATAGGTGTTTTGTTCCTTGGTTTCTGTTGCCTTCTCTAGTTCTTAGGAGAGTTTGGTGGCTTTGGTTGCCTGGTAGGAAATGCTACGGAGATCCTCTCAGATGTGACCACTGGGGGCCCTGGATAGAAAATGTTTCTAGGTATTGGGAGCTGGGAGCTGACACTACAGATGTGGAGGGGTGGGGCTGAGAGACCTCACATATCCAGGATCTGCATAGACCCCTGGGGATGAGGGCAGAGAGGAAAGAAACAAGGCAGAGGGTCTGCTACAAAACTGAGAATAAGACTGGAGGGATGGAGTTGGAGGGGAGGAGAAGAGTAAAAATAAATAAAACAAAGACGTGGTCCTCTGAGAAAAATCAGTAAGATTTACAAAAGCCTTAGCCAATCTTAAGAAGAGGTGGAGAGAGAAGGGGAACATGACCATAGATGGTGAGGAAATCCAGATAGTCGTAAGGATGTATTTTAATAAAAACTGAAATTGAAAAATATAAAAAATGAATAATTATTTTTATATTACAATATTATTCTTGATATTTAGCACTTAGAAAAGCTAAACCAAGAACAAATAAACTATGTAAGCACACCTACAATCCCTAGAAAACTAGAAGCAGTAACTAGGTGATTTTAGCACAGAATCATACCAGACTTTCAAAGGGTTAATGAAAATATTCAAATATTCCACAAAATAAAAACAGAAGAAACATTGCTCAACACTTTTTTATGAGGCCACAGTTACTCTGATACCTAAACTACATAAAGACCTAACAAAGAAAATCATAAATTTCTCCTATGAACATAGATGTCAATTAAATACTTGCAAACTAAAGCCACGAAGACATCAAAAAGGTCATCCATCATGATCAAGTAAGCTGCATCCCAGAGATACAAGGATAGTTCAATTAATAAATCAATAAATGTAATCTACCATATGAACAGACTGAAAGACAAAAACCACAGGATCATCTCAGTAGGTGCAGAAAAGGCTCTTGACAAAATCACTATCCCTTCAAGATTAAAAAAGTCCTGGAGAGACTAGGCATACAGACACATACCTCAACATAATAAAGGTAATTTACAGCAAGCCTACAGCCAGTATCATTCTACATGGAGGGAAACTCAAAGCATTTCCACTAAAATTAGGAACAAGACAAGAATGCCTGCTCTCCATACCTGTTGGATATAGTGCTTATAAAGTCTTGGCTAGAGCAATGAGGCAGCTGACAGAGACCAGAGGGCTACAGACAGGAAAGGGAGAAGCCAAAGTGTCTTTATCTCCAGATGACATGATTGTATGCATCAGTGACCCTAAAAACTCCACCACGAAATTCCTACAGCTCATAAACACTTTCAGAAAAGCAGCAGGATACAAAATTAATATACAGAAATCATCAGAAAATAGAATAATGCTCGTGGATTGGTAGAAATGATACTGTGAAGCTGCCCATCACACCAAAAACTTCAGATTCAATGTAACTCTCTTCAAACTTCCAACACAATTCTTGACAAAAATTTAAAACATAATCTTAAACTTCATATGGAAATACAAAGAGATATAAACAAAAAGCAAAAATAAAATGAGAAGACAAATTTTTTAAAAAAAATAATAAAAGGTCTGTTGAAGGTATCACCATGCCTTATTTACTGCTGCACTACAGAGCTATAGCAATAAAATGGTATTGGCCTAAAAAAAACAGACACCCTGATCAATGAAACAGAACTGAAGACCTGAGCCTTTCTATAGGCTATGAATAAAGGACTGTTTTGGCCATGACTGACATCTCTGTAGACGTCTGAGTCATTTGCCAAGGGTGTGGGGGGGTTGTAAAGCGGCCACGGGTGGACCCAGACTGTGGGTCTAGTCGGACCAGAAACCTCTTGTTACAGCTACTTATCCATGCCAGGCTGCTGACATGCTCCTTGACATGATGGTCACAAACTCTTCTGACCTCTGAAACTGTAAGCCCCAAACTAACACCTTTTTCTTAAGTTGCCTTGATCATAGTTTTTATCACAATAATAAAAAGTAATTAAGACATCCACTATGGAAATAAGTTTGGAGGTTCCTCAAAAAAGCTTCCAATCCAGCAGTCACTCTTGGGCACATATCCAAAGGATTCTACATCTTACCACAGAGATACTTGCTCATCCATGCTCAACGCTACTCTTCTCATACTAGCCAGACACTGGAAACAGCCAGGACACTTATCAACTCATGAATGGATAATGAAAATGAAGTGTATTTATACAATGAAATATTATTTGGCTGCTAAGAAAAATACAATTTTCAGGTAAATAGAACCAGAAATAGTAATCTGTGATGTAACCCATCCACAGAAAGACAAACATTGCATGCTTTTCCTTATATGTGAGTGTTAGCATTTATGTTTTAAATATGTGTTTCATTAAAAGTACAAAGGTTATAACTTGTAAAGGCCTAGGGGTTGGGTGAATCTAAAGAAGGAAAAAAGAATATAGTTATGAAAGGATAAAGAGAAAATTACAGCAGGAAGATTAAATGAGGTGGTCAGAAAGATTTAATGGGAGGTCAGAAAAGGGGAGAGTATTGGTTTTTTTTAAAAGCCTCATGGAAACCTCCTATGCAGAAGCTTCCTAAAATAAATAAAAGAAGTTTAAATGAAGTTAGCATATGATGAGAACTAGATGTCATGCTAGAAAATATGACCCCTATTACTAGGAAATGGTTACAACTTTTTAAGCAGTTGATCAAAAAGAGCCATAGACCACCACCCCTCAAACATTTACAAGCTATCACTACTGCCACTGGTTACCCCTCTACAACTATTGCTGAAGATACCACATAACTATGGCATAAAATATGAAAAACTGAGCTGGTACTAACTAGAAGTGTCATCTCTGTTGACTAGTATACAGTGCTGGAAGGTGCTATAAGCTACTGGAGAAGGAAAGTAATCATCAGTTTTACCCAGTTATAAGCCCTGTGAAGTATAACAATAACAACCTGTCTGCAAGATATACCCACTGATACAATAGTGGGATTAACCAGTGCTTTTTAAAAATTGGATTCAAGGCCTACTTCACGAAACATAACTCATACCTGACACTGTTACTGAGGCTAGAGAGAGCATGGCCCTAGAGAGAAGAAACTCATTACTCTTATACTGATAAACGAACATAGCAATAAAATGATTCCTAATGACATATTGCTAAACTCACTGTAACACTCAACCCTCATTAGAGAAGCTTCTTCTTTCAGTAAGATGGTAATTAACAGAGAGACCCACAATTGGCCAAGGTGCAGAAAGTGAAAACTTTGTAGTGCTCAGTATTAAAGGGTTCGTCTAAATCACATCTGTCCTTTTAAGGCTCAGGGACCTAAGCAGGGGAGAAGGAAAGGATAATGCAACAACACAGCATTTCCAGACACAACAGGTCAAATACAATAATTAACTCATAAAAATGGTGATAGCACGCACAAGCTCAAGCCAGACAAAATCTCAGCATGGAGAAGGAAAAGTGGGCACAGAGTCCTACCTTAGCCAGTAAACTGACAGCTGCTGGCAGAGGGAAAACCAGCTTTCTTCAATGCAGACCCAATGCTTACGAGTGGTTTGCCAGTGCAAATCTGACTCCATTTTTGCTTGTGTTTTGGTTTGATTTTATTTCATTTTTCTTTTTACAAGGGAGAAAAAATATGAAGTTGGGTGGGTAGGGAAGTGGGAATATTCTGAAAGAAGTTGGAGTGGGAAATATGATCAAAGTATATGAAATTATCAAAGGATAAAGAAAAACATTTTTAAACTAGTATAATAATTAGGAATTGGCAAACCTAGGTTTTTTTTTAAATTTTTTATTTTTTTTAATTAATTTACTTTTTAAAAAAGCATTGGCCTATAATCCCAAGTACTCAAGAAGCTAACATAAATGGATTATCTGAGCTACAAAGTGAGTTTAAAGTTTGGCTGGGCAACTTAATGAGACCTTGAATCAAACTAAAAAGTAAAAGAATCTAGCTAAGAGGAATGAGACCCTAAGAGTGAAAAAATGTATGAAAAGTTGCCATCTCTCTTCTGAAGTTATAAATCATATTGTAATAAGTCCAAGGAATGATGTGCAGAAGTTCTTTGATTGATCTGTAAATCTGATATTGTCCCAATGAAAGAAACCCTTTTCTTAAGCCAACAAACTGATTTAAATAATGATGTAAAGAAAGGAGAGAGCATGAACACAGCTATACTCCTGACAGTGTGGAAGGTTGGACAGATGCCATGAATTCCCTAAACGTCATAAGTGTAGACTCTAGGAAAGCTGGAATAGAAGGACCAAGCAATGGCAAAACAGCAGGCATCTACAACTACTCAAGAACTAGCAAACCTGCAAGTCAGCTTTAACCATGAGAGTTTCTGTCAAGACAGATTTCTCACAGTGGTGATCGTACAGGTAGGAACAGGAAATAAGAACAAGTAACATACGAAGTTGAACCAAATCTATAAAAAATCTTCTAAGCCTAATAAACGGATTATAATGGTTACAGATTATAAAATCCATAAAACAACAAAACAACCAGCATATCTATGCATTAGTAGTTAATGCTGCAACTAGCATTTCTAAGGCCTCTTAGACCCAACGATTCTACATGTTTCAGTAGTTTTGAAATGTATGGTAAATTGTGGTGAACTATAGTCACCCTAGTATAATGCAGACTAACTGCTCCAACTCCACCATCTTTGGGTTCTCATTATCTAAGCAACCTGTCTTCACCCTCCTCCCATTCTACTGTGACATGCTTCAATGAACATTAAAATTCAGGCATCTCTGGGGTATGCTGATTTCATTTCCTTTAGATAAATATCAAATGGGGTTGCTGGATAGTATGACAATTCCATCTCTAGTTTTTTGTGTTTTTTTTTTTTGTTGTTGTTGTTATTGTTTTAAGGAACTCCACATTATTTCCAGTAATGGCTACACTAATCAAATTCATACCAAATGTGTCAAGACTTCTTTCTCTACATCCATTGAGTATTTCAAACTGTATGTCCTTCTGGCACTAGCCCTTTTATGATGATACTTCATTAGGACTTTTGAGGCAATGGGCACCACTTATGGAAAAGGTGAATGATGGACTTATACATAGTTATTTCACTCAAAAGTGGGTTACTATAAAGCTATAAAACACACACACCTACACCTGTCCTTTTTCCTTCCATCCTGTGATACAGCCAAATCACTCACTATCAGGTACTTACAGATAGATCTTAGATTTTCGAGTTCCAAACTATGAGCTAAAAATAAGCTTTTTATTTATACAGTATGCAAATATTTATACAGTATACCTTTATTTACTTAACATATGAGTAACATTTTAATGGCTCTCAACATCCCAGATCTCTGATCCTAGCTGTATTGCTTCCTAGATGGTAGGCTTTCTGGTTACAGAATCTACAGCATTCCTTCCAATGAAGAGATCAAAGTTCTTATATATAAGAATTGACTGACAGATGTAGCCTTCTGTGTATATGCTGACTTCCTGGGGCTTAGATCTAAAGTATACATGATATAAACAAACAGTCAAGAGGTCATACCATTGCCAACCTTCTGATGACTGGCCTAGGATACTTTAGTTTGCAAGTATTTAATTGAGAATTTTTACATTTATTCATAAAGGATTTTGGTCCATATTTTATTTTTTTGTTTCTTAATGTAGCTTTGGCATCTGGGTAATAATGATTTTATAAATGTATTTGGAAATGTTGCTTCCATTTATATTGACATTAGTCATCTAGAATGGAATTGTTTTTAAGTTGGGAGATTTTTAATTATTGCTTTTATTTCGCTAAGGGTTATGGGTTTGTTTAAATACTGTATTTCATCTTGATGATTTAACTTTGATTGGGTTTATATATGTATTAAAAAAATCTATTCATTTATTTATTTTCCAGTCTAGTAGAATACAGATTTTTAAATTATGTTCTATGGTTCTCTCAATTTCCTCAGTGTTATAATCTCTCCTTTTCCAGCTCCAGTTTTATTAATTTAAATTCTCTCTTTCTCTTGTTAGTTTGGCTAAGGGTTCGTCAAGCTTGTTGATTTTCTTTTCAAAGAACTAACTAGTTTAATTGATTCTTTGTATTTATACCCCATTTATCTTTCATTAATTTCAGCCTTGAGTTAATCTGTCTTTTCCTATCTACTTTTTTGGGAGGTTGTGTATTCTAGGAGTTGCAAATATATTTCCATTTTCTTCTATAGAGACACTTACTACTCTGAACTTTCCTCTGAGAGCTGCTTCCCTTGTTTCCAGAGATGTTGTGTTTTCATTTTCAGTCAGTTCTAAAAGTTTTCACATTGACTGAGTTTTTATTCATTAGTAAGTTGTTTAGTTTGGATTATCTTATGTGCTTTCTGCTTTTTCTGTTGTTGATATCCCGCTTTAATCTGTGGTGGTCAGATAAGATGCAGGATGTTACTTAAATTTTCCTGTATTTTTTGACACTTGCTTTGTGTCCTAATGTGTCTTCAATTTTTGGAAAAAGTTCAATAGGCTATTTAGAAGAAAGTGTATTTTTCAGAGTTTGGGTGGACTATTCTGTAGATGGTTGTTACTTTTATTACTTAACTCCAGAGTTTCTCCAGTTTTTGTCTCCATGTCCTATCTATCGGCAAAAGTCAAGTATTAGTTACTCACTATCACTGTTAGAGTCAATATGTGAATTTTGATGTAATTATGTGTTGTGTTTTAATGAGTTTGGGTACCCTTGTTTTGCTATACAAATATTTAAAATTGTAATGTCCTCTTGGTGAGTTTTTCCTGTAATGAGCATATAATGTCTTTCCCTATCTCTGATTAATTTTGGATTGAAGTACATTTTGTTAAATACTGAAATACCTATGCCTGCTTGCTTGAACTTGGCTCTGTTTGCTTGAAGTATCCTTTTTTCATCTTTTTTACTCTAAGGTGGTATCTGTTCTTGATGCTGAGGTGTGCTTCTTGGGGGACAGCAGAAAGATGGATCCTGTTTCCTAATCCAGTTTGTTAGTCTGTGTATTTTGGGGACCCAAGACCATTAATATTGAGAGCAAACAGTGTTCATTAACTGCTGTCAGTTTGGTATATTCGTTAAGGCTCTTTGGCTAACTGTTCTAGCATTACTTATTTATTGCATCCTCTTCAGTATAGGTGACTATTTCCCTAGACAGCCACTTTTCTTCTAGTGTCCTCTGTAGAGCTGGACTGGTGAACATAAATTTGTTTTTAACATGAAACATTTTTCTTTCTCCTTCAATTATGCTGATACTTTTGCTGGGTATGATATTCCAGGCTGGCTCCTGAGTATCAGGCTTGTAGAAAAGTCAGTTCAGGCCTTTCTGGCTCTCAAAGTATCCATTGAAAAGGCATGTGTTATAGGGACTTGGTCTTTTTCTCTTGAAGCTTTTAAATATTCTTTTGTGCATTTAATATTTGATTATTATGTGTTGGAGGGAGTTATTTGTCTGTTCTGCATACTTTGCATCTTGATAGTCTTCTCTTTCTTAAGACTTGGGAGCGTTTGTGGTCTGATTTCATTAAAAATATTTTCTGTGCTAATAACTGGTGTTTCTTCTCCTCCTCTCTATCTGTATTGCCTAGAGGAAGATTTGGTTCTTTCTGAGTATCTCATATTTCTTGGGTGTTTTGTTCCTGAATTTTTTAATTTAACATTTTTTTGACCACCTGATCTATTTCTTCTACCTTTTTTTTTTTTAAGACCTGACATTCTGTCTTTCACTTCATCCAGTCTCTTGGTAAGACTTTCCTCATGTTTTGACTTTTTGAGTTCTTCATTTATAACTTTATATCAGTTTGAGTTTTCTTTAGCAATTATATTTCTTTATTAATTTCTATTTCATATTGTAAATTGTTCTCATTAATTTATTCTGTGTATTCATGCTCTTTGTTAAGGCATCAGTTCATATGCTTTTTAAGGTCCTTGAACATACTCCTAGCTGTTATTTTGGAATACTTGTCCTGTGCTTTAGCTAAATTGCTTTTCTCAGGAAATATGACAGTTTGCATGCCAGTTTCTAGAGGAAAGATACTGTCTTAGTTGTTTGTAGCCAGAGGTTTCTAGTGTGTCCAGCCTGAGGTTCAGATCTGCAGTTTTGCAGTTTTTTAGCTCAAAATAACTACACAAAGGCTTATATTAACTACAAACTGTTTGGCCTATGGCTCAGGCTCATTGCTAGCTCTTTCAACTTAGCCCATTTCTTCTAATTTGTGTCTTGCCATGTGGCTAATGGCTTATCTCCTCTACGTTTTTTCTCTCTCAGTCGCAGCTTACTGTGTCTCTGTGACTCTGCCCTTCTTCCCCCTTATCTATGCTTGAAATTCCTTACTGCCTACAAGCTGCTTTGCCATAGGCCAAAGTAACTCTTTTATTATCCAATGGTAATTCACAGCATACAGAATGACATCCACATCAATTTTTTGTGTTTGTGATAGAGTCTATGCATCTGGAGTTAGGATGTGTGTGATGTTTCTTGATGTGAATACCTGGCCATGCCTCTGCTGGCTAAGTGTTCAGGTCTTTGTTCTTGTCCCAGTCTGTCAAGTTGTGGACCAGTTAGATGATACCTGGTTTTCAGTCTTGGAGCCACTCTTGAGTTTCAGGGTTTAGACTCTTGATTGGTTGCATGGCAAGTAGAATGAATGGTAGGGGAGCAACAGGTGGAGAGGGGTCTGGCTTCAGGTGTCTCCACCTGGAGTTCTGAGTTGGACTCCATGACATCCCAGAGACTACAGTGGGGAATGTAGCTGTAAGTAGGAGTGGCTAGTGGGTTACCTCCACGAGGTCATTCTAGCCCTTCTCTAAGTGAAGTTCTGGTTCTGGTTCAGACTCCAAGCCTTCCTGGATGGTACAGTGAGTGGCATTGCTACTAATACTTCTTTGTTGAGACAGAGTCTCATATAGCCCAAGTTGAACTTCATCTTTAAATGTAGCTAAATATGGATTTAAATCCTGGACCACCCCACCCCAAACACACACACACAGTACTGGATTAGAGGCATTGACACCACCTCACTGTTTTTTTTTAAGTCATTATTTTATATCCTTTTATATACAGTTGTCCTTCCACTCCAAAGAGGTGGATCCCTTAGCTGTAAGTCTTTAGGCATTACTCTTACTTTCATGAAAATCCTAAAGTGTGTAATACCAGCTGTAGTTTTTCTGTTCTTGTCTCTCTGTTTGACCTTATTCTGCTCATCTTGGATTCATAGAATTCTTTAAAATACTGTTTTTAGTCGTCATTTGATGAGACTGAGGTGAGGAGTAAGGCCTTCACCTTCTCAAAACAGTCTATGAATAATAGCTTAAAAGGGAAGCACTAACATCAGTTTCCAGGCTTGATTTTAACATTAGTGTTTTCATCCTCTGAGAACTAACTCAGTTCTTCCTAATTCTGAGTCTGCTCATTGTCCATAAACATCTTCAGTCCTTTGCCCTAGGTCCTGAATGTTTTTGATACTTTCGGTTTCTGGTCTTGCATCTTGTTTGACCTGTATGAAGTCAAGTTCAAAGGACTCTTATTACTTTTTTTTTTTTTTTTTTTTGCTTCTGGGTTTTAAGTAGCACACTGGAGTCACATCAGGCTCAGTGTTAAACTCCCATTAAATGCATCAAATTAATGTGGGATTAAACTGAAGACTTCGGGCTACTTTGTCTAAAAGGCTAATCTTGGTTTCCAGCTTTTGATTTTAAAGTTGAAATATCGAGTCGTGGGATTGCAGCGCAGCCCACCATTCTCATCCACTCACTTGCACAACAGAGAGATGTTGAAATAGGAGCTTTCAGGACAACTGTTAGAGGACATGTGACAGAAAGAGAAGAGATTTCCTTTTGATTTTTTTGATTTTTCAAGTTTACTTTTCAAACATGAGAAGAAAATAGGTTCGTTCCTAGTGTAAAGATTTCTCCTGGTCATATATATTCTGTGGCCTTTACTAGCTAAGTTTAAAAATGCAAAGATCTTGAACAGGTAATTACTTCCTTTGAGGTATTTTTTTCCTACCAGGCTCAACGTACAGGCTCACCTCTGGCATGGATATCTGATAGAAACATTTCTGTCAGTTTAATACCTTTTCCACCTATCAATTATGTTTTTCTTTTTTTTCTTTTTGGTAGACAAACCATGTAAATAAATTAGTTTTAAAAGCTTTTACAAGAAATACATACACCATGGGAAACAGTAAAGATAGTTGAAATTCAGCAGCTCTGTGAGTTAAGAATCTTCTCTCTACAACACATTCATGTCAGTTACTGCTCAACTTAACGCTGGGTTTTCCTTTTTGCTTTCAGGAAAACCTTTAACTTACGCCCTGGCCCTGGGTGTTACCTGTCCACAGTTTCCTGGTGGCTCACCGCTTCTGCCTGCTCCAGCCTTGCTCCGGCAGCTTCCAGGCTTCTGGGCTTCAGAGCTTGTTGTGAAAGCTTGCTGCTTTGGCCTGCTACCCCTGCTTCAGGTGTCAAAAGCTTTTAATTAGCTTGCTTCCTCTGATTACCTGCTTCCTTATGTGTCCATATAGTATAGTGCGAGGACCAAAAAGGGGAGAATACCTACCTGTAGGCATTCATTTTTTTATTTTAAAGGACTCTTCCTCAGGCCCTCCTAAAACTCCTGGATAAGAAGCTAAACTTAATGCATGATCTGTCTTTGATAGTGCTGGTCTGTAGCCCCAAGGAACCACAAGTGTGGGCATGTCATTTTTTATAATCTGTGTCTGTTTAATTGGTGGATACTCAGGATGTACCAGTCTTAAGTATTTTGGCTATTGCTGCTCTATGTATAAATCAAGGGCACACTTCTGGCTGTTTAGTAAATGGTTTGTAGTGATTTTAGATTTTATATTGCTTCTTAAAATTTTTCATTATTTATTTTTATATTTTGGCATTGTTGAGAACTGAACCCAGGATTTCATGTATGTGAGGCCAGTCCTACCACAGAGCCATCCCCCACCCTAAAATTTCTTTAATGATATAATTGATCATTCACAGAATAGTTTTTTAGTTCTCTTATTTGTTTGAGACAGTGTCTTTCTCTGTAATGCATGCTGGGACGCTGGCCTGGAATTTACTGTAACCCAGGGTGCCCTCCAATTTGTTTATTTGTTGTTGAGATACAATCTTGGTGTAGCTCTGGCTGTGTTGGAACTCTCTATGTAGACCAGACTAGTCTTGAACTTGAAGCTACCCTCTTGCCCCTGCCTCCAAAGTGCTGGGATTATAGGTATGTTCTATCATGACAGATTGGTTTACTAATATTTTTAAGTGGGGATGATAGAATATCATCCAGATTGATGTAGGATTAAATGAGTAGCATGTGTAGTGTGCATACCATATGTACTACATGCATCGTACATTTCTTTTCAGAAATAAGTGTTTTTAGTTTTATTAATAAAAATAATGGTAGGTGAAACTTGAAAAAAGAGAAATTTAAAATAAATATGTAAAATAAATAAATGGTCGATATTAACATAACAGTAATGTCCTATTTTCAAAGGTGAGACTTTGATTGTCCTGGTAGGGGAACAATATGAGCGAGATTAAGGTTCTATAAATCATACAAAAGATAGATTATCACCAGCCTTATTTTTAGATTTCATTATCCGTGTAGTAGTGTATTTGCAGATGAGAACATTGATTCTTTATAATGTTCCATATATATTTACCTACATTAGTTATGAAACATTGATCTCTCCAGAATGTGTTTACTGAGTAACCGTTGACTCTCAGCACTAACTATATGTGAAAAGAGGTAGAAATCCCTACTCCCAAAGAGCTTGTGGGGAAATAGTCAGGAACAAACAATGTAGAAGGGTGTGTGTGTGTGTGTGTGTGTGTGTGTGAGAGAGAGAGAGAGAGAGAGAGAGAGAGAGAGAGAGAGAGAGAGAGAGAGAGAGAGAGAGAGAGAGAGAGATGTTAAATAAGAGAAAAGAATGCAAAGAAATGTAATAGAAAGTCTCAAAGGACACAGTGACATTTCAGTGAGGGAGTGAGAGAGCAGGCTCAGTGGCCCTGTGCAAAGTCCTAAGGTGGGATTGTGCAAAGTAACCATTATGGCTTGAGCAGAAGTGAGCTAAACAGTGAAGAGTAGAGGCCAGGGAGGTTATCAGGCCTTGCAGTAAGGACGTTGGCTTTTCTTTTTAACTTTAAAGGAGATAGAACATCACTAGAAGTTGGAGCAGAAGAATGATGTCATCTGAACCACATTTAAGCATATTTTTTTTTACAGTTGAGAATAAACTGTGAATGAGGACAGGTAGAAAGGTCAAGTAGGGTATGATGGCAAGGTATATTAGGGTAGAAGAGAACTGGTTAATTTTGACTATATCAGAGGTAGCTTAGATTTCTGAATGCCATACCAAACATACAGAACTGCTTGGATATTGAAATTGTATGTAATATAGTGTTGTCATTCCCAGAGGCTATACCTAGCAACACACAATGATACACAGGTTGTGTCCAACAGACAGTATATTTGTTACATGTTGATCATTTCTGTACTGTGCACAGGTTTCCTAACCTCAAAGAGTGTTTACAAGGTATTATTAAAAACATCTCTGCTGCTTTGGAAGTGTGTCTTTTTTCTTGGTAATTTTTAGTCAATGATATACTTTTTAATTTTGTGTGTGGTAGGTATGGAACCCAGAGCCTTAAGTGCTGTACTACTGAGCTACACGTCCTACTCTAAGGAAGAGTGTTGTAACATGCTGTCTTAGTTAGGATTTCTATTGCTGTGAAGAGACACCATGACTACTGCAACTCTTGTAAAGGAAGACATTTAATTGGGTGGCTTACAGTTTCATAGATTCAATCCATTATCATCACTATGGGGCATTGCTGTATGCAGGCAGACATGGTACTGGAAAGGTAGCTAAGAGTTCTATATTTTGTAGACAACAGGAAGTAAACTGTGACACTGGGTGTGGCTTGAGCATATATGAGTCCTCAAAGCCCACCCCCACAGTGACATATTTCCTCCAACAGGCCATACCCACTCTAACAAAGCCACACCTCCTAATAGTGCCCCTCTGTTGGGGGGCATTTTTTCCCCAAACTACACACATGCCATCCTCTTATGTGCCAATTGACTTTGCTGCTTGAGCATCCAGGATCTAAAGTGGGAGATCTGAGACAAGTGTATTTTGTTATCTTTCTACTGTCATGAAGATGGAAATGATTTGTAGTGTGAATGGAGAGGGACAGATCAATGATCACCTTGGAAGCTTCATAATCTTTTTTCATCATGGCATTAATTTGATAATTTAGGGATGTTTCAGGAGTTGATAGTTACTTCTCTAAACCACACTTCATTCTGGAAAAATTTTTAGGCAGCTGATGAAACTTTTTTAAGGTGTTGTTGAGAGTGTTTTCTACTGTGCAGTGGCATGGTATTCCTTACTACCATGCACATGTGCGGACTGAGTCTCTTATTGGTCCTTATTGTACATACACCACTACACATCTAACTAGTGTTCATGTCGTGACCAAGATGAGGGGTGTAGGTAGTTCATCTTTTAGTATTTTGGTGTCTCTTCTTTTATATATGGCATGGAACTTTGTGATTTATTTTATGTGTTTACATATATATGTAGAAAAATAAGATCTGCAATGTTTTATAAATTTATGTTTACATCATATGGTAAGTTAGAGCTTTTCTCTATCAAATAGTATTCTTAACATTTCTTCAGTCACATTAATAATTCTGTTTTTGTTTATTATATTTTGTCCATTTCCTCTTTAAGTGTATATATTACCACATTTTTTTTTTTTAATATATATCTGTTCTTCGGTTGAGGGGCATCTAGGTTGTTTCCAGGTTCTGGCTATTACAAATAATGCTGCTACGAACATAGTTGAACAAGTGTCCTTGTTGTATGATTGAGCATCTCTGGTGCATGAGCTGGCTTTTTGGAGCCCATTACCTGTGGAGGGACACCTTGCTCAGCCTTGGTGCAGTGAGGAGGGCCTTGGACCTGCCTCAACTGAATGTACCAGATTTTGCTGGCTCCCCATGGGAGACCTTGCTTTTTTGGAGAGTAGATGGGGTAGGTGGTGGGTGGGAGGAGGAGGTTGAGGGGGAGTGGGAGGAGGGATGAGAGGGAAATCTGTGGTTGGTATGTAAAATAATAAGAAAATTATTTAAAAAAAAACATTTAAGTTAGTTTTAGTAGTTTACTACTGAAAAGCATACTGTGTTGGATATTCTGACCTTTTATTTGTATGTAGATTTGTTTCAATGGAGGGAATTTTTGTGTATATGTATAGTATCAAAGTTATAAACTTAAAGTAAGAAATTGAAGAGCTGTTTCTTTTTTGTGCTGAAGGGATTGTAAGGCACACTGTCATGTTGTGTGCTGAAGGGATTGTAAGGCACACTGTCATGTTGTGTACTGAAGGGATTGTAAGGCACACTGTCATGTGTGCTGAAGGGATTGTAAGGCACACTGTCATGTTGTGTGCTAAACGGATTGTAAGGCACACTGTCATGTTGTGTACTGAAGGGATTGTAAGGCACACTGTCATGTAGTAGTGATTGATGGACAGTGACGGTTAGGAATGGGTACAGTGGGAGCTTAAAGTAGAAGTACATATGTGTGTGGTGATCACTTCACGGGACTCCAGATCCTGTAGTACACACTTTATATACATATTAATTATTTTGGTTTTACTACAGCTCTATAAGGTAAGTACATTTATTAAACTCATCATTGGTGAGAAAACTGAAACATTAAAAGGCAACTTTTTAATGAAAAAGCCTAGAGTTATATTGTTAAATGATAAAACCAAGATTTAAAACCAGGAGGTTGGCTTCAGATTCCATATTGCTACCACCTTCCTAACACCCCATTAAGTGCTAAGTGTTGGAGTGTTTAGTGGGTGCTGTGCATTGTCACTGTTAACCTCTTCTGTGGAGCTACATATCCCACAGAATGTTTTGAGTCCACTATTCTGGGGATTTAGGAAGGTGTTGTAGTGCACATTCTTACACATCACATTTTCAAGGCTTAGAGCAGCACTGTACAATGAGTCTGTTCATGCTTCTGAAGTGAAACTTTATTGTGTTTTTCAAGACACGGTTTCTCTGTGTAGCCCTAACTGTCCTGGAATTCACTCTGTAGCCCAGGCTGGCCTGGAATTCACAGAGATCTGACTGTCTCTGCCTCCTGAGTGCTGAGATAAAGGGTACATGTCACCACTTCCTGGTTAAGCATGTTTATTTTACTAGAGAGATTTAAAAAAAAAAAAAAAACCAACCAAAACCAAAACTAATAACTTGGTTTTATCACTCACTGCTAAGTGAGTTATGAAATATTTTGGCTTTTGGAATTGGATTTGAAGGATTGTAGAGCTGTGTGAAATCTTAGTATAGTGCCCAGCATTTGGACCCTGGATACATGTTGTTGGCCATATGGAACTTAGGGGACAACTGGACAGTTTGTTTTGACCTACTGTGTTGAGGCAGAGCCTCTTGTTTCTGCTGTTGTACTGTGTACTTCAGACTACCTAGCCTGGAGGCTTCTGATGATTCTCCATCCTTACCTCCCACCTAGCCACATGAATCCTGAGGTTACAGATGTGTCCCACTGTATCTGGCATTTGACACTGGTTACAAGGATTGATTGAACTTAGTTTGTCTTGCTTACTTGTGTGGCTGGACTTTTTTAGTGAGCCATCTTCTTGACACGTCCTCTGCCATTTTGCTTGATGTAATTATTTATGACAGCTACTGAGAAATATTATGCACTAATTTTAATTATGTCATATTACTTTAATGACAATCTCATCCAGATACACATTTATTAAGTGTCATTAATGTGCATATTTGCTGTTAAAACTTAGTTAAAAATAGAGCTTGAATTTAAACCCATTTTTTATCTTTGAAAATTCTTTGAACTGTAAAGATCTGTACACATGTTCTTCCTGCATGTTAGGATAGTGTGTTTGTTAGCTTCCAATTACTATGATAAAATTCCTTAAAAAATTTATTTATAAAAAGGAAAATTTATTTTGGCTATGGTTTTGGAGATTTCAGTGTATAATCCATTAGCTCTCTGATTCTGGGCTTGTGGTGAAGTAGCATGTTGTTCTGGGAGTATGTGGCAAAATAAAACCTTCCACCTGTTAGGGAAAAAGGGAGGGAGGAAATAATTAACTCAATTTAAAGTTCCACAGACTCCAACAACTTAAAGGCAGGGGACCAAGCTATTATGAAGCATTTAAGACTTTGCCTATCATCCAAAGTGCTATTCTGGGGAGCAAACCTTTACTGTCACATGGACCTTTGAGGGGACCTAGTGTCTAAACTAAAGCAGATAGGAGTTGTTTTCTCCAGTGGTGCTTCTCGGGTACAGGGAGTGTTGTTGATGAATGTCTGCCTTCCTTCCCGTAGTTTAGCTTTAGCCCTGTAACTAACCCAACAAGCTGGAAGGGCCTCAAAGAGATTATCGAGTTAAATGGGAACCGTTAGAAACAGAAATGTAATCAGTTTGTTGACTGAGAGTAGTCTTATTTGTACATGGCAGTTTTTCCATCTGTAAGTGAATATATAAAATACAGAAGGATTTGCTACATTTTTATTGTTGGGAAGGATGTGTATGGTCCACAGTTATAAAACTGTTAGTCATATTTGTTCTTCAGTGGGAATTGGGGGAGGAAGGGACAGAATGAGTTGGAATACATGCATAGTGGGTAAGATTATGTGGACTAAAGAGCATCATCTTCAATTCATTTAGTGTTGCTTGATTCCAACAGAGCATCTCTCCTTTGGTAACCACATTCCCTGCAACATCGTGCTGGAATCTGGCATGTATTATCTCATAACATCTACTGCTTTCATATTGTGCATTGTGGGCGATTTCGTAATAATAGATGATGAGTTTAAATTCCTGAGCAGAAAACTTTGAAAAGAAGATATAACATACAATAAACAGCAGATGCTGTTCACAAATACAATTATCTGTTTGATACGTGTTCACTAATGTAAATTTTTAATTTGACATTTAATTTAGGATCTTAGATTTGAGCAACATTGAAATAATTGACAATTGGTATTTATTTTTTCCTACAGAGAGGAAAATGGAAAATGGATAAAGTATTTTTTTTGCCATACTCTAAAAGTTGTATTTCCTTTATGTTTTCTAGGTTGCTGTAGTTAAACTGAAAAATGCAGATAAAGTATTTGCTATGAAAATTCTGAACAAGTGGGAAATGCTGAAAAGAGCTGAGGTGAGTCTTTATACTTTGTAAAAGTTGATGGCACTACATTTTTAAATTCAGACTATTTTAAAACATGTTGGTAGTAAAAATTTTGTATATAGATGTTGGAGTACTTTTGTGAGCTTATGCATAGTCTGCATATGCAGGAAGGCAGACTCAAATTATTAGTTCATTTAATTATTTCACCAAAATTAACTTTGTGTATTTGTAAAAAAAAAGAAATTTCAAAATGAGAAAAGAAAGAGGAGAATGATAATTAGGCATGATACCCACAGAATGCAGTCAGTGTAGAGGGGGCCTATGAAGGGGTTTGCTGGAAGCTTAATGTCTGGAACCTGAGGTTGAAGGTAAAAGCTGACAACAGAAAGTTGCCCTCTGACCTCCACAAGTGTGCACCGTGGCACCTGCATACGTGGGCACACACTTAAGCACACACACACACACACACAATAAATGTTTATAAGTATAAAAAAGGCAGAGGAATTGTGAAGTGCTTTTAACCAGAGATATTGCCGGGGCTGCCCTGAGGTCTCCCGCTGGTGTGACGGAATTTTTAAGTGACCTTAGGATAATTTTTACACAAAAGGATTTTTTAGGTTGCATATACATTTCAACTTAACCATCTTCTAAATTAAACTTACTTTAGTGGAAATCCTGGGCTTGGGGTGGGGAATACATTTAAGCTTTGGAAGCTATTGTTTAAATAAATATTTTAATTATTAACTTAGAATATGTAACTGTTTGCACCCCCCCCCCCCCCCCCACACACACAGGGTTTCACCTTGGCTGTCCTGGAACTCAGTTTGTAGATCAGGCTGACCTTGAACCCACTGAAATCCTGCTTCTGCCTCCCAAATGTTGGGATTAAAGGCGTGCACCCTCCCTCTGACAAGCGCGCGCACACACACACACACACACACACACACACACACACACACACACACACACACACACACACACACATCACCACCACCACTGCCCTGCTAACTGTGTATTTTAAGCACACTTGCCAAATACAGATATTATTACATGGTTTTTTGTTAGTTATAGGAAAAGCATTTTTTACTGACTACTTAAAAATTTGTGTATCTCTCTCTCTCTCTCTCTTTTTTTTTTTTTGGCCATCAAATATATGTTAAACTATATACTTCACAATAAATTTAAAAGCTGCTGCGTCCAGCGTTTAGGAGGTAGAGACAGAAAGATTAAGAACTCCAGTTAGATAACAAGTTCAAGGATAGCCTGGGCTACAAAGAGAACCTGTCACAAATAAACAATAAAAATAGTGAATTTAATGCCTTGCTATAAAAAAGTGAAATCTTGAGATTTTTCTAAATTTAAAATTCTATTTTTCAAAATGAAAATCTTAGACTTTAAATATTTTCTTCTTTGAAAAATTTCTCTGCAGTAGTATTTTGTGAAGGAGAGAAGCCTTTATTTTCATTCCAATTAAATGAGAAGCCAAACTAAGTATAATCATCAATATACTTTGTGTTTTTGACTGATTTTCATCTGTTGCTGTGTGATTTGTGTGCATGTGCATCTGTGATATGTATGTATGAGCATAAATATGTATTCACCATGATGCATGTGTGTGGAGGTCAGAGGACAACTTTTAGGTTATTTAACCCCCCGTCCCCCATCTAAGGACTCAGGTCATCAGAGTTGAATGGCAAGCATGTTTTAACTGGCTGAGCAATCTTGAAGGCACTATGCATGTAGTTTTGATACAATGTATAGGATTGCTAATTTGATGAATGTATTTTATGAATGTTCCAAAGAGTCATGTGACAGCTTTGCAGAATTATTTATGTATGGAACTTATTTAACTTCTCTTTCATCATAGGAATTCTTGTTGCTCATTATTCCAGTAGTCCATTAAGAATGAAATTTAAAGAACATATTACTGAAATCAGAAAAAATGTAAAAGTGTATGAAGGTTAAATCACTCTGACAAGCAAAGTACTTGTTTGAAATTTGAAAAACAGCCAGGTAGTGGTAGCACAGGCCTTTAATCCCAGCACTCAGGAGGTAGAGAGGCAGATCTCAGAGTTAGAAGCCAGCTTGGTCTATAGAGTGAGTTCTAGGAGAGCTAGGATTACATAGAGAAATCCTGTCTCAAACAAAACAAAATAAAAACAAAAATTTTCAAATTACTTGGGCAGACAAATAGTTAAACCTAAGTTAGCCCTGTGGTCCTAGTAACCCTGTGCATGTTATGTTGTGAGGTGTGGTAATTCATGTACATGTTATATTGTAAGGTGTTAGTTTTTTGAGACAGTGCCATGTTTCTTAGCTAGCCAAGGGTAACTTTAAAATTCATGATCTGCTTGGTTTCTTCTTTTAAGCCCTGTGATTACAGGCATATGCGACTATGCCTTGTTCATTGTGTGTCTAGAGACCCAAGTCATGGAGAGAATTAAAATTATTTTTCCTTAGTTATGCTTTATTTTCCTTCAGAAAATATTATTGGTTCTTAGAGCATCCTCACACTACCAGAGTGTCTGTTTATTATAGTTTAATACTGATGAAGAATAGGTTTTATTAACAAGGCCACTGTTGATACTTGGTCATGTCTGGTAGGAGCTCTTCTGTGTATTATGTGGTGTTGGATCCTTATTTCTCTTTACTAGACACCAGTAGTGTCTTCCCAATTGGCATAATCAGCTGAGGACAAAGTACATTAAGCAAAATGTCTAGAGTACACCTTATATCTAGACCTAATAACTGTGCTTTAGAAAAAATAGCTTAATAGTTAAATATATACAAATAGATCATGTCATGCCTGAGACTTTCTTTATAAAGTATGCATGCCAGTGGAACCGAGGATGGTGATGAGTATGTGAGACTGTAATGAAATAACTGTTGTAATCGAGTGGCAGTATTTGGGAGAAGGGATGTAGACTCTACTTCTGTATATGTTTGAAATTGTATATCATAGTTTATTTTATATGTATATGTGTGTGTCTTAGAACATTTTTCTACTGAGCAGTTAAGAATGGATTAGAATTTCCAGTTACGTCTGTTTTGACTAAAGTCTTCAGTATCTTATTTAGTCTAGAGTTGTCAATCAAGTGAAGCAACAGTTACTTACTAGGTCCTGGCTGGACTGTCTTTAAAAGTTAAGATCACTGTCATTGTAAGATAAGGCCAGGAAAGTGATTTTCGTGGCTGTGTCAGACTTCTAAAATGTTAAGTGCAAACTGAAGTCAGGTAAGCCATATAGCAGGACTTAGTAGTAAGTGGGTAACATGATTCTGTTTTCTTCCTAAATTGAACTAAAGCAAAATTTCATAGATTAAATCACTATTTCAAATGGATTACATTTACCTGTTTCAGTGTTTTCTCAGGTACTGCTATTTAATTCTGGCTTTGGCAATTCTTTGTGTCCAAATAAGTACTCTATGTATATATATACACGAGAATATTAGGGCTAGTTGTATAATAATTTGTTTCATATACCATGACTAGTTAATCTTCCTTATGGATAACCAGTGCCAACTATAAGAGCTGAGACTATAGCTCACAAGTACAAAGACTGTCTAGAATCTACAAGATCTGAGTTTAGTCCTACTATAAAACATAACACAAAAGTCAAAAATACTTTCTGTGTTCATTTTTTATGTCTTTAAAACTGGCAAAGTGGATATGACAAGATTAGACATTTGTATCATCTGTGCTTAAGCTAAATAATTCTCAATTTCTTGGATTGTTTTGGACTCTAGCAATTCTAACAATTATTAAGCATTTTAGATTGTAATACACATTCTGAGCAATTGTTTGTATAGTGTTGTGTAGGTTTGTATAAAGTAGTCTTTAAGATACCTCTTTTCCCTTTCAGACAGCATGCTTTCGTGAAGAGAGGGATGTGCTGGTAAACGGGGATAACAAGTGGATAACAACTCTGCACTATGCTTTCCAGGATGACAACAACTTAGTAAGAAATAGTTCTGTAATCTTAGTCTTTTGTTGACAGACTTTAGCAGTATTTTTAAAGTGTTACTTAGATGTAAATTTTTTTAAACAGAAAAAGGTATGTGAAGTTTTTGTCTGTGAAATTTGATGCTTTTTTTTTTTTTTTTAAAAAAAAAGAATTTGCTTATGCCTTTAAATAGGAAATCCCAAACTAAATTCAAACTGTTTTAATTTCCTTCAGTTAACGCTGAAGGAGACAGTTCAGGAGTTTTTATTTTTGTGACTCTTCCAGCATATTTTATTAGTAGTGTTCTGCTCCTTAAAACATCACACCCTTGACAGTGTGACCATGTGCTATCTTATGTTGAGCTACATTTGTATGACATCATATACCATTCACAACAGCTTGGGAGGAACATAGAGAAAATTCAGGATATCAGAATCTGTACCACCTGCATATAAATACGAATGAATAGAGAAGTTAGAAACAAGGAAATAAAAGTCAAAGGATAAATAAGGCTAAGGTTGCTCCAATTCGATATTTAACTATGTGGCCTGCTATTCATAGCTCTTCAGTTTTTGGTCCATTTTTATTTACAGATTTATCTTTTAGAAAAATGTTCATGTCTTGGGATGCTGTTATATACCAGTCGACAACTGGGATAGAAGAATGGGGCTATTTGTTTGTTTGCTATACTTACTGGGTGTGTGTTTTCTCCTGGGCACTGTTCTTTCTATATGGAGAGAATAGTGATCAAAAGATAAAGGTTCTCTTTTCTTAGTATTCTTTATTTACATAAAGCATACCAGATAAGTCTAGAATTAGCTAAGTAATGTATATCAAATACTTTAGCTGATCAGAATGCTACATTTACTCAGAAGTGTAATGTTTGTGAAGATTCTTTCCAGATAGATAAAAGGTAGCTAAATCAATAAGGAAGAAAGATACAAAGAATGTATTTTTTGGCATAAATATTACACAGTCTTTAAATGTTAGTTTTTATAAAGTTGTATTGGAGTACAGCCACACATATTCAGATATATTGACTATAAACTACCAAGTGAGTTATAACTTGATAGCATTTTGAGTTCTGTGCATATTGCTGTACAGTGACATTTTATATTTTGTTAATAATGCATGCCTATTATGTCATAATGCTTTAGTGCACAGAACAGTGAATTTTTTAATGGGTTAAATAGCAAGGCATTGTGTTTATTATTAAAAACAAATTACACATCTATACTAATAGAATATAATATACACATACATAAACCACACATTACCATATTCTCAGTTCACAGGAAAAAATGATGAATAAAGTTAGTAAATTGAAACGAGATTCTTTATTATAACTTCTAAAAATAAAATGAAAATGAGTATACAGCCATATAGGTGGTTTCTGAGAAGCTTATTTATTAGATAAGAAAAGCCATTTACCAGTGTTCAGAGCTGAATCATACTTGATTGCAAAGCAGAGGAAAAATGGCAAGGGCAAATAAACTCTATTTTTTTTTAATTGAAAGAAGTTGTTCAAAACATTGAAGACATCAGGAACAACACTGATTTATTTTAAATCTAAGAAAATGTAAAGATTTCTTTTACCTCTTATATAACTAACTGCTCTTAAAATTAATCATGACTTTTGGTCTCCCAAACCTATAGTATTCACTGTCTGCCTCTCTGTAGAAAACTTGGCCTGGTTCCTCTAGGCAGTAACAGTAAATACAAGGCAAACAAAAATCGTGGAGTAATGCTTGTAAATGTGAAATAAGGGCAGATATTCCTACAATGGGTGTAAATGAGGATGCCAAGAAGAAAATTGATGGAAGTGGTCAGAAAGCTGATGTAGACACCACAGTGTGGAGACTAAAGACAGGAGAGTAGGCCTAGGCATGCATTTCAGTGGTAGAGCATATGATAGCATATTCAGGGTGTTGGCTCCTCTCCCACATATAAAAACAGGAGTATAAGAGATGCCAATAACACTAAATATAGTTTTTAGTTAAAAAAAGAAAAAATAAGTTTCCACTGCTCATTCTAAATCATTCTCTGTACTCATCTACATTTCTCTTTAATGTCAGCCCTGTTTAAGTTTCTTGGAAACAATAAATTTGTCCAGAAATTCTACATGTTAAAATAGCCATTTCCAGGATTTCTGATTGGAATTAAACTTTGACTCATTTTAGCTTTATATTTTTAAAGTCTGTTATACCATCAGCATATGTATAAAATAAAATTAAAGGTTTGTTTATAGCTGTAAAACATGGGAGGTTTTTGTCTGATGTCAAGGTGAGATCCAGGTGTGGAAACAGTGCTATACCAATATTTATATCCTGTATATGTTTTTCAGAAATTATAAAATTTGGCATAAAAACCAATTTAGTGGGCAGCAAACAGCATTAAAAATTAAATAGGAAAACAAATGTTTATAGTGACTATTGAGAGTAAATACTGATTTAATGACTCTTGTGACAGTTTTTGTGGCAAGATGGGAGCACACTTCCACACAATTTAAATGGGAACTGATGGCAGACTAAAGCACTAATACCACCAAAGTTGGTGACCCATTGGGTTGTATTAGAGTTAATTACAGGTGCAGAAATGACTCAAAGACAGCTCACCAAAACGCAACCCCAGCGTGGGTGACAGCTCACGGGCAGCTCAGCAGGTAGTTCAGTTGCTCTGAAGTTGGCCTGTGTTTTTCTAGCTAGCTCTGCTGGTCTGAGTAGTGAGTGACTGTGTAGATAGGCCTGCCTAACAGTGTCATTCATCAGTCTGTAATATTTGTGTACACTTTGAGAAGGATGGGTTGTTTACAGTGAGCATGGTCAGTTTCTGAGACTTTCTGAAGCTATTTTGAGCTGTTTACTTCCTGAGTTTAAGGAGCTTTTGCTGCATAGTGGAAAGTTTGCCTTCCCTTAGAACACCCTGCTACTGTTCACCTCCTGGTGAACATCCTATGTCTTAATGAGCTTCCTCTGAGATAGAAGGTTTTGGTCTTTGAAGAAACTGATACACACATTGGCATTTGTTTTTTAATGTGTTTACTATTCAGTGTCAGAGTGAATGGAATGATGTTGGATTTAGTTTGATTATTGAAATTTTAGGGATGAACCTACTAGGTAGATATATATAAATTTATTAGCAAAATTAATGAGTACATTGAACATAAGCTAGGTATTTATTTGTACTTAGAAAAAGAAAATATTTATCATGGTAATTTTCAAAAGTGATAGGCTAAAATCCTGTCAGTGTATTCATTTTGGAGATAAATTTATCACTGTGAATTTATGCATTGCTTAAAAAAGTACATTTTGGCATAAATATAGAAATAAATATAAAAAGTGCTCAAGTGGAAAATTTTATTTTTTTCATTTATTTTATGCATATGAGTGTTTGTGTATCATTTGTTTGTCTTCTGCCAGTGGAAGTTAGAAGGGAGTATCCAGTCCTCGGAACTGCAGTTGTGGGTTATTAGTCCCTAGTGTGAGCCTGGAACAAGCCCGGGTCCTCTGTGATGAGATCAAGTGCTTTGAATTGATGAGCCTTCTCTGCAGCTCCCCAAATACCAAGTTTAAAAAAGCAAAAATTTGCCAAAAAGTATTTAGGTGAGAAGGAAAAAAGTTGGAGCTGCTTTTTACCATTGTGTCTTCTGAATTATGTAGCCAGAGTTTTTCTGATCCTTCCTGGGCCCACAGTCTACATGAATCTCTCCCTCCCATGGTCCTGCAACTGATTATAAAATAGTTATTCAGAGGCTAATATTGATTACAAAATGTTCAACCTATGGCTCAGGCTTACTTCTTGCTAACTCTTAAATTAACCCATGTTTCTTATCCATGTTTAGCTACGTGGCTTGGTACCTTTTTCTCAGTATGACACTCTGTCTTGCTTCCTCTGTGTCTTCTAGTATCTGTCACACTGTTCTGCTTCCCAGAATTTTACTAGTCTGGATGCCCCGCTTCTACTTCTTGTCTAGATTCTAGCCAATCAGCATTTTATTAAACAAAAATATTTACAGTGTATAAGAGCATAGTCCCACAGCAGAATTATTTAGACTGATTGGTATTCTTTTGGTAGACTTTAGGATATATATATCTTCTTCAATGACTTTCTCTCACAGAAGAAATCTGTATATTACTAGTTATATTATTTATATGCAAATAAAAGTAACAGTATTTGGAGGAAGATCAAAATGGAAATTCTTGTCATTTATAAGAGGCAGAATTCAGAAGTCTTAGTTATCATCACAGCCATTCTTTTTAGCTCTAAAAAGTTTTAGAAAATAAATGTGTGTGTGTAGCTGAGTGGTAACTACTGTGCCTGGTATATATACAAGGCCCTGGATTGCATCCTTGTGTACCACCTAAAACCAAAACAAAACTACCCATAAAACCTAGATTGGAGCTGAAGCACTGACTTTGCAGTTAATAACACTTGTTGTTCTTATAAAAGACCTGAGTTCAATTCCTGTCACCTACATTGGGCAGCTCACAACTGCTCGGAACTCCAGTTCCAGGGGATATACGCAGTTTTTGGGTTTTTTTTTTTTTTTTTGCCTCCATGGATACCTGACCACCTGTGGTTTACATACATATACTCAGGGCCTATATACACTCACAAATAAATCTTCGGAGGACATTAAAAATAAAACAATTTAAGAATGTAGATAAATCCAGTTTTAGATGCCAAAACAGAAACTGTATTAAATATATTTATTTTGCAAAGTAACTTTTAACCATTTTTTAAGTAATCAAACTTTTTTTTACTACTGTATAACTCAAGATATTTAATATAGATAATTTGGATTTTCATTTTCAACTTCTACAGTATTTTTTAATCACCCTGTGTATTTTCAAAGATTAACACTCAGCCTGCACAAGTTGCTGAATACACATACATGAAAAAATATAGAGTTATATTGAGTGCCTTTTATGTGCTTAAGCAGAAGATGCACAGTTTAATGTATGATACTAAGGTGTGAATAGAATATTTTTTCTTAAGAAAACTCATTATGGTCGCAGTTGCTGGGTATAAAACACTGACGCATAAAATCCTTACGTCTTTGAATATTATGAATTAGTGAAAATTACCTTTTCTTATATGTTCTGATTTATAATTTCCTGTTTATTTTATACTTGAGGAAAAAATAGACAGTTTTCAAGCTTTAATTTCTTGAATTATTTTTTGTATAAATTATTTTGAAATAGGATCTTATTATATATCCAGAGCTAGACCTAAACTCACTATGTAGCCCAAGCTGGTCATGCATTCTCAATGTTTTGCCCCAGCCTTTTGGGTGTGGTATAGCAGCTTTATTTTATACTTTCAGATTTTCTAGCATTATTTCCTTATAATGCTGTGTAGGGTTTGGGGTGGTTAGTGGAACTTGAACCTAGGGCTCTGGGGATGTTGTAACTACTGTGTTATAGCACCAGCCAGAAATATAGTTCTCACTGAGCCTGGAGCTTACTTCTTCCTTGAATATTAGACTTCTTTGTTTTGTGAGACAGGGTTTCACTGTGTTAGTCTAGACTAGCCTTCAATTTGTGATCCTCCTGCTTCAGTCTTCTCCTAAGGGTTGTTTGTTATTACAGATATGTTCTGCCACTCTTGGCTGAAATATTGGTTGTAATTGGGTTGCTCAGATGAGTAATGTTAGATCAAATAATACTGTATTTAGGCTGGCCTCTAGACTCCTATGTAGCCTGAATATTACCTTGAACTTCTTCTGAACCTTCTGCTTCTACCTCTTGACTGCTGTGTGTCATCATGCTCAGATTGTGCCATGCCAGGGACAGAATCCAGGTTGTAGCACACACCAGGCAAATACTGTATTGATTGAATTATATCCTCAGCTCTATAATTAAAGTTTTGACCCTGTGAAGTGACTTTTTCAAAGGACTGTGGTGTATGTTGATGTGAAGATAGTGTTCCTCCTGAAGCACAGTCACATGTGGTATCTTGCTGCTGCTTTTTGTCTTTTATTCCCTGACATACTGTGGTGGTTGGGCATGGTGTTGCTTAGTTGTTGGTGACTGTAAATGTCTGTTAATATTCTCGGCCTAATTTCATTGGATTGTTTGGCTTCCAAACAGTTGGAAAGTACTGTTCACTGTTTTGTTCCTTCATCTGTTTTAGGATTGTTGCACCTTAGTTTATGTTTATTTGAATGAGTTTAAAGAAAAGTTTAACCATATTGGATAATTTTTAAAAGGCATTTCATGAGTAAAACGCTGTCCAATGAGACACTCAACTTTACTGAGAAATTATTCAGAATGATAGAACAATATTGACACAAACATAGGCAGCTAGAGCAGAAGATCGTGCTTAGGGACAGAGGTGAGTAGTTTGGGATCTTAAAGTATGATGAAGGCACTTCTTAACTGGAAAAAAAAAGATTATTTAGCAGCTCAGTTTAGTTCATAGACATTCCATCTATTAGAAAATATCTTATATCTGGACAAAAATAAATTTTAGACAAATCAGTAATCCGAATTCAAAAGTTAGATTTTTCTTTTGATTCTGTACTCCTGGCACTGGGGACTGAACATAGGGACTCATGTGTATAGGTAAAACTCTACTGCATAGCTATCTCTAACTCTTTAAATATTTTTGAGGTTTGCAATGATCTTGCTGAGTTACTCAGGCTGCCTTTGCCTATGATCTTCCTGCCTTAGCCACTTCACTAGTGGGATTACTGACCTGGTCACTATGTCTAGCTGGATTCTTTTAAGAGCCTAAATCAATTCCCTACATTTAACTCTGCCAATATGTTTATGATGCTCTGAGATTGATCATTTGTAAGTGGAAGTTTCTGTCCTGCTAGTAACTCTGAAATATCCTTCAGCTGTTTCCCAAATTACCACACAGAGGCTTTATGTTAATTATAAATGCTTGGCCAGTAGATCGGGTTTATTACTAACTAACCATTACACTTGGATTAACCCATAATTAGCCCAAGCTGGTCTTGCATAGACCATGTGGCTTTGTATCTTTTCTGAGTATGACATTCTCATCTTGCTTTCTCTGTGTCTGTCTGACAGCTCCTGATTCTGCCCTTCTCCTTCCCATCATTTTTAGTTTAGTCATCCTGCCTCTACTTCTTGCCTGGATACTGACCAATCATCCTCTTATTAAACCAATTTGAGTGACAATTCTTTACAGTGTACTAGAAGGTCATTCTGCAGCATTTCCATCCTTTTGTCTAATTAAAAAGGAAGGTTTTAACTTTAACATATTAAATTATATATAATAAAACAGTTATTAAGTAAGAATTACATAACACTATATTCCACTTATATTTGGCAAAATTAGAGAAGATAACTATTTTAGTTAGTGAGTCTAAAGCTTTGTATCTAATTTACTTTTTATTACAATTAAGAAAAACTATATTTATAACTAGTTAGTCTTCAATTCCACCAAAGACTCCAGAAGGGTGAAATGTTGTTACCTAATGACAGGGATCTCAAGGTACCTGGACAGTCAGTCACCCAAAGTTCCTTTGCAATGTTGGGGCATCCAACTCTGGCCTATAGGCCTAGTATGTCTGACAGACTTTCCTGTGAAGCAGTGAGTTTTGAAGGACTGTTTTGTCTTATCTTAGCCAAGTTTGGCAGTCACCTTTCTTGTATCCTGCTGGACCAGTTTAGACAATATCTGCCAGCAGTTGAGGCAAGGGCAGTTTCTTTGCCCACATGGCTAGCTTTTGCCATAAAGAAAACAAACTCCATATAAAGTTTCTTTGATGCCCACAGGAACATTGATGCTACCAGAAGTTGATGTGTCTCACTGTCATGAAAAAACTTAGGTTACTAAACATATTAAATGCCACATTCTGTAGGTCCTTGAAGTGTTTGGAGATTGCCTATATATATGAAATATATCTCTGTATGACCTTAGAAACATACCTAATATGACTATAAGTTTGCTATTATATATTACTGTTAACCGTATTTTTTAATTATGTATTGAATTTTTAAATTCAGTAAATATAACATCCTAAACAAGAATGGAATTTTATATACATATAACAAAATTAACTTTAAATTTTTATTAATAAACTAAAATCCATACCAATGTAAATTATGCAACATTAATATTTAAAGTAGATTCAGTAACCTACTCTTTTACCTTATCATTTCTATAACCCCCCTTTTCTTCTCAGGACAAGATTCCTGAATCTAATCTCTTTTGTTTAGCTTTTTTCCTGACCATTATCCATAACAACTTGTAAAAAACCCTATGCCCCAATAAAAAAAATCATTTATAACCAATATTTTGGGAATATGGGCTTAGTTTTTTTCCCACTATTTCCTGCTGATTGGGGACATTAGTAATCTTTGAAGGAACCTTAGAAAATCAATATAATTGTTAGGTCTTGGCGTGAGTATTCTGTGAGGTTAGATTTTCTCAGTCAGCAGCCTTCAAGCTGTTTTGCATTCTGGGTCACCTAGTCCATTTGTTTTTCTTGGTGTCGGAACCCTTGTTTTGAAATATATAAACTTTTAAAGGTAACTGTAGTCAGAAGTTTCTGGTTGGGTATAACCCTGAGTTCTGGACTAGCAGTCCCAAATAATTACACAAAGTCTTATTAATTATAAGTAGTTTGGTCTATGTCAGACTTATTACTTGCTAACTCCTATACTTTAAGGTAACACATATTTCTATTTATGTTTAGCCATGTGACTTGATACCTTTTTGTAGTGCAGCATTCTCATTCCTCTTCCTCTGTGTTTTTTCTGGTGTCTCTTACTCTGCTCTTCTGCTTCTCAGAATTCTCCTTGTCCGGTTTCCCTGCCTCTACTTCTTGTCTAGCTACTTGACTAATCAGTGTTTTATTAAACCAATATTTACAGTGGCAATTATTTACAGTGTACAAAAGCATATTCTCATAGTAAACATACATATATGTACCCATATAAATATAAACTATATACAAGGATGATTTTTTGTTGTTGGTAAGTGTTTGAGCAGGTAAAATATACATCATGTGTCCTGTAGTTCTTTTAAGTGTATTTCTTTATGTTTGTAGTCAGATTTTTCAGGGGGTCTTCTCTGATCATACCTGATTTTCATTAATCTGGAATGAATCCACAGCTTCTCATTCCCTGTGGAAATAAAAGCATTACCTCTCTCCCAAAGTAATACATCTTTTGATTTAAATTTTGAAGTCAAGACATTTTAAAAATATATAGGTTGGCTGAATCTAGCAGTTTTCATAATCCAGTGTCTCTTAGCAGCCCAAATATTTAAAGACAACCCAATAACATACAGGATCTAGACTGAGTATTTCCCATCTTTCCATGGCTTAGTATTTTTATTATTCTATTTCTTTTTAAAAGATGTTCTCTAGACCTTTTCTCTTTCAAGGCTGCACATATTTTTAAACACACTGTAACCCATTTAGAGCTTTTTCATCTGTACCTGCCTTTACTGCATATCTATAAACTTTTCTGTCTTCATGAGCAAAAATCCTAAACCTGCTATCCAGTGTGTTTGTGGAGCTCTCAAACCTACAGGCAACAGCTGGGAGAAGCCTCTCTGGACTGCTATAGTATAAGAGACTGGAATCCAACATGCAGCTTAGCTTATGGGGTTAGTGTCTGGCTTCCACCTCCATCTCCCATTATGGCTAGTGTGAGAATATGAGAGTAGGAAGCTGCATCTGGCTCTGTTTTTGTGTTTTTAGAACCTTTTAAAAACCTTTTTTAGGTCTTATGTGGATTTATGCCAGAAGGTGGGTGCCAATTGTAGACAGAGTTTTCCTGTGTTGACAACGTATTCCCAAATAACCAACTCAGAAACCAAATATGATTTATAATGCTTGGCTGATAGTTTAGTCTTGTTACTAGCTAAATCTTACATGTTAAGTTAACCCATATTTTTTATTTACCTTCTGCCATGTAGCAGTAACTTTATTAGCATGGCATGTTCATATCTAGTTCCTCTGTATCTGGCTGGCAACTCCTCACTCACCCTTCTTCCAATCTTTCTTAGCTTGGTTGTCCTGCCTCTACTTCATGTCTGGCTTCTGGCTAATCAGCGTTTTATTAAACCATTCAGAATGCCAAATCTTTACAGTGTACAAGAGGATTATTTAGCAGCAATTATTAATTTGTGTTTCTCTGTAGAGTATAAATTCTCTGAAGGTATATTCTTACTCATTTGTTGTACCTTCATTGGATGAGTATATTACTACACAGTACGTATTCTTAAAAATTGTTTATAGAATTGGTGATTGAATTTATTTGTTCTTCTAGTTCTGGATTCTATTTTACATTGTTGTGGAAATATACCCATTATAACATAAGTCTCTAGCAGTAAATGCCATGGAAAGGCATTGATATGAATTAGGTTGCTATTAATGGATAGAAATAGGAATTGATTACATACAGAGTTAGTAGGTAATAGACTCAAAAAGACCTTGATGATTGAATTCCGTATGGTGATTTAGAACCAAGTAACAAGTTCCAGTTAATCAGTGTGATGAAGTATCTTATCTCTCTAAGGACACACTTCCAGGGAAGGTATGGTTCACTTTAGTTAGTTTTTCTCTTTAGAGAGTCTGTCTTCATTAGCAGCTAGTTTACTTCTGAGAACAAGGTGAAGGAAGACTGTGAAGTCAATTTAGGAGGCAAGAAGATGTAGGACTGATTGCACATAGATTAGTTTATTCTGTCTTCATTATGGGAGGCATTAAGTAGGGCATACTGACAACTTGGGAGGGAATAGGCTTGGGGTTTGAGTGAAAGGAAGCATAGAATTAATTTGTGGATAAAGGCTCTTAAAAGCTAGCTCGGAAACCTCATTTTGAATGTTGATCATCAATAGAAAAAAATTGAAATCAATCTATCTATCTATCTATCTATCTATCTATCTATCTATCTATCTATCTATCATCTATCTATCTATCTATCATCTATCTATCTATCTATCTTCTATCTATCTATCTTCTATCTATCTATCTATCTATCTATCTATCTATCTATCTATCTATCTATCTATCTTCTATCTGTCTATCTATCTATCTATCTTCTATCTATCTATCTTCTATCTATCTATCTATCTATCTTCTATCTATCTATCTATCTATCTATCTATCTATCTTCTATCTATCTATCTATCTATCTATCTATCTATCTATCTTCTATCTGTCTATCTATCTTCTATCTATCTATCTATCTATCTATCTATCTTCTATCTGTCTGTCTATCTATCTATCTATCTATCTATCTATCTATCTATCTATCTACCTACCTACCTACCTACCTACCTATCTATCTATCTATCTATCTATCTATCTATCTATCTATCTATCTATCTATCTTCTATCTATTATCTATCTATCTATCTATCTATCTATCTATCTATCTATCTATCATCTATCTATCTATCTATCTTCTATCTATCTATCTATCTATCTATCTATCTATCTATCTATCTATCTATCTATCTATCTATCTAAGCAACTCAGTGTTGCATTATCTTCAGATATTTTATGAGTTTGGTGTAATAAGAACTGAGTGCCCTATCAAGGGAAAAGCCCTGGTATAGGGCTTTCCATATCTTTATCCCATGGACATATCCTCAATGTTTGGGACATAAAAAACTCCAAGTGACACTCAGTAAATACATACTAAAAAACCGAAATTATGTTGTATGACTTTCTCTACATAAATGCTCGAGTCTATCTTAATTGTCTCTTTTTTTGTACCTTAAAGTCTTTCCTTTGCAGTTTTCACTGAGCTTCTTTTAAATTAAGAGATAAAAGTTTCTTCTCCATAATTGGCTTAATTTCTTGCAACCTGATAACGGATTTTATTACATTGTATTAACTTGTTATAAGCTTCTGGTTAGAGTTAAGTATTAGGCCTTGTAAATACAGCAAGTAAGCTGTAGACCAGGACTTGAAATGTAATTTCCCTAATTTCAAGGCTTTAAATATATAAAATTAGCTTTTTTGTTATACATTTTCCATGCTTAAAGATTTCAAGCATCAGAATTAAAGAATTTTTAAAGCCAAATTTAAATTATAATGTCAGCTCATTCTTGAAATATTTTCATCCTGTATAAAATTATCATTGAAGTGGAAAGATGACTTAGTGGTTAAGAGTACTACGCTTTCAGAGGACCTGAGTGTTTTCCAACACTCACTTGATAACTTTAAACTGTCTGGTAACTTCACTTCCAGAAGATTCAGCACCTCCTCTGACATCCATAGGAACTAGACGAACTGTGGTGCAAAGATATATACAGGTGCTCACTTGTACTCAAAATAAAAGCTAATAAATCTTCAGAAAAATAAATCATTGTAACATCAAGGCATGCCAAGTGGTACATAAGAATATAGGCATATATAAGTAATAATTATTTGAAAACAGTATAAAATATAACAGAATCTATAACATTGTCTGTCATCTGACTCAGAGAGCTTGGTGAACATTCTGATATATACCCTTTGCCTTCTGTGGTACATACGTAAACACACATCTAAAATGGGTATGCTTCTGTTTATGTTCACTTGAAAAAAAATCCATTCTGGCAGTGAGTGATACTGTCATTTACTTGGCAAAGAACAAAAGCAGCAAAAGTTGTAATCCTGTCTTTTATATCAGTTTTAAAATTTTGTTTCATTGTTTATGAAATTTAGAAATTTTACTTTTATTAATGATAATTATCTTATTACTTAAATGTGAGTTAACCACACAAGTAATTAACCTTCATAAGTATTCAGTCTAGTCCTAGTTGACCCCAGAATGCATTAAGTATATTAATTTTTACCATAATTATTTACTGACTATATCTTATTTTTGTTCACAGTACCTGGTTATGGATTATTATGTTGGTGGGGATTTGCTTACTCTGCTCAGCAAATTTGAAGATAGATTGCCTGAAGACATGGCTCGGTTTTACTTGGCTGAGATGGTAATTGCAATCGATTCAGTTCATCAGCTCCACTATGTACACAGGTGAGTCAGCCCATCTGCTGTTCTGTCTAGCTGTTATGATATTTCTAAAAACAGCTTTGTTTCTGCCAAATTATTAATTATGGTCTTAGTTATACCTCAATCACACTTTATTTTGAGATTGTTTTGTTTTGTGTTTTTACAGTTACTATTAATCTCCATTACTAAAATGATGTTTCTGCTTGTATCTCCATGTACATAGCTACTATCTACACATGCCCACTTCCAGTCAGCATTTTTTGTGGAAAGCTTTGAACATACTCATATTTGAATTACATGTAATGTCTTTCCCAGAAGCAGTATGCAACACTCAGTTTCCTTATAGTTGGTTCTTATACACTGATTGAATTCTAGTCCATAAATTAATTATAGACTTGTTATGTATTTTATTTTTTTCTCAAGAAAAGACTTGGGCTGGGTCGATAGAAAGAATGAGACCCTGAGTTTGATTCCCAACACCATATAAAATCAGGACATGGCAGCATGTACCTACTAGGGTAGAAGAATGCAAATCTCTAGAGGCAGATGGCCGTGCAGGCAGTCTATCCAAATTCATGAGCTCCAAGTTGGAGAGACCTTGTCTCAGAAAGTAAGGTGGAGAATAATTGAGAAGCACACCCTAAATTGATCTTTGACCTCACATAAACTTGTAAAAAAAAAAAAAAAACAAAACCAAAAAACCCATGTTCCGAAACATTGTAGAGATGTAGAATGAGCATGAAACAGTTGTCTCAGGAAAACATGTGGGAAGAAGCCATGTCCACATCAGAGCAAAGATATTTCAGAAGATTAAAATCCTTTAGCTAAGAGAAGGGGGCCAAGGAAAATAAGATATATGCAGAGAAAGACCACTGAAGTTTGCTTTTTTTTTTTAAATCATTATTTAATTTGGGGTGTGTGTGTGTGTGTTACCTTGAGTGTCATGTATGAGAGGGGACTTTGACCTTGAGTTTGAGACAATCTCTGGTTGGTTAAGTAGGACAGAATAACCGGCTCCAACTCCCAGGAGCACTCTTGTCTTTCTTCTAGCTCACCATTGGCGGAGTTAGCAGCACATGCCAGGACTCTAGGCTTTTTAAGTGGGTTCTAGAGACTGAATTTAAATACTCATGCTTACAAAGCAGGACTTTATATTTTATCATTTTATTTAAAAAACATTCTTACTACATTTTGTGTATCTGTGTGAGAGAGTGAATTAGAATGGAGTAGAGGGCATGGAATTTTCAGAGACACCAACTTCTTTTCCTTAAATATTAAAAAAAAAGTTTCTGTGAGTTTTAGGTGAGATAGGGCAATGAGTGTGGATCTGGAAGAAGTACAGGTAATAGAAAAATGCATTGTATGAAATTTGCAAAGAGTTAAATGAAAAATATTTTTAAATTTTAAAAAGTTCTTAGCTGAAATATTTTCTCATATATACAAATAATGGTAGAATATTTAAATATTAAAAAGGATGTCACTTCATTTTAAATCTTCAAAAGATAGTTTTTAAAAGTATAAAATTATAAATTTCTCATTTTTTTCTTTTTTAAAAAAATTTCTTTTTCATGTATCCCCCATTTTCCCTCTCTTCCCTCCTCCTAATCCCTTCCAGTCCTCCCTTAGCCTCCTCCCACCCTATAGTCCCCAAACTCCCCAAGGAGGGCAAGGAGTCCCAAAGTGGGCCAGTTCAATCTGAGTACATGTGTCATTATCATTAGAATAAAAAGAGCTTGTGTTATTAAAATATCTTAAATGCCATAGTCTATGGGTCTCTGAAGTGTTTGAAGAAGACCCGTTTATCTAAAATATATCTGTTTGATCTTGAAAACATCTACTAACTTGTATTTTTCTATATCCTAATTATTTGGTAATAATAATGTTCATGGACTAGCAATTTATTACATTGTTAGATGAACTGTATAGGTATAATACCTTGAACATGTGTGTGTATAGTAACAAAATTAATCTCAACCTTGTATCAATATACAAAATTTGTATACAATATACCAAAACTCCAATCAGTGTTGAATATTTAAAGCTACTGATTGCTTTTTAAAAGTAGATTCAATAAACTACCCTTATATCCTATCATATCTGTATCTCCCTTTTTTTCAAACAAGAACCTTGAATCTAATTTCTCATTTAACTTTTTTCTAATCATAACCCAAAACAATTTTAAACAATTACCCTAAACAATGAAAATCATCCACAAGCCATTCAAAGACCAAAAACCACCCACTTCACCTCTTGGGAAAGTGGTTGCAGTGTTCTTAAATGTACTTACTGCTGTCTGAGGGGTGATGGTATCTTTAGGGGATCCTGAGAGGAAAAGTTTTGTTAATTGTCAAGTCCTGAAATAAGTAGTTGGATCATTTGTGGACCAGTATCCACATAATGGGAAAGTACAGGGCTTGTCTCAAGTTCTGGCTACAGTAGTCTGTGAAGCTGGTTCATCTCAGCGAGCCATCTTGACATTGTCCTGAGCAGTTTGTAGTCCAAATCTGATCTTTGGTTGATGTTTGTCAGCCTAGTGGCCTTGTCAGAGTCTATGTGAAATCATGGTTCTGGGGTCCCATCTTCCTTTTGGATACTTCAGGTTTGCAATTAGGCATTGTCCTGGATCACTGCAGAAACCTGATAAGAGACTAAAACCAACACAATGTACAGGAAGCTAAATAAAGCCTTTTTTTTCTAGTATTAATTAGTACTCTATATGAACATCAGTATTATGACAAAAGTTTAATATATATATAAAACCTTATAGATTTTAATATAAAATATTCATAGTAGTAACAGTAGAACAGTAACAGTAGAACAGTAACAGTAGAACAGTCCCTTATTTTTAGTTGGCTCTTCTGACATGATACAGATATTTTACATTTTCCTTTAACAAGCATGCTTGGGTTTAGAGGAGAGAGCCACACTCTAAAGCCAGCTTTAAATTATAATTAAACTGGGACTTCAATTTCTCTTACAAATAAAGACATATAGAGGTTAAGCAATGAGATTTTACCCTGTAGATTATACTGGTACTAACAGGTCTGATATTCCTTTGCTTATACATTTTTCTGGATAGCTTCCCTTCTGTTTTAGATGTCTAGATGACCAAGTTCTTTAAACTTCTTGAAGGTGGGTATTTCTAGTTTTTTGTAAAGACAAAAATAAAAAAACCTTTGTTTTCCTTACAGCTTAAAGAATTGTATTGTAGGTAGATGAGCCATCATTTCCTATTTTGATGAAGTTTCTCTGGTTCAAATTGAGTCTTTATTAATTTTGATGGTGTGCATAGCTTTTCTTCACCTGCAGAAACGAAAGTAAAACCCCTTCCCCAATGTAGCACGTACCCTGGCTTCCATTCAGAGGTTAGTACATCTTTTAAGTAAACAGGCTGTTTTATCTATAGTCCAATGCCTTTCAGCAGCTGTAGTTCCTTTATCATTGGCATTGAGAAAATTCAAAGTTAATAAAGCATTGTGTAGTCTATCTCTAGGGGTCTTTGTTATTCCTTTCTGTTTATTTAGCATATCCTTTAGAGTTCGATTTGATCTCTATGACTGCTTGCCCTGTAGGATTGTGTGGTATTCCTGTAATATGTTTTATATTATAATAAGCAAAAAATTGTTTCATTTTACTAGAGACATATGCTGGAGCATTGACAGTCTTAATTTGTACAGGTATTCCCATGATGGCCATAACTTCTAGCAAATGTGTGATTACAGAATCAACAGTTTCCTAATAAAATCAGTCTGGACTATCAGAGAACAGATCCACCCAAGTGTCAAGCCAGAAGGGTCAGAGAGTGGTAACTCACGCCTTTAATCCCATTATGGGAAGACCAGTGGTGACCTACACCTTTAATCCCATAACTCAGGAGACAGAGATCTTTCTGTGTTTTTGTGAGTTCAAGGCCTAACAACCAAACAGTAGTAACTCATACCTTTAATCCTAAGTCTAGGATTATGATGAAGAATAGAACCCAGAAGTGAAACAACTGGGTGAAGAAGATATTTAAGGCAGGCCTAGGCAGACATTCTAGTATTCAGGATTTTAATGGGCTACTGCTTTAAGTTCAGAAAAGGCTGATCTTATTAAATATAAAATATATTACCACACTTCTCTGGCATTAAAGCTGGAGGGAGCAATCCAGTACGAGGAAAAGGAGTCCCAAAAGCAGGCACAGTCTGGGACAGCCCCTGCTCCTGCTGTTAGGAGTCTCAAGAGAAGAGCAAGCTTCTTAAACACTTTAAGATCTTTAGGGCAACTAGACAGTATCCTTTTGTTGATAAAATCTGTTTTTGAAGGTGAATTGAACAGATCTGGGGAAACTTAACAGTGTCACATTTCTTCTTACTATTACTACTACTGCTACTGCCACCACTGCTGTGGTTCTTAGGTAGTAATTTGCATAAATTCTTAGAATCTGTTGTAGTTTTAAAAATGCATTCGTATAGCTGGAGAGATGGCTCAGAGGTTAAGAGCATTAATTGCTCTTCCTAGGGGTCCTAAGTTCAATTCCCAGCAACCACATGGTGGCTTAGAGCAATCTATAATGAGATCTAGTGTCTTCTTCTGGTGTGCAGGCAAAGATTCAGACAGAATATTGTATATATAATAAACAAATAAATTTTAAAATTAAAAAATTGCATTCCTCATCTCCAAACCAAACACCAGAGTTAACTTACTTGTGGATTTCTGAGTCCTCCCATTTTTTACTTAGATAATTGGTCTCATATTCAAGATTCAATTGCAACTTGTATTAATCTTCTCTTTTTGATTTTAATGTTAGATAATGCCATTAATTTAGAGTAAAGCACACCTATAGATCATAAGGAATAGATTACTGCTGTTTTCATAGGATTTGTTGAGCGAAACACTGTAATAAACTACAGAGAGGTTTCGTCCTTTGTCCCTCAGAACTTCATGAAGAGTAGGTATGGGCAAGCCTGTTTCAGGTTTGGGGCTGATACTATTCTCTTTTAGCTCGGATGTTTGGAGACTATTGGCCAATTATCCACTTGATGTGTGAAAAAACATTACCATTACATATTCTTGACATACTTTGTAGCTGAAGCTCAAAGGGGACACAATTTGATCAGTGTAGATTTTCCTTCTTATGGACACATTAATAATTTTAGCAAAATAAAGAGCAGCATAATTTTTTAAACATATAGTATATAAAAAGAGAAGTATAGCATGACCAAAAATTAAAAATAAGCATATTCTTTTAGAAATGCACTCTTCCAGACTACATAAACAACACAAGTAAAGTAGGCGAGGTTGGCAAGTGTTTGTGGGAAAGAGAAATACAAGTCTTAACACGGGCCTCGGAGTCAGTGCTTGTGCAGTATTCTGACTCATGATGTCTGGCTGTGGCCTATGGAACAGAATTAATAACCTCTCTAGTTAACTTGGTGGTTAGCCAGAGTTAAAAATTACCACTTTGTAAGTTAACTAATATTGACAAATTCACATTTCATTATCAGAATCATCCTTGTATAATCCTCTTCTGGCTCCCTTTCACTATTGCAGTTGAATGCTTTAAAATATCTCCCTGCATAAAATAAAGATGTGTACCTTTTATGAATACTAGTTTTGTTGTTTTTAAAATAATGTTCTGAAAGAATCAAGTCTGGAACACTGGGCTAGAGGAGCCTTCACCATGAGAGGGTTGTTGGTTTGTTTGTTTAAGCCCAGTGCTATTTGCTTTCTATTCATAGGGAAAGTTAATGATTTAGAAACTTTATAGATAGCTGATTAGATTCATATATAGAGTGGAATAAAGTGTTTATGTGGGTAATATGGAAGTGTCGTCTTTTATAATCACTTCTCTTACTTTCCATGGATTGTGACGGTTGTGACTGATTTCTTGCCCTCCTTTGGTGACAGTTCTTGGTATCTGTTGGCTGGATGCCCCCATCTTACAAGATGTTACTGACTCAGGGTGGTCTGAATGTCAGATGTTGTTTTTGCTTCTTATATCAGAAAATGTAACTTGCTGCCCTGGCCTGTTGTTGCACTTACCAGTTATTGTAAGCAGGAGCAGCCGAGTCCTTATGTGTTAAAAGAATGTTTGTTAGGAATTAACACCCACAGAAGGGACTTGGAGGAACAGGATTGGGTGGAAAAATGAGTCAGACAGTTGCAAACCAAAGCTTCAGACAGCACTGCTTGCAATTCTAGAGGGTTTGTGGACTTGTCATTGTCAACTTGGTCAAAATTGTTTGATTTTGTTTTTCCACGTCAATTGTTCAGCACATATGGGCTGTTTCAAGAAAGGGATGAGGAACTGGGAAGAGGCTATCTGCTATTCTAAAGGAGAATATGTAGGGTAATGGAATATGTAGAATAATATGTAGGAATAAGACAACACACCGTACCTCATAAATATGTACAAATACCATGAGTAAAAAATGTTTATATTGAAAGGTAGCTCTTCTTTCTTTAGTTGCTCTGTGGTAGCAACCATATCTAGTTTCTTTAAAGCTTTATCCTTTTACACCATGATTGTATTCCCCCCCCCCCCCGGCAATGACATGTTTATTTGTTTTTCTCAAAAGTTGATGTATGTTTATCCATATATTCTTATCCAAATTAACTATGAATTTACCTTACCATAAGGAAATAATCTGGAATGTGACTAATCTATATTATGAGAACACTGGTTATAGTCCTTTCTTTATGAATATTATTGTATAGGAGTATTGTTGCAGTGTTACCTTTAGTAGGAAAACTGGAAGCAGTAGACTTCTGTATAGGGCTATGAGGAAATTCTGGCAGCCACAATGATAGAGTTATATAAAATCATCAAATCTTATTAAAATTGCTTCATTGTTCCATCCTGCTCCCAATTCAGTTTTAGGGACTGAAAGGAAAGTGCTGTTTATTATCATCATAAGTAGCTTCTTATTTCTGAGATGTCCATTCGTAGGACATCCTTGAATTTATGAAATTATTAATATAGCAACTCTTGTATACAGTGTACTGTACTGGGTACTGCAGACTCGTTGTGGAGGGAAGTAGATATGCTATGGCCTTCAAAGCTCTTTCTGTACAGAAGGCAGACAGGTGTTAACTAGCCAGTAACACTGGAGTTGAAATTATAATTATGGTGGAGACTCTAAAGGTGAAGAGAGATTTATGAACCTGGTCATTTCCTTTCTGAGATGCCAGGAGAGCTATGGCTAATAATTATTCTTTTCTCCTATAGCCCAGGTTGGCCTTAAACTTTTGTTTCTCCAGAGTGCTGAGATAAACAGGCAGTTAGTTCTAAAATGTCTTCTCTGTAAGCCATGGCTTATGGAGATCATAATAGAAATTATAAGATATTTAAAATGAAGAGAAAATAAAAGTGCTCTACATCGGAATTTGTGGATACAACTCCAGAAACTATTGCAGTAAAAGAAACTCTAACCTTCAATGAAAATATTGAAAAAGGAATGAAGTGAAAAGTGAATTAAGTATCTTAACGCAGAAAGCTAGATAGAAAGAAAGCAAAACTAGCTTGAATTACTAAGAAGAAAAGGGTAAAATGAAGTTCATTCAAATCAATGAAAAAATCCAAAAATAAAGGAAGAGCAATAGGAAAATATTATTTTTAAAATTGATTAAAACACAAATACCTCATTGAAAGTCACTAGTTTAGTCCCTAGTAAATTGTTACTAAATAAGATAGCTAGTTTGGATATTGATAATAGTATAGAATATGGAATCTGGAGACAGACTGCCTGGTTGTAAACTCTGGCAATGGCCTTGTGTGTAAGCTCAGGGTGGCTGAGCTTCTTCATCTGTAGATAGGGTAAATGTTTGCACCTACCTGGGCAGCTGTGTGGAGAGATAGCAAGCATTTAGGAAACTATATGGGACAGAAAGATCTAAAGAAATTTTTAGTTTTAGTCTTATAAAAATGCAAGAGAAGCTGGGATGGTAGTTCACACTTATAATTTCAGCACTCTGAATTGCCAGGAGTTTACTACTAGTCTGGGTGACATAGTGAGTTGAGGTTAGCCTAGGCTTCATAGTGACATGGTGCCTCAGCGTGTAAACCAACCAAACAACATTGGCAAAAATAGCAAAGATACAAGAAAGCAGCATTAGAAACAGAGCTACTGTTACAGCCCAGGCCACCAGTTACATTCTTATTCGAGAAGTGGATAAAATAAATATTTGATTAGAAAAATGAAAACTACTATAATACAGTCTAGGAGAAACTGTAAGCTAAAAATATTTAATGAAATGAAATCTATAGTGTAAATCCCTCCACAGGGTTCCATTATTATATCTGTAGGAAGTTCTTACTGTTTACTGCATTTTTATAACTGAGACACATAAGTTAAAAGTGCACTAGGATGTACAGTGACATGCCTGTGACCACTTTCTAAAGATAGAATGCTGTCATCCTCAAAAGTATCTTTCCCAGAATGAAAATTGCCAGAGTACTTCTTATTTCCAGGAATTACTGGAATGATAAATGTTTTAGAAAGTTTTAAATATGAATCACAGCTAGGATGGAAGCTGTACAACAGATTTTTTAAGAGTTTTTTTTTTTTTAAAAAAAGCAGTTGAGGATTTCATGTAAAAAGGCTATTGATTATTTTCCGACTAAAACTTGTATTTATTTTTTTTCAGAGACATCAAACCTGACAATATATTGATGGATATGAATGGACATATTCGTTTAGCAGATTTTGGTTCTTGTCTGAAGCTGATGGAAGATGGAACGGTAAGTCAACATGAATTATTCTATCCATAGACATTTTCCTTCGCCATAACTCTTTCCTGTTCTGCAGACCCTCTGCTACACTGGCTCCACCACTCACTTGTCTGTGCTCCACCTCCTTTCAGGAAGCTCGGGCACGCTTGCTCAAGATAAGGCTTGCTCACACTCATCTTCCCCGCTTGTAATGGTGTGCTCGAGAATGGCTTCCTTCTTAGCACCTGTTATATTTAAAATGTCCCGAAGTTTTTAGAGTGAGAAAGACTTTAAGTTTCAAATAGAAAAACAGACCACAGCTTCATCATCATTTGTACTTTCCTCTAATGATGTAGTTGTTTTGAGAGACAGTGTTCAGAAAATGAATTTTCTTTTTGCTGAAGACTAGGTAGCATTAGTTTTGTGTTCCTATTTGCTTGACTTTTGGTGACTAAATTTTTAAGTTTTTGTTCAATAAAAGTGTATATTTTCTGATTTTATTGCTTTTTAAATGTGTATTATGGTGTGTATAGGTTCATACATGTATGTACCTGTGTTTAGGTATGTAAATGTGGGTGTATGTGTAGGTCAAAGAACATCTAGGTCCTCACCTTACATCTTGTTTAAGACAAAATCTCTTGTCCACCACTGTGTACATCAAATTGGTGGGTCTATAGTTTCTGGAAAATTTCCTGCCTCTATTTCCTATGCTGCAGTAGAAGACTGGGATTATAGACATGATGTACCATGTATGGCTGGCTTTAAGTGGTGTCTAGTTAGGGTTTCTGTTGCTATTGAAGAGACACTATAACCACAGCATCTCTTATAAAGAAAAGTTATCTAATTGGTTAGCTTACATACATCTTCAGAGGTTTAGTCCATTATCATCATAGTGTGACATGGTGGCATGCAGGCAAACACGGTTCTGGAGAAGTAGCTGAGTGCCCTTCAATCTTGTCTTTCAGGCAACAGAAAGTGGCCTGTCTCAAATATATAGTTTGTGCATATATGAGACCTCAAAGCCCACTTCCTCAGTGACACACACTTTGTCCAAGAAGGCCGCACCTCCTAATAGTGCCATTCCCTTTAGGGACCATTTTTTTTCAAACCACCACACATGGGATCTGAAGATTCAAACTTGTTCCTCTCACTTGTGTGGATTGCTTTAAAATTTTCTTTATTTTTCTTGTCTGTTGCAGAAGCTGAAATATATACCAATTTAATTGGCAGATTTTTTTGGGGGAAAAAAATAATATAATAAATTCCAAAGCCATGAATGTATCACCATTATTTTTGACTAGTTATTTGACTCTGAAAAGTTATTTTTAGGTGATTTTGAAAATGTATTATGTGACTTATAAATTTGGCCATATTGAAAGAATAATTGGTACTGAATTATTCTTCCTGCTACAAATGACTATAATACTAAACATGTTATTTAAAACAACTTTTTTCAGACAGTAACCAGCAGTGGCAAGTTACAGTTATTTATAACAGAAACGAACTCTTGAGATGTGCCAGAGACTCCTGATTGTCCAACATTAGGATTATTCTTGACTTTACTTTCTTGGTTAGAGTTAGAGGTAGTTTTAGCTGCTGGTATCTGAAAGACTTAGTATTAACCCTATATAAAGGCAGGCGTAAAGTTCCCAAATTAATATGAAGTCCACATTGCACTGTGGACTCATAGATGAGTGATATCTGCAGGGACACAGAATAGCAGACCAGAGAGAGTCAAGCACTGTTGGAGAAGGAGAACCAGCACCATGAGTTTTGGGCATTAACTTTGTAACATTTTGTATCTAATATTTCAGTCTAATCCAAGCTCTGATAAAACAAACCAGAGCTTGAAAGTAATACTGCTGAATCCAGGGCCTTGCATAGGGATCAGCATACCCCTGACCTACTGTTACCTATTTTGGAACTCAAACAATTGTATAGTTCAGTTTCTTAAGCAGTTTAGAACTCACTTTCTTCATTTTGGCTTTACAGGTAGTTTTATACTGTTTAATTTTCATTCAAGTCTTAATGTTTAGAAGTCTGTTTGGTTTTATGCTCTTCCTCTATTTTGTTGAGTTAATGTGCTTTTGGTGGGACAGAGTAATGGATATTGATCTGTTACAATGAGGTTTCTGGTCCCAGGCAGCCAGAGGTCCAGACCCAGAGACTTGTAGCACCAGACTCCTTAGCCACCCAGAAATGATTCAGACACTTACATTAAGTTCGTGCTGTTTGGCCTATGGCTAGGGCATATTGCTAGCTAGCTATTTCATCTTAACCCATTCTCATTAATCTGCCCTGCCACGTGGCCCGTGGCTTACCTGTGTTCCTTACATGTTTCTTCTTTGGCGTCTGGCTCGTTCTGTCTGACTCTGCCCTGCTTCTCCCACCTATGTTGTGATTTCTCCTCCTACTTTTTCTATGGTGCCTGTCATGGGCCAAAACAGCTCCTTTATTTCAATATTGGTATTCACAGCATACAAAAAGACATTCCCACATCATTGATCCTCCAACCAGAGCCCCTTGCATAACTAGGCAAGCACTGTATTCTGAGGTCTTAACTAAGAAACTCAGGCTGGCTTTGAACTTGTGATCTTTCATTTTCAGCCTCCTGAGTACTTGGAATTACCTAGCCTGTGCTACCAGGTCTAGCTGAAATACACCAATTACTCCGTGTATTATCATATTAGTTAATTTGGTGATCTACTGCTAGTTTTACTGTATTAGAAAATAGTTCTGTTATATATTAGGGCCTTTTTGTTTGTGTTTTCATTTGTTGAAATCTATGCTATATTTTTATAACAGAACTTTTTATATATTCCATATTTGTTTGAAAAGCATATATTTTCCCCAACTTTAGTACGGGGTATGTACCTGTCTATAGTATTGAACTGGTTTTGCATTTGTGTTTTATAATCTCATGTGTTTTCTCTATTATGCATTATTTAAAAATCTTTAGTAGTAGATTTGTTAATTTTTTCTTCATAATTATCAGTACTTTAATACATCTCCTGTGTAATGTATTATTTGAAATTACTGCTTTTTCCATGATAGTTTCTTTTGTAATTATATTGATGAATTGAAATAATCTTAATAATAAAAATAAAAATATTTTTATTGCGGTTTTAAATTTCTTGTTTAGTTAGTTTATGTGTAGTTCATCTTACCACTTTCAACTTAATGAGCTTCCACTTTCTTTATCTTGCTTAGATATACTATTTAATTTTTCCTCATATATCCATGTGGTCTTATTTGTTTTCCAGTGTTAGATCTCTGTCCTTTGACAGCCGCTTTAACAGACTTGCCTTAGATCAGAGTCCTGAGCAGTCCTGCAGGTTTTGCTTGGCATGTGCAGGTCTGCTCTTTTTTTCCCATGATTATTTCCTGCCACCTTCTGCCCAGTTGGTTTTATCTTCTCAAGATCCTTATCCTTGGAAAGTAACATGTTTTAAGGTTTTGCTTTGTTAGTTAGTTTGTTTGTTTTTTCCAGACAAGATCTCATCATGTAGCTCTTGTCCTGGAAGTTACAATATAAACCAGGCTGACCTTGAACTCACAGAGATACATCTGCCTCTGCCTCCTGAGTGATGAAATTAAAGGCGGGTGCCACTCTGCCTGGCTAATTAAATACTTTAATGCCACTCTTTAGCTTTAAAAAAAATATTTACAGTTTACTTAAATGTAGAGTTAATTGCTTGTTCTTACTACATTCCCAGTAAAAACAATCAATTTATGTTATACCACATGTAGAAGTTAATTCAAAATAGGTCAAAGAACTATGTAAAAACTAAAACCTCTTAAGTAACATGAGGAACAACATTTATGACTGGATTTGGCAGGTTTCTTGAGAATAACACAAAATAACAACCCTCCATCTCATAATGGTGAATTTCATTCTCCTGCAAAACTTGTGTGCATCAAATGACCCAGTGGGCAGAATGAAAGAGCAGCCTACAGAACTGAACAGTGTCTGCCCGTCCTTTACCTGATGACTGCTGTGAGTATGTAAAGAACACACACAGTATACAGATTACAGTTAGGTTCCAGCCTGCAGCATTCTAATCTCCCCTCAGGTACTGAAGTCCTAATCCAGTCAATCAGCCCTGGTGGAAGGCTCAGAGTAAGGTGTAGTTTCCCCAGGAGCTTTTGTTCCCAAGCTCAACAACAGAAAACAGCCCCAGTGAAGAGAAAGAGTATTTTCCCAAAGAAGATTTACAAATGAGGTATAAGTGTATGAAAAGATGCGTCACAGAACCTGTCATGAGAGAAATAAGTCAGCAAGCATGTGACCCCCACTGTAGTAGCATCTCTTGCCCCGTTGGATAGCTGTTGTCAAGACAGAAAATAGCAAGTTGTTTAGGGTGCGGATGATTGAGAGCCCTGGGCACTGTTAGGAGTGTAAAATAGTACAACAAGTTCTTCTAGATACTAAAAATAAAATCATTTATTTAATTTTGTCTATCTAACTTGCATTAATTATATTTTCAACATTTTAAAATTAAGACTTTTGGTTTTAAAGTAAGTACTTTCCTTCCCTTTTATAATTTTTCCAAATAAGTTTTGAGACAAGATCTCACTATATAATATCCTTTGTTAGCCTGGAACTTGCTATGTGGACCAGACTGGCCACAAACCCATAGAGATCCATTTCAGTGCTAATTTTTTAACATGTGTTTCATCATGTTCAGTGTAACTAAGAACTTAGTGCTCAATAACTAATCAACCTTTAGTTTGGGAATTTAAAATTAGTATCAGTGTTAATTTGAATGAATTGTTCACTTCATATCTAATTGTAAATTTTAGTACCATTATATATAAATATATTGCACAGATAAAATGTTAAAAACAGAAGAAGATGAAATAGTAGTATACTATAATCCTAGCATAGTATATAGGAAGTTGAGGCAGGAGGATTGTGAGTTTGAGGCTAGTATCAGATATATAGCAAAACCTTGTCTCTGACAACCAAGTCAAAACCAAAAATTAAACAATAATAATATTGTAAGTGAAATATTCATTTTATTTTTATGAGACTCTTAATGACTCAAATCATATTGTTCTCCTAAGTGCATTCGGCTATAGGAAAGGATTACTGTTAATACAGAGGACATATAAAATTATTCTGTAAACTGAGACTAAATATAGATAACAAAAATGTTAATACTGTCTACTGTATATCTCAAGCAACTTTTTTAATAATAATAATTATTAATAATAATAAAATAATAATAATAAAAATAATAATTTTTATGTGGTATATTAATAAAAGTATTAATTTCTTCAGGTTCAGTCCTCAGTGGCAGTTGGAACTCCAGATTATATTTCTCCTGAAATCCTTCAAGCTATGGAAGATGGAAAAGGCAGATATGGGCCTGAGTGTGACTGGTGGTCTTTGGGGGTCTGTATGTATGAGATGCTTTACGGAGAAACACCATTCTATGCCGAATCTCTGGTGGAGACATATGGAAAGATCATGAATCACAAAGTTAGTATATTTATTTCTTAAATAATTTTTGCAGTTAATAGATTAAGTCAAAATAATGTGATATTAAAAAGAAAATACTTTTTCAAAGCAATGAAAAGTCGTATTCTTTTGCTTGGTAGGAGAATATCATTAGTAATCATAATCTGTGAAATAATTTTTAACTTTTCCCCATATTTTGTTTAGCATGTTCCTAAATAGAAAAATTGGTCTCTATAGTTGCGTCCATAAGGAAGTCCAAAAGTAGTTTTTATTAGTTTTTACTATATAGTATATATAGTTATGACAAGCATTCATATAAAAATTATCAGCATTGTTAGTAATAAACGAAGTGTGAATAAAGACAAAATTGAGATTCCTTGGAGCCAGCAAGATGACTCTATGGCTAAGATGCTTGCCTTGAAGGCTGGTGACCTGAGTTTAATCCCTGAAATGCATGAGAAAAGGGCAGGCGTGAATTGACTTCACAAAGTTGTTCTCTGACCTTCACATGGACAGCCTGGCACTCATATGCACACACACACACACACCCAACCATGGACACACACGACAGTTACAGTTTGCTTTTACTGAAGTTCTGTCAAATTGGCAAAGACAAAATGAAAGATTGTATTCTATATTCTAATACAGCATCATAGGTATCCCTAAGATTCTATTGACAGGGCTACAAATTGTAACTTCCTATCCCAAAGTTAACAGGTGGTTAGAGCTTTAGATGGAGCAAGGTCGGGTCTAGAAATATTTAGAACAAAAATGAATACTGTTCAGTGTTAATGATCACAAAACACTGACTGCAGTCCAGATACGCTGCAGGAACAAGGTCACTCCTCTCTAGGCATGCAGCACCACGTGAACCAATTAGACAGTGCAGAGGAAGAAGGGGGAGGGGAGGGAGGGAGGGAGGGAGGGAGGGAGGGGGGGAGGGAGGGGGGGAAGAAGGGAGGGGGGATGGAGGGGGGAAGAGAGGGAGGGAGGGAGGGAGGGGGGGAAGAAGGGAGGGGGGATGGAGGGGGGAAGAGAGGGAGGGAGGGAAGGAGGGAGGGAGGGAAGGAGGGAAGGAGGGAGGGAGGGAGGGAGGGGGGGGGGGAGGAAGGAAGGGAGGGAGGAGGGAGGGAGGGAGGGAGGGAGGAGGGAGGGAGGGAGGGAGGGAGGAAGGAAGGAACTGTTTAATGATTGACTGATAGGTTATATTGTACCTGGATATTATCAGTGGTCTACAGTCTTTTGATTGATGAGTTAAATCCCCCTACCTTTAACCAGATACATCTCATTTTAACAACATCTTAAGATGCTATAGCATCTCACGTCTGTTTGTAGTTCACCCATCATGCAGTCACTTAAAGAATTAAAAACTCTTTTAGGAAAAGTATTTATTTCTCATCATCCCTGTATCTCCCCACAGTATCAATATTCTTTGTCATCAAACACTAATTGTTTTTCAAAGGGAAATGTATTTAAACAAGTTTCCCACCATTTTGTAAGAAAACTGCTGATTTGTATTTATACCTTTTATTGCTGTTTGTGTAGGAGAGATTTCAGTTTCCACCCCAAATGACTGATGTGTCTGAAAATGCTAAGGATCTTATTCGAAGACTCATTTGTAGCAGAGAACATCGGCTTGGCCAAAATGGAATAGAAGACTTTAAGAAACATCCATTTTTCAGTGGAATTGATTGGGACAATATTCGAAACTGTGAAGCACCTTATATTCCAGAAGTTAGTAGCCCAACAGATACATCAAATTTTGATGTGGATGATGACTGTTTAAAAAATTCTGTAAGTATGACATTATGAAGATGTCCTGTCCTTATGGTTATTTTAAGGATAGTTATAAAGTAACATTTTTATTTATTAGCTTGGTGCCAGGACTGTTTTTCTCTTTTGGCCACACAGTAGTTAGGACTTCCAGTGCTTATTCTGTTATGTATCAAAAAAAAAAAAAAAATAGGACTTAACTGATTTCAGTATAGTCACCCATGACCAAAAGCAAAATTCAAAGACCTGTTCCTTAGGTAATCATCAGTAGGGTTCCTGAGAAGACAAGATTAGACACTTTAAAAAGTGTATGTTATGATTTCAAAGTGAAGGAGGGTTGGAGGGAGGAAAGGGAAGGGGAAATGTTGTGACTCTTATAATATCTGAAAATTAAAGAGACATAAAGTTAGCCTCTAGTCACCTTTTTATGAACTTTAAATATAAAAACCTTTTATATGTATTTTGTTTAAAGGTACGTTATATAACAATATATACCATTGATTCATTAACACTAAACTCACATCTAGCAGCACTATGACTTTACTCCTAAAACAGAACTTATCTAACACATGTTCTTTTTTCTTACCTTTTTTATGTTTCAAAATTAGATGGCAGCCAGGTGTGGTATCACATACCTATAGTCCTAGTACTCCCTTGGGAAGTCTGATGGGAAAGGATCATGAGTTCATGGCTAGCCTGGGCTATGCAGCAAGACCGTCTTGAAATTTTAAGAAAAATAAAAGCAATTATCAGACAGCACTTTTGGGAACTATTTTACACAGGGATAATATCATAAAAGGCACAAAAATGTTTATAGAGTGTGCCAAGGACATTTTCTTCTGGTGCAAGAAAAGAGGGACATTCCATGTTGAGTCTCAGCAGAGGGAAAAAAGGGCAGCATACATCCTCTACTCCACACGTGTTCAGTGACGCATAAGCCCTGAGCATACTGATTTTCCATTGCAAATAAAATTTACTTTTGAACTGTGTACATGCTGAAACAAGACAATAACTTAAGATGATAAGTTTGAGGTCAGTGTGGGTTATGTAGTGAGGCCTCATCTCTCTAAGAAAAGCTAGACAAATTTTCAGATACAGGACACATGAATGATGTCTGTAATTTTGTTCTTTGCTAGGCTTTTAGCCTTTGTTGTTTGACTTTTGAAGCGGGTGCTTCTAGTCTACGTTTTGTGTCACTGAGCCTGACCAAACTTACCACTTTCTCTATGGTTGTATATCCCCATTGGCACTTAAAATTTATAATCCAATCTATGGCTCAGAACTATATATTTCTTACCAGAATGGTATTCTTTTTATTTTCTTTTAGGAAACAATGCCTCCACCAACACATACTGCATTTTCTGGCCATCATCTACCATTTGTTGGTTTTACATATACTAGTAGCTGGTAAGTTTCAAAAATTAAGAAAAGTTGGGGAGTTTATTTTAAAAAGTAATGTAAATTGAAGCTTGAAAATGGTATACACATTGTTGTATTTATGAAATGGTTCTGGATTTAAATATGAGAAAGAAAGGATAAGCTTACTGTTGTGTCATAAATAGAATAAACTACCCAAGAACCAACTATTTGGAGGGAAATGATGAGGATAAGTAGCTCAAGAGGCGAACCCGTTGAGAATAGGGCAGGAACCAGCACCAAGGCACATAGTTAATATTCTGTGTATGTCAGTACCAACGTTTGCAACCCATTTTCATCCCACTCTCTACTCCATGTCTGTCCTCTAACTCCCCCCCCCCCACACACACACAGTGCCATAAAAAGTACAGTAATCACTTCCTGTGTGCCATAGCAGTCCTGTAGCTAATTTTCAGCTGCTGGACTTTCTTTGTTGTATAAGACTTCTTTATTTAAAATATAAGCAATTCAGAGTATCTGGGTCACACAGATGATTCTTAGCAGCCAGGATAACTTTATATTGAGGTTCACCAGTTTTAAGTGCCGTATACTATGTGACAAACACACTGAATCGCCTTGGTTTGTTCTTCTCTGTATGTGCCTAGGTAACCATTTCGTATTGAATTCTTGTGAATCTTAATCATGCTCATTCTCAGCTGATGCTCTTGCTTCCCCCATCCCTGATACTTCACACCAACTGCAGACCAGAGCTGCAAGTTCCTGCTACTGTTTTCCGTCTGTCCCCCAGATTCACAAGCTGTTCTTCTCAAGGATGGACCATGAAGATGCCTGGCTAGGGCTGAGTCCTTCCTTTCTCTCCTGCTTGGCTTAATATATTGTTCACTTTTATGTCATAAATTTTTCTCTTTTATGTCATGCCAAACACCTTACCAGACAGGTAATTATTTCTTCCATCTTAAAATGTAAAGCCCTTCTGGATCTCATATCTGATACCAGCTATTTCTTTGGTGTATAACAAAATTACTTAACTGTCCATTTTTTATACTAATCTTTCTTGAATACACTTATTTCAGATTTTTGCCCCAGTCATTTTATGCAAACTGCTTTGACCAGCTCCACTGTAGACTCCTGGGTTAACAGGTGATCTGGTCTTAGTTGCCTTTTTTCCCTTTGCCACTGTTCCATAGAAAACACTTAACTCAGTCATTTGTCTCTCTCCAAGCTTAAGTCCTCTTCTCCCCAATTTCTGAGTGTCAGATGTTCTAGGGCTCAGTCATGGGACACTCACACTTCCTAATGACATGAGACCTCTTTGTTTTCCTCTTAAAACCAGTCATCTTTTGTTTCCTGCTCTTCCATTTATTCACGGTGCTCCATTTACACAAGCAAGAGCCTTGTCTTGAGATGCTCAGGCCTTCTGTTCCTGGACTGGACTTCATCCTGATGCTACCTTGACTGGTGCCTCACACTTGACTCGCCTCAGCTACCTGCATGAGCACAGCTCCATCTACATTTCTATCTTCTTCCTCTCGGGACTTCTCTTCTCTCTTTCCTGTTTAATATTTTCTCTTTAGCAGAAATATTTTTGTACTTTTATTTCTATCTCTGTTGCTAGAATTTAAATGATTGGCAAAGAATTACCTGAATTTTTTTAGTTAAAATATAATTGCATCACTATGCTCTTGTCTTTCCTTTTTCTAATCCCTTCCATCTCTACTCCCTCCATCTCCTCTCTTGTCCTCCTCCCTACTCCCTTTCAAATTGATGCCCTCTTTTCTGTGATGATTATTATTTTACACACACATACACAAATATGTAAATACAATTTTCTGAGTCCACTTAGTGTTGCTTGTGTGTATATGATTTCAGTGCTGACTACCTGGTTTTAGATAAACAGGTAGCTCAGGTAGTCTGTTTGTCCCTCTCTCCAGCTATCATTAGTTGCCTATAATTCTTTGTCTTGGGGTAATTCACTGGTGAATGTCCATCATTTCAAATATCTTTAATATGCGTTCAGAAAAGCATCTCACTTTAAAGTTTGAATTTCAAATTTTATTAATAGACACATGCAGATGGTTTTGACTACGGTTTCAGTAAACTTGTCAAATTGTTTTTAAACTACTAATAACCCTTCAGTAAACTTTATAATTTATGGAGTTTTAAATTTAAGGATAATTTGGTAATAGAAGTTTTCTTTTTAAAATATTTCTACAAATAACTTATGTTAATTTTTTAGGAAAATTTTGATAGTCATTCTGTAGGATTCTAGATGTTTTACTGTAGACATTCAAATCTATGTCTTATATGAAGAATTTTAAAATTCTCTTCTCCAAACTTTATTGCAATATGAGCCAACATTTTTATTGTTGTTGTTTTTAATTCAGTGTCCTTTCTGACCGGAGCTGTTTAAGAGTCACAGCAGGTCCCACCTCACTGGATCTTGATGTAAATGTCCAGAGGACTCTAGATAATAACTTAGCAACTGAAGCTTATGAAAGAAGAATTAAACGGTTGGAACAGGAAAAGCTTGAACTTACTAGAAAACTTCAAGGTAAATATTTTAATATTTTTCTTATTTGAATTGAACTTACAGTATTTTGAAGTGCATTCTAAGGTATTGTTTTATCTTCAGAAGGAGTCTTTTTGTAAATGGTAAAAATGTAGTTGTAGAAATACATGCAGAAAGAGCATCATACCATTTATGTAAACATATCACAATAGTAAACAACACAGTTGTGTATTTCCACAGCTATAGATATGTACATGTAAATGTATAGAATAGAATCCCTCCGGGGATGGGAAAATGGAACTGTCAGGGAAAAGCATCTTCTCACCTTGACATAACAGTGACTCTTGATGCCATATGTCATAGTCGCTATACACTGTTAGCATCATACTCTGTGATGAGTTTAAAACACACCTTGAGAGAGGCTCTTCTTTGTTTACCGTGGCTTTGATTGTGCCCAGTCTACTTAGTTTTACAGACCCCCAGAGTCAGCGTCACATAGTTCTTCCACCTTCTGTCTCACTCGGGTCAGTCATGCTTCTCCTGCTCCCTCACTCTGCTTTCCTGTGTCTGTGCAAGGATGCCTCGTGTGTGTGTTTTGTTTCCCCATCTGAGTCGTCTGTGAGTTTGCTGCTCCCTCTCTTTGTCACTCATGATCTCCTGTTGTTCCAAATGCCTTGTAACTTTAATTGGATGACAAATGTGAGTGAAAGTAAGACAAACAATTAAGTTAATACTACTTTTCCCCAGAAAGTGTTTTTCCACTTGGCATCCAATTGGCAATTGAGCCTGAACAAGGCTAGATAGCAACTTTGATTAAATCAATCTATCTCTAATGTCAGAAGTGAAGGGAGGCTTAGGTAGAGCCTAGTAGGTTCTCTTTCTCCTTTATTTTTATATATGGGAGATCTGTTTTATTCTTCAGCCTCCTTGTCTTGCTACTTCCAAATCTGAAAGTAAGAAGTAAGTACCTTGGTTAGAAGACTATCCTTTACTGGACGCAAATACAGCAGATATATGAATATGATAAGATTGCTATCTGTGCATAGTGTACTGGTCTCCTACCTCCATGTTCCCCAGAAGGCTTGGTGGGGTTTGTTGTTGCTGTTGTTTTTATGTTTTGTTTTATTTTTCTTTTTTTCAATTTAATAGTCCTCAATTTTAGGAGACTAGCAAGCTGGCCAGTAGGAAAGGGCACCTGTTGAGAAGCCTTGATGGCTCCAGGGTAATCCTTGGAACTCATATGGCAGAAGAGAGTTGACTGTTGAAGGCTGTCTTCTGTCCTCTACGTGAGGGCAGTAGCATGTGTGTCCATGTTTATAAGACAAAATATTACAAGTAGTCTTGAGTTTAGGTCAGTCTTCAACCTGGGCAAAGTTCCAGGTTAGAGCCAATGAGACAGCCTTTCATCTTAGAATGGCTTACCCCTCTACGGTTCATCTTACTTGCTCTTTACTTTCACAGTTCCATAATGATTTTTACAAACAGGATTCTTAAGTGCTTAGTTATATATTTCAAAATTATTTAGTATCTTTTTACTTGTTACAGAAGGAACAACAGAGCAATAACCATTCCTGTTCCATTTCTTTACACATGAGTGCTTTCTATATCAAGATTAGCGTGGTTTTGTTATTTGAATTCTTTAATTTTTTTCTAAGAGAGTATTGTTATTCACGAGTTACAGTATTTGAGCAAAGCAAACTTTGATGACTAAGCTGTTTTCCAAGTCCTGAATTTAAGTGTCTTTTAAATAAACTAAAACAGTGGATTTTTTTGCTAAATAAATTCAACAGGATAAACTTTAATATGTTTTGAATCTTAATAAAAATACTTTTTAGATACTGAGATTATGATAAGATTTATAATATAGTATATCTTATACTTTTCATTCAGGGCAAGAAATATTTATCGATGACCATGCATGTAAGAGTCACGAAGCATTGTATCTATGTCTGTGATTTGTGTTACTTCACCAAGAACTACAGTTAGAGGGACCTTATTTTGGAACCCTTTCATAAATAGCACAAAAAGCTATTTTAGGACAAAGGGTGGTTTCATTTCTGATATAAATTGTTCTTTTATAAATAAATTGTTCTGATATAAATTTGTGTCTTTTGCTAGTGTCTTGAAAATAAGCCTCATTATAGTGTTTAAATTCCTTCATACATTTACTCTTCTACATACAAGTTTAAGATAAATGGATCTCTTTCTATCAAATGTTTTAACTAAATTGATAAACCAGATCACCTGTAGTTGGCTCTTTAATTTCCATATAAAGTCCAGAAGCTCTCTGTGTCTACACACTGCGTAGACCTAAACCTTTCTTCATGTCTTACTCAGCTCTTCACATGTTATATGAAATGGAATTTTAAAAAAAATCTTAAATGATGGTCTTTGCTAGGAAAAATAACCCATAAAAGTCTGAATAGTTAGTTAATTCTTTGCCATAGTTGGTCAGTAACTTCAAACTCCAAATCTCATGCATTAGAAAGTTGAGTCAGTCAAGTCTATGTATTTGGATATCTTACTTACAGACATTCTTAAGTTTTTCAGTGAGTAAATGTTCTGACTCATGGAATGATTAAAAAACTTTTGTGAGGAGATATGTTGACATTAGTTTTAAAAGTTTTAAGTCTCTGATTTTCATTCTTTTTTCTCTTCAGAATCAACACAGACTGTTCAAGCTCTGCAGTATTCAACTGTTGATGGTCCACTCACAGCAAGCAAAGATTTAGAAATTAAAAACCTGAAAGAAGAGATTGAAAAACTAAGGAAACAAGTAGCAGGTAACTTTCTGAGGTTCATCATTATTTAGTAGATTTAAGAAATGGTTTTGCCCACACTTAATTGTCTAATGAATTTTGTTGATATTAAATTATGAGTTATGACCCTGAAGAAAAGGCAAATAAAAATTAGTTCTGGTTTTATGGAATTCAAAATTTGATTTGGAAAGTAAATATATAAATTACCATTGCTACACAGGTGAAGGGGCTTTAGGGCAAGTAGAAAAGATACATAGTGAGTACATAGAAAGCACACCCACTTAGAGGGAACAGAGTTAACTAATGTAACTACTTTAGTGCTAGAATTTGCCTAGAAAATTGTATATTTGAGTGGGAAATGGATGTGAGGTTTGAAGAAGAGAAGGGTTGCTGTAGAGAAGTGAATAGCACATATATGAACATCAAGTATCAAATAACATGTTAAGGACCATAAATTTCTCTTTTAGTACTGACATTACTATGCCCTACAAAATTTCAGTATGCTGTATTTTCAATTTTTGCTCAGATGTTTTACATTTTTTTTCACTTCAAATTGAGAAGTGTGTCATTTACTTTGAGTGAAGAATTAACTTCTGTATTTCTCTGATTTTGCAATACTGTTTATGATTTCAGCTTTTTTTTTGAGTTGTTGAGGTTTGTTTTATGCCTAAGATATGGTTATCTTAACCTATATTTCTTGGTCACTTGTATGTATGTGTATTCCTGCTGTTCTAGATGGTTTGTTTTATAAATATTTATTAGTTCCAATTGGTGGAGAATATTTTTGAGGTTTTTTTTATAGTTGATTTCTAATATTGGTTTTTTGTCTAGTTCTATTATCCATTATTAAGACATGCATGATTTCCCTCCTGCTGAGCAGCCTTAGGTCTAATTAGAGAGCTGTTGGTTGCTGCCAGGATGTGAGGCCACTACTGCACCCTTGGGAATATCTCTCATAATGGTCATTGTTGTGCTTCATAGTCACACTGGCATCTCTTCATTGCCAGGTGGAGCAGAAGCTAATTCCCTGTTTGTTCTCCACTGACACTGTGGGAACCTCTTCCTCTCTACCAGTTGTTGTTTAAACATATCCTGTGGGTGTGCTTTGGCATTTCATTGTAGCCTCAGGCTGGAAATTCAAGTTGAGCTCCCATGATTGGCAGAAGACAGCATAGAAATACAGAGGTTTCAGAGATGCTCTTGCCTCTTGAGTGCTAGCATTAAAGGTGTGCACCACATATAATGTGTGTTTCTGTGATGTGTAAGCCAAATATAACACTAGTTTTCTAAGATTTTTTTTTTTATTTGCCTATTGTTAATAATTTTGGAGAATGACAGGACCTTTCATGGCCCACTGAACATGACACAAATACCTAAGATGTCAGACAGTTCTGGTTACCTGAGACCAGCCTGGGGCAGTGGCTCCTCAGACACTTCTGGTCACCTGAGACCAGCCTGGGGCAGCGGCTCCTCAGACACTTCTGGTTGCCTGAGACTAGCCTGGGGCAGTGGTTCCTCAGACACTTCTGGTTGCCTGAGACTAGCCTGGGGCAGCGGCTCCGAGTTTGTTGTTTCACCCCAGTGGGAATTAAAGCCGGAGCCTTCTTGTCCATATACAATGCTGAGACTGCCTTCACTAGGTAGTATTATGGAAAAGTAAGACGAACTTTCTCAAGAGCTGGAAAGAGTGTCAGAGAATAGAAAAGCTGTTGGATTTCCTTTGTCCAGGATTTTTATAGGGTAATGACAGAAACTGCACAAAGACAGATGTAGTCTCTCTGGAGGTTATTAAGTACCTGAAGACCAGGATGCCCTGTGTGTGTCTCCCTGAACCAGTCAGGGAATGATCATGTTCTGTTCATGCTTGTTCACATGCAGTTAGGAATAGTTGAAGCCCGCCTTTATCCATCACTGTCTCTGGTTTAGTTAACTGACCTTGACTGATTGCTAGCTGTTAAGTTACTTGAACATTACTGCCTTTTGACCTTGCTGGTGTCTTGCTAACTACTCATTATATTCAGCTTTGTTTTTTTTCAGAGCCACTGAAAAGTAGCTCAGTCTTATTGATTAGCTGTTTATCTATGGGATGGTATGTGGTTTCTTTCCTAAAATAGGTCTAGCACTTTAGAAGCCATTCTTTCTTGTTACATCTTGGTTTTAATAAACATAGGCTCATTTTGTATTAGTTTTAAGTAATTTAATTATAACTTTGATTTTAGAAAAAAATCCTGTTATTTGGCAGTAATTTTCCAAATGAAGTCTTTGGCAACATATTCAGAATATAATTAATCTGTTTTATAAAATTTTCCCAAATGAAGAGAACTACCAATATGTTTTTAATCCAAAAAATGGGGAAAATAAAATAAAAATTAACTCTCTTTCTAAATAAATACTGCTATTAGTTATTATGCTCATTAATATTATGCTTTTCCTTTGTTTAGATTGTATGTCTGAATTAAAGTTTTTTTTTTTTTAATTAGAAGTAAATCATTTGAAGCAACAACTTGAAGAAGCTAATTCTGTGAAACGAGAGCTAGATGATGCTTTCAGGCAAATCAAGGCTTTTGAAAAACAAATCAAAACCTTGCAGCTGGAAAGAGAAGAGCTAAATAAGGTATGCGTATATGAATGGATCCTTCAGGCCAATTCTACTGGCTTTGTCATGTGTTGTCTTTTCTAGTTATAGTATTGGAAGTATTCCTAGTAAATGGCAGTGCATTTGCATGCTAGCCTGAAACGTTAGTTTTAAATGGTTTAATTTTTTTAAAGATTGATTTTATTTTCAACTATGTGTATCTTTGTGGGGTTATGTGCATATAAGTGTATGTTCTACTCAGTGCATAAGATGGCTCAGTTGGTGTCCAGTCCTCAGAGGCATTCTGTCCCCTGGCACTGGAGTTACAAGCAGTTATAAGTTGTCTAATATGAGTGCTGGAAACTGAAGGTGGATCCTCTGTAAGATCAGTAGGTAATCTTAACCACTGAGCCATCTCAACCCCTTACATTTTTAATAATTATTTGGTGTATCACATTTTTCATTAGCTAGTATTAAGGGAACTCAAATTCTTGAGGTTTTAAACTTCAAAATCTTTGTTCGCAAAGTTAAAAACTTTGACTTAGAAAGGAATGTTACTGAAAAAGACATAATAAAACAAATAGACTCTTAGTCTATAAAATTTTTAAATACAGATCTTATATTGTAGTTTTAATTTGTATTTTCTAATTTATAATGTGGTCATGTATCTTTGACATATGTTCATTACATATTTTCATTATAATTTGCTATTGTGAACACTAATAGGTTATAATTTAAAATATCCTCCAAGATTTATTTAGTCACTCTTTAAATGCTATTTTCTATTCCATAGCGGCATGGGGGAAACTGCTTATTTTTATAAGAGCTTTTGTAACATTTAAATGGTACTAGGCATTGCAACAAGATTGATTTTTAACTAAGATTATATAACATCCCAATAGAGAAAATAGGAAAAGACCTGTACCTCCTATTGGTAAGTACTATGAATGTCATTAACAACAACAAACTCGGGATGAACGACAGTAGTAGATAGTAGTTTCTGGTACAGAATAAATTGTACTTGGTGATTTTATATACAAAATACTGATTCATTTTGAATGAAGTCTTTCTAGAGATGAATTTAAGTCTTACTATCAGTAAGAAAATGAAATTGAAATAAACCAACCTTATGCTGATCAGGGAGCTGTTACAGATGAAATTGAATTAGATGAGCACACTTTTAGTTTCTACTTACTGCAGTTTTGAGTTTTGGTTTGTATAGATCCATCTCAACCTAGAGGTAGTATAATAGCACTTGGCATTTATGACAGCAGTTCTTTAATAATAATGTAGTCATGTTAGTGGTTTGTAGGCTTAAATGTATTGATAGTATTATAAAGTCAAATTTAATTAACATAATAAACATAAAATTCCAATATCTTGGTTTTTAGGAACAGATATTTGGCAGTTTTTTGTACTAAAAGCCTTGTTAGTTTGTGTTGAAAAGACAAATTATCCCAGTAAGGTGTAATGATAAAATAGCAAGTCACTTGGTTAATGGCCTCCTGGCAGGAAAGGAAGATTCTTCTCTTTCCTCCTGACCAATGCTTATTTGCTTTTGTCTTTTTGTAATAACGACCTGACAGTTGTAAAATGATATCTAATGCTGATTTTGATTTTTCATTTCTGTGATTAGTTTATCTTGAGTATTTCTTTATATAGCTGTTGGCTCTTGTATGTCTTCCATGAAGTACTGTCCACTCCTCTGGAAGAGGATGGTAATATACACTCATTCTTTCTGAGAAGGCCTTCAGCCAACCACAGTCTTATAAATTGTAAATGTGCATTCACCCAACCAGATCAAAAGTTCTGCTACTGGCTATGAGGGAGTGGTTTATTCCTGTTAAACTCCAAGCCTGCCAATGCGTAACTAGCTACCTGGCTATGTGTCCTAAGAATTCTGTTTCCTTTTTTCCAATATGGCTGACCAGTTACGTGTAGACAGGACTTAGTTCTTCCCTCAGCTGTGCGATGGTGCCTCTGTCATACAGCAGATTTCTCCTAGTCCATATTCCTGAAAACTGTGATGAGATTTCAACTAAAGTCATATTTCATCACTGGTAAATTATGGAAGAATTAGCTGTACTCCATTATATCAGAGTTCATGTATGTTTATTATTCTGAATATGCATATAAATACGTGCATGGCAGATTACTATAATCATTTGTAATCAGTAGATAACATCAGTTTTGATCTCCTACACAACTCTGGAAACTAACTGGATACACCCTTCAAGTGAGGAATCTGTATTATAGATTTATAACCTCCAAAATGTTTGTGCAGGTGTTAATATTTGAAGAAAAAGACAATGAGTCTCCCCGGAAGTGTAAAGAGAAATGTCTTGGACCTCTTCTCTGTGACTTTGGAATAAAAATTAAGTATTCTAGGCCTCAGCTAATCTTTAAATAATCGGCTTCACAAAAGAAATCCCTATAGCCCAGGGCACATGCAGCCTCACTTGAAATACCTTTAGAAGGGGAATAAATTTTCTACTATTGAAATTTGTCATGAATTACTTTCTATGGCTCACATTTAGGAAAGGCTTCAAGTTTCAGTGACATTTGTTTAGGTGGCCTAATTGTAAAAAACATGAAAGCTGTTTCTGTCCAGTGCCACAGTCATTTTAAGTTATTTAAATTGTATAAGATGGCTCAATTGGTGTCCAATCCTCAGTACTGCCTAAACAGACATGCCAATGACTATAATTCCTGCACAAGGGAGATGTAGACAAAAAGATCAGAAATTCAAGGCTGTCCTCACCTACCTGTTGTTTATGGTCCACCTAGGATCCATGTATCCCTGCCTCAGTAACAAGAATGAATAAGCAAGCAAACAAAAGGAGCTCTTTCACGAAATTGCTTGCTTTAAAAAAATATATTATTTTACTATATTCTAAATATCTTTAAATTTTATGTTTTCTTTCTGGCTTTTGTGAGCAGTTAACACTGCTAACACTAATCAGTTCTTATTAATAGGATATATTTTATATTTTTTCAAGATATTCTATAAATAATAGCTACTTTGTATCTGACTTTATGTTTTTATGGTTTCCATCCTTTGTAAAGTTACTGTGTTAGCTGGGACCTCAGAATAATGCTGGATAGAAATAATAGCATTAGGCATAAACCTGTTGATTTTAAAGAAAATGCCTAGAGCATTTTACTACTGATACTTGCTATATATGTTCTTGTAAAATATTTTCCAATAGGTTAAGGTAATTGCTTTCTGTTTTTATTTTGCTACTCAATTTTTACTATTAAATATTGAGTTTATACAATGTTCATTCTTATATACTATTTATATGATTCTGCTTTAAAAATTTATATGCTGAATCATATTAAAAGAGTTTTTGTAATATGAAACATTTTTTAGTTTAAATTATCCATGTATCATTTTCTACTGATAATATGATAATATGGGTCACATTTATGTAGAAGATTATGTTTAAAAGCAGTTTTAAATGCCATCCATGTATATTTGTATATAGATACATATATATATATACCACATACATATGTTTCATCTTTACAACTCATGAGTTATGTATTATTTTATTAGTCCTGTTTGACTAATACCGAAGCTGAATATTGAGGTGTTAATTAGCTCAGGGTCATTGGCAATAGGAAATGGTAAAGCTAGCATTTCTGTATATGTTGAGTCTAAGTAAAATGCTTATTTCTAAGGATTTCATACATCACTGGAAATGATTTGCTCATAAGATTTCTTAATCACTTTCTTAGTTGGCCTACACTTCGACTTCTCTTGACTGTTTTTAATATAAGATCATTCAAGTTTCAGAAGGGGTGAGACAGTGTGCTTCCTTCTTGCTGGGAAGGATCCACTTATTTCTTAAGTGGACTCTTGTGAAATCTGTCTCTTTTTCCTTTATATTTCAGACTGTCTCCTCTAGTTGAACTTTTTCGGGGGGCTCTTTTGGAGGCCCACCACTCAGCTCCCAAATAAATACACTATTATTTTCTTATTATAAGCGAAGCCTTTTTTTTTTTTTTTTTTTTTTTTTGCAAGTTTTTCTTAAATTATCCCATCTGTCTTTTGCCCCTGGACTTTTACCGTCATTCTCAATACCTTTCTTTACTTCTTACTCTATCTTGCTGTGAGCTGGTGACCAGGTGACTGACCCCCATGTCCCCCCGATGTCCCCCCGATGTCCCCCCCGATGTCCCCCGATGTCCTCCCGATGTCCTCCCCGATGTCCTCCCGATGTCCCCCCGATGTCCTCCCGATGTCCTCCCGATGTCCCCCCATGTCCTCCCGATGTCCCCCCGATGTCCTCCCGGTGTCCCCCCGATGTCCCCCCCGATGTCCTCCCCTCCTTCTCCTTTTCTTGCTCCTTGATCTTCTCTTCTCACACTTCTCCTTCTATCTCTTCTCTCTGCCTGTCAGTCCCGCCTATCCATGCTATTGGCCATCCAGCTCTTCATTAGACCAATCGGGTGTTTTAGACAGGAAAAATAGCACAGCTTCACAGAGCTAAACAAATGCAACATAAAGAACACAGCACATCTTTGCATCATTAAACAGATGTTCCACAGCACACACACAAGGGAAACACATCTGACGTAACATTTTACAATTTTTTTCCTATAGCTTTATTGCAGCACCAACTTTCAGTATATATGAAACCGTGTGTTGCTTTTTAATTTTAAAAAATTAGTTTTAAATACTTTTGTACTGTTCATTTTCTCCTTGAAAATTTTTTTTCTTATAAATGCATCTTAAGTTTTTCTCTGCAGGAAATTATGTTATTTTTGTTGATTTATTATTTCATTGAAGTGCCTTGAAGCATGTCAATTGTATATCTGTTTGAAATCTACTGTGCTTTGCTTCATGGCTTAGAGTTTAGTGTCATTTTAAAAATACTCAGTGTACATCATTGAAAAGACTATATATTCCCAAGACAGTATGCAAACTTCTATGCACAGAAAGCTTACTAGAACTTTTAAACTCTTTTGTGAGGGAGGGAATGTAGACTGAGTCCAATTGTATATAGCCCAGGATAGCCTTCTACTCAGTGCATAAAACTAGGCTGACTTCAAACTCAATCTAACCCTCACAAATGCTGGGTCTCTAGGTGTGGCCTCTACTTCTGCTTGTTTTTATAACCATTGCAAATAACGTTACTAATTGGTGATTAGGAAATTGAAATTCTTGCTGTGGTGATTTATTTTCTAATGTTCTCTAGTTTGGGCAATTTCTTTTAATGAACTTTAAGACTACCTTACAGAATTCACTAAATGTTGGAATGGTATGGCTTCCTTTCTATTGAGTTCTGTGATTGTTAAGTAATATTCCCAATCCTAACAATGCTTTTCTACTAAGGTCTAGGTTTTGTTTGTCTGGTATAACTAACTACCTTTGTCTGGTGAGTCTGATGCCTTTTATCTACTTTGGTTCCTGATATGTGTGGATATGTTTCTTATCATTTTCCCCCTTCATTTGTCATACTGTGCTTCTTTTGTATCCTTATTTTAACAAAATAGAATTGTGCTAAAATACATGTGACATATTTCCCATCTTAGCCATTTTGAGTCATAGTTCATCAGTGCTCTGTTCATCAGTATTGCTATAAATCCAGTATCCAGATGTTTTTGTTTTGTTTTGCTAAGTAATGTCTTATCTTTGTTTTCTTGTTTATGTTTTAATTTCTACTAGTTCTGGTCTTTGGATATTTGCATTTAAATTTTACTTGGCTTTTAACAAAATATAAATATATTAAACTGGTCACCAAAATTCTTAAGAGCCTTTAATTCTGTATTTTCTTCCAATTTATATGCAGTTTTCACAAATATTTAGCATGTATATTTAATAGGAACTGTAATCAGACATTTAAAATAATATAATCTATACACTTGTCTTTCTATAGCCGTTTTTCTTTGTCCTGAAATAATGGTGTAGAGTTTCCTTCAATGCAGATCTGGCAGTGGTAAACTCTCAGTTTTTTCCATACTTTAGAAGTAACTTTTCCAAGTATACAGTATCGTTTTCTTGTCTCTGAGTGACTTTTCCACTCTTTCTGTCACTAGTTGTCTCTTTTGATTTTGATGAACAATTTTTGTTTTTCTGAGAGTAAATGTAAATGATTTGCTCTAACCCCAAATTTCTTTTTATTTCAAATGTATTCCATTTTGTGAGTGTGTGCATGTATGCACATGTGTCTTTATGCACGTTTGTGCACCTATTGTGGCATGGGTATAGAGGTCAGATTAGCAATTTGAAGAAGTCAGTTCTGTCCACCTTCAGGACCCAAGGATCAAATGAAGTGCCCTTCCCCAATGACCCATCTCACTAGCCTCCACAGCCTTTATTTCTGTATCATTTTTAATTTTACATGTATGCGTGTTTTGTTGGCACTGTTTGTATGCCTAGTGCTGAAGGAAGCTGGCATAATTTCTCCTGGAACTGCAGTTACAGATGGCCATGAGCTTCCCTACATGGGTGTCAGACATCAAAGCCAGGCTCTCTGGATGACCACCTATTGCTTTTTACTGCTGAACCATCTCACCAGACCCCAAATTTCTTTGGAGATTTTTATTTTTGTTATCCAGTTCAATTTTTACACATTTCTGGGTTTAGGTCTGAATTTCTTTTTTTTTTCCTTCATAAATAAAAAGATTTCTATGCTACACATGTGTGCTTCTAATTTTGATGTATATTTCTTTAATGTCTAAATGTTCTATAGATTCTTTAATGAACCTATGTGATAGTTTCTATTTGCCTTTTCTCATTTCCCAGTATTTATGGTGACTCCTTTTATTTCTTCTAGTGTCTCATATATACAGTCTTATGCCAGTATCAAATGACATCCAAGTACTTGGTTGTTTATTTTTATTTCCTATTGTTGCCATTAGTTCCTTATAGTGGTTTTGGTCTATGGTTCATGTTTATTTGCTGTTAATATTTGAATAAGCCAAATTTCCTTGAAGCTGCTTCTTCCAGTTGCACTGACCTGAGTCTGCAGAGTACCTCTAAATCAGTAATCCCAGATTTAGGAATCTTTCTCCTTGTTATTGGTCTAGGACTTAATGTCCTCAGTAAAAAATAAGGGGGAGGGGAACAACTTTATTGTTTATTATTTGCAATTATTCGATTTAATTAAAAAGAACTTTCAAGTATTTATTAAGTTTTACAGATTATTTTAACATCATAGTTTATATTTCTACATTCTATTCTTCAGTTGCCTCTTTGCACTTGTATGTCAATGTAAAAGTCTGACAGTTGGTGCTGGAGAAGGCTCACAGATTGACAGCACTGACTGCTCTTGCAGAGTTGGGTTCCTGTGGAAGCCAACAATTGTCTATAACTTCAGTTTCTTGGGTTCTGATGCCCTCATGTGGACTCAACAGGTTCTGGGTACGCATGACTCACATATATAGTACAGGCTAAACACACATACACATAAATAAAAATAAATTTTAAAAATGAGTTCAAGAAGGTGAACACGGCATCATTCCTTTAGAAGTAGTCCATTTCCTTTAGTATTGTCCTGAAGTGAATGATTTTGGATCTTCATGACTTAATAATAGCTACTTTCATGGCCAAATGTCTCTGGGTTGCAGATTTGGTAACGTATATTCTTTTTACAAAACTGTAGGAACTAGTCCAGGCTAGTGAGCGATTAAAAAACCAATCCAAAGAGCTGAAAGACGCACACTGCCAGAGGAAACTGGCCATGCAGGAGTTCATGGAGATCAATGAGCGACTAACAGAATTGCACACCCAGAAACAGAAACTTGCTCGGCATGTCCGAGATAAGGAAGAAGAGGTGGACCTGGTGATGCAAAAAGCTGAGAGCTTAAGGCAAGAGCTACGCAGAGCAGAAAGAGCCAAGAAAGAGGTCAGTAGCCAGGCAAATCCCAAAATATCTGTGGAGTAGTGCTTTGAACTACACTTAGAGATTAGTGAAGTAATGTGCATTCCATTCTTTAAGTTTTGTAAAACGTTATTTTGTAGCTTGGTACTAGAAGCTAGTGTTAGTCTCACCATTTGAGCTATACATTTTTGAAAAACTAACCATATAATCTGCCCTTTTTATTTTGAAGCTGGAAGTTCACACTGAAGCTCTCATTGCTGAAGCATCAAAGGACAGGAAGCTGCGTGAGCAGAGTGAGCATTATTCTAAACAACTGGAAAATGAATTGGAAGGACTGAAGGTATCACTTGACCTTTATGACTCCTGATGAGTTTTCTTCTCTGCAAGCTTGATAAGAGTGCTCACTTATTAACCCTTTTTTGGTGACAAATGAAAAATACCTGTGCTTCCAGTCTAGTAGTCTTAATTCTCATCCTTACTAGCAGGGAGCTGATAGAGATTTGCTCACCATATTCAAGTTGGTTTAGTGGAGAGTAGAAATCCACGAAGGACTGCCTGCCTGAACAAGATTCCTGGTAATCTGAATGCATGTTGTAATAATCAAGATTTCCTGTTTGCCACTTTTGTCTCGTTGTGACAAAACATTTGATTAAGGCACCTTAAAAAAGGAACGTTTATTTTGGTTGACAATTTGAGGGTGTTGTTCATCATGGCAAGGATGATATGACAGCAAGATCCTGAGGTCATATCACGTCTGCAGTCTAGTGCTCATCTCACCCTCCTCTGTTTGTTCAGGGCTGAACTCTGGGCTGTGTCTTCCCACCTAGGCTACACTAATCTAGAAACTACCTCATAAATGTGCCTGAGGTCTGTGGTAATTCTTAAGCCCATGAAGTTAACAGTCAAAATTAACCATCATGATACTACCAGTTTTATAAATGACCTGAGAGAAGCCAGCTCTGCCAGATGACGCAGTTTTAAGTTCTAGCCTGACCAGTTACTAGCAATGTAATGCTGATTATCTTAATTTTCTCAACTATAGCTTCTGTTCCAGGGGTCTGTAAGTGCATATGCAAGCTCCCTCTCATAGTGCTCAGTACGTCTTCCCACAGTGATGGCATTGCAGATGTTGAATGTCAGAATCAACTGCCTGGCATCTTAAGAAGCCACCCTTTTGTGTTGCTTTGAAATCCTTGTAGCAACTGCACCATGGTTTAAGGACTGACCCACACATCTGTTTCTTCACCAGAATTATCACTAGTGTATTCAAAACATAGACAAATGCATTATTAACCTGCCCTGTGTACATGGTATTTTAAAAATACTTTTTAAATGCACATGTTTTACAGTGAGTCAGTCATGTGACAGAATTGGCCATAACTGTGATGGCTGAATATCAGAAAAAAAAAATGGTTTTTCTTTCCCTTAATTCAGAAGAACTAGAGAGTGAAACCTGAAAGTCTTAGACATTTATTTTGCTTAGCTCTCTCATTACTGGGGCCAAAGTACCTGAGAAAGCAATATCAGAGAAGGAACTGCTTGTTTCTCCCCACTATTTGAGAGACCCTATTTGTAAGACCTGGTTGATTGATTTTGGGCCTGATACAAGGCAGATCATAGTGATGGATGCATATGAAGGAAGAAAATGTTTAGCTTTTGGCAGACAGGATGAGAAAGGGGCAAAGTGGGGAGTAGACAGAGTAAACAACCCTCAAGAATATGCCTCCTTCCCAGCCAGGACCACTGCTTCCTTTCACTGCCTTCCCAATAAGTCCATCAAGGAATTAATCTGTGCGAGAGCAGAGCTTTTATTATCTGTTGCTGTCACAATGTTTTCACAGGCACATCTCGTAGCTAGAGACACCTCACAGACTAATCAAGTTAAGAATCAACATTAACCCATCACAGCATCTTTTCCTTCTAGTTCTATCCAGTTTTCTCAATGGTAGTTTATTTAATTAAATATTTTGAGATGTATTTACTTTTATGTTACATGTGTAAGTGTCTAATGTCCATGTATGTCTGTGTACCAAATGTGTGCAGTGCCTACAGATGTTATAAGAGGGTCATGTCCCCTGGAACTGGAGGTCCAGATGGTTGTTAGCTGCCATGTGGGTGCTGGGAATCCAACCCAGGTCTTGTGGAAGAACGATCAGTACTCTTCACCACTGAGTCATCTCTCTAGTCTCTCCTTTTCTTTAAATATTTTAGGTTGGCATATAAATGAGTAGATTTTATCATAACATCTTCATACATAAAACATAGCTTTCATTTGAGAAAATTGAAACCCAGAGGAATGAAGAGTTTTGTAGTCATATTGACAATGTGTAATCTAAACTAGGTTTTCTAATTTTTGGTACTATGTTTTATATAGTAGTACGCTAGTCTCTTTTTCTATGGTAAACATTGATACATTGAAAATTCATAATTACAAATCAGATTTGATATAATAATAGTACTATGTAGTAAATAATACATTTAAAGATTTTATATTAGAGTCTATCATTAAAAATGCTTTTTAAAAATGGGCTATGGAGATGTTTTAATCAATAAAATGCTTGCTATGAGGTATGAAGACCTGAATCGGATCCCAGGAACCCACATAAAAAGCCAGGAATAGTGTAGTGTGTCTGTAACCCCGGTGCTGGGGAGGTAGAGACAGGTGGATTTCTGGGTTTTACTGCAGCCAGTCAGCCTAGCAAATCATCAAACATTGTCCTCATGAAATACCTGAAATAAAAAGAGGGCATATCTTCTGAGAAAAACATTCTCCAGATGGGCTCACTAAGTGTTTTCTGTGTATGAACATACAATATATAATGTCCTTACCTTATTTTACTTACCTTTGGTATAGAAATTTCCCTTTTTGGCCAATATCATCTTTATTATAAGATTCCACATCATTTGGTATATAATATACAAGGACAGTGATATCAGGTGATAATAACTATAATCTTAATTTGATAAAGTTTTTTTTAAGGCAGTTATATCAGTTCTAGAAGGTTTTTCAAAATGCCACTGACTCATGAAATCTTGGTTTGAGGACCTTGGTCTCAAAGTGTAAGTAGGAGTTAGGCCAGCAAAGGCCGGAGCATTTCTGGCTGGAGGAGCTGGAAGTGGATTACTGTTGTGATACTTTTCTAGCTTCATATAAATGCTGTTCTGCTTGAACCTTGTGTGAAGACAGTGTTACAGTATCAGTAAGTGGACAGTTTTTGTTTGTTTGCTTGCTTGCTTTTGTCTTGTTTGGTTTTAATCTCTGATAAAGGAGAAATAGTTTGTCCTTACTAACTTTTTCTAGGTTTTCTACATTGTTTTGTCCTGCAAAGTTTTGGGATTGATCTGACTGGGGATTAAGGAACAGGAAAATGGGATTGAGGTGTGTGGAGAGGAATTCTGATGGAGGCACACCAGCAGCAGCTGGGAAATTCACACATCACAACATAAAAAGAAGGCAGACAGGTTTAGCTGACCTCAGTAGGTCTCTGTGGAGGAGTACGCTCAGGTTTCTGTCACCCAGGAGGCCCTCTTTGATGGTTTCTGCAAACACTGATTTTGGCTAAAGGTAAACCTTTTGTAAACACTTACTCTGACCAGGGGAAAGTTTAGCCATTCCTTTGACCCTGGCCTGGAAAAGGCTTTGTCATTTCCATGGATCTGAGGCACTGGGGTCCTTGACATGCTACGTTCTTGTTAATAATATACATCTACTCAAGACTATCTGCTGTTGTTACCTACTCATTCCTTAGGATATTTTCCTAAAATAGGACTTTCTATACAGAAGGTTTATAAATATAATTTTAAACCATATTATAGTTCTTTTAGGGGTTGTAAGAATTTTTATTCCAGTAAGAATAATTTTCGGTGGTATTTGGTGACACTGGGCTGTAATCTCATCTACTTGGGAGGCAAAGGCAGACGAGTTGCCAGGGTTAAAACCTGATAACTTAATGAAAACCTGCCGAAAGGAAGACTACATAAAGAGGGATGGAGGTAAAAGCTCAGTGTAGAGACTTGCCCAGTGGTTTAACTTCCAGTGCTGCTGAAAATGGACAAGAATGACTTTAAAAGAATAAAGAAAAAAACTTGTACAGTAGGAGTCCCTCTTCTGATAGTGTGCAGAACATCATCAATAGAGTTTTGAGGTACTGAGCAACATTATGACCAATGGTCCTTACAAGTATGTATAGCTTTTACCCAAAAATAGTTGTGTGCAAGTATGTGTGGTAAACTCAGGAGTTGTCCATCAGGTAAGCCACAAAACAAATCTCAATAAATGTAAAAAGATTGAATTCCTGCAAAGAGTCTTCTCTAGTCACAAAGGAATGGAGCTGGAAACCAACAGGAAAAAAAACTGGGATGCTCAAAAAGATGTGGACATTAAAACATCTGAGTGAAAGACAAAACACAAGGGAATTAAGATGGGAGTTGGAACACTCAGGTACTGTGACAATGGCATTCAAAGGGGACAGAAGAGCAAGCTAAATTCAGAGATAACAGAAGGAGAGAGCAGAGAGCTGAGGGTAGTGCACACAGATGATCACTCAGGAGGTACAGGTAGGGATAAGAAGAACAGGAGATTTAGGTCATTTGGGGTACCTAGTCAAAGGTCAGCCTGAGTTACACAAGTTCTCCTCTCAAAACATTAGGTCAAAAATAATAAAATAATGGATAAAAATAATAGTCAAACCTTGTTTGAGAAGATTTACACAATTGACAGACCTTTAGCTAGACAGCACAGAAAAGGGAGAGAGGAGGAAGGGAGGATGCAGATATTTAAAATCAGAAACAAGAGAAGTTGTTTTGCTCATGGCCAACAGAGAGTGAAAGAACTGTCTGCCACTAGAACAGATGACCTAGATGAAGTGGACACATAACCAAAAAAGACTCAAAGTGAAGTAGAAAGTCGGAACAGATTATAGCAAATAAAAAAATGAACATTTAAAAAATGTTCTGACAGCATTAAATATCAGACTTCCCACTAGTGAACCACTAGACACATAAAGGACAGTTACCTGAACAAATCAGCTTAAAGGAGAAAATAGTTATTTTGCCTATGGTCTCAGGTTGAAGCCCAATGTTACTGGCTCTGGTGATAAACTACATGGCATGATCATATCCTGTAGTGGCCAAGACTGTTCAGTCATGAATGCAGACTGGGGGACCAGCTCTCACTCTGCCCAGGGTAGTGGAAAGGATGCCCCAGAGTCATGCAGGAAAAAGGTGTAGGGCCAGTGCTCGTGTTCTCAAGATAGCTTTATTACTGCGTCTTCACTTCTCATTTTTCTCTCTCCTTAGTCTCTTCTAAGTCTCTGCTTCCTATTATTCTTTTCACACAAAACTTTAGCTATTATACCAGCTGATATTGAAGGCCATTTTACATTTTTTAAGTAAATAGTAGAGATACAACCATACTATAGATACATAAAAAACACAAGTTGTGTGTGTGTGTGTGTGTGTGTGTGTGTGTGTGTGTGTGTGTGTGTGTGTGTGTTTCAGACATGTAAAAGCCATGCAGGCCATACATGACATAGCCAGGGCAAGACTTCAGTGTCAGTCAGGTTCTTGGATCTCTAGTCTATGAAGCAGGCACAAAGACATGTAGCAGTACAAGAGACAGTGACTTAGGAATTGCCCAGACACTTAAGACATATACTTTACCCTGCATAGACAATTAACTGGACCCTGAATTTTATAACACAAATATATATGTATAGGAAGTTAATTATTAAGATTGTGAATTATGTTTATATATGTTATCTATTAGGCCTTTTCTGTCAGGAAAAAACTGGCACTGAAGTTGTTATATGCCTGACCTTGCTAGACTCCTAGGAACTTGTCCTTGAGCACTTCATCTCCAGGGCAACTAGCCTTATTTCGAATTTGCTGAGGTCATAGCTAAAGGCCCGGCTGTTTCTTGAAAATATATTTTATTCATCAAAATGAAATGAGAAAAAAGTCATCCTTCTGACAAGTCACTGCCAAGGGGCTATGGAAAGAATCCCATAGCTACTCTTTTAGGGAGGTAAGGTGGTGGCGCGTAAGCAAGTTATAGATGCAAAACAACTGATATCCACAGCGAATCATCCTAGTGGCTTTGCTAGAGGGGCCAGTATCATAAATGCCATATACTTGGACTCTTCCATGGACTTTGCCTAATGGGGTTCTCTAACACAGAGTCGTTCATGTGGTAGATCGACCTGTAAAATACTGGCTGTCGTCTGCCGTATACTCCCATGGCCCTCGGCAGGTCATGCACTTATTGACAGAATAATCCAGTGATGAGAACATGTCACCATGGGGTTAAACATTTCTGGAGACTCTAATCAGATTAATCACACAAGGAGGAAAAAGTATGTCTGCCGGAAAAGAAGCTCTTCCTCATCCTGTGTGACATAATTCTGCATTTAAAAAGTTCCAAAAAATACTGATAAGAATATTAGAGTTTATAAGCAAATTTACCAAGTTTTCAAGGTTTATAATCAAAACCTAAAAGTTTATTGTGCTTTCCTAAGTCAGCAATGAAATCTGTGAAGGGGCTTAAGAAATCAAGTCCATTTATAGTAGCATCTACTTAAAAAATAAAAATTTTCAAAATGAATAGGAAAATGAAATTCTGAGTCGTAGAGCAAAGAGTAAGGAAGAGCCGCGTGAGTGATATGGCGGGTGTTGTACATAGAAGGACTCAGCACTGCTAATACACCAGCAGCGCTCGATCATGTACAGTGGGAGCTCAACCTCCATCAAAGTCCCCGTAGCCTCTTTTGAAAAATTATCAAATTTATATGTAGTTTAAAGGGTCTAAATAACCAAAATGATTGTAGAAAAGAAGTCTTAAGATGTAGTACTTAGAAAATGCAATTTCAAGATTGAAAACAGAGTCAAAATAATTCAAACACTGTGATGTAATACAGTTAGCCAGGTAGAGTACTGGACTTTACTTATAAGGGTCTGTAAGGGATAATGTTACATTGTAAATAATTATCCCGCCTACAAGTTTAATAAAAACACTGATTGGCTAAAGGCAGACAGGAAATGTGAGCGGGGCTACCAGACTAAGAAAACTCTGGGAACAGAAAGAACAGAGCAGAAATGCCACAGAGACTCCAGAAGAATCAGAGAACAACTATGCTGCTCTGAGAAAAGTGGGACTATGGGACTGTAGGCCAAAAAGTCTGGGCCACAAGGCAAGACCAGAAAGTCCAGTCCAGAAACCTCTTACAACAGTAGTCCAGAAATAAATACATATATCTGCAGTCACTTGACTTTTGACAAATGTTCTGTTCATGGGAAAGGAACAGTCTGTTGATGTTTTGGTTGTTACCCTGTAATGGCTGAACTGTCTCTCCTGCCTAGGAACAGCCTCTAACACTGTTCTCTAAAAACTTTCAATACAATTCCTCATGTTGTAGTTACCCCCAACTTTATAATTGTGATTTTGCTACTGTTGTGAATTGTAATGTAAATATTTTTGGAGATAGAGGGTTTCTAAAGAGGTTGAGTTACACAGGTTGACAACCACTGCTCTAACAGATGTGTTTGAACAACTAGGGTTCATATGCAAGAGTTAATTTGAGCCCTTGCTTCAAAATTAACTTAAAAATAGGCAATCAAATTTAATATGTGAAACAAGAAATAAATTTCTTAGACACCTTTGATAGATTCATAAATAACACTGAAAGAATAAGCAACAAAAGAAAGACTTATCAAAACTGAGTACAGACATTGCTGAGAAAGTAAAAGGGTGGCTTACGGAATGTAAGTATTCATCTAGTGATGTGATGGTGTCCATGGTATATAAAGGGCTGCTACAGCTCAACAACAAAAACAACCCAGTCCAGAAATCTGTGCAAGTGGTATATCATTAAAGAAAATATATAAATAGCCAGTAAGCATATGAAAAGACATATCATCATTAATTACTAAGAGAATACAAAGAAAAACCAAAATGAGACACCACTTTACACCGTCTACTAGCAAGGAGAGAAAGGGATGGGGAGAGAAAAGAATAGTAAGTCTTATAAGGGAGTAGGGGATTGGAATCTTTGTACATAACTGATGAAAATTTAAAGCTGTGTATCAACTTTGGAAATTTCTTGGATCCTAGAAAGATGGGCACAGAAGTGCCACAGACTCAACAGTCTATATCGTGTGTGTGTGTGTGTGTGTGTGTGTGTGTGTGTGTGTGTGTGTGTGTGTGTGTGTGTGTAAGTATAAAGGTAGGTAGGTAGGTAGGTAGGTAGGTAGGTAGGTAGGTAGGTAGGTAGATAGATAGATAGATAGATAGATAGATAGATAGATAGATAGATAGATAGATAGATAGAGGTTCATCCTAAATAATTGAAAATTGGTATTCTGATATATTTATTTATAGAAGTGTTGTGAAACAAAAAGAGCTCACACATCCTCAAATGGATAAGGTTAAACAAAATTTGCTCCACACTTGCAGTGGATATCATTTGGCTCATAAAAAGGAATGGTGTTCTGATACATATTATAGTATGGCTTATTCTTAAAAACCTGACATTAAGTGAAAATCAGGCAGAAAAAGAGAAATAATGTATGATTTAATTTATATGAAATACCTGGAATAGCCAAATTCTTAGAAGTACAAGTAAAGTTAAGATTGCTAGCACTTGTAGAAGTTTAATTCTTAATGATCCCAGAGATTTTTTTTTTTTTGGAATGTTAAAATTTTGAAAGGATATATTTGTAATGTTTATGTAATATTACAGATATAATACACTAAAATGTATACATTAAATGATCAGAATAAAGCTTTGGGGTTTTTTTGCTACTTTAAAACTAATAATATGTACCAATAATTGAATTTTTTAGCTTAAATGGGTGAGTTATGTGATATGCAAATTACATCAGTATTTTATGGGTTTTTTTTTTTTTTATAATATCACTGTTGTGAACTTAATAATTGCTAGAGTTTCCAACCCCTAATGTGTTAGCTTGCCAGGGCTGTTAGGGATACCACATAATAAGTAGCTTACAAAAATGGAATTGATTTGTTTGAGTCTGCAGGGTAGAGGTTTAGCTTAGTGAAAAGTCAGCTTCTGGTGATGTTCGTTGGCCTGTAGGTGTATCCTTTGATATGTCTTTACACTTATGTGCCATTCTCCTGTGTGCAATTTGTGTCCAAATCTCCCTTTTTAGTAAGGACACATTCATACGGGGTTAGGGACTAACCTGATGATCTCAGTTAACTTAATTCCCTCTGAAAGACATTATTTTTTAAGGAAGGTCGGATTCTGAAGTACTGGGTATTTAGGTCTTTAACATATCAGTTTTAGGAAAACAGTTCAATCCAAACACTTAAATTTTTTGTAGAAAGCATTTTCACTACTAAAAAATTACCAAATCCATAATTTTAGTGATTATAAATCATTCAAGAAGAATATATACATTCAATAGCCTATAAATAAATGATGAGATTTTTAAAACTTGAAAAAATGTAACTTGTATTTTATGTGTATGAGTGTTTTGTATTTATATTGCCTGCATGCATGTTAAGTGCACACTTATGTAGTACCTCAGAGACCAGGAGCAGGTGTCAGATCCCCGAGAACTAGAGTTATAAGCAATCGTGAGCCACCATGTGGGTGCTGAGGACAGAATTAGGGTCCTCTGGAAGAACAGCGAGTGCTCTTAACTGCTGAGCCATCGCTCCAGTCCATCTTTTGTAATAGAATAGTTTCCATTAGCACTATGTGATACCTTTTAATTATATTTTTGATATATACCTAGAAATGAAGCAGGCAGATCATCTTAAAATGCCTAAATACATATCTTTGCAAATATGAGAGGCCAAAAAGTTACAGTAGTTCTTTGTATTTCTTGGTTTGTTATGACTTACTTAACAAACTGTATTTTTCTCTGTATGAAATATATTTGCCCACTTAATTTTGCAGTTCTTATAAATTTATTACACAGCAAAAATCTTACTTTTTCTTAGTTTTCACTATCTATTTTCAGTCCATCATTTCATTTGTCTCATAATTATTTATTTGTAAAACTACAGGATATTTCTCTTTACCCAGTCTTTCTTCTGTTACGTCAAAGCATGGCTTGTCCTGAGTGATCGTGAATATTGTGTCTAGCTTTTTCTTTCAAATGTTTCTATAGCTTTCAGAAGTCTCGACTGTTGAATGTGGCTGCAGTTTATTTTGCCAAGTGCTATGAGATGACCATGTTTTGTTTTTGTATTGCTACCTGATGATTCCGATTCCATTTATTAATTATTGCATTCCTCATCAACTAAAGGTATTTTTCATATTGAATTTAATTACTCAGCTGGAAAAGATGTATTGCAGTGGTAACTGCATTAAAGACTTAGATTGTATGTTAGTGATTTGAAAAGAGTATTCCTATCTGTAGTAAGAAGTTTCTGGCCTGGACTTTCAGGCCTAGCCTCAAGGTTTAGGTCCACAGACCCACAGTCCCGCAGAGACACAGATGTTTACAATAGTTTTAAGCTGATTGGCCTAAGGCTCAGGCATATCACTTGCTAGCTCTTTACCCTTAATCTAACCCATGGTTCTTATCCTGTTCAGCCATGTGGCTCGGTGCCTTTTCTCAGAGCAGCATTGTTGTCCTTTGCATCTTCTGGCTTCTCTCTGGTGTTCTGCTCTGTTCTTCCTGTTCCCAGAGTCTTCTTAGTCTGGTAGCCCCGCCCACACTTCCTGCCTGCCTTTGGCCAATCAGCATTCTTATTAAGCTCGTAGACAGGACAGTTATGTGCAGGGTAACATCGTAAGTCCACTGCACCTATCACTTTTTTCTTTCTACTTTGGAATTTACTTGTTCTCCCCTTCCCCTCGCTCAGCACTTCTCCCTCCTCCTTATTAGGTGTATGGAAGGCAGCATGGAACATATTACAGCCTTTCACATGCTAGTCAGAATAACTACGGTTATTGTGACACAGGATGCCCCCATTCTGTTAGCATTTCTGAATCTGATGGAGGAACGTTTGATGTGTCACTATTATTGTTCTGTCTGATAGCTTTAAATAATTTTCTTTAGCATTGAAACTTACTAAATTCTCTCAGTGTTTTATGTGGGACTTGAAATCATTTTGAATTAACTCAAAATATCTTGAATTACTGGATCTTATTAAATAGTTTTAAAAGCAGGGGCACCTGCTAAGAGAATCATTTGGATTTTCAACCTGTCAAGACAACAAATTTATTAATATTTTCAATTTTCATTATTACTGGCAAGGAAGATTACTGTTTTGTGTCAGGATATTTAACTTATGATTTAGTTTCATTTTCAATATTTTATTTGGCTTTTTAAATTCTTACATGATACATGATTTATATGTATTTTGAATTAGTAGTCTTATCAAATTTTAATGTCAAGGGAATTTTTCTTTGTACATATTGCTGCCATCGCAATAGCCAGCTAAGCAGAACAGCTATATTAAGGTTACTCAGTCTTAATATAAGGGGAAGTGCTTAGTCTTACTGCAACTTGGTATGCCATACTTTGTTGACACCTATAGGAGGCCTGCCCTTTTCTGAACGGAAATGAAGACAGAGTGGGCTGATGGGAGGGGGCAGTGAAGAGGGGATAGTAGGAAGAGAGGGGGAAGATGAAATGTAATCAGGATGTAAAATTTTTTAAAAAAGAATTGTGGCAGTATGGCATTGGTCAGCAGACAGTGTGTGCTTTAGAAGTGTGTTCAAGTACCATTTCATATGCCTAAGAGCAGGAAAGGTAAATAAATTGGGGCTGGAGGTGTTCAGTAGTTAAGTACACTCCCTGCTCTTCCAGGAAACTCCAGTACCCAAATTGGGCAGCTGGTGATCACTTGTAACTCCAGCTCCAGGACTCAAGCACCTTCTTCTGTCCTCGATAGCACCTGCATATGTGGCACACAGGCACACACATATGTACACATAGACAAAATTCTGAAAGAGCGGGAGTCCGAGTGCTCTGACTCTCCTCGGTTCAAGCAGACTTAATGCTCACACTGCAGTAGATGCCCTCAGCATTGTTTCTGACCAATACCAGTTCCTCTGGGCTCCTTTTTGTTTTGGTGTGTGTGTTCTTTAAATTACGTATTGGACATGCAAGAGAAATGGTGTTTTTCTCTCTACATGAAGTCAACAACTATCACAAGTTGTCTTAGAGTTTCTATTGTTGTAATGAAGCACCATGACCAAAAGAAACCCGGGGAATAAAAGGTTTATTGGGCTTACACTTCTTACCACTGTTTATCATCAAAGGAAGTCAGGGCAGGAGTTCAAGCAGAACAGGCACCTATAGGCAGGAGCTGATGCAGAGGCCATGGAGTGGTGCTGTTCACTGGCTTGGTCCTCAGGGCTTTCTCAGCCTGCTTTCTTACAGAAACCACCAGTCTGGGAATAGCACCACCTACAATGGGCTGAGTGAGCTCTCTCCCATCAGTCACCCACTAAGAAAATGCCCTATAGTCTTGCCTACAGCCTGGTCTTATGGAAGCATTTTCTGAAATGAGGCTCCCTCCTCTCAGGTGACTCTAGCTTCTGTCAGGTTGACATAAAAATGGCCAATATACCGGTGCTTCTGTACTGCTATGCCCAGATCTTGGAGTCCCCCAAAAGACCACCGAGGAGTCTGAATCCTAGTGTAAAAAGCAAAGTGCCTTTATTCAAGCTTAAGCTTGGACTCTCCACCTTTCCGATACAGCAGCTAGAGCAGAGTCCCAAGCCTGGCAGTGTAGGATTTTTTATCATAGTAGCAGTTAGGGTGAGGAAATTTCCAGAGTTCAGGACCCTTATTGGCTGACATTTGTCTAGGGGTGTCTTGACAAGATCATGGGGAATAAGTGGGTGCTGAGGGCAAGGATTTCTGGTGATCCTATCTAATCCTATCTAGTAATTTTCGGAATGTCAGGTCCTTCCCCTTAGATGGCGGCCTGTCCCTAGGTGGTATTCATTTATGGCCTTTCCTGGAACTACTGGGTGCTGCCAGTAAACCAAAATTCAGGCCTACGCCCAGCTAGTTTTTAGTAATCCTGTCATGGCATCTGTATGGCTAAGCTGCCCTGGACCCCATACTAACACTTCCCCCAAAGAATATAATGTCCTTCAGCCCCTGGTCTCTTGTTGTCAATGAGCCGACACTCATATGTTCTTTTAGTTTTAAATTTTTTCTTTTTGTACACTTGGACAACACTTTAGGAAAAATAATTACCCTGAGAAACTAAAAAAAAAAACTCAGGAACTCTTTCCATTTCTGGCCTGTGTGTTTCTGCTAACATTTCCTACAGTAACTAGTTTCTTCTCTCTTTTTAAAATGTATTTTTATTTTAGAATTTCATATATTTGTACAATATATTTTAATCATATCCATCTTGACTGTCTCCCTCAAACTCCTCCCAGAATCCCTTACTGAATTCCCACATCAACTTCATGTCTTTTTCTTCATTACCCTACTGAGGTCAGCTAATGCTGCCTGCATGAACATAGGCGTGAGGCCATTCACCATGCAAGGGCAATTTACCAGAAGCCATACTCCTGAAGTAAACGGACTCTCCTTCCCCCAGTAGCCAATAGCTTGTTAACTACCTGTGGGCCTCATGAGCCCCTCCCTGATCTGCGTTGGAACTTTGACTGGCTTAGTCTTGGGAAGGTCTTGTTCAGGTAACTGCGACTGCCGTGAGGTCATAAGCACAATGCTACCCTGTTGTGTCTTTTCAACATCTATTTCTTATTTCTTACAGACCTCCCTCCCTCTCTTTATATCCCTAAGCCTTGTAGGGAGATGATATGAAAAGATGTCACATTTAGGGCTGAGCACCTCACTGTCAGTTATCCTCTGTACAAGGACCAGCTTTGAGCCCACTGAAGAGAGAACAGTGTAGGCTGATAGATTATGGGTATAAAGATAAGAGTTTAGAAGGCAGTTTGTTATCCATTTAGCAAAAGTAGTAGGCTGTCTCTAGGGGCCTGTTTTGGGCCTATGCTTACAGTACAAGGCATGAGTTCCATGCCATGAAGTAGGCTTTAAATTCAGTCAGAAAGTAGGTGATTGGGGAGGATGTAGTGGAGAGCAGATGCCTGCACCTATGGGCTTGGGGCACCAGTATTCAGGGCATGGCCTGAGGGCCAGTTTAAGATTGGAGTACACGGGTGCAGAGCCCCCCCCCCCCCCCGTAGAATCAGTCCAGCCTTTCCAGAGTGTGCACAACTGCTTAATCCCTTATGTACCAGTGAGTGTTCTCCTTTGATCCCTTTAGTAAATAATCTTTATCAGTTGCCTGTATTATCATAATCTTCTGCACCCAATGTGGGGCTCCTTCTAAGTTCTAAACCAATGGATTTTAACCAGAATTTTTCTCCTCCAGCTGGGCATGATGGCTGTCTTGGTTGGTTTTTGTTAATTTGACACAAATTTAGACATACTTGGGAAGCAGGAATCTTGAGAAAATGCTTCCATAAGATTGTCCTCTAGGAAACTCTCTGAGGCATTTTCTCAGTTAATAATAGTTGTCTGAGGGCACAGCTCATTATCAGGAGTACCACTCCTTATCAGGTGGCCCTTAGTTGTATAAGAAAGCAACCTGAGCAAGCCATGAGGTTCAGTCTGTAAATGATGCTCTTCCATGGTTCTGCTTCAGTTCCTGCCTCTGGATTCCTGCCTGTATCCCCTTTATCCCCAAGTTGCTTAGTCGTGGTTTTTTTTTTTATCACAGTATTAGAAACCCTAAGACAGTAGTTCATGCCTGTAACCCAGACATTAGGCTTCAGAAAGAGCAAGTGTGAGGCTAGCCTGGACTATGTAGTGAGTCCTATCTTGGCCCAAGTCTGAGACACTCACTATCTCACAAACACACTTTTGTCTTCCCCCTCAGTGTTTGCCCTGGACGTTAAAGACTTTGGTGTGCAGTTTTGTTTTCTCCCCCAGTGCAGACGTGAAGATGTTTAGACCTTTTGTAATTTCTTTGTGGACACTTACAAAAAGCCTTTTTTTTTTCCAATCATGCCCTCCCCCATTTTAATCTTTTGAAGACATGAATGTAATGCAAACTTTGAGACTCCTGCTTATTACATATAGAATGATTAGATTTTTTTTCTTAAATATATATCAACAATAATCTAGATGAAAATTTAAATGTTTTGCTGGTTAGTTTTCACCAACTTGACACAAACTAGGGTCATGTGGGAAGAGGGACCCTCAGTTGAGAGAATGCCTCTATCAGACTGCCTGCAAGTAAGTGTGTAGGGCATTCTTTTTATTAATGATTTATATGAAAGGGTCCAGGTCACTTGAGGTGGTAACTAGGCAGGTGGTCCTGAGTGGATTAGGGGACAGGTGAGCAAGCTATGGGAAGTGAGGCAGTAAACAGCTCTCCTTTGTGGTTCTGATTTAGTCCCAACCTCTGGGTTCCTACTGAGCTCCTGAACTAGCTTCCCTCCGTGGTGGACTGTAACCCAGAGGATGTAATAAACCCCAAGTTGCTTTTGGTCATAATCTTTGTCATAGCAACAGAGAGAAAACTAGAACAAATTTAAAACAAAAAATCATATAGATGCCAACAAAAAGTTCAGATTAATCTCTGGCCTTACTGTGCAGACCTTCAAATTTACCAGAGACGTAGACCATAAAATAATGTAAATCAAGGAATGTATTTGAAGTATATGGCAGCGAACTAATAGCCTTATATGTACATTTTTGTGTGAGAATGAATATATACATCTGTATGTGTATGTGTATATATATGTATGTATGTATATATGTGTATATATAGTCCCTGATAGAAAGGCGTTACTACATATATGTGGGTGTATATATATTATATACATATATAGTCCCTGATAAAAAGGAGTTACTACATATATGTGTGTATATACATTATATACATATATAGTCCCTGATAGAAAGGAGTTACTACAAATATGTGTATATATATTATATACATATATAGTCCCTGATAGAAAGGAGTTGCTTCCTATTTTATTTCTTTAATCTTTTGTTTTTTATATATAGCAAAAACAAATTAGTTACTCACCGGGAATATGCAGCATAGAACATCAGCAGGAATTAACTAAACTGAAAACTGACTTGGAAAAGAAAAGTCTCTTCTATGAAGAAGAAATGTCTAAAAGAGAAGGATTGCATGCGAGCGAGGTTAAAAATCTCAGAAAGGAGCTGCATGACTCTGAAGGCCAGCAACTTGCTCTCAACAAAGAAATTATGGTTTTAAAAGACAAGTTGGAGAAAACTAGAAGAGAAAGGTAAGAATCAAATTATTTTCTTATCAAGCAAGTAACTACCAAGTGTATATGTGTGCCGAGTCCTGGGAAAGTCAGGCAATAGGAGTGTCCAAGCTCCAGCAGGGAAAGAGTGAGTGCGGCATAGAGAGAGCAGAGGAGGAAAGGGAAGGATGGAAGAGGTACAGGTCTTAGCTGGATCCAAAGAGTTAGGAAGAAGTAAGTGGGCAGGGTCCACGCAGAGTTGACCCAGAGGAACGGACATGTCACACATTCGGAAAACAAGTGCTGCTTTCCGTGGCAGATACACAGAAGAACAGAGTGGGGAGACAGGAGGCTAAGAAAAAATAATCAAGGCAAATCTGTGAGTTAATGGAAGGAAAGTTACACGGTAGTACTTACATTTGGAATGGTCACTTGCTACTTGTGCAGAATGACTAGAAAGACCTAGAGAAATCTGGCTGTAAAATGAGGTGATGGTCCATAGGAGATCCTGAAGTTGGAAGAAATGTAATAGATTCAGAAATTCTACTGAAGAGAGAATCTGTGGGACAGAAGGGGGCAGCTATGGCGAGAAAAGAGAACAGGAGGAGTTGTCAGTAACACTCAGGTTTAGGTTTCAGGTAACTGAGTAGATGTCACTGTCATGTGTCCTGTGTTATTTATATTGGAAGCCCACAAAATGCAAAGTCCTATTGTATGCACTATGGTTTGGCAGTGAGCAGACTGAACAATAGTCTCTGTCCTCGTGGAACCCACTCTCAGGAGGTGAAAGTCAATGAAGAGAATAAGTGAAGTGTAGAACACGTTACATTGTGATCTGGACTAAGACAGAAACAAAGAAGGAAGTGGCTGTTAATGAGAAGATGAAATTCTGTGCCCAGAAGGGGAGAGGAGATGGCTGAGGAGGTCATATTGAGGTGACTTCTCAGTGAAGAGGATTATAGTGTGGACTGAACGCGACTGTGAGAACATTGTGCACAGAGAGCCTGCTTGTTCAGAAAGTGCTGAGCAGGCCACAAGAGTTAAGAATTCACTGTAAATGAACTTTGAGTGCCTGGTAGATGTGTGGAGTAAACTGGTTACAGGGGTAGAAATAAGATTCTGTGTGTGACTTTTCTGTAGTGTTTAATGTTGTGAGTTTGAATGCAGTCATTTAGTGACTGAGCATAGAGAAGATCCTAGAACTGGGCTCTGCAGCATTTCAGTCTTTAGAAACTGGGAAATGAGGACCGACAGGAAGAAAACCAGGCAAGTGTGGCTTTCTGGGAACCTGATCAACAAGGCATGTCGGATCTGTCAGTGTGTAGGACCTGAAGGAGAGCTGGGACAACAGCGTGCAAGTAACACTAGTGCTTGAACCTGTCACTGCACAAATACACAGTGGAATAGTAGCTGGAGAAGTTCATCTCAGGTTACTTTGCTCTTTGTTGTTGTTGATGGTGGTGGTGGTGTTTGTGTGTCGGTGTGTGTGTGTGTGTGTGTGTCGGTGTGTGTACACGAGTGCTAAGTAGATATGATAATATATTTGTAATCTGATAGAAATTAGCCAATAGATGATTCAGTAGAGTTGGGAAGAAGGGCTACAGCAATAAAGAGGTAGCCTATTTAGGCATACCTAGTTTACCTGTAGAAAAGAAGAGTGTAAATGGGCGCAGATGAAGCCAGCTATGAAGGTGAGTCTGGTTTTTGTGGTGAGTTGGGAGTGTTGGGTGTGAAATGCTTAAGAGACATTGGTGTGGGTTGTGTTAAGGAAGCAGTTTAAAGCCCTGGCAAGTTTCCTGTGTGGATTCCAAGAATGTAGTAGATAGTAATTGAAGCCAGGTAGCATGGCTGAGTACTCAGGGAGAGTGTTCAGAAAGGATGTGAGCGTCTGAGATGACATTTTGAAGAGCGCTGGCATTACAAAAAGACATAAGAGAAGTTTACAAAGGCAGCTGGGAAGAAGCCAGAGGCTTCAAGTTCCATGTATGCTAAGCCAGTGGAAGATGCTTCTGTAGGGAAAGGTAGATGGAGTGGGATAGCACTATAGCACTGCTCAGGAGTTCACAGGGACCTTTGCTGTGTTTAGGTGCTGGAGGCCGACCTTGGGTTCCAGTGTGGCATGCTTGTTGTCTTTTTAAATTCTAGGACTTAGTTTGTTTAATGCTATTAGGAAAAAATAAGAATGGTTTTACATGAGACTTTACTCAGTTTATTAGTGAACATACTTTTCTGAAAAGCTTCTTTGTACTTTTTCATGATTTCATTTGTTTTCAAAGTTTCTCCTGTGTCCAGTAACATTTGGGGCTTTAAATAATATAGTGACATCTTTGCTTGGAGACTGGATGTTTTGTTCTCGGATTTATAATTTAAATTATATTTTTTCTTGAGTAATTAATTGTCATAGGAGATTTTAGGGTTATCCATTACTTTTACCTTTTATTCACTTGAAAATAATTACATAAAATTACCCAGAACTGGTCAGTACTGAATTTTATTCTGTTACTAACATCTTCTATCAGACTGCCATAGACAAAAGTATATTTCTCAACATGACAGTACAGTCTTCAGAAACAGCTTCCCCTTTTCTCTCAGGAAGCATTTAGAGTGGTTCACTTTTAAACAGTCTTAATCAGTCTTGACTCATAACTATGCATTGATAATATTGTTTGCTGTGCATGTTTGTGTCTAGATGTAGGAAGAGAGAAGGGCTGGGAGCATTACGAGGTCTGTTAGAAACATAGTGGGGACTTTGCACACACAGTCTTAGAGATGAGAAGGCATTCCACTGTGGACACACATCCTCCTGCTCAGCCTCCTCCTTTATTATGCATTAGTGTCTGTGTACAATCAAGATGAACAAATGGGGCTCAAGAGTCTACAGTCCCCGTTACTTTGCTTAGGTATCTAATGCATAGTAAGTAGATATAGTAACTGAGCAGTGTCTCTTGAGTAAAAGCTTAAGAGTGTGATTCCAGGGTAAAGAACTGGGATGTACAACCACCCAGCTATAAGTAAAGCAGCAAGACAACGTCAGGGGAATGCTGTCATTTCCAGTGAAATCACTTCTGCTGTGGCGTTTTCTGCTATCACTTATAGACTCAGAGGACAGCACCTGCCACAGTGCCTTTTGAGAATGTTAGCCTCCCTTTGGTGAGTGTCTTCTGAACATTTTCAGGAGTAGCTAGCTGGAGAGGGTAGCTGAGCATCTGGGAAGTAGAGCCTTCCAGCATTTTCCTTGTCTGAGCAGGACAGATAATGCTACATATCAGATAAGTTTCCTACCTGAAGGTCATTTATTCAAGCTAGCAGTAAAAATTCACATCTAATTATTGAATCGATGTATTAAAGTACAAATTCTAAATATGTACATTGGGTAAATTTGGCTGTGTCTACTCTGATTTAGCCTCTCTAAATTCATTCTTATATGCCTATATAAACTGGCAAAAGGTAAGTCCTTCATTGTAGAAGTCCCCCTTTCATATCCCATTTGGTCTTGGCTGTGTTCTTGGTTCTTCTCATGGGCCTGAAGACAATTGCTAGGGATCAAGTGGGACAAGAAGATAACCAGCACCCTTCACCTTTGAAGCAGCTGCTCCTGGTTGGTGCGGCTAATGGAAGGTGCAGAGTTCATAGCTCTCAGCCTCTGCCCTTGCTGCCCACAGGCTGTGCTGAGAATGAATGGTATAGTGTTGCCCCTCAGCAGACAGACTCCAGTTCAGAGTCACCCTACACAGTGAGTAACCTGCACTCAAAGCTGTTTTGAGATCTAGAGAAGACAAAGAAACCAAACCACTTTGCACTAAGAGAAAATGAGAGAGAGCCATGATTGCGAGGCACAGCACATGTTTTTTTTTTTTTTTTTTTTTTTTTTTTTAAACTGGCTTAGGGATTGGTTAAAAAAGAGACAGTATTGGGTGTCTGTAAGCTTGAATTGTGATGCAGATCTGGTAGTAGTGCTAGTTGTGACAGGTGTTGACAGAAGTTAAGCATGTACTTGACTGGAGAAAATGCAGTCTTGATTTTACAGGTCAGAAGAATAACTTCTGCACTAATGCACACACAGAGCAACCAGGCAGCTGAAGGAAAATGTCAGCCATTGGGACATCTAGGCAAAGAGACACAGAGGTTCTTTGTACTATAGCTATAACTTTTCTACTAATTAAAATTATTTTAAACCAATTATTAAATATCAAAATTCAGATATATATTAGTTTTTAAATATTAACAAACAAACAGGATAGCATTCTTAATGATAATAAGCTAGGAAATAACTGACTCAATCTTAAGTATGGACCCCATGCCTTAGTATTTTATAAAACAGATGCAGCTATATAAAGTGCCTAGCTTGGTCTCTTTAATTTGTCTTTAAACTTAGTAAACATGAATCAGATGACAATCACTTTTACTTTTGTTTTGGTAACTTATTCATTAACCTTCCCTGATTGTGCATCTCTCTTAGTCACTTCGTCCCAAATAGTAATTATGACATTATGTATTTTATTTTTCTTGTAGACTTACCTGAAATTAATTCACTTACTAATTTTTGTTCTCCTGCACTTAAATGTAAACTCTGTAAGCAGGACCTATTTATGAAACTCACAATAATTTACTTGTTGACAAATAACAGATAATCTAAAAATATTTGTTAAATGACTTAAGAAGCCAGTCCACCACTCCCATCATAAAAAATAAAGACAGATACTCACTGTGTAGCCCCAGCTGGCCTGGAATCCACTTTGCAGACCTCGCTGATCTCAAGCTTCACGATCCCTCTGCCTCCTGAGTGCTGGGACTAAAGGCATGCGCTATCACCCCCAACACATTGTAGATTCCTAGAGAGATTTTTCATGAGACCTGTCCCCCGTATCTCCATACTTGGTTCTTTGTGGCTGTTCCCATACTTCAGTCTAATTCTTATGTAGTTGCTGTGTAAATGTTACAGAAATAATTTGTTTGGTTGACTTCTTATCCAATTCCTTTTTCTGCTTTTTTTGTTTTGAATTGTGCTAGTCAAAGTGAAAGGGAAGAATTTGAAAATGAGTTCAAACAACAGTATGAACGAGAAAAAGTGTTATTGACTGAAGAAAACAAAAAGTTAACGAGTGAACTTGATAAGGTAAGTGATTCAGTCTCCCATAATTCAGCACATGCTGGATGTCATGACTGTGTTTTCAGGACGATTGTCACTTTGTATTTGTTGTGTTTTGTGGCAAGGTTTGTTATACCATCTATGTAAGACTCTCAGTTTTGCTTCTCCCATCTTTTTGCCCTCTTGTGACCCTCCCCATCACCACCCTTTTTGAGATAGTGTTTCTTGTAGCGCAGACTAGCCTTGAATCTAGCCTTGGATTATTGAATTCTTCTGCCTTTACTTTCCTACCCTACCCCAAGTGCTGGGATTACAGTCATGCAACACCGTACCCAGCGTGTGTGTGTGTGTGTGTGTGTGTGTGTGTGTGTGTGTGTGTGTGTGTGTGTGTGTGTGTGTGTGTGTGTTTCATATGTATGTATGTGCTGTTGGGAATAAGGGAGCCTCTGGTGCTGCTCTGGTCTGTTCCTCAGGAGGCTTAAAAACAGCTTGTCAAGTTCCCTTCCACCTGGAGTGTGCTCCAGTTGCTTACTCACTGCTATCTTAAATATCAGCTTCATCCATGGAGATCTACACAGACATATTCATAATAAGATTTCAACAAATTTCTGGGCTCTTCTGTTCCAGTTAATATAGCCCATAAAATTAAGAACAGTTTGATTTCATAGAAATAGGTCTGTGAATAGCTTTTCTCAGAAAAATTGTTTCCCATCAACATTACATATTAAAAAGGCTGACCTAGGATCTCTGAAACATATGAGGAAGAAAGAAACATAACAACTAATGACAGGAAGGATCATTTGTTGGGAAATGAGTAGATAGTAATGTCATGGGATTTTTTTAACTTAAAATTTTGATACATAATGACATGAGTAAAGCTGCCATGCATGGCAGCAGACTAAGAAAAACCTGTGACAAGCCAGGGCAGGATACAACAGCACAAGCAAAATCACAGTGAGAGGTAAACAAGGCAGGATCGGTAGCCTGGGATGTTCACAAGCTGACTTTAAAATAAACATTGTATGTGCAAGAAAGGAGGTGTGAAGAACTTAAATAACTGGATTTTATTCAGAATAACCAATCAGAATTTTAAAATTTAAATTACCAAAGTATACTACAGAAAGTTAGCAGCTTATTAGAAACAGACCAGTAAATTCACAGCTAACTAAATAAAAGAGATTAGGCTTCGACAGGTGTGGGGATTTAATAAAAGCTCCAAAAAGTTTCGGAGCTATCAGAGGGAATCTACCCAAAGTCTGTGTGGGGAGTTAATAAAAGCTCCAGAAGTTTCCGGAGATATAAGAGGGATGTAACCACAGTCAGTCTAAGTCAGTCTAGGAGGATCAGAGAGTGGTGATTCACACCTTTAATCCCAGCACAGGGAGCATCCCAGGAGTGTCCTACGCCCTTAATCCCTACTGAGTCCAAGAGGTCATTTTAGTTTACAGAAGGAATTTCAGGCTCCCAGGCAGGCAGTGGTGGGGCCACGCCTTTATTTACCAAGAGAGTATTTAAGGCTTAAGGTGGGCATAGAAAGACAGAAGGAGAGGAAGCCAAGGGAAGCCAGGCCAAGGAAGCTAGCTGGGTAAGATCTGACTGTGGTGTTGACTTTCTAATATCTCCAAGTTTCTCAGAGATGTATACCTGAGTTTTATTTATTTGTGCGACAGACAGGGCTCTAGAAACAAAACAGAAAAGGAGCATAAAGGTGTGGAAAGAATTAACATGCACATATTTAGTTTAAAACTGTTATAGAAATTATATTTGAAGAGTTAGTGGCCTAAATTATCCAAAACTTGTGTGTATATAAATAGCCACATATTTTTTAATGTCAGAAACTGTAAAGGCTCTCAGTCGTGGGCCTGCCCAGAGCAAGAACCAACATATATTCCTAAAGCAGCCAGAGAAGGCATATGGTGCTCATGGGGGAAAAGGCTGGAAGCTGAGCTCTTAATAGAGGAAAAGAAAGGAGGAGTCCAGGAGAAAAAAGGAATGTGCTAGCCGGGCAGTTTTGGCGCTTGTCTTTAATCCCAGCACTGGAGAGGCAAAGGCAGGTGGACCACTGTAGGTCGAGGCCAGCCTGGTCTACAGAGCTAGTTCCTGGACAGCCAGAGCCACGCAGAGAAATCGTGTCTCCAAAAGCAAAACCAAAGGGGAAAAGTTACATGTTAAGTTTTGTGAAGAAACCTGTAAATAAAATACTTCAAGCATTATCATACATTCTTAGTAGATCATGATTTACAAACTTGGGTGGGTTGGGTCTTTTTGTCTGGTTGGTTTTGGTTTTCTTTTTTTAACATGTTAAAAATAGATAGAAATTTCAACAGTAGGAAGTTTGTCTTAAAGTGTATGGTATATATGTGTACATTAGTGTGTGTGTGTGTGTATGTGTGTGTACGTGATATACTTGTATGTTTGTGCATGCACATGTAGATGGAAGACTAGATGTTTCTCAGTAAATGTAACATTCCCCACCTTTTAAGCTAAAGTCTCTCCCTGAACCTGGAGGGAGTCACTGCTTGGGCTAGATGGCCAGTGAGTGGCAAGGGTCCACTTACTCCACCCCTGAGCTGGGGTCACAGATACCAGGTGCACCCTGCCACACTCTGCTGAGGCCCAGAACCCAGGTCCTCATGCTTGCACAGCAAACATGTATTGACTGAGTCATCTCCCCCAGCTCCAAAAAATGTTTGTATTTAAAATGAATGAGCATCATTTTAAAATAATATATTTTACAAAGAATTTATATGATTAAAATGTATTTTTTTCTGGAGAACATAGGACAAAAGATTGCTTTTGAGGTATGGTAGCCTTTGAAGTTGGGTGTTAACTGTTAAGTACATTATCTTATTTCATTTTCTCTGGGTTCTTTGGAAGGATATTCATTTGTACACATTTTCCTCTCATTTTGTCATAACTTTTATTTCTATTTAATGTGTATAGATGTTTTGCCTCACTGTATGTCTGTGCATCCTGTGCACACATTGCTGATAGAGGCCAGAAAGGGGTCCTATCCCTGGGCAGCTCTCCCAGAGGGTCTGGGCTTGATTCCTAGCACCTACATAGTGACTCACAACCATTTCGTATGTGCTTGTAATTCTTTATAAGATGTTTAAAGTTACCATGGCAATTCCAAAAGAGAGAGGTGAGAAGGAGGGAGAAAGGATATTACCTACAGAATATTCACAGTTAGAACCAACTTCATGCAGGATGTGAGGAAAAGCAAAGAAAGCAGGAAGGTCCAAAGCACTTATTATTATCAGATTTTGTCTTCAGTGGGGATATGGGATAACACGGACAGTTTTAGTAGAAAGTTGGGCATGGAAATCAGGTGTCTAAGAAGTATGTGAAGTGTGAAGTCCTGTTCCTAAAATTCACTCCTGTCTTCAAACTGCCTTCCAGCTGACCACGCTGTATGAGACCTTAAGTTTGCGCAACCAGCATTTAGAAGAAGAGGTCAAAGATCTAGCAGACAAGAAAGAATCAGTTGCCCACTGGGAAGCCCAAATCACAGAAATAATCCAGTGGTAAGTGCTCTTCCAAAGGTGCTGCTGTGCGTGGCTGGGCTGTGGCTGAGCTGGTATGGACTCTGGGAAGTTCTTAACACTCTTCATCTTCTTTGCTTACCATGGGAAGTAAGTTAGTTTTTACACTTTATAAGAATGGAAAAGGTGAGCCTTTAAAGAGCTCAAGAAACACTGACTTGCACTTGGTATTCTTTTCTAAGATGACAACTGCATTTCTGTGATTATTTTAAGAAGCTGATAGCCTGAGAACAATGTAGGAGCTGAATAGTTTGTAAGTATAACATCATTTCAGGCGTGGCATTTTTAAAACTTTACCTTCACAAACTGTTTCCTCTGCTCTCAGGCTGATTTTGATTATTTGGCTTGTGAATTTTGTTATCTTAATTCACTAAATGCTTCTCACCGTGTTTATGAAAATTTTCATATTTTATACTGTGTGGAGAAAGCAGAATCCAGCAAAGACTTTTTTCCTAATAACTTTTGTATTTATTTAAATTTTTACCCATTTTAACTTTTATGTTAGAATAGCTAGTTTGTTCATGTATCTACAAACCAGTTACTTATTGATGATTTAGTTTCCTGTTATTGTTTTTTACTTTAACAAGTTTTCTGTTTTCCTTTATCAGATTTCTAATACCCTTTTTAAATTAGAAGTGAATAAAATGTGTTAGGTGACTTTATCTTAATAATTCAAATATATCTATACTGACCTAATTGTAGAGTTCTTTTGGTAACTAATGCTTACACATGTGTCCAGATTGTAGGTATTTACTATGTTACCAAAAAAAATGCTTAATTTATATCCACATCATTGGATTTACATTTCTAAAGAGAGCCATTTTAACATTTAACCAAATTGATCTTGGAGCTATACGTAACAAAAGAAAGAGCTGAAAAATTGCTTTATAAACTGATTTTTCCCAAAAGCTGTGATCCTAGAGCACCACTCTATTTTCCAGTGACTAAGAGAATGGGAAATGATCCTGATGAAGGAAGGAATCTTCCCCCATTTATTCATTCAGTAATTCAGTCATTCATTTTTAAAAGACAGTTTACACCATGTACTCAAGGCTGATCACAAATTCTTAGTTTTCCAGAACATCATCTAACACTGCAGTGAAATAATCACCAACTTAAGATGCTAAATACAGAGTATTGTGAAGAAACATAAATAAAGTAGGCCTAAATGTCATAGTGGAGCACTGTAGTATATTTATTGGCCCACAATTCAGTATGAAATAACTAGAAATTTCAACAGTAGGAAATTTGTTTTTTAAAAAGTGTGTGTGTGTATGTGTGCGCGCGTGTGCGTGCGTGTGTGTGTGTGTGTGTGTGTGTGTGTGTGTGTGTGTGTGTGTGTGTGTGTGCATATGTAGATCAGAGGGTGACTTTTGGTTTCTTCCTCAGTCACTACATTTTTTTAAAAAAAATGTGATTTAACAAATTTTTCTATCTAAAATCTAGTGGGTTTTTATCATTAAAATTTATCTTGTATTCTTTCATTGTTATTTAATACTTTTAGAAAACAGGAGTGTTTTGTTATAGTATAACCCTGATTTCTGCAGAATATCTTCAAGTTTCCTAAAGCCAGTATACATCGGCTATAAAGAAAGTATGTGTGTTTTTGTGAGATAAAATGTCAGAATCTAGATGAGAAATTTTAGTAGTCATCAGAAAGCCTCACATTTGTCCAGTGTAAGATCTAAAGAGTTGTCATTTGTGGTTCAAGGGTGATTTACTAATTTATCACAAGTAAGTAACTTGGACTTTCCTAAATACTGCCAGCTTCTATGTATACAAAACCGAATAGTTCATAAATCTGTTCCCAGCTTTTGACAGCTAGTGATGTGGCCATCGTCTTAAAGGGTTCTTTAAATATCTAAGGTTTTTGGTGATTAGTTCTTAATGAAGCTTTAAATTACAAACAGCACCGACATTTTCTGTGTTTGACTTTGCACTTTGTGTCCATTTTTGTGTTTTCTAGGGTGAGTGATGAAAAGGACGCACGAGGCTATCTTCAGGCCTTGGCTTCTAAAATGACAGAAGAGTTGGAAGCGCTAAGGAACTCCAGCGTGGGAGCACGGGCAACAGTAAGCTCTGCCATTTCCCTGGGAGCTGACCTCTTTAGAAAGCACAAAACACGTTACAAATCTTAACTGTACCACTTTCCCTAGGCTTTCACTTGCTGTAAAAGTCTTCATGAGAAATAAGTTTAGGCCTTTGCAGTTAAAAAAAAAAAAAAAAAATACAAAATGTTACTGTTAGCTGTTATTTTATAGCTAGCCATTATTGAAGGAGCTGAAAGGAAAACCAGTTACTTTTGTTCATTTATATATATTTACTCTTTTTTTGGATTTGACGAAAAATGTATTTTCGTAAATTATATGCCAGCTCCACCCAGTTTCAATGATATTGCTTATAAAGTAGCTTCTAGATTCACTTATGAAATTTAAATGTTAAAAATAAAATGGGAGAACTAAGACATAAATTATATTATCCTATAGGATATGCCCTGGAAAATGCGTCGTTTTGCAAAACTGGACATGTCAGCTAGACTAGAGTTACAGTCAGCTCTAGATGCAGAAATAAGAGCCAAGCAGGCCATCCAGGAAGAGCTGAATAAGGTCAAAGCATCTAACATCATAACAGAATGGTAAGGACCAATAATTTAACTTTATTACAATAATTTGAATAGTTGTAAAATATTCATTTGAGTGTTGAAAAGTATTTTGAAAGAAGATACATATTTAGCTGCCTATCTGCTGTTTTCTTTTTGTTTTTTAAACAAAAAGTGATGGTCATATGGTTGGGAATACTGTCCGAGTAGTATAATGCTTGCCTGCTATTCCAAGGCCCCGGGTCTGATCCCCAGCTCTGCCCCCACCAACAAAAGTGATAAATAGGCTTGGGAAGATGGCTCAGTCAGTAAAATGCAAATCCCATAAGTACAAAGGCCTAGCATTTGATCTCTGGTGTCCACATTAAAAAAGAAAAGAAAAAAGCTGGAAGCCGTGGCATCTGCTGTAATCCCTGCTGGAAAGGCAGGAACCAGGGAACCCGTGGCTCACTAGACACCCAGCCAGATCACTGTGCTCTAAAGTCAGTGAGGAACTTTGTGCTGAGACTAAGATAAAGAGCTGTTGAGGAAGACACCTGACCTCTGTGTTTCACATTGTGTACACATCTAGATACATATATACAAAGTGCACACATGCACATACACACAGACAGACAGACACATACACACACAAGTACAGCACACACACAGACACACTTCATACACACACCCAAACACATACACACAAAATGCACACAAAGTGCACACACACACACAGAGACATATAACCCACAAATATACTGAAAGTACACCATGTACCCAGACACATACATACAAATACACACAAAGTAGTGGCCAGAAAAAGTTGTGTAGATTCAAAAAAGAAAAGATGTAATTTTAGTGAAAGTCTCATACAGTCTTGTTTTTTTCAGGCTTATCTATAGATGGATTATTATTTTTAAGTAATCTTTATTTTTCCTCAAATTTTATTCTTTTAAGTCTGAAATTCTCTCATATTCTGTATAGAATGCAACTGTACTGTCAGCAAAATACAAACATCTGAAAATTGCAGCCTCTACAAATGGTCATTTTATTGATGTTAAGTTTGGGGGTGGCTGGTTGCTTTGTTTTTGTTGTGTTTTTTGTGTTGAGGCATGTTATGTTTTGTAGTGGTGAAATAATTATAATTATTTTCCAGGTTCCTTTATTTATTTAAAATAAGAAAACTCCTAGTATTCAGGGTAGTTAGTAAACATACCCCTTAAGTCTTGTCACAACAGCAGAAAATTCCTTTTCAGATATAAAAATTATAAAATAAAAAAATTGTAATTGCATTAGATAAAGGATGGTTCCAAAATAATTCATAAGACTGGAGAGATGGTTCAGTGATTGAGAGTTCTTAATGGTTTTGATTTTCAGTTACCACAATTGGCTGTAACTCTAGTTCCATAGGATCCAAAACACTCTGGCTTCCTTAAGGAATTTGCATGCATATGGTATACATAAACTCATACAAGAACAAATAAATACTTATGGATAAATATAAATAAATCTTTGGAAAAAATCAGTTAGTGGGTAACATAATGGAACAACATTAAGTTCACATTTAAAATAAAGCTACACTTTTAAAAATCTGTCTCACAAATAATCAAAACTTTCAAAAGCATGAGAAGAAACAGGGCTACAAATTGGGTTGTGAGTCAAGAAGTCATTATCTTCTTGTCAAAGGACATATATACACACACTCCTGTTGAATTATAACCTTTTTGTTGTCCACGATATAGACACAAACTAACTATCTTTTACTTAAACACACATGCATTGAAAGAGAAATTTTTTCTGGAAAATTTGAAGTAAACCTTCAATAAAGAACTACTGGATATCATTTTCAGTATTATAGTTTGAATAAGTGTCATCTTTTTCTGCCTTTGCTCAGGACATCAGGGTCTGACATTTGTTCAGAAAGCAGGACTAAGTCACATTGGAAGTTGTAAAGTCATGTGTATGCTCTAGTTACGTGGCGATATATGAACAAGGTGTGTAACAACATAGTGTTGAGACACGAATTCTAGTTGGCATTCTAGTTGGCATTAGTGAAAACTCAGAGCCAGATATTGGAGAAGTGGAATATCAGAGAGAGGAAACAGACCACAGTTAATTCTCACCCAGCCTATTTCTCAGGGTAAAAGCTGTCTTCAAGAGTCCTCCACCTGACTTGTTGCTCCTACAGAATACCGCACACAGTGTCTGCCTACACCTGCCTTAAACATCTTCTCTGCCCAGTTGTTTCACTTCCAGCTTCAACTCTGTGTCATAATCCTAGAACTAGGGTTAGAAGTGTGAGCTACTACCATTTGGTAGTTAGGCCTTAACTCACAGAAACACAGAAAGATCCATTATGGGATTAAAGGCCCCAGTTACCAACTGTCATCCCTGTGCTTGGATTAAAGGCGTGAGCTACCCCTCTCTGACCCTCAATGCTTGGCTGTGGGTGATTCTGTCCTCAATATTCCAGGATGATTTTATTAAATATAAATATATCACCATATCGTGTTATTAAGTTTAATAATTTTTCAGCTCAGGCTCAGCAAACTTTTTCTATAAAGGCCCTGTAGTCCCCTCTGTTCAGTTCTGTGATTCCCAGTGCTGCAGCAGCTCTCCTGCTCTTAGGTGTCTCGGTGCTCAGAGTTTAACCAGTGCTTCACACATGCCACTAAGCTCATCTCAGCCCTGGCAGTCATCTTTACAGAAATGAATGAGTCTGCTTGCTTTATTAATTTGTGTAATAGCAGGTCGTTGGCTATATTTGTCTTATGCAGAAGTTTATGGTCTCTACTCTAGCCTCAGAGACATTTAAACCAAATAGCCCAGCTACACAAAATTAGTTAATAACTATTTTCCTTTTCCTGCTTATTTAAGTAAACTGAAAGATTCGGAAAAGAAGAACTTGGAACTGCTATCCGAAATTGAGCAGCTGATAAAGGACACCGAAGAGCTTAGATCTGAAAAGGGTATGAGAATGTGTTTGTGTAGGACTTGCTGTTCTGAATGTCCTTTATTGTGTGAAAGCCAACTTACTATAGATGGGAAATTCTTTATATTAGCAATCATACTTGCATGCAAACAAGCACACATGCACGTGCACACACACACACACTCTATTGAGAACACGTAAGTACACACATGCCTATGCACATATGCAGATCTACTATGTATTAGCTATTATATATTAGATTAAGAATTTTTAGTTACAGAAGTGACCACTTTGCCACAAATTTGACTGTTATTTGATTATTAGAAAATACTTCATGAGTAACTTTTGAGATTGGGATTAAAGTATTTTGTGATGTATTTATGACGTTCTCACATGGCACCAGTGATGCTGTACCTTATCAGTAGAATTTAGGGAAGACACTTGAAAAGGAAGAGGTTGTTTTTGAGACAGTCTTACTGAATAGCCCGTGGTGTCCTTTGGAATCCTTTTGCCCCTTCCCTTAGGTTCTGGAACTACTTTTATTAACAGTTTTTATGTGCCTGCAATGTACAAAATCTTATGGGTACAGGAAGGTGGAAGAAATAATATAAAATAACTAAATATAACTAATTCAGTATTAACTATTTTAGTGTGAAGAGTTATTTGTTATGGTTTCTTCAGTTTGATGATTTCATTGTGTGTCCTATGTGATATCCCAGATTTTATTAGTGGATTTTTTTTTTTTTTTGAGAACTTTCGTTTTTCTTTTCACATGGAGTTAGCTCAGAATATGTCATAACCCTATGGTATGAACTCCTTACACAATTTTTCCATGATGTGGAAATTAAGAGGTGATAATTTAGTAAAAATAAATTCAGAATGTGACTTATTTTAGTAAAGAGTCATTTTATATGCAATTATCCAAAATCCACGTGTCTGACAAAGACCATCATGAATTACTGGAATTAATTGATTAGCTTTGTATTTGGCTAAGGGTTACTCTGACCTTTCCCATCTCCATAACACAGAGAGGGATAAAGCTGGTTGGATCTCTATGCCTGTTTATACTGTGGAGAACAGAGTAATCACATAAAGACACTACAACACTTGATGTTACATTTTTGTGTCATTGTTGGTTGACTTTCTTAATGAAAAAAGGTGAGTAGGAACTCACAATAAAAGGCTAAGACATCCTGCTAAAGTGGTCATGGCTTGATTTTAGTTCATGAACAGTGGAGGAGGGTGTATTAAGGTAAAAAACCAGTATGTAGCACGAGCACCCTTTTAGTCCTAAAAGCAACTCAACAAGAATGACACCTGGGCCAAATAAAAATGACACATCAAACTGACTGCACTACTTTAGATTACATCTAAACTTAAAAATAAAAGACTTTAAGCACATTGCTTTATGAAAGTATGTTAAACAGGCTTTTTATTCAGAATATTGCAAAATAAAATTTCACTATATTACATACAATATAATATAATGTGCTATCTAGATATACTTACAAAATAAGGACAAAGACCTTTTTTGTATTTTGTTTACTATTTTATCCCCAGTATCTAAGACTGTATTTGCTACGAAAAAAAGAGGCTCTTTTAAAAAGCATTTATTTGTGTGTATGGAGTGGGTGGGGGGATGTGCATGCCCTGGAACACTTAGAGAAGGGACTGAACTCAGGTCTTCAGGCAGCAAGAGCCTGTAGCTGCTCAGCCATCTCAGCTATCATAGTAGACTCCTGATAAATATTGTTTACTAAATACATTTCATGATACATTAGAGTAATACTAAGAAGTACAAAAATTAATGATGGGGAGATGACCCAGTGTGTGAAATGCTTACTTTGAAAGCATGAGGACCTGAGTTTAGATTCTGAGCACCCACATTCCCATCATCCAGTAGTGGCAGCACAGGGAGACAAAAGGAAAAGTTCTGGAGTTCAAGCTGTTCTGACCAGATGTGAACTCTAGTCTTAGTGATGTTTCAAAACAAAACGGAGACCAATAAAGCGAGACAGCTGATCTAAATGCACGTATGTGGGCATGTGCACAAATATAGATCAGAGGAGGGAGGGGGGACCACAAGCCATTCGATAACTTCAGGAAAGAAAAATCAAAGTTGTGTATTGGGAGCTAGAAGGATAGCTCAGCAGTTCAGAGCACTGGGACCTAGGTTTAATCTTCGGCACCCACATCATGGCTCACAACATTCTGTAACTCCGTCTCAGGATTTTGATGCCCTTTCCTGGTCTTCTTGGGCACTGCATGCGTGTGGTTGGTGCACATGGAGGAAAACATATACTCCAAATTTAAAAACAATTTTAAATTGTAAGGAAAGCATATACTTTAAATTTAAAAACAATTTTAAATTGTATTATAGGCTATTTCTGCTTTATCTTTCACATTATTTATCATCTTTTCTATGTTTTGAGAATTTTTTGAGATTATATATTTAAAATTACTATAATACTCAGAAGATATATATTTTTTTTAATTGAGAAAAACTGAATTTTGGATTCTTCATTCTTCAGTAAGCTAATACCTGACATTGGAAATTAAGTATACTAATTTTATCACTGTGTTATTTATGAAATAAATACATTTCATAAATTCTGAAAAGAGTATTTTTTAAAAGTATTTCAAAAGAGGAACCTTGTTTGGGTGGTAAATGAGTTTTGAAAAATCACAAACACACAAGTTTCTAGTTTGTTTGTTAAAAACTGCCCAAAAAATTATACTTTATTTTATTATGATGTACCTGTGGTTTACAAGTTTCCTAAAGCTACTACCCTTCCAAGCTATAAAATTATTGCATCGCTACTTTATAACTGTAATTTTGATATTGTTATGAATCATAATGCAAATATCATATGTCAGATATCTGATATGCAATTTCTGATTAGTCAACTCCCAAATGGGTCATGACCCACAGGTTGAGAACCACTCTACTGCCAGGAGAAAGGATTGTGTTAATTATTGATTGACTCAGAGGACTATCATGGAAACCAGTCTGATTAACTCAACTAGTCTAGTTGAGTCTAGAAAACACACACACACATATATATATAAACTATGTAAAGTTAATACAATAAGCCTTGAAACATAGTAGTTTTATTTTTAAATACTTTAATAGATTGAGACAGGAAAGGCTATCCATGAAAATTAGTTTTAATTGTTCTGCTTTAAAAAAAAAGTTGCTGCTGTCTTCTAGGTATAGAGCACCAAGACTCACAGCATTCTTTCTTGGCATTTTTGAATACGCCTACCGATGCTCTGGATCAATTTGAAGTAAGTGGCTGCTCTGAATATCCTCTGGTTCTACTTAAAATTCACTCTGGGATCTGAAATTTACTTGCAGTAAAATTTTTATTACAGCCACATAAGAGAACCTAGACTCATATAAATAAGTGAATAGAAACATGTAAGGGGGAATATGTCTGCAATTTTATGGAAAGTATGACCATACTTGTACATAATAGAAACATCTAAGAAAGTCTGAAACCTAAAGCTGTTTACTGGACCTAAGAGCAGGCTCAATCCTTTTAGAAACAATGGAAGCATGAACGTTCACAGTAGCTCGCTGCTGCTGGCTCTTGGTCCACATCAGTTCTTTTAGAAGAAGTATGCATAAGGACACTGGGTTTTATAAAGGTGCTAACTCACACAGTTAGCTGTTCTCTGAAATAGTAATTATGTAGCTCTTTGTCATTCTTTATTATTTAAAAATTCTGCTGAAAAATGTCAATATAATGTCAAAGTATATCTTATGTCAGAGAATGTAAGTTATTGATCATCACCTTGTTCCGCAGTTAAAAATCCAGAATCTATGTGCAAGTGCTCTGTGCTGTGCCCTGAGTGCTTAAGTTAAGACAGGGCATGACCACAGCAAAGTTCCCTCTCAAGTCACTTATATCCCAGCAGAAGAGCTAGAAGCAGAAATTCTGATGACTGATTTCACTTGTTATTTTTTAAAGTGTATCATTAATTTAATAATCCATGATTTGCCAGGAGCTTTTATTTTATTACTTTGAGTACAGTAGCTGGATTTCATTCCTTTTGGGAAGGGAGAGCCACTCTTTGAAAAGTAACCCTAGGTTCCTTGAAAACACTGACAGTAACTTTTTCTCATTTATTTATTTGAACAAATGTCATTTGCCTTTCAATTGTTTTACAAAATTTTGATTTATTATTTGTATTAAATTGCTTCATCCATATTTTCTATTTTTTTATTGCTGAATTCGTTAAATAGGATTCCTTTTCTTCTTCTTCATCCTCACTGATTGATTTTTTGGATGACGTAAGTCTTTAATTTTCAAACCAATGCATCAGTAAAAAAAGATCAGTGAATTGATTTGAAGAATTTGCCTAGTAATGCAGTTTTAGGAATATCATTTGGAAATTTATGTGAGCCAAATGCTTCTTTGTTATGTTAAATATAATAGTTTATCATTATTAAATGTAGTAAAGTAAGAAACACTTTTAAAACCTTTGGCGGATCTGTGTTTCCATTCTTTGCAAGACAGACTAGAATGCTTACTTAAATATTGTTGCTATTTATAAGAAATGGTTCATTTTCATTTTTCATGGTTTCTGTTTTAATTTCTCCTTTTCTTTTTAGCATCTTGCTGTTTCTGTATTGGTCTTAAATAAGTCTCTGGTGGAGAGATAAAAAAGTGACATTTAAAAAGTTAAATTCTTATAGTTTTGCCATAACACAGTAAAATAAAATCAGTTTTAATATGGAGAGATTTCTAATGTGGAAAGTGATTTTAAATTAACATGTGCAGCATACGCCTCATAAACTGGATACACTGCCATCTTCTGTCTGAATTAATTATGTACATTTAATAATTTAGAACTTTGTAGTGTGTGACATATCCATATTCTACCTCTACTACCTGTTATATACATTTTCTGTTTCATATTAGATGACTCATAATTCTTAACGTAGAATTTTGATATCTTGTTGAATATGAGCACTTTCCAAAATTAAAAGTTTAAATGCAAATAATGTACATAGTATTTTTAAATGAGGGGAAATAATAAAATTGTTCATTCTAAATATTTTGTTAAAGTACAATATATGGATTTAGCATACTTTTCCACTGAAAACCAATTCTTGGTATTTTTTTTCAAATTACTGAATAATACCGAGACTTTTTGATGTGTTTAGAAATATATCAAAACCTGTTTCCTTCCTAAATGGAAATTTTTGCTGTTGTTTCTAAAACAATAAATTATGCTGGGTGATTCTATAATATAAGTGAAAAATAACTGTCTTTAAAAGCATGGCATTACATTGTGTTACAATTTGCTGTTTGGTATGTTAAAACAATGTGGTGTTTTTAGTATCCCCATTAGGAAGAATGAAGAGGAAGTTTTAGGAGCTTCAGAGTTCTTTTCACTGATAAACTCTTTTTACTTTTTCTTGACAAACTCTTGTCTCCATCCTTTTCTTCCCATAAACACTAGGTAGTGACACCTAAGAGCAGTGTGTGTTTATTAAACAGATGCGCTCTCCTCCATAGGGACCTGTGAGGGCTCCTGCTCTCAGGGTGTTGCTGTTCCTTCTGTCTTCTGTTGTTCTGGAAAAGCTCATAAACTGGCTATTTCACTTTCTAGCATGGAGTTGGTAAGAAATTAATTGGCCTTTCAGTGCCTGTGTTTGCTCATCTGACAAATAGTCACACCATAGTACTTCTCTCATAAAGTGTTTGAATATTTAAAGAATATAATGCCTTCAAGAATCTTAGGGTATTTCCTTGCTAAGTTCCCCTCTTCATCTGCCCCTTAGCTTCATCTCTTGTCCGCCAGTGGAACTCCACCTCAGGGCTCCCTCCATCTTTACTCCTCAGCTGGAAGTCCACCTCAGGGCTCCCTCCATCTTTACTCCTCAACCCCCCTCTTGCTAAAACATCAACTACAGTACTTCTCTAAAATTGTCGGGTCCCATGACTACTGGGAAATGATTTTTTTTCTATTAGAGAGAGGGCTAGCACTAAGCTCCCATCTAAAAAATTCTATTCTTCATTTATACTTTATAATATAACCCTATTTTTTGTTTATTGTTCAGAATTAGGACCATGTTCCCCAATGTTAGTCATTCATTCATTTTATCATTAAAGTCATAGTAAAATTATGTTTCAATAGTAACATTAAATCTTCGATATGTTCGTGTTCTACATTCAAGATACTAGAAAACCCAAGTTCAGTAGCTCCCATTGTTAGGCATTTAGATTTTTAGGAATAATTGAATCTAGATTATTCTTCATTCTAAATCTGGTTATGCATCATGCTTATAGTGTGTGATTTTTCCCTGCGTTGAGTAGGTTCTAGTGTTTAACAAACCCTGAATCCCATCCTCCTGGTCATTCCCCACCCCATTGTAGAGAATGTTGAAGAACTAGCCCTAACTGCAGTTTGAGGTTTGTGTTAGGCACGATTGCTGGCTTAACTTGGTGCTTGTCTCCATGTCACCCTCTTCTCCACAGCCTCCACACACAGGCGCACATCACCTTCAGGGTTCTCGGTTCGCTGCTCACAGGCCGTCCTCCAAACTCACCTTCCACTCTTCCACTTTCATTCTTTAACCCGGCCTATCGAAACTATTCTTTCATTGTCTAGAACCACACAGAGTCATTCCCTCAGTCGAGATTTTTCCTCAGTTTCTTTTGTCTTTTTCTCATATTCTGGCAAACAGGAGAAATGGTTATTTCAGCAGGCAGAGTTCAGACGTAAACCTCAGCCCCAGGTACAATCTCATGTCGCTCACAGTCAAGATTCTCCCTTCACTGTGTCTGGATTGCGCATTGTTCTTGCCCAGTGTCCTTGGCATTTTCGTATAGCTGATCTCCAGGTGAAGATGTCTGTAGTCAGGGTGGACAGCATAGAACTGTGTTTGTTTTTATATATTGTCATTACTGATGATTTCTAATTTAGCTCTTAACATTTTAAAAGTCAATTTGGGAACTGGTAGATAAATGTATAAGACAAAGCTACTTAATTATATATTTCGTGAGTGATTTGTTTGGGGCGTTATTAGGGCACAAATAAGTATTTTATGACAAACAGGAAAACTACATAGATCTGTTGGTGGTGGTAAAACTGTCTGCTTCCTTGATGGATCATGATTTGTGCCCCAGTGAAGACCACATCTGAGCAGTTGTTTCCCCACTGTTTTACCCTGCAGTTTTCCTGGATATATATGTACTTGACTGTGCCCAAACAGTGTCTTTGTGCTGTTGTCTGTATGCTGTGTGTGATACAGAGGACCTGGTACCTTCCCTGTCAGTTGTGTAACGTGATGTTCTCTCTCTGTTGAAGCGCTCCCCGTCCTGTACTCCAGCTAGCAAAGGCAGACGTGTAAGAGACTCACACTGTGTGCTGTCCCAATGCCTTCTGCCTGTCTCTTGTTCTTTGGCTGCAGAGCCCTGAGCATGTGCCATGTGTCATTTCAGCTCTGCATGCATGTGCTGCTGCTCTTGCTACCTCCTCTCCTCCCCGGGTTTCTCTTTATCCTTCACTTTGGCTTTGGCTGTAGAGCTTGAGGAATTTTCTTCATGTAAATTTATACGATTAAGAATCCTTTTTAAAGTATGATTTTTAAATTATTCAGATACAAGGTAAATGAGTTTCTCAGAAAGAATCTGATATAAGCAAATATGTAGAGTGCTGTGGCAGTTTATAGACCTCATTGACTAGATTTTACATAGATCGGTTCTGGAAAAAATTGTGAGGTAGGTGTGTTCATTTAATGAATATCAGAGAAATTTCCTTAAATGTCTTACGTGGTATAGCTTTAGGAAAATAATGTTAATAATGAATTTTTGATTTCTAAGATAATTTCATGATTTAAAAGATTCTTTCTATGCATTATTAACATTTTCCATGTCAGTGCTAGCTCCATGCTTCTTGACCTGAAAGTGTTCAGCCACTCCCCCGCCCTACATATTCTGATATGCCCAGGTGAGGAATCTGTATAAAGGTCCCAGGCTTTTGCAAGCCAGCCTCTGTCCCAGCATCTGTCACACACATCACGGAGAAGGAGAAGCAGTAGTTATCCAGTACTGTTAGCTGTGCAGAGTACATGTACCTATGTTAAATAGCACTAAAGGGCATTCACAGGAGATACATACAACCTTTGAACTTTGCTTATCAACTTCATGATGAGCAAGCACTTTTATTCTCAAGCTCCTAAATAGAAAAAGTTTGAGATGAAGCACTTGGTTTGTGGTGCACATGAGAGGTAGTAGGAAGGCCATTGGTCCTTATATTCTTTCTGAACAGATGAAGGGTTGTCATGTAAACAGAAATAACAGTAACATTAAAGTTAATTTTGGATGATGACTGTAATAATGATAAGCACTTCAGCTTTCAATCTACTCACTAGATCTATGAGTTCAGTTGGCCTCTATTAGTTAGAGGTCTATAAAATATTCCTGGCTCTACAGATGTTTTGGTTGTTTTGACAGAATTAAACCATTATATATTTGGGTTTATCAAATTAATCTTAATATATGGTAACTATTTTGTAATGGGAAGACTATCATTTGTCTGCCCATCTGTACCAGATTTGAATTGTCAGCCTGTAAACTAAACAGATTTATCATGACCTGTTTATAGTAAGGTTATAATTCAGACAGGTTTTGTTTTATTATTGATTTTATTATGTATTAGTTATATCTGATTGGTTACATTGTTAATGTACACTGGAAGATTTGGCCACCCAGAACATTTTGTTGACATAGGAAATATGAAAAATGTTACTTAGGGAAATGACTTCTCAATGGTTCTTATTCCTAATCATGTATCTTTTTACCACAGCATCTAAATAAGCCACCATGAATCAGAACTTGTGAAAATCACCTACATTTTTTTAACTGTCAGTATGACTGTCTTAATTATCTTTTCCCAGCTTCCCTCAGTTCTTTCTTGGCTTAGTATTTTTTTTTTAATTTGTAAAGAACATAATTTTGGAGTTGTAAATTAGTCAATAGTTAAGTGGGAACATTTTGTAGCATACTGAAAGTAGTCTCTGGGACATGGGTACAGCATTGTTGTTTGAATAGGACACAAATGGTACTCTTGAATCTAACCATGGCATATGATTTCATATCTATAATGGTTTTCAGATAGTTAAATGCTTTTATAAACTTAAAATATTCTTTCCCTTGAAATATCACAGAAATAAGTAAACATCCTAAATAATGTTCATTTCTATGCTGCTAGGCCTCATTTCCAGGTTGAAGAGTTAAAGTCGTATATAAGTGGTATTTAATTAAGCACACTACAAGAAAAGTGTCTGATTCCTTTTGTACTTAATGGCACAGAGTGTCTTGTTCCAGATTTTTCCTTTAGAATTTGGAACAGACACTAGCAAGAGCCACATAAAATTCCCTATAACTTTTCCTAGAGTGTAATTCTCTAGAGTCGATATTTAACTCAGTATGCTGAAAATAACTTTAAGAGAATTTCCATAGAGATGAATATGTTAAATTATTTGTAATTATTAAGATTATACTTGAGACCATAATCTTCAGAAATTTGTTTCGACTTGTTACAGGATGAAACAATATTATATTTACTGTTTTCCAAATGCAATTATATTTCTAGAACACTAGAGGATTCTTAACAGAGATAACTTTCACTAAAAGTTTGAAGGTTTAAGTATTCTGAATACAAGACATTAGATTCTTTATTGCAAAAATACTTCTAGCTAAAATTTGATTTAAAAGGTGGTTTTTTCCTTTCAAATTATAGTTCAAATGCAAGCAATATAGTATGCGCAAGCTATTTCTCAATAAATTGGCAGTTATCATCTATGTCAAATATTAGTCTCTTTTACTTTAAAACAAGCAGCAGATGAGATGCTGCTGTTTGTGTAACTCTGGCTGTCTTGAGATGTCTAGGCACCAGTGATGCACATCCAAGATGAACTGTCTTCATTATTGTTTACTGGAAAAACATGCTGTGTAATTTGAGGTATTTTTGATAAAATCACTTAAAAATTAGTGAGTTGCCAACATCCTAAAAAGAAAAATACTTTTATTTTATTATATTACTTTTAAAAATACATTGTGAAGATAATTTTCTAGAAAAATCTTACTAGATTCAGAAACCATTATAGACTTCTTTGCATTGCAACCAAAAAATCACAATATTCGGCTTTTTTCTTTATATTTATACACACATAACTATATATGAACTAGTAGAACATAAAACTGATAGCAAACATCTCTTAATTCCTACTTATCAGAATAATTCATCAAAGTATATTTACTTGGAGAAAATGAGCTAATAAAAATTTTAAAAAGGTATTTTTTTAAATGTCCTTTTTCAGGGGATTATAATTTAAAAGTATTGGATGAATTTTTTTTTACATGATTAAAATAAGATTTGTTTCCAAGGTCTTCCTTTGAATAATACCATAATATACCATCCATTAATATTATGTATTGCTTTATACTACTTGCCTTTTTAATTGTTGTTTTTATAATCGTTAAGGTAACTATTAATCATATTTTTTGGCTTTTGCTACATTAGTAACTCAATTAACTACTTAGACTTAATACTGTAATATTTTCAGTAGTGCCCATGGGTAAAACACAAATAATGATTACATTTTTAAAAAAGTTTTTACAGTGCTTTGTATAAAAATGTTAACTATTTGTATATGTATGTATGAATTGTTGTTACCTAATTTCAGCATTAATTTTAGGCATTTTTAATTCTACCACATTTAGTGAATACGTTGAAATTTTAGTTAAGTGCTTTTTAATGATAACAATAAACTACTAGTTACAAATACACTATAAGGATTAGGATTAACATCTTGAAAAGCCCAGTCCTGTTGGTGATAATTAAAACTCTGATGAGGAGAATGTGAGACACGTTTTTCTTATTTGTCTTGTTAAGCTGCATTCTTGAGACAATAATGATATTAGCAGCAATCCAGAAATGTTATGACAGTGTAGTCTGATTTCTGAGTTCTATGCTTTTTAAGTTTGATGTTCAAATTCTTTTTGTTATGAGTTTTTTTTTCATTTTTATTAAGCTTTGTTATTGTGTTTATGAGGTAAACTTAGAAAAGTAAAGTGATAATATTTAAACTTTAATTTTTCGAAAATCAGAACATTTTGTAAATGATATAGTTGAACTTTTTAATATTCCTACTTACTGTCACTCCAGTGTAGCTGCTTGGTTTCTCTAAAAAGAAAACGAATATGATTTTTAAGTGAAATTTTTAATTTAAGAGCATACAGCTCTAGCAAGTATATATGTGATCTTGGTTGTCCTATTTTATTGTAATTAATCTTTCTAAAGATTATGGTTCATCTTTCTAAAATATAACTGTATTCTTGATATAACCAGGGTTTACTTACTGCAGCCAAAAAAATCATTTTTACTTCATGTTTATTCCCTTCCACTGTCACTAATTAGTGAAAACTGGTCAAGAAGCAAAGATAACTTAATACATGACAGATTCTTTAAAAGAACAAAGATTTATATTAATGGGTTCAAGACTTATTTGGTAAACAGTCGCAAATTAAATTGAAAATTGATTATTTTCTTTCTCTAGTGTCTCACTGCCATGTCACATTGTCATGGGATCACAAATAAATGTTTCAGCCCCTGACTCTGGTTTGGTTCCTGAGACATGAGATGTCCTTAATAGGCTGCTAGTTCTGTGATGGAAGCTTCTGGTTACCCATATGCCAAGAAAATGGTGTGGCTGCATGTTCTGATTTCGGCAGCGGACAGTGTAAGCACAGCACTCACTTCTGTTAGCTCCCATTCTCATGACTCAGGGAGTTGGCCTGCTGTAAACTCGAAGTAAATATTGGTGAGAAACAGCAAGCCCTGTGCCCTAGAGGTAAAAGTCATTGGACTGTTTATTCCTATCCTCAAAATTATTTCCTACCCAGAATTTTCTGTCTTCCAGTTGAGCATTAGGACTCCAGGCTTTCATGATAGCTCAATATTTTTTTCGATTATTTTTAGAATAGCACAATTCTCTATGTATAATAAATTTTCTACTAGGACACTTTATAAAAGCTTATATGATTGAGTCATTTTAAAATTCTATTGTAAAATATTTCAGGACTGCTTATTTACCTTGCAGTTTATATAATTATATAGAAAGGGGAAAACTTTATGAAATGAGAAACACACAGCTAATAGTTTGATCTGATTGTCGTCCTCTTAACTGTCCCCAAACAAGGCTGCATACCAGGCAAATTTATCTTGAATTGCATTTTAATCTTTTATTCTCCTCTTGTTCAAAGTTCGCTGTTAGCAAATATAATTAAACTTCTATGATCCTTATTGCTTTGAATGCTTCTGTCATGGAGGCACCTTGGTAGAGCATAGAGGACTGGTTTGTGCAATGAAGAGGGTGGGATTCAGACTGAACTTGCAACTTCTCAAAGCAAACCAATTTATTGATTCATCTTTGCCACATATATACATGTAGTTAGTATCCCTCAGTAGTTCCAGTTTTAAAATCTAAAAATGAAGGATTTAAGTTTATTAGTAACTATGTTGGTTATTTTCACCAAACCCTTACCTCACTGTTTGAATGGTGTACCCAACATCCTAAGAGGTTTTACTGGATCCCCATAGAGGGATGCTGCTGGTGTTTGCCTCTACTATTCTGTGGCAAATCCTGAAAAATTGCCAGATTAAAACAATTCTCCATATTGAGCAAAAGCTAACTGTTTTATATGAGCAACATATCACATCTCTAGAATAATTTTTTTTCTGGTTTCATTTCTGGTGTATAATTATAAAAGCAAAGAACAAGACAAACAACAATAAAAATATGATCAAAAGCAATATAATAAAGTATTTAGTTGACTCAGAATTCTCATCCATTATTGCAGTAAAGTCACAAAGATGGTCACACCACATTTATGGTCAAGATCAGAGAGAAGTAATACACTCATGGTGCCTGCTTGTTCCTTATCTAGCTATTTCTGTCTTATATAGTCCAGGATGCCCTGCCTAGGGAGTGATGCTGCCCATGGTGGCCTGAGTCTTTCTACATCACTTAACAATCAAACAGATCACTCACTAATACGACCATGGACCAACCTGATCTAGACAATTTCTCATTGAGTCTCTCATCATGATGACTCTAAATTGTAGTGAGTTGACTTTTGAAACTTTTCTAATCTAACTGTACATGAGAAAATAGCTCCAAATTGAGAAAATTATGTGTGTACTTAGACATGGAAGCCACATGGCCAGAGCCCAGATCAGCATTTAAAAAAAAAAAAAAAAGAGCTGGAAAGGTAGTCAGGGAAACTGTTTTTGATCTCTCTATTCCTGATCACATGTCATCATGTCATTGAACCCAGAATTTTAAAGGTTTTATTTATTTGTTCACTTAGTTTCACATAGAAAGGTCATTATTATTTTAAACAGTGTTGTAGTCAGTAACATAAATACATCTTCTCATGTCTGTAAATCTTTCATCAATGGCAATTTAGAGGGGATACATTGTCTACCGCCATGTCCTCTCCCCAAGAGTAACCATAGTAAAAATAAGAGGAAATAGTTAAGTCTTTTTGTTAGAACATTGTCTTTTAAAATATACCATATTCAAAACAAATGACCCAATCTTTACTAATTATCTTTTTTTAACTCAGTCCTAGTAATTTTGAAAATTACCAGATTGAGCAGATTCTAAGTACATTTTATACTAACTTTTAACCCAAAATATTTTCAGCTTCTGAGAGTACTTAGTTTTAAAGTGTGCATGTGAATGTAATATTTCTACTGCTGTAAAGTAAAAAGATCAGCATTGGGGACAAGCAAAAGCTCATGTTAAATTTCCTTTACTGTCAGCTAACACCTGGTAAAGGACTAAATTGAATTATCTAGGACAAGATTATGTCTAATCTACAACATGTATCTCTGAAGTACTCATTTATTTCACATTTATGATTTTTTGTGTGTGAAATACAGAAGTTTTACATGGAGTACACATAATATACAGTGTAAGCCAGTGCTCATGGTAAGAAATGAACAGCAAGCTTGGGGCCAGAGCTTTGGTTAACTGCTTAGTAATTGTTTGAATGCCTGCCTGTACCCACTACCCATAGAAGGCTCCTCCTAACATTTGCCACTACTCACCTATATCTCCCAGACAGTTGCCAAATTATAGAAGCTCTCCATTTCAACAGAATGCTTGTTTATAGTAAAATTCATGCTTTTCCATAATGCCATCCCTAATGTGAATATTCAAACAAATTTTGGTTTGGGGTTTTTTTGTTTGTTTGTTTGTTTGCTTGCTTGTTTTATCCTCCTCAAGAATTATTATCAATTATTATTGACAATGCCTTAAGAGTTACATGTTGTTAAAATGTGATTTCTTGGGTTGTTTTTGTTTTGTTGTTTTTCCCTGACGTATTTTCCTAGGCTGATACTGTAGACAGCACTTATACACAGAACCCTAGCATCTAGTTTTACATCCAGCCAAGGTCCACATCTAGTGAAGCTGAGCCCATTAAGGTGCCTCCCTGGAGCAGTGTTGCTCCACAACTGTACACTTATGTTCAGGAAAGAGAATTAACTTTTTTTTAAGTGAAATCTGTCTGATTAAGTACACTGTGACAACTAGACAAGTATGGCAGCTGTGTTCATTCTAACTGCTCAATCAGCCATGTGTACTCACTCAACTAAATCCTGCTTTTTAAGTCAAAATTACATTATGTTAATAATTTGTGTCAGTCAGTTACTTGAAGCAGCCCATTGGTCCGTTTTCTCCCCAATGACCATTTGACCTTCTAGTTGGAAGAATGTGCATTTAGTTCATTTACTGTGTCTGCTATATAAGCTTTAAGCCAAAGGTGTTGGGTAATGGTCTCACCAGTCACCACCGGAGAGAGTGACATGGTCACATCATCTCTGTGGATTGCCCTGGATCTGGAACACATTTTGTTCCAATTTTGTTTTGTTTTGTTTTGGGCAACCAACTGAGATTTAGAGCTTTGCAAAACACCATTAACAATAACTACTATTAATAAAATACACTGCTCTTCCTGTGTAGAAATACATAGTGGTCTTTTGTGGGATACTTCATTGTTCCTAGCCCTTTATTGCTGAAAATTAATCCTCAGGGGATCTTAGTATTTTTGCTTTTGCAGATGGCCATTTGAGTGCAAACTAGATGTATGTTATATCTACTTTAAGCTTTAACTAGATCTTCCCAAATGTTTTCCACAGTGCATGGGTTTATTTTCATTCCCCCAGCAGCAAGTAAGAGCTCCCCTTTCTCCACATCCTACCAACCCTGGTACAATCAGATCCTAATTTGCCAGTTGAATGTGTGGAGCAGCATTTGGATTAACTTGTGTGTCTCCCTTTCTAATTTTATTTAGCATCTTTTTATGTGTTAATTGCCTGTTGATATTTTTTGTCCATTTGTTGCATTAATTTTTTTAATGTTTTCTTTTTTACTGTTCTTTTTCAGTCTGGATATGAGTTCTTTGCTGGGCTGTTGGTTGCAAGCACTTTCTCTCAGTCTAAGAATAATTTTTAAATTTTGTGTTAACTTTTTGTTTTTTAAAACTCTTGGCCAGCTTATCAGTCTTTTCTGTATGACTTCTGCTTCTGTGGTTTTTAAAGTAGTTTTTCTTTATAAATTTTTTTTCCAGGACATCTTCTAAAGTTTTAAATTACTGCTTTTATGTATTTAAGACTTTAATTGACCTGAAATGTATTGCTATGTGGAATGGAAAATGGGATTCCAGTATTCTCCCCCATATGAACAACTGGGTCTCCTGCTTTCCCTCCCCTGCAGTACTGTCTCTGCCTTGATGAGGCTGCTGTGGGCTTTTCTGTCGCTTTGCTTCTCCTTGCATTGGTTCCACATTCCTTAATCGCTGCAGCCCCAAGACACATTTCGGGTGCCGTTCCTACCACTGTGTTCTTTTCCTCTTGACCCTTTAGTTTCCCACACTACTTTCAGTGTTGGTGTGTCAAACTCGGTGTGAGCCTTTTCATGAGCATTACATTGACTTTACAGATGGCCGTGCGCAAGTCTGACATATTCATGATAGCACTGTACACACAGTAGTTACTTCTTTTTACTTCAGTAGAGTTCACTGCCTCCAGTGTGTTCGCTGTTGCTTGTTCATTTGTTGTGATGCCCTGAATTTTCTGTGCTGTGTGAGTGAGATCAGTTAAGAGCAGTGTTTATTAGGCACTGTTATCTTTTATCCAGCACCTTTGCTTGAGTCTTTAATTTTAATAACTCCTCTAGAACTTTCTGTAGAACTCGAATGGCAATGTTGTTTGCTATTGAACTTTATTACCTTTGCATAGGCTGTTTTCAGCTTCCCTCTTTTACCTTCTAAATTTATCTTCTCAGATACTAGGATCTGTTTTTCAAGCTATTCAAAAGTAAACAAAATTGAAATTAAACTTAAAATTCACAAAAACCTGACACATTCAGTCACATTCCATACCAGGATTATAGTTTTTCATATATGACTAGTTTTAGGGCTGTTGTTAGAAGCGGAGGACACCCAGCTTCATCTTACTATCTCAGTATCATGTGACTTTCTACAAGGCCTAACTTGTTTTCCTTGTATGCTTGGCACTCTAAAAAGAGGTTACCATATTTTCCTAATTAAGCCATGTGCCCTCCTCCCCCAATACCATCCAGTAAAATCACTGGTTCTTCTTATTCAAAGAAACACAATACTTAATAAAATAGGCTTCATTTTACTTATAGTAAAGAGATGGTTTATAACTAAACTTGAATTAAATTAATAATTCCAATAATATTAAACAATTTTAACTTTTTTATTTAAAATTAATTTCTGTGTAAAAATCCGACTAATCTCCATATATTCAACTCTGTGTAATTATATTCCATATATATAACATATATATTCTAAATATGGAAATCAAGTAATTTGAAAGAATCTTCTAGGACTGGTGAGATGTCTCAGCAAGTACAGTACTTGCTGGGCAAACCTGTGCTTCATCTTTGGACATTAAGTTAGGAGAGAAGTGACTTTACGAAGTTGTCCTCTGACCTCCATATATATGCCTTCATCTAACTCACATATACATCATGCATGCCCACACACAGGAACTCAGCTCACGTACATTAAAAAGTTGTTTAAAATATCTAAATATTTATATCATAAGTCTTGCTAAATATTCAGTTACTTTTAGGATCAATGTGACAAATTCGAATGAATGTGAAAATATCTTGGTTTTTGTGTAAGTTACATGCTATGTTTTTTGTTTTCTCTATGGATTTTATTTCCTAACTTATTTCTTTTTAAATTTCCAAAATGGAATGGTTTCAATTGAGAAAAATAATTCATTTGTAAATATTGTAAGCTCAGACTTGAAATATGGTTCTGTGGAAATGTGAAGCCCAGGGAGCTGAGGCAGTGTCCTCTTAGCACTGTTATGTGGTGTTTGGTTTATTTACTCTGTTCTCTTCTGAGTTGTTTTCTAAGTCAAGTGAGTTTTCACAACATTTATTCCCTCTTTTGCCTGGGATTCAGATTGCAGACTGTGCTCCACTTCCAGTTCACACACCAACCTTAAGGAAAAAGGGATGCCCTGCTTCAACCGGCTTTCCACCTAAGGTATTTGCTCTAAACATTGCGTGTTCCCAAACATGAGAGTAGATTTCTTCTACTTTGAATGTTTGCTGTGTTTTGTTACTTATTTTCTTAAAGCTATAAAATAAAAACTTGAGAAGAAAGTAAATTCAATAATGAATATCCATACCATTCTGAATGTTGGAAGGAGTGTACAGTATATTTAATTCTTAAAGTCTGTGTTTCAAAGTCTATTAGGGGAATAGCCACATACCATTCCAGAATGAGACCAGACAGAATATGAATTTAAAATAAACATAATAAATATCCTTACAGAGACAGATAATGTCAGACAGGATCAAGCAGTAGTAAAAATAATTAATCTAGAGAAACTTGATAAAACAATAACTGCTAAATCCATAAGGGCTTTAATAACTGAGTGAGAAGCCTAGAAAAACAAGTCAGAAGATGAACCTGTATGAGAGGAATCGTGTAACATTTACATAATATTATATGACTTTCAGTAGGAAAGAGGTGAAATTAAAGAAATAGAGAGGGTCTAGAACGTTGGCTTTGTGGTTAAAAGCACTCGCTGTTCTCCAGAGGACCAGAGTTTGGTTCTCATCACCGTTATCAGGCAGCTCACAACTGCCGGTACCGCCCTCTCCGATGCTCTCTGACCTCAAGGGCACCTTTGTACATTTAGTGGTACACCAACACAAATAAAGGTACAATTTTAAAGAAATAATGATCAAAGGCTCTAGTAAAGGGTGCAAGAAAACACTTTAAACATGCTCAGAATATTTAAATGTTTCCAACGAAATGCACTTATTTAAAAGATAGGAGCTTAAATAACCAATTGGAGTTGGGAAATCTCAAAAATGAAGATGTCAGGCTGGAGCTATGGCCCCTCTGGTGTGCAGCCTGACCGCCCGAGTTCCCCCTGGAGCCCGTGTGAAGAGCCAGGTGCCATGGTGTGCATCTGTAACTTTAGGGCCAGACAGGAAGGGCAGACTGGAGGGTCTTCTGGAAGCTGAAGGCCCAGCTAGCCTAGAGGACACCATATAGCAACAGAACCAGCATGGTGTGCGGCCTCAGCTGGGTGCAAGAAAAGAACTGACTTTGAACATTGTCTTCTGACCTCCACAAGTCCTGTGGCACCTATATCTACACCACAACCCTCAAATATAATAATAATAGTATTTGTAAAGGAGGGAGGAAAGGAAAGATTTCAAGAGAAAGCTGAAATTAAAAGGAGATAGTTCAGAAATATAAACTAATCTCTAAGAAATTCGAGATCAGACAACTTAGAGATGCAAGCGCCTCATTTCAGTCAGTAACTGAGGGAAGTAGAAAGGAGCCAAGTAACGATAGCTAACAGACGAAAAAAAAAAAAAAAAAAAGATCCAGCCTTTGTAAAACAGGAGTCTCAGACAAAAGCAATCAGAACTACTAAACATTCTATTCAAGAAAACTGTGAAAGTTGAGATATGCAGTGTGCAGAGGTTTGTCTTTGGTTCCGTAAGGATGTGCAGTAACAAGTAGAAGGATTAACTCTGCTGTCAATTATTTTCCAGCGCAAGACTCATCAGTTTTTCGTGAAGTCTTTCACTGCCCCTACCAAGTGCCATCAGTGTACCTCCTTGATGGTTGGTTTGATAAGACAGGGCTGTTCCTGTGAAGGTAAGAACAGTAGGGAGGAACGGAGGACTTTCTGGCTCTGCTATATAACGATGCTGTCGCCATGTGCTTCTAAGGCTCTAAGCAGGCTTAGCAGGGTTTGAATGTTCTCACTACTGCCGCCGCCTCTGTGACTAAACAAGCGGTGTGTAACGGAGGAGACAGAAAATGCTCAGTGAAGTCAACTCTTATCCTGTCTTCTAGAGAAAACATGGAGAATAAACTCCAGACATTCTTTTATACCTTTATAGTTTGAAACACTTGCTTTCAAACAGTAGATAAAAGTTGTCAGACACGGGGCCTAGGGAAATGGCTTAGTGAATAAGGCTGCTTACTATATGGACATAAGGACTAGTTGGGTCTCCAGTACACAGGCCAGGTGCCATCTGTAATCCCAGCCCTCAGGTGGTAAAAGCGAGATCCTTGAGGGTGCTAGCATGCTGGACTGGCTGAAGTGTTGAGCTCCAGATTCGGTGAGAGACCTGGCCTCCAAGAATGAAGTGGGGAGTGACAGATGGAAGAAGACGCCTGGCGTCAGCCTTGGCCTTCACATCCTCACACACATGCAAACATGTACGTGCATATATGGCACACAAATTAATTCAACACTGCTGATAGAGACACCAAGTAGCTGAATGTTCATTAGTCACTCTTGCAAGAGAATTTCAGGCCTAACAACAAGTTGCAGCTGGATAAAGAGCTAAAACAAACCTCCAGAGACCACTTTGGTGGAAATTATAAATTTAAATCTGCCATGTTATTTACAAGGTTGGTATTTTTAGTTTGTTTTTTTTTAATTTGTCTTTTATTTATTTGCTTCTCAGATAGTTACTAATATTAAAGAGAATAATAATTAAGTAATGAAAACATTTACTGTTTCTCAATGATCTTCTCACTGACAGGCAATTGGCCTGGTGATAAAACAGTTGTTTAAAGTAGAAAGTAAGCATTTAACTAGCACCATGGATGCAAGGAGTGCCCAGTGAATTTTGTTGTTGTTAAAATGAATTTTATCTAAATTGTGTCCTTTTTCACTCCAAAAGTGTGTGGGTTCTCCTGTCATATAACGTGTGTGAACAAAGCTCCGACTGCTTGTCCGGTTCCTCCTGAGCAGACTAAAGGTCCACTTGGTATAGACCCACAGAAGGGAGTGGGGACTGCATATGAAGGCCATGTCAGGGTGAGTACCTCTGCTTAGTCACTCGGGGAGCACAGCACTTGACAGAAGGTTTAAGAGTATCTTATCTAGAATCATAATTATTTGGGAATAAATTCTGAGATATCACAGTTTCTGTACTCTCCATATCTTGAGACTTACAAATGTCAAAATCGTAACAGAACCTTAGACCTCTGGTCTTGCTGAGAGGTAGAATGCAGCTGAGGGGTAAGAGGAACTATCCAGATGTCAGCTCACTACCATCCTGGGACAGTAGCGGTGGAACTGAATGTCACTTTCATCTTGCAGCCAAATTTGTCCTTTATGCTGTTTCTCTAAAAAGCCACAAACAAATTTTATTTTAGTGAGTTGTCAATCTGAAATGGTATCATATAAAGCTTCTAAGATGACCCAGGCTCTGAATAGTGCTTCTCGCTGTCCCCTTCCCAATGGCGTCATGCCCACCTGCTGCCTTGTCAGCTGAGCACAACCTGGAGGTATCACTTGCAGCCCATATAGAACCAGAGGCTCTCACTGTCGTTTTCATTTGAGATCTGTTTGTTTGTCTGACTGAAACAAAACTAAGATCCCTAAGCCAGCGGGAGTGAAGAAAGGGTGGCAGAGAGCACTGGCTGTGGTCTGTGACTTCAAACTATTTCTCTACGACATTGCGGAAGGAAAAGCATCTCAACCCAGCTCTGTCATTAGTCAAGTGATTGACATGAGGTAAGCCTCAAGGATGGAGATGTATGTCTTTACAGCAAGTACAACTTATGATCTTTCTTCTGTATTACTATGATTTGCACTAAATAACTTAATTTGGGGTCAGTTTTCAAATTTAGCCCTATAGCTACTATGACATGCTCTAAAGGAGGGCATAGGGGTGGTTGGCAAGTTGTTTTATGTGTCAAATATGTGGAGCTATTAGCCAAAGTTTGGCTCTAAAAGGCCAGTTTAACGTAAAAGCACAAGAGTCCTAAATACAGCTCACCTGTTATCATCTGAAAGCACAAAGTAATTCCATGAAAGTAAAGGATAACATCTCACTAGCCCTGGACAACACACTGAAGTAGCAACAGTTCAGACTCTTCATATGCCCCTAGAACACTCTCTTCCTCCTTTTCTCAGAACCCCTGGCACTGCATTCCGGGTTTATCTTCTCCCACAGCTTCAGCTAGCCCCCCCCCCCCCCCCCCCCCCCGATTGATGGCTCCCATGCATGTCTCTAATTCAGGCACACCCATTGCTCAAAATGCACATTTCCAGCTATCCCTATAGCTCTCTGGACCACAGTGAAATACGGAGGGGTTGGTACAGGGACCATCAGTAAGAGAGATTTGCAGACCTGCTAACGGACTGAATGAAAAGATGGGGGCTAGGCAAAAGGGAGCTCCTTAGCCCACATGGTAAAGGATAACATGAACAGCAGGAGAACTGTTGAACCAAAGCTGAGTCGGTGTCAGCACCTTAAGACAAGGGAGTGATGGCACTGACAGCAGCAGTATGGAATAAATCACTGTTTTCAGTGCTGAAGACATGGTGTCAGGTGAGCTAGACTGAGTGCACCTGAGATTTGTTATGGCAGACAAGAGAGTCTATTGGAGACACTGAATACCAACAAAATCCCCTTCTGCCTGTGTGCTTCTTGGCCTTGTGTGTCTGCATGAGTCATCAGTTATGTCTACTGTAAAGTTCCAGTTAGCTCCTGATGGAGTACCTTGAGTACTGTTAGTCATTGTGTGGGGAAATCTTGTGTTTTGTTTTAAACTGAGCTTGGGTGTTTATTTAGTTATGCTTTGAGGATCTCTTCATATGTGTTATTTGGGTGTACAAGCAAAACAGTGTACATACAGCCACATGTTTACCCTAAGTGTTTACCTTTTATTTCAGAGATGAAGAATTTTCTGTGAGTTCAGTCTTGGCCTCTGATGTTATTCACGCAAGTCGAAAAGATATTCCCTGTATCTTTAAAGTAAGTCTGTGTATGGCTTGAGCACTTAATTACTGTGAGTGTTTGTGTGTATGTTGTGTGTGGTATGTTTGTGTGCACATGGGTGTGATGGCCAGAGGCTGATGTCAGACATCTTCCTCGACTGTCCTCCTCTTTACTTACTGAGACAAAGTCCACTGAGCCTGCAGCTCGCAGCTGCAGCCAGTCTGGCCAGCTTGTCCCGTCAGTCCCTGTCTCCACCTCTGGAATACTGGAATAACACACAAACCTACCTGACCTGACTCCTCCCTGGGTTCTGGGGACCCAGACTTTGACCCTCAGGTCCGTGCAGCAAGTGCCTTACCAACTAGCCAGCACCTAATTACTTATTTTTAACGAGTATGTTTTGTTGATCTGTATAAATCATAAAATTACTAGGACAAGCCCCAGACCTACTACTCATTTATGTAGACATACCATCCAGTATTTACATGAATAAAAAATTACGCTAAGACTTTAGAATGCGTCAATATATTTCTAAAGTGTGAGTGTGCCTCATATTCTATAATATCTTTGAGTCCCAGTTCACTCTTCAAGTAAATATTACCACATGAGGTTTCTCAGATCAAACCAAAAATATTTGTCTCTGTAAATGTATTTCAGTTGTCTATTCCTTTATTACAAATACTCCAAAACTTTAGTAAGAGTGTTCATTTTCAGTGTTGTGTGGTATTGACTGATGTTTCTCCAATGGCTGCATCCAGCTTATTTGAGACAGGAACATCCAAAATGTTTTTCTCACATCTGTGGCTTTAATTCTGGCTGTCAACGGACCAATGTCAATTCTTCCCTTTATATTCATGACACACACACACACACACACATTTATATATCATATATATATAAAATATTTGTGATATTATATGCAATCATTATTCCATACAGATAATTGCTAATAGCCATCTTGCAGAAGTAAGCAGTCCACATCTGTAAAGTTGTTCTGTTGGTCTATCTGTCCGTCTTCCTATTTGTCTAAGAGTCTTTTATCTCACTTTCAAGGCCAACAACTTTTTATCCTCCCTGAGCTCCCAAGGGAGTCTGTATAGGCTCACTTCCCTGTAACTAATTTGCAGTAGGATCTTACTGTTAACATGTTTAAAGCATATGTAAGTATATAAAGGGCCTCTATACACATCTACATCTACATCTATAATTTAGAAGTGCTGTGATTGACTTATGAACCTACATTTACTACTGTTTCAAGTGATTTACTCTTATTAATGACAATATGAAGGATTGTTAGAAAGTACAAGAGACTTTCAGAACAGTATGATGTAGTGCTTTTGAGCACAGAAGCATGCTTTAGCCTCATACCCTTGAGAAGTTACTTTCTCTTTATCATGGATTCTCACATCTAAAGTTAGTATGTAATCATAGCTCTTGTCTCATGAAACTGTTAAGGGATATAAGTGAGTTAATACTTGTAAAGTGCTTTTTTCTTTGATACTTGATAATTTGAAGTATCTCTTATTAAATTAATATGTGTAATGCATTTTTACGGTATTTTACATCATTTTGTAACAAAGAGCATGAAATGATAGTAATATTTCACCTTGTGTCACCTCCTGTTTTCTGAATTAAAGCATCACAGTGAGACATTCTAATTCAGCTAAAGTTTGCTAAAGGGATAATTTAATATATGCTCTTACTGTGAGTGCCAAGCAAATGAACATAGCCCTGAAGCTAGCATAAAAGATGTCTGTTTTCTAATATTGTAACTGTTAAACTGCTTTAGGTCACAGCGTCCCAGCTTTCAGCACCCAGTGACAGATGTTCCGTCCTGATGCTGGCAGAGAGTGAAAATGAGAAGAGCAAGTGGGTGGGGGTACTGAGCGAGCTGCACAAGATTTTGAAGAAAAACAAATTCAGAGACCGCTCAGTGTATGTTCCCAAAGAGGCTTATGACAGCACTCTACCCCTCATTAAAACAACGCAGGCAGCTGCAATCATAGGTATGTGTTTATAACACTTATCCCGTTTAGTAATGTACATTCTGAGGTGGCACCATTGTTTGTACAATGTCTGGCATATGTCACATGTTTGAGGGATAGATGAGACCTGTTTCAGGTCTGTGTTTTAGCACTCCCATGAGCAGAGGTGCATTATCTTCCTGAAAAGCACCAGTACAAGCTACCCTGCTAACCTTTTTCTGCTTTCGTGAATTGAATTGAAACAAATTAATTCTTAAGAGTGTGGGCTTCATGTGTAATATGTGTCATTGAGGAGTTTTGAAGTCATAGACTACACAGCCTATGCTGTAAATTCATTCACCAGCAAATCGCAGCTTCTGTATTTGCTCTTTTCCTCTGTTCTTACGTACGTGCTCCGGCTGTGCTCCGGCTGTGCTCCTATCTACTGCCGTATGAGAAGTATAGTTTCCAGGATTCAAATGCCTCCCACAGTGTTTCTAGAGTGGAGGAGTCTGTAACTCACAAACTAGACTTTTAGTTTTCTCATTACTAAACAAGCATTTCCTTCCTTCGCTATAAAGCAGACTGAGCTGGTTGTTCTGTTTAAAGCCTGGCATCTTTACACTACCGTCTGGGGAAATATAAATTGTACATTGATTTTTTTACTTCTCTTCTTCACTTGAACACCAAGTTTTCTCATTTTCTGGTGTATTGTGTTGTCTTTACATTTTTATCTGATGAAAACATTTGTGTTTATACAGATCATGAAAGGATAGCTTTGGGAAATGAAGAAGGACTATTTGTTTTGCATGTCACCAAAGATGGTAAGAGAAAACCCAATTATTCTGAAATAATTTTAAATTATACATTAAAAACTCTTGACCCTAAAGGAAGAGCAGAATCGTGTTACTAAGATTTTCCAGATATAATTTTATATATTTTTTCAAATCAAAAGATTTTTTTCTTTTTGGATTTTTGAGATAGGATTTCACTGTGTAACGTCAGCTGTCTATAACTCAGTATGTAGATCAGGCTGGCTGGCCTCACAGATCTGCCTGTTTCTTCCTCCCAGGGTTAGAGGCGTGTGCCACCACACCCCGCTTTAACTCAGAAAGACTTTCAATTCTATGACCCCTTTGATGCTCTAAAGCTCTGTGTTTTACTGGAAAGTTCCACTTGTGTCTAAAGATGGCACATAAAAGAGAACTACAAATTACCTTTCTCATTCTTCAGTGCTTTAGGAGGTAATGCCTAAAATCCCCATGGCTCAGTCCAGAGGTTCTAGTTCTCTAGGGAAACAAACAAAGCAAAACCAGTTGACTTGCTTTTCATAAACACAGCAGTTTAAGTTCCGTCTTTATTATCAGGTCCGATCCTGAGAAAGCAGGTCACTTAAGCCTGATGAGTTACCCATAGAAATACCTTGAAAAGTATTGGGAAGATAGTTCACTTGGTAAGTGCTTGCCATATGAGCACTGGATTCCCAGAACCTCCATAAAATGCTGGGCATGGGCATGGTAGTGTGTTTGTAATCCCAGAACTGGAGAATCAAACACAGATGAATTCTTAGTACTCTATCCAGCCAGCCTAGTTCTCACATCCCAAGTCCCTGACATAGCAACAAAGGTTGGTGTGGGCAAGATTACTCAGCAGGCACAGGGTCCCTGCAAGCCTGGTGGCCTGTGTTTGATCCCTGGAAGCCACATAAAGGTGGAAGAAGAAAACTGACTCCATAAAGTTGTCCTCTGAACACCACACCCATGCTGTAACATGCACCCACACACATACACAATTTTAAATTGTTTTAATTAAAAAACAAAAATTCAAGGCAGACAGCTTCTGAGGAAGAAAACTCTAGGCTGATTTTTGGTGGTACATGCTTGTGCGGGCATACATGGCCACATGTATTCACAAAGAAATACCTGAAGAGGTGGGCCTAGAGAGATGGCTCAGTGGCTAAGAGCCCTGGCTGCTCTTCCAGAGGACCTAGGGCTTCAGTTCCCAGCACCTACATGGTGGCCTACACCATGTAGCTTACGTTCTGGGGTATTTGATGCCTTCCTCTGATTTTCATGGATACAGACATGCAAGTGATGCACAGAAATATATGTAGGCAAAACATCCGTATACATAAAATAAAACTTTAAAGAGAAATACCTAAAGAGAAACATGAATCGCAGTTAATCGGATTTTAAAAACAGGAACTCCATGGTGACATTCCTAGAATTTAGTACCAGAAAACAAACTTTGTAAAGCATAGGCATGTTTTACGCAGGGATTCCTTGTCTTGACTGACAGAATCTCAGTGCTGAACTTAATACCAGCTGTCAGCTGCTCCTGGGTTGAATCTGATAATAGACAGGTTCAATTATCCTCCTTTTCCTCTGTGACTTTTGACCTTTGATACTTTTGTATGTATGTATGTGTCTTTAATATGGCATGTGTGTTTAATATACTTTGGTGTTTAGTTTGGATACAATTAATGCAACTGTTTGGCATTTACTGTTGTTTCCTTTTGTAGAGATTATTAGAGTTGGTGACAATAAGAAAATTCATCAGATTGAACTCATTCCAAGTGATCAGCTTGTTGCTGTGATCTCGGGCCGAAATCGCCATGTCCGACTTTTTCCTATGTCAGCTTTAGATGGGAGAGAGACAGATTTCTATAAGCTGGCAGAAACTAAAGGGTGTCAAACCATAACTGCTGGGAAAGTGCGTCATGGAGCTCTGTCCTGCCTGTGTGTGGCTATGAAAAGACAAGTCCTCTGCTATGAGCTGCTCCAGAGCAAGACCCGGCACAGAAAAGTTAAGGAAATTCAAGTGCCATGTAATGTGCAGTGGATGGCCATCTTCAGTGAGCAGCTGTGTGTAGGGTTCCAGTCGGGGTTTCTCAGATACCCCTTGAGTGGAGAGGGAAGTCCGTGCAATATGCTCCATTCAAACGACCACACACTGTCGTTCGTTGCACATCAAGCAATGGACGCTCTCTGTGCAGTTGAGATCTCCAACAAAGAGTACCTGCTGTGTTTTAACAGCATTGGGGTGTACACAGACTGCCAGGGCCGAAGATCCAGGCAACAGGAACTGATGTGGCCAGCAAACCCATCCTCTTGTTGTAAGATTCTCTTACTTGTCTGACTTCTTCCCTTTTGGCCTTTTCATTTACTTTAAATATAACCATTTTTACTACCAGCTTGTTCTTAATCATTCTTAAGGTCTTCCCTGAGTACTAATTATGTTATTAATGTAAAATAACCATATACTGTAAAACCTAGACAAACAGGATGAACATTAAATGCTTGTAAGTAAAACTAATCTTTCTATAGAAAACTTACTGAGATAGATTTTGTATCTCCATGATGTTGTGCTTAAAAATAATCATAAATCATTCTCTTCATTGTCACCCTAAATATAGTATCCTTAAGTAACAGTAGCTCCTAAGACTTAGGCTGGAGAAGATACTAAGTGAATGTTTAACCAGGCCTTAGAAGATAGAATGGGGCCTTTATCAGAAGTATTACTCCATTTTATATTTTATAGGTATATACATTGATTTAAATTTACTTATTTCACTCTTTACATAAATAGTAAAATATTGATATATCATTCAGTACTTTTATCAGTGAATAGTCACTATTGAGTACATATTTTACTGTATGAGTTGAAATCATGAGTAAAATTGATGCAATGCTATCTACCCTCACAGAGTAGGCAAGATTCCTGACAGAGTAAGTGGTTGGATAGAATGCTGTGGTACAGGTGCGTTCAGGGGACAGAATGTCTGGTCCATATTGCTTTGTTTACAATGGATGCCTCTTAAGCCTGTTTAAATGCTGAGGGGAAAAAGACACTGGCGAATCATAGGAAAAGCTGGACTATTTGGGAAATACAGAAAATTGAATAAGATGCTCCAAAGGGGCCAAAGAGGGTAGAATTCAGAAGTCTTGGAAAACAGTTACTGAGGCAGGAGGCAGGAAGCTCTTCCCTGCAGCAGGAAGAATGGACAGCAGGACCATCTGGATGAGTCAGGTGAAAAGCATGTCTCAGAACAGTGAGTTCTTATCACAGAAGAACAACCTAAAGCCTCTAACCCTACCCAGATTCAACTATTTACAGTGTTTTATTTCTTCTGAAATGAGCATTTCTATCAGTGACATAGGGGTAAATGCTGCTGTGTAGCTGAGTCAGATAATCCATATTTTTCTAATTCAGTCGTAACTGTAGTTTGAGTGAACTGCTAACTCTTTGCTTGTGTCTGCATTCCTTCCACAAGTGTGTATTGAGCATGTGCAGCTTCAGGCCATGGTGTCTGTAGCAGGACTGCACTAGCAGACATGTGTCGTGCATCCCTTACTTCACCGTTCTGCACCTTGTGTGCTTGTTTTACTGTCCACAGTTTAACTGCATTAACAGTCCAGTACTTAAAGTGCAGTGAGATTTCTTACTGGAGAAGTGTGTTCGTTGCTTCTCTCTGCATTGGGCTTCTAATCTGAGCTGTGGCTCATCAGTTCTTCCTTCATGACTTATATTCTGCTCACTTCAAAAAGCATTTATAGCATCATTCTTACATAATAACTGTTGGGTTTTGAAAAGATTCCACTCTACAGTTGCTTAGGATATACCTTTTAAAGTGTTTGGGGCTTAATAGTTCACAATAATCAGCAGGCTGTACCTTCCTCCCCCTCCCCCCCAGGTTACAATGCACCTTATCTCTCGGTTTATAGTGAAAATGCAGTTGATATTTTCGATGTAAATTCCATGGAATGGATACAGACTCTTCCTCTCAAAAAGGTAATGGAACACTAAAATGTGGGACAAATTGGTTAATTTTTTCAAATTTTTTTCATTGTAAATATTCATTGTACATAGTACTGTTACATAAGGACATTTTCAAATGAGTATATATTGTACATTAAGCATACTACCCCTGAACCCCACTACTCTCCTTAGCTTTCCCCTCCCTCTCCTGTGAGGGTCTCTGCAACCACCAAGGCTGTCAATCTGTGTGAGGCAGGAAGGAAGTTGGTTCAACACAACTCAGTAGCCAGTGTTGGTTTAAGCTTTGAGAGTCTGACACTGAGCAGTTTATTTTAGGCATATTTAAGTTCAACACAATTTGGAAAAATGTTTTCTGGTTATACTTAACTAGTCCCATGTGCACAATAAAGCTGAAGGCATATTCATTTGTAAAGTACATTTGATATCTTCCATAAAGATGGGCACTATAGATTAACTATGAATAGCAAGAGTCTGAGTGTGGGGGAGGAGAATCTGGTGCAGTCTTGGTCATTCATATCGAAAAGGTCACCAGGCTGTTAACCACATCTGCTCCCAGCTTTCTGGAGGGAAAGTTAGACATCTCTTCCTTTGAAGAGACAGCCCTGCTTGCTTAACACTCCTGGTTTTCTTAGTGCTGATCTGTGAGCACAAGGCCCTCCATGTCCTAGGCTCTCCTTCCCCTTTGTTTCCCTAGACAATGTGCTTCTACTTTTGCATCATATATACACAAGTGGTTTTATGTATCTATATAAAATCTAAGAACTGTGTAAGAGAAAAAACCTACAGTCTTTGTCTTTCTGAGAATGGATTAATTCTAAGCTGGTTAGTTTATGATAGGTAGGCCAATACCATAACATTTTTTAATTTAAATTTCTTCATGTAAAATCAGATTGTTTTTATGATGAGCAACTAGGGCACATGCTGCAACCTAGAATATCAGTGTAGTACCTTCTGCTGTGAGTTAAGGTGCTCAAAGGGAGTATACTTTCCATGTGTCGATAGGAGTGATTAATCCCTTGATTTTATGACTGGAAATTAAAATCAAAACTTTGTAGGTGTCTTAATGTTTTAAGAATAGTGGTTTCCATATACCTAATAAAACATTTTTCATTAACGTTTCTATTGCCATAACAAATAAAATGTCTATAAGTATGGAATTTCTATTTTATAGAAATGGAAAATAATCATGTTACACAGAAGATGAAGATGGTGTGTATAGTGTGTGCTGTTCGCTGAAGGTCAGGGGAAATGAGGCAGCCAAGGTCATTCCAAGATAGGGTTTAACTGTACAACCCTGGCTGTCTGGGAACTCACTCTATAGACCAGGCTGAGAAATATATATATATATATATATATATATATATATATATATATATATATCCCAATTTTAAGACAAATTAATAGTGTAAATCCTCAGAAAAATGCTATATTATGTAAAGCAGCAAAAATATCCCCAACTTTGTAAATTTGTGTTGGCCACTCTTTTGTATTTTTGTCATATAACCTTTGAAATATGCAGGTATGTCCCCTGTAAAGTGAGTAACACTGTGAGCTCTGCTCCTTTCCTAAGAACACAATATCCCAGTATCACCACATTTACATGTACCATCTGTGTCTCACACCTCTCCTCATGGAATAGTGCTGTCCCAGAGGTTGTGCTTATTACCATCCTGGGCTTGCCTAAGAAGAGAGGAGTTGGAAATTTTGAGTATTCTTAAGTAAAGTTGTAGGGGGATTAGGTGGTTCCATTGTAAATAATTGTCCCCACCTATGAGTTTAATAAAAAGCGCTGATTGGCCAAAGGCAGACAGGAAGTGTGGGTGGGGCTACCAGACTCTAGGAACAGGCAGAACCCAGCAAATTGCCAGAGAGAAGCCAGAAGAAGCAGAGGACAACTATGCTACACTGAGAAAAGGTACTGAGCCGCATGGCTGAACAGGATAAGAGTCGTGGGTTGGATTAAGGGTAAAGAGTTATCAAGTGATATGCCTGGGACTTAGGCCTATCAGCCTGAAACTATTGTAAGCATCTGTGTGTCTCTGCGGGTCTGTGGGTCTAAACCTTGAGGTTAGGCCCGAAAGTCTGGGCCAGAAACCTCATACTACAAACCCATCCATTTCCATTGGAGATTTTTCATGGAGTCTTCCTCTATCAAACTTTATGTTCTTTATCCAGGAATAAATCCACAGCCTCTCATTTTCTGTGAAAATAAAAAGAAAACCTCTTCTCCAAAGTAGCATATCCTTGGATTTCAGTTTTAAAGTCAACTCATTTACAAAATATATAGGTTGAATGAATCCAACATTTATAATCAACTGTCTTTTAGCAGCTTTTACTAAGTCATTTTCAGTCAAGAAGCTTAAAGATAAGACAATAACAAATAGTATCCAGACATTCTTTGTATTTTCCATTTTTATATGGCTTTTTATTTATTTATTTATTTATTTATTTATTTATTTATTTATTTATTTATTTATTTTACTCTATTTCTTTTTTAAGGGCTTTCTCTAACTTTTCTTTCTCTAAGCCTATGTATATATATTTTCAATACACTCTAAACCACTTAGACTTTTTTTTTTTAAATTGTCTTTACTGTATACTTATTTCTTAACTTTCTGTCTCTGACCACACCTTTGCTTGACTAGGGTGATTGACTCCACCCAGATTCTTCTATTTCTTTCTGTTTCTGAACACACCTTTAATCTGCCAAAGGTCCTTGGCTATGGATTAAAGGTTGGTAGGATGGATGGAAGGCTCCACCCAGTTCCTAGTCTAATTTCATAGAATTTATCTTTTTAGCCCAGGTACTCTGGGGAATTTTAGGGTCCATGTAATCACCAAGTAAAGCTTTGCCATCTGCCGCTCATTAACTCTATTTAAGTATTTGGCAGCAGGGCCTCTTAAAAGACTCACAAGTGTTTTGCCCCTAAGGCTGAGTCAGGAAGCTTCTCTTCAAAAGGCCAAGCTTCAGTTTGCCTCCAGCAAACAGAGCTGATCCAAGAAAACATGCCATTAGAAAGCTATCTTTGATTCTGTTCCCTTTTTGTCCTTATGAACAGAAACCTTAAATACATCATTTACAACTTTTTCTTATATTTAGGGTCCTGTGAGACTTCAGGAACCAGCCATTTTATATCTTAAGCTGCACTCCAAAAGCCCGCCATTGTAGCTCAAGCCCATATGCCTCACCAAGGTGTCTCTGTCCCACGGCTCACTTGAGAGACACAACTCAGAAGCTGCTTTGAGCTCTAGACCATTTTTTAATCTTTCTATGGCTTTATGTGGGTAATTTTACCTACGTTGGGCTGCCATTTGTAGTTTGAGGTTTCTGGCCCGGATTTTCGGGCCTAACCTCAAGGTGCAGACCTGCAGACCCGCAGACCCCCAGAGACACACAGATACTTGCAATAGTTTGAGGCTGATAGGCCTAATTCCCAAGTATATCACTTGCTAACTCTTTACCCTTAATCTAACCCATGACTCTTAGCCTGTTCAGCCATGCGGCTCAGTACCTTTTCTCAGAGCAGCATAATTATCCTCTGCTTCTTCTGGCTTCTCTCTGGCAATTTGCTGGGTTCTGCCAGTTCCTAGAGTCTGGTAGCCCCTCCCATACTTCCTGTCTGCCTTTGGCCAATCAGCGCTTTTATTAAACTCGTAGGCGGGACAATTATTTACAATGAAACCACCTAATCCCCCTACATAAAGTAGTATTCAGTTTTGCTTGATTTTGCAATCTATAAAACTTTTGAAATTATCGTTTTTGTCTTCACTGTCTTTGCTCATTTACTGTGTTTTTAAGATTGATACTTCTTGCTATATGTAATACATATAGTTCATTGAATTTTTTATTCCTATGAAGTAGTCTTTTAGGTGAATGCTTTAGTGTGTATCTATTGTCTAAGCGACAGCATTGATTTCTTCTGACTCTCTGCTGCTGTCAACAATTCTGCATGTGTCTTGTAGGAGTGTGGGGGTTTTCTGCAACTGTTGAACCTTAGCTAATAGCGTTTTGCTATTTTCTATAACATGAGCACAAATGTCAGTCACATGAGCACATCTGTGGTTCTTTCTGCCCACGTTATCCCTGGCACATTGTTCTGTGAATTGTAGTGAATTGTGTATCACTGACGTACTGGTCTGCACGCCCAGTTAACTGTGGTAATGCCTTCATACTCTACCTTGAAGGCAATACCTGGTTATGTTTGCTCATCTTTTGTTAAATTTGATATATTTTTTTCCTGATTTATTGGACTTTTTTATGTGAGTCCTGGGTTACTAACACAGAGGATAATCCTGTTTGTGACATCCACTCATGTTCCTTGTGTATTTTCCTTGAACAGAATTACTAATCTTACTGAAGTAAGATGTTATTCCTGTTGTTTATATTTTTCTTTTTTTTAAAGAAACTTTTCTACTTCAAGACCATAAATGTTTAACCTTTATTTCCTTCCCAATTTATTTTTTCTGACTCCTCCATGTTGCTGTGTGCAAAATTTTGCATATAATAAGCTTTTTCTTATTACATGTGTGCCTGTGATACACTTAGAGCTGAGTTTCAGTGTGTGGTGTGAAGTAAGGATCTGGCTATTTTGGTTTGTATGACTGGCTCCTCCACCTCTGCTCACCAGGAGTCCTTTCCCTGCCCTGCCCACACTTTCTTCCCCAGATGTGTGGCTCTTCAGTGTTTAGGGATAAGAATGTATAAAGTAAATGTGTTCATGGTTTAGTTTGATTTGGTGGCCACTGATTGTTTTTAAATGGTTAGTTTTAAGGTTTATATATTTCTACTTGATTTTATTTGTCCAGGATAGAATTTCTTTAAACTTTCTTGTGATAAGTTAGTTTGTTAAAATTAAATGATAATATACCTTTCTAGTAATAATTATTAACTTGAGATGTTTTAAAGAACTATATTTTGACTTAGGTAAGTGAAAGGTCTTAATAGTGTATTCTTAATAAATAGACTAAAACTTTCATGATTTAATTTTTAAAGGTCTTATTGAAATACTAATTTTTATTATTTTAGGTCCGACCTTTAAACACTGAAGGATCATTAAATCTTTTAGGGTTGGAGACTATTCGACTAGTATATTTCAAAAATAAGATGGCAGGTAAGAAAATATATTATAGGATAAATTTAGTGGAAATATTATATCAGCCCAAGGCATTTAGATATGTAATGCCTCGGCGCAGATTTGGCTCAGGCATATCTCACTCTGCAGTATGTGATACCCACTGTCAAACTCTGCAAAACAATCAAGACAAGGTGTGAGCAAACAATCCAGTTTGGGCCTGTATCACTAGTATAAGCAAACTGTTTGACTCTGACACACATTTCTTTTCCTGTGGAGCACCTGGTAACTAGAGAAGATATAGCTGGATACGTCTTCATGCCTGTGATACCTAGAACCTAGTCAGTAGATCCCGAATTATAGACACTTGTTCAGAGTTCCCGTTGGGGACTTCAGGAATCTATCTCCAGCTATTGCAAGCACCTCTCAAGTACAGAAGACAGTGGGAAGAGGAAAGGAGGTGGTAGGAATGAATCCCCAGGGTAAGGACTAAGTGAGAAGGGCGTGGTGCTAAGAGTGGAACAAATGGAGCTGAAGAGACGACTCAGAGCAGTTGAGGACATAATGCTCCTACAGAGGGCTGGGGCACTGAAGCCGCTCTTCAGGGGAAAAGAAACACTGATCTTAAATAACTGCTGGGGAGCCTGCATGGGACTAAACTAAGCCCTCCTAATTTGGATGACAGTGGAGTGGTGTGGGCAGTTTGTGGGGTCTCTGGCTGTAGGGTGTGCATGAACTGACTTCTCAGAGCCCATCCCTACAGAGGAACACCTGGCTCAGCCTTAATACTGGGGAGAGAGGCTTGGTCCTGCCTCAACTGGATATGCCAGACCTAACTGACTCACTCTGAGAGTCCTTACCCTCTCTGAGGAGTGGATGGGGAAATGGGGTGGGGGAAAGTAGGGGGAGGACTGGGAAGAGGGGAGGGAGAGGTAACATTGGTGAGCATGTTAAAAATTTTTAAATAAATTTTTAAAAAAAGATGCTGGGGAAGAATTGGCTGGTGAAAGTCATGACACCAAGGTAGCTATAGCAACAGTGTGGCATCTTTATATTAAAAGTGAGAATGTGATTTGTAAGCTATGCCTAAGTTCAGCATATATATTTTTACATATTCCACTGAAAATTATTGCTTTTTAGTTTTTAATATATAGCCCTTAATTATTCCAGTTGTACATATTATTTCATTGATTGCAATGACATAGAGATTAATGGATATAAATAATTTTAACAATTTAAAGCAATGCCATTGTTTTCTTTCTCACAGAAGGGGATGAACTTGTAGTTCCTGAAACATCAGATAATAGTCGAAAACAGATGGTTAGAAATATCAACAACAAGCGGCGTTACTCCTTCCGAGTCCCAGAGGAGGAGAGGATGCAGCAGAGGAGGTCTGTAGTTCATTTGTGCCCAGGATCATCTATGTTGCCAGCATCTGTCCCTGCTGACAGCATCTACCCATGTCGCCATCACCCAGAAGATGAGCTAGAAACAATTTAGAAGAAAGATTTAATATATGAAAATTTGTCACTGAGCTGTGGTCCAAAACTATAGGCTCAGGGTGGCTTGCTGGCAGAGTATTTGCCAAGCATGGGTAGTGTTCAGGAGTCTGTTTCTAACTGCAGGGGATGCTGCACTATTAGTGACATCCCTCAGAGCCATTTTAATGAGTACTGCCAAAGTTATGAGAATATAATGCATAAAGTACCAAACTTCACTTATTTCGGTGTGTATATGGAAGAGTTATGATTTCTAGTACATGTAACTGTAATATAAATCATCTGTGCACATAGTAAATTTGAATATACTTAAGAAGTACAGAAGCCAGGCATGGTGGCCCATGCCTATAATCTGAGCATTTAAGAGGCTAAGGCAGGAAAGTTGCCTTGAGCTTGAGACCAGGCAAGCATGTCCTGAGCTAAAGGGTAAGACCCTTTCTTAAAAATTAAAAAAAAAAAAAAAAAAAAAAATAAGGTTAAGAGGAAAAAAACAAAAGAAAAAGAAATTCAGATTAATTCTATTCTCCATGAGCAAGCAGATGTAGCTATATTTAAAACCATTATTAAATGTTATCTATTATAAAAGTTGCACATTTAATATTCAATAGGATCTGCAAAGTAGAACAGGAGTTCTTTGATGCATGTTAAAGGAACTCTTTCCAGCAAGGGGTGGAGCCTAGTGGTAAAGAACGTAATACTTGTGTGTGTGTCTGGCTTTGATCCACAGCACTGAACAAATTAAACAAACAAAACCCTAAATCTTAAGATCTTCCTATTTAAAATTTTAAAAAAGCAAAGCAATATAAAGAATTGAACTATTAATATGTTGTGTTATTCTATTTATATCTTTATTTTTATAAAACAAAGTATGCTTAATTTTTTAAGTTATATTGATTAAATGTGGAAAAACTGTCTAAACAGGTGTTCTACCTTACAGGGAGATGCTACGAGATCCAGAAATGAGAAATAAATTAATTTCTAACCCAACTAATTTTAACCACATAGCACACATGGGTCCTGGAGATGGAATACAGATCCTAAAAGACCTGCCCATGGTAAGAGGAGTGAGCAGGAGTGTGAATATGAATGGAGAGAGGAGTCAGTAGCAGATGCATGGGAATATGTACATACATGCACAGCTCCACAGACTGTGTTATAGTGAGGGCTGTTCCTTCAGTGTGCCACAGTATGTTTAAGATGCATGGTGGCATACCTGATAGAAAAACCTACAATTCGGAAATCTATCAAAACCCAAAACTAAACTTCTTAATTGGTTTTATACCCTAGAAAAGTGTCCCGTTTTGTTAATACAGTTTGCTATTGTTAGTGGAACCATATTTTAAAAGATTCTGTAACAAGTTCCAGATGCAGTTACCAAAACCACTCATTTCAATATAGATACTTGGGTGTTGTTCTCTGCAGAAGTCCACATGGGCTTCATCATTCATAGCCACACCTCTCAGCTAACTGTGAAATTAAATCTTGTTCCTTTGCTCAAATCCAAGCGTGTTTCCTGGACAATTATATATAAAAAAGGATAACATAGGAAGTTTGTTGTATTTTAACAACATGAAGATTGCATCCACAGACCCATTATGCTGAGGTTAAAATTACTAGTGGAATTCATAGGTTACCCAAGTCCCATTTGCTCTTAAAATGTCATTGTCACACACTCCTAGCAAACTATAAAGTGGATCAGTGGGGAGAGCAGCTAAATTGAGCAACGAATTTTATGAGTGATTCCTACCTTAGGGCAATTTCAGAGAAGACTGACTATTGATCTTCATCTCTTCCTAAGAACATCTGTCTCGGTCTCATTAGCAGCACCAGTGGTAGAAGAAAGGGGAGAAGTGATAAAATGTGTGACGTGTGATAAAAATTCTATTGTAAAAGTCAGGCTATAAAGGGTGATCTTCATTTATTTCCTGGGGGGAAAAAATGAGTCTACATTCCTTTTAACCAAAATACTTGGCTGTAAATACCACAGTAACAATGCCATGCTTCCTTACTACCTTTTCATCTTTAAGATGGTATGATAATGATATGATGGTGATGGTGGTGGTGGCGGTGATGGCAGCCACAGCAATATAAATCATTCACAGTAGTCACCCTTTGGGATCTAGATTTTTATTAGTTGTGCTGGGTGAATATAATGTGAAGAGGCAAGATCACAGCTGATCTTTATATAAGCCAAGCATATTGGACACAGAGCTGCTGTGCATGTTGCCATGTTTGTAATCTGTTCTGCTTTTCATCTTGCACCTGGAGTGAGAGCTAGGTTGGGAGTCTCCTGAGGTCACTCCACAGAGTCCTCACTGCTCAAGCTCTCGTCCTCAGAGCCAAGCATCAGCTGTTACTATTCTTGCTATTTCATTCTTCTGTGTGAAAGTTAGAGGGCCAGGCACAAAATGCTTTAATAAAGTGAACTTTGTAAGTTATAACAGTTAAATGTGACTGTATTCATAGCGTGTATATGAAAGATCAAATGCAGTGTTCTTGTTTTATTTGAACTTTTGGTAGTTTTTTTCATAAATATGCAGTTGGCATTATTGAGGAGTGTAGAGATAAGCAGCTTTAAACACATAAATACATTGCAGAATAGCATGCCAGCTAAATCAAAGTTAGTTGAGTAGTAGCAAGGTTTGATAGATACTAACCTTTCAAATTAAAATATCTTTCACTTTCATTGCATTCTGGTGTGCTGAAGAAGGAATTACAGAAATTTTTTTAGAAATTCTGGTGTACCCCTTACATTGTAGTGCTTTCCTTAAGGTAGAATAATAGCAGGATTTCGTGTTATTCTGCTTAGGATTCCACCAAGTGAAGAGTATTTTCTCATTGGAAGGTCTTTCCAACCTTCACATCCAGTGAAGCATGGATCTTGGATTCTAAATTAGCAGTTCAAATAATGTAAGAAAACTCAAAGAAACCCCCCAGCTTTACTTCTTTTTGTTTTAAATTTTTTATTCTTGTTTTTGCTTTTGTTTTCTGAGTCAGTATCTTACTGTGACGCCATGGCTAGCCTAGAACTCTCTATGAAGAGACCCAACCGCCTCTGCCTCCAGGATCCTGAGAATAAAGGCCCATGCCGCTCGCCAGCTATGCTTCTTTTTCTCTCCACTCTTGACACTTAAAAGAAATCTTCTGGTTTTTATTTATATTTTTTGACAGGGTATGTCTTAGGTAGCCCTGGCTGACCTTGAATTCACTTTGTAGCCTAGGCTAGCCTCAACTTTAAGCCTATCTTCCTCCTGCCTCAGCCTTCTAGGTGTACCAGGTACCCATCCTCATGCCCACCAGAAAGCTATGTTTTTGCCCTTGTTGTTAAAAAGATTTTTATTATTAAGAAAAACAATTTCAGGTGACATTTGTCATTCATCCCTCAACTGGCCCCACTTATGTGACCTTCCATGCTGGCTACAGATTCTAATTAGACTGCTTTGTGTGGGGTATTTATTGACACCTGGTTTAACTCCACCCCAAGTCCCATCCCAGATTAACACTAGGCCTTTTTCCTTCCCAATTCAGTAATTTTTAAATGTGTCCCCTGTTCCCTTAATTTTTCTTATGGTGTAAAATAAACACTTGTATTTCCAGTAAGATGCGGTGGTATATTTATGAAGCTGTTCCTTCATCTGAACATGTAAGCATTAGAGATTTCCTGTGTCCTAATTCCTGGTTGTTCCCTGTTATTTCCATTTGGCTTTTCTCATTTCACAGCCATGGGATATATGACCTGGCTCTCTAAAGCCATCTATTTCATAACTTGACACATGCTTCTTGAGCACGTGCTTTGTACGCAGGACCATGCACATCTAGGAGTAAACACACAACACTGTGCACGTTTGTAGGAGTGCCACATAGGATAGAGAGCTTATGTTTTAATGCAGTCTCATTTCAGTATGGACTGGAATTATGAATTATTCTTTCCAAAAAGGATGAAGGACATTGATCTAGTAACATGTGTAAGAGCTCTCAAGTCCTAAAGCCATTTACCATCTGTACAAAAAGAAAATGTACCTTAGAAGTTTTTATATCTCATTATATTCAAGCCACTGAGTGGAGAGAAGATAAACAATTAATATAAAGTAATATGGATATGTGACTCTTAGAAGGTAGACTGAATTAGTTTCCTTGAATCTTCTGTACCATTTTTTTACCTGTAATAGTAAGTGGTTGCTAAAAATACTGGAACATTTTTCTCCAACCTAATACGAGAATAATTTATCATTGTAGTGTTTGTTGCCATATTTCTAGCACAGTATATTTTACCTGTTTCTAAAGTTCTAAATGCACTCAACATACTGAACTCAGTAACTGTAGCCTGTTGTTTCTGGCCCAAGGTTCAGACCTGCAGTCCCATAGCCCCTTTGCCCCAAATAATCACACAAAGTCCATTTTCATTACAAACTATGTTTGATCTATGGCTTAGGCTCAGCTAGCACTTACAACCTAACTCAACCTATTTCTATTAATCTATGTCTTGCCACATAGCTAGTGGCTCACCTGTGTTCCATTACATCTTGCTCTCTTGGGTGGCAACTCATAGCACGTCCATATGACTCTTCCCTCCTTCCCGTTTATGCTCAGATTTCCCACCTGCTTCTAAGATGCCTTGCCATAAGCTAAAACAGTCCCTTTATTAACCAGTGGTATTCACAGCATACAGAAAGACATCCTACATCAAATAACCTCTTTAAGAAGAAATTTTTCTTCTTGAACTGGGAATGTAGCTTAGTAGTAAAGTGTTTCCGTGATAGTATATGCGTGGAAGGGCTGGGCTCACTCTATAACACCCATAGCCCCTTCCCCTCCAAAAAGATACCTTTGTTTCTTAAAGTCAAAGCTGGATGGATGGATGGGTGGGTGGGTAAGTGGGTGGGTCAGTAGAGTAATGAATGGTGGATGGATGAGTGAATAGGTGGCTAGAGATAGACGATAATATTTTTTTCTTTTTGGAAACAGCCTTAGAAAATACTGATTTTGTTCACATTTCTAAAATAAAAGTACTGTCCTATATATAGAGAGAAGTCTTTCTTTTAGGCTTAGGTAAGTTCCAAGCATTTTGTTTTCAGCATCTTATCGCACATGAATGAGCCATACTTTATTCAGTAAATCATTCTCCTCAGCACATTCTTCAGTTACCCTGTAGTGATGGTGTGTTCTGGAAACAGCTGTTCTTTAAGAACGAAACTTTGAAAAATCTCCGCTATAGGAAATGGCTGGCCATTAAGTGGCATCATCCAAGTGTTCACTCATACGTAAATATTTATTTGGAGATATGAAGCCTTCTCTTCATAATTTTTTTTCTGTAACTTCATTATTAGATTATTTTCCTTTTAAAAAAAAACACACTTGAACATTCAAAGGCAGAATTTTCTGTTGTTGAAAACAAACTTGTTCTTTGGAGTGTCTTAAGTAGAGACGAGCTGGGCTGCGTACAGGCAAACCAGGAATAGTGTAGCCCACAATTCTCACCATCTTTGTTATAGGGAAATAAGGTCATTAAACGCCAAGGAATATCATAGGTCTGTAAATTCAGAACTGAGAAATGGCTATGGAGTCTAAGGAAGCAGACTGTACGTTTTTTAGTTAGAAGCAGTTTGAGATCCCTTGTCCTTTTAGCTGCCTCTGGCTGTCCCAGCACTTGGTGTTTGGGGTAGACTTTGCAGTGCTTTGGTATATCACATAGAAATCCTGAATTCGGAAAGTTCTTTGATCTCTGGAAGCCATGCTGCTACTTACTCAACTGGTAAAATGGGAATAATGTTATCAAGAAATGATCTTTTGAAAAATCTGCTGTTTTGAGTACCTGATTACAAATTTAACTTTCCGAGGCCTGGAAGAATCTCACTGGGAGTTCGGAGGGGGTGCTACCTTGTTCTCTGTGTGCGTATTGTCTGCTGTCACTCCGCTGCCGCGTCAGCATCACCTTACACCTTTTCTCCTCTCTCTGTTTTTGATAGCCAGGTCTCCCCTACCCATCCCCTCATCACCACTCCGGTCTGATCTCCTCTCCCAGCAACTTTGAGCACATCTATCACATGACTGTCAATTCTGCTCAACAGTTTCTCTCTCCTGATTGCATAAACCCTGAGTACCCCCCGCCCCTGCACGGTGCCCCGGGTACACCACACTCTGTGACTCCGAGGGTATGAAATGCCTGAGTCCTGGGCTAACCTTCACTAACCATGTGTGCCTTTGCTAACTGCCGTGGGGTGCCTTTCCTCCTCGGCTGCCAGCCTCAGCTACTTTCTGTCGTCTCCTGTTTACACTCCTCCTCTCAGTCCATCTTGTTTTTTATCGGAGGGAATAAAGGTCTCTATTAATTCCAGATTGACTTAAGACTGCCATCTTTGTGATAGTTTTCCAGTATGTTATTTTCCATTCTGGATACCATGTTAAAACAAAAACAAACAAACAAAAGCAGCCCCAACGGGATCTTTATTCTTTTATAAACAAACAGAAAAGGGTTCTCTGAATTTTTAAATAACTTTTTACTCTATAATCACTTCAGTTCAGGGATGAGATTAAGTGCAGAGCTTATCCATAAACCTACCAAAGTTTCCAAAGCAATAATATAAATACTGAGTAAGTCACAGGAAAAGTGCTAAAGTTAAAGTCAGTTTTTAAAAAAAATCTTTGCGTTGTTGATGTAGATTTAATTGCAACCAAGACCCAAGATTTAAAAAAAAAAAAAAAAAGCCAGAAGCTGCTCCACCCTGAAGAAGCATGGCACCGGCTGGCCCTTTCATTTACCTCACACCTTTGTTCCCATTGGCCATGCGATGAAATGGCTGTTAAGCAGAGTATCTATTTTATCAAGTAATATATGTGTATATGAGCTTCAAGGGAAGTTGGTTTTATGGTTATTAAAATATTTTGGTTATACCATGAAGTCTTATTTCCTATGGTACCCTTAGGTTAGTAAAATAGTAATATACTTTTTAAATTTGTAACATAGTAATTTTCCAATAAAAAAATTAGATGGTTAAAAGCTTATTTTTGTTTATGTTATCAAATTATTTTAAATTGTGTTAAATGTCACTGACATTAAATTTTAATGTCATCTGGATGTCTTAGTTGTCAGAATTACTGTAATAAAATGAGCCTTAGTTTGCTTGCCTGCAGAAGCAGATTCAGATTCCAAGGACTCTACAGTCAGTCAGGACCTTCCTGTGAGAGAATCTGCTTGCCATAGCTGAGTTGAGTGGTGCCCGTCAGTGGGAGCTTGCCCTCGTAAGCATAGTTTTAACCAGAAATTCCAAAAGGTTGGGCTTCTTATTGTCTTCTAATGAAATTTGTATCATTTGACTACTGATTTACTAGCTGAGCGTTTCAGTCTTAGTTGTTGGCATATTTTAGAAGCTTCTTCTCATTTGTTTGTTCTAGGCTAGGCTTATTTTAGAGAAAAGAACAGCAATTCCTCTTAGCTTTAAGTGCAACTTGACTCTGGCAGTTCCTGTCTCCAAGGAGCCTCTCTTGGTGATGCTTGCACATGTTACTATGTCTTACAAGGCTGTTCCTATATGTGAAAATGCTAAGCTGCTGCCTCTGACGGTCTGCACTTTAATTCTTTTAATTTTCTTAGATAAAATAAGGCAAAGTATTTTCTTTAAACAAATAACACACAGAATTGCATGGACTTTGCAGATCTGCAATAGGAACCAAAATAGCAATCTTAAATTGGGGACCAGCCATCCAGCCAGACTCCAGCTGAGGATGGTGTTTGTTGCTTGGATTGTTTGCTCTGGCCTTCTCTCAGGGTTGCAAATGGTGGGAAATCCCAGTGTTGCAGACACTTCAGAACCATCACCCTCTCAGGGGTGTCACAGTTACATGGTAACTGAAAAGTGAGTGTCCAGTTTTCACACACACACATTTTTTTAATTTAAGAACTACTACTATTTTATTCATTGGTTCCTCCAAAAAATGTTATTCTTCCCAAATTATATAAAGTGGATTCTGTGTCTTTAAAACTTATACACATGTACACAAACCATTATGAACTAAAAGTACAGTATCTTTGACAGAGAGAATCTTAATCTGAAATTTATTAATTACCAGCCGAATTAATCTGACATCACCAAGTCCCGCCCTGAACCAGGCCGCTCTATGAGTACCTAATGGCTTACTGTGTGTCTCAGAGAGAACACACTTGCCTGGCATACATAAAATCTTAACTTCATTCCCAGTTCCATAAATGTTTGGAAGAATCAGAGGTTCTAAACCACCCTTGGCTTACATAGACTAGCCTGAGCTAAGAGAGACATGGTCAAGAAGGAGGAGGGGAAATGAAGGCTTGACACACTTGAGCCTTTTTTCTTGCCGAGCCTTCTAAAGCACTGAGGGTGGGGTAGGTCCTATTAACATTGACTGATGTAAATTCTGAACAAGCCTAAGTCACACATAGAGTAAATGTCAGAATGCGCTGCATTTATGGCTCATTTCTCTAGATGATTCCCTTCACCTGTTGAAGGGGATAATAGTTCCTGGACACCATGTGATGAAAGGTTTATTGGTTTTGAAACAGTCAGATGGGCAAACTGGCCTAACATTTTGTGTTCTGTGGCACTGAAGAGTGATATAGCGGAGGAGACTTTTAATTTTTTTCTTTGAAAAAAAAAAGGGGGGTGCTGAGGAAATGACTTGTTGGATAGAAGCCTGATATGAGAGCCTGGTGACTAGTGTCCAGATCCCCAGAACCCATAAAACTGGACATAGTCGCGCAAGCTTCTATGCCGCCAAGCCTTGTTTACATGATGGGACAGAAACTGTTGCAAAGTATGTGGGAAGTCAAGGACTGGCACCTGAAGGTGTGTCTGTATATGAACACACACACTTAAGAGAAAATGTGGATCAGAAACAGCAAATTGTTAATAATGTCTGGTGAGTTAACAGAATTTGCCTCTATGGTTTCTGTATTGCTCATATACTCCACCATCTGGGAGTAGTCCCTTGACAAGGAGGAAAAAGCAAACATTTTAAATGAGCTAATTAGTGCTGAGAAAACTGCCAGCTGGATAATATATTTTTGATTGCTCTTGGTGACCTTGATCAGCATGGGATTTGCTGAGTGCAGAAACAAGGAAGTGGAAATGAGGTGGTTCAGTGGCTAAAGGAACTGCCAAGTCTGACGACCTGAATTCAATCCCCAAGACCCACAAGTGAGAGGATAGAAACAGCTCCACAGAGTTGTTCCCTGACAACACACGTACCTACCTGTGTACACACACACACACACACACAGAGAGAGAGAGAGAGAGAGAGAGAGAGAGAGAGAGAGAGAGACTATCTAGACCCTTTGCCTCAAAAAACATTTGTAGGAATTTGAGACCATGTCTGTACAAAGAGAAAGCTTTTTAAGTAGAGAAAGAAGTTAATAACATGACTGTATTTGCCTGCTCTAAGATGTAGAAAGTATATTCAAGTGTCTGGACTCTCTGGACCCTGGTGTGCCCCTGCACCCCTTCCTTCTAGCCTGAAGCACTGAGTGGGACAGTTTCCACGCCTTCCCCTGGCACAGGTGTTTCTGGGCTGTGATGTGCAGTGTGAGGTTTCCTGACCAGAGCTAGCAGGATTCTGTACAACTGGGGCATGGTCATATAAATGGCACATGGCATCAAGACATTTTTATCAAGAATGTAACTTTAATTGACTCTTCTCTAAATGGGTTTCCTCAGGTTTCTTTAGTAAATAATCTCATCTGTAGTCAAAGATGTTCCTGTTATCTGCAAATGTCCATGTAATTCTGCACTCCATTCTTAACTAACATTTTCACCACCAAAAACTTGTTTTTTGGTAAGTAATCATTGGCAGAGATGAGACTCATTTCTGGCAGGGCATCAGAGTCCTGCTGGTGAGAAAAACCGGGTCCCTGCTGCTTCTTAACCTGCATCATCCTGTTCACTTTGTGTCTTGAGAGTCAGAGTGAAAGGCAGATTGTCTGCACAAAGCCTGTGTTCTGTGGCTGAAGACTGTGCCTCTTGTGTTGTAGAACCCACGTCCTCAGGAAAGCCGGACAGTGTTTAGTGGTTCCGTCAGTATTCCCTCCATCACCAAGTCCCGCCCTGAACCAGGCCGCTCCATGAGTGCCAGCAGTGGCCTCTCTGCACGTAAGTAGCTGCATAGGAAGAAGCTTTGCCAAGTGGTCACGATGGGAAGGTAAAAATAGAGCTGAGGAGGTGGGAGTACAAAAAAAATGTGCCCTTTGGAACAGTTGAGCTACTTGTCCAGGAGCAATTTCCTGGTAGACCCTGACAGGAAAGCTTGGGACCAAGTGTGGTAACTTGTGAGGGAAGGGACGGCAGGGTATGAAAGACGGTCTGCCAGGAGAGCTTCTGCTCAGTGACCTTCCAAACACTTAACGTGGTTGGTGCTTATAGCTAGACATGCAGTCATCAGGTGATATTTGTCAGAATCTTAACGTAAAAGGCATTTATAAAATCAACAAAATGTGGGAAAAGTCTGTCTGTAACTTACAATGTCCATGACTATTACTGACACATGGTAAAATAAAAAGCTTTTTTAAGCAAAAGTTAAAAAAGGGTGAGGACCGTGGAGAGCTTTTGAATGGATTCTAACAACACGCCTCAGGTTGCCAGAGGCTCTTCCTGATCCTGACTTTCTTGCATGTGTTCCATCTCTAAGGTCAAAGCATTTGGGTGTGCTCTCAGAGAGCCCCATGGTCTATTGCCCTGAAGAAGTGAAGAAGGAGTGCTTCCCTATGTCTCCTGTGTTTTCTGTGAGAGTTTCAGAAGGGCGGTGTTTGCTTGGTGTCTGGTGCTGAGATTGCAGCCCATCTCTTAGGAGCCTACTGAGTTCCAGCTAGGCAGAGATGTCCTGTTAGAAAAGGGCCCAATATATCTGTAGCATGGCATGCTGGAGGAGTCCCAGTGGAGACACCCAAGGCAGTAGCAGGTGGCCCAGGAAGGAGGGCTCCACACGTCCTGGAGAGTACTGTCCAAACAGCAGTGGTCCTACAGCCAAAGGGCAACACAACCTTCAGTCCTGGGCTTCCTGCCCTACTGGGGGATGCCTCGTCTTAATTTGCAGTGTGTACACTTTCTACGGGCATGGTCACTTCCAAATACATAACTTTTTCCCAAACGGTGCCCTTTAGGGTCATCAGCCCAGAATGGCAGTGCACTAAAGAGGGAATTCTCTGGAGGAAGCTATAACACGAAGCGACAGCCTATGCCCTCTCCTTCGGAGGGCTCATTGTCATCCGGAGGCATGGACCAAGGAAGTGACGCCCCCGCGAGGGACTATGATGGAGAGGTAAATGGGCCGGTGGATGGGTTGTCCAGGTTTATCCTACCACCTAGCATATGTTTCTGAGGGGCCAACAGGACTGTCATGTAGGTGCAAATAAGGCTTTCCAGAAGCTCCAAGTTTCTAATTGCTTTTTAAATGAAAGGCCTCTGGGCTTGGGTGTGTGTGTGTGTGTGTGTGTGTGTGTGTGTGTGTGTGTGTGTGTGTGTGTGTGTGTGTGTGTGTGTGTGTGTGTGTGTGTGTGTGTGTGTGTGTGTGTGTGTGTGTGTGTGTGTGTGTGTGTGTGTGTGTGTGTCCATGTCCCCTCCAATCATCTCACAGAGGGTCTGAAAAGCCCATGTGTGGGTGGGTGTGTCCCCGTGTGTGTGTGTGTGTGTGTGTGTGTGTGTGTGTGTGTGTGTGTGTCCATGTCCCCTCCAATCATCTCACAGAGGGTCTGAAAAGCCCATGTGTGGGTGGGTGTGTCCCCGTGTGTGTGTGTGTGTGTGTGTGTGTGTGTGTGTGTGTGTGTGTGTGTGTGTGTGTGTGTGTCCATGTCCCCTCCAATCATCTCACAGAGGGTCTGAAAAGCCCATGTGTGGGTGGGTGTGTCCCCGTGTCCCCTCCAATCATCTCACAGGGGTCTGTCTGCTGACAGAAGAAACGCCCATAGGTGGGGCGTAGGTACTAGAAGGGGCCAGGGCAGCAAGCGCCCTCCCTGTTGTCCCTCAGCCTCTCACTCGTGCTTTGTTTTACAGGACTCTGATTCTCCAAGGCATTCCACAGCTTCCAACAGCTCCAACCTGAGCAGCCCCCCAAGCCCCGTTTCACCCCGAAAGACCAAGAGCCTATCCCTGGAGAGTACAGACCGCGGGAGCTGGGATCCTTGAGCCCAGGACCGCGGTGCACAGGCAGGGACTCTGCACCCAGACAACGTGCCTGGCAGCAGCGTCGCCTTCCGCACTGCTGCTATAAGGATTCCTTCGCAGCCAGGCCCGCTTTACCCTCCCCTTCCAGGTAGCTTCCGTAGACAGACTGCGCAGACGCAGCGCTAAGAGTAGACAGGTTGTGTTCTCACCGTAGTCCTCCTCACGTAGCGCCCAGCAGCCTCCATGAGCGTCAGCCCGACTGTTGCCAGGAAATAAATCCTCACGACTTAAAACAATGCATATTTTACTACAATACAGAGTTTAAATAAATACATAAATGTAGAAGTTAAATACTGAATGTATATAGTCAAAGAAGCATCTTGTGTCCGATGAAAGGTGGATACGTATATAAGAAAGATCATTTAATTTAAAGAAATGTGTTGTTTCTTGTCTGTTTCCCAGCCAAGTCATATACAGGGTAGAAAGGCCTCAAGTGACATTTGTAAAGAGAGAGAATCAGGTCCCCGTGATGTCTATCCTCACATGTGGGCAGGCAGACCGAGATCACGGGGAAATCGAAGGAATGTTAGGAGATAGTAGCATTGGTGGGGTGTGACCTGGACAGCACAGGTTGCGTTGAAGCCACTCCAAAGGCACATTCGCCTCCCAAGGCATTTCTCTCTTTAGTGATGGATGTGAACATGTCCCCCCTCTTACTATATTTTGATATCTCACACAGATGAATGTGAAAGACAATTCTGTCATCTTCTGACCCTTCCCATCATAAAGGGCATAGGAAGAGTCATGGCTTCTGAAGATCATAGAATGGTTCATGTAGCTGGCTTTTGTCCTGGTCAAATCGTGTCCCTCCCTAGGTTTCAGTGAGTCTACCTAGACTGGGCTTCCCAGTGAGGAGCCTGTTTGGTAAAGGGTAGTTGTGACCTTCCTCACACACTCCTGGGGAAGGGGTTTCTTTCTTCCTACTAAGTCATGTGAAACCTCAGAAGCACGGGCTTGAACAGCCTTAACCAAATATGCCTTCCCACGTGAAGGGACGGTGGGGCCTCTGCATGGGCTCTTGGGGTGCTGGCTGCCACTCTGGATGTCTGCTCTTGTGTTTGTCTAAGGAAACAAGATGGAAGCGACAATATCCCATGCCAGTGAAGAGGCCCTGCCATTCTTTTTCCCATTTGGGTTGAAAAAGCGACAATTTCTCCCCACTTTAAACTACACCTAAAATAGATTTCCAAAGTTGCTGAGCTGCCTGGCATGGTGCCAGGCCCTGTGCTGCCTTATGGAGGTCAGAGTTCAGGGAGGGATGTTGGAAGCTCCTCTGAGGGGGCTTTTTAGAGAACAGCCTTGACAGTGATCCTCACTGTTCAGACATGAGGACATTGTGTTTGGGATGGGCACTGTGTCGTCCTAATCTTAATCCTTTGCTGATGGAAAAGAACTATCATAAAAATATTAGTGTGCATCCAAAAATAAGGGTCAGATCTTGAGTTTGGTCAGACCTTCTTTGCCTCTACTCCCCAGCTCCCCTCCCCTTCCCTCTCCTTCCTAGGCAGGAGAGGACCAGGCCAGTAGCTTTGTTGCTTACAGGTGATTGTTTGTAAAAGGACCTTTCAGAGTGGCAATCTAAACCTCCCTAAAGTTCAGCTCCATTTCGGTGAGCCCCAGCGTTCCCCGTGGGTTGGTGGATCCAGGCCCAGAGTGTGGGGTGGGTTTCTCCTAATAACCACTGTCTTAGTGGACTTGTCCTGGCCTTACATGAAGAGTGTACCTATCAGAAGCTGTGGAGGATGATGAGAAAAGATGATGGGCAGGTTTCCAGGAGACAGAAAACCAAGATGAGATCCTCAGAGCAGTGGATAACAAAGACCAGAGAAGCAGCCTAGGCCTTTCTTGAAGTCACTCTCCCTACCCCATGCAAGGTATTTGAAAGTATGCAGCAGCAGGAATTGATATCTAAATGGGAAAGTGGCATTCAGAACCATTGCTGGTGTTGTGCCTGCGGGTTAGCACTTGGTGCTATGTCCAGCAGGTTTGCTATTGGTTAATCTGTTATGTGGGTTTGGATGGGTATCCAAATATATTATTGTTCCTGTCAATGATTACTAAAGCAGATTTCACTTATTACATATATTTGTGTGCACATCCCCTGTGCTTAGCCATTTGTTTTGTTTTGTTTTTTCCCCCAGCAAGCAGCTTTAAGACTGGGGATAACTACAAATGGCCTGTTTGGCGTTCCAGTGAATTCCTATAGCCAAGCTTAAAGGGAGCATCTGAAATTCCTGTCGTGCCCAGCAGCCCTTCCTTCAGCCTCTTCTCTTTCAAGTTAGAGTCCTGTCATTTAGTTATTTAGTAGCTACATCTATTTCTAAGAAAGCTAGCTGGCTTGTGTGGAACCTCAAGTATCATTAAGGAAAAAGCTAGAGCAAAGGGGGAAATGTCCACCCCCAGATGCAACAGCTCACATGCAGCCTTGGCAGTGACCACAAATTCACTTCTCCCAGCTCAGTAGATCTAGCTGACACCACACACACCCACACACACTCACACACATGGATGCACTAAAAACAGCGGGATATCCCTGTTGCAGGTCATACTTTGCCCAAGACCACTGCCCTGGCCCTTTCCAGTCCCACTGCCCTGGCCCTGCCCCTGCCCCTTTACTGGCTGCAGTGTCTCACTTCACTCTTGAGTGGCTGGCTAGTTCCTTGTTGAAACCTTCAGTCTTTTCAAGACCCGAGTTCTCTGTGGAGCCCTGCTGCAGTGGGTGTGTCTCCTGCCAGCTGCAGCATCGCATTCTCTGGTCCCAGGGACAGTTACACAGGGCCCTGTGACAGGAGACTGACTGCCAGAAGTCAGCCAGTGAAAACAAAGTGACCTGCCTTTTTATTTGATAGTATAATATTGTTCATTTTATAAATTTTTAGGATTTTTTCTCATTGTAATATTATTGTACAGTTTTGCATGGCCTGGGTGTAATCATTTTTATTTAGACTATGATGCTGACCAATGTGTGTGTGGAAGGGAAGATACTGCTTTGGCCTCTTATCACTCATTTGGTTTGGGTCTTCGGGAACTTCCCGAGAGTGTTTGCTACCAGACTATGACATGGATTCTTTTGCACAGAATTATTTAAAGTGGGACAGTCAAAAATGTAACAAAGAGTTTCTCACCAATATTTTATGTTGGTGTCACCTAATTAACCAGACTTTGATGTACTGCAATAAAATAAGGAACTGTTAGGATTGAGTATTTTTCATTTTCTTCCTGTGTAAAGGGTACGAGGAGTTCCTGGCTCGCTGGTCCCTCCTCTGGTCCTCTTCTTTACACAGCCAGAGGACACAGGTCAGTTCACCCCTTGGGTTTGATCCAGGCCTTTTTAAGGTGCCCCCAAAGTTGAGGTGAGAATAACTTCAAATCCCTAGAAATGTTCATCTCCCTTCCTCTAATGACACCCAGTCATTGCTTAGGCTGCTTGGCCACACTGCACAGGCACTTCTGACTCACAGTTGTCTGCAGTGTGGAAACAGCAGTTTGGAAGTGTTGGGTCCCTGCTTTGGTGAGTTAGGATGATGAAGCTGGTACACAGGTAAGGCTGGATGATCTTATTGGAAACACCAAAACCACATCTGAAGTCACTCAGACCCCTCCCAGCCATTGGGACTCTGACAGAGCCACAGAGGCAGCACCTGTGGAGACCAGGACGGCAAACTTTCCATGGACAAGAGCACCGTGTCCCTGGAAACTTAAAAGGCACAGTGTGCTATTGGTACAGAGTGACAATCAGCCAGGACAGACAGCATGGGCTTTAAGGGCATGTTGTTCTTGTCCCAAGTCCTAGTCCTGCCTTGGAACCCATAAGCTTACTCTCTCTAAAATGCCCAAGCAGCCTGCTGACTCAAACTTGTGATTACAAGTTCAAGGCCTGCTTGAGCAACTCTAAAGGGCTGAGGGCTGACGGGACACCTAATGGTAGACCACTTGCTTTACATCTGTGAGGTGTTAGGTTCAGTCCCCACTGTCAGTGAAGCTCTGAGTTCAGAGACAAGAATGCAAAGAAATTCTTAATGTCTGCCTATGTGCCACGTTCCATCCACACCAAGAACATCAGAGACCTTTACAGATAAAGCCCAACACCCAGGTCATAAGTGGGGCCACCTCATTCCCAGGACTCACAAAACACATAGGAAATGGAAGTCCCCAACACACTTCTTTATTGAACATGTAAATGTGAACGTGTGATAAGACATAAAAACAAACAGGCTATGTTGATCCACCAGTGTGGGGTAGTAACTACCTCTCCTGGAACATGCTGGAGCCCGCTGCTTCTTTACTGACAGTCCTGCTTTGCTCTTGAAAAGGGTCTGTTGTCCATGCTGAGACCCAGCTGGTCTGGCAAAGGGCAGGGACACAAGCTCACCTGAAACACACAAAGCTTCGTTCTACACAGCCAACTAGACCCCCAAAGGTAGCTGGGCCGCTTTAGTCTTCCTTTGCTCCATGTTCTGGTAGATCCACAGCAGGAAGAGATGCCAAAGGCAGCCAGCCTGCCTTTTTGGCTGGACAGTACACAAGCCATAGTGGGGTCTCTGCACTGCTCATTTCCTACTTGTGGAGCCTGTGGCTCCTGCTCCACATCCTCCTCTTGCTTGGCTGAGCCTGAAGGAGAGCAGGCCCCAGTTAGCCTGGCCCATGCCTAGCCTATGACAGCCCAGACTTCATCCTGCAGTAGTTACTGTAGGCGTCCTCAAACATGGCCTTGCAGGGGAAGCGGGCCTTCAGCTTAGAGCAGATGAGGAAAGAACCACCCATCTTGCGGTGCAGCGAGTAGGTCTCCTCTGGTGGAGGGATGAGGCGGTGCTTCAGCATGACGGGGATCAGGTTATGGATCTTCTCAGTGGTGCTCTGCGTGCCGAAGTCAAAAGGCTCTTCTGAAGCAAAGGCTTCCCCCAGGATGAGGATGGCATCCAGGTGGGCATCCTCCATGGCCTACATGAAGAGGAAGGGCAGAGGTGACTGGGGTAGAAGTCCCAGCCCCAGGTCCTACCATAGAGTTTCTAATCTTAGAACCAAGTTCTCAGGTCTGGAGAACATCAGAGAAGCAATGACAGGCTGGTTTGGGTTTTAATCAAACATTGATAATAGGTATACCTCCAAGCCTCAAGAACCAGGCAGACACAAGACCACTAACTGTCCTCCATGTGAGACAAGGCAGAGTGCAGACACCATCACTCCTACAGCATTCGTGTCTGTCTTTACAGAGCTAAGCTACAGACCCCATAGAATAGGCAGGGCCCGGCCACTTCCTAAGACACAGCAGTAGTCACCTGCCAGGCACAGGAGGCAGGAGAAGGAACTATCACTGGCACAGCACTGAAGGACAAGGGGCACCCAGGTAGGGACAGATCAAGTCAGCTGCACACAGGAAGCAGGTCAGCTTGGAGTGTACACCCACATCCTGATGGTGAACTCCTACCAGTGCGTGTGAACCCAGGTCAAGGATGGTGGCTCCCTGCTGGGTAAAAAGGCCTGGGTACTCTGTCCACCCAAGCAGGCCATCCCCTACCGTTGGTGGGCAGGTGGCACAAAGAGGTATACCCTAAGCAAATAGTTCTGCTCCACCACACACTTCTTACACAATGCTGGGCATAAGGAGGCCTCCATGAGCAGCTAGTGCTTAGGTACCAAGGAAAGGCAGCCATACCTACAGGTAGCTGGGCCTAAACTTCCTAATGGGCCTGGGTAGTTTACTCACCTTGACCTCATAGCCAGTGAGGAACTTCATCTCTATGGATTTCTTCAGCACTGCCTCCCTGTCCTGGTCAGCAGCAGCCCGGATGACCTGCGTAGAACAGAGAGACTCCTGCCCTACCACAACCCTCGAGTGTGCCTGCCAAACCCTTGGCCTGGGATCCACAGCCAGCTGGGTGAACCTGACAGGCTGTGGCCAATTCCAGGAGGCCCTCCCGTATTTTCAATCCCCAGCATTGGCTCTTGGCCTCTGAAATACATGGGCCAACACCTCATTCCTGGTCTTACCTGAATATAAAGGTCAGTAAAGGATCTGTCATATTCCCGAGTTGCCCCAAAGTCCAAGAGAGCCACCTACAGATGGAGACACAATACTGAAGTTCTGCCCTATGGCTCTAGTGAGCAGAGAGGAGAGTACTGCAGGATCTGAGCCTCCAGGTCTCTACTGAGACCTTCATGTGGGGCTCAGCTGGGGCTTACCTTGTGCTGCTGAGGGTCATAAAAGAAATTGGACCAGTTGGGGTCAGTCTGCATGACGTGGAACTCAAACAGCTCCCTCAGACACAGCACCAAAATGTTGTAGCAGATCTGGGGATAGGTTAGGAACCTGGGTCAGGCAGCACAGACTACCTTGTCTTTGCATCCTGAATCCCTACCACAACAGAAGGATGCACTCATCACCCCCTTGCCCAACCTCCCCAGGAAGGGCTAAGGCCTCTGTTCACAACTTGAGCGCACCTCATTCCGGACTTCCTGGCTCAGCCCCTCCGCCTGGTCCAAAGGGAAGCCTGATATTAGCTCGGTGGTCAGCACATGGGGACTGCACAGCTCATCCACAATCTCAGGCACATAGAAGAAGGGGTGGTCCTTCAGCAGCTCCCTGTGTGAAGAAGCTCATGTCCAGTCTGGACCCTCCACAGCCCCAAATGGAGAGCCCACCAGGAGGAAACCTCCCCTCAGTGGGGAGGCTGTAACTACACCCTGGCCCCAGGGAGTTCTATCCTTAGAAACAGAGGAGCCTGCCCAATCCAAAGCCCCGCACCTGAATTTCTTGGCATAGGCAGCTTCCCGCTGGTAGTCACACTCAAGGGAAAGCTCCCGCCTCAGCACATCAATCAGGTGCTCAGGGAACAGGCCTGTGCCAGAAATGGGCATCAGGTGGGATGGGGGCTCTGCAGGGCTTTCCCCTGCCATTCCCAGAACCCAACCCACCCACCTCATGCCTGAAAGCCCAGCCTGACCTTCTGGAAGCATGTTACTCATGTTCAGCACAGCCATGAGGTTGTTGACATCACTGTTAATGCTCTGGGCCACACCAGGGTACTGCAAGGAGGGAATGAGGAGTTACCTGGGGAGGCAGCAGGGCAGGGCCACTTGTGGCCACATCCGTGGATGAAAAAGCCAAAACTAGAATCAGGCTACCATGACCTAACCTATCACCACCCTGCTCTACATTTATCCTTCCTCTATTCCCAAAAAAGCCAGTGGTTCTGACATAGGCCCTCAAGGATATCCTGCACCAAGACTGCCAGGAAACAGCCTCAACCCCCTAACTCCTCACCTACCAAACACTAGCCCAGCACCACGTGCTAAGGATAGAAAGACAGGTTGTCTCAGGAGACATGAGAACGGCCCCACCTCTGAAATCCTCTGAGGACAGGCACACACCACACAGGGCCATCTACCTGGATCTTCATGGCCACCTCACGGCCACCCTTCATACGTGCCAGGTGCACCTGCCCTATGGAAGCAGCTGCAAAGGGCCGCTCCTCAAAGTACTCCAGCTTGTCCCTCCAGTGGGGGCCCAGGTCATTGTTGAGGGTTTTCTGGAAAGAGGCCAGGGAAGACGGGAGCACAGCCTGGTTATCTGGGATCCCCTGACAGATCCCCAGGACCAAGCACTGTTTCCCCACCCCACCTCCTGCAAACCTCACCATCATCTGTTTCAGGGGCATGAAGTCAGCGCTTTGCCGAACACGCTCAAAGATCTTGGCCAGGTGAGGGTTGATGAAGGCGTCATCTGGAAGGCAAGAGAGGCCAGAGTGGAGCTTCAGAGTGGACCCGAAGCTCAGCACAGTGATAGATTCCAGACCAGGGCCCTAAGGAGGGCAGGCATCTCTGTGCTGGGATAGGCACACTAGTAAAGTGCCAACCAACCAGCACAAGATACAAGCCTTTATAGACAGCTCACAGAAACTCCCCGTCCACCCCCATCCCCAGAAGAGCAGCCAGGAGGCCAGAGCTCATCCCTATGACCTTAGAGAGACATTTTTATAACTAAGAGATAATATAAAAATTGCCCCTAACTGGCCAGCCCTTTTGCTGTGCACTTCCTGCCTGCCTGACGTGATACTATACAGACTACCATGAACACACATCTGTGGGTGATTTAAAGGGAAATGGCCCCGTAGGCTCATGTATTGGAAAACTTGGTAGAACTGTTGGGAAAGGATTAGATGTGTCACTGGAGTGGGCTTTGGGGTTTCAAAAGCCTACAACATTACCAGTTAATGCCCCCCCCCCATAATACACACATGCTTGTGGATCAAGATGTAAGTTCTCAGCTACTGCACCAGAACATGTCTGCCTGCCATGTGCCCACCATGATGGCCACAGACTCGAACCTCTGAAACTTCCCCTCTCCGTCGCCTTGCTCACGGTGACGTAACACATGTGCATGTTTTTCAAAAGACCTGACAGGGCTAGCAGCTGTGGGACACCCACACAGACCCTCACGTGTCACCAGTCTGCATATCCTGATTGCTTTTGGCCTGTGGCACAGTTCTGACCCTACTAGCCCACGGGGTTTTCCTTCATCTAAATTTCCAGACAGCAAACCACATTGGGCAGGGTGTTAGCATCACTGAGCTTCAGGTATGTTCTTTCCACACACCTTCCAGAAAGTCTATGCACAGCTGCGTGACCCCAGGGCAGCATCCTACACTCCACAGACCCTGACAGTTGAACCTGGTAAAGGCAGTAATCCCACCTTGCCTTCACACCTTCCCACTCAGAGCCATTAGGAAAAGCTCCTCCACTAGCTCCCAGTGACCAACAAAGCAGGGTGGCAGGGTTAGGCTGCCATGCTGAAATTCAAGACAACCCCTTGAATTTCTAAAAAAAAGAAAAGGAAAAAAAAAAACAAAAAAAAAAAAACCAACCACCCAGAGGTAAGAAACATGCTCTTGGCTCCTCTTGAGGGTGATGTAAACATTCCCATGTCCCAGAACTGCCACAGAAGACCTCCTTCCCACACCTGCCCACTAGACCTTCCACCATTACCCCAACCCGAGATCTACAGGCAGTGTGGGGCCAAGCCCTCCACTCACCCTGGATGCTCAGCATCTGGCCCAGCTTCAGTGCTGCCCCGCGCACCTTGCACAGTGTACTCACAATACGCTCTGCATTCGCCTCGGACAGGAAGGGACTAGAATCCAGCACGGCCTTCTTCCCTGAGGGCAGGAGAGTCAGCATACATTCAGGGTTTAGGAAAGGTGCCTGGGAGAAACCTTCATGTTTCCTGGGCACAGTCACTCGGGTAAGATAGACAATTGTTAGGTGTCTACTGAACAGCAAGGAAATCTTCAGTTCCTACATACATCCTCCACAGCTATCCAAGGCCAGGGAGGCTCCCTATGCTGGTGGGGCAAGTCTGACAGAAGGGCCATGGAACTCCTTAGCAGTATCCAAGAGACAACAGCCAAGCCTCTACCCTATCCGTCCTGGCTGAAGGGTCTCTGGAGCACCAGGGGCCTGCACACTTCCCACATGGGTCCTAGCTGCAGTAAGAACTCCACCCTCAAGGGTCAAGGACAGCACAGTCTTTGGGCACTGTTTCTCCCCTCTGCCCCACAACTTGGCACAGCCAGCTGGCTCATAGACAACCCCTTCCAATACACAGGGTGGTGGTGGTGGTGGCATCTGGGTGATGACTCCAGGGAGCTAACAGTGCCAAATGAATTCTGCTGCCAGCATCAGGGCAGCCAAAGAGCATCATCGCTTCTGCCCACATACCAAACTGCCCTGTGACAAGGTAAAAACAGGTCCCTCTGTCCTCTCCAGCCCTCATGGTTTTTGTTACATTCTATGAGGTGTTGGGTCAGAGATGCCCTCCTCAGCACCTGGTAGCTTCTTTAGCATATAGCCACAGGCATGGAAGACCAGAGACCGAGTGCCTAACAACTGTCCTTGCACCAGGCACAGCCCACTCTGCCTCTGACAAGTCTGAGAAGGGCCTACCATGGGAAGAAGAGTGTACAGACAAAATGAGGACAATATTCAGCATACGAGGGTCACTCCAAAGGAAGTCTGTGCTGCCCCAAGACCTACAACCCTGGGATCAGGATAAGTGATCCTAAAAGGGACCCTGGCGACAGAAGAAGACAGAACCAAGAGTGGGGCAGCTCACTCTGTCCTCCCCAACCCCTGGGATAGGAGAGGGAGTAAACACAGGAAAAGGCACTGATCCATGACAAAGGGGAGAAAGTCCCTCATCTGTACACTTGGGGACTCCAGCTGAGTCCCCATCTCCTGCTACGTGGAGACGGTGCTGGGCCCAACTAGACATTCTAAGACATCTCCTCCCCAACATAGGCGGATCCTCACAAGCTAGAGGCATGTCCCCTACCCAGAATGGCCTGGGCCAGTCAGAACAAGCCAGAAACATGGTGGTATGCCCAATGCAAAACAGGACCTCCCAGGGCAGAGCTTGCTAGCCTGTACAGCATCCTCAAGGTCAAAGTACGCTAGGCATATTAGGAAACCAGAGCAGGTCAGGATCTGCCCAAGGCCACTAACCCTGGTAGAAGCCTCAGGACCTACTTACTGGCACGGCTAATGTAATCTAAGCCTCAGTCACTCACAGTCCCTAAAAAAAGAACACCAGCTATGCCCTTGAAGCCAGGCTGGCCTTCTCCACTTAGACAAGGTGGGGTGGGAAACAGCCAGCAGGGGGTGCTGGCTCTTGGGAAATACTTCACATCCCAAAGTACATCAGCACCAACACTAAAAATACCCATGCTAAATTCCCTGTTCTTGGGACCCTTCCAAGGACATACAAGGAATCCATCCTAGGGCTGGAGTATGTGGGGATATGCCTGTGCCCTCTTTCCAGAAGAGAGAACACCATCAGTGAAATGCTGCCTGGGAAGCTATGGGAACCATGAGGCCCTGTGAATAGAGCTGAGAGCTCAGAGGTACCTTAAGAAGATTCAGTCACTGTGTAGGACTATCGAAGAATGCGCAGACCAAAACCTCAAAGACATTCTGGGAAATCCACTAACCTCCCTGGACCCCTAATGGCCCTGCTGGGTGAACTCCCAGCCACCTACCCTCAGAGAGGGGCTCACATGGCATCCTATGGCTCCTTCCCCAGCCAGCATAACAGCCTCAGGAAACCCCTGGTGTTCTGTGGGGTCTGAGTGCATAACTTTCTCTAAATTGTACAAGCGCAAGAGGCCACTCAACTTGTGTTCCAGACAAGCCTGAGAGATCTGATCCTGGGACTCAGAAAACAGAGATGGTACAATCTCTGTCTCAGAGACCGATGGTCTCTGGGATGGCTCAGCCTCTCTGGGGCATGGTCAGTGAAGATGGGTACAGTGGACCTATCCCAGATGCCCACATCCTCACCCACAGGGAAGTAGGAAGCCCCGTGCATCTGACTTAGCCTTCCGAAGTACTACAGAAGTACTCCTCGGGAGCAGGGCTGGCAGGAAGGGCAGGAACACAAGGTAGCCATGCAGGCTGGCAAATGCAAGTAAGCAAGAAAGTGCTTGTGGTAGCATGGCTATGGGTAGCCAGAGGGAGCCAGAAGGAGCTGGAAAGCAGCTAGGGATGAAGAGCGCTGGGTAAAGCAAGTCAGTCTGTCCATGTAGTGATCACGCGACTCCAGAAACACCAGCTACATGAACTAAATATTCTGAGAGGCCCCTGCAGTTGGGACATGAGGTGGTCCCTGGTGGCTGACATTCCTGGAACAGAGGTGGGCTGGAGGCTAGAACTTAGTTCATCCACCCTTCTATGCAGGGCCCTGCTCACCTGTGGAGTTCTCAGAACGCAGGCTCTTCTTCGCAACTTCAGCCAGTGCCCCAAAGCCCAGACCTACAGCCAGGCCTGGAAGGATGAGAAAACACACTTAAGTGGTTGAGACCAGCCAGGCTCCAGGCCTGATGAGCAGCAGGCAGGTAACACCGCAGTGTGCCAGGCCTTGCTAGCTACTCCAGCATTCTGAAAAAGGAGTAAGAACACATATGTTGATGGGTGTAGAACATTTAGCTCTGGGCAAATGCTTCCTGTGAATTTGCACATCTCTCACAGATCCCCTTTGACAGACCTCACACTCATGGAGCACAGACTCCCTATTGGGAGGGGCCAGTACAAAAAGAAAGATGGGCCAGGCATGGTCTATGGGTCACCTCTTGGCAATACTACCACAGAAGACGACTATTCATTCACTTAAAGTCTGCAAGAGGGTCCAGTAGTCGTGACATTTCTAAGCTTTCACTGTAGCAATATAAAAGTAAAAGCTGGTAAAAGCTGGACTGTCCCACAGCAGTAAAAACACCAGTGTCCCAGCTGAAGCCCCCAGCACTGGAACAGACCGTGCCCACCTCCACTCCCAGGCTGAGCACTGGCCGTGACTGAGAACAGTTGCTTTGGTCCCTGCCCTCCCTTCTGGCGGGTGCTACTGAGTCCAAGCAGAGAGCCAGGGAGTGCATCTCAGACCCACACCTGCCTTGGAGCTCCTTTCTCAAAGGCTGGCCAGGACTCACACTACTCAGACACAGGGTTAGGTGTGGTATTCTCCGGCCTCCTACAATAACAATACATTAAAGAAAAACATTGGACTTACTGAAAACTTATCTCATGGAAAATAAATTAAGCTGGGTGTAGCCACACATGCCTGTTATCCCAGCATTTAGGAGGCAGGAGGTTGGCCACAGTTCAAGGCCAGCTGGTGATATAAAACAAATTCCAAGATATTAAGGAGTATAAGAGGCTGTGTCTTGGAAAGAAAAAAAAACACAAGTATGTAAATAATTTTAGAAATGCATTTTAATTAAAAGGTAATTCTTGCACACGTTTAATAACGTATCTTATCTGCCACTAGATGGCAGCACACTCTACTTTACCCTGCTCTGACAGCAGCTCCTACCTCAGAGGTCACTAAGACAAGTGAAGGTGTAAAGTGCCCTTTACTATCAGGTCTAGGGCACCACAGAGAAACCACCTTCTATCCAAAGCAGTCAAGCCAGAGATAACAAAATAAGCCTCGTGTCAATGATTTCAATTTTTCTGTTAGCCCATTTTAAAAAGGCAAGTAGAAACATGGAGAATGAATTCTAATGTATTTAATCCAGTAGATGTCAAACAGAAATCAATATAAAAATCAGAGGCATTTTCTATGTGTGGCTGTGTGCGTGGTCTTCAAATCCTGTGGGAAGGCACATGCGGAGTACACCATACCATGAGGCAGGACAAGCCAAACAGGAAGGAGCCACAGCTCCTGTAATTCCATAACATGACTAAAACATCCCAGCAAGGGGGTGCCAGCGCACTGGGACTGAAGAGTAGGTGCCTGGTGGGGGCAGCACCAGCGCTGTTCTAAGGCTTCCCTTACCTGTGCCACTTGGGCACTGGAGTCCTGGTTACACATTAACTCCCCACCACCTGTCTTCCTCACCCTGCCCAGCACAGTATCTAACTTAGGGACATTCCCCTTCAGCAGTGTCCCTTTGCATCTAGAGTCTTCACTGCTGAGAGCACATCCTGAGGCAAGCCCACAGAAAAGGCAAATGAAATCAGGCCATCGGCTTGTCCAGGCTGAACACACACCACTCAGAGCCCTCTTAAACACACCCGGGCTGGACCCAGCACCATGTCACACTGTTCCTGGCTGTTTCTGGGCTCCTAAGCAAGCACACACTCTACAGTGGAGAGTACTGTTTATTAAACAAATGCCTCAAGCAACATTCCAGGAAGGCAGCCTCGGGCTTCTCAATAGCAGCAGCATCAGGCCCAGGAGCTGCCAAGTGAGGGACAGACTCCCTGCAGCAGGCAAACCAGGAGGTAAAAACAAGCTAACCCAGCCAACAATCCTGAGCTTGGCCTTCCCAGTTCTACAAACCCAGAATAAACTGCCCCCACCCCCTCCGCCAGGACTGGTGCAATGTGATGCTTGGAATCCCCTGCCCAGCTCGGCCTTCATCGAGAGCCAGGTGTACCTGGGGTAACTAACCGGGAAGAAGGGCACCTCGGCTGTAATGTCCTGCCACCCTCAGGTACCTCATACAGCATCGCCTCTCCTACTGTGACCCACGGTCTAGAAAGCTTCTTATCTACATGTCAGCAGCAGGAGGAAAACACAGTTGGCAGCCTTTTGCCTGGCCTGTGTGACAGCACACTGCCCAGACACAAAGTTCCCAAAATTTCTTTCCTGAAAGATGGTTTTGCCATCAGGGAGGGAAAGTGCTCTCATGCAGGCAGGGCAGAGGCACGGTGGGTTGGGAGCCCCTCCCCCTCGGGTCACCAGAGAAGCAGTCACTCCACTTCCTCCCAGTCACCAGAAGTGAACAAAGTAAAACAACTTTCAACAACAGGGTCCTTCATGAGCAGGATGGGGACACACGAGAGCAGGACTAAGAGCAGGAGAGCCTGGTGGTGCTGGCTGTGCCTGCTGAAACCTCGGGGCCTGTTTGCAAAAGCAAGGCTGACAGAGGCCAGACAACAGCACTGAAGCAGACCCTGCTTTACCCTTTCCTTTTATTTTGATTGACTGGTCTGTACTCGGGACGAAACCCAAAGTCTCGTCTGTGCTGGACAAGGCCTCTACCCACTGAGCCACTTCCTCAGCCCCAAACCCCACTTTAATTAACATATATGCTTGCTCAGTCTGTTAAGAAAGTCCACATACAGTAGACAGATGGACATGGGTAATGTCCTTTGCTTCTAAGTATTAACAGTCTCCTAGAAGAAGAGCTGGAATCCGGCAGCATTCTCGACCCAAGAGAAGTCAAAATCCTAAGACAGGAGCCACAGCCCAGGGACAAGAGGAAGAGGAAAAGAGAGGGAGAAGCACCCTGAGGCTTCTCCCAGGGCCTCCTGTTCCCAGAACTGGACTGGGGGGTGGGGGGGACCTAACAGGTCTTCTGCTGGCTACATATGAAGGGAGGGGCCCAGGTATAGGACAGGCAGCTCAGATGTCCCTGTACAAGACAGAGGTCTGGGCTCCATTCCCTTCTCTGTAACCACTCAGAAGAGCAGCTTCCCCACTGGGGCTGCATCCTTGAGGGCATATTACTGTTATATTCCGTTTCCTGCCCAATGCAAGGTGAGAATTTGCTTTACCATACACTAAACACCATGACATACTGCTTCACTCCAGGCCCAGAAACAGTCAATGAGCAGAGCCTGAGGCCTCTGAAACTTCCTGTTGTGTCTGTCACCCATTTTTGTCAACAGTGATGAAAAACAGGTAATTGATACAGACGAAATATAGAAAAAGCATATTTCAAAGACAAGGGTAGACAGAAGGTCCTGGGCCTTCCTGGCCAATTCAAAACCAGCAGCATCGTGAACTCATCAGACCTGTTATGTACCTAAACATCTTGCCAAGGCCAGTATGTAAAACAAGCCACCAAAATTATCCATTCATTATTTACATTGCCTGGAGAGCCTACTGAGGACAGGTAAACCTTAACAAACAGTACCATCAGAAACCCATGTCAGAGCACCCCACTGCAAATGGCTGGGATTCCTATTGGGACCTCTGCAGAGGAGCAGTGGGCACACATCTACAGAATGTAAGTGTCCTTCCAAGGGAGCACAGGTGTGGTAGCTTCAAAGGCTGGTCATGTGAGAGCAAGGGTAAATGAAGTCCCCAACACTGCAGCAAACTGAAGTGGCTTTAAGAGATGGCAACAAAGGGCCACAGTCTATCAATATCATCCACTGCATTAACAACTTCAGACCTATGGGATCTAGTAAACTAGTCCCCCAAAAGGCTGGTCCCAGGGCAAAAAGCCCTCTAACTGGGGAGCTAACAGGCCCAGTGAAGGGCCTGTACTCACAGGCAGTCCTCCTTCCTCCAAAGACTTCCCTGAGCAAGGGCTGCCAAATAGTCCAAGCTGTAGCTCATGGCAAGATTCAGCCACACACACTAGGCCCAAGGACAAGCCAAGATAGTGATGGAGCCCAGTAACCAGGCCATCACCTACAGGAACACCCAGACCCTTAACAGCTAGTTCACAGGCAACACTGCCACGTGTTCCCCAATACTAGCACATGGCTTGATTCCCAACCACTTCCACCTTAATGTACAGCGGCCACCTCCACTCAAACAGCACAGACAGGGCAGGGCAGCAGGGGAGAGGCAGCGTGGGGAACATGGCCACCTCACCTCCAAAGTTGGCCAAGCGCCCAATCCGGGTAACTGGCACCTTCCGCTCCCGAGCCCGCTCACTGAGCTGGAGGGAAAACAAAAGTGTTGGCAAAATGACAAGTGAGACACAGGCACGGCCCCTGAGGCTGGTGCTGACCTTTACCCCTCCACTCCCAGGGGAGCAATGCAAGCTGGAAGCACTATACCAAAAGGCCACCATATTCCTCCTAAAGTGGGAGGCAGAATAAGGGCCAAAACCAGCCCACTGGAGTTGGTAACCACCGTCCAACCACGCTGCCTCTCAGACCTACCATCTGCTTGTGCGGCTTGCTCTCAGGACGAGCCTTAGCCTGCCGAGCTTTCTCAATGTCTTCAGCTGTGAGGCCCCCCACAGGGGACTGGTCCTGGTGGAAGAATCTTCGTTGGATGCCATTGGCCAAAAACAAGTCTCTGTGATCTACAAAGAGCCTCCCGTTGACTCTGCCCATAGGAGAAGTGGCCTGTCCTGAGAGCCCTGCTTCCCTGAAGGGTCCACTGGAAACATAGGTGGGAGCTGGGCCCTCACTGTGGGCATGATTCAGGGATGAAGACTGGTCCGGGAAAGAGGCTCCAGCTGCCTGTGAGGTTGAGAACTGAACCTCAGCTTCCAGATCTTCAAAGTTCTCAGTAGCATATGAATCTTCATGCTTATCCTGACCCTGCAGAGAATGAAGGCCAGTGTGAGAGGAAGGACTGGTCTGGAACTCCTTCTGGAGAGGGTACTGCAGGTGACTGCCAACCAGCCCTCTCTAGCCCTCCAAAGGTAATGCTACACTGAGTACCTTAGGTCCCTTCACAGTCCAGGAGGCAGCAGACAGCTCTGGCCTGCTTCTTCCAGAACTCTGTTGTGATCTCAGGTGGGCTATACACACCACTAAGCACCCAAACAGGGCCACTGAGGATGCCCATGACTCTAGCAATGAGTGCCTTACCTACAAGGCCAACACCAAGCCCACAGGGCTTTAGGAGAAACCAGGACAAAGGAAGGGGGAAAGCTTGCAGCTAGAGACCAGTGAGTGGTAAAAGGAGCCACAGGTGGAGACCCCAGGGTTCTGCAACATCTCACTGCAGACAGACCCTACCATCAGTTCTGGTATTGCAGCTGAGACTCTTGCCAGGGGTGGTCAGAGCCTGGCGGTCCTTGTGGATTTGAGACATGGAGAAAGGGGACAGAAGACACCCCATATTTCCTTTGTAAGTTATAGGTTCAAACTTCAAGCCCAGATTCATTCTGGTTTTTAACGCTGAATGAACTGAATGAGTTCCTAACCCTTCTCAGTGATGTCTCCATCCGAAAATAGGACTCCCACTGTCAGACAGTGACAGTTACAGCCAAGGCCACAGAAATCGCTGGTCAAGGCTATAATTAAATAGCACTGTGTCCTAAAGAGAAAGAGAGAGAGAGAGGCCTACGGCCAGGCTCCTGGTTCAAATGAAATCTGAGCAAATGCCATGGCCTACGTGCTGTCCACAAGTCATACAGCAACAGCGGTGACCTGGAGCCCCCATGCTCGGCTATCTGAGATGCTCTGAGGACTGAAGCATAAGCCTTGCTCTCCCGTGGAAGTGGGCAGACTAGGGGCTACTTCAGATCACAACAGGAAGCTAAGACTGAGGGCTGGTGTGACTGGAAAAAGGGCCAGAAGGCAACAGCAGAGCAGGGTCCAAAGCCAAGGCCTGCTCTGCTGTCCAAAGTCCCAGAGTAGAAGAAACAAGTCACCCCAGGATTCTGGGAACTCCTTCTATCCAGGGAAGGCCTGGTATGGATTCTGGAGCAGAGCCCACTTGTGCCCCACACCCCCATGGAGCCACTTAGCCTTGTATTGCTATTTAAGTAGCTGGGGGACCCTGCAAGCAGCAAAGGATCCAGTGCCTGAAAGGGCCCCAGCCTCTGATGAACAAATGTGGGGATATGTGCCTGGGCAGCTAGAAGCACACAGGTTCCCAGAACACTCACCCCTCACACCTTGAGGGTAAAGAAAGGAACCCCAAACCCAAGTATTAAGGAGTAAAGGGGGATGCCCTCCATGGCAGTGGGCTAATCTATCTTCTGTCTCTGGTAACTAAGGGAAGGTGAGCCTGCCTGCTCTAGACTCTGGAACCATAAAGGGACAGGGGAGCAGGAGTCAGGAGGAAGTCCTGGGAGGGGGCTCACATACTGGTGGGGGAGGCTGGGCTTTGGAGTGACTCAGAGCATGAGGCAAGCTCATATTCCAGGCTTTCCACAGGATTAACACCCAGCAGAACTCCTAACTGCCACCGCCCACCTCAACACCAGGACAAAAATTGGGAGTCAAGACTAAAAACGGACAAGGATTCTCACCCTATCACTTAATATAAATCATGGGTCTTACACAACCTTAACCTGAGAAATAGATGTAAACAAACAGGCCTGCCCCATCAGCAGCAAATCAAGTATAAATGGTATAAAGACTTCAAAAAATGAAGAAAAAAAAATCTGTACTGTGAGAATTACTGTGTTACCCTATCAAAGGAGGGAAGGGCCAGGAATCCTGGACCTAAAACTGAGCAGAGCTGGGGATAGGAACAGCCTCACACCCAGAGAAGCAGACCTTTATCCAGACTGCGAGGGGGAAAAGTCTGTTTAAACCTCCCGGTCTGTGGACTTGTTATAGTAACAGTACCTCTGCAGAACAAATACACACACACACACTACACACCACACACACCACACACACACACACACCACACACACACCACACACACACCACACACACCATACCACACACACCACACACACCATACCACACACACCACACACACACCACACACACCACACACACACACCACTCACACACACACCACATACACCACACACACACCATACCACACACACACACACCACACACACACCACACACACACCACACACACACCACACACACCACACACACACCACACACACCATACCACACACACACACACCACACACACACCATACCACACACACACACACCACACACACACCATACCACACACACCACACACACACACACCACACACACACCACACACAGCACACACACACACCACATACACCATACCACACACACCACACACACCACACACACACACCACACACACCACACACACACCACACACACCACACACACCATACCACACACACCACACACACACACACCACACACAGCACACACACACACACACCACATACACCACACACCACACACACCCCATACAACACACACACACCACACCACACACACCACACACACCACACACACCACATACACACCACACACACACACACCCACACACCACACACACACCATACCACACATACCACATACACACCACACATACCCCTACAGCCAGATCTATCCTGACACTGCTTTGGCTTAAAAATATTCCTTGATAAAAGACACTGAGGTTTCCTGGACCTTGGCACAAAGGTAAACCTTCTCCCCACCAGCAAGAGGGGAATGGGGAAGGTAATTTTGTCCTCACTAGGACTATGACAGCAGCCACCCTGGAAGAGAACACCTTCAGCAAATAATGATCGGGTCTGGCCGAGGCTCAGCAAGCCTTGCCTACAGGAGGAGCCTTTGAAGGCTGAAGTTGAGCCCTGCTATGGACTGCATGCTAGCACATGGAAGGTGATTACATCATGAGGGTAGAGCCAGGAGACCAGGAAATGGGCCCTTATCAGATGCCGAGTCTACTAAAGCCCTAACCTTGGACTTCCCAGCCTCTAGACCTGAGACAGCTAAGTCGGTGTTATTTAAGCTTCCTGTCCTGCCCTCCCTAAACTGACAACAGCACACCAGCCATAGTGCTTGCTCTCTAGTCTCATCTACAAGACAGACTGTCAGGAGTCCGTGTCCTGGCTTGTTCCCAGTCCCATTAAGAGCTCCAAGTCTAGTCCTCTTCCTACCAACACCTTACACCCATTGCAGGAAGGGGTCTCTCACCTGCACCTTCCCAAAGACCATGCTGATCTGCTCCACAGCGGAAGACTGCAGGGCCCTGGCCGCCAAGATGAGCTCCCCACCAAGGCCCAAGTTCTGCAGGTGGGTTTCCACAGCTGCCTGGGTCAGTTTGGCAAGGCCTTTGGCCACCATGATGGCATCCCCCAACATAGCAGCCATTCTTCAGGGCTGGAAGAAAAGAGAACAAATCAGAAAAAGGGATTACCACATCTGACACATGCTAGCCAGGTCCCACCAGACTCTGGCCAGAAGGTAAAACTGCTAGTTTGGGTTTTCTACTGATGGTCCCTTTAGATGGAGGTGAATGAAGAGGAAAGGAATGGGGCCCAGGCGCCGATCAGCACTACCAGACACTTACTACTGCCCATGCATTTCCTCACCTAGGCCAAAAATACCTCTGGAACCCCTCAGCACCGCCAAAGAGCTGTGGCAGAACCAGGATTCAGCATGTGTACTACCTTCCTAGTCTGGGGCTCTTTGCAATGGTGGATACTCCCCGGGTATTTCCCTGAAGAGCCTAGGGGTCCACTCATGGCAGTGGTGCCTCTCTCCAGGCCTCAATCACTGGAGGCACCTGCCTCCTTCAAATCTCTGGTGCACTGCCCAGTGAAGCGTAGGACAGACTGAGGTACTGAGAGGAACTCCTTGACACCAGTCAGTCAGGGCTTCCACACTGCAACCCAGGACTGTAAACACCAGAAAGGCACACAAAGCAGGGGAGCAAGCACAGAGCACTGTGGGGCCTGCTGCTGCCTCCACAGCTCCCTTGTTCCTCCTCGTTCTCTTGTCTCTCTACTGGCCGCAGCAGAAAGTGTTTCTTAATGTAGGTCAGGGTCATAGATGCTGAGATCCAGTATCCACATGTTAATAGTTAGGGCCTGGCCTAGTTGGTCATTAACTACCCCTTATTAAGATAAGTCTTGTTAACATGGAAAAAACAGAAGAGCCAGAGAATCCACTGGCCTCTCCAAGGAGCACCTTGACCAAGACAGAACTGGGCAGTAAGAAAAGGACAGGGGCCTGCTTTAGGTCCCAGGGAAAGGAAGCCGGAATCCTAAGGAGTGTGGATGGATCAGACAGAGGACACCCATGAGTGAGCTGAGCAAGGACCCTGCCACACAAACAGCAGCAGAGTGAGGACAGTCGGGCACTCCATTAATTTAGAGCAGCTCAGATGACTGACAAGGCTCCTAACCAGAAGTGGGGACATCTGAACATGCCGGCCCTCATCACCCCAGGGCTCCAGCAGGATCTACTCAACCCCAAGGCATGACAGAAAGAGAGAGAGCTGGGAGTTGAGGGGTGGGTGAGGAGAAGGTTCTGCAGTTAAGAGGGCTTACTGCTCTCACAGAGAACCTGAGTTCAGTTCCCAGCACCCACAGCAAGTGACATACAACTGCCTGAAGGCCCATTTCATTTCCAGGGGAGGTGACACCTCTGGTCTCTGCCAGCACCTGAATCACATACATAAACCCACATACACACACACACACACATGCACACACACACAGATACACACATATACACATGCATGTGTGCATACACACACGTACACTCACACAGAGATACACACAGACACACATACACACACACACACACACACACACAGAGAGAGAGAGAGAGAGATCCACACGCAGATAGGAAATCTTAAAAGGAAAAATTATTTTATCAACAGAAACTCATTAACACACTGACTGGTGACCCTGAAGACTTGTTTATAATGTGCCCTTGGGTAACACAAGCAGTTAGCACACAGGGGGAAATTTTTTTATTTATGTGCGCTGGGTTTTTTGCCTGCATGTACGACTATTTGAGAGTGTCAGATCTTAGAGTTACAGAGAGTTGTGAGCTGCCATGTGGGTTCTGAGACTTGAACCTGGGTCCTATGGAAGAGCAGCCAGTACCCTTAACCACTGAGCCATCTCTCCAGCCCCTTCTACTCACCTCTTAATATTTATACACAATCCATGGCCAATTCTGTCTGTGAGAAAAGCAGAGTCAGAGAAGGGAACTAAGTAGCCGGAGTCACTCAGCAACTCCACAGTGGCCTATGGGGGTTGGGTGGGGAGTGGGGACAATTCAGCCCTGGCCTGCTCTGTGCTCCTCAAACACTTGTGTCCCTGACTTAGGATGACAATGCACTGCTCAGTCACAGGTTACTCACCCTCCAGTCCAAGTCAGGAGGTTGGAGAACACAGCCATACACTACGTCACTGAGTTCCATGCTGCATCCTAGGTTTCTGCTCTACAGGCCTCTGATTTTATGGCAATAAAATCACAACCAAAACCTACAAACCAGACAGCTAGGATTGGTAAGATGTCATTCAAGGGAAGCTTCAACAGGTCTGTTAGCAGTTCCTAACTCACAGGCGCCACCGCCCTCAACACACTGACACATCTTATTCACTACTCTGAAGTCTAAGGGTAGAAGCACCCACCAGGGCCCTGGAGAACCTGAAGAGGTTGGCTGAATTTTGAAGGTCATCTGTACCAGAAACACACTCCTGCCTGTGGCCTAGGGCCATCAGCTATGCCCCAGGGATCCCAAAATTGAGTCTACACCTAGGTCACCTTTAAATCATACCCATAAAAACAGGACATGAATCTCCCACAGACCGTGACCCCAGTTACAAACCTCACCATGCCCAGCACCTGACATTAAACAGAACATCTGCCTAGACCTCCTGCATTCGGACTTTGACTACAGAATTAACCCTGACTCTGTCTGAACTTCCCATTTATGTTACTGTACCCACACACTAGACTTAACTTCCACAGGATCAAATCTGGTGAGTGATTTGGGAGCCAGTCTAGGCCCCTGCCCTACTACACTGACAAGAATTTAATGTTGAAAAGTCATCTCAGGCCCTGCGTACGGCCACAGGGCAGTGGTGGGACCACCAGAAACCAGCACTGATTCCCTGCTTCCCAACGCACGTCCTCTGCAGGATGAAATTGTACCTACATACAAGGATGCAAAAGCAAACAAGCATCACAACAAATCCTACACATCCAAGGGACAATGCCAAGTAAACGAACCAGAGGGTTAAGTTCCTGCACTGGGAACTACTGAGTAATCGTTATCTTTCCAGTATTTTCCAAACCCTCTTACTCCACATATCCTACTTCAAAATCACAAAGAAGTCATCTTTTAAAAATACATAAATTAGAGACTGGAGATGGCTCAGCAGTGAAAAGCACTTGCTGCTCTTCCAGAAGACCTGGGTTCAGTCCCCCGCACCCACGTCAGACACCTCACAACCTCCTATAACTCACCCTCCAGGAAGCCACACCTTCCTCTGGCCTCAGTGGGCACCTGCATACATGCCCCACAGACATACACATACATACATATATACACTAGTAAAAATAAAATGCAGCTTTTTAAAAAAATAATAAAGTAAATTAAAGGGCTAAAGAGTTGTCTCAGCAGTTAAAATGAGTGATGGCTGTTCCTCCAGAGAACCAGAGTTCAGTTCCCAACACCCATGATGGGTGGCTCACAATCACTCATATGTATCAAGCTCCAGAGGATTTGACATCCTCTCTAGCCTAGACCAGTACCACACACACGCACATACTCACTCAGACATATATACATAATCACTTAATTGAAAATCACACTTAATTGAAAAATAAATTAAGAATAATGAGCCACGCTTTTCTTCCTGCCTGAAGTTATTATAGAATGCTAGTGAATTCCAAAATGATATCCATTCCTGCCTAGATCCTGGACTGTAGAGTCATCTGAGTGGAAAGAAGGTCTCTTAACAGATTTCTGGGCACTGTGAGTGAGAAGCTGTCTTCCTCAAATCAGCAATTATTGCTAATAAGCACAGCCTACTGTTTATAAGCATTAGATTTCAAAACCACTGTAGCTGCCCCATTGCCACCCGCTTGGATAAACATTATTTACCCATTATTTAGTGCAGGGGTTATACTGGGCCTCCCTCACGGTACAAAGTGAACCAACTGTTCACACCCTTATCAAGGAGTCCTTGCCTCCAAGAAGCAAAGAAGAAGCGAGAGAGCAAAGGACTACCAGAAGGAAGCAGTTTCACAGCTCTTCAGGTTTTCATGTCTGGTGCCTTAAAGACCCTATTTCTAATTCAACACAGTCCCAAGGTGACCTAAAATTCAACGACAGCAGGCACACACAAGAACCATATCAGCACCACAACTTCATGTACAAGCATTAGAGCCTTCATGGAGACTATCAGCCCTGCTACCCTCCCTCCCCTACACCAGCCCTGACACAATACACTGCTGGGTTAGGGACCCTGTTTGGTTCCTCTGAGGGGAACAAAGGGTCCAGTAACCTCAAGCAGGTACAGTGGTGTGAGGACAGATACACCTGGAGAGTACACTAGCAAGAGACCAGACTAACATCCTCAGAGCTAGACATGGGCCCCAATCCTGCCACCACCAAAGCTGGGTGACTCGGCTTCTACATGCCTCTTCTGGTCCTAATGTGTTAGATTTCTATCAGGAAAGCAAATAAAGACAGTCTCAAAGGAGACAGAACTGCCTTCTTCCCCTGGGACAGAGACTAAGAAAGAGGCACCGGGTGGCCCAGAAGCAAGTTTCCCAAGATCTGGGACCACATTTACCAACCTTCCAAAAAATTCTTCCAAAGAAACCACCTGGAGCCAAGCCCCCAGGAGGAAGTTATCTGGGCACATTGGAGCCTCCAAATAAAGTCTCTAGGACTGACAAACATGACCAAGACATGCAGATCCAGCCAAATACAGATATATATATATATATATATATACATACATACATACATACATACATATATATATACATATATGTATATGTATGTATATATATGTGTGTGTATATATGTGTGTATATATATGTGTGTGTGTATATATATATATATATATATATATATATATATATATATCAGCAGCGAGTAACACAATGAATACAATTAACAATTCCAATCAGCACAAAGCTAAGAAAACATCAAGTACTCATCCACTGGAGACCTGGATAGGGAAGGAAGTCTTAGGGGGCATGAATGGGGCATATGCACCCCACTTCACAGCCAGGACACACCAACCTGTCACTGTTCTCATGGGGTTAGAGCAAGCTGAAGATAGTGTATACAGATTTACCAAGCATCAGTCATTTCTCTTCATAACTTCAGGGCTTCACAGACCAGCTCCCAAGCCAGCAAAGCTGTGGTATTCACACCTCTCAAAGCCAGGGTCCACCCTCCTCTGGCCCCTCCGTGCCACAGCTGCCACTAGACTTGGAATGGCCGGAATAAGAACCTGAACAGGAAGTGCCCCCGAAGTCCTCAGCCCTGAGGAGCCTTCTCCAAACGGACAGCATGAGTCTTCCAGTGTACATACATCCACAGGGGGCCCTTGGGCACTTCAAGCTTGGCATGCCTAAAGTCAACCTTGATACCCTAGCCTTACGTAGCAGCCATATTTATCACTGTCTTGCCTTGGCCTGCCCATGCATTCCCAGGCTGCTAGCCAGAGCAGTTTCTTTTTAAAAATGTCTTGTCTAAGTATTCCCACACCCCATAGCTTCTCTGTGATCCCTGAGGTGCAGGAAGAGCCTTCCTGACCCAGTCCTCGGCCTCGCCAGCCTCAGGCTTACCATATTCTCTTCACTGAATGTGTTCCAGCCAGGCTGGAACCACACTCTTGAAGGTCTGGGCTCCATACACAAAGGGATCAAGGTGAATCTCCTCCCTCCTCAGGGGCATCTGTCCCTGCTCCCTGTACCCTGCACGCCACTGAAGCCATGACCATGGTCTCTGAATCTGTCACACTAGAGGCTGCTAATCACAGGACGAGAAGCGCTTCTGTCCTTCTGTACACCCTCCAGCAGCAAGCAGTATTTTGCAAAAATTGACTCAAACCTGCTTGGAACTTCGACCCACAAATGGCAATCAAAAGTTTCAAAAGTTCCTAGGGGCTGGTCTGAAGCAGAAGTAACTGGAGAATTCGGGAGTGAGCTGGACATACCCCAGGGTTTCTGTGTTCTGCCAACTTTGTAAGCCCTGGTCCTTCCAGAAAAGGAAGGAAGGGAACAGGGGTGCCTGGCATACAGCGCTAACAGGAAACCTCCACAGAGAGACATTTCTAAAGTTTCTACCTGCTTCTGTCTCCCAAAGCCTGGCTTTGCCACTATACAAAAATCTTCACTTGCCCCTTCTTTCTCCATGATCCCTCCAAGACCCTGAAAAAGGAAAGCAGGCGGATTGTACTAAAGACAAGGGCACAGAGCCGACCACCACAAACTCTCAAGACCATCTCTTCAAGCGTTCATCATCAAGGACCACTAAAGACCTCTAGGAGGCCCATGGGGTAGTGGGTGCTCTTCTGCCCCTTTCCAGTGAAGAACCTTCTTTTTCTTTTGGACATGAACATGTCTACTTCAACCCTCCACGGAAACTGAAAAGTCCCATTATATCCTTAACATATCTCCTTTCCTGACAAAAGGAAAAAACTAAGTAACTGTTTTCTCCAAGGACTAATAAAAAGAAGTGCATTAGAGTGAGCAAACTCGAGAGCCAAAATCCACAAATCACTATGGTCTGGATTCATCCTTTGCCTACACTTTTAAAAGTCACACATCAAGGACCCTCAGTCAGATAGCTCTGTCACCTAACTCCAGGCCTCTGTCTGCAATGTCCTATGGTGCTATACTACACCAGCTTCCAAAGGCAACTAGAAAAGCACTTCCATTTGTGGAAGACAAAGGACCTTTGCTCTCCCTGTCAGCAATAGCAGCCTCAGCACCAGCCAGGCCTCAGTGTACTTGCCTGCCTCTGCTTCCACAGGCCTCCTCGCAGGGACCCACATCAGGAAGTCTCTGTCCCCTTCATTCTGTCTGATAACAACCCAAAAATCCTGCCCAAATCCCTCAAACTACATCTCTTCAAAAGTGGAAACTGTGATAATTCAGCTCTAAGAAAGGGCGTCAGGAGACTACTGGAAATGGGTTAGATGGGAGTCCTAGTCAGTCACTTTCTATTGCTGTGTTAAAGAAACCATGAGAAATAGCAACTGGGGAGGAGAGGGCTTATTTGGCTTACATGTCCAATCACAGCCCATCATTAAGGGAAGCCATGCATGAACTTGATAAGATGGGAAGGTGAAGCGGAGACCAGGAAGCGATTCTGTTTACTGGCTTGTTCCTCAGGATTTGCTCAGCCTGCTTTCTTATGCAAGGCAGGAGGACCACCTGTCCAGGGGTGGCACCTCCTCTAACAATACTCCAAGAGACTTGCCTACAGGCCAGTCTCATGGGGACATTTTCCCAGCTAAGGGTTGTGTCAAGCCGACAACATACAATCAGTACAGTGAGCAGCAGGGTCTGAGGAGGATGAGTGAGGTAGCTATTTAAATGACACTAGAAAAAGTATTTGTTGGCAAATATAACTACACTGCATGTTCCAATGGAGGGAAAAAAGGTCATCGCAGAACATTTAAAACTATGAGGTTTTCTCTGGGCAGTAAGTTGTTAGATTCTTCTGAAATTTATTTATGTTTTCCAAAATTTTCTACAGAAAACATAGAGTATTGGAATAATAATAATAAAACTGTAGTTTTTAAACCCTTAAATACATTGTTGAAAACATATTTTAAGCAAGCACACAAATACGTACTTTCAAAAAACTATTCCATATCTCTCTAGCACCTGTCCAGGGCAGAGTGGACAGTGGGTCAAGGGACAGACCACAAGGCTATAAATGACACCTCCTTGAGTGCTCATTAGCCCTGCTCAGAAGACACCAGGCCCTAGCTGGCTGCCAGGCACATAGCCTGTAGTCATCTTACTTTGGGAATAGGGTTTAACTGCCCTTCTCAGAATGGTGCTGAGACAATCACTTGGCTCAGCCCTTCCTCCCCACTGGCCCTTCATCAAAAGGCAGAAATAGTTAATGAGTGCCGACTCTACACACTAAGCCCTGGAATTCCTAATTTAGAATCAAATAACAAGAACATTGACCTTACTTTCTCAACACAAAAGACATGTACGACTAGAGCCCTTCAAGGCAGCGGGCAAATCATGACTCTGGGCCATACATAACTAGCCTCGCCAACAAGCCTGGAAGAAATGGGGGTACTCTAAAAGAGACGGTTGTGACCATCACGATTGCTGTATTGTCTGTGCAAACAATCAACTCTGATCATTTTAATAATTCTTCCAGGAATTTTATATCAAGAAAACAAAGTGGCTAAAAATGGGCCAGCCACAGGGGAAACTTTTCTCTCAAAGATTATTCACAACTTGCCAGCCCTTGTTGCAGGAGTGTGGACCCTAGACTGTGGCCAGTGATGGGCAGAACCACACCTTAATCAGGGCAGCTTAAGTAAACATATCTCTTGCCTTCAATTAAACTACACCCTCGTGTTAGGAGCTGATGGATGGGGCTGAGAGGCGGTTGTCACTGGATCCCTTCTTAATGTGGCCACATCACACTGAAAAAAATCTCCTTTTTCTGAATTTCACTATTACTTTTGGTCTTTTAAATTGGCTTATCAAAGATGAGTGGCTGAGAATGGCTTGTTAGAGCAGCTAAAACATACACTCTGACCCTATTCTGACCAAACTACTGTCTATTTTTACACATAAAGTTGTACTGTAGACTCCAATTCTTCCAAGACACTTAGGGTAGTCACCAGAACTATATCCTAACAGTCCATGAGGACGGTACCAGGACAAGGATTCCCACCCCACCAAGCTCATCTCCTGAGATCCAGAAATGAACCTGACCCACTATGACTAAAGACCTTTTACAGGATTATCTAGGGAGAGTTAACTTTGTGCTCAGGAGTCAGAGTGAGTAGGGTCGGGTCAGATGCCAACTCCCTGTACAGATCCTCACCAGCTGAAACTGCTAACTACCCACATTCCTCTCCTCAACCCTCCACAGAAAAACCACTGTCAGGCCACAACATGTGCCCTTAGAAGTCTACCACCTCATGACGCTTCATTCCCGCGCATGCATAGAGTCTCTAACCAGTTCCTGCCAGGCAACCACAGAGCACAGAGGTGTTGGCTGGAAGGCACATGCAGGTAGACAGGCAGCAGACAGGGGTACCACTGTTCCTCCCCCAAGCCTCACCCAAAGCCCCGCTTGACTATGGGACACAGTCAAGCCCTAGAGAGCCACGCTGACTGGTCAGCCTTCCCTACACAAGAAGTCAGTCCTCAGAGCTGCTCACAATGAACCCCAGACAAATGTAGCCTTGGGGACATATATTCTATACCAGTCTGGAGGCTGAGCAGGAGGATCATGAGTTTGAGACCTGCTTGAACTACATAGCAAAATCCTATCTCAAAAAAACATGTATGTATTAAAAAATATTTGATTCAGGTAATAACCCAGCAATAGGGTTAAGATCTCTAATCGGTCACTGGTTTAAACCATGGCTCTGCTGCCAACTTGCAAGATAAATTATATAAGCTTGGTTTTGAGCCTCTGTTTCCTCATCTGCACTTAGGGGAGTACATGAGAGCTCTCACATGGAAGTGTGCGGGTATTCAGGGCATGCATTGGGTGTCCAGAACCATTAGCTGGTGTGATCATTAACATTATGACCATGCAGGGAGCCTGGTATAGGCCCAGTAAAGCAAAGAGCGTAGATAACTGATAATACCTTTCACTTTTGAGTCAGTGCTGGGAAAGGACAGGCTGGTTTATTCAGCCATGTGGCATGAGGCACTACACAGGAAAGGTGGTTCAGTATACTGATGGCCAGCTTAAAACACCCTGGAAACATGCTGGATATAAACACCCACAGAGAGTCCTGCAACCTATGCAGAGCACAAGGAAATAGTCTTTATGTATTTATCCTCTCTTCCCCCCCCCCCAGCACATACAGACATGGGCATGGCAATAGCAGCACCCCCATTCAAAGGCAGTTTTTATAAGAGTCAGGCTGGAGTTCTCAAGCTGACTTAAGTCTGCAGACACAGACACACACAGAGACACAGACACAGACACACACAGAGACACAGACACAGACACAGACACAGACACAGACACACACACACACACACACACACACACACACACACACACACACGTTTTCTTCTATTCGCCTGTTCCTGTCTATAGGAAGGCAGGAGTGAGGAGGTGGCAGGAGGGGGGCAGCTGCGCACAAGAAGCAAGTCTGCCCTAGCTATTCATAGGACATTCTAAGACAGGGAGAAGGACATACACAACAAACCTGGTACAGCAGTGCCCAGTGCTGGCTACCAATACCTCTGGGAACAAGAGCCAACAAGTTGCTCTTCAATTTCTCAAAGAACGGAGATGTTTGTAAGCATCCAAATGGTAACCACCTACAGTCTAATGGCAATTTGATCTTCCTCCTCCTCCATGCCAGGACTGGAGACAAGCATCTGGCACGCTGTATGAACAGTCTCCAGAACATATCATCCAGGGCAGTAAACAGCTGGTCCTCTACTTTCTGGACAGCACACATAATAGCTACAGGCTGACAGATTGAGAGCAAAAATGGGTTTCCAGCTTCAGCTTGGACACCAGCTATGTGTGACCTCAAATGTGCACCATTTTCCTGTGTGTAAATCAAGACAGTACTATTTACCCTTGGTGTACAGAAGGGTGACAAGGAGCCATACAGGGCTCTTGAAGTGATTCTTTCAGATTTAAGCAGGTCTGGAGAGAATAATGCTTAGAAGAATTAGGAAACCTCATTTAGATATTCTTCAAAAATGTGGGGAGAGGTGCAGCGCCCTGCTGTCTTCACAAAGGTGGCAAGCAGAAAGCCTGTGCCTCTGAGAAAGGCCATTGAGGTGCAAAGGGGAGGTAGAAAGCAGAAAAAAAAAAAAACTCTCTGCTATAATTAATCAATCAATCTCTCTCTCTCTCTCTCTCCCACCCCCCCACCCCACCTCCCCCACAAGTACCCTGTTCCTCCCATACATTCTCTCTGTAACAGATCCTTTTGCTCCTTCTACCACAGAACACAGGCCATCAGATACAACACCTTCAAATTCCCAGTCCCTCACCTCAGGCCCTCCTCTTCTCTCCCAGCCGCCTTCTTATGCCTCTCTTCTTTTACAAAGCCTTTCCCTTCAATCCCACAATTCATGTCCAGCCTCCCTGAACCAAATGCAGGCAAGCTCCTGCAGTCTATGTTCCCCTAGGAACAGGGCACATGTGCCCCGCTGCCCCTGTGACAGTTCAAGTGCAAGTCAGTGGGGCCCTCCGACCCACTCCACCACTACTATCCACTTCCTACAACTCTCCCTCCTTCACCAACTTCTCTTCATCTGTTCCAGGCTCCACAGCTGAGCCAGCTCAAGCTGGCCCTAGCCCTTCCTGCCTCCCCATTGTGTACCATCTTCTGGGTTGCTTCCTTCTCTCCGTGGGCTAGTCAAGGCCTCTCCCTCAGGCCAGGTAGACTCTCTGAGCCAAGTTTCCCACATCTGTACTATACATCCGCCCCAGCACTACAAGCAACTACAAGGCACACACAATGCAACTTTGAAGGGTGATAAAATTATTCTAACTTTGTGGTTAAAGTCATATTTTTTTCAACTGTACGAAAAATGGGTGAATTTAGTGCAAATAAATCCTATCAATAAAAAAGGAAAAAACAGTTCCAATGGCATCCGACCCCGTACGTCTGATACTAACACTGTCACCTTCCCCTCAAATTAGTTCTTCCCTTCCTCTGACCTCTATTTTCGGTAATGACATGGACACAACCTCTACAACAACCAGAACTCTGACTCTATATCCTGCCCGCATAGACTCAGTCCAAACCGTGAGTCCTATGGTCCCTCTGACTCCACCACTTGTAACTCAGGTCACCCTGGCCTCAAAGACTGCCTCCCCTTCACCCCCGTTCCCCTCACATGTGCGGTTACAGAAGAAACGGGACCTTTGACCCCCACACCTCCTTTTTCTACCGGCTCACCCCAGTTCTGGACGGTTATCAGGAATGTTAGAACTATTCCCAGTTGTCAGACCGAGACGACTCTAAATATTCATGTCTAATTTTGCCCACAGCTCTGGTTTCAACTGTTAAAGACAATGATTCAGTGTCAGTGGCTCTTAACAGAAAATTATCCTGTCATGTTTTGAGTGTCCCAATAATAAACCTGTCTTTAAGAAGGAAGTGACTGCCCTTCCAGATCCTTTTCTGTGGATAGCAAAGGGCACCCCAGAAACCTCCTAATTAGAGTGTTGCCCCTAGTTGTGGAATCCTGACCTATGACCATGGGATCAATTAAGAAATACCAATCCACAGCAGAAGCATGGGGTATTTTTCTTTCCCAGTGCATTTATTCAGCACATCATCTTTCATCTTTTCTGAATAGCTATAGTTTTAGGACTTAAGTTCAACACCTACATCCTGAGTTATACTAAAAGCAAAATATAAACTCAAAGGCAAAGACTCTTACTTTGCACAAAAAGAAATAGAGCATGGTTTCTTAGAATGAGTTCTAACTATACACGAGCACACATTGAATCAGGACATCTGTATTCATGGGCTTGCATGTACGTGTGGTGTGCAGCCAGACACTCCCTGAGGACACAGGCATGCTCTCTTTCCACACTACAAGACACACAGTTGTCCAAGCAAACAATGAGGGACGACCCCCTTGTTTGCTCACCACTGAAAGAACCAACCTATGGTGGTGTCCTGTGCTAACCCCACCATGTCTCCCAATGTTCCTAGGAGGAAAAAACTACAAGTTTTCCACATCCTCGTACTTCCAACCTACCCAGTCACATGCAACAGGCACAAAGGCCAGAGTTTCTGCTTCTAACTCTCCTCTGCTTCCAACCACCCTGTACACTCATGGTTTCCCCCTTTAAAGCCCCATCCTCAAGGCTTCCACCATTTGTTTACAGAAGGACCATAACATTGTTCTAAATTTCAACTCCTTGTGGGCAGTTTGCAGAGAAGTTGCTGGTAGCATGGGATGACCCAGTCTGAAGTCCTATCCGCATAGTTCTCAACCAAATTTGCTCTCCAGTGGTATTTGGCAATCTCTGGAGATGTTTTCAATGGTCACAATGGTGGGATGGGGGAGATCTCTATTTGCTCTAATGGAGATAGGTATCTATTAGCAGATACAAGCCAGGGATTCTGCTACACACCCTACAAGGCACAAGACGAGCAGGCACAGTAAACAGTGGATCCAAATAATACTCTGTGGAGTTGGGAAGCTCTGTCTAAGGTGGCTCATTAGCCCAGGGAGACTGCCCAGAGTGCCTGCTTCTCCTTTCCTTTGAGTCACATGGTCCAAAAATGATCAAAATTCAGCTGCCTTCATTATTTGCAAGATTAAATATCGAATCCAAAACTACCCTGAGTCTCACGGATACTGCTCTTGTGAGCCAGCAGTCCTCTCTAGCCTCTTCTTAGAAGGGAAATGTCTCCCAATAGCCTTCCTGTCAGCATAGCCCACAGTCCGAAGCACAACTGTGGTCTGTGGACTGGCATGATCACTAGTCCAAATTCTCGGGCAAGGTGGTTGGCTTGGCACCCCCAGCTCTCCGGAGTCCTGTCCCGGGGACACCAAGCTCAAGAGAGCATGAAGCAGTTTTCTATCACATTGCAAGCCCAACCCAGGCTGGGGGGTCTGCACAGCCTCTGCCCCTTCAGGAAGCCCTGGCCAATGAAGGTTCCCAGCACCCAGACCAGCCTCTATCCCCTCATGCTTAGACAGCGTCCTCTACCCCCTCACGCTTAGAACTGGGGGCTTGGCTAGCGCTGTGACAGCTTCTGTGCAAGAGAGCGAGGGAATTCAGTCCAAGCAGCTCGCGTGACCGCCAGTGTCAAGAAAAACAGGAGGAAGGGGCAAAAAGGAGAAGAAAAGAAACAAGGAAGCCTTCCTCGACTTCACCCTAGATCTAGCTATGAAACCCAAGAACTGGCTGGGGTGCAGAAGACGTAGCTCCGACACAAACTGCAACCAGAGCCCGATGCACACTGCAATGATCTGGGACTTAAAAGAAACATTATTAAGAGAAAGGTAGCCACGTGCGTGCGTGGTCGACGCAGAAGCCAGGCAAGCGGGCACCAGATGCTTCCCGGAACCCCTGGCTCCAAGCGCGGCCTTCTGCTCGCTGAGCCAGACCCGGGACGGAAGACGGATGCACCCTAAGGCGCCCCGGCTGCGCGGAAACTCGTATCCCCAGGCCGCGTTGCCATTTGAACATGTAAGAATGGAGGCGGGGGTGCTGAGGCTAGCAGCGGGCCGGCGCAGCCTTACCCGGCTGCAGGAAGGTAGGCTCCTCCGTCAGCTACGCTGCGCCTCTGCGCTGCGCGGCACCCGTGCGAGCGCTCCGCACACGCTCCGAATCTGTTTACCTATGGCCCGCGTGCGCACGCCTGGCTCCGCTTGCCCCGCCTCCAGGCCCTCCCATTGGCTGAGCCGCCGTTAGCTGCCCAGGACGCATTGGGAGCGTGTGCGCAGCTCACAGCCAATAGGAACTGAGGGTGGGCCAACAGCAACCAATGAGAGGCCGTCCTAGAGGGCATCTTCCATTCCGGGCCTGTGTGCGGCCCTCTCGGGTTGGGAAAACGTTGCTGTTGTTCTGCGCGTGCGTTCTGATGATTAGCACGCATTCACAGGGCGACCGTTTACGGCTGCACCTCGGTGCTGACACTAACTAGTTTAGCCTCATACTTAGAGGCCTTGGCGGGCAAGCCTCCCAAGTTCAGGTGAGACCACAGAGGACCCCCCCAGAGCCTACACAAGGCTGTTTTGCTGCCATATGTCAAGATCTTCCCAGGTTTCTCAAAAAGCGATGGTGCTGACACCAATGCCCCACCCCCTCCAGCTTTGTCGTCAGACTAACTATGCTTGCCAATTGTGGGCACCAAAGCAAAACAAGGAATCCTTCCCCAAGGTGAAACAAATAGCGCTCTTGAGCTCCCCCCCCTCCCCCATCGACCCACAACAGCCGGGACTGCTTACCCGGAGAAGATTACAACAGAACCCTTCCCGTGCTACCCTTGGACCGCATGGGAGAAAATCTATTCTCGAGGGCTTTCCAAGACGCTTCCATGCCAGCTCAGCCATTGCCAGGCCAGCTTCCCTCCTGAAGCACCTAAGATAATCACTAGCGACCCCAAAGATTTATCTTCCATTTTCATCAGGTTAATATGATTTTAACCTTATTCCTTAGGAGAATAATGACCTGTTTTATTATAGCTAAAAAACATTTCTCTTTACACATATTTACATGTCCCTGATAGACACACACACAAAGATTTCCTCCTTCCTGAAAATTAAGGATCCCTGGAAGCTCTTTTTCAGATATGTAAACAGTATTGTGGTTATGTTTTTAAGAATCCTAAGTTTTGTGGATGCATTCCAAATTACTGGAAAATAAAATAATATGATGTTAATGGGCTAGAGAAGTGAATTGCTATGACTCGACAAACTTGTGGAAGGGGAATGATGGGTATGTGGGGGTTCATACGATCCGTGTGTGTGTGTAAGTCTCCATGATAAAAAAGATGTTAGAAAAGATATGCACGACTCTTTCCCCTAACCCACAGAGCAATAATGGCGGCCTAGATCCAGGTGTGGTTGAAATTTAGCTTTACCCATAAAGCAGCACCATAATGGTGCTCTCTTAGGCCAAAGATGTCATCAGGGTGTACCTCAAATGCAGGAAGTGAACAAATAAATTTTGATTCATTAGGAAAAAAAAAAATACTTTCAAAGAGAGCCTAGATTGAAGATGACCCTAATAATACCAGCAGGATAAATAAGAAAAATAGTCATTACTGTACTTCTTTGTCCACTTCACTACATCACACGAACTATTGATATAATTGTTTCTGGTAAGAAAAAAAAAGCCACATAATCCAAAATTAGCAAAGAAAGAAGTGAAGCATAGATTTCATTCCTACACAGATTCTGAGCTTAACTATGTCTTAGTGCTGGTAGGATCTCCATCATCTTAACTAGTAATTTTTTTTTTTTTTGCAGTTTATCTTTGAATGTCTGAAAACTTGCCTGTTTGTTTATTTTCTCTGATGGCATGATGGATTAATGCAGTACTATATAGTAATGCATACACATTGAAACCAACATGCATATACACATATTCATACATATTCCACCTATAACCAGAGATGCCAAGATGTTGGGTGAGACGTGTGTTGCTTCAACGCTTATCTGTAGTATCAAAACTACTCCTTTAGTGGCACAGACGGGAGGCCCCCAGTCTTCCCCTCTGCTGGATCATGCCTACGAGTGGAAAAGCCTCCTGGAACGTCTCTTGGTCTTAACCCTCATCTTACTCTGTCCCATTTCCAATAAATAAATCAATAACTCCTGAAAGAATTCTCTATACTTAATTTATCCATCTCTTTTTCTTCATTCTCCCTCCTCAATATCCATCTAATCAGGCTTTGATAGCTTGGATCCTGCATGTTTTTCTTCAGGTCCACTTGTTAAAGCCCTGCTTCCAAGAGAATGCTATGAGGAGACTGTCAAATGTTTAGAAGTGTAGCCTAATGGGAGGAAGTGACATCACTGACCTTGTGACTTTATAAGGACTATGAGAACCTGGGACCCTTCTGTCTGCTCACTCACCACTGCCATGAGGTGAGTAGTTCTGCTGACACGATTCTGCCATGGCATGCTGCCTCCTGAGGGACCCACAGAGCAAAAGCCCAACAGACGAGGGCCTGAACCTCCAAAAAATGTGAGCCAAAATAAACCTTCCCCAATTTTAAGTTGTTTGTCTTGAGTATTTTGCCACATTAATAGACACGTAAAGCTTTTCTATATCCTTAAAATGCAGGCTTCAAGCATGCAGGTTGTCATTTTGATCAAGGTTGAGAAGTTCTCTGTCATGGTTGCTTTATTATACCTGTCAGTTTACTTCTCCAAGACTCCCACTGTATGTATATTTATATACCTGATGTTATCCTAGAGTTTTAAATCTCTAACCATTTTCTTTCACATTTTCAAGCTGAATAGTTTCCATGGACTTATTTCCAGCTTTCCTTTCTCCGCCCCACGCACATCCTCTGTCCAGCTCCATTCGTGAATCATTTACTGTAGTTTTCAACTTGGAAGTGTTTTATTATTCTTATCATTTCTTTGCATCTCTATCTTGTGGGGTATCATTCTTATATTTTTGGAGTTTATTTTTAGACATACTTTTAGACATCGGCTCTTTGAATATATGTGAAATAGATGATTTAAAGATTTTGCACAGTTAGCCCAATATCTTTCCATTTTCCCTGAGTATAGGCTGTTTATTCTTGCAGCTTTGTACATCTTGTGTTACTGTTAAATATGGGATATTGGGGGTCTCAAGATAGGGTATCTCTGTAACTTCTGGACCTATCCTGGAACTCACTCTGTAGATCAGGCTGGCCTCAAACGCCCAGAGATCCATCTGTCTCTGCCTCCCAAGTTTGGGGATCAAAGGCGTGAGCCACCACTGCCTGGCAACATCTGGGATATTCACTTTAACATGACATCTTTGGAAATCATGTTCTCCTTCCTCCCCAGGATCTATCATTATTACTTTTTATAATTGTTTAATAACTTTTCAAAACTAATATGTAAAGTCTGTATTTTCTTCTTGTGTGTGACTACCGAAGTCTCTACTTAGCTTACTAATCAGGTAAAAAGACAGACACAGATTTTCAATAAGTCACCTGGCCCAAGCCACTGGGTGCTTGTTGGAATATGCCTTGAGCACTCAGCCAAAAAGTTGACAGCTCTGCCTTAACTTCCTGTTTGCACAATCTCTGGGTCACTCAGAGGTGAGATCCAAGACCCTACTCCAGCTGTTCCTGACCATAACATGACCCAAGCACTTGCATAGCTGTTAGTGGTCCCAGGAATGTATGGACATCGCATTCCCCAGCACCTCCTTTCAAGCTTTTGGCTAGTCTGTTGTTTACCCAAACTACCTAAGACAGCTGAGCAAGCTAAAGGAGGTACCTGTAGTTTCTTTGAAGGCCTCCTACACTAAGGAACTTAACTTGGTTCAAGTAGACAGCCTTTTAAAGGGGTCCTCCAGAAACCCACCAGATGGTTTTATTTTTTTAAAAAAAAGGGGGGTAGTTTTTTGAGGAGGAGGCTTCATATTTCTGGCTCCATTTTGTTCACTGAGATGGTAGCCTGGCTATCCCAGGGATACAGGTTGTCATTTTTAAGATTTCCATATAGCCAGGAAGGGGGCAGGGGTTGGCTAAGACAGGAACAGGCTGAAAATTCTAGAATTCAGCCATTATTTTCAATAAATATTCTCTAAATTGCTGCAAACCTTTTCTTAGCTGTCAGATTTCTAAAGAGATGGATATTTTGTCTTTGGCAGTTTCTCCATTATCTGTGGAATCTTCACGCCTTTTCCATGTTTGCACTTCCTTATAAAGACAATTGTTTGGGTTAGCCCTCGAGTATCGTCTGCTTCTGTAACTCTCCTAGTAATGAAGGTACTCTACAAAGGCACTAATTCCCTTCCCTTTGGCCATCATGCTGTGGAAACAGTGGACCCCAAGAAAGTGGAATTTCCCCAGGAGTCTTGCTGGAGGGAGTAAAGGATGAAGCCTGGTACCAGCTGGAGCTGGGGTCGTCTCCTGGAAGGTATCACACAGTTCTGACAGTGTGTCAGATCGCTGGAGCTGAGACCACAATGAACACACCTTGCCCATGACAGCTTAGTGATGCATACCGCGACATTCTATTTCAACCCAAACCTCATGTCAGGCCCCTGAAGATTGACTGGGGTGTGGGCTGCTGGACTGCTTTGTTTCCCTTACCGATGTGACCACACAGCACTTCTACTTTTCTGCGTTGTATTATCACTTGTTTGTTTAATTAGCCCGTTGACTAAGACTAGCTTGTTCAGACTCTTCAGCTCAGGCTCTGACCCTAACAACTCAACAGTTCTGAGAATCAGTCACACCTTCCAACGCCGAGACCCAAAACCTGACATCCTCCTTCACACCCATTTCTATCTCACCTCACATCAGATCCAAGCACAAATTCTTCCAGTCCATCTTCAAAATGACTGCTGAGTCAACCAATTTTTACCTCAGCATCATCACTTCCCTAAGCTAAGCCAACATCATCTAGCACCTGCATCATTAGGTGGTTCACTGGTCCTCTGTTTGCTCACAGCCTCTTACAGTGATCCTTTGTCTCATTCTAAAGCAATAGGCGGACAATCCCATTTTTAAATTTCTTTCCTGCTCTGACTTCTCACTCAGAAGAAAGTCCCAAGACCTCAGATTGCCCTAGAGGCTCAGTATGACCACACCCCTGGGTGTATTCCAGGTCTTGTCTTCAAATGCTCTCCCTTTTTCTCACCTCACTCCAATTAAAAGGCCTCCACAAAATGTTCTAAAGTGTGAAGACAGTCCCAGCTCAGAAACCGCACTGGCTCTCCCCTGTCAGAACTTCCTCGTGACTCACTCTAACGTTTGAGATCGATCCCCTCTCAATATGTCACCGTATGGTTCTACTGAAATAGAACCTGGCCTGACTCGTGTTTGATAGTAAGGGAACTCTCCACTCCTTTATCTTCTTTCCTTTCTGCCTCTGGTGATTTTTATTACTGGATGTATTTTTCATTTGGTTATCTGGAATGTAAGTCATTTCCATGAGAGCAAAAACTTCCTCTGGCTCCCCATTGTATCTCTAGCACCTGGTAGATGTGGGCAAGCCGACAGCAACACAGTCTGGGATAGAATCCCAGCTCTCTCTTACTAGATGACCCTGAACTAACTGAACTTCTGTGCCTCAGTTTCCTCCATATAACATTAGTACCCATACCTAATAGGTTGTTGAGAACTAAGTGAATGAATATATGCAAAATATTTAAGACACTTTGTGCCTGTTACATAGTACATATAATATAATTTTACTTAAAGATGATAACCAAGAATATCTTGTATTGTAGAAGGTAGTGCATTACTATCCAGATTTTTGCAAAAACAAATCTTTTTATATGTCTAAAGAGACATTGAAACTAAAAGATGAAATGTTTAAAGGTCTAATATTTTCTGCAATTTCATCTCATTTCTTGGCAATCATACTTCAAGAACTTGTGTATTTTCTCAATGTCACTGCTCTCTAGAGGCGGCTGATAAGAGGTTTTTGGTCATCAGATCATTTATTTAGTGATTTCATCTTTGGGGAGAGGGCTTGAGACAGGACTTTTCTGTGTTGCCCTGGCTGTCCTGGGCCTAGCTCTGTAGACCAAACTGGCCTTGAACTCACAGAGATCGGCCTGCCTCTGGCTCCCAGGTGCTGGGATTAAAGTGTGTGCTACCACCTCCAGGCCTCATTTTTTATCTCTTATCAATAAGTCCAAGTAGAATCCTCACTCATAATACTTGGTAAATCTGTTTCTACCTGCTGGGTGCAATAGTTTCTGTAAACTGGAAGAGCATAATTTTCAATCATCATTTCCAGACCTGGAGAAAATGTCATGAGGTACATTTGCCAAATTATAAATGTCAACTCTACATTGCCTACTTGTATTCAGAATCAGAATTCCCTTGGATTCCTGGGCCTTTTGCCATGTCAACACACAGCTAAGACTATAAACAAGTCTTCCTCATGCTCAAGTCTAGCGTTGGTACAGGAGGAGCTGTCCCATGGGATGAGCAGCCCAGCATGGCCTGAGTCACAGCCTGAGTCATGGCCTGAGTCATGGCCTGGACACCTGTTCTCCACAGCCCCAGAGCTCTTAGGGGATCTGTATTACAGGAACAATGGTCATTTAATAACTTTAACTCACTTAACCCAACAGAATTAAAACTGATTCCAGGGCTAGGGTCTGCCTTTGTGGCACAGCACTTGCCTAAAATACACAAGGCCCTGAATTCTAGCCTCTGCAATGCAAAACAGCAAGATTCTATTACTGGAAAAATAAATTAATTAAAATTTTCAGTATACCTTGACCAATACAAACTGCCTGAGAAAGGCCAGATTCAATCATCACGGGACTCTTTTCTGTCATAGAACTTGCCTTACTTATTAAAAAAATTTGAAATTTTAGACACATTAATTTTGCTCCTTCATTAGGCAACATATTCACTTAAATTGTAAACAATATATTTTTAAAAGATTTATTGTCGGCAGTTTTTGGCGATGTATACCTATAATTCCCAGCACATAAGACTCACAAGCAATGGGTCAAATAAAACAAAAACGACTTTCTGGGAAAAGTGTCCCCCAACCTCCTTATCTGCTTCCCAAATTCTCCCTCATACCCATAACCTCCCACACAAACATTACCACTACTTAAAGTCTCTTGTTCCTTCACTAAGGGATTTCAAATACATAAATAAATATAAACCTACACTCAACAAACTTACCACACATACAAACATAGTGCCCTGATCGACTTTTGTTGTGGTTGGTTTTGTTTTAGATTTTTAGAGACAAAATTTCTCTATGTAGCCCTGGCTGTCCTAGAACTCATTCTTGTAGATCAGGTTGGCCTCGGTTTAGAGATCCAACTGCCTCTACCTACCAAGTGCTTGAATTAAAGGGCTACCATGCCCTGCCGCCCCCCATTTAAAAATCACAGCTTTTGGGGCCACAGAGATGACTTGGGGGGTTAAGAGAACTTGTGACCCACACTGTGGTTCACAATCATACATAACTCCAGTTTCAGGGGATCTGGTGTGTTCTGACTTACACAGATACCAGGCATTTGTGTGATACACATCCATACAAGTAAAAATATCATAGACATAAAATAAATATTGTTTTAATTTTTAAATGATAGCTTTAGGTCTTGGAGAAGCAACTCACCACTCTTGCAGAGACCTCAAGTTCATTTCTCAGAACTCACATTGAGTTACAACCACCTGTAACCCCAGCTCTGGGATGAGCCAGTGACTTTATGAAGATAAATATGTATATTTATGCACACACACATATATACACTTTTAAAAAATAAGGGTCTGGAGAGATGGCTCCATGGTTACAAGCACTTGCTCTTTCAAAGGATCTAAGTTCAGTTCCCAGCACCCATGTGAGATGACTCACAATTGACTCATAACTTCTACCTTCCATGGCACCTGTACACATGGTGAATACACGTAGACTCACATATGTACACATAAATAATTATTTAATAATAAATATGTTTTTAAATAATAGTAGCTTTAAACTCTTTTCTAATCAATGCATAGGGTGTCTTTACTCTTTTCCTCAGGTTGTGTTATAGAGATGAACCATGATTTTGTTTATTTGTTTAAAATGTTGGATTTTTATTCTTTTCCTTATCTTCCTAAAGATTTATTTACTTTTATTTTATGTGCATTGGTATTTTGACTACATATATGTCTGTGAGAGAGTGTCAGGTCCCCTGGAACTGAAATTATAGACAGTTGTGAGCTGATGTGTGGGTGCTGGGAATTGAACCTGAGTCCTCTAGAAGAGCAGTCAGTGCTCTTAAGCACTAAGCCATCTCTTCAGCCCCCAAAAGGATTTTCTTAACAGTCCCTTTGTCCTAGAGACGGTTTCTATTCTTTTGCTTTCATAAACAGTGTTGTGCTCTGAAGTAAGTATCCCTGTTTTCAAATTATGACTAATTTAGATCTAAATGGAATGGATTAGTGGTACAGCGAGGCAGGCCAAGCAGGGCCCATGGTGTTCCTACTGTCCCTGGGGGGGGGGGGTGAGAATCATGGTTCACTGACTCCAGGATTATTTATCAAACCCCCAGCTCTTAAAGGTAAAAACACAAAGCACAGATCCTATTTGGTGTCCAGAAGTTATTTTAAAATAAAATATAATTTCATACATGTCTTTTGTATGCTGGGGGGGGGAACTCAGAGCCTTGTGTATGCTAGGCAAACCATTGCAGGTCATAATCTGACATCATAGGATTTCCAAACTCCAAGCCTAAGGGAGCAACTGAGGAAATCCAAACCCTGTTGAACTGAAGCAAGCCTAATTATAGTAATTAGCTGCCTGTGCAATTAGGATCATTAAGCTTACTACAGGAGAGGATCCCGCTCTGCTCCCCACAACTGTTAACACCCCAGCTCAGCCCAGTTATAACTGCTGCTTTCCTCTGCATAAGCTTTGTCTGTGCTTGGAACAGGCATCTGCCTCCTCGGGAGGCCGCTGCTCTTCTCTGTTGGGTTTATTTCTTTTCAGCCCACTGCACTGTGTAAACATTAGCCAAGGGTGTCATCCTCATTGGCTTAGTTGCTCCACATTTAAATTTAGATAATATATTTAGTAAGATACGCAGATATTAAGTCTACATCTTTTTTTTTTTTTTTTTTTTTTTGAGACCGGGTCTCATTCTGTAACTCTGATTGTCCTCAGACATAGATATCAACCTGCCTCTGCTGATGAAAGACATGCTATCATTAAAGGCATGAGCCAACATATCAGCCAGCTCATAAATCCTTAAATGAAATATGTAACCACCAACATCTTAGTCAGAATAAGTTGGATTTTGGTTATTTCCTTTTGCCTTCTTGATAATCTTGGGTTTCATTAATTCATTAGTGAGAGGAAACAGTAAAATACTGACATGTTTAGCTTTCAGGTGTTAATATAGAAATTTTCAATAGAATCATGATCATTACCCAGGCCTCCACCAGCTACAACACTCAGGAGAGCAGGCTCCCTACCATGCCAGCATATTAGCGCCGACCCTGTTTGTGGAGGTGTGAGTGAGCCAGCCCAGAAATTGTGAGCATGAGACAATTGTCTACATTTCTCATTTGTCTTGTGGCAACATGGACAGAGGAATGAACCCTACCCTCTGGCCCTGTGGTCATAAGTGTGGGAGACCCATCCCTGACCCCTACCAGCTGCAACATATGGGAGAGCATGTCCTGCACCTCTCCAGGGCAGCACAATAGAGCCCAACCCTGTGATCAAAGGTGTAGATGAGCCAGCCCCATAGTTGTGAGCATGGGAGAGCTGCCCCTATTACCCACCTGTCTGGTGGTGGCATGGGCAGGGAAGAGTTGCCCTCCTCCATCACCATCTGGGACAGGGATGCAGGGGAGGAAGCTGGCCATTTCTGTTAGTGAAGGTGTGAGTGAGCCAATCCTGAAGTGGTGAGCATAGGATAACTGTCCTCATTTCACATCTGGCAGGCCAACCCTACAGCTGCCCAGACCCAGACCCAAGGTTATGGCTTGGCTCACCCCATCTATGATCTGTTGGCGCACACAGAGACCTGACCTGCAGATCCAAAGCTACAGGATCTGTACAACACAGAACAACAGGGTATCCAGGAGGAACCCTAGCAAGGACCCAGTATCCACAACAGAAACCAGAGGCCTCGGACCAGACCAATGACTCTTAGCAATGAGCACTTGCAAGTAAATATATATGGACAAAGGCGTTTATGGTATGACTCATTTTGTCATTTTATAGCTTCCATGATGAGATTTTAAAGATTTTTTTACCTTTTTGAATTTTTCTTGTTTATATTAAATTTTGTTTTATTGGGGGGGGTGTTTAGGGGCAGAGAGTAGATGTGAAGGGATGGGGAAATGAAAATCATAATCACAAACTTTTAATTATTTTAGTATTTATTTTTAGTTCTTCAAGGCAGGGTTTTCCTGTGTAGCCCTGGCTTTCCTGAAGCTCACTACCTAGATCAGGCTGGCCTCGAACTCAGAGATCTGTCTCTGCCTCCCGAGTGCTGGGATTAAAGGCATGTGCCACCACCACCTTCCAGCTTAAACTTTAATTATTTTCGAAATGATAGTCCCATAAATTGTTAGTCCTTGTTTCTTGAACATGAAATTGAAGGGTGTTTTTCTACAGTTGTTCTTTGGCAATTTCACACATGTATAAGATGCATCCTGACTATTTCTCCACCTTATCTAACCTCCCTCCTGGCCCGATCAACCCCTTGTTTTCCTACCTGTCCCTCTCCCAGATTTGTGGCTTTAGGTTTTATTTTGTGACCCATTTAATTTAACCAAGGTCTTCTGTATGACAAGTGGAACTACCCAATGGCACCTGATGGGGTCACCAGTAGGCACACAACTAAAGGCAATGCCTACCTGTCTCTCTGCTTCGGCCTGTAGCTCCTAGTTCAGCAGTGAAGGGTAGGGTCCCCTGATCCCTTCCTCCCTCTATGCCTGACTGCTGTCCAGCCAATGCTTGTACAGACCCAGTGCAGGCATGCATAGATGCTGTGAGTTAATGCTTTCAGTCAGGCATGCATAGATGCCATGAGTTCATGATTGCAGTGCAGGCATGCATAGATTCTGTAAGTTCATGATTTCAGTCAGGCATGCATAGATGCTCTGAGTTCATGATTTCAGTCAGGCATGCATAGATGCTGTGCGTTCATGATTATGGCGGCTATGTTTTGCCTAGGAGATAGCATTTATCAGGTCTGCTCCCTATCTTCCAGCTCTTAGATTCTTTCCAACCCCCTTTCTACAATGTTCCTGAGCCCTCAAACAGAAGGTGCACATACTTTTTTTAGGGTTGAGCACTCACCACCATTTATTCACCACACCTTGTGTAGCCACAGCCTCACTATTCACTGATGGTGAAGGAAAAGAGAAATTTCTCTGAATAAGGTTGATAGCAGCATTTTTCAGGGGTGGTCCCCTGGGCTGGGCAGCCCAGTCTTCAGAAAGCTCTGGAGAAGGCAGGTTGGGTCTTTGGAGGGCCTGGGGGAAGAAAGGAGAGGACCAACTGGGAAGGATGGCATGGTGAGGTGGGCAGGCTCCTGGGACAGCAGGCAGGTTGTTAAACCGTGGTTCTCATCCTTCCTGATGCTACAACCCTTTAAATCAGTTCCTCATGTTGTGGTGAACCCCACTGGTAAAAAAAGTATTTTTATTACTACTCCATAACTATAATTGTACTACTGTTATGAATTGTAATGTAAATATCTGATATGCAGGACCCCTGTGAAAGGGTCATTCGACCCCAAGGGGGTCATGATCCACAGGGTTGAGAACCTTAAGAGCCCGAGGCGAAGAAGGTCGTACCTGGTGGGAAGGTCTGAGCACGTGTTCTCATTGAGGTTTCTTCCTGTTTTGTGATGTTGGTGATGGAACTCAAGGCCTTGTGTGTGCTGTGCAACACTCTACCAACGAGCTACAGCCCTAGGCAAGATAATACAGATAATAATGATGCCAGCAGAGGACGAGGAAGAAGAAGAGGAGGGGAAGACAGTTTGTCTTTCCAAACAGCCTCTTCTGTCCTTCTCCTCAGGAACCATTCTATGTTGTGGCCATTTAGGGGAAATAACTGATTATGACATGAATTAGGAAGTAGTGTTTGACATGAAAGAAATTGATGATTCAGCCTCATGCCTTTGAACCCTCTTATTTGGCCAGAGGCACCCCAGTCACTGAATACATACTTGCTTTGTTCTCCTTCAACTGGGTACTATGTAACATATATTTGTTTGTTTTAAATTAATAAAAATTAATACAAGTTTTGAAACCATTTCCAGATTTAGGCCCCACGTTTCAAACAAGGACAGTCAGCAAACAAGCTAGGGGCCAGACACCAGGGACAGAGCCAGCATCTGAGGACTCAGTGCCCACAGCTGGGTATAGAAGGGAGGCTGGGCCTGAGCATCAGAAGCCCAGCTCAAAGCACTCACATGGTTAGAGCCTCCTGTAGGCCAGAAAAAAGTCCAAGACAGGTCCCACCACCCACAGAGAGGATTTTAACTTATGCCTGAGGGCTGACAAGAACACCATTCTTTGCTAGTAACAAGGAGGCTAAAATTGAAGGAGATGGTTAGATACGGGAGCACAGGATTGCCCAGCTTCCTCTGGTGAAGTCAATGATCCTAATGCATGAGCTCACACGCCTCTGCAGAGCTGTGTTCCTCTGACTTCAGGTTTTCTCTTTCTTTGTATCAGTGAGAGAGGTGTCGGACGGGGGCCCTGGTCATGACAAAGCATCCTAGATGGTATAGTTGCCCCTACCTCAGTCCCCCAGGAATTGGGGGTCAAGAAAGACACATGAAGGATGTCTAAAGAAGGGGGACTAAACTGTCTTATTTCTGGGTGCGAGGAAGCTCCTTTCCTCTTCATGCTGTGGAACCCAGAGAGGGGGAGCAGGGGTGCTGCTGAGAAGGAACCCCATCTTACCACAGTCTCTCAGTCTAACACTCCCATCACAGTCCCTGGGGCTACCGCTGTCGAGTAGCTGAGAGTCTATAGAATGCAGAGCTGAGATGAGAACACTGGACCTGAAGTGAGCAACACTTTGACCAGATTCTAGTGACCAGAGTAGCACAGCCCTCCCTGAAGAGCCATAGAGCCTCTGAGGACTCATACCAGCCAGCTACCAGACTGGTGAGACTAGTGACCTCTGCAAGGGACAGCCTGGCCCCACTCTCACATGGACTATGTGGACCATGAGTAGAGGTACTGTGCTTCCTACTGTTAGGCAAAGAAAAAAGCTCTGTCACCTTCACCTTGACTTGGGTCATCCTGGTTACTTGGGTAACACTTAGAGTAATGTCACTTAGAAGTTTTCTAAGCTTGTGTTCCCAGTAATTAATTGGGAATGTCACTTTGCTCCTCAACTCCAACCCCATCCTTCCTGTTCACCTACAATCATAGACCCACTCACTCTCTAGGACCTAATCCCAGTGTGACTTGCTTAGAACTCCTTAATTAGTGACACCTGTAGTCTGGTGTCATGCACTTTGTTGCAGTATCTACTGGCCTCCTTCTCACATTGTATCTGACACCATATTGTATTTTCAACGTGTCCTTTTGTGCCTAGTAGACTATAAATGACAAGTCTTTATATTCCCCACAGTGCCTTGTACCTAGAAAATATCCCTTTAATTGTTACCAAGGTGTGGTCCATATTGGGAATATCTATGATCTCCACTCCATCTGTAGCCATGATCAGTCTTGAGTGGTGGCTCCTGTGGTAGCCTCCTACAATGGAAGACAATTTCAAAGTCTTGCTGAGATGACCTCAAGCACATGGCAGGCCCACTGTGATTGGTCCAGTTAGAGCAAAGCTCAAGAGTTCTACTCAATGGAAGCTAGAGCTTCCCCCCCACCCCCCACCCACACCCCTCCCCCACCCCACACCCCTCCCCCACCCCACACCCCACCCCACCCCCACCCCACCCACCCCACCCACCCCCACCCCCCGCAGAGGGTAGTGTTTGGAGCTATCTTACAATTATCAGTTAGCCAGCCTGAAAAGGAACCGGCCCACCAGGGTGTTCCGGATGGAGGAAAGACACAAAGAAACAGAGGTGGAGCCCCACCCAGTTAGAACATATGAAGAGGCTAACCTAGACCTTTAACTTTTCAGCCATAAGATCTCACAAATCCATTCATCACTTATCCTAGCAGAGGTGTCCTAACTAGTGTTGAAAATTATATAGTTTGAGCTCAAGATCTGGTGGACCCTTTGGCTCAGTCTCTGGTGATGGTCTATCTGCAGATAGCTCCATGGTAAAACCAAATGGGACAAAGAGACCATGTCTGTCTTAGGTTTCTATTGTGATAATCACCACAACCAAAAGCAACCTCAGGAGAAAAGGGTATATTTGGATCACACTTCCTGACTACACTTCAAACTTGAGAGAAGCCGGGACAGGAACTCCAGGAAGGACACTAAAGGCAGGAACTAAAGCAAGACCATGGAAGAGCTCGGCTACCTTGCTCCCCATGGCTCATCCCATCTGCTTTCTCCTACAAGGCAGGACCACCTGCCCAGGAATGGCATCACCCACAGTGGACTGAACCCTCCTACATCAATTAATGATCAGAACAAGACCCCAGCAGACTTGCCTACAGGCCAGTCTCATGGAGGCATTTTTAAAAATAAGATCCCTTCTTGCAAGATAAGTCTAGGTTTGTGTCAAGCTGACAAACATCAGCCAGTACAAAGTCCAAATGGAAAACTGGAGAGAAAAAGTGGTTAAGCTCAAACAACCCATTTTTAAGAAATATCAGTGTCCCATGGGAGTTACATTAGTCCCTTCTGGAGGCAGCTTTTCCAATGAATGAAGTGTAGCAATGGGGTTTTTTGGTCCCCGGGCGTCCAGAGGCCCAGACCCTGCTGCCAGACCCTTTAGCCACTGCTGCTTAGGCCCTTAGAAATGACTCAGATGCTTATATTAACTTTATGCTGTTTGGTCTATGGCTCAGGCACATTGCTAATTTGCTCTTACATCTTAAATCAACCCATTTCTATTAATCTGTTTGCCACGTGGCTCACCTGTGTTCCTTACATGTTGTTCCTTGGGCAGCTTGCTCGATCTGCCTCTGACTCCACCCTCCCTTCCTACTTATGCTCTGATTTCTCCTCCTACTTCTTCTATGGTGCCTGTCATGGCCCAAAACAGCTCCTTTATTTAAATATTGATATTCACAGCATACAGAAAGGCATTCCCACATCAATGAAGGGCTTCCCACTATGCCCCACTTCCTACAAGTGCCACAATGGGACCAAAACTCTCAACTGTGAACCCTTAGGAATCACACCCAAAACTACATCAAACCACAAACCACAGCAGAAGTTACAGCATTGTGGCAAGGTTGGTGGGTTTACACATCACACACACATGCACACACACATGCACATTGACAGAGCCTAAATTTATTAAAGAGAAAAACAGTCTCAAGCTCTAAAAGGGTTGCAAACATCTGATTTTACAAAATCATGTATTTTAAAGCAGTTATTCCCAGCTCTCCTAATGATATGACCCTTTTGTACAGTTCCTCATGTTGTGGTGACCCCCCAACCATAAAATTATTTTGTTACTATTTCATAACTATAACTTTGCTACTGTTAGGAATCATAATGTAAATATCTGATATGCAGGATATCCTGTATGCAACTTCTGTGAAAGGGTTCTTTGATTCTATGGGGTTGTAACCCACATGTTGACAACCACAGCTTTAAAGTGTGTGTGTGTGTGTGTGTGTGTGTGTGTGTGTGTGTGTGTGTGTGTGTGCGCGCGTGCATGCACACTCACATGTGCACTAAAGATCAAACCCAAGGTTTTCCTCTGAAAAGCATTAGTATATTATTTGTAGTATTAGTATTTAAAGAAATAAGATCAGCTTTTGTCTTAACATTCAATTTGCATTTCCAGTATTTTCTGTGGGAAGTGAAATGGATCTGATCTCTGATCCATGGAAGGTGACGGTGACTCTCTCATGATGGCTCCATGCCTTGACCTTATTGACAATAGTGCTTAAGGTTTTGCAACCTGCTTGTCCCTTGCTTTCTTGGCAAGATTTCTCAAGTCCTCTCTCCAGGGGCCTTGTTCCTTATGAGCCAAGTCTTCTGCCTCTTTCATAACCCATGTCCTCCCCATGCCATGTGGAATACCCGAGCTTCCCCAGAGCTGGTGGACAGCTCATGGAAATTTCCACAGCAGTTGTCCACCCCACCCCCACTTGGGACCTGGATCATGAGTACAACTAGCCCAAGGACACTGAGCCTGGCTCTGGGTCAGGCTCTAGTTCTATTTACAACATTTTATCTCAGAGTTGGCATGTTGATGTTCTGCACTCAGGAGACCTCCTGCCCTTGTCAGTACAGCAACAGGACTCTATCTGGAAGAAAGGAGACAGAAGTCCAGGCAAGCCCACCTGTCCCTCACCATGGCTGTATAGCCGGTCCACTGTTACCCTAATTTTAGTCATTTATGGTTTGAAGTTTAAATCTTTGTTGGGAACAAAGAAAACCTTCTGCCACTAGATAAACAGCATGCTTTTTGTATTGACATAGTATCTGTTAATGCATCTTTATGACAACGCAAGAACTTCTTAACGAACTCACGTCTCCTATATTTCCCCTTACTCTGCGAAATCTGTCTCCCACATACATTCCTCTGAGCTCAGAGCACTGACAGAATCTGTCATTGGTGTGACCACAAGGCACTGGAAACTGTAGGGAGGGGCTGCTCTGAATGCCTGGTGCCAGAGAACAGTGCAGTGAGGAACCACCCCAGCCTCTGCCACAGCAGCTTGTCCCCTCATCCCAGGCAAGGGCCTGGGAGCCAGAGAGGCTGAGAACAGAGCACAGCCCAGGATTCATACTTCATCCTGAGGTACACCATGTGACTCTCTTGACCTCAGAAGTTTTTCAGAAGCCTGTTTCCTCCACTGCTAACTTTATTTGATGAGATCTGGAGTATTCTTTTACGATGGATGTGTGTGGAATGCATCGTACACCAACTGGAGCCTTCCAAATAAAATTGGTTCAAACTCCCAGCAGATGTCTAAAGTCCGCCAGAGGCAGGCCAAGGCTAAGGTGGAAATAGCCTTCTGTCATTATTGCCCCTGAGCCCTGAATTTGCTGAACCGGCATCTATCTTACTAATTGTGTGCTGTCCCTATCCAGCCTTGTGCTGACCCATTCAAAGGAGCACTGGGGTCTACACAACAACTCCAGGTTGGATATGAGACATCTCCACGCTCTTAATTCCATCCTGGGAAGATTTCTGTAAGCTAACTCCCTTCAAGGAACAGCCTTGCCTGATCTCATCTACCCATCTCTCCTCTTTGCCTCAACCCCTTAAATGCCTCCAGAACTCCACATTTCTCTCTCTCTGTTCTACAGATCCAATTATTCCTCAACCAGTCTTGTCCCAAACTCAACTATTTACATCCAACCATACTCTCTGTAGGTGCTTTCTACTGAATTCTTGCCAAATGACAAATTCATGTCTCAGAAAACAGGAAACAATGGAGAGACATGGGTCCTTGGGTTCAGTTCTCAGAGTCAGGGCAATCTGTTGGGAAAGGTGAAAGTAAGAGGCCATCATCACACGGAAGTCTGGAATGCTCTGATTCTGCATGAAGAATTGGGAGGGAAGGGGAATCTCTGGAAAGCTGAAAAAATGGGATGCACAGCTCACCTTGAGAGTCAAGATAAAAGAAAATATGTCTCACACAGAACTAAATGGGGCTGTAAATTACAGATGATCCTTCTTTGTGATTAGAGAAAAATAGTTTCACAATCAAATACAAGTGTGCTTGCCCATTTTTGTTCCTAGAGCAAAAGTTCCAAAGACACATTCCATACATATAAAGAAGGGACGTTTATTTAACTCCGTTCTAGAGTCTAAGCATCCAAGACTGAACGGCCTATTCATTTAGTCTCTAGTGATGGTCTCATGGTGAATGGCATCACGACACCCCCTACAGAAGAGACCATATGCAATGCTGTTGTAGGAATTTAGCAAAACCATTGATGGGAGTAGATATTAGAATGAACACTGTCTTAGAAGAACTATGACCTTGAAGAATCCTTGTAGAAAACAGTGGCTGTCTCCCATGATCCATAGAATTGTTTTGCTGAAGGAGCTTTGTAACCATCCCTTGACTTGGGTCATAAGATGTCTCAGGCACACCTGAGGCTCTTGTATTATTGTGTATTGCACATGATACATAATAAAGGACTAGAGTCATAGGGGCATGTGATGCTCTTCTTCGGTAAGATATGTAAATTAAGATTAGGGACCTTGGTATGAGGAAATACTTTATATAGCAATCAGTAAATACACCTTTGTATGGCTGTTTGGGGTTCAGTCCATCAGAAGAGGCTGGACCTTCCTGCTGCCACGTAGGCCTTAAAATTTCATCTTGGAATGCCTTCTTCCTTCAACCAACCCCAACGCAAACCAAAGTAAAAGCCAATAGATGAGCAATTCATCCTTGGAAGAACTAATGTATTCCTTAAGATTAGTAATTAATCTTCTCTGGAGATGGGTCCTCGATGGCCTAATTACCTGCCACTAGGCTCTGTCTCTTAAAGATTCCATTGTCTTTCCATCAAGGGATGAGCTTCGAATACAAAACCGCCTGGAGGAAATCACATCAAATCCACAGCCATGGGTTGAATGGTCACAAGGTGCTCTTCTTCCAGCCTGGCTGAGAAAGGCTCTGGCATGTTCATTTGTGACTTCCAAGGCTGTCAGAGCATCACCTCTATTCCACAAGGGGTTCAATGACCAAACCTGGTAGTAGTGATCCATTGCCGTTGCTGAAATGCGATTATACAGCCACCTCCAGCCTGGAAAATGGCAGCTATTTGTGGTATCCAGGTAGCAGATGGATATACCAATTTGTGCTGTAGCTAATGGTCTCCTGCAGACCCATTTAGTCTCCCTTATTAAGGAGTAGGAAATGATAGTAAGGGAAGAAATTTAAAGGACAGTTTTGGCTCTGAAGTGATCATAAGAGAGCACTTTGGGACTAGAGGGATGGCTCAGCAGTTAAGAGCACTGGCTGCTCTTTCAGAGGTTCTGAGTTCAGTTCCCAGCTGCCACACGGTGGCTCACAACCATCTGTAATGGGATCTGCTTCCCTCTTCTGATGTGCACGAAGACAAGTCAGTCATATACATAAAATAAACGAATATTTTAAAATTGAAAAACAAGAAACTACTTTTAAAAGGGGGGGGGCACATTGTTGTTCCAGGAGAGACCTCAGTCTTTTGACCTGAGTATCCAGGGATACTGAGTGGGGTCACAGGAAGTTAAACTTTACCTTGAAGAAATCTTGGTGAGCAGAAATGCCACAGGAAGGCAGAAGAGGCTTGCACTGTCATCTTTGTTATCAAAAAGACTACGAAATCTGAATCTAAAAAGCCCACACTGGTGAACTACAACATTTACATGGGAGTGGGCTAACGTGATAATTAAATGAACAGGCTTGAATATTCAGAAGGATAAAAACTGACCTAAGAGCCAGCATGTCATCTATATGACCCTTGTTTCTTCCTTTTAAAAGAGTTACCTTTAACACTATCCATATTCTTACTAAGTTTATCCTAAGCAAATAATTTAAAATATTGTAGAGGATACAGACCCTTATGTGTGCAGATAAGCATTAGGAAAACCAGGAAAATTAAGCACACATGCTTATCTCTTCAAAGGAAGGGTCTGTTTACCTGTCTTCCCCCAAGAATGCTGGGAATGGATGTGGTTTACAGTCTGGTGATCCTTTGCTATCTGTAGGGCCAGGCCTCACCTGAATCCTGCATACTATTGTGTTTGTTTATCCCAGACCTTCCCTTCCCAGATTTTAAGCATTGCTTCTCAGTCAATAAGCCCATCCTCATGAGAGATGTATAGCCTAAGTAACTTCTGTGTTATTGTAGGGCCAAGCCAATGCTGACTTCCACAGGCATTGTTTCCCCATTCTCCCTACACCATTATCTTGAGCATTATTTCTGGGTCCATATATATGTAGTAAAAAGTTTCAATGTAAACATGTCTTAAGCTTTGTTGTGCAGAGAGGTGGTATAGAACAATCCTTTTCTATACTATGAATATGCATTACTTTCATTTTCTAGTAAAAAGTTGATTTGCTGATAGCTGGGCAGGAAGAAATTGAGCTCTAGAGCGAGACTAGGAGAATTCTGCGAAGAGGAAGGGCAGAGTCAGAGAGTCATTGACAAACCCAGAGACACAAACTGAGAAAAAGTACCAAGCCATGGGACTAAACATAGATAAGAATCGTGGGTTAATTTAAGTGCAAAAGCTACTTAGTAATAAGCCTGAGCTATCAGCTGAGCATTAATAATTAATATAAGCCTCTGTGTGGTAATTTGGGAAGCGGCTGTTGGATATTTGAGAATAGGTAGTCAGGACAGAAAATATCTGATTACACATGAGACTGAGCTCACTGATTTCAGGAAGCTGTGCTGTGCTTAAATATGACTAAATAAACTGCCTGGTGTCAGACTCTGGAAGTTCAAACCAGCCTGCTAATTAAATTATGCTGAACCAGATTTCCTCTTTGCCTCTAATGGATAGTTCTTCTGCCAGCCATAGCACTTGCAGAGATCTCCACAAAATATTAACGAAGATACTTTTGTATAAAAAGAAGTTGGTTGTATATTTATTCATAACAGCAGAAACGTTAACCTAAAAGTATAGTAGTAAAGGGATCATTATGAGAATTATTAATCATCGATATAATAAACTATAATACAGCCTTTGAAGTTACTTAGGTAGAATGTTTAATGATATACGGGAATATTTATGATGGGTTGGGAAAGGGGCTCAGTGGGTAAAAGCATTTGGCACACAAGTGTGAGGACCCAAGTTCAAATCCCAGAACCCACATAAGGCTGAATGCATGTCTGTAATCCTAATATTCTCAAGGTGTGATGAAAGGTGGAGACAGGAGAACCCCTGGAAGCACCTGGGCCAGTTAGCATAGACAACTGAGACCCTGTCACACACAGGGCAGAAGGGCCGAGTACCAAGATTGTTCTCTGATCTCCATATATACACCACAATATGTGCCAACACTCACACATATTATATACAAAAAAAAGTTTATGAACTATCATCAACAAAACAGAAAGCATTAAAAATAAAACTACAATGTGACCCAAAAGTCCCCCTGCAGAGAATATATCTAAAGAAAACGACTCTCTCATATTCATTGCAGCCTGATCCCAACAGCCGAAAAATGTACATGACCTAAGTGCCCATCGATGGATGAAGAAAATATGGCCCATACATGTAATGCAATGCCCTAATAGCCTTAATAGGAAGGAAATCTTGGAATTTGCTATAACATAGTTAAACCTGGGAGACACTGTGGTAAGTGAGCCAGGCCCAGAAAGATAAATACCAGGTGATCTCGGTTATGTGTGGAACCGAACGGCTTGGATTTGGAAAGACAGAGAGCAGAGGGGTAGTTAGCAAAGGCTGAGATGGGGTGGGGGGCAAAACCCCACATGAGGAATTAGTAAAAGAGAGCTGTTGTACAATAGAATGATGATATTTAAAAACACTACATTCTTTAAAATGGCTAAGCGTGGGGCTGGAGATACTGCTCCAGCTGTATCTGAAGGTATGTATTGGTAAATGCTTGCCTGACACACACAACATTCCTGGATTCAGTCTCTCGGCACTGTACAAAAATAGGTGTGCTGGTGTACACCTGTAATCCTAGCATTTAGCAGGTGAAGGCAGAAAGATAAGAAATTCAAAGTCATCCTCCGCTATGTAGCAAGTTCAAGGCCAGTCGAGACTATATGAAACCCTGTCTCAAAACAGAAGTTCACTTCAAATGCAGCGCTGGGCAGATTGTGCTGAGCACTTACTACCATAGCTTAATTTCTGTAGATGCCTTGTGCTGTACGATTCTCAGAACTCTGATATTCTTACTGCCTGTGACAGTGGAGAAGTGAGAAGTGAGCACCTTGCCCAAGACAGCTCAGTTTACACACGTTAGAAGCAGGACTACAACCTTGCCTTGACCTTCAAAGTCTAGATTATCTTAGTCACCAGGCCTACATTAGCAAGGACTAGTGATTTGTAGTATCGATGAGGTGACCAAACCTGACAAGTGAATACCTAGAGGGGACAGAAAAACATGTGGGGGATGGAATTACAGTAATGGAGATAGAGCATGGACCAGAAGCTGGGCAATATGGGTCTTGGACCCTTATCTTGTGAGTCTCTCCTGGCCCACATTTGAGCCGGCTCACTCACACGAGGGTGCCTTAAAGCTGTTTGAGGAAGTCTTTAAAGAGAAGCTAAAAGGCTGCATTACGTCATTGCAAAGCCTTGCTTTCCACTGCTCGAGAATCCCATGACTGATGCCGACGTGAGGCTCTGGTTATGGGTAAGATTTCACCAGTGCCCTGTCCTACCTTCACTCAAGCCTGGGTGAAAAGCCAAGCCATGCCCTTTCCCCTCCCCCATTCCACTGTCCCGTGTGGTAAAGCAGCAGATCTCTCCATGTTCCTAATACTGCAACCCTTGAATGCAGTTCCTCGTGTTGTGGTGACCCCGCTACCATAAAATTATTTTCATTGCTACTTCAGAATTGTAGTTTTGCTACTCTTGCGAATCATAATATAAATATCTGATATGCTGCCCCTGTGAAAGGGGTCAAAACCCACAGCTTGAGAACCACAGCTCAAGGTTCTTTCTAAATCTATTTGCTACCAACTTTCAGGCTGCAGATTCTTCTGCTCGGAAGTATCACCTCATGGCATGGTAGTGGCCTGTCTGTTCTAATGTTGGAAGGTGAAGCATATTCCTGGTAGCCATGAGTGAATAGGATTCTCCCATTAACACCCATGTTCCTGCCATGATTCACTGGGTGCAGCCACAAGCCCAGAGCAACAAAGCCAGCAACCATGAACCAAAGACTCTGACTGAAACCACAATACGAAATACAAAGTACAGAATCCAAATACCTGTTGATCTCAGGTACTGTCACAGTGAAGGGACACTTCCCAGACCAGCGCAATACCTGGGCGCTATTAAACACTGAGTGGTTCAGGGTGCTCTTCCAGAAGACAATTCCCACGAGAACCAATATTTCCAGGTTAAAACTGAGACCTGCTCTGTCACACTGAGCTAATGTGGCGTCCCCAAATATCCTCAGCCAAGTATGCAGGCTCCTGCCTGAGCCAGGACCAATCTTCCAATGCTTTCTTCCGAGATATGGGTGGAAAAACAGGGCTGAGTCTCCCACAGAGCAAGGACCTTGATTATAACTTTGTCCAGTACCTGGGCCAGATACTGGAAGAGGTTGGAGGCAGCTGAGGGACTTAGTGCCCCCCCCCCACCCCCGGGGTGAAGACCTTTGGGGCTCACAGCAGGATCTGCTGCCCCCTTGTGGCACGCTGCTGTGAAGGCAGCAGAAAAAAGGACAGAGTGAAGGACAGAAAGGCTTCAAAGCCACCATGAGCACATACTGGTCTCAGGACCTCCTACATGAGTAGAAATTCCTAAGGACTCCAAAAAACCCATTTTGTGGGTTAATTCTATCCTGGTATAAACTGCAAGTCAGAATGTTTTAAATGAGGCATTGATTCCTCTAAACTAATAAGTATCACTTTAGCATAAACAAAGGATTTTATCAAAAGCATTTTGAAAAAATAAACTTGAGTGTAAAGAACAGCATTGAGCTTTACACTTCTGAAATTTTTCAAAGATCCATCTTTGTTGCTTTTTATGGGTATACCACATGTATACAAGTGCCCAAGAGTCCAAAGACAGTGTCGGGGCTCCAGAAGCCTGCGCTACAGTAGTTGTGAGCAGCCATGTGGGTGCTAGGAACAAAGCCCGGAAAGCACTCTTTCTTCCTTAACTTTATGTAAGGGGTGTTTTGCCCAAATCTATGTCTGTCTACTATGTACACAGCTCGTGTTCAAAGAGGAAGGCATTAGGAACCCTAGAATTGGAGTGGGTGACAGATAGTTGTGAGCCTCTGTGTGTGTGTGTGTGTTTGTGTATCCGTGTTGAGGGACCCCCAAAGACCACCAGGAAGCCAGATTCTGATGCAAACACATGAGGGTCAGTTTATTCTTTTGGACAGGTTCGAACATGGACAGACAGGTTCAAACCCATGCCAAAATCCTGTGTTCTGACGCAGTGGAAGGAATTCGGCCCCAAGCTCAGGGGTAAGAAGGTTTTTAAAGAAAAGTATACATAAGCAGGGAGCTACACATCTTGGCATTTTAGGATTGAGTAAAGGGGTACGTGGTAGAGTAATTCTTGAAAACTATCAGTTAAACTTTTGGTGTGAACCCAAGTTTTGAATCTATTGACTGTCAGGCAAGTTTCTGTGATTTTTCCTAGATTCTTCTTAGTCCTGGGCCCTGCCCTCAGGCACTAAATGGTCTTTCCCTGAAATAAAGCTTTGTAATGGTAAATCTATGCCTTCACGTGTGTGTGTGTGTGTGTGTGTGTGTGTGTGTGTGTGTGTGTGTGTGTGTGCACTCACACGCGTGCGTGCGCTCAAAATCAAACTGGAATCCTCTGGAAGAGCAGCTAGTGTTCTTAACTACTGAGCCATCTCTCCAAACCCACTTTTTCATTTTTCTAAACTTCTTTTTAATATTTATTTATTGTGTGTGCACAAGCATGGATGTGCATGCCATGGCACATGTGTAAAGGTCAGAAAATAACATGAGAGTCAGTTCTCTACTTCCGCTATCAGAAATCCAGGAATAAAATTCAGGTCATCAGGCTTGGCAGCAAGTGCCTTTACCCACTGAACCAAGTTGATGATCCAATGCAATTATTTTTAACAGAATGCAATAGACTTACAGATGTATCCCGCATTGTACAGCTCTAGGGAAGCCTGTGTACACTGGTGAGAGTAAGATGAAGTCCAATGTCATATGACACTATTAACATCATCGTGCCTCCCAGACCCCTTGGACAGTACTTTGAAAGCCAAGCTAGGTATTGAGCAGACTCAGATTACTTCTGTCAGGTCATCTGTTCCCTGGGCAGTAATAAGCCTGGAGCACAGGGACATGGAGAGAGAGACTGCCCAGACCACTGAGGAGTAAGGCTTACCTAGAGCTGGGGAAGAAACGGCCATGTCTGACCTTCCTTTCACCTAACTCAACCATGCTGAGAGTGGGCAGTGCCTCCAAGTGGCCTGACTCCAAGGGGAAGCTTCCAGCATGAAAAATAGAGCCTGCCAATTGTTTTTCTTTAATGGACTTTAGATATGGGACGGAAAGAACTAGGTAAGAGCCAGCAGGGTGGCATATGCATATAATCCCAGCATTTAGGAGGTAGAGACAGGAAGATCTGGAGATTAAAAATCATCCTCGGCTATACAATTTGAGGTCAGCCGGGGCTGTATGATATCCTGTAACAGTTCTTCCCTAGCCAACTGCACCTCACCCCACCCCTCCAAAAGGAAGAACGGAAGAAAAAGAAAAAAAAAAAACTACATAAGATACTGGCTGACACAGTATTTCCCCAACAGGGACGTGAGTTTGAACTCTTCAGGCTGGTGCTGGGGTGAGAGGTAAGACATGGGCAGAATGAGATACAGTTCTAGATCTTCAGGACTTTAGACCCACAGCACCCTACTCCTCACCAGTCTTCCATCTGATAGGCCAGTAGAACCTCAGACAATAGAGGGAACCTGTCTGTCCTACCTGGGACCCTGGGGACCAAAGGCTACAAAGGTCTTTGTCAACCCCTCATCAGAGACTGAAGGACAGAAATGACCACAAGGAGGCTGGAGGAGAAGAACCCCAGAGTCCTGTAAGTCTCCTATAGGCCCAACAAGCAGAGCCATCCCTACATCCATATAATGGGCCCAGAAGCCAACTAACAGGTGTGTGGGGGGGGCAGAATAAAGGTCCTACAGTTACAAAAAAGAGATCTAAAACCACAGATCCTGAAACCAGAGATTATCTTGGTAACCGTTAAAGTAGACAGACAATAAACTATTTGTAAAGGATCTAAAAAAAACCCATACTGTTGGCAGTAACATTGGGAAAATATTTAGCAATAAAAACCTAATGAAGGGATGGAACCATTTCCATGCTAAAAACCACAGAAGATTAACAGGAGACATAAGAGCAGACGTGGATAAAAAGTCATCCCCAGGTCACGGATTGGAAGACTTGATAATTTTCAAAGACCAGACCAGCCAAATCAGCCTACACAGAAAAAGAGTTCACTTCCTGTCCTGGTCTGGGTTGCTAATGCTGTGATGAAGCGTCGTGACCAAAGCAACCTGGCGTGGAATGGAATGGATTTATTTGGCTTACACTTCCACATCACCATTCATCGTCCAAGGAAGTCGGGACAGGACCTCAAACAGGGTAGGAACCTGGAGGCAGAAGCTGATGCAGAGGCCATGGAGGGGTCTGCTCACCGGCTTGCTCCCCATAGTTTGCCCAGATGCTTTTTTATAGAACTCAGGACCACCTGCCCAGGGATGGCACTACCCACAATGGGCTGGGCCATCCTCCATTAATCACTAATTAAGAACAACATGCTTTATAGATGGATTTGAGGTTTCCCCTTTTAAATAATCCCAGCTTGTGCCAAGTTGGCTTAAGACCAGCCAACACAATGATAATATATGATCTCCCACAGGAGAGCCTCATCTACTTAATGAAGAGAGACAGCTTCGTCAGTGAATGTGATAAGAAAAACTGCATTTTTCATTTGCTGAAGAAAGCAGCCAAGTCCTCATGTTTACTCCATATAAAAAGTTAACTCTAAATGGATTAAAGATCCAATTATAAAAATCCCCAAACGTAAAACAAGTTAAAATGTTCATGACATTGGATTTGGCAGCGATTTTGCAGAGTGAGCTCATCACATCTTAGCTATCTCTGCTGAGGGAGATGAGATAGTCTAAAAGCAAAATGTCAGCCTGTGGAGTGGAAAAAAATACTTGCAAATCATGTGCCTATATCTCATGCATATAAAAACCATCCACAACTCAACAACAAACTAATCTGGTTTAAAAAACAAAAATGAGCCCAGGAAGGGCACGGCAAACATGGTGTAATGGGGCTCTCCGGTGGCCCGCCTCTTCAGCAACTATCCACATACAAACATAGCTTTCCAATGCCAAGAAAACCAGCTGTCAAAAGCCTGTGGCCGTGGATTCACTCTGCATTTTGATCTGAAGTGGTTTTGGCGATACTATTGCTGAAGACAACCTGCTTTACCTTGGAGAAGTGTCCTCTGGAAAATAGACTGTCTTGGTGACTCAAAAAGTTGACCAAGGGCTTATAATTCTTTTCTTTTAAAGATTTATTTTGTGTGTCTCTGTGTGTGCACACTTGCAGGTGCCCCTAGAGGTCAGAAGAGGGTGTTAGGTCTCTGGAACTGGACTTGCAGGCGGTTGGCTGGATGTGTATGCTGGGAACCAGGCTCTGGTCCTGTGCAAATGTCCCTAAACTTCTGAGGCATCCTTTTCCATTCTTGTCATCACCAGGACACGATAAAGATTCGTGTGTCCCTGGTGGCCTCCAAGGATGAGAAATGGGAACAGGGAGGCGCATTCAGGAGGAGAACTTCCACCTGCAGAGGAGTTCCAGCATCACAAAGGCCTCTCCTCCCAGCCTTCTTACATCCAGAGCTGTGATCTGTGCAGTGTTAGCTGCTCTATTTTTTTTCCCCCAGAAAGTTTTCACTGATATATATCAGAATTTTTGTGACTAGAAGGAAAGCTACCAGGAAACCGTCAGGATTATGGATTGCTCACATAGCTAGGTCTCCAACAGCTTCCCTTCTCTTCCTGATTATCGTCTCCCAGGGATTCACAACAGAGCTGTTTGGAAAATGTAAATGAACACCAAGAATCCCTAGAAATTAACACTTAGGACTGTACCAGCTGGGTCCAAAAAGGGAAAAGAATACAACACAGGAGAGCCAGTGAGATGGCTCAATGGCTAAGGCTTGTCACCAAAGCTGATGACCTAAGCTCAATCCCAGGACCCACAGTGGACGGAGAGAAGCAGCTCCCAGAGGGGGCTGTGACATGTGCCTGTGCCCACTCCCCACATACACTAAGTGTGAGAAGAACCGTTAAACTGCAGCCAGAGAAACGCAGTGAACAGCATGACGCAGTGTTGAAAGCGGATGCCCACCATGAGTGTGTGTGGAGGGGAGATGGAGACACTGCTGTATGGGGCCCACCAAGAGGGTCCAGCCAGCACGGGAGATCCTGAGAGGCATGTGGACCAAGAGGGCACAGCCAGCACGGAAGATCCTGAGAGGCATGTGGCATAGGAGCTTCATACAGATACCACAGGGCGCGGGATCAATGACATTTTGACCATATCCTTACTACCCTGCTCCACACAGTGACCAGTGACATGAGTTTATCAGTGACCTTGTCCCCAAGGACACCTCTAGGGAAACATTCCTGATTGTGGTGCTGCTTGACAAGGAAGAATCTCACAGCCTAGAGATATGTGACCTGGCACTTTCTGCACCACAGTGTGTCATGTCTTTCTCAACAGGAGCCATATGAGGGGGAGGGGACTAGTCCAGGCTGAGCTGCCCTTGTCCCTGATCACCATGATACAGAACTTTAATCTGAAACCTCTGCTTGACCCAAAGGCCAATGACACCACTTTAGGTGCCAACTTGCTGGCCATGCGCCACCCTCCAGCAGCTCCTGGCTCAGATGCCACCCACTGTACTGCAGTCTATAACTCTCTCTTCTGGAGCTCCTCCTTCCCCCAAGATGCAGGTGGTGTTCTCTCCCCCTCTCCCCTCTCTCACGGCTCCACTATCCCAAGACCCAGAGAACTACTCTGCTCTATGCTGAAGCATTTCAGGGGTCACATGTCTGGTTCCTGTGCTGTGTAACACCAAACTATTCATGAAGTGCTACAGCGTACCCAATGCTGAGTAAATCTCTTAAAAACAAAACAAAACACTTTATTTTATGTGCATGAAGTATCAGATCCCCTGGAACTGGAGTTAGACAGCTGTGAGCGGCCATGTGGGTGCTGAGAATTAAACCCCAGGTCCTCTGGGAGAACAGCCAGTGTCTTAACTGCTAAGCTATCTCTCCAGCCCCTGCCAAATGAATTCTTAAAGTCATCCCAGCAAAACATCAAGGTGATTAGAGTATGACAGTTCAGAGTGGCAAGTCCTAAATAAAAAGCATTACTAACTCCTGGGGACAAATGGACAAAGGACTCAAGTAGATGTTTCTCTAAAGAAGATACGAACAGCCTAAAAGCATATGAAAAGAAGTCCAAATCCAAAATAGTCAGAGTGACCATGAGATACTTCATACCCATCAAGACAGCCACTGTCAATCAAACAGGCTAACAAGTGCTGGCCAGGATGTAAAGAAATCAGAAACTGGCGAGGTGAGAGTGTGAAGTGGTACAGTCACTATGAGAAACAGCCCCTCAGAGAGTCAGGAGTTGGAATATTGTATGAGCAGCAATCCCATTGCTGAGGGGGAAGGTCTATCCAAAAGGCTGTCAAACCAATCTATGGGCACCTGTGTTCATTACAGAATCACCCACGATAAGGCTTGCCATGTGGCTCAGCAGGGGAAAAAAAAAGCCAGATCCAACACACGAGGTAGAAAAGGGAACTGACTTGCATGGGTTGTCATGTATTTCCATGCCTGCACCATGATGTGTGCAGTCTCCCCCACACGATATGGAAAACAAAACACAACCCAAAATGTCCCCAGTAAAGGACTAAAGAACAATGTACATAGTGGAACATTACTCAGGCTTCTATAAGGGGTGAAAGCTCCACACTCTGCAGCACAAACAGGACCGTGAGGACCCTGTGCTAATTTAAATAAGCCGGACAGAAAGTGACAGGCACTGCATGAAAAAACCATAGACACAGCGGACAGGTTAGTAGGTGCAGGAGCCTGGGAGTAGGGGCAGGGAATAGGGAGTGTTTAATGAGCAGAGTTTCCATTTTGCAAGATGGCAAAGTTTAGAGCTCTGTCTTACAACACAGGTGCAGTCAGCACCTGGTGACGATACCGTTTATAGTTTTGGTTTTTCACACACACACAGTAGAAAGATGTCAGCTGAATCCCACATGTACCCATTAGATCCCATGCCCCAGTTGTTGCTGTCACAAAGGCCATAGGGATAAAGAAAAGGGTAACCCATAAAACTTGAGTTCATCAGATGAAGATGAAGAAAGTCATTGGAGCAAGCACTTAGCCATCCTTCTTACTTCCGTGTCTTCCCACTAACTGAATTCTTGTTGATATCCACCCCTCCCCCATGACAATACAGGCCCCATGGTTGGTTTAGGCACAGGATATGATTCAATTCTGACCAATGAGGTTCAAGGGGCTGGAGGAACTGCCTGGGAGTTTCTAAGAATAATTCTTATTGACCTTAAAGAGTGGCTTAACTCATCCATTGCTATAATAAAACACCGAAACCTGGAAATTTATGAAGAATAGAAGTCTGTGTGGCTCATGGTTCTTGAGGCCAGGAAATCCAAGAGAATGGTGTCTGCATTTGTTTTACTTATTTACTTACTTACTTACTTACTTACTTACTTACTTACTTACTTATTTATTTATTTATTTATTTATTTATTTATCTATTTATTTATCTATCTGTTTATTTATTTATTTTTAGCATCTGCTAAAGGCTTTCTTGCTACTTCATAACAAGGTGAGAGGCTTTACCTGTAGCAGACAATGAGTGTCAATCAAGTTGTGTTGGGGTGCAGCCTGGTCAGGAACTGGGGTCGACTCTATGCTCAGGGTCCTACTATTTCCCTTTCAGGGAGAGGAAAATGGCACAGAGTGCAATAGTACAACCTCCAAGGATAAGTTTTACTATGGAGGGAAAAACCTTGCATACTTTCTTTCCAGACCCTCCTCCCAGCCAGGGGAAAGGGCTTTAATTTGCTAGTATCTGCAACTGGTCTAGGAATGTTGTATCCGGACTCCAACCTCATCAAGGCCCCAGGCTCAGACCCCAAGTTGGCTTATGTGGAAGTGCTTAGGAACATAGTTCTAAGGCACTACTTACCACTAGTCTGCACTGTCTGAGGTCAGGCTGGTTTCCAGGCCCTTTATCAGCTCATACATTCTACCTCCTACATTCTTCTTCCTTTTCTTCCTAGGTAGTTGCAGCCTCCAAGTTGTTCTTTGTTTCCATTTATGGATACCTGGTGGTAAGCCATCCTGTGGTGTAGCTGGTTGGGGTCTCTCACATGCTCCAACCTGAGCATAATACACATGCATCCAAGCAGCTTGCTCCCTTTGTCTATCTTGTACTTCTGGAAATAGAAGCATCTTTTAAAGACTCAAAACCCAAGGCTGAGACACCCAGGCTCTGTCTCCACGTTGCCTAGAACACTCCAGGTAAGAAGTAAGCAAGTTCCTGTGTGAATGAAGGACTTTTGACCTCAATTCAGAACTGATATGCCTAGGTCCCAACTACTCATGGAGTCCCTTAGTTGTATTAGCCGGGCAGTGCTCTTAACCCATGTGGGCCTGGGATGATGAGATCTGATGGCCAGAACTGAAGAGCAGGCAAGTCCAGCCAGTGTCTGGTGCCCTCTTCATTCCCTAGCTGTGTGCAACACACCTACTTTTATTCTGGAAAGTAGACTGCCTGCTACCATTAGGAAGTAGCTTGGGTAGTTCTATCACAGTTTTTAGGCCCACTGAAATACTATTTGGCTTATAACTATACCCCTCTTTATCTCTCTCTTCTTTTAAGTAGTCCCGGAGACTGAAGCTGACTAAGTTGCCCATATTGCCCTTGAACATGTGATCCTCCTACCTCAGCCTCCTTGGTAGCTGGGCATGGGTCTTTGAAACCTGTAGTTTGGGGATCTGCAATATGTCTTAAATCCCTCACTTTATAAACATAAACTGAAGCCCAGAGAGATGCAGTGGATATTTGCCCATGCCTACCAGTAGACCAGAAATGAATTCTGTGGACATCACATTTACATTATTTCTTATTGTTTTAGGAACTGGTGACTGGTGGCAAATCCCTGTGTACACTTTCCTGTCCTTAGGAAGATACATCTTCTTGAGTTAATGAGATGTGAATCAACAGAAAAGTCCTTGGTTAAACTGGGCAGGTATTTCCAGCAGCAGACTTGAACCAAGACTGGAACTTGAATCAAGTTCCTGCTTTCTATGAAGAACACTCAGAAATGGAGCTGGAGAGATGTCTCTGTGGTTAAGAACATTGGCTGCTTTTGCAGAAGACTTGGGCTCAGTTCCTAGCACCCACATAGCATCTGACAAACATCCGTAACTCCAGTTCCAGGGTGGAGAGACATAGCATAAGAAAAAAAATCAGGACATAAATAGGAGAACCATCTGATTCCAAAGACGCAGGCATCCAGACTGACCAGAGGTGTTCCCAGCACCATGTGAGCAGAACTACATCCTCACTAAGACTCCCATAAGTCCCCTGTCCATTCTCACCACTGCAGGTTGGATGATTTCATCCAAGGTTAGGAAAGTGTCCTAGTCAGAGTTACTACTACTATGATAAACATTATGACCAAAGCAACCTGGAGAGGAAAGGGTTTATTTGGCTTACACTCCACATTTAGTATGTCACTGAAGGAAGTCAGGGCAAGAACCTGGAGATGGGAGCTGATGTAGACGCCATGAGGCGGTGTTGCCTAGGCTTTCTTCATATGGCTTGCTCAGCCTGCTTTATTATAGAACCCAGGACCATCTGCCTAGGGATGGCACCACCCAGAATGGTCTGTGCCCTCCAGTATCAATCACTAATCAAGAAAATGCCCTACAGCTGGATCTTATGGAGGCATTTTCTCAATTGAGACTCCCTTCTTTCTGATAATTCTAGGTTGTGTTGAGTTGAAACAAAACTAGACAACACAGAGAGCTTGTTTTTCTTCTCTGCTGAGGCCATAGCAGATTCTTCTCTGAGAATTATTCAAATGAGCCATTCAGCTCCCACTGCCTGACCAGATTCTGTATCAACAGAAGCCAAATAGGACTAATTTTTCTTAAAAACAAAACAAAACAACAACAAAAAAAAAAACAGTTGGGGTTATAAACTGAAAGATAATCTATCATGTGCATCATATAAATGGCTCTATTTCTTCTGACCAAGTGAAGGTAGGATCTGCTACCAGGAGTGGGGATGCTGGAGATCAACCCTCAGAGGGGACATGTATCTATAATGCTCTGTCTGCTGCAATGCAGGAGACGTTCCTCATTTAGAAGACAAAGTTCATGGTCATGAGGATACATCAAAATCTTGCCTAACACATAGTTGTGTATCTTTTCTTTATTTCTCTCCTGTATACCCAAACTGATACATTTTATCATGTTTTTTGTTTGTTTGTTTTTGTTGTTGTTAATAAAGCTGCTTGCTAAGAAGATTGTGGGCAAATGACTAAGACGAGCCCTTTGGTAAACACTAGGGTAGCATATTTTGGGGTGTTGGTGAAGGAGAAGGGAGATGGAGATGCTGAGTAAGAGAGCAATGTGAGCAGGGATGTCTGACATAGAAGCACATTTGGAAATTAGATCAGGGTTGCATTTGAAAGAGTGTCCTGGAAACACTACAATGGTTTAGTCAGAGAACAATCTTGTTTTTTATAATGTTACAAGGCTGTAGGAAGCTGAGGCAGTTGCTCAAGGAAGTCACAAAGTCCCGGCCTTCTTGTATTTTCCATTTCTGCTATGTACGTTGTGAGGGCAGCACTTAACCTTCACAGTCACAAAGAGGCTGTGCCATCTCACAACATCACATTTGTGTCCCACACAAGAAAATAAGGAGGCATAAGACAGATCACTATTAGGGGTGCTCTTACCCCCCCCCTTTAAATCAAGAAAACAGCTTCAGAAAGGATTCATGCCTGGACTTTTGTTTAGCTCTCAACAGCCAGGGCTGGGTCATAGTTCCACAGTGCTCAGGGGTTGGGGCGGTGAGTACCATAAAGTAAGCACTCTGGGCACATGAGGGCTCTGTCAGTGAGGAAGACTAGAAACCGGGGGAGACAGGGCACAGGCGGAAGTCGTGTGAGTGGGCACGATCACACTGGGTAACAAAGAATCAATGGAGATAAGAAAAAAAAAATCAGACCCCCCCCACCAAAAATATACCCACATTTAGAGGAAAAGTCAAAAATGGTCAAAGAAAAAGTAGGAAGGAGTGATTTCTAAATAAAAACAGAATGGATTTAGTAGGGTTTTGAGTCTATCAAAAGGGTGATGTTGAGGCAGGAAAGGATGTTAAGATGGATACCTGTCAGTAAGTGCCAGTCTGGAAAGGGCCTTTTCTTTTGTACGGGGAGAAAGAAGATTAGAAAACACAGGGGTAGGAATCGGGAGGGAAGGGTAGGACTGGATGGTGTGACAGCTGAGGGGTGAGCTTGCAGGCACACCTGCCATGTCCTATCCATGGTGACAAGTAGGGACACAGACAGGAGGGGACTGAGGCAATGAGTGTTCTCACAGTGTGAGGCCCCACTTCAGGTCACCCTCTCATATGATGCCATGTATAATGATGCCTGTGCTCCACGCTGGGCCACTGGAAAGCTTTGCATCTTTGCGGGAGACTAGGTAGTGTTCTAGATTCACCTCCCACTGCCTCACAGTCCTAGGGCTGGGTGAGCTCAGGAATGCTGTCTTCTCTCTTCACCAGAGATCTATGACTTTATTCACCAGGCAGATCCTGGTCTGGGAGAGCCAGTGCCACGGGGCAGAGCAGAGGGTTCCAGAGTCTGTTGCCTACCTATGGGACCTTGGCATATGTTAGGAAAATTCTGCAATACCCTAGACACTTGAGTACAGATCCAGAAAACCACAGTTAGCTTTCTCCTAAACTCAACCATAAAAATGAACTAAAAACTGTACCATCAAAACAAAAGCACTTTTAGAAACCCCTTGAGAATGTAGAAAGATCTCATTCATAAGATTCAAAGGCATGTAAATCGCAAAGGCAAAAGATACATTAAACAATGCACATTTTCAAATTGAATTGGCATGCTCTCAGGGGGTAGGAGGGTCAGCCACAGATACACAAGGCAGTTTTCAATAAACACATTTACAGCCAGGCTTCAAGATGGACAGGAAAGCACGGGGAGGTACAAGTAAGACGACTCAGTTTATAAAGACAGTTGCCACCCAGCTTGAGAGTTCAAAACCCTGGGACTTACATAGTGCAAGGAAAAACTAATTCATGCATATGGTCCTGCAGTTTCCAGATGTGTGTCGTGTATACAGAGAGGATGTAAAAATAATAAATAAATGAAAGAACACGCTGCCAGGATTTTGTTTGTCAGCCAAACACCATAGAGTATACTCAAATGGTGATGGCTATGACGTCACTAAGAGTGCAGCTTGTTGCTGCCCGAAAGGTCACTGTGATGTGGCGAATGTGAGTGAGGTCGGGCTGGCTAGCACCTTTCCAGAGTTGTGTAGTTTTAGAGACATGGATGCTGGCAAGTAAAAGAGAAATACAAAATGGGCAAAGGAGGCGAACGCAGAAGACGAGCACTGTCCAGCCATATGTGAGGTCATCTTACTGCAGTCACCATCCTAAAAGAAATAACACCATGCTCCAGACAACGCAACATTGTGCCACTACCAAGTGCTGGCAGCTACGAGAAAGGCACTCTGAGATTACTCCTGGGAACAGCAAACAGACACAAAGCACCAAGGGCCATAGAGATCTCAAGGACATCTCTGAATTCACAAAATGTGATGCGCTGCTTATTAAAGCCCCAAATGCCCATCAACAGAGAAGGATATACAGGAATCTCCTACTGTAAAGGAGCTATACTGTGGTGATGTATTGTGTGTCTAATAAAGATTGCCTCAAGATCAGAGGACAGAGCCAGCCACAGGGTTAGCCAGAGAGGCCAGGCAGTGGTGACACACACCTTTAATCCCAGCACTTAGGAGGCAGACATAGAGATCGGGATCTCTGAGTTCAAGGCCAAACATAAGGAAGGAAGACAGAGAGTGGAGCCCTTCCACCTCTGCCTGCCCTGCGCCCCTTCGCTTCACCTATTCAGTCTGAGGAGTCATGGAGACAGAATCGGATCGGCCTGAGGTTTCAGAGCGGTAAGAAGTGGCTGTGGTTTGTTCTCCTGTCTTTCAGCTTCTGGCTCCAGGTTTTTATTAAAATGCCAATTAGGATTCATGCGGCACTATACAAAATTCAAACATCAGAACTAGCATTCACATACACATCTCTGGAACATAATAGTGAAAACTCATCAGGCCTAGCAGTGTGGCTCAGTGGTACAGTGTTTGCCTCGCCTAACATGAGACTACACTTTCATTCCTACCATGGGCACACCCCCCCACCCCCACACACCCTACAAATGATACCATTTCTATAAAGTTAAAAAAAAAAAAAAAAAGCCAGCATCTGTAATAAAACCAGCCTGGAGAACAAACTGACTTGAGGCCTATCAAGCGTCCATCATGATGGGGGAAGGCTGTGCAAGGCCCCGCCTCTACCTGAGGAGCCACCAGGACAGCTCAGTAGCTGGGGAGGAGTCACAGTCTGTAGCCAGCAGTAATTTGTCCTTCCTCAGGTAAACAATCTCCTATGCTCCTGCCACAGCCCTAATTAATGCAGTGGGTCACAGAGAGCCACCCAGACATGGAATCGACCTGAGGATGGTGACAAGCAATAGGACTGATATCTCATTAAGTCACCTTAGAACCCTGAAGTTTAATTTTCAAGGGCTCTATTAGCTGACTGGCTCTGTGGGAGACGTGTTGGGTTTGCAGACCTGCTGAGCCTCCCTTACCCAGTGATCTATCCTGTTTTCTGTCTTTCCCACCCCCGTGCTGGGTCCTCTAGGAGCATTCCTTTCTCTCCCATGATTCTTCATTTTCCTCACACACGTGTGTTTGCCCAAACCTTAACACGTAAGTCTTAGTGGGGAATCACTGGGCCCTTCAGGGACTGAGCATGTCTCACTCCCTTGGTATTAGTGTATTTATATGATGTTGGGGACACACCTCTACTTCCATGTTTACCTCAGGATGTGGCCTTGTCCCCAGCATCCCCTAGCGAGCTTTTTCATAAAAATTTCTTTAAGCTGCTAAGATGATAACTTTTAACTTTTATCCAATCTTCTCCCTAGACATTTCACAGAAGTACTCTGTGGAAGGTTAACATTTCCAAAACTGACAAATCTAATGATCTTTTCGGGTTATTTTTTCCCTCCAGCCCCTGGGAGCTTTTACCACCAGGGATTATGTCAGCATCCTTAGCTGCTCCCTGATCTTTCAGGCTCTGCTCTATATGGGTCACCAGCCACATCCCAGCTTCCAACCACCTTCCACATCAGCAGTATGTGGCCTCTACTGGTCTTCTTGGGTCTCCTCTCTGTCTCAGGAAGTAGCTCAGGGGTTGGTTAGAAATCTCCCATCAAACACCAAGCACACACACACACACACACACACACACACACACACACACACACACACACACACACACACACACACGGCTCATCCCTCTTTCAATACCCAGCAGTCCACAGTGTTACTTCTGGGGCAAAGGACAGAGCCAGCACACAAATGGGTTTTCTCAGCAGCCCCAGCAGGGCAGAGGCTTGATCAGCAGCTTCTGTGGCCTTATGTCCCCACACCCAGGGGGCACTTCTGAGACTCTGAAACCTGTGCCAGGTTGAGGAAGGGCAAAGCTGTCTTTCACCACATGCATAGACTGGGAGCAACGTTCTGAACCCAGGCGACCCTCTGGTTCTAGGCTTGCTGGATCCTAAGAACAGACATCTATGCAAAGTAACTCAGCATTTAGTGTTAGTGGTCCCTTTTAATGTTTCTGACGCCACATACAACCTACCAAGGCCAAGGTCAGGGCTCTGTGGAGTCCCAATACTGTGCTGTAGAACTTTCTAGTTAAAGAACTGAGTGCAGAGAGTTAAGCCTCTTTCTTGGATAATGGGTTAAGTCCTTCCCTTCCAGGTACTCAGTGCACACCGCCTCTGGAGAGCCCCAGGATGCAGGGACGGGCAATATTAACAAAGGGACCAAACATCAGCATTCCAACAGGAGCATTTATTTATCGGCATTGATTTTCAGCCTCTTCCCAGCAGTCACTGCTGTGATAAGAACTTCTAAAGGTACTAAAGTAACAGACATCACAACCAATGACTGGGACATTCATGACTGCAAACTGGCTTTTCTTCTCTGGTCAGGGTGATGGCACTAGTGTCCTTCCTGACCATGTCTCTTGGCCCCCACTGATGTACACGTACCTTCTGAGGGACGTGTGTGAGAGAGGACCCTGCTCCATGCACCTTGAGGGGCTGTTGCATGTCTGTTATAGTTGAAGCTAGTCTCAGGGGTCACATGACCCACCATGGTAGTTACCGCTTTTCCTCACTGTAACAGACCTACGTGGGACCTGCGTCTTCCCCAACCTGATCCATACATGTGACCTCATCCCTGAAGATAGACTCTCGCTGAGCAGCCCACTGGTTCCAGCGGGAAAGCCACAGTCTGGTGACAATACAGTTAGCACCAAAAAGTAGCTTCTGCTTCCTCGTCACGAAGTAAACACGACACTTTTTAAAAATTCTTTTTTCTTTTTTTTGTAAGGAAAGGAAAGTTGTTTTTTAAAAAATAGATGGCACTAGAGTGTAAAACTATACACCGGCATCCAGAGAAGCTTCCTATAGCCCTCAGAGCCACGTCCCGCCTCCTGTCAGATGTAGAGCTGGTGAGAAGCCAAAGTGTCCATGAAGGGACGCACCAGGTTGTCTGTGGAGAAGTAAAAGATGAGCCCGAAGGTGATGGAGATGGGGAGGGCGGGCAGGGCCTTCTTGAACACAGCCAGCAGGAGGAGAGTCAGACACAAACCCTGCAGGACAGCAAGATGAGGAAAAGCGGTAACTACCATGGTGGGTCATGTGACCCCTGAGACTAGCCTCAACTATAACAGACATGCAACATCCCCTCAAGGTGCATGGAGCAGGGTCGTCTCTCACACATGTTCCTCAGTCAGGACACCTGTGTTGGCTAAGGCCATGTGGCTTCTCCATCTGGGGACAGCAGTCATACAGGATGGTACGGGTATCTCTCCAAGGGGCATGTATTTACAAGAGACCCAGATGAGGTGCTCAGCAAGACACCAAGGAACCATGTGCCATGTAACCCAGCCCTTTGGAAGCAAGTATGGCGGTGGCCCTTTCTACTTCCATCCTTGGTGTTCAAAATGAGGACAAGGCACCAAAGTATCTGCCCTGCCCTTGGGACAACAGGTCCCAAGTCAGACAGTATGGTAAGGGAGGAGATTGAAATCTGTTATCCCGTGTGGGCACAAACAAGCTCTTCAAAGCACCGTTGGGAGCACCACTGGGAGGACCAGCTGGAGGACCAGCTGGAGCACCAGCTTTAACTGTGCTCTCTGCCACCATACCCAGGGTTTCCACCCAAGGGCGGCACAAAGCATGATAACCCTCTCAAGGGTCCTCCCAACATTCTCTAAGATGACATTGCAGGATATGTCCCCTGGCTTGAGTGCCAGCCACCAGAGCCTCTAGATTATACTACTTCTGGGGTTGGAGAACCCAGGAATCAGCATTCTACTGGGGTTTTGGTGGCACAGAGAATAGTAGCTGTGGAATGAGTGGGGTTTCCTTTCACATTCTTCCCTGGCTGCATCCATAGCTTTTAGCTATTCTGTCTTCCATAAATCTCAGACAATCCTCAATCCAGAAACTCAGGGAGTGGGCCTTGAAGCTTTCGTCTAGACCCTAGTGGTGAGGTAAATGTGCTCAGTGACACCAAAGCCTCTTGTCAGTCCCAGGGTGCTCTCTCCCAGGATGGAGCACATCTAGGTGACTACACCTGGGTTGGGCATCTATCTCCTCACTGACTTTGCCCCTAAAAGGGAAGACAGCAGCTATAAATGCCCTGTGAGGACCCCAGAAGATGCGTCCCTCTCCATCACGCAGCCCACTCACAATGAGAATGGCAATGAAGCAGGCCAGTGTGGTGTTCCAGTCGCCATTGCCTGTGGCTGCCGCCTTGCCCACCAGGACACTGTAGAAAATGAAGTCTCCCAGGCCAAGCTTTACGCCTCCTATATGGAGAAAAGAAAGCAGCCTCTTTCCAATCCTACTGATGAGAAATCTCAGCAGGAAACAGGCAAAAATAAACAAACAAACAAACAAAAAAACTGGAAGTGAAGGGCCAGGACCAAGGGACCCAGCCAAAGGGTCAAGGGGTAAGACAAATGCATCTTTCAGCAGCACTACTGCTGACTAGGAGCAAGATGGACTGCCAGGAAAAGATGGGGTGGGGGTAAGGGCTAAGTGATTGGCAGCCTAGGCAGAGCCTGGAATTTGGGCGAGCCACTTGGTTAGAAGAGAAAGGAGACAGGGACAATTACTGCTGGGGCTTCGGGCTGCTGTGTGGTTCAGGACGTAATCTGACTAAGGGGTTTTAAATAAATTGAATGTCACCACCCTCCAGAACATGGATAATACGGGGACAGAAGACTTGAGGAGGTCCCCATCCTGCCACCACGTGAAGCATGCCATCTGAACTTGGGCACCTTACTTTCCTCTTCTTCTTCCAGCTCTTCCCCTGGGTAGCCAGGAAGAGGGGCTCCAAAGGCTTCAGGGTATGAGGGCTCCCCAAAACTGTCATAGGAGTCTTCTTCTGAGCATCCAGGATGAAAGAACCACCATCATTACACACGGTGGGGAGCAGCAGGGAAAGATGAAGACTGGTCAGAAGGCACAAAAATCCAGAAGATTCCCCAGTACCCTCTCACATCAAGGTTCCCCACCACCACCTACTAACAACATCCAGCAAAACGGAGGTAAGAAAATTGGGCCTAGAATGGATAGTCCAACTGTCACTCTCTAAGACAGGTGTTAAGGTCTAGCCTTCCGATAGCATGACTGCCATTCTGAAACTTAACCCACAGAAGGGCCAGGCCAAGCGGGGTGCAGGAGAGGAGCTTCCCTGAGACAGGCTGGGAGCCCTAGACTCACCCATCTCTGGGTCATAGGGGAGCTGCAGCGTTTCTTGAGAGGAGGGATCCAGCTTTGCCATGCCCACTGTCCACACCATGGCAGCTATGGAAAGAGCAAAGGGACAAACCTCAGGTAGTACCCACAGTAGCTGGCCTGACCTGGAGGAAGTGGAGCAATCTGAGTCCCCAGAAGGCCTGCACAGCTACTCCATCCTACAGGGATGCTCACACTTGGCTGATAGAGGCCGTGGGGGCCGGAGTCCAGGCTCAGTCATGAGACGGATATTATTTTGTCTCCTTTGTATTCAAATGACAATGGCAACAATCACAATGATCAGTGAACAGCTTGGTGGACCATGTCTTTTTAAACATTGTCTGTCATCTTTAGGTTTCAGTTTATTATAAAACGGGACGTGTGGAAATTATTTACATAATGAAATGGCTCAGAACAACAGACCGCTTCTTGTGCCACCGTTTCAACAGTGATTTTGGTCCACATACTTTCCAAGAATGTCACTGTCTCTAAGTGAGAAATAATCCTTGTGGTTTAGAACTACTTTGGTGTCAAATAACAGGTGGAACCTTTGAAAAGCCTTCTGTCATGAGTCTTTCCACTGCAGCTAAGAACCTAAACTTTCTTAAAAAAAAAAAAAAAAAAGAAAGAAAGAAAGAAAGAAAGAAGAAAAACCATAAAAAATGCAACTACAGGGGGGCTGGAGACATGGCTTGGCAGTTAAAAAAACACAGTTTAAAGCTCTTGCAAAGGTCCTGGGTTCATTTCCCAGCACCCACATGGTGTCTCACAAGTGTCTGTAACTTCAGTTCCAAGGAATCTAGTGCCCTCTTCTGTTCTTCTTGGGTACTGCATGCATGCACTGCACAAATATTCATGCAGGCCAGGCACAAATACACATTTTAAAAATCTTTTAAAAATAAATTTTAAAAATTCAGTCCCGAGTCTGAGGAGTTGGTTGTGTGGTTAAGTACACCTGCTTCACAACCATGAGGAGCAGCACTCACACTCAGCAACTTTAACAAGTCAGTGGTCTTGTAAAAGCCAGATTCCAACTCTGAGGGAGCTGCTACCTTCCTTCTGGCCTCTGTGTGCAAGTGATGGGATTAAAGGCATGAGTCACCACCCCCTGATCTTCATGGGTTGGCTGTGAGTGATTCTGTCCTCTGATATTCCACACAAATTCTATTAAATATACAATATATCATCACACCCCCTTCCTTCCTACGACAGGCTCCTGTATCCACCACCCACTTGACTTTATGTCTTTAGTTATCCCACAGTCGTCAAGGCTCACCCACAGCATCATCTCCATCAGAATCTCCTCCTCTTCATTTTTTGTTTTTGTTTTGTTTTTCAAGGCAGAGTATTCCCTGTGTAACAACTGCCCTGGCTGTTCTGGAACTCACTTTGTAGACCAGGCTGGCCTTGAACTCACAGAGACACATCTGCCTCTGCCTCCTGAGTGCTGAGATTAAAGGTGTGCACCACCACTGCCCAGACGGAATCTTCTTTAGCTCTGAACTACTATGGGTGACACTGATATGGACACAATGTATAAATACTTGTCTTAATCCCTATTCTTCATCCTCTTGGGTACATGGGCACCATGGAAACTGCTGGATCACATGGTACTGGCTGAACTGTTTCTCCCTAGAACTTAGGCTCCCTTTGGAATTTATTACTCCATGTTTCTACTTCCCCAGTGAGATCTTCACAGTCCACATAGCCCAAAGCTCAGGCTCCATGCCTTCCTCCCTTTCCAGCAGCCTGCTCACCTCTGCAAAAGGCAGTGGGTCTTCCTTGTTGCTTGGACACAAAGCACTGCCATTAACCTTGACACTGCCTTATGACCCTGGCAAGTCTTTACTGGTCCCCTATACAAACCCCACTTGCCCTTCATGGGTGGTTTCACTGGCTCTGGATTGTGCTACTACCCTCCACTTGTAGCCCTGTGATCCTGTAAAGTGTTTGCCCAGGCCTTTGAGGGGCTTACCTCTCCTTAAGGAAGATGGGTCGATGTGTCACACTGTGTCTGCAGGACTTACACTGTCAGCACCTCCCCTTCTCTACCATTCTTTCCTCCCCTCTGCTCTAGCACTGGACTCTGGGTGCTCCCTGAACACACCCAGCCCAGGCCTACCTCTGGTTCTTTGTGTCAGCTGCTATTCCCCTTACCCAAGTGCTGGTCTCTAGATTTCTACCTAGTGCTAACCCCTACCTAAGTCAGCTCTCTGGCCAAGTGTGACCTATAAATGAGGACTCCTTGGTCATCTTTAGCAAAACAGCCTCCCTCAAAGCCCTTCCTCTGGTCTTCAACAGCATCCACGACATCCTGGCTTACATTTGCCTACTTCCTTAGTTTACATGCACCCAAGAATGGATTCTCCATGGACAAGGAACCTCCTTTGCACATAAGGGAATGCCCAGCCTCAGGCACTCAGACTGACCAGAACTATTCCTTCCTTGTCCTTAGAGCATCCCGGGATGTATTGTCAAGTCAAGGGGCATGATGGCAATTCTCCCTTCTAGGCATGATTTCTCATTCATTATGATTATCCGGATCTGCAGATGGTTTCCTGGGTACCTGAGGCATCAGAACCTGGAATCACAGGCTCTATACATAGACCAACCATCAACACCATAGGGAGAGAACTTAGTGAGCCCCAGGTCACATAATCTTGCTTCCTGCAAGACCTCTATGTTACACACAGGGTCTATCAATAAGTAGGGACTCACTGTAAAGTGGTGACATCTGTTAAATACATTTATAAACCCCATTCCTCTGGCATGAACCCAAGGCTAGAGGCAATCCCTGTGCCTTCCCTTCAGAGACGACCAACTTCCACTGCCAAGCTGCTGTTCATGAACCCCAGAGAGAAATAGGGGCCCTGCCCACCAAAGCCTACAAGACTCAGTGATGGTTACAAGGCTCTAAACGCAGCAGGGTCATGGGGATATAGTCTATACCCACTGCAGACTGCCAGATGGTAGACAGAATACAGCCAGAACCCTGTCCATGTCCCTAGTTACCCTTATTTCCAAACCTTGTCCCTGGGTGAGACCTAGCCCACCATGGTCTCTAGAAGTAGAGCCCTCCTGCAGGTGGTGACCCTCATAGTGTCATCTTTGGTTGGGATCAGAACCATGGCCAACGACTATGTCTCCACAAAAGGACCTACTGATCCCCATGGTCTAGCAGAGACACGGAGCCACTCACATGAGTATATCAGGGCAGGAAATATGGGCTCATTTCTCTCCTGGGCAGTTTCCACCAGCATCCTCAGTGGTCCCTTGGGGCATAGCACAGCCACAAGATCTAGGAATTCAGAGATATATTAAAACAGAGTCATATTCCCAAACAGTGCAAAGAGGAGCCACCCCTCCGTCACCAGGAACCCAAGTGAGCTCCAGGGCACACCTTGCTACTGGAGTGGAGTCCCAGCCCCAATAATCTAGAGTTTTCTCAGGCTGGAGCCAAAGCAGATAACCACAAAGTCAGGACAACAAGGTGCAGAGACCCAGAGGATGGTCTTGGAAGTCCCTACACCTCAAAACTTTTACCCTTAAAACGGGAGTTGTTGGTATGAGATGTCTTTTTGTATGTTGTGAATATCTCTTGGATAATAAAGAAACTGTTTTGGTCTACAGCAAGGCTTCTTAGAAGTAGGGGGGAAATCAGGAGCACAGATAAAGGGGAAGGAGGGCAGAGTCAGACAGAGACACTGCTCAAAAGAGCAACATATAAAAGCACAAGTAAGCCACAGGCCACGTGGCAAGTCAGATTAATAAAAATGGTTTGAGGTAAGAAGAGCTGTCTAGCAATATGCCTGAACCATAGGCCAAGCAGCACGTAATGAATATAAGCATCTCTGTGTTAAGACACTAAGGCTATTTGAACAACAGCTCAGATTCATCCTGAGGAATCAGAGGCTCACTCCTGCACATTCACGCTTGATGAACATACTGGCAGTTAGGGGCAGGAAGACTAGTCACTTTGGGGTGTGTGCCTGGAGAAACACACAGGAGAGTCCATGGGAAGCCTTCTAGGGACAGGAGGTGACATACCCTGCTGCCTTCTCACCTGTTATCATTTGAATGTGAAATGTCTGCTAGAGACTCATGTTTTGAATGCTTCATCTCTAGCTGGTGACACATTTTTAAAAGGCTTTGGACTCTTTAGGAGGTTGGCAATAGCTAGGGATGCACAACGTTAGATCCAGCCCCTGGCTCCTATAGGATCCCCGCTTCCTGGGTCACAGCAAGAAGCCTCTGTCACTTACTCTTAGTGAGCCACGCCCCCCTTGCCTTCCCTCCTGTGATAGACTGACACCCTCCAACATGGTGAAGCAAAATAAATCTTTCTCTCCTTACATTCCTTCCGATGATTACTTAGGTCACAGAAATGCAGGAGTAACTAAGACACCACTCCATCACTCAGGCAGATTCACTCAGGTTCCCCCCCAGACCCAGCTACCTACCGTACACAGAGATAGCACCCAAGATGACCCAGGCAGACCACTCTGGCAGGTACTTAATGAACACCAGGGCCATGAGTGCGCTGATCACAATGAGGTAGGCCTGCTGAAGCACCAGTGGCCCCTTCCAGTGGATGCACACCATGCCCACAGCTCCAAAGTTCCAGACGGCCAGGAAAAGTGTGGGGTAGTCCATAGCCACATTGTAGGTCTTGAGTACTTCCCTGCAGGCCCAAGGTGGAGAAGGGTATGGGACACTCAGGTTGAAGGTGGGGAGGGTGCCACACCCTAAATTGTTTGACTCTCTCTACTCCTCAGCCATAAATCCTAATCTGAATTTTATTTACATCCCTCCCATCATCCATTTCCATAGGCCCCACACATCTAATTATTCAGCATTTTCCAGAATATGGTGGAGAGTAAATCAATAAGCCAGTACATTGGCCATACAGCCACGTGATGGATTCATCTAGAAAGCCCCATGCAAAGATGGGAAACTTGAAAAAAAAAATGTTTCTCTGAGCCTCTGGCTTAGGCTGATATTCAAAAGCAAAGGGCAAAAGGGCAGATAAACTAGGAAGTACCCAGGCTCAGCCACACTCCCTCCTCCCGAGCAGAATGTAACTTTGAGAGGTTTCCACCTGCTGAGTGTTACTATGTTTCCTTCGCTTCTTTTAAAGTCAGAAAGAACCTACAGTGGAGGCTACTTTGTGTCGGAGTCTGGAGGGCTGAGCTCCTAGAGCGGCTGACACTGGGGGCGACCAACTTCCCTGTGCGGGTCCCTCTTGTCTGGCTGTGTCACAGGGAGCTGCTCAGCAGCCAGCACTCACCCGAGGTAGATGTAGGTGAAAAAGAACAGGAACATAAGAGAAGACATGATCAGCCAGCCATGGATGAACTGGACAATGGAAACAAGAGGCCATTAGCAGGACGGAGATACTCCAAAGAGAGAGCTGCTTCCTCCCATCTGATCCTCCGTTTGGCCACCAAAGTGGCACTGGGTGGTAGTGGCACACGCCTTTAATCCCAGCACTTGGGAGGCATACACAGGTGGAGCTCCATGTGTTTGAGGCCAACCTGGTCTACATAGTGAGTTCCAGGACAGCCAGAAACTCTTTTTTTTTTTTTTAAGGGAAAAAACAAAACAAAAAACATGGACCCCCAAAGAATTAAAATTTTCCTAGAAATTTCATGCTTTCAAAAGGAAAACAAAGAAGCTTGGTATGAGTCAGAGGAGCTGGTGCCCAGGAAAGAGATTTCACATGCTCAACGTGAAGGCCGGATAATGGCAGCAGGCCCATGCCCTGACTCAGACTGTTTACCTCTGCGTGCCTCTTATCTTCTATTTAAAACCTACTCTCATGTCAGAACTGGAAGGCAGACCTGTCGGAGGGAGTCAATGGATTCGCGCCCCCCCCCCCCCTACAATGCTTTGCCACACTTCCCAATGTGGCCACATTGAATAAATCTCCTTTTCCTGCTATTCTACTATGGATTTGACTTTTTAAAACTGACTTATGGATAACAAGCAGACAAGCCTGGCTTCTTAGAACTGCCAGAGGCACAGGTTCCGATGCTAACTCTGGAAACACATTTGTACCACATCTCCAAAACCATGAACTGGAGCCTAGACCTGTTTCTGGTTTAGACTAGACTGAGGGCCAGGCCCCTTAGGGAATTCTCACTAGTCTCCTACAAGTGTCTGGAGGAGTCAAGAGTCCTAAGTCTGCTGATTCCCAGCCTGTGCCGGTCCACTTCTGCAATTTACGTGCAAGGAATATGTTGGCAGTCCTTATGTCCAGACGCACCTTAACTCCCTAAAGACAGTCTGCAAAGTTCCCGCCGAAAGACATCACAAACCAGAGTTTATTTAGCTGGTAAGATGAAGGCCAATCCGGACAAGGAGTCAGGGACTAGCTGCTGCATAGACTGAGTGACCAGGGCAAATCTCCTGAAGGGCTTCCTGAAGGGACGTCCCTTCCCACTAAGGAGATCCAGACAGGTTCTCAGGAGAGCCGTCTCTCCTTTCCTGGCTGAGCATGGAGGGGTCAAGGACAAGCCTCAGCTATCAAGGGTAAGATGGTGCCACTTCCGTCCAGTTTAACTCTGGTCACCAGCTCAGCCCACTGGGTCTCCAACAGTGACATGGACTATGTGGAAGAAGGGCCACACAGCTGAGCTGCACACTTGGCCTTACAGGAAGGGAGGGCATGGTCTCTGGAACCTACTCACAGCCTTCTCCCCATGTCTGGGCTATGTCAGCTTGGAACTTCCCAATGACCCTGACTGAATGGATAGCCAAACCATTTCTAGGGGACTGGCCACATGACACATACCGACCACAGTGGGGTCACTCCCTGGGCTATTTCTAGCTTATTGTCATATTTCCTATGTCTAAACAGTGCCCCCCCCACATTCTTACCCCCTTTGTCCTTCCTTGTTAGTACATATGGAAAGTCCTGCCTCATTTACATGGGCAACTGTTACTGATGAGCTAAGCTTTGGTTCACAGAACATTTCCTGATAGCCCCTCTCATCACTCCCCATATCCCCCAGCTGAGCCAATGGCTGGTTTACCCCCAGCACCGTGGTCTCCACTTCTCTTCCTGCTCCATAAACACAGCTGCCAGAACACAAAGGAGCATGCTCTGCTCGTGGCAGCAGTTTTGAATGGGTAATGCCTAGCTCAATTTCCTCTTAGTCTTTGGTTTCAAAGCCTGCAGCCTAAACCCAGCATCTAAAAGCTGGCAGCAGAGCTGGGCATGGCAGCACGGGTCTGTAATACCAATTTAACTGGCGATGCTAAGGCACTTTGTCTACAAAAACTTTAGAAATTGGACGGGAGAGATGGGTCAGAGGGTAAAGGTGCTCGTTGCCAAGCCCGGGGACCCGAGCTTAATCCCTGGAGCTCACGTGACAATGGGAAAGGCGCCAGCTTCTGACCACGACAGGTACTTGTCCTCCCTTCCAACACAAAAGCATGAGGGTACAGCTCAGCTGCACATTTGACTAGTGTGTGCAAGCTGCAAAATTTAATCCCCATTTGGGGATCTTAGGATGGAGAATATGACATCATTGAGGATGATGTTGTCTATAACCGGGGTCACATAGGATGTGACTCGTCCAGTAATTCCACAGGGAAGCTCAACATCTCCAGAAGAATGTGACCATAAGGGTTACCAGGGCCAGGAGACTGTCACACAGCACAAGAGCATCCCTATCTTAAGGGAGATGGAAGGATAAAAATAAACCTAGAGAAAGTCTTGGGTGACAAAAACTAAAACAGAACTTCAGAAGAAATAAAATTAACTTCAGAGCAGGAGAGTGTGTCAGAAATATTTCAATGAAGCGCCCTCAGAAGCCAGTGGGTGGGGTGGGGAGCATGTGGTTTAAAAGTGAGCTTTAGATCATCGTCCCAAGATGTCAGAGAGCATAGAAAGGCAACCTACTCTGTAGGAAGGAACCTGGATAGGTTTTAAAAAGTTTCCATGTGATAGTGGCTACATTCATCTCACAGAGCAGGAGTGGGGCAGGGGGCGGGGCAAAGGCGGGGCGGGGCAGAGGGGCGGGGTGAAGGGCCACAGGCCTCACCTTGTAGCATCGATACTTGTAGAGTACCACTAGGAAGATGGTCATGACCACGATGACGCTGATCATGATGAGGGTGTTCAGCACAGAGTTGAGAAGACGCTGGCTCACCGACGATGTGTCCTCAGTGAAGGGTGTGTAGATGCTGAAGGAGTCACCGGAAGAGCCTCAGTTAGAACCCTGGCTGGGCCCTGATGAAGCCATTGCTATCTATTTGAATGTCCTCTGCCTCTACAGTGACTTGTAGCACTCTGGAACCATCATGGCAGAAAGGATAGACTGCCCCCCACTGAGACCTGGCTCCTCCATTTGAGTCTCTCACTTCCGGACCCTCAGCTCTCATCCCTACCGACAAGATTGGCTGCCTGATTCTCCATGTGATGACTACTTTTTATTGTCACTGTGAATGGATCTACAGTCACCTAGGTAGCATGCCTCTGGACGGGTCTATGAGGATGTTTCCGGGCAAGATCAACCCTGCCAGGCTGGGCAGCTCCTCCCGTTAGCAGGCTGGATAGAAAGGTTGGAGCAAAGCAGCTTTGCCTGCCTGCTCCTTGCCTGTGAGTGCATCCACCCTGAAGTTGCTGCTGCTGCTGCTGCCCTTCACTGACAGCAGAACCTTAGTCTCCTAATGTGGACTAAAGACTCACCGCTCTCTGGGAATCTTCCAGGCATTCAGCAACAGACTGGGATGCCGAGGTATTGGAGCTGCTAACAAAGCAGCTATGGGTTTTCAGCCTCTTTAATGTGCAAACAGCCATTGTTAGACGACCTATTATTGTATACACTAATCTAATATATCCCTTTTCACTACTTTATTGTATAAGCCAACCCAATATATCCTTTTTCCTAATACACATTCATTGGCTCTGTTCCCCTAGAGAGCTCGGACAATACACTCTATCGACATTCTGCAGCCTAAAACTCCCTCAGTCTCTGCTCCCCCAGCTGCAGCCCCAATTCTGGAATCGATTCGCAGGCATCTTGCTCTTCCCAGCTCAGACTGCCAGGAACTGAGCCCCCTGCCCCCCAGGCTACAAGCTTCTTGGAGGTGGGAATTTTCCTACCTCCCCTTTTCTAACAAATAAGAAGAATTCAGATCCAAAGTGAACAGCAAGTCTCTAAAGGCGAAGATGTTGAACACCGAGGTTAGGGAGCTCCCTGGTCTCTGTCATGGTTAATAGAAGAGCCTGATAGGTCTGCTGGAAGTATCATCCAGTCCAACCCTGTCATCTCACATCTGGGGGATCCAGATAGGAAGTGACTCACCTGGGGTCACGTGGTGTCTGAGACACAGCGGGCCACCAGGTACTTGGTACCTGGAGGTCAGTGCTCAGCCTATACTCAGATTCAATTAGCCTTCGGTGAACACGGTGGGACCTTTCATGTGGATTAGCCCACTTAATTCTCCAGGGAGCCCCATAATTAAACCCGTAAAACAAGGTGCATAGGTCATAGGTCAGCTATGTACCCAGACAAGTCACATGATAGAGGCAGTAAGTCAGAGTATGAGCCCAAGTCTTTGTCACTATTCTTCATGGCCACCTGCATAGAACTACAGGCTTACCATGAAGGCGTACCGGAGTACTCCCCACTGCTGAGGGAGCCTATGACCCCCTAAAGTCAATCACCACCCCAACCTCCCAATGCCAACCCGGCCCCCAACTCACAGCTGCCCATTCTTCTCTGTGTAGAAACGCACGGACTTGATGGTGGCCACCACCACAATCATGCACAGCGTGACAGGTACAAACAGCATGATCACATGCTTTGCCCCATACTTGAGGGTCAGCTCTTCCTCCAGGCCCGGTGGCCGCCCAGAAACCCCACTGCAGGCGTAGTGGTCTGGGTCCTCATCACAGTCTTCCTCGTTGTCCTGGCTCCTCTGTGGGAAACCACACAGTGAGGGCCGCAGAGGCCCCCACGGTGAGCTGCTCCTGCAGGGGGCACTTTTGGAAGTAGAACCGAGAAGGCTAAATGCTGCTTTCTAGAGAAGCCTGAGCTCCAGTTTTGATGCCGGGACGTCTAATAAGCTAGGACGAGAAGGTTTAGAGCTAGGCTGCATAGCCACAGAAGGGCACGTCAAAGACCCTTGCCCTTCCCAAGGACAGGAACTAAGGTCGCTAATCAACATGGGCACATTGGACAGGCTGGGTAGAAGAAGGAAAAACTGAGACCAAACATTTTGATTGGCTCAGATGGGGCTTTCTTTGAGCATCAAAACACATGGCTCCTTCAGGGCCGGTTCTCGGCAGGGGGAACTCCAACCTAGCTGTTTGAGACCAAGGAGGGGGAAAAAAAAATCTAGCAGACAGGAAACAAAGCAACTAAAAGACACAAACACCCTAGAAATCGGATAAAAAACTGTGGGGACCAGTCGGTAGTGACCCTGAACTGTGGGAGGCAAAGCTTGATGTGAACATGGAGAATGGGGCTCATATTTCAAGGTTAAGGGTTAAGGGTGGCTAGAGGGGAAAAGGGCCTCTGGGCATGGAATGGGGTTTTAAATTACCACAAGGAATAAAAGGGAATGAGATCCAGGCAACCTCAGACGAGGGTGCCTGACCAGGAGGGAGATGTCTACTATCATTGTCCTGGCCTGAGGCTGAGGCAGTTAGGTCCAAGGGAAGCGGCCTCTCCCAGCACAGAAGTCAAGTTGACTCAAGCCAGCTCAGCTGGTTACCCTGTCTGCCTACCTACCCAGATCCTTCCCTCCAGTAGCTTACATCCAATCATCTTAATGTTTCTATGTCATCGGCCTGTCCCAACCACCAGCAGCCTGCACTTGAAAGGTAGGTGGGGGAAGGGGGGTTGATGAGAGATGTACCTGGTCCACTGTATACTCTGTGTAGTCTATTACACAGCCCTTACAGATAGAAGATGCAAATGTGTCCTGGCTAATAGATAGCACTTTGGCCAATTTGTCTACTCTTCCTAAATGGAAGAACACCTCTCTCTATAAAAGAGACACCTGAGATGATAATCCAATTGTAACAGAAATGGCCTAGAGGTCTCGGTCTGTGGTGGATTGGCTCGTTGCTCTGCGCCTGTGCTGACTATCCTGTGGCAGTAACCATGGAGGGGTGCACACTGCTGAGATCACAGTCAGGATACAGAAAGAGAGGAGGCGCTTGGGGCCCTACAATTAAGGTCTGCTCCCTCAAATGGCCTGAAGCTCTCCACAAGGTTTCATTCCTTAAAGGTTCTGCTGCATCTCAATCATAGCACACTGGGGAGCTTTTAGAATAGAAGTCTTAGGGAGAGATCTCAGATCCAACTTCAGTAACCCACAAGACACAGGAGGGGGCTGAAGAGATGGCACCTATTGCTCTGGTAGAAGACTTGAGTTCAATTGCTAGCCCCCATGTAGGAAGCTCACAACTATTCCTCCTGCGCCAGGGGTTATGATACCTCCTTCTGGCCTCCATGGATACATGAGCTCACATGCATATACCTCCACACGTACATTAATACACATAATTAAAAATAAAAATCAATCTTTTTTTAAGACATAGGAACCTCGTGATCGTATTTTTTTGTTTGTTTGTTTTTCATCTGATTTTGGTTTTGTTTTTCTTTTCCCACATTGGCAGTGTTTTAAGGTCAGTAATTGCCAGTGAGACCTACCCACTGGGCAGTGTTCTCTCCATCCTCTGGGCCTGGCCTGCCTTCCTGGCAGGAGCGAGACCTGGGGCTCTCGGCTGACATCAAGGATGTCCGCTCATCACACACCTCTTCCTCACTGTCAGAAGCCATGAATGTGAGCATGGTCCTGCCTCAAGCACCTGGAAAAGAAACACAGGGACCGTGTTCCACTCTCCTGACAGACAAAGCACTGGGGAGAATGGGGAATGGCAGGGTGGCTTGAACACCAGGCATAGGCCTTGCCTCTAACAAGCTTCCTGGACATACATGTCAAACAAATGCTGTGAACATGATTTCGAAAAGCCAGCAAGAGGCCACAGCAGCCTTGAGACTGGCTGGAGTAGACTCCTATCACATGCAACAAAATGTCCAATCAGAAATGGTTTGAGTCCCTCTGAGATGACAACATTTGCTCAATTCATAAACATCTGTGGAGAATCTGTGCTTGGCTCTGGGACTTTAATCTTGAATTGGAAATGCTCGTGTACCGTAAAAACAAACGAACAAATCATCCACTATGACAAAAGACATGTCATCGAGATGATGATGGAGATCTCGTATTTCCTAGAGGAGACTCACGTTGGACATTAAGTTCTTGTCAGTGGAACAGTTGGCAGGTCAGATTATGACCACAGCAAGAAGGCCATGTCATCTCAAAGAGAGCTGGGTATTGGCAAGTGTCCACCTAGCTAGTGACTGGGAGGGAGAGAGGCCAGGAGGAAGTGTCTGTTCTGATGGGAGGGGTTTATATAGAGGACAGAAAATACTGGCCAGGCTGGACTAAAATGAGGAGACAAGACGTCACCTTGTGTGTTGAAAATGGGACACCTAGGGATTCCTGAGTATTGGGTACATGTAGAGTAGAGTCTTAAACTCAAGACTGGCAGCAAAGTCCCAGGAACCACCCAGCCAGTAGGGGGTCATGATCCACAGAAGTATCCATATTGAAGGATTGGGGAGGGAGGGAGCCTGTCATGTGCATGGTTCTCAATGTATTCTGACATAGCAGCATCCAGTACAACTCTGGGTCTCCACACTGCCACTACCAGAGACATCACCTCAGAGTTGAGCTTTGTGCTACTGTGGTAGGAACAGGCCTGCTCTTGACTGAAAGCCTGTCTCCAGATAAGTCACTCTTGGATTTCATGTGATTGGAGTGATTAGACAAGAGGTCTTCCACCCAGGCAGAGTCTGTGGCTGCCATCTAAAGTCAACCATCCTGGCTATGGCCGGGATAATTCCCACAAGAACTTCCCCTCAACCTGCCATTACTGAGATATACAGGGCCTGCCTTTGTTTACCTCTCTGATTGGACCTACTGCAAAGGTACCCTCTGTCTTCAATGGATTTGCAAAATGCAGAAGCCCAGAGCCGCCAAAAGTAGGGAATGGGTACACATCTGCAGAGTCCCACAGGGGAAGGTGCTGAGGACCCTGTACTAGCCAAGTTCAGAGGAGACAGTGTGTTGCTCTTAGGGCTGACTAAGAGGGCCAGGGAGTGAGCCAGAAAGGTGTGAGCTGAGACTGAAGGAAGAACATTCTGGAAAGAGGTAACCATTCAAGTTTATGAACAAGATAGGAACATAACATGGTCTTGCCTAAGTACCATCAAAGGACTTATGGTGGAATCAGGTAGGTAGACCATCCCAGGGAAGGGTCTGGGTGTCTGACCTAGGGGAAGGGAGCATAATTCAGCCCAGGTATCTCTCAGGAGGACAGAAGAAAAGTGTCCTTTACCTGGGCTATACACAGCAGAACATGTCTTAGGTAGGTGCTTGAGGCCTTGGGTTCCATGTGGGAAGGAAGGACAGAAAAAAGCAATGAAATTCAAGGCTACCCTTAAGTCTCAGCTTGCTGTGATAAGTACTCTGACAACTCAGTTTATCCTTCCTCAGGGCTCAGTGACATCACCGTGGGAGGAGCTTGAAGCAGCTAGCAGTCTGGAAGCAGAGAGCACAGGATGCCAGGGCTGCTTATGTCTTTTCTCCATGTCCACAGCCCAGGACCTGCACCATCCACAATGGGCTGGTCTTCACACCCAAATTAACAAAATCAAAATAATTCCCCACAGGCATGCCCAGAAAGCTCCTCTCCCAGGTGACTAGATTCTGTCAAATTCACAATTAACCGTCAGAGCTGTAAATTAAAAACTAGAACCCTACGCTGCACTCTAACCCAGTGTGGGCAGTGTGCTTTGAGACGGCACACTCACAGCCTACCTGGGGTGGGCCTGAGGAAGGAAAGGGAACCTTGTCACACTGCCTTTCCCACTGCCAGCATGCTTGACTTAAGGAATGGGGATTAAAACTGCACAGCTTTGTCCTGCACAAATGACCTGATCAGACAGAATTAGGAAGCAAGAAGAAAAAGCTTCTCAGACTAGCAAAGTCTCCAAACACTGAAGGAGGGCTGGAATACCTGAGTGCCAGATGCTGTGTGTGTGTGTGTGTGTGTGTGTGTGTATGTGTATACATACGTATAGGCTGGAATATCTGAGTGTCAGATGCTGTGTGTGTGTGTGTGTGTATACGTATAGGCTGGAATATCTGAGTGTGAGATGCTGTGTGTGTGTGTTTGCATACATACATATAGGCTGGAATACCTGAGTGTGAGATGCTGTGTGTGTGTGTTTGTGTACATACATATAGGCTGGAATATCTGAGTGTCAGATGCTGTGTGTGTGTACATACGTATAGGACCAAAAACAGGAAAACCTCAAAGATCTGCAAAGACTCAGACCTTTTGATCTGGAAATGCTACTTCTTGGTATTTTATCTAAGAAAAATAAATTCATACAAAAATATGTTGCTTATTTGCTATCATAAAAGTAAAAATGACTGAAATTCCTGACTCCTTCCTTTGGCACAGGAACACCACCCCCTTATCTGCCATTCTACTTCCTGTGGTTATAGATATCAGTGGTCAACTGAGGCTCAAAACATGAAATGGAAAATTCCGGAGTAACCAATTCATGTTTTAAGTCACTTTCACTATAATACATCGTTCTAACTGCTGCTTTGTTCTTATTAATCTTTTGCTGTGCCCAATTTATAAATTAAATTATCACAAGTAGGTATGTTCAGAAAACAAAACATGGTTTCCACAGGATTTAAGTTGGTTCTCATCAGGCCTTCAGAAATCCATCTGACCGAGGACAGACCCTCCTTAGCTTGTAAGAAGAGGACCTACATGAATCCCTGGTTGGCTTCTATCTTAACTTAGCTAAGGATGACCCCTGAACTTCTGATCCTCCGGCATCCATCTCCTAAGGGCTTGGATACAGGCCTGCACCACTATACCCAGTTATGCTGCGCTGGGGATAGAACCCAGGGCTTGCACAGTAGGCAAGCACTTTACAGAGTTACAGCTCCAGCTCCTCGGTGTTTTGTTCGTTTGCTTTGTGAAGATGAGCTGCATCTTCAACCTACTGCTTTCTTTCTTCTGCGATAAGGTCTCACTATATAGCCCTGCTTGACCTGGAAGTAGATGTGTAACACCAAGCTAGCCTGGAACTCATTGAGTTCTTTCTGCTTCCCAAGTGCTTGGATTAAAGGCCTGCGCCACCCGAAGAGGTACGGATTTGTAAATGGGAATAGTAGGCTCCAACACATAGGGTTTCCTCTCCCTCCTGGGGAAACAGATAAGAAACCAGGAAGCCACTGACATATTCTCCAAAGCCCTGAATGACAACAGATGCTTCTTCGAGTCCCCTTTAGGATCCCTAAGGGATGGGTCGGCTAGGCCTCTCTGCTCTGAAGCCTAATGGCCCTGAAATCCTCAGAGGGGGCAAAAATCACCACTCAAATGTGCAGATAAACAACCCCGCTGGATCTGCAAACGCAAAGAGCTCCAGGGGGAGCCTGACTCAACAAGGTGGGGATGGGGCGTGGCTCCAGCTACTGCTGACTTTCACTAAACCACTTCTGCAATCCTGAAAGGGGGGGGGGGCGGCAAAGGGAAACAGAGGGGCTGACTGTTCTGGAAGCCCTGCCAGCCCGGTGGCTGAGGGGTTAAGCACCCTCTGCCGACATTTACTAACTCACTGACTGGAATCAAAATGTTGATTAGCTGAACTCAGGGAGTCTGGCCCACAGAAGTTCCCCCACCCAATGGGTTCCTGCAATTATCATGGAAACCGGGTAACCCAATTTCCTCAACCTGCTTCTCACAGTAAAAAAAAAAAAAAAAAAATCCAAAGCTTTGCCCCAATGTTTAAACTCAGTGGCCCAGGTAGGAAAGAACTTTTAAAATACCGCAGAAAATTCCAGTGCCTCATTGAAAACAATGCTCCAAAAGTGAACTGGAAATTACATGCAGGACCTCAGAGAGTCTAGGGTTCCCTGCCAGTTTCCCAATGGGCCAACAGAACAAAGCCCTTGGCTTTCAAAAGGTCATTTTCTGTGGTCATATGGCTACGTCCCAGAATTCCCGCAACCCATGGAAAGTCCCTGTCTTCCTCTATACTAGGGAAGGGTTCTCCCAATGTGGCAACACCCTGAGAGAGCTCACAGGTTCCAGACCCACCTCTAACCCTTCACATCTATTATTTGGCTGGTCCACCTGGCACTTACTGAATGTTCTCCTGGACTTTGGGGACTCTCAGGCAGAACTGGAGTTGGAGGGCCATACCTCAGACCCTCAAGTGGAGCCTCACGATCTTTGTCTTAGCCTCTGTACTTAGCTCCATTACCTATTGGGACAATTTTCCTCATTTCCTGATGTGGCCTAGGGGAAGGGGAGTTATGGGGGAAGAGGCAGGGGTGTGCCTAACACACTACCCTCAAGTAAAAACTAAAATAGTTTTTCTTTAAATGAGACACAGCAGCCAATGGTCAGAGACATGTGTGACATGAACCATACATCCTGGACAACTTCTGACCATGCCAGGTGACAGGCGCTATTTCCTCCTCTGTGAACAGCAGAATAGGATGCCTTTTGAGACTGGGGGTGTAAAGTGTCCAGCCACAGTGGGTGTTCAAGAAATAGAAGTTATTGTGGAGACAGGAAGAAGCATTGAGAGGGATGACTTCTTAGGAAGGTGAGGAGCTGTTAAGCCACCAGAAACAGGTACTAAGGCCAGGCCTCCAGGGAGATCCTGTTTCCATCCAGCCTCACCTGGACAATGGGAACTTTTGTCAAAGGAAAGAGCTGGTCCATAGGATGATGCTAAAGCTGGGCTGGGTACCTTAAACGCCATCAGTTGGTGCCCTGTTTCATAGTTCGGGAAACCAAGGCCCAGGGTAGCTGGGGTGAAGGGGGACTAATGGAGTCAGGTGAGGACCAGCAGTTTATAGGTCTCCCGGTCCAACCAGCCCTATCAGGCTCCTGCACACAGAGGCTAGGCAGCAGCCAGCCCACACCCACACCCTCAGGCTCTTTGGGATTAAGATAGCACATGTCTGCCATGGGCCAGGACATATTTAGACATGCCCCCTGCCCACTCCCAGATTATGCCAGTTTACAATTCTCAATAAAGTCTGTCTTACATACCCCCATCACCCAATCCTGCAGGTCAGTCCTGTGAGGTTCAGCCAAAGATGTGCCAAACCATGGCAACGGGGGAAGGAAATAGGGTTAGTTTAAAAAACAGCGGGAAAGTGTCCTGACATGGGATTAGAATAAGGAATAAAGGCATTTCCATTGACTTGCCACATCTACCAAATCTGGTTTGCCAAGAAGCTTCTTAAACACTTGAGATACATTTAAAAAAAAAAAAAAAAAAAAAGGTTTACTTTGCTTCAGCTTTACAACAAAACCCAGGGTCAGTTGGGCCTGTAGCTTTGGGCTTGTAGTACAACAAAACTATTCAACTCAGGCACAGAGAGTTAAAAAAAAAAAAAAAAAAAAAAAAAAAGTGACACCCTTACACCTCCAAGGACCAGACCTCCCACCAGACCCCACCTGTGAAATACCTGTGAGTCTCAGAGCAGTTGTTACTGAGTTTAGGGCGAAGAGATGTCTTTTTAAAGACTTAGGTTTTTAGAATAAGTATATATCGCTTTTCTTTTTAAAAACATGAGGAAATTTCTGGCTAAGGTGTACATTTCCTTCATCTGCAAAGATGACCAAAACAGGGCAGGCAGTGACGGTGTAAGCCTTTAATCCCAGAACTTGGGAGGCAGAGGTAGGAGCTCTGTGAGTTCCTGGCCAGCCTGGTCTACAGAGGAAGTTCCAGGACAGCCAGGGCTACAGAGAAAACAAAACAAAAACAAAAAAGAGAAAGATAAACAAAACAAGCAACCTGTTCTCTCCATCAATGGACAAGCCCCAGAGAGCGGTCTCCTTGGTGCATGCCTCTTCTTCCCACAGGACTGACTTAAAATCATTCTTTCCCCCAAGCGTTCCAATGGCAGTGATGCCATCCCTAAGCCTGGGGAGGAGACTGCACAGACCTGAGCACCACCCTCCCCTACGCCCTGACCCTCCCCATCCCTTTTTGCTCCAGATTTGGATCACTAATGGGAGAACTCGCTGTTACAGCCAGGATAACATTAAACTCTGGGACCGCCTGCCTCTCTACCTTCCAGCATTGAGATCACCGCATTTTGGTTTACTCAAGCTCAGAGATCCACCTGCCTCTGCCTTCCAAGTGCTGGGATTAAAGGCGTGCACCATCACCATCATGTCTGGCTTGCATTTTGGTTTTGGGAGGGCAAGCTTAAGTGGGGACACTTTTCTAGAGCCCAAAGCACTAGGAGAAAGAAGCTGAGGCAGGGATGTAGCCGTTAGTTTAAGACCAGCCTTGGCTACATGAAGTGTACCAAACCAACCTACACAGCAAGACTGTCTCCTCAAAATACAAAGCAAATTTGTTTCTTCCCAGGTTCTTAGGCAGTTGTTAATGAAGACCTCACAGAAATGTTCTGGGTATCAGTGCAGACACAGGTAAGAGGTGACTATGGCAAGCCTGTGTACAACTAAAGGTATAGGCAATACATGTACAATGTTCAGATCCTGTGCTAACAGGCAGTGGAGTCATACAGCTGGGCAGATAATACCCCCCCACACACACACACATACACACACACACACACATACACACACATACAAACACATATACAAACACATATACACACATATACATACACACACCCACACACACACATACACACACACACACACAGCCCCGGGAGTCAGGTCTCCTGACTTTAAAAGAGTCATTAACTGTTTCAGTGTCTCTTTGGTTTTGATTGGTGATTTACACTGTCGGATGTTTTCCTTCCTGAGTCAGTGTCTCACTATAGAGCTCACACAGCCCAGACTTGCCCTGAACTCACAGCAGTATTCCTGCCTCGGTGATTCCGCACATGAGCTATCACATCATTTAAGTTCTTTTAAAAAATCAATTATATTTTATGTGTATAGGAATTCTGTCTGCATATATGTGTTCAGCACATGTGCGCCTGGTATCCACAGAGGTCCAAATTGGCCTAGAATTGGAGTTAGAGATGGTTATGGGTCTCCATTTTGAACATCAGTCCTCTGGATGGAAGTGCAGTCAGTGCTGTTAACTGCTAAGCCATCTTTTTGGCCCATTACAAAGTTTTTATAACTGTGATAATCACTGGACAGAATGGTTTTTTATCATGAACACCCAACTCCTAACACATGTGCATGTCACATGGTTATTACACCAACAACCCAGAGATGCCAAGTCTGGCAAGAAACCCACGTGGCAAACTGTGCTTCAGGCCTGCGAGCAGCCAAAGAATGGTCACTGGAGAGAGTACAGCAAGACCCTCTGCTCCAGGCCATTAGACTGCAGCCTCTAGCAGCATCTCTAACACGGTCTATATCATCTCAGGCAGGAGGAACATCCATTTCCACATACAAACGTGTACAGCCTATATTTGGGGCATGGGCACATCAACATAGGATATAGCTCTCCAAACCTGGCTCAGCTTCCATCCCATTCTGCACCTCTGACACCCCTCACTCTCTATTCCTGTCAGCCTGACTCTAGGCACTATCCTGGGAGCCAAGGAATAGACCTGGATAACCATCTCTGTACCAAAGTCAAGACCCTGATCCCTTCACCAACAGAAAACATGGACCTGACACTGTTCTCGGCTCCAACAAACCCACTTACTCCCAGAGGGGAACCTGAGCCTTACACACCTGGAGTAGCTTATACAGAACCTTTAATTACTGCCAGAAGTCTTGGCTCAAGGTCTGGGAGTTTCAGGTGATCACAGAGGGTCTAATAGACATCAGGTACATCCATTCTGGACGCTGGAATCTCTGTTCCCAACAGACTATTCTGGGGACAGCTGTCCATTTCGAGTTAAATTAGCCTGCATCTGTTCTGATGTAGCTCCTCCAGCTGTTATTTCACCAACAGCTTATCCAAAGGTGAATACCTAAGCAGAGATGCTAGGCCATTTCATCTAACTAGCAAAGGACTTAGGTCTGGACAGCAGAAGTGGAGGCCCAGGCTGTAGAGTCTCTACTGTAGCCTGGCTCTACTTCATCTTACCCAGAAGACCTTGGGCAACTGCACTTTTTAGTTCTCAGAGTTGTTGGGCCCCACCCTCCTTTTCCCCTCCTGGCTTCGCTCTACCATAGAGCTACATCCTCACTCAGCCTTAGGCGCAGTTTCTTTATCAGTAAAATTCACGGGCAACTAGATTTGGATTTCGAGCTCCTTCTGCTTCAAAGGCTTGATCCTGGGCGTCTCCCCGCTGCTATGAGACTTACAACACTCAAACCCGCAGGTAACAACACCAGCCCCAGAGGCAACCTCAGGCCCGGGCCTGTGCTCTGCTCCTCACACAAGAATTTCTCATTCCCTCGACACTATAGCAGAGCCAGGGGGACCAGATCAGGTCCTAGGTAACAGGGACCAAAATGCATGGTCAATACAGCTGTGAAACCCACGTGTACTGGCCCTTTAACACCTCGCTCCGTGCATATCCTGCCTGCGGCCCCCGAAGCAGGAAGGGACACTGAGGGCGCCCGGACGCGGTCAGAGGCCCAGGGCCGCTTCCTACGCTCCTTCCAAGCCCCAGTTCTGGGCTGGCCGCATTGCCGCCTCCCTGGCGCCTTCTCCTCGCCCCCGCGTCAGCCAAAGAGGCCGCGATCGCCGCCGAGGCTGCAGCCTAGAGTCTGGACCCGGGTACCCGGAGGGGTCCGCGGCAGCAGCCGTCAGGGGCGTGCGCAAGAAGAGCCTGGCTGCATCCGGGCTCTCCATGCTGCTGGCTACCCTAGATCAGTGACAGGCACTGGGCCGCATGTACCCTCCCCCGCCCTCGGCTCACCTGCTCGGCCGCAGCGCACGGTAGAGTTTACGCGGCTGGCAGAGCGCCTCAACAGGGTTAGCGCCGGCCCCGCCCACTATCCCGGTCCGCCCACGCCCCGGGCACGCCCCCTAGAGGGACCCACCCACTGCTCTGGCTCCTCCCATGTCCCATGCTCAGGGCGGTGCCAGGCTCCCCCTTGCACTTGGCACCTCCCGGGCTTTAAAGAGATAAGGCTGGGTGCAGAAGGTTCAGGCCTGCGCGGTGATTCGGGAGACCTCATAGCATACTGACATTGAAATTTGAAGTTGGGTAGTGCCTTTCCTTTCTTTAGGTGCCTGGCAGTGCCACGGGGACAGGGGCTGGGTATTTGCTTTGTAATTTCAGGGTCCTTGGCCACCCCTTCCCTGGCTTGCATGTACTTTAAAATGGAATCTAAATGAGGTCTAAAGCAATTTAATGTTCTCCTGATTGATTTTCTAGAGTGCTTCAGAGACTTGGGGAGCTCTGGATAAATGTGGACCGAGATAAAATTGTATTGAGACCCGAGAATCTGCCCGGTTGGGGTTGCTGTGATCACTGGATCTGGAGACGGTGGAATGATTTGAAATTGTCAACAATTTGTCATAGTTGTCAGCTTCTCAGTACCTTTATTGTGAAATTCACATGACATTTAATAGTCATTATAAGGCACACAACATGTCATGTAGCTCAAGAGTGCTTGCCTAGCACCACGCAGGAATCCCTGGGTTGAGTCCTTAGTATCATGCATGCTCTTGTGTAATCACTAAGAGTCTAATGTCATCCTTAGCTAATAGCTAGTTTGAGGCTAGCCTGGGATACATTAGACCTTGCTTTAAAAAAAAAAAAAAAAAAAAAAAAAAAAAAGAGCAGCCAGGCAGTGGAGCGCAACATTAATCCCAGCGTAACCAGAGCTACACAGAGAAACTTGTCCGTCTAGAAAAACAAAACAAAACAAAAAAAGTGGTCATTTTAATTCAAGGTATTTAGTGAGTTCAGTGTGTGCAGAGCTGGCTTGCATGATTGCAGAACAGTCATCACTCAAAAAATAAAAGGCAGTTGTACACATTGAGAAGTTTCTTTCCACCCCGCTCCCTGACCCTGCTAGCCACCACCAGCCTACTTCTGCCTCGGTAGGTTTAGCTCAGTGTATTGATTTTTTAAAAAAACAATTGAGAAAACCAGTTCAACCTGGCAGACAGCATAGAATCATGGAACCTAGCTCTGAAATCTTCCTCTTCCTCCTGGCTATTGAAGTTCCTAACTTTCTGGGCCTCGGTTTATGCATGTGCAATAGAAGGATAGCCTTCAGAGGAACCCAGAGCAAATTACAGAGAAATAGGGGTACAGGGGTGGTGCCGGCACTCAACAGATGGTAACTGTTTTCCTTATCTACTTGAGGTTTGGGCTTCACCTGTTCTGTCTGGTATTGAAATGATATAGAGCTCTTCCCACATCTACTGCCCCACCCCTCCCACCATCCTCCTCTACTCTGCCCTGCACAGGGGGCTCTTATCAGGGGCAGCAACAGTGCCGTCTGGAAGTTGTGGCCAGAAGTTCTGGACCTGGGGCCTGCCCACCACATTTGAAAGAGCCCAGTTATGCTTTGATAATGGCTGCTCCATGGAACAGGACTCACAGCGGACACATAAAGACCACTGTCTCAGTCTGTTCAGGCTGCTATAATGAACCATCAGAGATAGGAAACTTATAACAATAGAAATGAATGTTCACTGTTCTGGAGGCTGAGCAACCCAAGATTAAGACCTTGGCAGGCTTACTGTCTGGTGAGGATTTGTGTTCTAGTTTATAAGTAGTACTGTATATGGTGTCCCCTATGATCTAAACTGCCTATTGCAGTGTAGCTTCACCTATGATCTGGGCCATACATTTAACATCTTGTGGTTCTGGGCAACATTTCCTTTGTTGAACTTTTATAAAAGGTTTAGTTAGGATTTATATTTCCTTTATTCATGCAACAGTGACAAGTACTTTAAAAATTACCTGTTTTCTTCTTTAAAAAATTAGACTTTGTAAAAAGAATTAAAATACAAAAAATAAGTAGGAGAAAAGGCACCTGTTTATCTTTTTGCTCCATCTTTTTGTCTAGTGCCTCTTCTGACTAATTTTCTTTTTCTTTTGAGATTTCTGTAGGGGTCTCATTATGTTGCCAAGGCTGGTTTTGAATTCTTGACCCTCTAGCCTTAGCCTCTCATTGTGAGAATGTTATTAAATAGGGATTTGGAAGAAATGTTTGATGTTGGAAGCCTTGCTTCTCATGAGAAGTAAAAGAATAGATGAGTAAATGGGTCCTAGGAGCAGTGGACATTGTATTACCTGAAGTCCTTGCTTTTTATTCATACAGAGCCACATTCTGTAAGAATAGACTGAGTAGGATGGCTCCAAAGAAAGCCACACTGCCAGGAACCCCAGCCTTGAGAACGACATTGGCCATGTCTTCCTAGGTACCATCAGCCATGAAGGTAGATAGTCTAAAGCAAGTCTTTACGTGCTAGGGTATGATGGCAAATCTTGGTTGTCCACTTCATTGCCTTGAGGGATACCTAGGAAATCTGCAAAGCATACTTCTGAGATGTACCTTCCAGGTTTCCAGAGATGATTGCCCCGTGGGCCATCAGACTGGATGGGAAAGAACTGTGAGATAGTTTAGGGGTCTGAAAGGAATGGAAAGGTAAAACGGGGTCATGCTCATGCATATGCATGCTCCCCGCTTCTTGAACATACAGCATGGTTTTCACTGCAGTACCTGACAGAATCTGACTCTTCAGCCTTTGGATGTGGACTTGTACTAGCTACTCATTAGTGGTTTCCAGTCCTTGGACTGGGGCTGCATCATTGGTCCTCCCTGTTCTGTGATGTGGGAATGCGTTTATGTATGCTGTGAATCTCAATCTTTAAATAAAGGAGCTGTTTTGGGCCATGGCAGGCACCATAGAAGAAGTAGGAGGAGAAATCAGAGCTTAGGTAGGAGAAGCAGGGCGGAGTCAGAGACAGATCGAGCCAGCCGCCCAAGGAGCAACATGTAAGGTGCACGGGTGAGCCACACGGGCCACATGGCCAACAGATTAATAGAAATGGGTTGATTTAAGATATAAGAGCTAGCTAGCAATGTGCCTGAGCCATAGGCCAAACAGCATGAAGTTAATATAAGCGTCTGAGTCATTTCTGGGGACCCGGGTGGCTGGGCGGCTAAGTGGTCTCGGGCGGCAGGTCTGTGGGTCTCTGGACCTCTGGCCGCCCGGGACCCAAGAACCCACTACAACAGATGGCGCCCAACGTGGGGCGATTATCCACTTAATGCCTGAGAAAGTTTAAAAAGGGTTTTAGCAGAAACTGAGCAAAGGCAGCTTCCAAATTGAGTATATGAAGCGGGTCTTTGTACAAAGAAAGCGTGGCATCCGGGTCACATTCAAAATGGCGCCAGCGGCGGGCTGGCGGCAGGCAGTGTAAGCTGCAATCAGGCAGGTTCCTGAAAACTGACAGAAGACTCAGTAGCATGTGATTGATTTTAGATTTCTGCTTATTTTGAACAAAAAAGAAACAAAGACAGTTTCTTAGTAGCAATATTTTCCGGGGTCTGCTCTGTTTGCTGGCCACAAACAGACGTGGTCCCTTACTGACTCAGCGGTATCCACAAAAATTATGTTGCAAGAGAGTGAGAGTATTTTAAAAAGCTCTTCTAGTTAGAAGACGATTAAGGATTCACAATAAAACAGATTCAGATGGAAAAAAAAAACCTGTAAATGGGTTAAAATGTGTGTAAAAGGTACATAGGCTTCAGAGAGAAAAGAAAGAGGTTAGAAAAAATCTTTAAAGAGAGAAATAGAATAATAAAAATATAATAAGCCACGTAAAGATGAAAAATAGACACAAAATCTGGATTTTGGTTGTTATTGTGTTTTCTTTTAATTTTTTAACTGTTAATGAGCTAATTACAGAAAGACAATGGATTGCAAATGCAAAGGCTACTAAGTTAAACAAGAATATATGTTTTAAAGTTATTTTGATTTTGAAATTTGTGCCTAAAGATTTATTGCTTTGGAAGAGTTCTGCTTTTGTTTCCACAGAAGATGAGAACCTGTGGATTGCTTCCAGGCAAATATGGTTTCATCAACCAAGACCCCCTGAAAAAACCTGATGAGAAGAGATGGCCATATCAGCTTCAGAGCTGCAGACTGATTCAGCCTCAACAACCGTGAGACTTACAACGCCCCTTAATCAGCAGGAAGTAGTAACAGAAAACAACGCCCAAATTCCCCAAATATTGTTTCTAGATGTTTGTTTTCATTATAAATGGTTAATGTCATAGTTAATCTCTTTCTAAGAAGAAAAAGGGGATATGGTATATAAATGATTTTTTAAAAATTAGATTATTGAATTTACTTAGATCAGGAAATCAGCTGTTAATCTCAAAATGCTTTACATTGGTATAGATTTTGGTTTATTGATACAAATTTAAGGTCAATTTTGTTATGCTGTATGTGTTTTTCTATTCTTGTTTAAGGTATGATGTTCATGTAACTGTTTTAAAATTATAGTGTATAATTAAGAAATGAAGGTTAATAGTCACTTTTGATAATCAAACTTATAGTTAGGTTAGTTAGGATTTTTAGGTATACAAAGATATATTTCAATTAGGTAGGTAATCTTCAAATACTTCTAAGACCTGCAGAATATGGCATTTAAAATGTTTTAAGAGCTTAGACTTTTCTGGACAGTGAGACAGGTCTGCTCCTGGCAGCACTAATTTACTTCAACAGGAAAATGGGCATCGAAGAAACTCCATATGGAGTCTACTCTCTTTGTGGCAATGGTTAGCCACTGGATAAGGACTTGTTCTTATATTGACTGCTTGACAGTATGCTGTTTAAACTAGACATGCAGGTTCCATAAGAAGATAACCTCTGAACTTTGGCAGAACAAGCTGAGATGGTCATTCAGGTTCCTGCTTTACAGAGAAAACTGTCAGACTTTCTTCAGGACTCAAGGAGAAGCAACGGATGAACTGTGCCAGAATGGGCAGAGCAGATTTCCTGCTTCACTGAAATGAAAAGAGACTTTGGGCCTGTAGGCTGAAGATGGATGCCCCAACTTTATAAAGGAACTTTGGGTGACTGTCCAGGCAGATAGGCATCATCTCTGTCTTTTCTAGATTTTAGAAGTTGCTTGCACTTCTGGTTTACTTGGGTAAATATATCCTTCTGTGGTCTTCGATGTAGTTGAAGATTAGATAGTTATATGTACAGTTTTTCTTAGTCATTTGAAAGGTATATTAGATATGAAACTTTAGATTCATAAAGATAAGGTAGATGATAGAATATTTTCTTTAATTTTGCTAAATGCAAATAGACTAGATATTGTAACTGTAATTTTTGCTTGATAGCTATTTTGTTATATGTAATTTTGCTATGTTAAAATTGAAACCTTCCTTTTTGATTAGAGAGAAAGGGGGAAGTGATGTGGGAATGCGTTTATGTATGCTGTGAATCTCAATCTTTAAATAAAGGAGCTGTTTTGGGCCATGGCAGGCACCATAGAAGAAGTAGGAGGAGAAATCAGAGCTTAGGTAGGAGAAGCAGGGCGGAGTCAGAGACAGATCGAGCCAGCCGCCCAAGGAGCAACATGTAAGGAGCACGGGTGAGCCACACGGGCCACGTGGCCAACAGATTAATAGAAATGGGTTGATTTAAGATATAAGAGCTAGCTAGCAATGTGCCTGAGCCATAGGCCAAACAGCATGAAGTTAATATAAGCGTCTGAGTCATTTCTGGGGACCCGGGCGGCTAGGCGGCTAAGTGGTCTCGGGCGGCAGGTCTGTGGGTCTCTGGACCTCTGGCCGCCCGGGACCCAAGAACCCACTACAACAGTTCTGAGGCAATTTTCTCAACCTTCCTCACGCTGTGACCCTTTAATACACTTCCTCATGCTATGGTGACCCCCCAACCATAAAAATTTTTGTTGCTACTTCACAACACAATTTTTCTACTGTTATGAATCATAATGTGAATATCTGATATGCAACCCCAAAGAGGTGGAGACTCACAGGAGGGTCTTGATAGTCCAGTATGTCCCTACTTTGTAGCTACTGACTGGAAGATGGGCACCACATCAGCACCCCTGAATCAGTATAAAGCTATATCACTGACATTTGGAATCTTACTGGGAGCCTCTGCTTTTGTAAGGGCCGAGAAACTTGCCACATAAAGGAGGACTCCAAGAGACGTACTCTCATGCAACAAGCAAGGGGATTTTATTCACCAAGCATGCATGGGGCTCACTGAACACGCAGGAACAGAGAGCCCCGAACCGAAATTGAGCAGGGTTTTTATAGGGTGTAGGGAACAAAGAAGTTCAAGCATAGGTCATGGGTGTTGCAAGAAGCAGATAAGCAGATGTTCTGTCAATGTATATTTTGCAGTTCTTCTGAGAACTGGGTGGGCAGTACATTTCCTGGAACTTTAAGCGCACTTAGAAGGGGGTGGTGAACAGCCATACAGAGTTTTCCTATACATTCCCCACTTCTTGTGAAAATCTCTAATTCTAGAGATTGTCTAGTTCATTTAGGACTGAATATTGTTGTCTAACAAGCATTAGCTTGACATTTCCAATTTGCCCCTGCAAAAAGTTTACTACTCTATTTAAAACACATGGTCCTATAGTTATTACTAAAAGCAACACAGTCAATGGCCCAGCCAAAGCAGACAGCAGTCTAGTAAGCCAAGGAGACTTAATAAACCAAGATTCAAACCATCCTTGTTGTGCCTCCTGTTCCTTCTGTCTCTCACGGAGGTGCTCTCTAAGCTTGGTCATCGATTCTTTAACTATTCCTGAATGGTCTGCACAAAAGCAACATTCTTCTCTTAAGGCGGCACATAGACTTCCTTCTTTCATGAATAATAAATCTAGCCCTCGCCTGTTTTGTAGCACCACTTCTGACAAGGAGGTTAAAGAGTCCTGCGCGGCTGTCACTGAGGTTTCTATGGCTTTTAAGTCTCAGTCGATAGCAGCCTGTAGCAGAGCTACCTGCTGTGACCTTTGTACTATCGCCATGGCCCCAGTTCCAACTCCAGCCATAAGTATGGCTAAGGTTAACAATATAGGCTCTCTTTGAAGTCTAGTTTTATCTTTTATTTTGTTCTCAGATTCTTCTCCCTGGTGATATACCACTCGGGGAAATACTTTTACCATGACACAAAAATGATCCAAGTTATTGAATACCTGGGTGGAAACACAAGGGGTAAGTCCGGTATTGCATGTCCATCGGGTCCCTTGAGGTGGGGTTAGGTACTGAGTGCCTCCTGTGGAGTTTACAGCGAAGACTTGTGAGCACAGATTCTGTTTGATTGAGTCTGGGGGATTTCCAAGGCATGTCCCTTGTCCAGAAGCCTTGGGGAGAGTAAGTCTGTGATTTCCACTCCAGTCACAAAAGAGCTAGGGGTTACGGTATAAGTCTAATTAACTGCTACTCCTTGTTGTGGGATTCGGGTGTCAGCTGGTGGGGTCCAGGGAAGCTTATCCAGGGTCCTGGGCTCCTGGAGGGGGTGTGGCCAACCCCATTGATAAGGGGCTGCCGGGACGCTGAGAGGCTCTCTTCCTGGTTCCTGACTGCTGGAGGGAGGCTCACGTCGTCCGTCCATCTGCAGACTCCGGTCCCTGTTCAGGTGCTATTGTAATCTGTTGCCTGTACCGTAAGTGTTGGTTTATATTCTAATAAATATCTATCTGGTATTGGTGTCCTTGTGGGTAAACTCCGCCTACAACTCCTTTATAATATGGCAGGGAGGCCATCAAACAAAGCCAGAAAGATTGGGTCAGGGCACTCTGGGTATGGTTAAGGACTGAGTATGCTCCCAAGATAAGGTTATATAAATTATTCATATCAGGAGTCTAAGGAGCTGGGACAGGTGTTAAGTTGGGGCTGTCTCTTTGGGCAGAAGGCACCAGGGTAGTCCCTGAGACCTGAGTAGGGGGCTGAGGCTTAACAGGGGGTTGGGGATTGCTTGGTCTGAGTACAGGGTTTGGTCCTATTGCAACAGATGGTTTTGCAAATAGTTCTTGCAGTTTTAAAATAAACAATATGCCTGAATCACTATCGGTTGAACGATAGAATTTTAAACCCCAACTTTTATCTATCTCCCACCCGGAGGCCTTCTCGCCTAGGCTGGTAAAACTTATTTTGCCTGTTTGGTCCCCCTGTACTTTGGTAACCTTAATCAAGTCCGGGGGTCCTCCGGCCATCCACTGACTCCCTGTATAGGAAGTCTCACATCCCCAACTGGCGCAATAATAGCTTCCTGGCCCCCCACACTTGCAGGTTTGTCTTCCTCCTGGGCATATATACCAAGTATGGAAACTACACTCTGGGTAAGAGTCCTGCTTAGTCGGACTTGTTCGGGCCCAGGATCCTTCAGCTAGTTTGCACAGACCAAAAGTTAGGTTTGGAAATCAAGGTATTTTGGGTCCAGTCTGAGAGGCTAAAACGAGGGTTGCCCCTGTTTCTGGATTGGAAATTGTCCAGGTACGGTCAAGTGGCAAATGAGGGTTACTTTTCCCCAGGAGGAGGGAGGCCCCCAGCCACATGACGAATCCGTTACTTGAGAGGATTATCAGTCTTTTCCTGTTTCCATTGGGACTCTGGGGGTGAGGGTGCTGGCTTGAGGTGAGATGCATGGATCCAAGATGCGATGCCATTGACCGTGACTTCAGTGGGGGTAGTTAAGAGTACTGGATATGGTCCTTTCCAACAAGGTTTGAGGGTCTGTACTTGGTGGCGATGAACATAGACGAAGTCTCCCACTGGATATCGATGTGGAGTTCCTCTGTCCTCTGGTTAATAGGAGGGGGAGAGTTGTTGCCACAAGAACCTCTGGGCTTTTTCTAAAGCCTGCAGTCTGTCAAGCAAGGGGGTGTGAAAGGAGTCATTAACTTCTAGAATAGGGGACAAGTCTCTTACTGGAGGGGGTATCCCATACAAAACTTCATAAGGGGTCAGGTTACACATAAGAGAGGAGGGGATATTTCTGGCTCTAAATAGAGCGTAAGGTAGGAGCATGGTCCAATCTTTTAAGCCAGTCTCTATAGCCAATTTGGTTAGAGTCTCTTTTATTGTTCTATTCATTCTTTCTACCTGTCCTGAACTTTAGGGTCTGTATGCACAATGTAACTTCCAATCAATCCCCAATATCATGGCTGCACCCTGACTTACCTGGGTTACAAACGCCGGTCCATTATCAGACCCTATTACCTTTGGCAGACCAAACCAAGGAAAAATTTCTTCCATGATCTTGATTATGACCTGGGCTGTCGCTCTTTTAGTGGGGAAGGCTTCTACCCAACCTGAAAAAACATCTACAAAGACTAACAAATACTTAAGTCCATACCTTGCAGGTTTTACTTCAGCAAAATTGACTTCCCAAAATTGCCCAGGCCGGGTCCCCCTTAATCTTTTTCCTTCAGGTATTTTGGAGGGATAGGCATTTACAGTTTGGCACACCCAGCATTCTTTGTCATGCAATCTGCTAGTTCTCTTAGAGGTTGACAAAGGATATAGTTCGTCCGATCTTACAAGAGCTGCCGTAATTTCTTTGCCCCCAAGTGGGTGAACTGATGAACCTGCTGTAAGTAGGTTAGGGCTTCTTATTCCCCCAGTGATGGAACACCAGGTGGCATTTGGGGAAGTGGTTGGCATTCTTTGATTACTAGGGACAATTCTTTCGGACCCCTCAATGCCGCTGCTTTTGCCTCTTTGTCTGCTCGTCTGTTACCCAGTGCTACTAGGTCTTAGCCTTTCTGGTGGCTTGCACAGTGGACAATGGCTAGTTCTTTGGGAAGCATAGCTGCAGCCAAAAGTCTTAGGATCTCTTCTTTGTGTCTGATTTCCTTGCCAGCTGAGGTTAGCAGTCCCCTTTGTTGGTAAATGGCCCCATGAACATGGGCTGTGGCAAAAGCATAACGGCTATCAGCATAGATAGTTGCCCGTTTCCCCTTTGCTAGCTCTAAGGCCTTAATGAAGGCTATTAGTTCAGCCTTCTGAGAAGATGTTCCTTCTAGAAGCCCAGAGGACCAGATGACTTTAGTCCCATTAACTGTTGCTCCCACTTGTCTCTTACCGTTCTGGAGGAAGCTACTCCCGTCTGAAAACCAGATTACCTCAGAGTTGGGTAGCGGCTGGCCTCTCAAATTCTTGCGGATTCCGGTCTCCTCTGCTAAGATCTCCTGGCAAGTGTGTAGCACAGATCCCATGGCCTCATCCTGGAGCAGAGTAGCAGGGTTTAAGGCTGAAGGGGGCCCATAGGTCACCCTATCTTTGTCTAGAAGAATGCTCTGATAGTGGGTAATTCTGGAGTTAGACAGCCACCTATTTGGAGGCTGGAAGATCACACTCTCTAATGTATGAGGGGCCACAATAGTCAAATTTTGTCCTAGAGTAAGCTTGTCCGCATCCTTGGCCAGAGGGGCAGCCGCTGCAATTGCTTTTAGACAGCGTGGCCATCTGCTAGCAACTGAATCCAGTTGTTTGGACTAGTAAGCCACTCCCTTTTCCAGGGGCCCAGGGTTTGCGTCAATACTCCTCGAGCCACGCCCTTCCTTTCCTCTACATAGAGTGTGAACGGTTTGTCCACATCGGGGAGAGCTAAGGTTGGGGCCGACAGAAGTGTCCTTTTAATGTTATCAAAGGTTTCCTGCTGTTCTGATTCCCACCAAAAGACAGTGTCTCCCTTGAGTAGGGGATAAAGTGGGGCAGCCAGGGATGCGAATCCAGGGATCCACAACCGACAAAACCCCGCTGTTCCCAAGAACTCGTGTAGCTGCTTTTGACTTGTGGGCAGAGGTATCTGGGTCACAGTTTTCTTTCTAGCCTCCATGAGCTATTGCTTCCCACTCTTGAGAGTGTATCCTAGGAAAGTCACCTCTTTCTTACAAATTTAGGCTTTCTTTGCTGAAGCTTGGTACCCCAATTTGTCCAATTCATTCAATAGCTCTCGGGTTCCATATTCACCGTCCTCTTTGGTGTCTATTGCTAACAATAAATCATCCACATACTGTAGCAGAGTAACTTCAGGATGTTGAGTCCTAAAGGAACTTAAGTCTTTATGGAGAGCTTCATCGAAGATAGTGGGGGAGTCCTTGAGCCCTTGGGGCAGGCGTGTCCAAGTTAGCTGACTGGAAGACCCTATCTCAGGGTCCACCCATTCAAAAGCGAACAAAGGTTGACTATCTTTATGCAAAGGCAGACAAAAGAAAGCATCCTTAAATCAAGTACAGTATACCAAGTTCTTTCAGGGTTGAGAGTACTGAGCAAGTTATAAGGATTTGGAACAGTAGGATGTATATCCTGCACTCTGCTATTGATTTCCCACAGATCTTGTACTGGTCTATAGTCCCCAGTCCCTGGCTTCTTGACGGGTAACAAGGGAGTATTCCAGGCAGACTGGCAGGGCTTCAGTACCCCTAAATTAAGGAGTTTCTGTATATGGGGTCTAATTCCCTCTTGAGCTTCTTTGCTCATATAATATTGTTTAACCTGGACTGGAGAAGCAGAGGGCTTTAAGGTCACTACCACTGGGGGCTGATTTACTGCCAGTCCTAGCCCAGCAACCTCTGCCCAGGAGTCAGGGAACGGAACTCTTCAAGCCATGTTTGAGGGGTAGATTCTCAGGGTTGCTCTGACTTTGCCTATAGCTGGTATTCTTCCACTGACAAGGTGAGGGCAGTACCACAGGTTGGCTCACCAACGGGTTTAAGAATTCCACTTCTGGTCCCTTAGGATTGAATGTGATCCTTGCCCTTAACTTGGTCAGTAATCTCTCCCCACTAGGGGAGCGGGACACTCAGAAATAACTAGGAAGGAATGCTGGACTTTTCCCTTCCCCAAGTCCATAGTTCTTTTTGTGGTCCAGGCGCAGTATCGGCTACCATTGACTGCCCGGACTAAGGACCTTTTACTAGAAAGCGGTCCTAGTGAAGCCTGAAGGGCAGAGTACACCACTCCTGTATCTACTTCAAAGTTAATTGGCGTCCCCTCCACAGAACACAAAAGATACAGTTTTTTACTGGCTTAAAATTACCAAGTCTCTGAGGTCTGATAATAAGATTACCGAGTCAGAGTCAATCAAATAGGACACATCCAAGCATCCCCGGAGGTCCTCCCCCTCTGAGGCGTCTCTCAGAGTTGTGGCCTGCAACTGCTGGACACATCTGTCAGTTGCATTCGGAGAGAGCTCACGCATCTCCTTGACAGCCACAGCCACAGCCAGTCTGAAATACCTTAGGTGATCGCACTCTGGAGAGAATACGGCCTTACTTACCCCAGGAGAAGACTGTTGGAGCCTCCCACACGGAAAGAGATCTCGGTGGGACCCCCAAATGTAAGAGCCGAGAAACTTGCCACATAAAGGAGGACTCCAAGAGACATACTCTCATGCAACAAGCAAGGGGATTTTATTCACCAAGCATGCATGGGCTCACTGAACATGCAGGAACAGAGAGCCCCGAACCGAAATTGAGCAGGGTTTTTATAGGGTGTAGGGAACAAAGACGTTCAAGCATAGGTCATGGGTGTTGCAAGAAGCAGATAAGCAGATGTTCTGTCAACGTATATTTTGCAATTTTTCTGAGAACTAGGTGGGCAGTACATTTCCTGGAACTTTCAGTGCACTCTTTGTTTATCAGAAGGGGGTGGTGAACCGCCATACAGAGGTCAACAAATTTTCCTTTACACTTTGAGAAGGCACTGGATAAGAGCCAGTTCCCTAATAATTCCCTTGCCCATAGTAGGTGTATTGCAATAAGCAGTGCCTCAATTGCTGACTTTGGGCAGAACTCCTTCAATGCTTCTGTTGTAGGCTTAAAAATTATCCTTGTGCCAATAAATAAAAAAGTCTTAGAATCACAATGGCCGCATCCCTCCAGCTAATCATTGCTGGCCTGGACACCCTGACTACCACCTGGTCAGTCCACCGTTATGGGCTCAATGTATTGCAAATCCTCCATATCAGGTAAACTCTCTATGGTGGTGGGGCCACAGCTCCTGCCAAGGATATTATGCAGGCAACCTATTTTAATGGGACTGCTTCTTGGAATTCAAGTATGGGGTTTGAAAACTCTCTGTCCCTTCCCTTATTTTTTGTGGTGACAAATGCTACTAATGTGTCTAGCAGTCTGAATTGTTCTAGAGAATCCTGTTTCCTGACTGCAGGAAAAATGAGACATTCATGTTGCTGGTTTGATCAGTTCATCCTGGTTCATTCTAAAAGAGATCATTGCAGCTGTTGTTACTGCCATTGTGGCTGCCTCTGTTGGGTGAGGGAGGCAGCATTGGGGATTGCCCTTAGTCATTCTGTAGCCACTGCAGCCACATTTGATTTATTGTCAGGAAGAATAGCCAATGCTTTAGAGACACAGAATAATATGAATGAGCATATTAGAGAAGGTATTTTACAGCTTAACCTGCAGATTTCCTTGTTGCAAAAGCAGGTAGATTTGTTTTGGGAATTATCTACAGTACCTGTCTAGAGAGATCATTGCAGTGAATGAGACCAGAGTGCCAATCAATTAGTTACAGGTATATATTAGGGCATAGAGATGATTAGGAAGTGGGCAGGATCAATGCTGTGAGGAGTATGGCTTCTCATCAGGTTCCTAGAAGACAAGCCAAATTGGCCCAGGTCAATATTGGTTACAAAAAAAAAATGTGCTTTGTGCTATTGCCCAAAATCCAGCACCTAGTGAGGTATGAATTAACTTGCTAAATCGGCTAGTGAGCCAATGACGGGTAAGGTATGGGGGATTGTAATCAACCTAAGACAGGGGTTCTGCCCTATGCTGTAGAATTTTCTGATGGTGGGTAAGATGCAATCTGACTTCTGTGCCACATAAGACAGGTCTAGTATAGATGTCCTTTTTGTATAAAAGGAAGGGGGATCTGTGGAGGTTGGCTCCAGGGCTTAGCACTATTTAGTGGCCTGCAGTGTTTACTGGAGCCAGTTGATCTGTTTCTATTATCGGAACATTGTCCAAGCAGGGGCTGCAATTAGGGAATCAGGAAGTTAGCAGAGAACAAAGAAGACCAGGTGTTGCTTGTGAGCTGCTAAGGTTCCTAAAGGTGCAAAAGGCAATTGCTATATGTAAGACTTCCCCTAAGCTTCAATAAAAGCATTCTTTATTCAAGAGTGACCGCGTCTTTGTGTCTTTCTCAATCTCCAGGCCCTTGCTCGATGTGTGGCTCACTCAGGTGATGCGAGTGTCACATAAAACACCTGTGTCACTCATGATGGTCTCACATCAAAATGAGAGGTGAGGGTGAGTATTCCAGTGTGTCCCTCAAGAGCATGTCCCCAGTGACCAAACTTCCTCTTATGAGACCTCACTTCTATTCAAAACACTTTGGTATCAACTGTGTGTGGCATTTTCCATACTAGCAGTCAATTATCTGACCATCTAGACACTAACAATTTTGATATTCTATACCTGAATTCAATTTTAACACTAACTCCCTGGAATTAGTGCAGATCCCACAAATTTAGTGCTTGGTCCCTTTAGATGTACCCCCTCTTTCACAGATAATTTCAAGACTGATAGTCCCACCTCTTGGGTACAAATTTGGGGATGTGCAGGTAATAGTGGTTGGGTATAGGAGGAGCAAGTTGGTCAACCCTTTACAATGTCCTTGGCCTGGTGTCAAGTAATAGGAAAACTCTTTTTTAATCCTTTGTTCCTAACATGGTGTTTCTTATGAAATTGCGAGGCCTCCTGCATGTTTTCTATTAATAACCAATCAATCTCATAATTACATTGTGCTAGATTACATTACGTTGTGCTGGTAGATCCATGTGAAATACATCTATATGATGAATTCTATTTCTAATAATATTCTGTAGTTGTATAAACACTGAGGTTAATTCTGTATTATCAGGAATAAAACCAGAAGTTTTAATATGTAAAACAACTTTTTATGCATACTGAGAGTCAGTTACTATTTTAAGAGGTTCTGTAAAGTCCATTAATACCATAATAGTAGCGTATAATTCTGACTTCTGAAAAGAATTATAAGGACTTTGAACCACCTTACCTAAATTTTCTGATTTGTAACCTGCTTTTCCTGATTTGTTTGCATCAGTATAAAATGTAGGAGCTCCAGAAATTGGTTTATCCCATACAACATGAGGGAAAATCCGATGAGTTTCCTATATAAATTGAATCCTCTTTCTTTGAGGATATTTGTTATTAATTTCTCCCCCCAAAATACTGCAGGCTCTTTGACAAGGTTCAATGTCTGCCCACAATCAATCAATTTCCTCATAAGTTAAAGATACAACAAATTATGCTAGGTCCTTTCCTGTCAATTCATGAAATCTTAATTTCCCTTTAAAAATCAAAGCAGGAATCTTTTTCATATATGTTTTTTATTTTTTACTTGGCCTATGTGTCAGAAATACCTATTCTGATACAATATGTTCCCCATTGCATTATAACTGCTGTAGGAGAATGCTTAGAGAGTAAAATAACATAACCAAGGTATAGATCCACACAATTCACATGGGCATCTCGTAATTTCTTTTCCACTAAAGCCAGTTCTCTCTCAGCTTCATCAGAAAATTCTCTTGGCCTATTTAAGTCCTTATTACCATCTAAGATTTTGAACAAATTAACTAGTTCATGATTTTTTTTTTTATCCAAGTAATGGGTCATATATGAGAAATATCTCCTGGCAGTCTTTGGAAATTGTTAAGAGTTCTCAATCTATTTCTCCCAAGTTGTACCTTTTGGGGTCTTAATTTTCTTAGACCTATTTTATATCCTAAACAATTAATAGAATTTCCTTTTTGTATTTTTTCAGGAGCAGTTTGTAATTCCAAATCGGGCAATTTTTTTTAATTCTTTAAACATTCTTTTTAATGTATCTATATTTGAGTCTATAAAGAAGATATCATCCATGTAATGGTAAGTGATAGATTTTTGGAATTGTTTGAGTATCACTTCTAATGGCTCTTGTACAAAATATTGGCTCAAGGCAGGGCTATTTAATAGTCCTTGTGGGAGAACCCTCCATTGATATCTCTTTACAGGCTGAGAATTATTAGAAGTGGGCACTGTAAAGGCAAATTTTTCCTTGTCTTGCTCTTGTAGAGGTATTATAAAGAAACAGTCTTTTAAGTCAATAACTATAATATGCCATCTCTTAGGTAACAGGTGAGACAGTAGCACATCATTTGTTTAGAACCCATATAGGCTTATTTATCAACCATTTTAGAGTTAATGCTCTGGGTGTCTCTACAGGGTCAGCAGCTGTTGTTCTTTGTTTTTGTACAACATGAATGGCTAGTGACTGTTTTTTTAAAATAATACCTTAAAATATTATTGTCAGAAATATAATTTGGTCTATGGTTCATCTGAGTCTGAAGAGATTTTAATCTGGGTATTCCATTGTTGTAGAAGATCACAACCCCACAGCCTCACTGCTATATTAGCTATGTATGGCTTCAGCCTTCCTCTCTGTCCTTCTGGTCCTACGCATTCAAGCCATCTTACACCTTGTTTTACCTGAGATATGGTTCCAAGCCCTAGAAATTGAACATCTACCTTTGTTAGAGACCATTTTGGATGCCATGATTATGAGGTTATAATAGAAGTATTGTGTCCATGTTCACTAAACCTTAGATAAAAATATTATCTATTTGTATTTATAGTTTGGCCTTTGTTTATAGAAGTCTGACAGAATATTCATTGTGTGTTTCTTTTCTTGGAAATTTTGATACTTCCTTTAAAATTCTTCTATTCTCTAATTCCATATTTTTTTTTACATTAGGCCCTAGATTTTCTAATTGTCCTGAGGAAACTGTTTCCACTATGGCTGGATATGATTGAACCACCTTTGATTTTGAGACCTGTGATTTAGAGGCCTTTTGTGAGCGGCCCCAAGAGGTGTTTCCCAATGGTCAAGGATTGCCTTGTTTGTCCCTTGTAAGTCTACATTAATTGGTCAAATGTTGGCCTTTGCCACATCTTCTACATAATCCAGAAGGTAGTGACCTTCTGTTTGGGTCATTCTTAGGAGGGACATTAGTTATAGGAGTTTCCTGTGTGCAGTTCCTTCTTATAAAGGCTGATTTCCCACAATAAAAGCATTTGGTACCTTGATTCCTTATCATAACATTAGAAATGGCTTGGCCTACCCAATTTTCTTCATCACAGCTGAGACGCTCAGCATTGATTGCATATTGAATTCATTCCTCTAGGGGTACTGATCTAAGTTTTAGATGCATACGCATCCATTTACATTCCAAATTAGCATGGACAAAAGCCAAAGAGAGAATTAATTGATTTCTAACTTCTGGATCTGATACTGCTCTATGTATTGATTTGATTAATCTCTGCAGAAAGTCAATATAAGGTTCTTTTAAGTTTTGCCTAACTTTAGTATATGACTCCACTTTCTGTCCTGGGTCTAGAATTTTTTTCCCAAGCATTCAAAACAGCAGTATGACATAACATTAATGTATGTTCATTAAAAGTAGACTGAACCTTCACATCAGCAAATTGACCCTCACCAAGAATTGGATCTTGAGAGATGTTAAAACCTCTAATCTCTCCTTGTTGTTCAATGGCCTTAGCTTCTTCTCTCAGCCAATTTCTCCATTGCAAATGTTGGCTATAATCTAATACAGCTGATGTTAGCTGCATCCAGTCATTAGGTGTGATTCTATATTTTGTAGACCATGAATTTAATATTTGTTTTACATATGTGGAATGAATTCTGTGAAACAAATTAGCTTTCTTTATGTCCTATATATCTCTCATATGTATAGGTTCCTAATTATATTCTACAAACTCTAGAGATTTATCATATGTATGCTTTTTCTGAATGATAACTGGTTAGATCATAGGAGAGATAAAGGAATAGCCTTTACATTTACAACTTTAGGCAAATCATCTCCATCTCCATAAGATATCTGTGATGGCTGTCCTGAACTGTTCTGGGTTGATTGTGCCTTAACATCCTTCTCAATTACAGCAACATGACCCTCTCATTGCTGAAATTTAGAAATCACTGATTTTATAGGGTCTGAATCTCTTGAATAGCCAACATTTCTGATGATTTCATGGAATTAATAAGTTTCCTATTCTTGTCATTAACATAGAGTTCAATAGATCTACACTTCTCCCTCATAGACCTAACATTTGTGCCCAAGGAGGAAGATCCATCTGAAAGTTTGTTGTAACCAGTTTCCACAAAATTAACTTTGCATGCCAATTCATCATTGGCAGATTTCATATTACACATTTCAGAGAGAAATGTATCATTCTTAGACTTCACTCTTCTGTCAGTCTAATTAATGTTTCATATACAGTATAGGCATCAGACTGTTTTTTGAGATAGAAAATATAGAATGGAGCCAAGAAGTAATAGGACTGTGAGTGTAAAGCTCTCAAAAATATAATTATGTAAGATGACCTTGATTGTAGCAACAAAAAAAATTTCTAAATTCTTGGGAAGTTGTACTGTCTGCCATTTTTATTGACAAACTTGCCTTAAAAGGGGGAATTATTATTATCCCAGACTGGATGTAAAAGCGAGGTTTGGCCAGCAGATTTTGCAGGTATTGCTCCAATTAGGGCACCAGGGTATGCTCACTCAGACTTTCAGATTTGGCCTGCTATGTCTAACAAAAGGCAAACTCACAAAATTAAACAGATTACTACAAACACATACTGGAACAACACACTAAGAGGAGCTGCTTGCCCTTGCTGCACAAGCAGGCTTTGTGGCCCGGGTCAGCCTCTGGAAGGGCCGCTGCTGACTTTGGTAGGAGTGTGTGTGCCAAGGAGACAAGCCATGGAGTTACTGGTAGTCTGTTCCGCTGGATAGAATATATCTTTGTGGGGATCCAATAAAAGTTTCAGAAGTTTTGGAGATATCAGAGAGAATCTACACGCAGTCTATGTGGGGGGTTAATAAAAGCTCTAGAAGTCCCAGAGCTCTAACCACAGTCAGTCTAGGAAAATCAGAGAATGGCGATTCAAACCTTTAATCCCAGCACAGGGAGTATCCTGGGAGTAGTGACCTATGCCCTTAATCCCAACTGAGTCGAGGTCACTTTAGATTATAGAAGGAATTCCAGGCTTCCAAGCAGGTGTGGTGGGGCCACGCCTTAATTTATGAAAGGGTACTTAAGACAGGATTGAAACACAGAGGGAGCCATTCCAAGGGAAGCGAGGCTGAGGAAGCTGGAAGACAGCTGGATAAGATTTGACTGTGGTGTTTATTCCCTCTAGTATCTCCAACTTCTTCAGAGATCTATTCCTGAGTCCCATTCATTTGTGCAACATATCTTTTTTAAAAATCAGCTGTGAATTGGATTTTAATCTGCTGTGGAACCTTTAGACCAAAGCTGCTCAGAACCATGTGATGGTCCTTGGCCTCTGCCAAGGGTACAGGCAAGGCTCCTGGTAGCCTGGAGCTGAAGCTGGAGGCTGAGCTGCAGAGGCAGCCCACTAGAGGTTGGCTTCACTGCTAACTCCCTATCAATCCACACTGGGCACCAGGTTTCGTGGGTATGAATCACTGATTATATTAAAAGATTAATATTTATGAATAGGCTTATATTAAACACTCACTGATATAAAGATTGAACTGTAGGGCAATTCCTGGTCCGGTCCTCTCTCCATGAGTACAAGAGAACAAACAGGAAGGAGAGATTGCCTGCTCTGCTCTTAGACTGGCCTGGTCATGCCCGTACATGGGTCCTCAATACCTAAAGGCCACACTTCTAGGTCAAGGTGAATAATGCCTGATTCTCACTAAGAGGCTGCTAAGCCATGGAGAGTAATATATACAGCATGGACACACGGATGAGAAAGATGAAAGAGTCTGAGCTGCACAAAGGGGGACAGTGCAAGATTTTGTCAAGTAATTCAAAATGATATTGTCAAGTAATTCAAAATGAAAAATCATTTGAAACACAAACTCTTTGCTGGCATTTTCCATGTGATTTTTTTTTTTTTTTAGTCATAGTTGACTTTGATTAATTGAAATTCTGAAAAGTGAAACTGGGTTGGGAACATCTGAGGTTCCAGATGTTCCAGACCCTAGCAACCACTATTCCACTCTCTACAGGATTTCAGTGATTATATGTTACATATGCTGAGTATATTGTCCTCTGGGTAGCTACACGTAGTATGGATCAGAACTTTACCAGTCAAGCTGAATAGTCTTCCATCATATGGATACACTAGAAGTCTCCATCACATGGACACACCAGAAGTCTCCATCATATGGGCACACCAGAAGTCTCCATCATATGGACACACCAGAAGTCTCTATCACATGGATACACTAGAAGTCTCCATCATATGGGCACACCATAAGTCTCCATCATATGGATATACCAGAAGTCTCCATCATATAGACACACCATAAGTCTCCATCATATGGACACACTGGAAGTCTCTATTGTATGGACATGCCAGAAGTCTCCATCATATGGACACATCATCGTAAGTCTCTATCATATGGACACACCAGAACTATGCTATTTGCCCATTCACAGACAGTTGAGCCTGCCATGTCTTAGCTATTGTAAACAACACTGCTGTGAGTGTGCTTGAGCAGATATCTGAGACCCTGCTTATACTTCTTATACATACATACATACATACATACACACACACACATATATATATACATACATACATACATACATACATACATATATATATATATATATATATATATATATATATATATATATATATATATATAAGTATACTCTTACACTTCTGTACCCAGATGTGGAGTAGCTGCATCTTTCAGTAACACTGTTTCTAATATGCTGAGGAACAGCCACACTGCCTACCCCAAGCAGCTGCAGCTTGCACCTTCCCACCAACAGTGGCCTTGTTTCCAGCTTCTCTGATCTCACCAGCACTTACTTACTTTCTTAATAATGACCATCTTAATGAATGCTAGGTGTCATTTTTACTTTTTAAACTTTAACTGAAATCCTGTGTCCCTTTCAATGCTAAATAGGGACTTCTTCTCCAGTGTGTGTGCCATGTGAATACATTTTCTCTCTGATTTAAGCTTAACGGAGTTGGAATCCTCAACTGGGATAACAGCTTAGCTAACAGATGTGTGGGCTCCCCATATGAGTGTGTGGATGGCTCACATATATTCCTTCGCTTGTGATGGGGATGGGGTGGGATCTGTCCTCTACTTCTTCAGAACAGCTATCTTAACTAAAGCTGTGTGAGTCCTCCAGAGACAGACTCTCACAGTATGTCTACAGGTCATATATTACATGGGTATGAACGGAGTGCTAAAGATCTTAACCTCTCTGAGAAATAATGAAGTCTGTAACCCTGGAAGGTGATTGTTGTGAAAATATGCACGTTATCTCACACAGTAGCGACACATCCTAAAATTTCCAGTGCTAATTGGGCACAAGTAGCGCATATTTTCCTCGTGGTCCCAGGCAGGCGAGACTTTAGGAGGTGGCGGTCCAGGATGCTTGGGAGACTGTCACTGTATGTTCTTGGCCAGAACAAGAGGCAGCTTCTTTGCCACTAGATGGCGCCAGTGCCCTTTGTTTAAATCCCTCTACAGGACCACAGGGAGGCGCCCCTTCCCTGTTTAACTGGGCTGCCTCTATGTGGGCTCTCTAAGTGTTTAATGTTCAGATGTGAGATCCAGTTGAGACAGCAAAAGGACAATTTCCCTAGGGATCTGGAGGGACACTCCCAGGAAGTCAGGGTTCTGCCAGAAGGCAGGTTAAGTGGGCTAAGAGATCGCCATCTGCTGGGACAGGGGGAACATTCATGGACTTTTTCTCATATTTTTGAGTTTTCAAGAACAAAACACAATTTCAAACTAAGAGAAGAGTGGTCAGACTCTTGAGATCTCCAGGGCCAGCCATATTGGCACTGGTATCCCATCTCACTACCCAGGTGACTTTGTAGGGCTTGAGTACCATCTTACACAGTAGCAGCTCCAGGCATGATCTCCTGCCCTTCCTTATGATTCTGTATAGACCAGTGGTTTTCCACCCTTTAATACAGCTCCTCATGCTGCATTAACCCCCAGCCATAAAATTATTTTTGTTGCTACTTCATAACTGTAATTTTGCTACTGTTATGAATATTACTGTAGATATCTACAGTAGATATCCTGTAGACATGCAGGATGGTCTTAGATGACCCTATGAAAAAATTGTTTGACTCACAAAGGGGCCGTGACCTACAGGTTGAGAACCATAGGTCAAGTCTTTCTCAATAAATCTGTTTGCTACCAAGTCTCAGGCTGCAGATTCTTCTGCTCAGATGTGTCACCTCATGACATGGTAGTGACCTGTGTGTTGTAATGTTGAAAGTGAAGCATGTTCCTGTTGCAGCCAAGCAGACTTGCTCAGGGGGAGCCGATGCAGATGAGTTCCCAACTACAGCTGCCGACTGTCACAGTCACCACAGAGCAGCTGCACCTCATTGGGCCTGAGCAGCCTTCGAGGACATGGGTTCGAGCTTGTAGGTGAACATGGAGTTTGCAGGTTGATTTCAGAAAGGACTATCTGTGGAGGTGAAGGGTGGTGGCAGTCTCCTTGGATGCTGGAGAGAAAGGGGCTGGGAGTATCTGAGCCGGTTTCTCCGGGGATAACAAGTTCCTGTTTTCTGGTTGGGGATAAGCTGCTTGGTCGCTTGGTTTTTCTCTTCTTCCCCCTCCTTCAGGATCTGGGCCAAGCTGAGGGATGATCAGCCAGATGTGAGCCAGGCCTCCACACACATCACTTCCAGGAGCTCCTGTGAGGCCAGGAGCTCTGCCAAGGTGATGAGAGATGTGCCTCCTTCCCTGGGTCAGCCTCCGGTGAAGTCATCCATCCCTCTGCACTCCATCAAGATTTGTTCCTGGGATTTCTGAGTCACTTGACAGTTTATAATATCACTTTAGAAACCAGAAGTGTTGTGGGAATGACTCTGTAAAGGAGGTGCTTATCCTGTGCCTTCACGTTGAAAGAAGCTCTTGAGACTGAGCCAAGAAGGCTGGCCAGAAAATTCAACAGTATATAGAGAATTTAAAAGTATAGGAGAAAGGAGGTCAGTTGCTAAGAACTGTAGCAACTGCAAAATCTCCACACCTTTAGCAAGTGATCCCACGCTCTCCAGGGAGATGCCAAGGGTGAATATTCTTACAACTCATGAGGTGTCATAGTGTTGCATATGGCTTCATTTGGTGATTGCTAATGCCAAGAAGATTTCTTCCTTCCACAGTGCAGAAAAATTTTCTTTCATTATCACCACCTATCTTCTACCTTTAGATAGTGTGGTGGTTTGAATAAGAATGACTCCCACGAGCTCATTAATTATCAGAGAGGGGCACTATTTGAGAAGGATTGGGACTGTAGCCTTGTTGGAGTAGGTGTGGCCTTGTTGGAAGTAGTGTGTTACTGGGGGTGGGCTCAGAGGTTTCAAAAGCCCACATTGAACCAGGGGTTGGTCTCTCTCTCTCTCTCTCTCTCTCTCTCTCTCTCTCTCTCTCTCTCTGTCTCTGTCTCTGTCTCCCTCCCCCCTTCCCTATTGCCTGTGATTCAGGATATAACTCTCGGCTCTTTCTCCAGCATCGTGCCTGCCTGCATGCTGCCATGATGATAGTAGACGAAGCCTCAGAAATTGGAAGCCAGCCCTGGTTAAATGCTCTCTTTTATAAGAGCTGTCTTTGGTCTTTCCACACCAGTAGAATCGTGACTATAAAATAGATGGTTTGGGGAGTGTCAGGGATAGAACCCAGAGTCTAATGCATCCTAGGCAAGCACTCCAACACAGAACTGTACCAATACTGTCTAATAGTTTCCAGAGATGCTGGTGGAGATGGCTCAGTGAGAAAAGGTGTTTGCTGCCTCGGCCTTAGTTCCTACATGGTAGAAGGAGAGAACTGATTCCAGCAAGTTATCCTCTGACCTCCACACACAGACCATGCATGAACACACACACACACACACACACACACACACTGAATTAATAAAATACAATAAAAACATCTCCAGGAAGCCTAAGACTTCACCCACAGTTCACAATTTAATAATAATCAATGTGACATTTAATCTCATCTTTTCCAATGTCCCTTCAGTGAAATGCATTCCCTCCAAAATGAGTCCCAACCGTATTTTAAAGGCTATGCTCTCACAGGTGGAAGATAAGGATTGTCACTGACCAGGAAATGACCAGCGGAAAGCTGGAAGACACTGCTGGGGTCAGTCCTTCCTTGACGGTGTGTGTTTTTTCTCTATCACACGAAGAAGCCTAGTCCCAGAAAGAGTTTGCTGTGGGCCTGATATCTCCAGTTGAAAATTCAAGTAGCATTCTGATAGAAACCAAGTTTACTACCCAGGGCAAAACAGAACCCAGTGTGGCCTGTATTCACCATGGCTGCTGATACCACGGTAATAAACTGAAACCATGGCTTATGTGGATACAGTAAGTTCTAGCCAAACATTCATTTCTGCTTAATGCCTGTGTTCCCAAGTATGTGTTTCTTTAAAACAGAGACCCTCCCTCAACAAAGCTCCAACTGCCTGGGACACACACTGAACATGGGAGTGGAGGAGGGGCTAAGGACCATCCTCTCAACCAAGGGGCTCCCCCAGTGATGCCTCTTGTCCCCTCTGCCATCAGATCATCCATGGAGGAGGATCCTTGTCCCTTTCCATTCCTAGAGCAAGTGCATTGCTTTTACAATATGTGCCTTCTTGGCCAGCCTCTGTACAGTACAAGAAAATCAAAACATTGCTTCCTTGCTTTCCAGAGCTAGAGTTGCTACACAGAATCGACATTCTCCAGGCCTCCACCGTAATATGGAGTTTACTGCTGCTGTTAAGTGAAGGAACGTAAGAGGATGGCTATTTTCTCAAGTTTATTATTATTATTATTTGTATGTGTGTTGTACATGTGTGTATACTTACATGTTTCCTTGTGCCTACATATATGGAGGCTAGAGGTCAATATAGATGTCTTCCTCAATTACTGTCTTTATTATTTTCTGAGATATTCTTTTACTGGACCTGCAACCCATAATTTTAGCAACAGAGGTTGCTCAGCAAATCCCTAGGGATCTGCTGGGACTTATGGGTCTCTGCTCACCCCCAAAGCTAGGGTTATAGATGTGTGCCACCATGATCAGCTGTTACCTGGATGCTGGAAATCCAAACTCAGGCCCCTGTGCCTGTGTACCAGACTCTTTGCCATCTCACAAGCCCATATATATATATATTAGTTTATTTTAACTAACGTCCAAAACTTGTGCATTATAGGGCATCAGGACAATATGTCTTAACACTATAATAACGTACAAACTTTCTTTACTACAATGGCCACAAACTTGATGGAACCTAGGATCAACTAGGAGACAGACCTCTGGACAAGTCTGTGAGGTACTTTCCTGATTAGGTTAACTGAAGTGGAAAGACTTAACCCTGAAGGCGGGTGACAATGCTCCAGGGTTTAGGGTCCTGGACAAAACAGGAAGGGGAGCGAGCACCCACATTCAGCTCCGGCTCCTGGGTGTGGCTGCAGGACCAGCTACCTCACTCACTCTGCTGCTGAGGCTTCCCCCACCACAAGGAGATGTACCTTCAAACTGTGAGCCAAAAAACCTTTTCCTTGAGCTGCTTTGGTTGGCCAATCTGTTGTAGTAAAGAGGAAAATAACTAAGACACACAGATTACTTGTTTTGTGGGATTTGAACTCCCAAAGCTAGCAACACACAATCTGAAAAGATTACCAATTTATTTTCTCCAAGGCCGGCATCATCAGTTCATCCCAAGATGGTCTATTCCGAGTGGCCTACGAATTGTTGTTTGTGTGTGCTGTGAGGTGACCCCAGCCCTTCCTGCATTCCAGGAAACAGGATGTAGTTGCTCTCCAATAATCTATAAGATACCAAAATTACCTACTCGACCTTCTGAAACGAGAGTGAGCTGCTGAGCACAATTGCAGAAGGCGGACATGATCATGTTCGCTCACATCCTGCTTTGGAACAAAACATCCCCTTTAGTTCCGTGCTTCCTTTCCTGCCCCGAAGGAATTTGCTATTGTTTGTAAATATAGTATAACCCCCCCACCCCAGAAGCTTTGTTTAACTATCTTTCAAGCTTTGAGCTTTCTGAATATTCCTTTCACAGAGGTGGAATTCACACTCAATAAAATGAAATTTTAAATACACAGCTTAGTGATTTTCATCAAGTATATATTGGGCACATCCTAAAGATTCTCCTTGCTTGTTACTGTCAACTTCTCCATCTACCCTCAGCTCCAGGCATCTGTCTTCATTCTGTCATTACAGTGTCATTTTTATGACTTCCATTTTAATGAGAATATTCAACAATGATAAAATGGAGTTCTATGTGCTTCCACTCGAAACACTGCAAATCGTACACAGGAAACACATTTTGTTTTATTGAGACAGGCTATCCTGTAGCCAAAGCTAGCCTTGAACTTGCTATGTAGTAGAGGCTGGCTGGAACTTCACCTGGCTCTCTCCACCTGGGATTTTAGGAAAGTGCTACCATGCCTAGAGGCAATTTTAATAGGAAAAAAAGTAGCAATCTTATGTTATTCAGTTAAGACACACATAGCTTATCTTTTTGCAGACCTTTCTTCTTTAGTGTGATCAATTTTTTTTAATTGTTTTCAGATGTGGTGTGAACAACTGTTCTTGCTCCCTATGACCAAATGCTTCTATTCCTGAAAAACATCTGCCTAATCTACTGGATAACCCACAGGCCTGTTACATGTAAAGAACCCAACCCATGATGAGTGCCAGGATTTGTGCTAGGCACAGCCAATCCACTTTGAGGATCCTGGTCTTATCACACCTCTTCTGCAGACCAGAAAGAGCTTCAGTAAACACAAGTTGAAGATGAATTAATTGGTCTATGGTAGGACCTGGACTCCACCTAACATGTTTCCATAGGGAAAGACAAGCTTGGAACGCCCATGCAAGTATGGTGCTTGCCTTTCTCTCCTGGAAATTTTCTATTTTCTTACCTGGCCATTTTCAACGAAATCTCTAGGTTATGGAAAAATAAAGATCTTCCCTGGCAGCAACTCATTTGAATGGAGGAAGCCTCCTAATGAGCACATGTAAATCATGGTTGGAAATGTTTGAATAACCAGATGGTAGAAACAAGGACGCCAGCATTTCCTGATAAACACAGGTGGTCCGCTGCTAGCAGAGGCAGGTTGGAATGTGGACATGGATGTTGAGTACAGCTTGGTTTCCTTGTTGGCTAGTTCCTAGGAGAAAGGATGGAATAGGAAGAATGTCCTAGTTCTGGACAAGGATGCTGTCTGTGCCTATGTATAGAACTTAATATTTTAATGTTTTCAAATGGTTTATGTTGTCATTGTTATCTATGAATCCGCTAGTATGGATTTCCCCAGTGTCACCTCCCAAAGAAGAGGGGCGTGATAATGCCGAGAGTCTTTCTATTAGAAAGCCACAGATGTGCATGGCAAGAATGGACCAGCAGTAAACACAGAGCCACACACATGGGTATCAAAAAGCCAGAGTTTTCATTTCAGGAATGGTAAATCCAAAAGGGTTGGTCCAGGGTTTATGCAACGTCCTGTGGTGTGCCAGCAGCCTGAGGAGTTCAGTGCACCACAGCAGGAGGTGGGGAGGTTGTTATTCGTCTGTAACTGAAGCTGGCCACACCCGCTGGCATCTGACTGAGTAGGAAAAAGGCCTCAGGGTGTCCTGTGCTGGGGACACCAGGTGACTGTACAGAGTCCATGCCAGCTAGGAGATCCCAGCAGGTGCAGGGCTGACGGAATGCGCAAGCGTGCAGGGATTTCCTGCCTGGGTGGAGCTTTCAGGTGAGTCACCCCTCCCTTGGCGGGGCAGGGAGCTACGTGTGTTTTGCCGGCTGGTCTGGCTTCCTCTAGGACAGCTAACTGTAAAGGCAAAACTTACCTTTGTTTTTATTCTCCTTACAGATTCCAGATCTAAAAGTAAGGGTTAAATGAGGAATAGTTTGTGTCTCCCCCGCACCCATCAGCAGGCTACTATTATTTACTAACCCAAGCTACTAATCAAGGATTTAAAACACCAAAACACAAAGAGTTAGAGTGTAGTCTAGGGCCAGTACGGCTACACAGCTTCTCTATGGTTAGTCCTGCTGGCTGCGAAATTATGTGCTTTAATGATGTCCTTCACATGGATCTTCAGATGTGTAAAAATTATTCTCAAATGGTTATTCCTGTCGCATTTCATGTCACCTCGGTTTGAGTGGGAAAGGAACAAGGCATTAATAATAACAAATGCTCGTGTTAATTTTGCTTTCACAGACATGTGTCTTCTGTCTTCTCACAGGTGACTGAGCTGGTAGGGTTTTGAGGTGAGGGGCATCTGTTTTGGGGGGACTTGTATGAATCTATAAAGTCAGTTTGGACATGTCTGTGCCTGCCTGACCTGCAGAGATGTCTTGCTGACTCTGTCGTGGATATCTTCTGATGCTACCTTAGGGAAACCATACCCATCTTCATGGCATCGGGGAATGCAGCTCTGTAGGCTAGGAATATTTTTTAGGTCACTATGAAGGTGAAGTTTTCCTTTGAACTCTAACAGTCACAAGATGCAGACGCCTCCTATTTGACTCAAGTAAATGTGACATTCCATCAGGATGTCCCAGGGAACCCAAGGACAAAGAGGCAATGAATTAAGTGGGGCACTTGGGCTCATGACAAGCATGCACGTCAGAGGCATATCACATTTCTGGATCTGTGAGCAGGGACTCCTGTGACCCAGCAGCAGTGGGCAAGGGTCTGCCCCATCCAGTCACCTAGTGCAGCCCCAGCTTGCAAGGCACTTGGAAAGCAGAAAAACATCCTTTATGTATAAGAATTGAATGTGCCACCAGAAACCTTAAACATGGCAAAAAAAGTCAACTGATGCTGCCGATACCAATTTTATTCAATATGCCAAATTAATGACAATCTAATTAAAAGACAAGCATTTTAAAATGTTTTTAAAGTATACCCTAAAAACTAAACCAGACTATAATATTAAGTAAGGGTTTGGCACACAGGAGGGAGTAGCTTCTAAGCCCAGAAATCATAGGGAAAAATATATCAGGAAAATATTGGGTTTGAGAAAGAAAGAAAGAAAGAAAGAAAGAAAGAAAGAAAGAAAGAAAGAAAGAAAGAAAGAAAGAAAGAAAGAAAGAAAGAAAGATGCTTGTGTGAGGATGCACACATGTGTGCATATACCTGAATATGCTAGATGGAGATGTGGATCACTTGGAGCTGGAGTCAGAAATAGTTGTGAGTGGCCCGATGTTGGTGCTGAGAATTGAACTCTGGTCTTCCCGAAGACTGCCAAGGGCTAATCCATCTGAGCCAGCCCTCTAGACTCTTTGCTCATGCTATCTAAAGCATCTTCCAAACTTATGAAGATGGCACTATTTACTTTCTTCTTCTCCATCCCTCCTCTCTCCTCCCTCTCTCTCCCCTTCCCTATATCAGGCTTTCTTTTAGGCCACCGACCAGCTTCCGAATCAAGACACAGAAACTTACTATTAGTTATGAAGGCTCAGCCTTATCTTATGCCTGTCCCACAGCTATTATAACTTAGCCTGTTTCTATTCATCTATGTTTGGCCTCGTTCTTTCCTTCTGCATATCTTACTTCACTGCTCCTTACCTCTGGTTGCCTAGCGGCCGCCTGGCTTCTAACCCCAAATGTCCTTTTTTCTTTCTCCTGAGTTCTCTCTCCATTCTCTCTTGAGCCTAGATTTCTTCTATCACTTATTCTCTTATTCTCTCTGCCCACCAGCCCTGCTTATCCCCTCTCCTGCTCAGCTATTGGCCTTTCATCTCTTTATTAGACCAATCAGGTGCTTTAGGCAGCCAAACGCCCTACACCCTCACATTGTTAAACAAATACAGCACAAACAAATGTAGCACATCTTTACATGGTTGAAACAATATTCCACAACACCCCCCCACACTCTTTTTCCTCTCCTCCCCTCTCCTCCCCCTCTCCCTTCTCTGTCTACACAGGGGATATTATTTAATTCAGAGTCTTATAGAAGCTAGGGAAGCACTCCCCAACTGGACCCCCCCCCCCCGAGATATTCTCACCTTTAAAAGCATAGCTCTGTCAGATGACTTGCCAGAGCACTCACGCTCCTGAAGACCATGGACCTCCCCCAAATCCTGCTCTTATCCTATGTACCTCTCATCTCCTGTTTGCAAACTTAGGTTAAAAGGGGGGAAAGTATGCTGAGAGGTGGTGGCTCACCCATTTAAGACAAGTACTCAGGAGGCAGGCAAGTCACTGAGTTCAAGGCCAGCCTGTTTCAGGATGGCCACATCTATACAGAGAAAACTTGTCTTGAAAAAACAAAAGGAAAAGAAAAACCACATGTTTAACCAAAAAAGGGTATCAGTATATCCAATAACCTTACAGGAATTGCCAAATGATAGAAACTATAGAAACTGAATGGACTTTGGTACAAATGTTAGATCTAAGAAGATTCATGGAAGCAATAGTCACTTGTATGCACTTACCATTTGTAAAACAAATGTTAAGTTCTTGGTCAACCTGTAATGGAATTATCCCTAAAGGCTGGTCAGATATGGTTATGGCTGTCTTAGATGCTGGACCAAAGTTGCAGTGGAGGACATGGTGGAAAGATGAGGCTGAAACAATAGAACAAAGAAGCAAAGATAGAGGCATAGAAGTCTCCCAAGATCAACTTCTTGGGAAAGGAGATTATGCTAAAATAGCAAGTTCCAGGACAGTCAACACTGTTAAACAGAAAACCCTATAAATAAACAAACAAACAAAAAGGCTGGAGAGATGGCCCCATTATCTGATATTCTGGACTAATTTTATTAAATACATATATCACCACAGGGGATAGTTCATCTACTCTTGTGTGCAAATGACCTGGGCTTGATCTTCAACACTGTAAAGATAATAAAAATAAAGAAATGTTGTTGATGATGATGATAGTAATAATAACAAATATTGTAAAGACAGGTGAAACCGGTAACTTTATGTATTAAAGTTGGCATTATAAAATGGCATAAATACTTTCACATGTATCATAAAGTCTTAGCATCTTTGACCTACTCTTTTGACTTTGAAATTTTGAGGAAAATCAGGAAAAGATATGGTGTGATTTTTATATTTATTCACTGTTCACTAATATTGAGATTTAAAGTAGTAGTAAATAGTTAGGCATGGCAGTACACACCTCCGATCCCAGTACTTAGGAGGCAGAGATGGGTGGATCTATGTGAGTTCAGGGTCCAGTCTGGTCTACATAGTAAGTTTCAGTGCAGTAGAGTTATTATAGTGAGATCTTGTCTCCAAACAAACAATAAAAATTTAAAAATCAGAAAAAGAACAGAGTGGCTTGGGAGGTAGACATATAAATTTGATATGTCAGATCCACTTAAATATCATGTGGTCATCACTTATGATTTTTACCCCAAGTAACTATCTAGGTTCTAGACTATTCTATCCCCAGCCCCCAGACGAATGGCTAGATTGGTCCTAATGGGAGCTGAGGGGTTTGAGGAGGAGCCTGTCTCTAGTCTCTTATAGGATTCAGCCTTGGTGAGATAACAGGTTAAGCTCTGTTCCCCGAGGAAGGAAATATGGTAGCCCTTGACACTAACTGCACTCTCTGAGCTGTTCTGGGAAGGTGAGGAGGGAAATGTCCTTCTGCTTTTCCCTTAAGCTGTGTGATTTCTGACCGTGACCTTTGCCATACTGGCCTCTCTGACAGCGCACAGTGATCCTGTGATGCCCTAGTAGGGAGCAAGGCAGTGAACAGGAAGTAGCTGCCCCGCTGTTTAGCATGCCCCGTTCTGCATTTTTCTTAACATCTGCTTTGTGTAGGTTTTCTCTTAAAAGCATCTGAAATCACAAGCCAAGTTGCTCAAGGTCACCATCTCCAGTTCCTACTCAGCTGCTTTATTCAAAGAGGGTTGTTCATAGCAGAGCACACTCAGGCAGCTGCGTGTCACCAAGCAGTTTCTGTGACTGTGCTAAAGCCGGCTTGGAATAATGCACGCACGCAGTCCTCAGCTGGGAATCAGCAGCCTTCACAGAGGGGCGTTTTTGTGAAGTCAGATGACCTGCTAGACTTTCTATTTCTGTAATCAGAAGTGAGCTCAGTCACCTCCCAACTGCCTTTGTCAGCACAGCCTCAGGACCCCCTGGGGCTGCTCTAGCCAGGCCCTTCAGAAATGACCTGACAGCATGGCCAAGGAACAGAGGCGCTCCAGAGAGCACTTCACTTCACCACGGAAAATCAGAAATCCCAGACTCATTTAACACTCTATCTGTAGCTCCCCAGAGAGACTTCTGTGTCCAAGTACAATAGCAATAGGGTTCCCCCTGGATCTGGACCAGGGTGAGCCATGGAGGGAAGGGGGGAAGCAGGGAGCAGCAGCCCTGCCAACCCTGTCTCCCTGCACACAAGGTCACAGTAGGCAGTCCATGGCTAGGGCATGCTAGCAAGAGCTGCATCCTCAAATTTCTCCCCACTTCTGTCTGTTGCTAACAGCCCTCATACTCTAGGGGCCACATATCTGCAGTCATCTGCCAGGCATGTTGTAGAGACTGGGCACTTGACCCAAAATTCTGGGCAAGTCTCCGATTAGCAAGTATGGCAGCCCAAACCCAAACCTAACCTAATGAAAGAATTTTAAGTATCTTAAATGTTCTTATCTCACTCAGAAAAGGCCCACAGAGTCCTCTTGGAAGTCTGCTTATTACCAGCATGTCTACCACTCTGCTAAAGAGGATCTGCCTCCGTGATCCCCTCTACAGAGATTGAACAAGAAGAAGGAGGAGGAAGAGGAGGAGGCAGAAAGAGAAAATATGGAAGTATAGACAGAGGAAGCTGGTGGAAAATAATAAAGGAAATGGATGGGGCAGGTGAAGATTATCAATCAAGGAAGGAGGAGAAGGGAGAGAGAGAGAGAGAGAGAGAGAGAGAGAGAGAGAGAGAGAGAGAGAGAGAGAGAGAGAGAGAGAGAGAGAGAGAGAGAGAGAGATTGAGAATGAGAATATTTGAATATTTATGTTTGTTGGGCTCTGGAGCTCTTCCTGTGTTTGGGTTCCCATAAAATCCCTATAATAGCTCCTGTTCCTGGAACCAATGAGGCTTGAGCGAGTCCTCAACAACTCTAAAAGGTGTCTCCAGAAGCCTGGTACTTAGTGTTTCCCCTGTGAGCTGCCTGGCTTCCTCACCTGCATTATCTGAGGAGAACATGAATAAACTCTTAGCTCTACAGGGGGTAGACAGCCCCCACCCCATCCCTCCTGATTGACCCTCAGACAGCAAGTGCTGAGCCTGGTCCCTCGATGGAGCCCCGCATTCCCTATACCAAGGAGCAGCCTGCAGGCCTGTGAAGGGAACCCGGTTATGCCCAGAGGTGCTCCCTCATGGGGAGGATCATCCTGAAAAGCTGGGCTCTGGGAGGATTGTGAGTCACCTGAGTACCGGGAAGGTTACCAAAAGGACAAACGTGTTTCCCTGGGAAACAGAAGGAGGCAGCTGTTTTCCAGGCAAATCAGTGGTCAGCTAGGGGGAAGGGAAACTCTTGGAGAGTGTTTTGAAGTGACCGTGTCCTCACATTTCCTGATGCACTCTTTCCCAGGGCTCTGGACAAAGGGGTATCCCAACCAGAGAACCTTCCATCTAGACAGGTGGATCCCACCAGCCCATGGGGTCCCAGAGAACACAGATCTCAGGAACAGCCCGTGGGTGGGCCTGACTTATTTTCAGACCCCGGGATGAGGAAATGGAGTTTCCTGTTATTCACTCTTGGTCTCTGTCAGGTCCTGGACTGCCCACTGGGCCTTCTCCAAGGGGAACAATTACCACCATGCTAAGGCCTCTGCTGAAAAACCAAAGGGAAACCCCCAAATAAGATGCCTTAAGGCAGCCTAGGAAGTCTGAATCTTCAGGCTCCTTGCAAGCATTAGTGGATGGTATTTATTTAACCATTGCCAGGATCCCGGCCCAGGGCACACCCCATTTATCCCCTCCTCTACAGAGATTAAAAAAAAATATGAGAATGTTTTATTTAATTGTTGTCTATTTATTGTGGTATTAGAGATGGAACCCAGGGCCTCACTCAGCTAGGAAAGCACTTCACCACTGAGCCACACCTCAGCACTCTACATTTTTAAGATTACATTTCTTTATGTATTTATTTGTGCGGGCCATGGTGTGCCTTTGGAAGGCAGAGGACACTTGCAAGATTGGTTCTCTCTTTCTACATGTGAGTTCAGGTTGTCTGGCTTGGTCACAGCTTTTACTCATGGAGACACTTTGTTTCTTAGCCCCATTATTTGGGCAACACACACACACACAGACACACACACACACACAGATGTGCACACACATGCAGACCCCCCCACATTTTTAAAAAGGGTTTTAATAGAGAAAAAGGAAAACAGAAAATATACTGCTTAGAATTTTCCTTCTTGGTTGACAGAACAAGATCCTATTGAGAGATTCTTGGTTCTCTTTTGACACACCCCTCCTCCCTCACAAGTCAAAGACACAGAGGAAAAGTGTCTATTGACGGAAGAATCTAAGTAACTTGGCAACTGTACAATCTGGCATCGTACACAGTGAATACACACAGTTCAACCCCCCAATTAAACAAGTGTGTGTGTTCATGGGACAGCAGACATTGCTGTGAAGGCGAGAAACAAGCTCGGTCTTGCTCCTCAGGCGCCTTTGGGCTGAAAGAGGCCGAGTACGCAAGCCTGGCTGACTAGCAAACCCAGGGATCTACCTGCCTCCCCTCCCAAGCTGGGATTACAGGCATGAGTTTTCACATTCGGTTTGTCCATGGGTTCTGGGAATCTAGCTTACATACTTGTACTAGAAAAGCAAGCTCCTAACTTACTGAGCCATCCCACCCCCAGCCCTAAACATGCTTTAAGAAAGACAAATAGCTTGTTTTACTCCTAACCCTAAAGGGAATGCCACATAGAACAAAACTGGACAGTCCCGGTGAACTCCCAAGGACAGAGTCAGGCCTACTTGTTTACTACTCGGTGAGTACCATTGTCAGGCATACGCTGGCACTTACTAAATATTTGGCAAGCAAATCACATCCGGAGCTGCCTCTGGTGCCTATCAACCTGCCGTCACCATCTTTTCTATTTGGGCAGTTCCATCAACCCTCTTGGCCTCTGTCATTTCTGGAGTCCTACGAAGCATGAGCACTACTTGTTTCTAGAACTTTGCAGAACTGCTCTCCCCATCCAGGACCCAGTATCACATTTTCATCCCTCCAACCACTCACACTCCCAGCCCAGGGGCTTGGGGCTCCTCCCAAATGTGGGCTCACCCAGTGGGCTCAGCCAGTACTATATCTTAAGCTCTCTCTCTCTCTCTCTCTCTCTCTCTCTCTCTCTCTCTCTCTCTCTCTCTCTCTCTCTCTCTCTCTCTCTCTCTCACCTATGGGTCTCAATGTCCTCTTTGTTCCTTTCCTAAATGATTTGGGACTGATGTGGGGTAATACTCTTGTACATTGTAAAGATTTGTCACTCATATTGGTTTAATAAAATGTCAATTGGCTAGTAGGCAGGAAGGAAATATAGGCAACCAGACTAGGAGAATTCTGGGAAGAGGAAAGGCAGAGATGCAGTCTCCAGCCAAAAGCCAAAGGAGCAAGATGAGAATGCTGGACCGAGAAAAGGTACCAAGTCATGTGGCTAGACATAGATAAGAATTATGGATCAATTTAAGTGTAAACGCTAGTTAGTAATAAGCTTGAGCTACTGGCTAATCATTTATAAGTAATATTAAATATCCAAGTCAGTTATTTGGGAAGAGGCTGCCAAGTATTTGAGAGTTTCCGGCAGGACAAAACTTCCAATTACATGGGACATCTTCCCAAAGGCAAAGTACTTTGATTTGATAGATTAGTTTCTTTGGGCACTAATTGGCCACTGTTCCTGTGGGTGACAATTTCATATTTATGATCTTTAATTGGAAATTGGTTTTAGAGGCAGTAAAGTTATCAAGAATAGATCAAAAAATACAGTATGTATGTGGTTCAACTTAAGTGTAACAGAGTTGAGGTTAGGAGACAAAGTGTTAGGTAACGTCAGGTTTGAAATCTTATGAATGGGTGAAGTAAGCAACAAACTTATTTTTCTCACCCAACTTCTGAGCCAGTTAAGAGACTAAAAGGGGCCTGGTGAGGTGGCTGATGGGTAACGGTACTTTCTGTGAAGCCTGAAGATTTGAGTTTGATCCCTGGCACTGCTGGTGGTATGTTTTTTGTTTGTGTTTTTAACTCTTTGTTCTTTGGAGGCCAGCCACCCAGCTCCCAAATAAATACACAGAGACTTTCTTACTTATGAATGTTGAGCCTTACCTTGGCTTGTTTCTAGCCAGCTTTTCTAACTTAAATTACCTTGTTTTTATTTACCTGTTTTACTTCTGAGCTTTTTGCATTTTTTTTATTTTATAACTCTTTTCTTTTTACTCCATAGCTAGCTGTGTGGCTGGGTGGCTGTGTGTCTGGGTGGCTGTGTATCTGGATGTCTGGGTAGCTGTGTGTCTGGGTGGCTGTGTGTCTGGGTGGCTGGATGTCTGGGTGACTGGATGGTTGGGTGGCTGGGTGACTGGATGGTTGGGTGGCTGGGTGGCTGGGTGATTGTGTAGCTGGGTGGCTGTGTGGCTATGTGTCTGGGTGACTGGATGTCTGGGTGGCTGGATGGTTGGGTGGTTGGGTGGCTGGGTGTCTGGAAGGCTGGGTGGCTGGGTGATTGTGTAGCTGGGAGGCTAGGTAGTTGTGTGGCTGTGTGGCTGTGTGGCTTGGCTGGGTGGCTGGATGTCTGGGTGGCTGTGTGACTGTGTAGCTATTTGGCTGTGTGTTTGGGTGTCTGTGTGTCTGTGTGTCTGGGTGTCTGGGTGGCTGTGTGTCTGAGTGTCTGTGTGTCTGGGTGGCTGCGGCTGCGTGGCTGGATGTCTGGGTGGCTGGATGGTTGGGTGGCTGGGTGGCTGCATGTCTGGGTAGCTGTGTGTCTGTGTGTCTATGTGGTTGTGTGTCTGGGTGTCTGTGTGTCTGGGTGTCTGTGTGTCTGGGTGGCTGTGTAACTGGGTGGCTGTATGTCTGTGTGGCTGGATGTATGTGTGTCTGTGTATCTGTGTGTCTGGGTGGCTGGATGTCTGGGTGACTAGATGGTTGGGTGGCTGGGTGGCTGGGTGATTGTGTAGCTGGGTGGCTGGGTGGTTGTGTGGCTGTGTGTCTGGGTGCCTGGGTGTCTGGGTGACTGGATGTCTGGGTGGCTGGATGGTTGGGTGGTTGGGTGGCTAGATGATTGGGTGGTTGGGTGTCTGGGTGTCTGGGTGTCTGGGTGATTGTGTAGCTGGGTGGCTGTGTGGCTTGGCTGGGTGGCTGGATGTCTGGGTGGCTATGTGGCTGTGTAGCTGTTTGGCTGTGTGTCTGGGTGGCTGTGTGTCTGGGTGTCTAGGTGTCTGTGTGTCTGGGTGGCTGCATGGCTGGATGTCTGGGTGGCTGGATGGTTGGGTGGTTGGGTGGCTGGGTGGCTTGGCTGGGTGGCTGCATGTCTGGGTGGCTGTGTGGCTGTGTAGCTGTTTGGCTGTGTGTCTGGGTGGCTGTGTGTCTGTGTGTCTGGGTGTCTGGGTGGCTATGTGTCTGGGTGGCTGTGTGTCTGGGTGGCTGCATGGCTAGATGTCTGGGTTGCTGGATGGTTGGGTGGCTGGGTGGCTGGGTGGCTAGATGTCTGGGTTGCTGGATGGCTGAGTGGCTGGGTGGCTGGGTGGCTGGATGTCTAGGTTGCTGGATGGCTGAGTGGCTGGGTGGCTGGGTGGCTGGGTGGCTGGGTGGCTGGGTGGCTGGGTGGCTGGCCCCTGGTGTCTTCCTCTTCTTCTTTTCTCATTTCTCCCTCTTCTTGAACTTAGTTCTCTCCTATCTATTCTCTCTGCCCTCCAGCCCCGCCTACTTCTCTCTCCTGCCTCGCTATTGGCTGTTCAGCTCTTTATTAGCTTAATCAGGTGTTTTAGGCAGGCAAAGTAACACAGCTTTACAGACTTAAACAAATACACCACAATAGAATGCAGCACATCTTTGCATCAATAAACAAATATTTCACACCATAAAAGAATGCAACATGTCTTAAACTAATATTCTACAACAGTGTTTGAACGGTAGGAGAGAACAGACTCCTTCAGATTGTTCTCTGATCTCCACATTTACACACACACACACACACACACACACACACACACACACACACACACACACACACTCAGAAAGAGAGAGAGAGAACAAAAACCAGAGTGAAAAATGACTAAGGTATACAGACATCCATAGTCACTTGTGGCAAACAAAGCTGGCATGACAGAGTGTGAAGTCATCAGGTCTGGGCCAGGGCAAACTCAGGACAACCACTCCTATGAACTTGAGGCATGGCCTAGGAGCCTTGTGTGTGGGGCCCCTGAGAAGTCAGTGAAGAAGGAGGGAGAGGCATCCTTAAAGGGGCAGTTGGGAGTCTGAGGCTCTCTAGCTGCTTTACTATAGCAGGGGTTGTGGGAATATTGTCAACTCAATGGTACCTAGAATTACCTGAAAGAGAGGCCTCTGGGCAAGTCTGGGAGGATCATCTTGTGGTAGGTCATCTCCTGCTCTGTTTAAGTGGAGGGAGGGGGTATGACATGGTGAGTATGGATCATATGTGATGGCAGATGGCACAGAAATACCTTCAATGAGTTTTCTCTCCATCCTAAAGAATTGAGGGTCCCTGTGTGACCCTGTAAGAGCCCGAGTTGACACTGTTTACTTCCAGATTTCCACCTTCTCCTTGCTGAGAAGGACTGTTTTAAAGACTGTGGGGAGGTTCTCCCTGCCCTGACCAGAGATAGACAGAGGTGAGAAGCCAGAGCACACAGCAACAGACCACGCCCCTGCCTACTTTGCTTCCCGCTCAGCTCTCTCATGAGCAACCTCAGTGGCTGACAGCTCATGACTCCCGCCTCTTCCAGCTCACAGGGGTGACCAACTTCACCACTGTCTGATGTGTAGTCCCCTCTTAGGATGTGGAACTTGGCCTGAGGGGTGTAAAGTAAACTATTTTCTAATGCAAGATGGTTCTTGGGTGGAAAATTAGAGCAAAAAGAGAATGATGATACTAGCTTTTCCAAAGCTTTTATTTTGGGGAAATGTCATATGTAAGGAAGCAAGATTTCACAATAAAACATATTTTCCCAGGCAGCTGTTCTGTGGAGTAGTCAAGGCCTGGACTGCTGAGCTAGACAGAAATTAAGTACATAGTTGACAATGAAGAAAAAAACCCAGCTCCTCATCCTAGAGTCTGCTATGAATCCTATAAGGATGATCTGAGGTGAGACATAGATCCTTCAGATGGAGTAAGTGGCCAATAGTAGCTTCTCTCAGCAGGAAATTACTGCTGTAAGGGGTCAGATTGATCAGCTGGTCTTCAGAGGAGACATGGGACAGCCTGTTATTCTTAGGTAGGACCCTGGACACTAAGGTCAAGGGCCTGTCTTTGGATCTCTGAGAATAATGTTGAGTTCTGCCCTGTGGTCTCATCACCTGCTGTGGTCCTGATGCAGGTGGGAAGGAGTAGCCACTTTTGCCAGTAAGTGGTTGACCTTACTCCCAGATGCCACACCAGCTGGACTCTCCATAACTCTGCCAGTGTTGACCTTGATAAGAGAGTGAAAAGCTTAATGGGATAAGTGAGCAACATGGTATCTAAAATGTGCTACACATCTGGTAATTGCTGGAACAGTAGCTGAGAGTTTTTACCTCTATCCATAAGCCTGAGGCAGAGCAAGCTAACTGGGAATGGTGTAGACTTTTGAAACCTCAAATCTTACCCCAGTGATATATATACCTCCTCCTCCAACAAGGCCACCCTCCAATCCTTCCCAAACAGTTCCACCAAATGGGGACAAGGTATTCAAATACATGAGCCTATGAGACATTTTCACTCAACAATGTGTGAGATGGGTAGGCTTCTACTTTTACACCTAACCACTGAGTTCAGTGTCCTGGGATGAGTGTTTAGGAGGATGAGTAAGAATGTCACCAACGGGGAAGGCAGAAGAACAGACAGGCTGCCAAATCCTTGAAAGATCCACTGACTAGACTTCTGTCTCAGTTAGGGTTCCTATTACTGTGAAGAGACATCATGACCACAGCAACTCTTACGAAGGAAAACATTTATTTGCAGTGGCTTGTTCACAGCTTCAGAGGGTTTAGTCCATTAGCATCATGGTGAGACATGGCAGCTGATGGACACCCAGGCAGACATGGAGAAGGAGCTAAGAGTTATACATCTTGATCCGTGTGTATCAGAAGCAACTGTGTGCCACACTGAGCATAGGAAATCTCAAAGTGACATATGTTCTCCAGTAAGACCACACCTTCTCCAACATGGTCACACCTCCCAATAGTGCCACTCCCTTTGGGGGCCATTTTCTTTGAATCCCCCACACCTTCCTGCTACCTTTTCTGACTAGCTACCCCCATGACATACGCCCATGTAAACCACCCCCCCACACACACACACACTAGGACTGGTAGCCTTCAAGGAGGATATTGGACCAGAGGCCCTTGAGTTTTATTGTGACTTCAGTGTGCCTTAGAGCTGTCAGAGCTGGGTGGGTAGTCAGGCAGCAGGCCTACTCACTGAGCCCTTACTGTACTGTGTGCACAATTCCTTGGCCATGAGAGCTGACAGTTTATGATGTGTATCACAATCTCAAATAAAAAACAAATTCTCCAAGCCTGCCCTCTAGTACATGAACCATGTCTGGATTCTTTCTCTGTGTGCTGTGTGACCTTTCCTGGGGACATGGAGGAAAGTGCCTGGTTACTCCAGATAGGGTACGAGAGACAGGCCAAAGTATGATTTCACCAAACTCTAGCTTTGGGGATCAATGAGTTTACTGGTTTGATTTAGAGAGCATGAGTAAATAGTTATATACAGGAGTGTAGGTAACTCCAATGCAACCACATTACAAGAAAATCTGCATGACTGCTTCCCAGTAGCAGTATAGATGGAGTCCTCTGCTCTTAGTTAACCTTCCACATTCTGTACACTCTAGCAACTTCTGAGATCATGAGACCACATGGAGCTTAGCAGAATTACATGCAGCTGGTAGGGAGGCATAGGAAGGAGTGGTTGGAATATCAGGCAAGGCTCTAGTGACCCTCCTCACCCTTTCCATGAGAGAACTTCGACAGGCTTGATCTTGATGGTTGCTTACAAAACCGTTGTGACAATTCTGATGAAGATAGCAATGGCCAGCAGTCTATAACAATGTGTATACGCATGTGTGCAGGTACACGCCCACAGATGTGTGTGTGTGTGTGTGTGTGTGTGTGTGTGTGTGTGTGTGTGTGTGTGTGTGTGTATGTGCTCAGGGAGGTCACAGGACAACTTCAAGTGTCATTTCTCAAGCACTTTCCACTTTAAAAACACAAAACAAAAGCAGGGTCTCTCCAGGGCCTATAACTGGCCAAGTATGCCAAGCTGTCTTGATAACATACACCAGGAATCCCCTTGTCTCTACCTTCCCAGGGTTAGGATTATAAATGTGTGTCGCCACACTTAGCTTTATAAAAAATTAAGTTTTGGAGTTTAACTCTGGTCCTTGCAAGCACTTTTCTGACCTGTCTCCTTAGCGCTCATGATTCTTTAAAAATATTTTGTTTGTTTGTTTTAGTCTGTTAAGTAGGTTTGGAGAGATGGCTCAGCAGTTAAGAGTACCTACTGCTCTTCAGAGTACCAGAACTGGGGGTCCCAGCATCCATATCAGGCAGCTCACAACCACTTGTAACTCTAGTTCTAGGGGATTTGATGCCGTCTTGTGGCTTTCATGAGTACCCACACACGTGTGCATATACAGACATAAACATATGTAGTCGGATACTTCTGTCCTGCCCAGTCCCACAGCCGTTCAGTCCCAATAACCACACAGAGGCTTATATTAATTATAAATGCTCAGCTAGTAGCTTAGGCTACTAGTAACTAACTCTTCCACACAAATTAAGCCATAATTTTTTAATCTATGTTTAGTCACGTGGCTGGATACCTTTTCTCAGTAAGGCATTCTCATCTCTTCCTCTACGTTTGACTGGCAACTCCTGACTATGCCCATCCTCTTCTCAGAATTCTCCTACTCTGGTCTTCCTGCCTATATTTCCTGCTTGGCTACTGGCCAATCAGTGTTTTATTAAACCAATATGAGTGACAAATCTTTACAGTGTATAAGAGCATTATCTCATAACAGACAAAGAAAGAAAAATAAAAGCTGTTGATCATTTTTCCCACTCTTTCAAAGAGTTCCTCTCAGGAGCCAGAGAGATGTCCCTGCAAACTGTTCCGTGTCTTCAGAAGTGGTTTTCTCCCAGTGATGCCCATCAACAATAAACAAGTGAGAAGAGTACTCTACCTTGTGGTGATGCAGTGGAAGATACTTGCAGCCCAGAGCCCCTCCCCCTCCCCACTTATAGCCTCTGGATATTCTTACTTACACTTAGTGTCTTGGGTTCAAAGTGAGTCATAACAGGAACCAGGCTGTACCTTGAATTCATTTGTCCTGTTTGCCAGAACATTCTAGCTTTCCTACATAACACCCACTCCCAGTGTGAAGGAAGCAATGGAACAATTATGAGTTCAAATCCTGGCTCCATCACTTCACCAAACACTGCTGCCTGAGGACAGTTCGTCTCTCTGGATTTGTCTTCTCCTCTGGAAAGTAGATCAAGATGAGCCACAAAACCCAAGGTGTTGACTTTTTCAGGTTGCTAGGGACAGAGATTGGTGCCTGTCTACTTCAGAAAAGGAAGGGATGGGGTGAAGACACACTAGAGGTAAGGAGATGCAGGAACCCATTCTTCAACAGCAAGACAGGAAGGGCTGAAACAGAACCTGGGTGCTGCCCAGAATCGGGTCAACCGGAAGCAGGTGGCCATATGCTGAGTACCACATGCATGATTCTGCCCAGTGCTTGACTCAGTTTGCCTGCCTCTGAAACAATAGGGCATTGGGAGCTAGGAAAGACAGAGTGGGAAAGATTCTACCATTTACATATGGATCACCTGAGTGTATCGCGATCCCCACAGAGTTGACAGCAGCATCCACAAAAGTGCAAAAAGGTGCAATTACTGGGCAAGAGTCATGCAGTCTTCATGTAAAGTGAAACAGGAGAGTGGAAAATAGGGGCTGAAATGCTGGGCTCGGCCCTGTGCTCAGGTGGGAGTTGGAAGCCCCTTTTGAAATCTCACAGTAAGGGGCTGTGTGGGCCCTATCAGGGATCCAGGTGGTCCCCAAGAATGTCAAGCTACACAAAGCTCTTAATGTTGAGAAAATAACAAATAGGGAGTGTCAGAGGAGTACAGAAGGTGGCATCCCCCAGGGCAGCCGGGGTTGGGGGAGATGCTAAGGGATGGACCAGGGAGGGCATGGTGGCCAGTGCAGATACAATGGGAGTGGCTTAGAGATGATTGACCTGAAGTCACCTCTTTACCCAACCAGGCAATCAGTGCCATTGTGGCCACTGTGCCCAGAACACCTGCCCTTCAGCAAAGGGCTGGCACCTGGCATGGTCACCTGGTAAATGTCTGCCTCTCCCTCTGGGACCAGGGGCAAGTGCTGCCCATGGAGACTTCTGCATAAACGATGGAGGTAATAAAGGAAGGCTGGTGAAGGCAGAGGAGGGATCAGGAGAGCTTTGGGCAGTAGTTGGAACTGAACCCCGGGCTCTGCTGCTTAGTCACACCCTCGCCCCCTTTGATCCTCCCGTGGGAAGGAGGAATCTGCTTTCTTGTTTCTTTTCTAGTGATAAAAAATGGAGTAACCATGCTGGAAAAACACCTGCCTCACTGTGGATTTCATTTTCAAGCCTGAAAAAATAAAGGGGGAAGAAAAAAAAGACTAAAAAGAAACTCTTTCTTTCCTTCTGTTCTTCCTTCCTTCTCTCGCCCTGACTCTCTTCCTCACCCATGGTCTTCCCCTCATTCCTCCTCTTCCTCCCCCTCATGACCCTCTCTCCCAGCCCTTTCCTCTCAGGTGGATTTCTGTTGAAAAGCCGAGTAAAGATGAGAGTCAAATAACACACGCTGAAGTGGATAATAACGAAGAGCTGGATGTGATGGTGCATGGATGTAATCCTGGCACTTGAGAGGCTGAGGCAGGGGCGTTGCTTCACGTTCCTGGGCAATGCAGCAAAGCTTCATCTCAAAAATTTAATTAAAAGTAAATGAGTAATAGTGTATTATTATAGGATTCCCTCCATGTGAGGAAGGGACAAAATGGCTGGATAATTTTAGGAAGAGGTGGGCACAAGTGGACACTGTCAGGAATCTAGACCATGTAGTCAGAAGTTTCTCTGTCCTGCCTGACCAGTCCTACAGCCATTTAGTCCCAAATAATCACACACAGGCTTATACTAATTATAGATCATTTGGTCTATGGCTCAGGCTTATTACTTGCTAACTCTTAAGCTTTGAATTAACTTGTCATTCCTAGCTACACTTACCCATGTGCTTGGTACCTATTCTGATTGCAACATTCTCATCTTCCTTCTTCTGTGTCAGGCTGGCATCTGCTGCCCTGCTCTTCCACTTCCCAGAATTCTCCTAGTGTGTTTGCCCTGCCTCTACTTCCTGTCTAGCTTCTGGCCAATCAGCATTTTATTAAGCCAATATTTACAGTGACAAATATTTACAGTGTACAAGAGAATAGTCCCAAGCAAGACCATGTATGAGCAGAAGGAGGGAGAGAATACGACACAAACCCAGGGAGGGTCTGAAGAAAGCAGAGTTGTGCTGCAGGGATCTGGAACAAGATCAGCCTTCTCAGGCTACAGGAAAGAGTTTGGGGCCAGCAAGATGGCTCAGTGGGCAAAGCTGCCTGCCACCAAGTCTGATGACCCAAGGACCTGAATTCATTTCCTGGAGCCCACATACTAGAAAAAGAGACCCTCCCAATTGTCCTCTGACCTCCACATGTGCACATGTACACGGATAAAAATGTAATTAAAAAGTTTAGCATATATGCTGCTTGGAATGACTGCAAAAGTTAAGTAGAATCTAGAAATGAAATGCACATAAGGGTTAAGAGATGGCAACGATTTTCAAGTTAAAAAATAGAGACAAAGAATTGACAAAACAAAACCCATTATTTGTAGTTGATATTTTGGTCATATTTGCAGGCAACATTTTTCTCTTTTCTTTTTCTTTTTTTCTTTTCTTCAGAGTCTCATGTGATCCAGGATAGCCTAAATCTCACTATGTAGCTAAGAATGGTCTTGAGTTTCTTTTCTATTTTTAAATTTTTTAGTTGATTCTTTGGGAATTTCACATCATGCACCCCAATCCCACTCATTTCCCAGTCCTTCCATGGCTGCCCTCCGTGTTGTAGTCTCTCGTAAAAAGAGAAAGAGCTAATAATTTCAATAAAAATAAAAACCTACTTCACTCTGTGTCGCTGCCTCAGGTGGCATCCCAGACCACAGATATCCACATGGCTTTGATGGTAACGCAGCCACAGACACAAACACAGACCTCGGCTGTGGTAGAGCCATGGGCCTTGAGTTTCTGTCTTCACCCTGAGAGCTGGGATCGCAGGCTGGGCAAATACTCTAGCAGCAATCCAGAGCCCCAGCCGCCTCAATGCCAGCTCTCCTTCTCGTTTTAAAAGAAACAAAATGTGATCAGTAATATTGAGTCACTGACTCTTTCCTTAAAAACAAATGCCACCTGATGTTTAAAGTTTATCTTCCACACCCTCCCACCTTCCTCACCAAGCATATTCTGCTCTGTCTCCTTTCTTTCTTAATAAATCTTATACTTCTCCCCTCCTCCACATTTTTTTTTCTTCCTTTGATTAATCCCTTTTAACTCCTCTAAATTCTTGCATTTTGGACCTGGCTCATAATTACTGTTGGTCAGCTTTGCAGTGCTGTAACACAATACCTGAGATAGTCAAATTAAAAAGAAGAAAGGTTTATTGGGATCATAGTTTAGGGCCTTTTAGCTCATGGTTAGTCAGTCCTGTTGGTTTGGAGCATGTGCTAGCATAAAGTTCAGCCTTCAACGCATGTGCTTTGCGGAACATCATAGGCCATGGCCACTGCTCACCTTCATAAGCTGAATAGCCTCTCCCTTAAGTGGTGAGTATCTTAAGGCTCTGCTTTATCAGACAGAGGGGAGAACTGTTGAGAGGCAGGATCCTATCTTTCCCTGTATCTGTCATGACCTGCAGCACAAACAAGGCATTCAGTGATTGCTGAGCCAGTGAATAAAACCACTCAGACTTTTTTTTTTCTTTTATGTGTGTGTTTCCATTTGCGTATGTACACACAGAGGTCAAAGGTCAACACTGGATGTCTTCCTCAGGTCTCTCCACCTTATATTCTAAAGCACGGTCTCTTGATGAATCTGCAGAGTTCATTGTTCTAGCTAGAGAAGACCGACGTGTTCCATGGATTGCCCTTCCTCGCTTTTTATGTGGGTCCTGGGAACCCAAACTCAGGTCTTCATGCTGCTGTGGCATGCAATTTTCTGACTGAGCTCTCTCCCCAGCCCCTGCCTGAGAGGCTTGCCTATGTCAAGTTTCAGAGGCTGATAGTCATCCTCCCATTTCTACATAATCCAAGGAATTCTTAACTTTGGTATATAAACTCAAAGCCTTTCTCAATACAACTGGACCTACATTCCAATGTAAACTGGTTGCCTTGCAATCTCACATACTTTATTTTATTCATTTCAGAACTTTACCCTGAGAAAGAGATCTTGGGGATATCAGTGCCAAAATGAAGACCAGAGTTCCCAGACCCTCTGACACACATAGCTGTATAGAAATGACTGTTTCATCAGAGAGGCCTTACAAAAGGGGCAGGCTAGCTTTCTCTGTGTTTGGCCCATCTGGTTTCTGGACTACAGATATGATGGCTGGAGTGTCAACAGCTCTTTTGGGGCCCTAGGAATGGAAACCACAGTGTAATAAGATAGTAGTCATGGCTTCTGGCCAGCAGGGTAACACACCAGCCCCGAGCTGATCACTTCCAAACTTCCTCCACAGAGGAGAAAATACACTTGCAGCTTGCTTAAACCAACGCTCCTCTGCCAGGCATAGTGACACATGCCTTTACCCCAGAATTGGAGGCAGAGACAAGTGGATCTTTGTGAGCTCTAGGATAGCCTGGTCTACAAAGTGAGTTCCACGACAGGCCTACACAGAGAAATTCTGTATCAAAAAGACAAAACAAACAAATGAAGGGAAGAGAGAAAGAAAGGAAGGAAGGAAGGAAGGAAGGAAGGAAATGGTGTTATTCATAAAGTCTTCTGAACTCACCCTTCATTTTCTAGGAAAAAAAAAAAAACCATCTCCAACCCAGAAAATGGATTTTTTCAGTGCCTAGCCTTGTACCCACTATCTAAATAAAAATAAATTATGAGGTATATATTTTGTTGTTTCCATTTTTGATACAACACATAAACTTAAATTAGGTAGTAAAAACTATCCTGACACAACCATTATAGAATCAATGGACTCGATATATGAAATCATAATCCTCAATAACATGTCTTAACTGTTTTGAAGGAGTCTTGTTATGTAGTTCAGACTGGCCCCAAACTTGATTCTTCTGTTTCAGTGATCCAGTGCTGGGATTACAGGTGTGTGTCAACCCCCTTGGCTGACATCACCTTTTAATTTTATTTGTTTACTTTTAATTTAAAAACCATACCTCACATGCAGCAATACCAGTTACACATTTAAGATGGTATAATAGAATGGCTTTATATTGCTTAAACAGAAGAAGAAGGGAGATTGTGAAAGTTGGGCTCTAATTCTGTTGACTACTCAGTGCACTTAATGTATTTGTCACACTGACTCACTTATACGAAGTCTTTTTTTATTTTGTTTTTGTTTTTAGTTGAAGGGTTTTATCTGAGTTACTTTTCTATTGCCGTGTTAAAATACCATGATCAAGGCAGCTTATACACGAAAATGTGTAATGCGGCTTACAGTCTCAGAGGATTAGAGTACATGATGGTGAATTGAAGGACCAGCTGAGAGCTTCCATCTTGAGCCACAGCTCCCAGGCAGAGAGGGCTCTGGGAACCACAGGAGTCTTCTGAAACTGGAGGGCCCCATGACACACCTCCCCGAACAAGACCATACCTCCCAATCCTTCCCAAACAGTCCCACCAACCAGTGAACAACTATTTAAAAATGTGAGTGTGTGTATGGAGGGATTCTCATTCAAACCACCACAGGCTTGTAACTTAGAATAATATCACCCTTTAACGATGCCATGCTAGCTGTGCTCAGTGCCATATACTTTGTATCCCAGCACTTGGGAGGCATCGGCAGGAAGATCTCTGTGAGTTTGAGATCAGCCTGGTCTACACGGTCAGTTCCAGGGTAGTCAGAGATACATAGTGAGACCCTGTCTCAATAAAACAAAATAAAATTTAAACAAAATCAAGAATACCACTGTCACCACAGTCTATAGCATAACAACTAGTGTCCTTAGGCAAGATCCAGCTTGTAGTACGAGGTTTCCGGCCCGGACTTTTGGGCCTAACCTCAAGGTTTAGGACCCACAGAACCACTGTCCCGCAGTCCCACAGTCCCACAGTGACACACAGATGCTTTCATTAATTTGAGGCTGATTAGCCTATGGCCCAGGCATATCACTTGCTAGTTCTTTACCCTTCATCTAACCCATGTCTTTTAACCTGCTCAGCCATGGGGCTCGGTACCTTTTCTTAGAGCAGCATAGTTGTCCTCTGCTTCTTCTGGCTTCTCTCTGGCGTTCTGCTCTGTGCTTCCTGTTCTCAGAGTTCTCTTAAATCTGGTAGCCCCACCCACACTTCCTGCCTGCCTTTGGCCAATCAGCGCTTTTTATTAAACCAGTGGGTGGGACATAATCGCCCACACTGGCTCTTCACTGAGGTGATGGTAAAGTAAGTAGCATCCAACACAGAGCACAGAAACAATTGCATCTTCAGGTGACATGTGATTCATAAAAAGGAACCATCATGCCCTTGGTGGGGAGGACAGGGCTGTGATTAGTAGTAGCTCTTCAGGAAAGAGTGGAGAAATGGAGCCATAGGGCAACTGGCTGGATCAACATGAACTTGGCTGGTGTCCAGTAAAATTCTTCCTGATTCTTCAAGGTGGCATCAAGACAGCCCTCCGCATGGTTCCGTACAGCTTTGTGGCAGCTCCTAATGCTGTATGTCTCCCAAGAGTGGTCACTTCCTCTCATGAGAACAAGGTTATTTTCTCTTTTGTATCCCTGTTAAAAGAGTCCCAGAAAGGGTGATGGTTCATGGGCTGCTCAAGTTCCCTTGGATGAAAATTATTTCTCACAGCGTTTGTCATTCTGAAGCAAGCTACCTTCACCTGGCATTTCTTTACAGTTACATAAAGAGGACCGAAGAGCATAGCTCAGTTGGTAGAGTGCTCGCCTAGAACTCGGGGAACCCTGTGTTTGATTCCCAGCACCCCACAAAATTGAGCATGGTGGTGCATATCCATAATCCTAGCATTGAGGAATTAAAGACAGGAAGACCACAAAGTTGAGGTCATCTTTGGCTACACAGTCAGTGTGTGGTTTTCTTGGACGGAACCCTGTAATACCTAAATCATTCTGGTCCATTTCCGGTATGGGGTGCACTTAGAGTTCACTGGAGGGTCACAGGCAAGCCGGAGGCACTAGATTCCTCCTGTCTTCTCTAGGAGGCAGCTAATGCCTGCTTGTTCAGGCTCATCAGAGGGTTGAGAAGCTACAGGCCGTCTATGTGAGACTGAGCCCAGCACCAGAAGAGGAGGTCTCAAGCCCCAAGCTAGATAAGGCTTTGCACCTTGAACCAATAGCAAAAGGAATCTGGGGAGAGGTCTTGGCCTGAAAGATTGTATCTCCCTAAAGAACCCAGCTGATGAGGACCAGGAGGTAGAGAAATGCAACCAGGAATATAAAAATATGTGTTTTGCACCAAATTGACCGTTTTGGGGGTTTTGAGTTTTCTATAGGTTGAGTCCCAACTTGGTAAGGCTTTACAATAAGCTACCTTGATTTCAATACTCTTGGCCGGCTCTATTATAAAGTTGGGATCACAGTATTGTTTATTAATTCCTATTCACAGATTCATAAATAGAGATATATACACAAAGCCAAGTGTAGGGTCATTTAAAAAGAGGGAGGTCTGTCAGTTCAGGGCCAACCCAGTTTACATACTGAGTTTCTGGTCACCAGAGCTACTTAATGATATTTTTGTCTCAAAAATCACAAAATAAATAAACGGATTTACTTAAAGGGCTTGGTGAGAGAATATGTGCTGTGCATGTACAAGGCCTTGGGTTTCACCACCAAAATTAAAATCATAATAAAAATCGTATTTATTGTGGAGTGGTTTTAAAATACCAGGCAAACATTTACAAAGAAAGCTAATTTGTTATCACCAATGTCATCATCTATCCAAAGTCATGGACATTTCAGTGTGTGTCCTCATAATGACACATACATATGCTGTGTTTTTTGAGTCTTGAAAACCTGTCTTTAAAGCTGGATGTGATAGCTCATGCCTTTAATCCAGTGGTTCTCAACCTGTGGGTTATGGCCCCTCAGAAGTTAAGAACTCTTTCACAGGAATTGCTTAAGATCATCAAAAAAACACAGATATTGGCATTATGTGTATAACAGTAGCAAAATTATAGTTACAGAGTAGCAGTGAAAGTAATTTTATGTTTGGGTCACCACAACATGAGGAGGAACTGTATTAAAGGGGTCCGCCATTTAGGACACTTGAGAACCTCTGCTTTAATCCCAGAACTAGGGAGGCAGTGACAGGTAGATCTCTGTGAGTTTAAGGCCAGCCTGATCTACAGAGTGAATTCCAGGACAGCCAGGACTATTAAACAGAGAAACCCATCTTGAAAAACCAAAGAAAAAGAAGAGAAAACAGAAAACTTTGGGTGTGTGTGTAATATGAATACATATATGTGTATATACACATATCTGAATGTCATTGTGTGAACTTAGAAGAGAAGCAGGCATCTGTGGGTGACATAGCTCGAGTCCTATATGGATAGAAGGGATGATGGTCACAAGAGTAGCCAGCACTTTACAGGTTGTTGGAGAGCCCTAGGAAGAAGAACACTTAGCAGTGCCCAAACTCTTGGCAGGGTATTTTGGCATCCGTACCTGAGAATATACTTAAAACAATATTGTTCAGTTGACTCCCTTTATCTAGCTTTTAACTTGTCAGATGGCAGCCCCCAGGAGCCTGTTCTGGAGACTGAACTCAGATTATGGACTTGGCAGCAAGCACCTTTATGCACTGAGCCATCTTCCCCATGCCAACTTTCTTTATTTTAAAGCAAAAAACAAAAAACAAAAAACAAAAAAACCTAAGCAGAGATTCACATAACACAAAATTATTTTTTAATTTTTATTTTACTTTCATTTTATTTTATTCTGTAGAGTTGAGGACCAAACTCAGGCCCTTGCACATAGACAAGCAACTCCCCCCCCCTCACCGCCTTGATCTACATACATAGCCCAAACTGATCATTTTGGAGTGAGTGACTCAATGGTATCTAATAGCTCATGATGCTGCACGAATATCGGCTAGTTTCTGAATTTATCGACCACTTCACAACAACACTCAGTCCCCATTAAACCATGTCTGGCACCCACCTATCTGGGTTATGCCTTGATAGATTTATCTCTAAATATTTTGTGTAAATGTATTCAAACAAGATGTGGCCTTTTGAGTCTGGTTTCTTCGGCATGTTTTAAAGATCATTCAATGTCCTAGCATGTATCAGTTCTTCCTTTTATGAACATATAGTCCGCCATGTAAGCACACTCCTGGGTGTGTCTCTGAGGTTGTGTCCATGACATCAGATCTGCAGAGCTAACCAATGGTCTCAACTATCAACAGATTCAGAATTCAAATAGACAGTTGGTAGGTGCTGGAACTGTGGAAGGTAGGAAGGTAGATAGGGTGTGGGTCATAGGGTCTTTGAAAAATATTAGTTTGCCTAGCCCCTCCCTCTTTGCTCACCAGTGGAGTGAGCAACTCCAATCTAGGATCCTTGTCTACCATGATCTTCTGTCTTACTTATTCTAGGTCCAGAATAATGGCAGCAGCTGCCACAGACCGAGACTTCTAAAACTGGGAACCTGTGGTATCTTGGATGAGAATAGTATCCATGGGCTTATATAATTGAATGTTGGGCCCTCACTAGCAGAACAGTTTGTGAAAAATTTTGAAGGTGTGTTCTTATTGGAGGAGGTGTGTCACTGGGAGTAGGCTTTGAGGTGTCAAAGGCCCAGTGTCTCTGTCTCTCTGCCTGCTGCCTGTGGATCGGGATATATAAAACTTTAAGCAAGCTCCTAATTAATGCTTTCCTTCATAAGGGTTGCCTTGGTCATGGTGTCTCTTCATGGCAATAAACAGTAACTAAGACAGAGTCCAAATAAATCATTGCCTTTTCATATTATTTCTCTCCAGTATTTATGTGAGGAAAAAGCTGATTAACATGTCATATATGTATGATGCACTTTGTTCTCCCATCATGCCCTGACGGATGTTTGGGCCTCTGTACTTTTAGTAAGAGCTCTGCAAAGAAAATATGTAAAGATCTGGACTTTTATCGACAAAGTCTCATGGTTAGAGGCAGAGGTCCACCTGAGCTTACACTATGAGGCTGCACCACCTTAGTTAGGAATTATCTAGTACCTTCAAGTGTTCTGCATTATAAATGTTGTAACCAGGGAAGGCTGGTTATAATTACACTCCACAGAGTCAGACATCGAGGTGCTACCTATAATCTCAGCATTGAGGAGGCAAAGACAGGAGGATCGCCCACAAGTTCAAGGACCCTGTTTCAGAAACAAAACAATTACACTCCACCTTTGCTTTCCAGTCTTACTATGTAAAGACGGAGGGCTGTGGCTGTAGCTCAGTAGAAGAGAACTTGCCTTCTGTCCATCACACCTGAGGTTCAGTGCTCAGGCAGGAAAAAAAAAAACCTATATAGACAATTAGGAAAGGAAACATGTTTCAGAATTGTTCTGAATGCCACATGCCCTGGGCAGGAGGGGGAGAGAGTCTGGAGCACACCTCACACATTACAAATGTAGCCCTGCCTCTTTTAGTCACTGACAAGACCTCAGGGAAAGATGGACAGTGGTAAACAGCTGCAAGTCTGCGTCCACAGGAATGAGCCTGGTCTGAGTGGGGTGCTTCTTTACCCCCAAACTCCCTGTCACTGGTCTCAATCTATTACCTACTCTACAATGCATTTGACTGACCATTTGCGTTCCCGCTTTGTGAATCCTGTAACCTGTAAGGTGGCTTTCCTAGTCATGGTGGGCAGGGAATGTTTGACAGGGAGGCAAGTGGCCTTCTGCTCCATGGAGACAGCTCTGGCAAAGAATAAATGGGAATGTAACCGAATGCTTCCCACCCGAAGCCCAAGCAAAGGCTCCCTGCAGTGCATTCTTCTTACAGTGTAAATAGTAGAAAAATTGTCTCTCCAACAGTGGCCATCAAGAGCTGAGCATCTTTGATGTCTCTGCTCAGGGGAGGAAGATGAGGCTTACTTCCTGCCTTCCTCAGACCCAGAAGTGAAACACCCATGTCTCTCTCAGTCATACCTAGAGTTCCAGAGACCCTAAAGACCAACCCTAGAGATCAGAGCCCCTCCAGGGCTTGAGCTCCCCACACTTCGTATCATAAGGGGCAGCTCAGCAGCCCAGACAGTGGGGATTTTTTCTTTGTCCCCTGTTCGTCTCATCCCTAAAAGGTGGTGGATTATCGCAACTTTGTGGAGATAGGAAATACATTTTTTTGGTGCAAGCCGAGACCAAAAGCACAGGGGCTGGAGGGGAGGCTGGGGCTAAGGAGAGGAGGGGGAAATGGGAAGTTCAAAGCTGACAAACTGCAGGCTGGAGAAACAGTTTTGCTCTTTTCCGGCCCTAAGAATAAAGACTCCCTGATAGGGCTGCCTTCTTCTTCCCTATTATGGACATGTGGTTTGGACCCAGAGAACAATTGTTCCCTATAAACAGAGGTGGGCAGCCCGGCTTTCCTTTCCTTTGAGAGTCATACAGGCTGATGTGGCCCTAGACACCCTCCAACTGCAGATTACACTTTGTTTGAATTAATAAAACCTTGTTGGGTTTATTGCTGGTTTTAGGGCTCAGTCCCTTATTAGGCTGTGGTATAGGACTTGTCTCTGCTGATTCATAGCTCCCCAATGGTACTGAGCACATGAAGGAAATAAGGACACCTGGAGGGGCGACAAGGGGACAAAAGACTCAAACAGTAAAGTGAAGGTGTGGGAGCCACTCATTGCCACCCTAACCCGTCCCTGTGTGCCTAAGCACAAATATTTATTGATTGAAATTTTCTTTGACGAGCAGACGCTTCTGGGGTTTATCTAGGTAGAAGTTGCTAATGTATAGAGAGGTCCAGAATGTGGGGCTTTGGGGTCACATAAAGATGGCACCAGCCCCTTGCTCTTTGTACCCCAAGGCATGACTGTCCCCTCTGAACCTCTGTTTTCTCACTTGCAAAGCCAGATGAAGAATACAGAGGAAGGAGGTGGCCAGTGGAGCACAGCAGTGCAGACAGAGAGAGAGCCGTTGAGGGAGACGGGCTGACCGACCAGCAAGAGGCCCCTCGGCATCACAGTTAATCTGGCAGAGGCACCACAGGTTAGACACAGGCTTTGTAATCTAATTCCACACTCTATCAGGATACCTAGTTTTTTTGAAAGGTCAATTAATGTTAATCCAGCTCACAGATGTGAGTGTCCTATCACTGATGCAAAATGAGGCATTTCAGTCTCTTGAGGGCCATGTTCTTTGAGTACTCTTAGTTGAAGGGTGAGTGTGTGGTTGAGGAACAATCAAAATAGATGGTGCTGATTACATTAAATGATCTAGTAGATGCTTACTCCATGGTTCTCTTCAGCCACACCCAACAGCTTTGCTCTACGGTTGCTTATACTTGATCAGTCACCGCCCACTTTCCCCTCCTAACCATGCTTCTTAACAACGCTCAGTTTTTATCTAAGAATCTTGAGCACACTCACTCACCTTTAAATGTCTGTGAGACTGGTCTCACTTACAAGTTCTGGTCTATTCCAACCATAACTGACCACACACACACACACACACACACACACACTAAAAATGACCCTATACCCCAGATAAACTATCAGTTAGGGCAGATATGTGACTTCATCTGACCCAGTTGAATCTCAGAAATTGTTCTGGAAGTATACAGGCAGCATGTTCTCCTCTGTGAGGCCTCTGTTTCTGAACCTGATAAATTGTTAGCAACCAACTTGCCTCAATGATGATGGAACTGGTACTATGAGGAAGGCAGAACTCAGAAAACCATGGTCAATGGGCCTGGAGTCCTATCAAGAAAGTCAACTTTCTCTGTATCAGTGGTTCTCAATAAAGTTTAATAGAGTTTCCTCATGCTGTGCTCATCCCCCATCATAAAGCTATTTCCATTGATACGTTGTAACTGTAATTTTGCTGTTATGAATCACAATGCAAATATCTGATATTCAGGGTATCTCTTCCAAAGGGGTCTTGACTCACAAGTTGAGAACCACTGATCTAGACAAATAGTTCCCACATGAAGAGAGAGAAAGAATCTGCCGTCTACCCCTGTCCTCAAGCCTGTGGGCTTAGGCTAGGTGCTTCTTCAACTTGACAAAATTTAACCATTCTTCTCTCCTAGGTCTCCAGCTGGTTCACTTCAGGTCTTAGGGGTTATTATCCTTTGTGGTCACGAGAACTAAGGCCTGATAATAAGTCTGTGTCTCTTTGTAGATCTCCCTGTCTGACACTAAGCTCACGTGGGCAGCTATCCTCCGGAGAACTCTGACCCACACGGGAAGGGACAGGGAAGGAGAAAGGTTTCTAGCTGTTAGGCCTCTGTCTCTTGGAGATGGGAATCAGTGGTATTTCTTCACAGTCCCCGTGGGCTGTGTATGTGCTGGCCAGTGAGTTCCATGGGCTTCCAGACTAGGAGAAGTCCAGGATTAGTAGCTAAGGTGTCTGGGTTGTTCTTGGAAAAGCAGGGTGGAGTTGAAATCATTTTGCATCAAGAGCTGGATTCAGATTCTGATAGGCAGAAAAGCATAGCTGGGGGGTATCCAGGTCCTTATCCCAGCCTCAAGGTTATTCATAGGCTTAACCCCAGAGCCTGGCTGTGTCTGTCCGTTTTCTATTACTGTGACACAATTCCTGAGATCGATTTAGAAGAAGTGTAGGCAGGCTTTTCTGTGTCCCACCAGTCAGCTCTGTCCCGCCAGCCTGCTCCCGAATAACCACACAGAAACTAATCATTACTTATAAATACTCAGCCAATAGCTTAGGCTTGTTACTAACTAGCTTTTACCATATTTCTTATCTATGCTCCACCATGTGGCAATATCTTTCTTCAGCATGGCACGTTTCCTCTGCATGGTGCTGGTGACTCCTCATGACTCTGCCCTTTCTTCCCAGTGTTCTTTATAGCTAACCTCTTCCTGCCTAGCTGTTCGCCAATCAGTCTTCCATTAAACCAATCAGATGACACATCTTCACAGTGTATAAAAAGATTATTCCATAAGAAAGAAGGGATTATTTAGACTCACAGTTTCAAAGGTTCTAGTTCACGGTCCCTTGGCCTCATTGCTTTGGGCCTATGGTGGAGACTATCACAGCAAAATCCAGCAATTGAAGATCCTGTTCACCTCATGATAGCTAAAGAGAAAAAAAGCAAAGAGTGTCAACTTTATACTAAAAACATATTTAAGCTTAAAAAAAAAATACACTAGGCAACCGAGGAGAACGGTCATTGGCTAAAGGGGACAGGCACGTCAAGGGATGCTTTATAGTGGCCCAACTTCTTTCTGCAGAGTAAAACATTTCACTACTTCCCCAGAGTGTCATAGGCTAAACACAAAACTCTCACCAAGAGAACGTTGGGGAGACAGGGCAAGATCCAGACTACAGTAACAGCAGGAGGGACTTGGCAGGCATGCTTAGATGATGGTCCAAGATTATTTACTTGGGCCAGATTTAATCACAGATCTTATAAAAAGGGACCAGAGTCAGGGTCAGGGAAGAAGGTGGTGTGATGGAAGTGGAGAGCACAGCAGAGCCCACAGGCCAGGGGTTGCCTGAGGCTCCTGGAAGTTGATCAAGGTCAGGAAATGGATCATCTCCTTCCAGCCTCTGCAGGGAGGCCTCTGCAAAACCACTCAGCACAGAAACAGAGCTCTCAGAAACATGTTTGCACTGTTTTAAGCTGCTCACTTGTGTGGAATTCTGTGAGGAGGCCACCGGGGACTAACACACAAAGGTATGCCTGAAGGAATGTAAGGCAGCTGGGACACGTGATTTTCAGTAATTGAAGCTGGACCCTAACCCCATCATAATACACACCCACAGTGTTTTTATTTATTTATTTATTTTCCTAAAGAAACCACGTTTTCCCCAGGGAAGACTGTGTTTTTTATTAGAAGTCCTTTAGAAACTCAGCCAGACCATGGCAGAATCTCTGATCCTCAAGTCTCCATCAATGTGTCTGTGCTAGCCTGTGCTTGGCATCGCCATGTTTAAAGGGAGTCTTCTGTGATGGCACCATCTCACCCCTTAAGATGTACTCCCATGACTACATAGTGGTCAGTCAGCTGTCAAAGGCACTTAAGACAAGCAGCCTAATGGAGGGAAGATTTGTTACGGCCCCACTTGACCCTTGGGTCAAGGACACCATGGGGACATCCTGGCAGAAGGGCCCGTTGGAGACTAGACTGCTCACTTCACAGCAGCCAGGAAGTGAAAGCATGAATAGCAAGTGTCCCATGAACCCTTCAGTGGCACACCCCCAGTGCCCTGACTGCCCCTGGGTTCTGCTGCCTCCCCTAATGTACAGGCTGGCCACATGTGGGACATTGAAGGTACAAACCACAACACATCAAAATATATTTTTTTTTTCATTTTTACTGCCTCTATCTGACTTATATTGACCTAGTTAACCCTTCATAATGCACTTTCTAGGGGGTGAAATCTATGTGCATGTGGGTTATATTATGCACTAAGTTGCAGGAAACAAACTATTTCTTAGAAAAAGGAACCTTAGAAAATTCACAACTCTTAACCGTTGTTCTTATGAGTATGTATTATCCATCTATGGGGCTACATTGTCCCTCTTGCCTCTAGGATGAGCCTGGTGGGTAAGTGCATCTATTCAACCAGTCCTAGCCCTCACCTATTATAGACATTGTGAGTTCCATGTGGCTCAGTTGCATTCTGTGCTATGACTTAGTCTAAAAAGTTCTCTGAAGAGGACCCTCTGTGTGATAACCACAAACTGGAATCAGTGTCTAGCCAGAGGGGCGGAGTCCTTGTCCTCTCCAGGCTAGGAGGCACTTCCTCAGGCTTCTCCTTGTGCATTACAAGAATGACAGATCCCATACCCTCCTTCTGCAGCCTCTGTCCAATTTTACTTGTGGTTTGTTTTGGTTTTCTTGAGACAGAGTCTCTATGTAGCCCTAGTTGTCCTGGAGCTCAATATGGAGACAGGTTGGCCATGAATTTATAAAGATCTGCTTGCCTCTGCTTCTTGAGTGTTGGGATTAAAGTTATGCTGCCCTCTCTCCAGCATCTGTTTAATTTTTTAAATACATGTCTGTTTCCCGCCCCTTACAGTGATTCTCTGTGAGCACAGAAGCTCTGGTGAGGCCCTGGGGCTCTGTATGGAGTCTGGAGTTAATGGTAGCACAGTTTCACTTTTATAAAAAGTGAGCAGACAGAGGGACATTACTGATACCTGCCTATCTTCACCATTTAGGTGTAATAATGAGGGTGTCCAACTGCAGGTGGTAGAAGTCTAATAGTGAATATATATTCCTTTGGCGGTCATACTGCTGGAGGACTCCCAGAATGAATGGGAGGAGGGAGAGCTACCTTTAACCTCTAAGAACCTGGGCAAAGCTTTTATCCAGGGTTTGGGATCTAAAGGAAAATATCCTAAGATGGTAAGGAAGTGTCAGAGGACAGTGTGGCAGTCATGAATATGCAGAGTGACCTCACAGATGTCCCTAGCGAAGAAGTCTCCACTAAGCGATATCTTCTCTAGGCTGAGCCTGGTTCCTCAGTTCCCAGGCTTATCACCTGAGAACCCATGTCCCTTCCCAACAACTTTCACTCTGCCAACTACTTCACTTTCTGCCCCTTCCTAGAACCTCACAACCTCAGCTTTGTTTTTCCCTGACCCCTTCCCCACCCTCCCCAGCACTCTGCAGACATCCTCCTTTACTCCCCTGGCTCCCCCCACAGCCTCTCTAGACTGCGGAGCCACAGCTGTGACCCTAAACCTCCATTTCACTGTTCAGACCCTAGAAAACTTTCTCCACTTCCCTTCCTTGTACTTTCAAAAGAAAAAATGACTGCATTCAATTATCATGAAGTTTGCACATGGCATCAACATCAGCCCTGGGAACGATATGGTTTTCGGAATGTTGGAAGATTTGATCAGTGGAAGAACTCAGATTGAGAGAAGAAAACCCTGGCTGAACCCTGGAGGTACAGGGCTGTCATCTTTGCTACTTGGGAGACTGAGGCAGGAAGGTGAAGGGTTCTGGGGAGGCCTGGGCCTCAGAGTGAGCTCAAGACTAGTCTGGGCAGTTAGGTGAGATTGTGTCTCTTAAGTCAAAAAGGCTCGGGGTGTAGCTCAGGGCTGGAGTGCTCACCCTGCCTGCGGGGGGCCCTGAGTTCCAGACCCACTATGGCATGAGCAGACCCACTATGGCATGAGCAGACCCACTATGGCATGAGCAGACCCACTATGGCATGAGCAGACCCACTATGGCATGAGATCAAGTGTATTAACTTGTTAAGTTCTGCTTAAAAAGGAGGTGACAGATCCTGGCAGAATCACTGTTCCCTTCTCTGGACTCCCATCAGCATCCCGGAGACCCTCACCAGCACAGCCGCAGTGCCAACCTTAGCATATCTCGCGTTCTTAATTTCTTATATACACCATCTCTTTTCTTCACAGTAGTTGGATTCTAGAGAGAGCCGCCAGAATCCTCGCACTCTGAATGACTATGAACCAGTGTTCCTGGGGGAAAGTATGGGCCTTCCCGTGAACCACAGGCGGCATTTCATCAGCTGTGTGGATCTGCTTTGTCGCCTTTTAAAATATGAGTTATTGGCTTAGCACTATAACCCGGATTTAGATGAAGTTGACCAAAAGCTCATCATTCCTCTAGAAAACAGCTCTCGACATTAGACTATACTTCAGACCATTTTATTAAGGAAAAAGGAGTAGAGCAAGAGAAAACCATGTCTCTAAATATGTTGCTAAGTAGAGAAAAGAACACTGTGGGACATGAGCTGAGCCAGGTTAGCCGGTTTCCTTCCAACTGGGAATGGATGAGGGTGACGGCACACATTTTCACTGCATCAGATATGACTGAAGTTACAAAGAAAGTGCAGTGAGCAGCCATATTCTCCAATATGCCTCTGAATACCAAGGTCAATGGTGTATGGATACAGATGTAGCCTGTGTGAGGTGTAATACTCAGTTTTTAATATTATATTAACTATCTGGGAGTGAAATACTGTAATTGTCATAACTTGATATTTTTAGAAGATACAATAAGAGTTAACTCTCTCTTCAGTAGACAATTTTGATCTAAAATGTTCACATTCTTTAATTACATATAACTTATAATTAAGCTTTTAGTTTTAAAATGTAGATCTAGGGGCTAGGGGCAAAGCTCAGTGGCAGTGTGCACCTTTAGTATTTGCCAGATTCCAGGTTCAATCCCTTATTACCACAGAGCTAAATAATAAATTTATTAGAAGAAATTATTTTTTAAAAAATATGATTTAAACCTCAGCATTTATGATGTGGGATGTCTTTGTGTATGCTGTGAATACCATTGGATAATAAAGGAATTGTTTTGGCCTATGACAGAGCAGCTTAGAAGTAGGTGGGAAATCCAAGCATAGATACAGGGGAGGAGGCCAGAGTCAAGAGAGACACAATCCAGCCGCCCAAGAAGCAATATGCAATGGAGTACAGCTAAGTCACAAGCCATGTGATAAGACAGATTAATAGAGATGGGTTGAGTTAAAATGCAAGAGCTAACTATCAATAAACATGAGCCATAGGCCAAACAGCATGAAATTAATATAAGCCTTTATGTGACTATTGGGTCCAAGTGGAGCTGCAGGGTCAAACCTCAGGCTAAGCTAGGCCTACATATTGTGCTCAAGGTCAGCTGCGATCACTTAGCAAGATTCTGCCTCAGAAACAAGACAAAACAAAGCAAACCCGGCATGTATAGGTTGTACAATGTTTGAAGTAGTTAAAACGTACGTGTTTCCTCATTTTTCAAAGATCTTTTCATGACTCAATGAGATGGCTCAGCAGGTTAAGGCCCTTGGCACCAAGATGATGACTTGAATTTAAGCCCCCGTATCCACATGGTGGGAGAAGAGGGTGGTTATAAACTGTTCTCTGACCTCTCCTGGCACTCACAGTAAATAAATAAAGTTTAACATGCAAAAAGAAATCTTTTTTCTCATTGCTCTCGTGCACATCTGTATTGTTACTGATTTAGACACTGATGCTCGTCAACAGAGGACCAGCTGTGCCCCTAAGAATAAAATTCATGTCTTTGACTCAAAGTCATATAAAAGTCACTCAATATTCACACCACACTACAGGAAGTTTCCTGTAGTCACAGAGAAGTTTCTCAAGATGAAGAATAAAGCACATACTATTTAACTAAGGCTTGACTGACTATTTGGAGGGGTGGGGTTGAGACAGTCTCTCTTGAGACTGAACTCATCGTGTATAGCTCTAGCTGGCCTCAGTTACGATTCTCCGGCCTCAGCCACCCAAGTGCAGGTATTATAAATGTGACCATCATATCCGGCATGCCTTAACACATCCTAATACACGTCCACTGTAGGTGCCAAACACCTCACTACAGATCTGTTGCTGTGGGGATAGAAGACAGGGCACTAAGAGGCTGTATCCCAGATCAGCTCTAGAAATGCTCTGATAGTCTATCCAGGTCTAGCCCCAGCTGGTCAGTTAGAAGCACCCCAGTAATAGGGCAACTGTTGTCTTAGGGCTGGCAGGCTGACAGCAGAGCAGAGCGCTGTCACCAGGCTGATAAGGTCAAGTCATTTGTGTGCTGAACAGAAGCTACTCTCAGCTTTGCTGCTTGCTCTGTGGAAAATACAAAGAGCCTCTCTAACGGGAACTCATCCAGACCAGGGTGCCATACTCTACCGTCACCATTTTGAGCATGGACTGTTCTAGAAAAGAGGCCGGGTCCACTGTGAAGCTCTTACCTTTGATTGATTCCCAAGGCTTCTAATTAAGAAAAGACAAACGTTGGGGTCACCTACTAGAGAGAAGCACTCTCACCTTTAGAAGCAGATCGGGAAGTTTTGCTGATGGATGTGAAGCCTAAGAGATGTGAGTAAGGACACAGGTCTGCATCCGCTATTAATTCACTTGTGACCTTCTACCATTTCTTCTACCTCTAAGGTCTCTGTTCCCTCCTGTTTGGAAACAAAAGCCATCTCAGGTGATGCTTTCAGGTCTCTCTTGCTCTGCAACTCTGTGACAATTCATCCACCAGAGGGATTCCTTCTGTGTGTCTTGGAAGACATCCAATTCAGGATTACTTACTCTGAAAGGCAACCATTCCTTTGTTTGCTGGCCTGGAGGAACCCAGACATTTTATGATGTTATGGGAGGGGGTGGCAGGGAGTGCCTGGCAGGGGTGTCCTCCGCCTCGGGCTGCGTCATTGGCACTAACTCAGCCTCTTCAGTGGAGGTCATCCCACCCTTGTTATGTGGTCAGATCTGCTACCTTCAGGGAAGTACACACATGACAATAGCTGCCTTTGACAGGGAAAGGGCCTTCAGCCATGGTAGTCAGCCCCTGGGCTCTATAATGGATTCTGCTAGTGATTGCTTTAAACCATGGCTTTTTTTTCACTAACTCAATCCGTACATGTTTAGATGGAGGGCTGTGTTAGCCTTTTGTTACTGTAACAAATACCTTAAGCAGTCAATTTATGAAGAGAGAAGGCTTATTTGGGTGTATAATTTCAGGGACTCCAGTTTATGATCCAGCACACTCATGCCTCTTAGTCTTTGGTGGGAGAGTCAGGTAACGATAGAAGAGCAAAATTACACACTTCATGGTCAGAAAGTGTGAGAGAAAGAAAGGGGTCCCACAGCCTCCTTCTAGGGCAAACTCCTATGACCCAAAGGCCTCCATCACCTCCCAGTTGTACCAAGGACTGGGACAGAGTCTTGAGGTCTTTGTGAGGAATTCCAGATCCGAATTGTAGCAAGAACACTACAATCTCATTGTGTCACTCTGAAGAATAAACTATCTGAGCTGGTCATGGCGACGCGTGCCTATAAACCCAGCACCAGGAAGGAGGGAAAGGCAGGAAGATTAGGAGTTCAGGACTAGCCTAGGCTGCATGTGAGTTTGAGGATAGCCTGAGCTGCAGGAGACCCTACTTTTTTAAAGAGAGAGAAATTAGTTCATACAGAACTCTGTAAGATGTCTGATACATAAAAATGTCTGATAAGTGCCTGCTCTCAAGTCCTATATTGGTTGCTCTTTTCATTGCTATAAAAATAGCAATGGGAAAAACTGAAGGCAGGGTCTATTTTAGCTCATGGTTTGAGGGTACAGCTCATTATGGCGGGGAGATTATGGCATCAGAAGATTAAAGTGGCTGGTTACATTGTGCCCACAACCAGGAAGCTGATAGGTGGATGCTGGCCCTCTGCTCATTTTCTCTTTCACATGTAGTCTTGGAACCCAGGCGGTAGAGGGGTGTTGTAGTAAGAGGTTTCTGACCCGGACTTTCGGAGCTAGCCTCAAGGTTTAGGCCTGCAGACCCATAGACCTGCAGAGACACACAGATGCTTACAATAGTTTTAAGCTGATCGGCCTAAGGCCTAGGCATATAACTTGCTAGCTCTCTACCCTTAATCTAACCCATGATTCTTATCCTGGTCAGCCATATGGCTCGGTATCTTTTCTCAGAGCAGCATAGTTGTCCTCTGCATCTTCTGGCTTCTCTCTGGCATTCTGCTCTGTTCTGCCTGTTCCTAGAGTCTTCTTAGTCTGGTAGCCCCACCCACACTTCCTGCCTGCCTTTGGCCAATCAGCGCTTTTTATTAAACTCATAGGCGGGGACAGTTATTATAATGGAACAACATAATCCCCCTACAGGGTGTGCCTATATCCATCCAGAGTGAGTCTTCCCCACTCTTTCCCTTTCTTTCTGGAAACACCCAGAAGCATTCCATCACGATTCTGAACCCTAAATTGACAATGTAGAGTCATCATCCCAAGGAAAGTAAAGTAGCACCAGTGCTTGGTTCCCTTCTACCTGACGTTTCTCCCTTCCTTCTCAGGAGGCCCCATCTTTCACCTGCTCTCAAGGTCACAGCCTTGAGATACATATAGTCAGTTCTTAGAAAATGAGTCTTAACCTATTTCATTCATTTTGAAATTATGGTTAATTATCAATTTCTCAGACTGGCTAGTGTGAAGAAATCTCATCACCTGGTTTTTGTTGTTTGCAAAATGTTATTGGTTGTTTTTGCTCTTTTGGGGTTTCCACCACCCAGCTCCCAAATAAATCACACATGAAGGCTTATTCTTAATTATAAATGCTCAGCCTTAGCTTGGCTTGTTTCTTGATAGCTTTTCTTAACTTTAAATTATTCCATCTACCTTTTGCTCCTGGGCTTTTAGCGTTTTCTTCTGTAAATCTTTCACTCTTACTCCATGGCTGGCTGAGTGGCTGTGTGGCTGGATGGCTGGGTGGCTGTGTAGATGGGTGTCTGTGTGGCTGTATGACTGTATGGCTGGATGGCTGGATGGTTGTGTGTCTGTGTGTCTGTATAGATGGGTGGCTGTATAGCTGTGTGGCTGTGTGACTATATGGCTGGATGGCTGGATGGCTGTGTGTCTGTGTGTCTGTATAGATGGGTGGCTGTGTAGCTGTGTAGCTGTGTGGCTGGGTGGCTGCCCCTAGGATCTTCTTCTCCTTATTCTCCTGCTCTTCCTTTTTTCTCTCCCACATTTCTCCTCCTATTCATTCTCTCAGCCTGCAAGCCCCACCCATCCTCTCTCCTTCCTTGCTATTGGTCATTCAGCTCTTTATTAGACCAATCAGGTGTTTTAGGCAGGCAAGGTAACATAGCTACACAGAGTTGAACAAAAGCAACAATAAAGAATGCAACATCTTTGCATCATTGAACAAGCGTTCTTCAGCATAAACAATGTAACACATCTTAAAATAATATTCTACAACATGTTTCCACCAAACAATCATTGTCTACTGGGGGCAAATTCCTATCACATATGTTATGGTAGTAATTCTATTTTTCCTCTTAAAATGATAAATGTCTATGAAAATAAATGTAATATTTTCTGAAAAAATTATATGTTCTTTCCATTCTTACTCTTTGATTACTTCCTTTGAGTTACTCTTCTATAAGGTAAGGTTTTGTAATAAACAGGATATGTATTGATTTGTGTGTTCTTTGAGGACCATGGACCTTAGAGTCTTTGACCAGTTTCTAATTTGAGATTCTTTCTGCTAGCAGAGCAGTTATTCAATGGCAGAGTGATTGCCTACTATAAACAAGACTAAAGGTGAGAGAGAGAGAGAGAGAGAGAGAGAGAGAGAGAGAGAGAGAGAGAGAGAGAGAGAGAGATCCTTGTCTGCTTATTATCTTCAAAGTCACATTTCTCTTTATTGTAGACCACATTCTGTTGTCTTTCTAATTATTTTCCTAGTGACAAAAATATTTTTAGAAATGTTTAGGACTATTTTCTTTACTTCTTATGAACCATCAGTACCTACAAAAAAAAACATATCGACCCACGTGATATGAGTAAGTCATAATAAGATGGCTGGGTCCAGGGGCACACACTTGTAATTCCAGTTCTCAGGAGCTAGAAGCAGGAGGATCAGGAGTTCAAGGCCAGCCTGGGATATATGAACAAAACAAATGCTAAGTGGATGGAAGTCACCATCCTTCTTGAGACCTAGCACTGGGTGCCATATGGCCCTTCTCTGAGTTCCAGCCCCAACCCACCTCCTAGCTTAATTTTTCCCAGAAACCACCAACCTAACTTCTCTTCAAAGATTCTGTATGCCTTTCCCCTTAAACAACACATTCAGGTATTAGGAGTGTGGGGCATGTTTATTTTCCTTTTTTGAGATAAGATCTCACTGCACAGGGTAGGCTGGTCACCAACAAGAGATCCTCCTGCTTTAAACTCCCAGGTACTAGGATCATAGAGGTGCACCACCATACCTTGGTTGTGTTTGGTTTGGTTTTCTAGCACAATAAATGTGATGTTTCCCCTTGGTTCCAATCACACTGAGGACCAGAGTGCTCATAACCACTGCCATCAAGGACTTAATTTGATGAATCTTAACCATGTTCCTTTGTGCATTTATCACTCAGTCCTTCAAGTGATTCTTCTGTTTTCTTTTCTTTTCTTTTTTTTTTCTTATACTAAGTGATGCCGTCTCTCAAGCACATTCTTGTGTTGTCTGCTGGTTCTGTTGCAAGACTGGAATTGGTGGAGTTGTAGGGTGTGTGCATTAATTGGCTTGACAAGCTAATGCCAAATATTTTTTGAGTGGTCAGAAGCCTGTAGCCTGGTTCCTGGGCTCTGCCTGGTTTTATATGTAGCTTAAAAAAAAAAAAAAAACTGGACCATGTCTCTCTGGGCTCCTCTGGTATGGTATGCCTTTTCTGTTATGATGCTTGAAGAATTTCTTTTTAAAGATTTGTTTTTATTCATTTTAATTATGTGTAGGTGTAGATGGAAGCTTTTCTTGGTCCCGCCCTGGTTCCACAGCCACTTATAATTGACTCAGAGACTTAATACTAATTACAAACTGTTTGGTCTATGGCTTAGGTTGTTACTAACTAGCTCTTACATCTTAATTTAACCCATTTCTATTAATCTATGTATTTCCACATTGCTTGTGGCTTACCAATACAGTCACAACTTGTTTTGGGGTGGTTGAATCACATCTCCTTGACTCTACCCTTCTCCTGTATCTCTGCTTGGATTTTCTGCTTTCCTCTATCCTACCTTACCGTAGACCAAAGCACCTTTATTCATTAACCGGTGGTAGCAACACATTTTCACAGTGTACAGAAAGACCATCCCACAACATGTAGGTGTTTGTGTCTGCATATGAGTATGGGCAGATGAGTACAGTTACCTGTGGGAGCCAGAGGCATCAGATCCCTAGGGCTGGAATTATATATCTGCCGTGTACACAGGGAAATGACCCCAAGTCCTCTTGAAGAATAGGAAGAGCTTTTAACCACTGAACCATCAATCCAGACCCTTAAAGAATCTCTTCATCATCCAAGTTTGTATTAAGTTTTACTCTTCATTTAGCACTTAACATTCTACATCACATTTTCTTATACCATGGTAATCTGATCATTTCTATTATTCAGTCCCATATCTCAGGGAAATACACTTAATCACACCATCACATTTTTTAAAATTGTATTTATTTATGTGTACATGCATACTATGATTCTCAGAAGGGGGGTCCGAGGACAAATACAAGAATCAGTTCTGTCTTTCCACCCTGCGAGTCCCGGGGATCGAACTCAGATTGTCAAGAGTCTTTAACTACCTCGCCTTCTCTGTAGCCCTGACTGTGCTTTTGGGTGCGTCCTTTATTGCCTGTGCTGGGCTCCTCACTTAGGACATCTGCTTGTCCTTGTACTAACCACCTTTTCCTCCTTTTATTCACGCCTTTCTTGTCTATAGTCACTGATTATCTCCAGCTTTTCCTGAAGGTCGTAGCTCAGATTTCAACGGTGTTATTTCTTCTTGCTTCTAATTTATGTTTTAGCTCTGTAATTGATGATGGGGCTCCATGTTTTCTTAAGTCCCAAATCACTTTTTCCTTTTGGTTTCCATTGTTTTTACCACCTGTACGAGTTAGTTTAAATTTAAAAAAATGGCTATGGCAAAATACCTGATAGAAGCAATGTAAGGAAGGGAGAGGGGCTCACTCCTATTCATGGTTGGGGATGCAGTCCTCATGGCAGAGAGCTGCACAGCTAAGAACAGGACACCTGCTGGCACGGCAGAGGGAGCTTGGAATGAGGACCAAGGCAGGAAAAGAGACCCACGATAACCCTAAATCCATTCTCCTAGGGACTCACTTCTCCAGCTAGGTTCTACTTCTTTAAGGTTCCATAGCCTCCCCCAAACAATGCTACCATCTGAGGACCAAGTATCCAAACACAGAGCCTGTGGGGACCATCTTGCTTTCAAACCATAACACCATCTATCTTTGGGTCCTCATAGAGGTCGTGTTCTATTGAGCTGTATAGCTTTGAGAAGGGGGAGAGGTGGCCCCTGCTGCCCGGGTTGATTCCCTCTGACGTTTCTTTCTTGGCATGTGTCAATCATCCCTCCTCTCTCCTCACACTGTGGCCTCATGTTGACTATCCTTTATCTTTTCATTTTGCCAAGGTTTGGGCAACTTCACCCACTCGACATCGTTCGAATCTCACTTCCTCTTATACTCATTTCCCTCCCTTGGTTTCCTGAGGAGAATGATGAGGCCGGGAAGGCTGGAGGGCAGAGCAACGGGGCTCTGTTTGCTGTGACTCTGGAGCTGTGTCAGGAGTCAGTCCTCAGGCTTGGACAGCACACACAGTTCCTGGGGGGAAGCAGAGCATTCACATTGTTGACCAAATTTAGCTTGTTGCTCTGGAGCCTTCACTTTGGCCAGAATCACCCAGTCATTCACTTCCCCCGTTTTACCCCCTTTCTCCACAATAGCTGTTTCTATGACTTTTCTATCACAGTGGGAAACACTCAAACACAAAACAAAAACCAACCTACATTTAAAGCTGGGGAGAGACCTGAAACAGAGTCTGATTCCATTAAAACTCCAAGTCTAGAAAATGTTTCCAAGAGAAAGAAAAGCAATGTAGATGCATGTCACATCTGTCACCAGCTTGCTGTCCTTCGTGTCCCAGCATCTCAGCTCTTTCATCGAGCGTTTCCAGGGTGCAAAAAAGAAAAATCAAGATTTTCATGCAGCTGTCTTTAGCCTCGGGAATGGTGTGGTTCTTTCTGCATCCACTCAAGTGCCCAGCATTAGTCATTTGAGGTTCAAAAACCCAGCAGGATCCAGGTACATTCATGTCCCAACTAGTGAGGCAAAGTGGGGTGGGTCATAGACATGCACCAGTGTCTGACAGAAGGTCTGGGGGAAAGCCTGTGAAGGGTTACCTTGGATGATGACTCAAAGGCTGGAAACAATGACTTCAGCATAAACGGTGACCTGAAAATCAAATCTAGTCAGCTGTCTGGGTTGGAACAGAGACCCTGATCCCAGGGAAGCAGCCCAGTAGCTCCCACCCTGCCCCTCCTCCAACATACTTGGGCTTGTTTGAGGGCTTGGGTGATGATATCATTCTGAATCTGAGTTCAGTCTTGGGGGCTGCTTTGGTGACTACAATCTGGGTTGAATAATGAGGGAATCAAGCTGACTGGAACCTCAAGGGACCTTAGTGACTAAATGGATGTGTGAGTCTGAGACAGAGAAGATTGTCTCCATTGGGCAGATAGGAGTCTGTGTTTTATGTACTTCCTTTCTTCATTTAACTAGCAGAGACTTCAAAGTAAGATCTAGTGCCAATTGTCATAAACATATAATTATAATTATTAATGATGACATAAGTGGCTGTCTATTGCTAAATAAACACTAATTTTACTGTAGCTAATGATCCTTTCTTTTAAAAAATTATTTGCTTACCATGTTCTGGACACAGCCCTGTCTCACTTACCCTCATTATCTCACTTTCTCTTCCTAATGACCTGAGGTACATATGATCATTTTCATTTTATCACTGAGTAAATATGTCTGTCTGTAGTGGGATATATCATGCGAACCTGTAGAGTCTCCTTATGTCCTTCAGAGGTATATGACCTCATCTTCCAGTGGTTATGACCTTGGCTGCCAATATTTTGTACCTACCCCTCTTCAGAGAAATGCTCCCAGCTAAATGGGAACAAATTTGCCCTGAAAGTAATTTCTCTCTCTTCCCTAAAACTTGAGAGTAGCATTAGAAATACTCAGATGGTATAAGAATCAAACTCCACGAGGTTGGGGAGATGGTTTCTGGGTAAAGTGCCTGTTGCACCAAAGTGAGGACCTGTGTTTGGATTCCTAGAATCCATGAGAAGTGGTGGTGCACAGGTCTGTAATGCCAGTGCTCCAATAGGAAGATAAGAGGCAGAGACTGGAGAATCCTCAGAAGCTCATTGGCCAGCTAGCTGGCATCTACGACAGAGAACAAGAAACACATACAAGACTGTGGCTCCTTCCTGCCTCCAGGTTGGACGGATAGTGAAATTCATGCTCCAGATAGCCCTTAGCTCGACTTGTCTGCGGCTAAGATCACATCCACACACCCTTCTGCTGTTTCGCCTGCCCTTTCTCATCTTATTTCTCAGAAGTCCTTGTTTTTAAGTGATGTACTTTATTTCTACTTCCTGTGAACGCTACCACAACAGTTGAGGAGTCTCATGAACATGGGCTTCTATTTCAGGTCAACTGAGTCCAAACAAGTCTCCATAACTGTGTGTCAGTTAATAGTTCTGCTTCTGACTTTTCTCATTAGTTTTAAAACACTGAAATATTACCCAATAATTTTCATCCCTTCTTTTCAATAAACTTTAGCGTTTGTCTCTTCTGGGATTTTTGACTATGCAGGCAAAGTGCTTGCTTGCAGTGTATTGCATTTCCTAGGCTGAGGCTAGAAAGTGGCGAAATCAGCTTCAGAGGATTGGAGCAGGTTTTGGGGGGAAATGAACTAGAATGGAATGGCAAGGCACCATTGAAGTACATCATACTTAATATTACTTCTGTGCCGTGACAACATCTCAAGAAACAAAGAAGAAACCTTATTTTGGTCCATGGTTTCAGTTGTGGTGGAGGAAGATGTGGAAAGCGCTCAGATTATGACAGCAGGCATGACTGCTAGAATCTACTTATGTCAAGGCAAACCAGGATTATAGATTGAGAAAAATCTGGACCATGCATAACCTTCAAGTGACCTCTTCAGTGACCCCCTTCTACCAGCTAGACCCTACTTTTGAAAAGTTTCCAGAACCTCCTAAAATAGTACCATCAGCTGAAGACCTGAACCTGTAATCAAATATAGACCTCCTCCCTCCCTCCGTCCCTCCCTCCCTCCCCCCCTCCCTCCCTCCCTCCCCCCTCCCTCCCTCCCTCCCTCCCTCCCTCCCTCTCTCCCTCCCTCCCTCTCTCCCTCCCTTTCTCCCTCCCTCCCTCCCATATTAGAGATGGATCCCAGGGCCTCAAGCATGCTAGACCAGAGTTCAGTCACTGAACTATACCTCAGGCCCAAACCTTTATTTCTATACAGAGAACCTGCTTCATGTCTGTCTCCATAGAGACTAGATAGGGGCTCATGGATATGCTGAGTAATGGTGGAAAAATGTCTTTCTGACTAGGTGCCAATTACCAAGTTTTTAAAGAGTATTTATTGTCTATGGAAGGGAGATGGTAAGGTGTCTTCTTTTATAATTTATTTTGGTTTTGTATTTGAAGACTTCTTATGATATATAATTTATTTACAATCTGTATTCATTTAAGTAACTTTATAATAGAAATGAGTTTGTTGGTACTAGGAGAATACTTTTCCTTTAAAGGTGGGATAACTAGTTGGTGAACCTTGTGTTCTACTTATAAAACTAAATCTCAGAGAAGTTAAAAGGCTTTGCCTCGAATTATACAGCAGCTGCAATGTAGCTGTCAGGGATTTGAATCCTGGGGTACCTGACCCCTAAGGCCATGATTAAGGACATTGCTGTCTGTAACATCTTAACTTGCCATGAGTAATTCAGCCACAGTAGGAAGATGACTCCTTGTATGAACAAAGAGATAAAAAGATGGCTGGATGGGTGGGTGTTGGTCAATTGGACAGATAAGTAGGTGGGTGAGTGTGTAGATGGGTGAGTGTTGGGTAGGTAGACAGATGGGTGGGTGAGCAGGATCATTTGGGTACCATTAGCATCTGTTCATTGAACTGTAGCATTCTACTGACAGTTTTTATCCCAGTTTATGACAGTTAGGGGAACTTGGCTCTGTATATGTGAAAGAAGGCTCTCTTTTTCTAAATAAAAGAATCAAACTTCTCTTTGCTGGCAATAAAGTACTTACAGACATTTATGGCTGACGGGCTTCAGCAACCATCTTTCCTAATACCCTTTTACGGCAAGAGTTAGATGACTATTTATGATTATTCCATTTTTTTTTTACAACAAGCCAAACTTCATTTTACTTCTTACTTGTTATTTATGTGTATATGTTTTGCTCCGCTGAAGATAAAACTCATAGCCTCAGGTGCTTGAGGCAAATACTTTACCACTGAAATGCATGTACCCAGCCCCTGTAAATCTCCAGCCCAGCTTATCTAATGTTACAGTTTCATGGCCTATAAATGGAGATCGATAATATTGCCTACCTCTTGGATTAACTTTATAATTAAATGCTTAATACATATCCATGACATAAAGTGTTGAGAACAGCATCTGGCACTTAGTACACATTTAATTAACTATCATTGTGATCATTACTATCTAATCAAAGACTTGGAATTAATTGAGCTGCAAACAATAATTCCTTAAAAATGAAACAGTCTTTTTTCTTCCTTGTCTTCATTTACTCTGGAACATTAGTTTAAATTGCTCTGTGCCTAGAATTAGTTCTTTTTCATCCTCTCCCACCTCTTTCTTCTGAGACAAGCTGTCTTGTAGCCCAGGCTACCTTTTTATTTGCAATGTAGCCAAGGTTGATTTTAACTCTTTATCTTCCTGCTTTGACTTTCCATGAGAGAACTACAGTTTTCTTGTTTTTTCCTAAATGTGGACTCTACTTTATGATCTACCCCAGCGTCCACAGGATGGAGGGGGCCCTGGAGAAATGCCCTCCCAGCCTTCCTCCCATCCTCCCATCTGTCATGAGTGGTCTATTCATTCTATGTTGCTTATTGGTCTGCTTTACTGTGGAAGAAATGTTTATTTCTGAAGTCAGTGTAATGACGTCCTGGTGTCCTTATGATGGGTTCCATTCTCACGTGACAGGAACAGCTTGGGTTGATGATAAGAAGATTCCAATGGGAAGGGAGCTTTCAACAGAGCCTTCCAGCGCCAGTGTTCCTAGAGGGAGGAATGCTGTTCTAAAGTTCTTCTTCAGGGTGCTTTCCTGGGGTCTTGTAAAAACTTATGAGACCGGCCCTGGAGCAGGTGAAAAAAAGGACACCAGGATCAGACTCCAACTTCTGAGGTCTTCCTTAGCAGGATCATGTGGCTTTGCAGTAGAGGGGGCGGCCTGAGAGGAGCTTTTTATTCCTCCTCCCCCCCCTCCCCCTCCTCTGCCCACTCCTCTCACCCCTCCTCCAGTTCTGGGATTCCAGGCCTGAAGCACTAAACTCGGCACAGAACATACCTTTAACACCAAACCCGAGACTGTCTGGAAATCATGATAAAGGAAAACAGGTCTGAGTAGGTAGTAAGGAGGGAACCCGTTCATCCCAGTACTCAAAGGCAGAGGCATGTGGATTTCTGTGAGTTCAGGGCCAGTCGGGACTACATGGTGAATGAGGTCCTGTAGAAGACGAGGAGGAGGAAGAGAAAGGGAGGAAGAAGGGAAAGATGAGGAGGAGGCAATCTATATAGAAGGCTTGGTTGTGGGTGGTGTTTTCACATAGCAACTAGACACGTAGCAATCAACGAACGTCCCCACTTGCTGGAGAATGTCATTCTACGCCCCCCTCACCTTCTGAGCCTCTGTCACCCTGTTCTCCAGTCTTGCCCTAATCCCTACTTTCTGGATTCCTCTGTTCCTGTACCCCAGCCTCACCAGGTCCTGCTTCTCGGATCTGCTCTTCCATGTGTAAACACCATTGCACGAAATGCACCCTTGCTTGGGAGGCTCCCTTCATTGTCTGCCAAATGACTACTCATCCTTTTTGGCCCAGTGAAACCCTACCCTCGTCTGATGTATTTTCATCCCAGTCTTAGCCCAAGGTCAGAACGCTGGTGATTCCCTGGCCCTTAGACAACTATGAGACCGCACATCACACTGAATGAGTCTTTTTTAAAGCTCAGCTCCCTTTTCTGAGTCCGAGTTCTCTGAAGGCAGGTGCTACCCCTCTTCATTGTCTTCCTCTTTCTTCTTCCGCTGCCTGGAAAACTCAGTAATAGTTTAATAATAATGCCCAGAGATAAACATGGCACTTATAAATTGGGAAGCAGCTATTTAGGCTTTGTTGGTGGAAGCCCTGTGGGTACCTGAGCATTGCTGAAGGACAGTTTGCAAGCTATAGAGATAAAATCTCTGCCTTCCCCTGTGTGAAGGAAAAGGAGAAATGGCATCCTGAGAAACTTCCCCTTTCTGCCAGAGGTAACTTCTGTATTGTGTTAGAATGTTGCAAGGTGACATCCTTCCAACTTCGGTCCTTAAAACCTCGGGATGGAAAGGCCCCTCCTATCTCTGATCCTAAAGCCCTGAAGGAGCTGGTGGGCTGGCACCCACCCCAGCCCCAACACTTGGGGAAAGCAGGAGGATCTTGAAGATTCACAGCCACCCTGGAGCACGTGAGAACCTACCTCAAAAACAAAACAAAAACCCCGACAACAAAACCCTGAAATGACAGGATCTGCTTTTCTTTTCCCTTCCTGGGCTACGGGTTGGAGTTCTCTTCAAATCAGGGCCGCTGTATCAAAGCCTCAAGGAAAACGCTGCGCAGAGACCTCATTGGATCACATACTCCTGACCTTGTTCTCACTGACCTCTTGAGTACCTGGTGTCACACAGGTATAGTCACACAGAAAAGGTACTAGGGCCGTTTCTCACACCACCATCATTTAAGATTTCTGTCAACGAGGGGGTGTCTGAGTCAGTGTTTCTTTCGCTGTGATGAAACGTGACCAAGGCAACTTGAGGAGGAAAGGGTTTATTAGGCTTACATTTCCATATCACTGAAGGAAGTCAGAACAGGAACTCAAACAGGGCAGGAACCTGGAGGCAGGAGCTGATGCAGAGGCCGTGGAGAAGTGCTGCTTACTGGCTTGCTCAGACTGCTCTCAAATAAAACCCAGGACCAGCACACCCACAATACCCTGGGCTTTCCCCCACCAATCATTGATTAAAAAATTCCCTACAGGCTCACCTACCACCAGATCTTACAGAGGCATTTTTTTTTTTTCCAATTGAGGCTCCCTCCTTTCTGATGACCCTAGTCTGTGTCAAGTTGACATAAAGCCAGCACAGAGGGATGGGGAATATCAGTGAAAGAACAGCTATCTCACTGCACTAAGTCCTGGGTTCGAATCCTAGCTGCCCTCCATACCCCATGGAAGTCAGAGAAAAATATCGGATTTCTCTGGTGCTTTCCACCTTTTTTTGTTTGTTTTAAGAAGATAAAGGTCTCTCTCTGGCCTAGAACTCACAAAGTAAGCTCTGCTGGCTGGCCAACAGGTCTGCCTCTGCCTTCCCAGTGCTGGGATCACAAGTGAGAACCACGTGCCTGTCAGTTTTGTTTGTTGTTTTGTTTTACGTGAGTTCTGAGTTCAAGCTAGCATCCTCACGGCTGTGGAACGAGTCCTTGGTGGGCGGAGCTATCTAGCTACATAGGCCTGGGCGGAGCTATCAACATAGGTCTGGGCGGAGCTATCTATCAACATAGGCCTAGGTGGAGCTATCTCCCTAGGCCTGGGCGGAGCTATCTATCAACATAGGCCTGGGCGGAGCTGTCTCCCTAGGCCTGGGCGGAGCTGTCTATCAACATAGGTCTGGGCGGAGCTATCGAACTAGGCCGGTCATGTCCAGTCCTGATGTGGCTTTTTAGGTGTGTTTAAGTTTCTAACTTCAGGTTTAGATCTACAGAGTGTGATCTCGTTGTCTCAGCCCACGCATCTCTTCATAGCTGTCTCTAGACAGTGAAGAAGTAATGTATTTATTACCACTAACTCGAAGAATGCTTGTCCCCAGGTTTTAGAACTCTGTGCTTGACTTGCCACAAGTCATCCCACATATATAATCTGTTGTTCAGATGTTTGAAAAAGTCAGTTGGAAATAAGACAACTGTCAATGTCTACACGGAAATGGGATATTCCTATAGTCACCGTCAGCCTCACTGAAAAAAAAAAATCCAATCAGCTCGAGTTTCTCTTTCTAACCCCCACCCCTTTCCCAGGTCAAGTGTGAAGTTCACAGTCAGATTGAGCATCACACTTGAGTACCAGCTTGCTGTTATTGAGACCCAGTTGAACCTTTAGGAGGAGGGGCCGAGTCTGAAGAAGTTAGGTTCTTGGGACCCCTTCCTTAATCCTTTGCTCCCTGGCTACCATGGGTGAGCAGCATATCCACATTGCTGGCAGGATGAACTGCAGAGCTTTAGGCTCAGAGCCAGTGGGCCAAGACACCATGGATTGAAACTTTGAGCCAAACAAACTTTCCTTTGTATCTGTTGATTAGCTGAGGTATTTTGCCCTGGTAAGGAAAGCTGACAATATAACCATAAAATACCCTTTGAAAGAGGAGCTCATAGAAAACCCATCTGCTATGGCCTTTTCCTTGGCAAGGCAGATGTTGGTTGTTCAGTAGGTACTTAAGTACCTTCTCTATCAAAGGTATTGCTGATGCAAATGGCGTAGGCATCAAAAAGGAGGAGACAGGGTTGCAGAATGCCAGGGGTGTGTTAGTAAATATTGAATGAGTGATGAATAAAGCATGAGCTATAAAATGTAGGGTGTGCTCAGAAAGGGATCGAACTAGGAATGGGGGCAGGGCAGAGGAAGTGAATGCTCTCTTCCTCATGTCAACTTTGAATTTGCCGTTTGAATTTTCTCTCCTGCATTCCATCACCTGATGACAATAGCAAAAGGCAGGGAGACTATGTGTGCATATGTGGGTGTGCATGTACTTACACTTGCGTACATGTACACATGGAGGCTAAAGTGAACTCTTCTTGTAGGAATTCTCCTTAGATTGGAATGAACAGAGCTGTTTCCAGACAGCACAGTAGGTACAGGGAATCCCCAAACTATGTACTTAATGATGGACACACAACTATGTGAGTCCTCATGATTTGGGACACCACCTGTTCATGGGATGACTTTCTGTTTTTCTTTCTCCATGGTTTGCACCAGGCAGGTTTTTTCCACTCAGCACATTTATTCCACATTCTCTTCTCTCTGTTGTGCAATATTATTTTAACTGGGCAGAGATGTGTTACATTGGTTTATGCCACAGAATATAGCTTTAATTGCATAAAGATGTGTTATATTTGTTTATGCTGCATTTGTTTGTTTAATTATGTAAAGATGTGTTGCTGTTTTACCTTGCCTGCCTAAAGCATCTGATTGGTCTGGTAAAGAGTCAAACAGCCAATAGCTGGGCAGAGAAAGGATAGGAAAGGCTGGCAGGCAGAAAGAATAAACAGAGGGATGTGCCTGGGGCGGAGGCACATGCCCGGGGCAGAGGGACAAGCCCAGGGCCAGAAGCCAGTCAGCCAAACATGAGAGGCAGTGTGTAAAAGAAGGATATACAGAAGGAAAGAAAAGTTTGAAAGTCCCAAGGCAAAAGGTAAAGAGAAACAGGTTGATTTAAGTAAAGAGAGCTAGCCAGAAACACCTAAGCTAGGCCAAACATTCATAAATTATAAGAAGTCTCCCTGTTATGATTTGGGAACTGGTTGGTGCCTCCCCAAAAGAAAGCCTGGTAATATCTCTCTCCATGAAGCCTTTGTTCATCCTTGGCCTTTCCGATAAAACTCTCACTCAAGCCTCGGGGGCCCCAAGGTTTCTTCTCTTGGTCTCTATGACGAGGATTCTGAAGTCCTACTAGAAAAATTCCAACTGTACTTCTTACGTGTTCACTCCAGGGCAGTCTGTAGGTGAGACTCTTGTTCACTATGGATTCAGGATGGTACATGGAACTGAGCATCTCTATGAAGGGAGCCTGGCCCACAGATTCTCTTGGTAGGGTTTATGGGATGCCAGCTATCATCTATGATGTGGCTGTATGTGCCTGAAAATGTGCATAACTGTGTGGGACTTACTAAACTTTGGAGGAATGGCTAGGTAGGCTTGTGGGTCACCTCTCTCAACCAGTGCTGTCCACCTGGGGAGAAAGCAGCAGCAGCCCTATGTATAAGAGTCTGTATGAGCCCTAGAAGCAGCCTCAAGTTGAGTACTTGCTGTGTGCAAGGCAGGCTTTGTACCTCTTGAATCTTTTTTGGAGCTAGGTGATAGAGGGTGGGGGTTACACTTCTTTAAAAAAGTATAACTTTTGGAGGTTTTAACATGTCCTATTTAATATATCTTCATAAAAATGTTCTGAGACAGGACTATAATGTGTACTGTTTGATAGACCTAAAACTGAGTCCTAGTTACTTGCTCAGGGATACGTAGCTAGAGAAGATAAAAGTACCTCTGTGTAAGCCATGTCCCCTGATACCTGCTCAGCACTGGAAAGTGAGCCCAGTAAGTTCTGAATGTGCTGGGGTGTCACATTATACTGGAAGTCAGAGACTGCCCTGGTGCCACTTATCCCTGTCGACCACGGGCCTGACACACAGTTCACACTCAAGAGTGCATCACTCAAATGAAAGCTTTCTTGAAGTCCCAGACCAAGGAGGAAGATGAATCAAAACAAGAGAAGAGGCCTGGGGACAGGACTGTGAGACAAAGAACAAAGCAAAGCTGTTCTCTGTTTCTGGTCTAGGCCTGAGTCTAGGGTGACCTCTCTTAGGGACAAAGCTTGGCTTCGGTCATGCTGGGACTCACGGGGTTTTGGAAAGCAAGGAGTGTAGAGCGAGAAAAAGGTTGGGGAGACCTTTGCCCCAGTCAAACTCTATAGTGGAACATTCTTCCTGTTCTCTTGGGAGCCAGCTCCAGCTCCTTTCCTCCTGCACTGGTTCCCGGTTCTTTTGCATAGCCACTGATGGCCTGATTTGGTTCTGAAGTTTCTCAACAACCAGCCTGTATTGATCTAGTAGTCACTGTGGAGCTAAAAGTCTAAGAGTGGGAAAATAATTAAACTAGAATCCTGGCCTTTGAAAAGCCCCGGTAGACAAAGATGAGGACATCACCTGTCACTGTACAGTAACACAAATAATTTAACAGACTTACATACAAAGTAGAATCGTGACATGGAGTTGGTCCATGAAATACACTTCTGATATATCAATAAATGACTCAACATTTGTGATGGCTAATTTTCATTGTCAACTTGAAACACTGTTGGGGGGGCACTTTACCTCTATCAGACTGGCCTGTGGGCATCATGTATCATGTATGTGAGGCTTTTCTTGATTGCTAATCCTGTGCCCACTATGGGCGGCACCATTCATAGACAAATGATACTGCTTGTGTAAGAAAGATAGTTGACAGGGAGTCTGAGGGAAAACCAGTAATCATCCATGGTTTCTGCTCCTGCCTTGAGTTCCTGCCTTGGCTTCTCTGAATGAAGAATTGCAATTTGAAAGCAAAACAAACCCTTTCTGCCCTCAAGTACTTTAGGTCCGTGTTTTATCACAGCAACAGAAAGCAAACAAAGATGACATTTTACCGAGAAGGTAAACAAGAGTGTCAGGAGTGATCCAAGAGCAGCCTCTTCAAGGCTATATCTGGCCATAATTCTAGGAGCAGGATGGGTGGGTGGTTTTTGGAGACAGGGTTTCTCTGTGTAGCCCTGGCTGTCTTGGAAGTTACAGAGCTCCATCTGCCTCCGTCTCTGAAGTGCTGGCATTAAAGGCATGTGTATGCCACCACTGCCCAGCTTGCTCTATGAGCTTTTTAGCTGCTTGATTTTTGGTTTGTTTTTAAACAGGGTCTTGCTATATTGCTCCAGCTGGTCTTGAAACCCTGATCTTCCTGGCTTAGTCTTCTGAATACTAGGATGATAGGTGTGTATCACACTGCCTAATTTTAAAAAAATTGTTATGTTGATATTAAATAAGCTGTTCATATTTTAACAGCTTATTTATTAAATGAGCTTTTAATTCATTAAAGAACATAAAATGGATTCATTAAGTAGAATAAGTTTATTATTCATTTTCCACTTGGTAAGTTTTCATATATGCAGATCCTTATGAAGTCATCTCTACATGAGGCGGAGGAGACAGTTTGGCAGTTAAAATCACTCTCTACTCTTCCAAGGACAGTTTCCAGTACCTGTGTCAGGGCCTCACTACCAAGTGTAACTCCAGAGGCAGGGTATTGGACACATTCTTTTGGCCTTTGTGTGTACCTACCCACATGTGACATACATTCGCACAGGTTTGTACACATAAATAAAAACAGAAGTAGATATTTTTGTAAAGATGTTGTGTGTGGCGGGGATTATGTTATATTGTAAATAATTGTCCTGTCTACTACTTTAATAAAAATGCTGATTGGCCGAAGGCAGATAGGAAGTGTGGGTAAAGCTACCAGACTGGGAAAACTCTGGGAACAGGAAGAACAGAGCAGAGATGCTAGACAAGGCAGCAGATGCAGAGGACAACTATGCTGCTCTGAGAAAAGGTACCAAGCCACATGGTTGAACAGGTTAAGAATCATGGGTTAGTTTAAGGGCAAAGAATTAGCAAGTTGTAGGTGTCTATGTGTCTCTGTGGGACTATGAGAATGTGGGTCTGCAGGTCCAGGCCATGAGGCTAGGCCAGAAAGTCTGAGCCAGAAACCTCATACAACAATGATGAAATGCTGGCTGGTAGTGGTAGTGCATGCCTTTAATCCTAACAGACAGATCTCTATGAGTCCAAGGCAAGCCTGGTCTACAGAGCAAGTTCTGGGACAGCCTGGGCTATTACACAGAGAAACTTTGTCTTGAAAAACAAAAACAAAAAGATAGGGAATTGCTCATCACTTTAAAAAATGTCCTGGTGTCTGTTTGTCTCTCTGTCTGCCTTCCTGTCTGTCTCTCTCTCTCTATCTCTCCCATTTCTCTCTCATCTCTCACAGAGACATATTTCCTGACAATTACTCATCAGCTTTCTGTCACTGTCGTGTGTGTGTGTGTGTGTGTGTGTGTGTGTGTGTGTGTGTGTGTGTGTGTGTGTGTTTAAAGGGTTTTCTATCAACAAAATCATATAGAAAATACTCTCTTTTAGTCTGCTTTTTTGTTTTTTGATGTAGCTTAGTTATTTAGAGCTTCCCCCATGTTGTGATAGTCAAGAGTACATTGCTCTCCCTCGTGACTGTTACATGCATCACTGGGCACTCATCCATTCACTTCTGTATGGATAACAGGGTTTTTTTTCCCAATTCAAATAAAGCTGCTATGCATATTTTTGCATATGATTTTTTACCAGTCCTGGAGAGTGAGCCCAGAACCTTTCCCCATGCTAAGCAAGCACTCTTACACTGAACTATATGCCCCAGACACTTCTCATCGTTTTCAGTAACACTTAAAAATGATTGTTGTACTGTGTGTGTGTGTTTGTGTGTTATTTTGTTTAAGACAGTGAGTTGCTGTGTAGCCCAGGTTGGCCTTTAACTAGAAATCCTCTTTGACCTTTAACTAGAAATCCTCTTGTCTCTGCCTTCCGAGTGCTAAAATTATAGCTACATGCCACCATGTCCCTTTCCATGAGTTTTGAACTTTTATATTCTGGTGCAGCACAATTAATTTGTATGCAACTAAGGAGCATTTGTTTGTCTGTTTTGTTTTTTTTGTTTTTTTTTAAAGACCGGAGAGATGACTTAATGGCAAAGGGCTTGTCATACAAGTCCAAGGACCTGAGTTCAGATTCCCAGTAGTCACACAAAAACCAGGAGTGGTAGCATGAACCAGCAATCCCAGCACTGGAGGTGGGGACTGTGGAGACAGATCCCTGGAACTCACTGACCAGCCAGTTAAGCCATATTAGCACAGTGAAAAAAACATGTCTGAAAAAATAGAGAAAGCAGACCTATAATGACCTTTGACCTCTGTATGCATCTGTGTACATGCACATATTCACAAGGACATGTGCATACTACACACAGATGGGGGAGGGAGAGACTTGTTTACCCCCAGAGTCTGAGATTTTCTGATTTTCCTTTTGAGACAAGGCCTCATGAGAACAAGAGACTGGTCTTGAACTTGTTATGTAGGAGAGTGTGATTTTGAACTTCTGATCCTGTCATCTCCATCTCCAGTGTACCACAAGCCACCACATCTGGTTTATGTGGCACTAGGACTCGAATCCAGGTCTTTCCACATGCTAGGCAAGCACTCTACCAACTGAGCGACATCCCAGCCCTCGTGTTTGTGTGTGTGTGTTTTCACATATGCATTCAGTGCCTCTAAAAGCCAGAGGAGGGCTTGAATCCCCTGGAACTGGGGTTACGGATGGCTGTGACCCACCGTGTGGGTGCTGGGAATTGAACCCAGGTCCTCTAGAGGAGCAGCCGGTGCTCTTAACTCCTGAGCCACCTCTTCCGTCCTGAGTTTTATAGTCACTCTTGACAGCAGGCGATGTTGGTTTTTCTGTTTTCTTCTTTGTCAAAGCTGTTCCGTCTCTTCTAAACCCCACTGTGCTTTCCTCTGATGCTTATGAAATGAAAACAAAAATCTCCTGGGATATTGTACTTGCATTACATCTAAATAAACTTAAAAAGAATTGACATCAAGAACACTGAGTCCTCTAATGGATGAACATGATGTATCTCTCTGTTTATGTGGGTCTCATTTCTCCTCAGCAGTGTTTTGTGTGTGTGTTTTCTATTGGCTTTATACGTGTTTTGTCATGCTTATCCCTAAGTATTTCAAAATCTTTGATGTTATTATAGAGGTACTATTATTTTAAGCATTTTAAATTTTTTGAAAAGTATACAATTGGCAAAGTGTATCGATCTTATGTCTTTACACTTTGCTGGTATGGGGTATTTAATTTCATGATTAAATCTTAACCCTGGTGCCTCAGAATGAGATTACAATTGGAAATTTGATCTTTTAAATGACAATTAAAGTTCAACTAGGTATGGTGGTCTCTAATCCAGTATGAAGTGGTCCTTAGAAGAGGCAATTACAACACTGACATGTGCAGAGGAAGATCATGTGACAACCCAGAGACAGAGTCATCTGTAAGCTAAGGACAGAGGCTTCTGAAGAAACCAATCCTGCTAATACCTTAATCTCACACTTCTTGTCCCAAGATCACGAGAAAATAAATTTCTGTTGCTTAAATTAACCAAGTTGTGACACTTATACCTTTAAAAAATGATAGTTTTACGTTAGCTTAAATGCCTTTTGTTTCTTTTTCTTGTGTGACTATACTGACCAGGACATTAAGTACAAAGTTTTTGTTTTTTGAGACTGTTTCCTCAAAATGGCCTTGAATGTGCCATGTAGCTGGAGTGTTGGGATTGTAGGCAGGTACCACCCCATTCAGCTTTTTAAGAATAGTGTTGCAAAGTGGGAGGGGTAACGGCCCTAACCTCCTTACTGCATAGCCCATTTCCCAGACCTTCGTGGTGTGATGTGAGCTAAGGATTTTACATAGCTTCTCTTTTTTTACATATTAAGTTAACGGTGTTGATCTCCAAAATTCCATCCCAAAAGTAAGCAAATGGGGTCTTTGAAAAGTCAGGCAGTAACCAGTTGTAAATAACTAGTGTAAGCAACAATTGTAGATCCTGTGACCAATCTGCACTGGCATTGATCAAGCTTTACCAGCTGTGTACTAGCGGTGCATGATGTTCAAATGTCTCCCCTCTAAATTCTCAGTGTAACTGAGGCTTGTAACAATGTCTACCTGACAGGGTTGTTAAAGAGTCTAAAATATGTAAATTGTTTTTCTTGTGCATGTGTTTGTGTGTGTGTGTGTGTGTGTGTGTGTGTGTGTGTGTGTGTGTGTGTGTGTGTGTTAGGGGCAGAGAGGGGTTGCTGAGACAGGATCTCAGGTAGCAAAAGCTGGCTTGAAACTCTCCAGTTGACAAGGACCCTGATCTTCTTATCCTTCTGCATTTACCTCTAAAGTCCTGGAATTACAGGTGTATGTCACTATGGCAACATGCCTTTTGATGTGCTGAGGATCAAATGCAGGGCATGGCTATGTGCGTGGAAGGCATTCCACCACCCACACTGTATTTTCATTCCTGTATAAATATCTGTAATGTGCCTAAAACAATGTCTGGCAGGCAGCAAATACTACATGTTAAATGTGTTTTAAATTGTAGAACCCAGCTAGATTCTATGGTAGGATGTAAAGCCTACCACATTGACTTCCACATTTGGGACTTTCACCCAACCAAACCCACTCAGTGTCACAGTTTGAATTATCACCTGGTCTTCCTCATGTCCAAGCCAGAAGTCCCGCCTGCATGTCATATTTGACAGCTGCTGATTGGCCAAGGATTACTCAGACTAAGTGTATATTCAGGAAGCCTTCCTTTCTTAGCTAGGGAAGGCTGACTGAACTGCCTATATGAGATGACAGTGACTGGGAACATCTTCTCCTGGGCTGGAAAAGGAACGCTGTGCTGTGCTCTGTTTTTCAGCTGCTTCTACTGTGAGACTTGCCACGGTTCTTGGCATCTCTTAGGGCAATCACTTCTCAGATTAGATTTTAGGGCACGAGTCTTCTGGGTTGTACAACTTCTCTTCTTGCCACTAGGGAGCAAAGAACATAGATGTGGCTTCTTTGTCTCAGGAACCACCTAGAGCCTGAGTTAGTTAGCACTTGAACAAACACTAGTCTCTTTTTATTCAACCCCATGGAGGATGGGAGCTTCAATCTTTTTATGGCATGCTTTGTTTTTTTGGTTTTTTTGCTCTTTTTACAAAAAAAAAAAAAAAAAATTCAGAAAGGACGTGTTTGATTCCAGGAATTCTTGGCTGGAAGAACTCTTAGTTTCAGATTTGCCTGAGTCTTTTCCTGACTAAGCAGCAGGTTGCTTTGCTCACTTCAACGGTATTGTTACATAAACAAGTAAGCCTTCTGTTTGCTACAGGCAAAGTCAGAGTTTCCATCTGAATTTTGGCTAATCAGGATATAAGGGCGGATTCAGGTTTTGGATTCTTAAATCTCCTAAACCTCACAGCTGTGTTTCCCTGTTTCCACTAAATGCTAGGGTTAAGATTTAGGGAATTATGCAAAACACATCAGCAGTGCCCAGGCTTTAGTGTGTGTGTGTGTGTGTGTGTGTGTGTGTGTGTGTGTGTGTGTGTGTGTGTTGGGGGGGGGAGTGTTCCCCTGCCCTATAATGTTGACTGGTACCCCTCCATTTCTTTTGAGGGTGGAGTAGAACACTTGAAAATGCAGGAGAGTAAGTTCACAGGAGACTGAGTAGGTAGTTTCAGACCTTGATCAGGCCTTGAGCACCAGGACTATGTTTTTTCTTAAAATAACTTCAAGAATTGAGTGCAAAAATGTGCAAATGGCACAGTTGCTGTATGCATTTATAAATAGATGAATAAAATGCACATTTGTCAATAAATGCATACCACCATGCTCTTTCACACATCCAGCAACCGCACTGCACACACCCTTCAGTATCTTACAGCCCAACCGGTCTTCCAAAATACTACCCTTGATGCATTTAAAATCTGCAAGTGTGCAGGAAATGCCCTACAATATACCTTTTAAAATTTGCCTATTGTGTACAAGTACATAAGCCGTTTATGCAGAATTGTAGCCCATTTTAAATGCTAAAAGATCCCCCACTAGCGGCTTTGTTTAACACAAACACTCAAAACTTTATTAAAAACAGTTTTCAAAAGTAGCTTCATAAAACTAGACACTAGCCAACCTTGGTCGAGGGGTGGAAAATAAATTGTATATCTTTAACCCTCAGAAGTTAAAAGCCTCTTTTTTTTTTTTCTTTTTTGTTAGCTAACAATGGAAACTTTTTTTAAAAAAAGTGTTTCCCTCCCTCGGTCTTGCCAAGCAATAGAAAAGAAAAAAGAAGAAAAGAAAGAAAAAAGAAAAGAAAAACTTGTTCCGCTGAGTTCAACCCCAGACAGGCTCACAACTTCCTTCCTGCCTTCCTCCCCCAAGCCCCCGCCTTTCTGCCTCCTCCCCCAACCCCCAACTTTTTTTTTTTTTTTCTCTTAATCTTACATTGAACAAACACTGAAGTAGCCCGGAGCCGACGCTGACAGCGGTAGTGTCTCCTACCAAGCAAGGAGCTACTGAGATCGGCTTGGCGCTGTCCCCTCCGGGATCGCCTGGCCCGTGTGCCGGTACATTCACCCTCTTTGCACCCCCTTTTTTTTTTTTCATCTTCCATAAATTGTTGCGGAAATCCTTTGGGAGCGATTGGTACTTTAAGCCACCTGGTCTGCCTAAGCCCCGAGTCCCCCGGGCATGTCGCCTGCACGGGACCTGGGAGTTTGAGCAATTGCAGGTAAGCGTGGCGGCTCCTTCCTGGCCCCGGCCCCCGAACCCTCTTTCCGCTCCATCTGTGCTGGGGTTCCTCTCGGTGTTCCGGGGTCCGAACACAGCGCAGAGTCTGAGGAGACGGAGAAGGGAGTCTGATTGGGAGGGTGGCGTAGAGTAGCGCTAGGGATAGAGGAGGCGATTCGGCTTTCCCATCGTCTTCCGGGCCGCTGCACCGCGCCGCCTCCCCTGCGCGCTGCCGGCGTCTGGGGCTCGGACTGCCCCGCGGCTCTGATGGCGCCAGGGGAGGCTGCCCTGGATGCGCGAGGCCCTTTTCCTCCGCACTGTTCCGGGCTTAGCATGCTGCAGATTCTCAGGCCTGCACACTTACAAGGCCTCCAGGCTGCAGTTGTGCAAGCATGCCTAGAGTTCCTCCGAGGGGTGTGGATCCGGGAACCTACGTGGGCTGCTGGGTCCTAGCTAACAGGATGAGCGCAGGACTGAGTGGCTGCGGGCACGCACCGCTCCCACCCCCACCCCAATACACACACACACACACACACACACACACACACACACACAGACGCGCGCGCGGCAGGGTGTGAGGGGACAGTAGGCGGCCTCCACTACTGATTCCAGTACTGGATACTGCAGAGTTTGGTCCCAGGCGCGCACGCGTACCCACATTCACAAAACACTCTTGTCTGGAGACAGGCATCAAGGCTAGCGCGGCTGCAGCTCCCCCCACCCCACCCTGCACTCTCCTAGGCTTTTCACAGACTGAGAGATACACCCCTACGCCCAGGACTGGGAAAGGAAACAGCCCAGGTCTCTGCTCAGGCCGAGTTTTGGGGAAGGCAGGTCCGGGTCAGGTTCCCTGTGACTTGGTCTCGGATGTCCTGAGAGGGTGGAGCAGGGCTGCCTGTCATCCTCGACAGCGGGTGTTTGCTCTGGCCAAGGGAACCTGGCCAGCCTCTCCTAGAGACCCAGCAGTTGTACCTCCTCCTTTGGTCATCCGCGTGGCTACCGAGACTAATCTTAGAATTTGAGATTCTAAGTGTTCTTAGAGCTTATCACTAGTTGGGGGAGGTGGACCGGAAAACACGAGCGGAGGCCATCGAGGCAACCCGGCATGCCTCCCCACGGAGCATCACAGTCCCTTTAGGCCAGGCATCTAGGGGCACCCTGTCCTAGCATATTGGGGTCCCGGGGCTCCCTCTGGCTTCTGCGGGTGGGCTCACAACACCCTATCCTTAATGCCTTATGGAATTCTGACTTTTCTCCTTGTGTTCCGACAGCCGGGAGATTGTTTATGGAGCTTGGGTCGGGGGCCGAGCCTGCGGTTGTGCCCCGTGCCCACCGCCTAGGCCATGCTGCTCCATCGGCGTGCAGAGCTGCGGCCGCCGGGCCTCCAGGACTAAGCCGGGAGCCGAGGGAGGAGGAGACGGGACCGAGAGCCGCGGCGGCGGGCGGCGCGGCAGACCCAGTACTATGGCTGTGTACTGCTATGCCCTCAATAGCCTGGTGATCATGAACAGCACCAACGAGCTGAAGAGCGGAGGCCCCCGGCCCAGCGGCAGCGAGACACCTCAACCCTCCCGGAGGGCCGCACTGAGCCCCGGCAGCGTCTTCAGCCCTGGGAGAGGCGCCTCCTTCCTCTTCCCCCCAGCGGAGTCACTGTCCCCGGAGGAGCCCCCGAGCCCCGGGGCTTGGCGCAGCGGCCGGCGTAGGCTGAATAGTAGCAGCGGCAGCGGTGGTGGCAGCAGCAGCAGCAGCAGCAGCAGTGGCGTGGGCAGTCCGAGTTGGGCTGGCCGCCGGCGAGGGGACGCGCAGCAGGTGGCGGCGGCCCGCACCCTCTCTCCACCTGGACCGGAGGAGGCCCAGAGGAAGCTGCGGATTCTGCAGCGCGAATTGCAAAATGTGCAGGTGAACCAGAAAGTGGGTATGTTTGAGGCGCAAATTCAGGCACACAGCTCTGCCATCCAAGCGCCCCGAAGCCCACGTTTGGGACGGGATCGTTCGCCCTCCCCGTGTCCCTTCAGAAGCAGCAGCCAGCCCCCTGGAAGGGTCTTGGCCCAATGCTCCCCAAGTGTGGAACGGAGGACAAAGTCCTGGGGAGAACAATGTACAGAGACCCCAGATGCCAATTCTGGGAGGAGAAGCAGGCTCAGCCCACACCCCTCGAAGGACAAAGAGGGGGTGGCCCCTCTTTTAGGCCCTGCTAGCCCGACTAGGTTAGGGATTCAGAGTCCATCTGCTTCAGTGAGGGTGAAGAAAAGCACCCCGGCTAGTCCCGGTTGTGGCTCACCTACAGCCATGGAAATTGGCAGGAGGGTTGCTCCCTCACCGGAGCACTTTGGAACCAGCTTAGCATTGGCCACTAAAGTGGCAGCTTCAGCTGCATCTGCTGGACCACACCCTGGACATGATTCTGCCCTCATGGAGACAGCCTGCAAGCTTGGGGGCATGCACCCCTGGGAGGCCCAGATGGACAGACGGGGGCAGTTTCTGGACAGGGAAACAAGCTTAGCCCCAGATCCTGGCCAGACCCACATTAGAGAACCCCCTGGGAATGAGAGGAGAGAAATTCATCCTGTTGATGGGCAGGGTTCCTGGACACCTGAAGTCATCAAAGAGCCAGAAGAGAAGACTGTCCAAGGCCCAGAAGCCTCAGAGGACCCGAGGTGGTCTAGACTTCCAGGAGACCTGGGTTCCATAGGTCCTGAGGAGGCAGGAAGTAGGATCCCAGGGATCCGAGGACCTGAGCAGACCCTGGACATTATGAGAGAAGGGTCTGCAGCACTGGGATTGCTCGGGGGCAGCCAGGCAGCACATCCAGGGACCAGGAATGTGGAGGCAGGAACTCTTTGTGGCAGAATGCTGGATCCTTTGCTACCTGGGGAAGTGGCAACAGATTTGAAAGAACCTCAGTGCCTCCCTGGGGACAGGATGGGTATGCAGCCTGAGCGGTCCAGGGTTTGGCAGAGTGCCATGGAGGAAGCTCCCCTGATCTGGACGTGTGACACAGGGGTACAGACGTGGGGAAGCCAGTTGCATGACAGAGACACTCATTCTAGCTGCCAAGAGATGCCCCCAGACCAGAAGGAGGCCTGCAGCCCAAGCAGCATCCCTGCAGTCATCATCACAGACATGGGTGCTCAGGAGGATGGGGGCTTAGATGAGATCCAAGAAAGCCCTCGAGGTCCCCTGCCTCTGAGGAAGCTGTCATCATCCTCAGCTTCCTCCACTGGCTTCTCCTCCTCCTATGAGGACTCAGAAGAGGACATCTCCAGTGACCCCGAAAGGATGCTGGACCCCAACTCAGCTTTTTTGCATACCCTTGACCAGCAGAAGCCCAGAGTGGTGAGTGTTGCTGAGCGGTTTTTATTTTTTAATGTTTTCAGCAGACGTTGGATGCTCCATGTATTCTCCTGGTTTGCTTCCTTTCTGCTGAATGATTAAAGGCTCCGGCTCTGGCGGAGTCAGAACTAGTATTTCTCTATAGTCGGGTTTGTTGTGGGCACAGAGTTACCAGCCAACAAGTCCTTTGTAGGCTGGACTTTGAGTTGAATTTGAGTCGTGCCCACCATACACAGCTTTAAAAACAAGCTTGAAGGAACATAACATTCGCGAATGTCAACAGTAACACACCTTCTCATTTCCAAAGATAGTGAACAGAATTGCTGAATGTGGCTTTCACTTGAAGCGAAACAATTTCATGATTCATTCAAGCTGACAGGGATATCTCTTGGCTTCACTCCGCCTCTACTACCAGGCAGAAACGTGAGTGATATGGTTCTGTGACAGGATCCTGACCTCTGTGGATGTGGTTGTGTGGTTGATCTATGGGATGAGCAACTACTGAGCCTCACTCACTAAGTTAGGCAGGACTTGACAGTGTAGTGTAGTTAGTGCAACTAATATGCCGTATGACGTGTGAATTAAATAAAAAACTATCTTTTGAGCCAAATAGACATTTTCTTTTATAGCAGAATGCTATTGGATTGAGTTGTCTGAGTTAGGTACACAGTGTCTTCTAAGGGGTATAAGTTGTGACAAGTCCATTTCAGGTACATTTTCACATGTGTGCTTGGGTTTATTCCACTGACTCTTGGTTTGTCTGTGGCAGTGACAGATGTTTGTTCTTACTGTGTGGCTAATCTCAGCTTTTGGCTGAGGTCAGCCTCTTTAGAAGGTGCAATGTCAAAGCTAGCTCTTCTAAAATGAGGTGGCCTTTCTCTTGCCTCTCCAAGGAGGATGGGGGTGGTGGTTCCTTACCTGGCATGTAAGAGGTTGTAGGGTACCTTGAGGGGAAAGCCGCATAATATTTTAGTGGATAACCTTCTGGTTTCATCTTGAGTGTGAGATTCCACCCATTTGTACCCCAATAACTCGCTCCATCCTTAGCGGATGCATTGCATTTAGATTCTGCATGCTTTACTAAGAAATTTTGGACTCTATAGTTCCATTCTTTTCAGATTCTGCTTGAAAATCACAGTCGAGTTTTGAAGATCAGCAATTGCTTTCCCTGAAACTCTTCAGCTGGTGATCTAGAGGCAAATTCGTATGCAAAGTCAAGTCCTAATCAGCTTGGCATTTTGTGGCCATGACAGGGTTTCCCAGGCATCTTGCACCTGCTGGCAGGCACCAACATACCACTTTTAGGAATGGTGGGAAGTTTGCCTGGAACATATAGTGGTTGCAGGGCAGGTGGAAATGATTCTCTTTGAAAGTGAGGCCCAATGTCTCTGCCTTCTGCCCAGCAGTTACAGGCCTAGTAAGTAAGAGAGGGTCTTCTGCCCATTCCTCCCATCTGCTTTGAAACCCTGAAGCATGGCTGGCACACCCAAATAGCTTTGAGTGGTTATCACATTTCCATTTGCTCTTTCTTGTGGGGGCCGAGCCGCTCTTTCCTCTTGCTCATCAAAACAATCCATATATATCCATGTTTGAAAACGAAGTCTCGTTTATCAATGAGTTAAAGGGGGATATAAATAATAACAAGTAAGCAACAGTACAACTCTCGCTCCTCCTTCCTCCGCTCCTTTTTTTTTTTTTTTTTTTCCTTCTTCTTCATTTTTCAGAGTAAAACCAAATGTGTAGCCAGGGAGGTAACTAGTGTTTTCAAGTGAGGTAAGAGACTCAGGGGTAGAATCAACAGCTGTCCTACCCATGTTTTTTTTTTTTTTTTTTTTTTTTAACGTCCACAGAGTGGAGTCAGGGAAAGAGAAATCCCCTGATAGCTCTGCTCTCTGGGGGTGGGGAGAGAGAGAGAGAGAGAATGAATATGAGTGAGTGAGTGTGCTGTGGCAGAGGAGTGTGGGTAACCAACTGGAAATTATGGATCCTAGGGACTTTTGTGCTTTGGTTGAAAGCTTTCACTGTGAGCAGAGGCCTCCTCTTAGACTAACTGAGATGTGAGAGCTTATCTGGACACCAAACCATCTGCTCACTGGGTCAAAAAATCACTCATTACCCAAGACTGCTATTTTGTCTGCGGGAGGCCAGACATCTTGATTGATCTGGGAGGCCTGTGGGCTGTCCTTTTGATATTTGGTAAATGAAGCTAAATTGGCCCTACCTGTGCTTCTTGGACTTGCTTCTGTGTGTCCAGCACTACTGAACTACATCTGGGCACGTTCACACTTGCCCACTTGCCCGCTCATGCCCGCTCATGCTCATTCTCACCTTCACATTGCTCACACACACTAACACGTGCCCACACATGTTCACACTCGACTCCTGTCCATAGTCACGCCAATTCACTCATACCCGTAGGTTTAACAAGCAGCCCTGGCCCCCAGACTAGACCCTAAGGACTTTTCCCACTGCCTCCCTTTCCCACATGCCCTTTGCACACTGCCTGATGTGTAATTGGATGTGCAGGTAGGGTGTGACAGCATAGCTTCGTCTTAAGGATCAGACACTTGTGATTTGCTTGGAAGTAACTATCACGAGACTGTCTGCAGCAGCTTAAATTTAGGCCGTTTCATACTTCCTGTTCCCTGAGACCTGAACAGAAAAATGGCATTGAGCAAGGACGGTGTTCTTTCTTCTTCTTATTTATTTATTTATCTTTTACCTGCTATACCATTCTGTTCAAGAGTTGTCGGGAGCATTGAAAGTAAAGGCAGAGTGTGACATTATAACACAGAAGCATCTTTCCTTAGAAAATAGATTGGATTGATTTGTTCCAGAATTCTACTGTCGATAATGTCTATGCACAAAAATGAAACAAGGGGCCAGCAAGACGAATCAGCAGGTAAGAACACTTGCTAACAGGCTGACATGGTAGAAGGAGAGAATTGTCTTCTATAAATTGCCTATGGCTTGTGCATGCATACACACACACACACACACACACACACACACACACACACACACATTCACACACATGCAAGCAAAACTTCATAAATCAAATGTAAAAAAAAGTATTAAAAAATCCAAAACTTTGGCCTTGCACCTGTAAACTGTATAAGGAACTGAATTACCACAGAACTCCGCCTCCTGGGTGTTTACTACTTCTAAGAGCCACTGGAATTTTGTTTCTTTGATCTTTTTGCTGGGGGGTTATGTATTGAGGTTTTTTTTTGCTTCTTTTTAGTGAAAAATGAACTCATACACATATCAAATTTTAACCTGTTGGAGATGTGTGTGTGTGGTTTTAAGTAGTGTGTAACAATTTTATGTTTGATTATTTAGTGGTGAGCACTTTTAAGTGGAAACTTTAAAAAGAAAGAGGTTTATTTTCTTTTTATGTGTATGTATAAACACAAGTTGTGGAAGAGCTTCCCAGGGTCAGAGGATTGTGGAGGGTCCTCTGGAGCTGGGTTACGGGCAGTTTTGAGTTGTCTGATGTGGGTGTTGAGAATGGAACTCCAGTCCTTCAAGATCAGCAAGCACTCTAAACTTCTGAGACATCTCTCCAGCCCTCAAAACTTCAGATAAGGACATTGAAGATGGGGGATATGAGTTCAGACGGCATGCTCTGTTTTCTGAAGATAGGCCGCTCTATACCTAGGGTCCCTGTTTATCTGAGATTCTGGCATTTACTCTGAGTAAAAACAAATAAGAAACAATATTTAAAGGCAACAGGATCTGGGACACACACCGAGGGTCCCTGGCTCTCTGGTAGCGTCTTCTCTTTCTACATTCTGCATAATTCAAGGGCGACTCAATGAGGTCTATCTCATTCCAACTTTCTACAAATACTTAATTCTAGACATTCAGCTCCAAACTTGGTGGGTGTGGAGCATGCATCAGGGCGTCTGGAAGTGTGACCAAGAGCCTTTGGCATGGACCTTGACTCGGAGGTCCAAACCAGGCACCTTTAAATGTGTACTTTTATTGTAGCCAGTTGACTAATCAGCCTGCCTTCCTCCCCTCCCTTTACCAGAAGACAAGCTCTTTGTAACTTCACGTTGAAAAACACAACAAAAACCTACGATCAGAGCAAGATCAGAGCAAAGCACCTTAACTGAGTCTCTCCCCCCCCCCCCCTTCCCCAAGGTTTCTTTGTAACCCCAGCGGTCCTGAAACTCTCTCTGTACTCTCTGTGGACCAGGCTGGCCTCTGTCTCCCAAGTGCTAGGATTACAGGCGTGGGCCACCACTTCCCACTCAGAGGTTTTTAAATTAGTAATCATGAAGATCTTAGGAACTGTGTTCATAGGATGCCCATAGGATTCTTTCTGGCTACAGAAAAAAAGAAACTTTGCCACTCAGATGTGAAGTTTCAAAACTGAGGCTTTGCTGACATGAGCCAAGAAGTCCCTCTAAAATGCTGTCTAGTCAGAGAAAAAGCATTCACCTAGCTTTGAATACATCAGGTGGGAGAAGAGTGGAGACTCAAGACTGCCTTTGGTGAAAAAGTTTAAGGTCTGCAAAAATACATTTCAAGACCTACCTTGTCTTTAAGTTTTAATCAAAAAAAACAAAACAACAAAAAAAACCAAACCAGTAAGCTTGTCAGCCTTTGATTGCAGAGAATGGGATTTTGGATATGACATAAATCATCTTCAGAGCTCTGTCTGCAAGAGCTGGATTGCTACCAAGTCACTTTTCTGGCTTTGTCTGCACGTACTTGCGGAATGTAGTTACAGATTAGATTCATTTTATGTAGTTTATTTAAATTCCTAGGAGTATTGATAACATTGTTTAGGCCTGTTTTATTTTGTCTGGTTCCGACTTAGTCACCTAAAGGTAGATTTATCGTCCTTTTTTTTTTTTTTTTTTTAAGAATTTAATGGAAAGAATTTTATCTTGTGGAAAAACCGCTATAGATTTCAGATAATCAGCAGGTAATTCAAAATTAACTCAGGAGTTCTTTTAAATTACCTTGTGAAGCCAGGCGTTATGGTGTGTGACCCCTGCACACCCCCACAGAAGGATTTCCAGTATGAAGCTAGCCTGGACTGTATAGCAAACCCCTATCTCAAAAACAAGGAAATACAGTAATTGTACTGTGGTCACATTATCAGTGTGGAGGGATCTATGTGCTTGGACAGGAGAGGACAACTTGGCATTGAAGATATGTACATTGTGTTGTCCAACTCCATGACAAATATGGTTTGTTGTGGGGGGGTTATTTTTCTCACGAATCAGGAGAAGGCATTGCTTCCTACCAACTGTAAACTCTGGTTTTATGAAAAGTTCTCTGGAGTGCCACCTGCCCTTTTGGGATTTTGCAGGACCCTGAGAGTGTTATATGGCCATATACTCTCAACTTAGTGAACCAACTAACAATGGGTCTACAGGGGGTTTCAACAGCATGCGCAGGACACTATGGGGTGCACTTCTGACTATGGGCAGCAACCTTGGAGGTCTAGAAGGATCAGCTACCATGGTCTTATGGTCCCAACCATTAGCTTGACTGGTTTAGTCTGTCACAGGCCTCAAGCTTTCTATTATCTTGCCATCTTCTCACTGAACCTCCTTCCTCCATCCCATTTTTTCTGATGGGCACAGTAGCTCCAACCATTTTCCAGGTGAACTGTCAACTATAACTATTAATGTAACAGCTAAAGTCTCCCTGGCTCAAGACAAGACACATAAACACATGTGATCTCATTTTAAATTTTTATATTAAAAACAGCAAAGTGTTTTCTCCTGGTTCCACAATGAACATTGTCTACATATTCAGAACGTTATACAGTTGTGGAAGCCGTGGAGTTCATTTTCTCCAGTGATCTTATAGATGAAGAGGCATGGCTGGTATGTTCAGTCTTGTCATAGGACCCATGGTCACATTTTTCTTTCACAGCCTCTTAATGGGTAGGCTCCTTACCCATCCTCAAAGATCCAACCTAGCTTTTAAAATATTTTTTACGGGCCATTGAGATGGCTCAGTGGGTAAAGGCACTTGCTGTGCAAACCTGATGGTCTGAGTTCAATCCCTGGAACCTGCTCAACAGAAGAAGAAAACTGACTGTACACAGCCGACCTCTGGTGTCTACATACATGCTGTGCCACACACACACATACACATCATGCACATGACCACAGTAATAATAACATGGAAAATAAAACATCTGTTAAATGGATGAGGGAGGGAGGAAAAAGGTATCTAATATTGTCTATTGAGCACAGTGAAGGCAAGGTCATTGCTGAGCTCCTTGACCTTGATGCTTTGGGGATAAGCAAGTTAGACTTGGGTTTAGGAGATCTGGATTGAAATTTCAGACCGTCTATGGTCTGTAAACACTAGAGAAGGATTGAGAGTCAGGGTAGCCTTATGGGGTGGTGCAGGTCCCATGTTGCAGTCTTGTTAAAGTACCTTGTGTAATGTCACAGAGTAGTGACTCAGTGAATAAGTGACAGCATTGTTGGAAGATTGTGAGCACTGGAGAGATGGGGCAAAGCACTGGACTTCCTAGAAGAACATCTTTGCAGCACAGCATCTTCAAGTCCACTCTCAACCCAAGACAGTTCTACAGAATGATTTGCCTCCACCTGAAAGGTTGCAAATTTGCTTTCCAAAGACTGGAATTCCAAAGGCTGGAATTCCCCAGCCTCTGTGCATTCCGTGTCCCTACATGTTGTTTTACTGACTACTCAGAATAGGGCTGGTCTTAACTTCCATCTCAAGTCTCTAGTTCTCACAAGCAGGCTTCGGAATTTCTTTTAAGGTTGCAGCCCAAAGAGAAGAGTTATAGAGCTTGGGTCCACAGAAGTCCCTGCTCTACTTGGGTGTCAAGGAATCCGTGCAGTTGGCTTGACACTTTGTGCTCTGGGGAGACCCCTCTGACATTTCCCATATAAAGCAAGAGCTTCCATGGTTTGTGCAGTGTGGACTGGTTTAGGATACACATTTCCTTAGTCAGCAACACTCTGAAATGTTTCACAATAATTCTAAGAAGAATTCACCAGCAGAAATTATATCCCATCCCTTTATTAAGATTTGTTGGAATAGCCTGTTGGTTTGATATTGTGTGAATAAACCCTACTCTACAAAAGGTGTCTCTTCAGGACACTGGACAAAACAACTTACTTTTTTTTTTTTTCTTAAAATTTTTATTTCTTTCATTTTAGACCAGCTGCTAAGTTTTGTTTTGTTTTTTTAAGTAACTGTAGCAGAGATTGCTTGCCTAACATGCTAAATGTCCTAAGTTCTACTCCCAATACTGCGTACACACACACACACACACACACACACACACACACACACACACACACACACACACACACACGCGTGCGCATACGTGCACACACACACATGCATACACACACGCATATGCACACACACACACGCATACACACACGCGCACACACACGCACACATACACACACGCACACATACACACACACACACACACACACACACGCACGCGTGTATGCACAGAAACAAAGAAAGAGAGAAGCTGGTGAGATGGCTCAGCCATAAAGTTTCTCGCCTCTTGATAATACAAACCTGCCTACCTGGGTGTTATCCCTGGAACCCGTGGAAAGGTCGACGAGAGAAAGAACTGACTCCGTATGTGTGCCATGGCACATGTGCATATACATACAATAAAATGAAACAAGGAAAGGGTGTTTTATAAATAACCAAAAGTAGGAGCTAAGTAAGAGATTAGCAGCAGAATCGATCACTGTAACATCCCTATTCCGTGGTGTCAGGAGGGGAACTTAGGACTCCAAGCATGCTAGGCAAGTACTCAATTGCTAGGCTAGGCCTGCAGACCTTCAAATTTATTTTTAAAAATGTTTTTTGAGGCAAAGTCTCACTAAGTTGTCCAGGCTGGCTTTGGACTCACTTTATAGTCCAGGAAGATCTTGAATTTGAGATCCTATCTCAGTTTCCTGTAGCTGGGCTTATAGGCCGGAAGTGTAATGCATTATATATGGAGTGCTAGTGAGGCCTGGCTACTGTTCACTCTTGTGTATGATATCATCTGGGGCGGTAGGAGGATGCTTTTTTGTTTTCCCGTCTCTGAATGAGTAGGAACTGGTTCAGACACGTTCGATGGTAGAGGTTAACTGTCATCACCCACCTGGAAGCTCCTGGTGCTCAGTGTTAACCTGGTAATCTTTCATTTTACTTTTGTGGTAAAATTTGGGTAGAAAGGGAAAACAGAATGATACAGGATGACAAGTACAGATGTGGATGTTGCTTCTGATGACCTCTGATCAAGATTAGGGTTGGTCTAACCCAGAGATGACGCATGTTGATGCAATGCAAGGAGCTGGCCACCCTCTGAAAGGATATTTCCCTGCTTACTTTATAAAGGCATCATGGGAGGGCATGCATGAGGTGTTTTGCCCTTGGCTTTAGGTTTTTAGTGTAGTTCTTTCTCATTAACTATCTTAAAGCTTCTCTGCATGCTGTTCCCTCCTCCCCTAACACATTTAACCAGAATGAACAAATGATCGGACTGTTTCCCAACAAGCTATACTGCATCGTACATGGATAGCGCTTAACATTTTTGTGCACCAGTGGGGGATGTTTGGCTTGCTTCAGTGGTGGTGGGGGACATATGTGAGTGTGTGGCTGCGTGGGTGTGGGTATAAAGGAGTGCGAGTGATTCCCTAACTCCATCTATGTCTCTCTTAGAATATTATGAACTAGTTAGTGGGACTGGGCAATCACAAGGAAGGTTATTGCACACACACACACACACACACACACACACACACACACACACACACACACACACACACACACACACACACACACACACACACACACACCCAGGCAGTTCTCAGCAAGGGTTTTTCCAATTTCTACTGACATTCTTTCCAGGCTCAGTTCAATTTGTTTCCCTCCTTGCTATGGTGATTGATGACGGGGGTTGTGAAATGTATAATTGGGCGGAATCGCCTCTAAGTGTTTCTTCCCCAGCTCTGTGGAGCTGGTGTTTGTCTAATCCCCTGCGGATGCACACGTGGGCACTCTCTTCTCATAAGCGAGACATCCAAGCGCCAGACTTAGTAACACAGGCCTCTCCTCCTGTGGGGACAGGGTGCTGGCCCGGTGGAGAGGAACATGGGAGTGTCACTTTGTAACCCTTATCTCACCTGAATCTGGTGTAGCAGGAAGCTGGAGAAAGGCCTGTGTATGACTGTGACTTACATAGTTTAATCTCTTAACAATGCCAAATGGAAAATCCGACTGCCTGCCAGTGGTTTAAGAAATGGCAGGGAGATTTTGTCAGGGTCAAATAATCCTGAGACACAGGTCACTGAGCCAAGGGTAGAGAAAACACACTGGGGGCGGGAGGGGGGGTGTCAAAGCCGGAAGGACAGACGAGAGGGTACTGTTAAGGCTTGAGGAACTATCACACAGTCCTTTATAGGTAGTGGCACAGTGTGACTATGAGGAGCTTCACCTATAGGAGGTGATGGGAACACTTCTAACAAAACAAAACAAAACAAAACATTTGTTTTTGTTAGTTCAATTGGATAGAAGTGATATCATATAGCCTTGGCTGCTGGTCCTCCTCCACCTCCTAAGAGCTGGGATTACAGATGTGAACCATAGTGCTGCTGCTGCTCCCCCTCCTCCCCCTTCCCCTCCTCCCCACCTCCTCCCCTCCCCCTCCCCTTCCTCCTTCCCTCCTCTTCTTCCTTCTCCTCCTCCTTCTCTTTTTCTCTTTTCTCATGTGTCACCTTCAGTCAGCACAGTAGGAACCACTTCCTAGAGCATCATGTCTCGCTGGTTCCAAGCAATTTGGAGAACCCGTATCAGGGGTTTTCTGAGGCCTTTTTTGAGCATGCCTTAGGACTGGTTTGGTAAACTGGAAAGATTGGTGACTCCCAACTTCAAGGAGCGTGTGTATTCTTTCCTTTCTAAATGAATTTTAATTTTGAGTACTATGCACTACTTTTAAAGTGGTCTCAAAAGAGGGATGGACAAAATATATATATAAAAAAGCTGAGTGTGGTGGTAGCACGCATCTTTAATTCCAGGACTCAGGAGGCTGAAGCCAGTGGAACTCACAGAAGTGAGTTCAAGGGTAGCCTGGTCTATAGGGAGAGTTACAGGACAGACAGGATTGTTACACAGAGAAACCCTGTCTTGAAAAACACATAAACAAACAAAAGGCAACAAGAAAAACATTGGGCTGAGCCAGAGTAAGCACTAAGCCAATGTGAGTTATTCTTACCTCTGTGTTGCTTAATGAGAATTTGTAAGGCTGTGACAGAGACAGTCCTGTCCACAGCAGGGCTCGCTCTGACATGGGCATAGTAGGAGCAAGAAATGTAGAATGAGTACATGTTCTGAGTGACACCCGGTCTCCTCTTCAGCTGGTCTCTGGCCTGAGTGGCCATCCTGGCCAGAATCATCAGGGCACGCTGCCTCCTCAGGCTATGGGTTGTTTATCAGTGAGCCATGAATGTCACAAAGCCAGGGGTCTACCATTGCCAGAGCAGGATCGAGTGGATGAGATGGGACTGTACCCTATTTAAGATCAGAGGGTGCTTAGAGAGCATCTTTGTTTCAGCTTTATTCTGGTTGACTCGACAATGGTTTGAAAACTTTTGAGATAGGGTTTCTCTGTGTAACAGTCCTGACTGTCCTGGAACTCACTATGTAGACCAGGCTGGCCTTGAACTCACAGAGATCTGCTTGCCTCTGCCTCCGGAGTACTGGGATTTGAAGTGTGGCTTGAATTTTCATAGTGGTTATTTAGTGCCACTCCTCTGTGATCCAGTCTTAGGTTGTATCTGGAAACTTCTGTCTCTCTTCTCATGGAACTGGGCCTCCTGCTGAGTGGACGCCCAAACTGTTGGCATTTACATGGCATTCCCGCTAACAGTACCCATGCAGAAGAAAATGATTTGATAGATGCTGCCTCTGTCCTTGAGGATCTGCCCTCTGATACACAGTGATGCTGACAGACATGCCTATGATTTGCAAAACTCAAGAACAAATTGTATTGCCATTGGCCAAGCACATTCATTAAGTATGAGTTAATAAATAATGAATTGGCGTGGGTGTGTGAAATTCAGGAAGTTTGGTATGCGGTGTGGAACGGGGAGTGGAGGAGCTGAATTTGGGCAGCAGCCATTGGGTACAGAGCATGGGGGTAAAGAGCTGATGGATTTGCTGCCTCTGTTGGAAGTCTCAAGCAGAGACTGTCCATGATTCAAAGGCTCTATGTGGCCTGAATGAAATACCACCTTCCCCAGCCTAGAAATGGCTGTGTGTACGTAACGCCTCAGCTGATGGAAGATAAGAGCTTGGGCAATTACCTTATACCCTGGGAGGCTAATGTGGAGTCTTGGACTTTCCATACCTTATCTCATTTGATCTAAAGGATACAGTCTGGAAGTATAGAGGGCCTTCTGCTCAACCAATATTACAAAACCTCAGTCTATGAAGAAACCTGAGGGAGGTGGCTGGGGCTGAGTGACACCAGGTTGGAAGCCTGAGAATGGAGACAGGCTGTTCTCTGGGTTGAGGTTAACTAAACTGTCACTTCCTTATTGTGTGACCTCGGAGAAATGTCTTAACTTTTCAATATCTATTTAATCATCCATAGAATGGGATGGACATTTCCCAAGTAAGGTCCTTGAGTCTTCTATGAGGGTCTGTTTGAAGTGCCTAGCAAACCATCTGGACACTAAACGCTCAGTAAGTGGTAACTGTGTGCCTTGGCGGCAGCAGTAAAACCACCCTCAACCTCTTATCCTGGGCTCATAACCTCGACCATCCTCTGTTCTTTGAATGTAAAGCAGGATGCTCAAGGATTATTTTTAATTTGGGCACTTTTCCTGCTCCAAGAGATAAAGGAGTTCAGGAGCTCTGATGCTGAGATGTATTGATGTCTGCGCTAAAGCAGGCAGGCTCTGTGATGCAGAGAAGGGGGTTTCCTGGAGAATGCACAGTTTGAGCCAGCTGGACCCAAATTCACACTCTTGCTCTGTCTCAGGCTTTGCTGAGACTTTGAGGGTCTGATTGTTTCCTTACTTCTAACATAAGATTGATGGCCTTCTCATGAGGTGTAAAATGAGGTAACATGACTAAAAGACTGGATACGGCATAGGCCTGGGGGTAGAGGGATTCATCTACCATCTATCTCCAAGTGTCCTGCATCACAGGTACTCAGAATAGACGATAGGATTTCATCGTCAAGGAGGTCCCAGACTCACAGGAGAGGCCTCATTTTGTTACTAGGACTCAGAGAAGGTGACATTTCACCAACAATCCCCTATATTCAGCTGATGGCATGGGGTATCTGGTTACTGGCCTGGGAACTAACTTCGTTATTCTGTCTTAGAGATGAAAAGTGGCTGAAGCCACCCTGGCACAGAGAACTCAAAGTTTAGGGGTATAGGAGGCCCCCCTCATTTTTATTCCCCTCAATCTTCTGCTTTCTTCAGGTGTCTTTTAGAGTTTCCATAACTCATGAATACAAATGATTGGGATGTGTGTGTGGCTCATGTGTGTGTGCATCTCCATGTGTGATGGGTGCAGATTTGAAGGCTTTGTCACGTTTGTTAAATAGGCCCTTCCAAGTGCAGATGCCTTCTTTGACTGATAACCAATGATGCCCAGCACCTGTACATTTCACAAGGACTTGAAACCAGGAAGCTAAGGTCTGTGTAGCCTGCTTTGCACCCCTCTGGCCTCTGCCTTTCCCAGGACTCCCTAAATTCCAGGGCTGCTCTTTGCCACCAGCCACAGGCTGGTATGATGGAGTGGGATCGAAACCCATCTGGATGAGTGAAGAGAAACTTTCTAAGCCGATACTTTCTAAGCTGGAGGCTACCAGCTTGCTTCTCAATCACAGGCAGATCTGCAGGACCTGCAGGAGCCAAGATTGTTTTGGTGGCAAGTTCTATCCCAGCAGCACAGGCTAATGGGTGCTCCTGGTACACTCCTGCTATGCCTGGGATGCATGGTGTGGTAAGTTCCTTTTCCTCTTGGCTGTGACATGGGACACACTTATAATGTGAACCCTTAGGAGGTCAATAGAGCCCTATAAAGGTTGACCAGACCTCTGTCCACTCAGGAGGCATTGAATTCATTGTTTGGGCACAGCGTGTCTCAGATGTACCTTGTATGCACATCTCTGTAGTTGTCATGGACAGGATGGAGGGGCTGATGTCCTGGAGGAAGGAGACCATGAAAGAGCTGGTTAGCATTTCAGGAAGGTAATTAGTTTTAATTGCAAGTGAAAGCCTCATGGAGCAGCATCTGGGATACTGTTTACCTTGTGGTATTACACAGTACATCAGCAGTCAGCTCGATCAGTAATCTGCCTCCTGCAGTTTGCTGGTTTCTCTGAGGGCTGGAGCTGGAATGCATCTCAATAGTAAAGTGCTTGCTTCTTGTTGATGCACTAGCCTGATCTACATTTCCTGGTCTGTGACTAACTGTTGACCTCAAGGCACTTGGGATGTCAGGAGGGTCTTCTGGAAATTTAGGTGATGATGAACCCTAAAGACCCACAGGTTTGTTTGAAGAGGCAGGGCCCTGAATGATCCAGGTGGTGTGTTGTTGGAGACACTCTGACTATAATTTGAGAACATGTAACACTGATTTTGAAAAGATTTTAGGAACTTTAGAAAAGAATTCATTGTAACCTTGGAATGTGAGCAATGAATATAGGTTTTAAACGCTGATGGTAGGCTAGGGACATGGCTCCAATGATGAGATGCATTCCTTATGAGCATAAGTACAAGAGTTTGATCCCCAGTACTCAGTCAAGAAGCCAAGCACGATGATACATGCCTGGAATCCCAATGCTGGAGAGGCCGAGACAGGTAGATCTCTGGGGATTGTTGGCCAGTCAGTCTTGCCAAATCGGTGAACACCAAACCAAGTGACAGACCCTGTCTCAAACAACAAGAGAAATGGTACCTGGGAAATGATACCCAAGGTTGTTCTCTGGCCTTCGCATGCACACACACACACACACACACACACACACACACACACACACACACACACACACACACACACGGGGAGGGAGAGATTGGGATGGAGGCAGCTTGGATTTGTAGTCTTTTTTTATGAAATTCACCAGGAGTCATAATTTTCCTGCAAATGCAATGTGAGATAGTCCTGTCAGGAGCTGCTGAGGTGCTGAACAGTCTTAATATGAATGATGACATTAAGATGATAGCAGTGTGCTCCAAGGAATAGGTTTGTATGCTGGCACATCGCATAAATTGCGTTGCTTGATTTTCTTTTGCAAGGTATACTTCACCTTTCTTCCTTTTGGGCAAGGAGATTGAGGATCAGACAGAGGCAACTGTCATCCATAGCTAGGGTTTGAACTTGTCTCTCCTGGAAATTTGCTTTGTCTTTTCTGTGTCCACAGGCAGTCACCTGGATATTGGAGAGATGGAACGGGGCTCTATACAAGAGAGCCCTGACTTATTTCTAGGCAATGGCTTTGAGAGGACCCAGTGTCAAGTGTAATGAATACAGGGGGAGATGGGAGAGTGCTGGGAGACGGTTGGGAGAACTGGAACTGATTGTTGCTTGGGTAATACTATATCTAAGGAAAGAAAAAAAGAATGTTTTCATGGCTGTTCTCAGCAGCATTTGATTCTGGTTCAGGATCAGTTTTCTATTCCTGGAGGCGAAACTAAAGAGGACTTTTTTCCCCAAATGACTGTGTCTTTGTTTAATAATATGAACTCAGTGGATGCAACTGTATCCAAGGTGAACTAGTGAAGCTGCCTTGCAATCCCCAGGTGACAGGGCGGAAAGAGATGACAGGAACAGGTCACAGCTCTGGCTGCTCAGATAGAGCCAGGCTTGGAGTGGTTACAGTGACATCCCCAGGCACTTATTCTGTATCTTCATTCCCCAGGGACTCTGCCTGATACAGAGAGAGAACTGAAGACAGCAGATTTGTTCTCAAGATGTGTGTGTGTGGTGCATGTATGCGTGCATGTGTGTGTGTGTGTGTGTGTGTGTGTGTGTGTGTGTGTGTACATGTGACATGTGTCTGTGTGTGTTCGAGTAGGATTTCCACAGGTATAGAACACAGACTTGTAAAGACATGGTGCATCGTGGGCCTCTTTATTGCATAAGGTCCTGGACACTGTCAAATGCAGCACCCAGGCATTCTGGAGCAAGGGGAGCCTTGACACTGACCCTTTTGAGTTCTGTGAACACTGCTGGGGGACTGGTATCACATTAGTAATCTAATTGGAATTGAGGCAGTCAAAAAAGATTACTTGCCTGCAGACCTCACCTAAATTATTCTTGGATGAGAAAAAGGAGAATTCTTTATTTCTAAGGTGTCAGTGGATAGATAGAAGCCCAGGCTTCTGTAGCTGAGTGCCTTGGGATTCCAGTCACAAGAGAAGGTGTTCAGGCTGAGGCATGAACTCTAGGGACACATGACTTCCCTAAAAAAGACAACGGGGAAAAGTAGTTGCCTCCATGTTAGCATTGAAAAGGCCATTTGGGACTGTGAGTGACCAGTCCTGGGGTCTAGTCTGAGTGGAGTTGCGACAGCTTCTAGGGGATTCCTCAGTTTGAAGTTGGCTTACTCCAACTCTGTCTTTATTCCTCTGAGGCTTTAGGAAGGGACACCTGTGTGTTTCCCAGTGTTGGACTAAACCCCCCCCCCAAAAGACTTCTGTGAACAATTGTTTGTGTAGGCATGGACTTGTTTCTCCACAATAAATTTCCTGAAGTTCAGTTTCTGGAGTCTGTGTGTTGTATTTACTTAGGTTAGGTTTTTAAAAATTATTTTGTGTTTTTTGGCTTACTTCTTTAATTTTAAGAAACTGTCAGACTTTTCTGGAATGGCCATCTTATCTTGCACTCTCCACAATGTGAGTGATGGAGTTTCTCCACATCCTTGCCAGCATTTGACATTGTTACTCTTTTAATTTGTTATCCACTCTGACAGTTTGTAAATATTTATTTATTTAGAGGTGTTGGGGACTGAACTTAGGACCCGTGCATGTTAGGCAATTGTCCTACCGTTTATCACACCCATAGCCTTTTATTGTGCTTTTAATTTGATTACCCCTAATGGCTCGTGGTGGTAAAATACTCTTTCGTGCATCCTTTAATGCCTTCTTCTAGTAAATGATTCTTTTTGTTTTTGTTTATCAATTGCAAGATGAGGGGTTTAGCTCAGTGGTCAAGTGCTCACCTGGTATGTGTGAAGCCCTGGGCTTCATATAGAGTACTGGGAAAAAAATTCACAGAAGGGGTGCTGTAGAAACAGAGCAATATATCCAAAGCGTGGTCCCCACGGTGTATTCTGCCTCTCAGGGATGTAGCTGAGGGAACCTTTCTGCTCTTACCATCTTCTGACTCCAAAATAGAACACTGCTGATTGGTGTGCACCCTTGGTGGTAGCTGTAAAGTACAGGCAGCCAGGGTGGCAGTCCAGCCTATGAATCCATCCTGTCCCATCCTGTCTCCAAAGGCCCCTCCCTCCCAGGATGACTCAGGTGTGGTATTTAAGGAAAGTTGTCTGTGAATTGTTTGGGCCTGAAAAAAAAGAAAGAAAGAAAGAAAAGAAAAACCAAAGAAGCTTATTGTCTCCTCACAGCCGTCATTGTCTTGGGCTCCTTCTGGGTCTCTCTGGAAAAACAAACTCCTCCCCCTTTACCCCCCCACCCCCCCTTCCGGGGGGGGGGTGAGAAACAGCAAAGGAAATGGAAGGTGACAGGTTCTAGAACAGAATCCTGGTGTGTGTTCCCCAAACCATCCTGCCTCTATGGTCCTTCACGGTGTATGTATGGACTCTTCCTTTCTGTGTTGTGTTGTCTTTGCTCTGACAGGATGAGTTCCTTAAAGCAAACTCACATATGGAGGAACAGGCCCCGCTCTGGAGGATGCCCTTTCCCGCCAATGGTTCTTCCCTTTGGGTCTCTACAGCCTAGAACTACTCTCTGCGTTCAGTTCTGTGGTTTAATTGTGCTAAAAGTTCTAGAAGCACTTATCTTAACATTTTGAAGAAAAAAATGGGTATGAAATTTAGAAGTGTTAATCAGACCCACTGGTGACTAAAGTAATTCTCTTTAAGAGCACCAGTGAGTTTCAGGGAGTCACCTTCTTCTTAGAATTCTGCCAGCCTGAGCACCATCTGGAGGGCTTGCCTCCATCGGGAAGCAGGGGAAATACCATGTGTGTGTGTGTGTGTGTGTGTGTGTGTGTGTGTGTGTGTGTGTACTTAAGAATGTGTGACAAGTGATGTAGTACGGCTTTGAGTGTGTGAAGCAAAGCATGCACCCTTATACCAGATTCCAGTGAGTCCTGAGAAATGAAAAGGTGTGTTGTTCATTCCCTAGTATAGGATTTGACAATTCTCCTTTGCTGAGTTCAGTTGTTTGTCAGAAAGAAAGGATTGTGTTCTACGTGAGCTTAAGGGTTTTTGAAAAATGAGCAGAGGGTTCTTCTACATATTCTCAAAGCCTCAGAAAGAGAGTTTCAGAAAGACAGAAGCCCACTGACCCTTCGTGTGATTGGCTCAGCAGGTTTTGGTGGTGGAGGGGTTGGGTCCAAGCCCAAATGTGTAAATAAAAAAATTAATGCTCTGGTTCTCAGTATTTTTCTGATTTGATAAATTTCAAGACCCTGGAGCAGGTTTGAAGTTGCCCAACAGATTTTTTTTCTTTAATTAAAAATCTCTCTTGCTTTATTTGTGATTCAAATTAAAATTCAATGTTTGTGATCTTTTAATCCTAAAACTGCATTCGGCACAGTTATCTGCGAGCACTCTGACTCAGATCCCTTCTTCTAAATGGTCTCGGCATTTGCAGAACTTGATTTTTTTAGATGGGTGAGTGTGTTTATCTTCAGCTGTCCCCAGGGATCCAACCCAGGGTCCTGTGCCTGCCAGACAAGCACTCTACTAACTGAGCTGAAACCGCCCTATCTTCTTGGTCTTAAAAATGTTCTGGCTAGGAGTTTCAGTGTTCTGGTTTGTACTAGTAAGAAATGTATCAAAAACAACAGAGATTATGTTAACTAAAATTTCTCTCTCTCTCTCTCTCTCTCTCTCTCTCTCTCTCTCTCTCTCTCTCTCTCTCAGGTTTCATCTACTTGTTACAATGAGCTAGCTCTCAGAAGGTAGTGCAGTAGGTGAAATAACATTGTTATACACAACCTCAGACCTAACACATACTGGGAGTTGGGGCTAGTTACACAGGAATGTGCATGTTGGTGGCAGAGGGCACATTACAATACTCGACACCCATTATGCATCTATCATGGCGGGTGGTGCATGAGAATGTAAGTGACAATCCTAGAATTACAGCGATAGGAGAGGCAAGACATGACCTCAAACATTCTCGTTCTAGAACGGTGTTTCTCAGCCTTGGCACCACTGGCGTTTGGGGCAGCTAATTTGTTATTGTAGGAGTCACGGTGGGAAATTTAGCAGCTTTCTCAGCAGAGAATGCTTTATCCAGCAAAAAGCTCCCTGTGGCTCTCATCCTAGCAACTCAGGAGGCTGAAGCAGGAAGACTAGTAGAGCCCACAAGTTCAGCATGGGTGATGCAGTGAGACCTTGTCTCTATGTCCAAAGGCTCAAATATTTCTAGGTGTCTCTGAAGGTCTAGTGCCCTTGGTCAAGAGATGATTATAAAGCTTCCTTGTACAACCATTTGTCCATTTTCCCAGAGAAGGGAGCATTCATTGCATAAGTGTGTTTGTAGAAATATGGCCAGATTTTGGATAGAAATGGAGGACAGATGCCACACTATCTAAAGCTGTGAGAAGGAAATATATTCTCAGAGGTGGTGCTGATTGATCCAGATTTTGAAGGCAAACCATCATCCTGCCTCTACGGGCCTTCACGGTGTATGTATGGGTCCTTCCTTTCTGACCTAGCTAGCCTAGCTCTTTTGAGCCATCCTCCCCTACCTCTGTTCTGCCCCTCCCTGCCCTGATCTCCAGACTGACTGCTTTTGTCTAATAAGTGGGTGTCAGTGCCCACCCCAAGCCCACACTTAATGTCCACTTCATGGTTCAGAAACAGAACAGAGTCAGGTTTGTAGAAAATGCTTTAGGGGAAGAGAAGTGGCAGTCAACCTGGTCTAGACAAGGTATTCAGAATAGAAGGACTCAAATGCGGGAAAATATTGCAAACACAAGAGAACAAAGTGGAGGGGTAGAGTGTCGTGTGTGGGATACGGCTTTCTTCTCTCTGCGACATGATTCCCACTTAAGATGGGGGTAAGCTAAGTATGTTGCTTTAACAAATGGCTCCCCATTAAGCTGCTGGAAGCAGCACTGTTTCTTCCCTGCAGGTGCTACAGACCCAATCCCTGTCTGGGCTCTGCTACCTCTTGTCCTTGCTGAGGCTTGGGCTGATCACTGTGGCAAAGGGAACGAGCATGGTGGATTACCTACCGAGGTGTGAGGTGGCAGTCCAGCGATATAACACGTCACTTCCGCTCACATTCATTTGGCCAAACAAGCTCACATTCATTTGGCCAAACAAGTTTCATGTCATCACCAAACTGAGGAGCCAGGGAATTGAGCCCTACTGTGTGCCCAGAAGAAATGGAAATATTTGAGAGTTAAAGTGAATGCCTAGAACTTTGGGGGGTGGGGTGAATGTATGCTCATTTGTTTTTCTAAATACAGCCTATAGGTGGTAGATTAATAGATGAGGTAGGTGGTCTTACAGGACACTAGTAGTTAACTAAATACCAGGGGACATCTTTGGCTACTCATGTGATAGACAGGCCTGAAAGCCCTAACCCAGTATCGTAGGAACGACACCCCCCTTAAATGTCACTTTACAGTGCTGTGTCTCAGAAGACACGCCACAGCAGTCACTGAGATGAGTCTGGAAAACCCAGACACAGTCAGGCCTCTCTTCTTCAGGCCACAACTTTGCCCCAAGCCCTGGGGTGGGGAGATAGGAAACTGGCTGCCATGGATCTAAAATGGGACGGACCGGAAACCTATGACCAGGGCAAAGTCCTTGTCACGCCTGACAGAGGGGCATGGAGGTCTTAGAAAAACAGATAAAAATAGCAGTTGATTTTGCCACTTTTCTCCCCCTAAAACATTTTCTACAAACCTGACTCTGTTCTGTTTCTGAACCGTGAAGTGGACATTAAGTGTGGGCTTGGGGTGGGCACTGGCACCCACTCACCAGACAAAAGCAGTCAGTCTGGAGATCAGGGCAGGGAGGGGCAGAACAGAAGTGGGGGAGGATGGCTCAAAAGAGCTAGCTAGGTCAGGACCCGCTCACCTCTGTGTATTATCAGAGCCTCTATGTGTGAGCTGTTATATATGTGCGTGTATGTGCACGTGCACTTTATAAATATATGCGCACATGTGGATATGTGTATATACAAGCAGTGCTGTGGTGAACCTGCAGAGTGCTTGGTCTGTGACCTGTGGCCATGGCAGCGAACGCATGGTAGAAAGACTCTTAACACTCACTAGTAAAAGGAGCCCTTAGATTTGTGGGGGCCACCCGTGGTCTTGGGAGGTGCTTCACATATAGGAGGTATGAGATTAACCGAAGATTAACACAGCCTTGGTGAAGTTGTCACTTACCTGTGCTCCGTCAGGCGGCTTCTTTCGTTACTTACGCTCCTGTAAGTAACCCCTCATCATCCTGAAAAGAAGCCTGATAATCTCATTATCTCACAGGAGCTCCTTGGGCATTATTACTTTGGTCTATTATTTGTCCCCTGTCTGGGGTAAATATACCTTTGCTCACTTTCATACCAGGAAAAGTCACACAGCGGCATGCCAGGGTATGTATGTGTTATAGCTGCATATACATGTTCATGTGTGTATGCTGCTTTGTATATGTGTGTGCCTGTGGTTGTGTATATGTATCTGTGTGTGTGAATTCAGCTGAGTGTAGGTGTGGATGTGTTCACTTTAAACACCAGGGGAGGGTGTGATAGATACAGAGCTGATGAGCTTCACAGACCTAACTTGGATCACTTAACTTGGGAGCATCCTCTGGCAGATGCTCCTGGGCACTCAATGACAGCTCTGGCACTCTGACATTTTCATACTCTGACCCAAATTGTTCTTTTCTCACCCGGAGGGCAGTGAGGCTTCTAGGAACAGGCCCCTTTTGAGCAGGCACCCATGGCCTGGTTATTCCAGGGCTGGCCGGAGCCCAAGAGCTCAGAGCCCAGAACAAACAGGTGGGCTTGAGTAAAGTCCAGCCTGAGGCCCAAGCACAACTCCCCTCCTCCCAGTGGATGCTCCCTGCCCCATGATTGCTATGTCTTCTACACTTCGTTTTTCTCTGTGTGAGACATGCATACTGCTTGCAGCTCAGCAGACAGTGTTTGCAAATGTCTGGGCTCTGGAGACATGAGCATAGGAAGCCTGGCAGGAAGACACATGCAAGCCTGGCCTTTCTTTGCCTTTTTCAGTTGCCTGCCTTGTGGGAGTGGTTGCCAACACCTGTTCACCCTTCACTCTGCTTCGAATTGAAGCTGAGTATGGCAAGAAAGGCAATGGACAAAAGGCTGTGGGCCTGGGTGGGGCCTGGAAGCCCTGGAATAGGCTCTGGGCTGCTGGGGCTGGGGTAGCAGGCTTTGAGAAAGGGTTGTTTTCCTGTGGTGGGAGGGAGCTGGTTAAGCCTGTTGCCCATGCCCTGAGGTTTCCGGAAGACACAGGTGCTATATATAAAACCACAGAGTTACCTCTGCCTTGCGAAGTTTCCATTTCCACAGTGCTGGGGAGGAGGCTTCCTGAGTCTCTCCCCTGGAGCCTGAGGGCCAGACCAGGGATGCATTCTGTGAGGGGAAGAAAATATTTTCCCAAGGAGACCCCTGTGGAGCTTTCTGGTGTAGAGGGAGAACACAGGGGTGCAAGATTAGACCTCTCCCATCATAAAGCTCATAGCTGCAACAGTGGACCTCTGAGAAGGGCGTGGGCAGCACCCTTAAGGAATTCTGCCCAGCCTTTGGCATCTCTGTGACAAAATGATGGGAGGGCCAGGTGGGTAGGTTAGTAGTTAAGCTTCCTTTATCTAAAGTTTCCTTGGGTGGTTTGCCAAAGGGAGCATTACTGACATTTTGGGTAGAATAAGATCTCATTGTGTGGTCACTTAGTATCTTTGCCCATTAAGTAACCAGGGCTGGAAACTAGTTAATACCCATTGCCAGGAATTAGCGACCTTTGGTAAAAGCTCAAGCGGACAGAGGCCAGGGTAGAAGGACCTGGGGACAGAAATGAACTGAGGGAAGACAGTGACATGTCTTGAGCAGGTGTCGTGCAGGATGTTGGCCTAATGTCCTGAAGTGATAAAGCTATTCTTTAACCCTCAGTGAATTAGAGAATCTTCACGTTGTCTCATTTTTTTTTTTCTCCTCTTTGCTCATCTTAACAAGCAATCTGACCCATGGCATGGCCTTCCTGGCTGTGTGATGACGGAGTTGCCCTAGCCCCACGCTCTCAGGAGCTTCACTCACCTGTGCAGTGGAGTGCACTGTATCTGTTCTAAGGAGCTTCTTAAAAATTGGTCTTTAAGTTTGTGCTCCATCAGTGAAGCATGAGCCCCCCTCGGATAGAAAACCTGTCTTCCCTCTTGCTTCCGCTGGTAACTGCTGGCCCCCTGAACTCAAAGGGGGCCGGGACAAGGGGTCAAGGTGGCCCGTGCCCTTGGTATACCAAGGTAGGCTGTAGTGGCCATCACCACCTTGAGCTGGAAGAGCCACAAAGAAGGCATTTCGGTGGGCTAAAGCCTCCAAATCTCCAGATTCAGATACGAAGTATACCTGGCTGTGAAGGTACCGTGACTCTGGGTACCACCTATCCTCTGGTGAGTTAATGGGTAGCAAAGACCCATCCCCAGATGGCAGTTGGTGGTAAAGGAATTGTGTGGAGACTTTGAATCAAGGGGCTTTCTCTGTTGGCGAGCAGCCGAGGATGATGGCAAATAATGAGGGGGATGTTTGAAATTTTGCACGTCCTGTAGCACTTTTCCTCCCTGAATTAGGAAGTACTTTCTCTTTGTACTGGACCCTGAAAATTATATAGACTCCCCAGCTTGATTCCTTCTGGCCAGCAATTAATTTCATCTCCCCTTCTAGTTCTAGGAAGAAAATAAGAAGTCGTTTAAAGATATTACTGAGATCAAGGACATTTCATTTCTTGTCTCTTTTCTGTCCTTCTGAAGGTCCCTGTGACCAGTTCTACCCCAAACTTTAGAAGCTATCCAGTCTGAGGAGAGGAGACAGATTTATCTGTCACTGGGCTGTAAGTCAATTTTGTGGCTCATTGGTCATGAATCTTCCTGCCAGGGAGCTATTTCTTTGCAGACACTTACTATGTCCCCATTTCTGGAATAGGGTTGGCTCTGGGCAAGACCGATTAGAGATGCGAGACAGGAACCATAAAGCAAAGTTCCAGGAAATGAGGCTCCAAGCTCACAGTCAGCTTTATTTAAGGGCTTGTTTACAAGCCCAGGGACAGGGCTGCACCAAGCAAGTTAAACATTGTCTCTGGCCCCAAGGGGATCATGCTGTAGGACATGGCCTGGTGCAGAAAGGCTCTGAGGACAGCTAACCACAGATACGGTAAGTCTACAGACAGCTGTCACAATCATGACCCTCTGCTCACTGCTGCTTTTCCACCTTGGTCCACAATCATGGGTGTTTCACACCGGACAATCAGGCCAGGGGTGTTTATAGTGCGTCTTGTTCATTGCAAGTGCTCACAGAAGGAGGATAGAAATCAGGAGTCACTGTGTTCTTCCCCCATCACACCCTCAGGTCTCTCTCCCGGAGTCTACCTCATAGTTTCCAAACCTCTCAAGACTGTGGTAACATCCTTCTTACCCATACATTTTAATCTCCGCCGCTTTTTATTTGTTACTATAAAATTTGGACCAGACATTCCTAGACCAATGAGAGACCCCAAGAGGCCAGACAGACACTGGCTGTCATCCTACAATCAGGCTAGACACACCCGGAACAACACAGACGGTCGCTGGACCAGGGAGACCATCTCTATGTCTCACGTGTGGGAGAGGCCTTTGTCCTTAGCTTGGCGGGTGGAGAAAGCATCCTGTATGGGACACACCTGCTTTTCATCAGTTACCTGAGATTTAAGTGTAGCTGGATACCCTGTGATTTCTTAGAAGTTTTTTTGTGAAATGGATAGAGCTGGTGGCCCAGAGGATTCTGAAGGTCCTGAGAAAGTGTCAGATGTGTGGACTCTGTTACTGTAGCTACTAACTGCTAGCTGCAATGTCTGGTGGTGTACCCAGATCTGGGCATAGCTCCTATGAACACTAGGATGTATATACCAGGGTTTTTTCTTTCTTGTCTATACTTGGCTCACCTGGGATGGGACATAGAGAGGGTCCTGCCATAACCTTGGTCCAGGGCTGAATAGGCTCACCAGGCCACCATCAAAAGGCTGTTCCTGTTTCCCAAAATGACTTTGCAACTTTCTTGGCTCAAACAGTACAGAAAATGTCTCATCTCATCTTAGTTAATCCCTGCGCAGGCTGCTCCAGAATTGGCTAATTCATTAACAAAGTTTGTTATTTACAGCTGTATTCTTTGGGAGTCTTTCCTGTATCCATGGCATATTGTCTCATGTCCTTCGGGGGTCATAGGGTGGCTGTTCTGAGTCTTGACATCTGATTGGCGACATGGTAGCACCCCACTGAGGAAGGAGAAAAGGTGGCTCACCCTGATGTTTGAGACCATGACATCATTATCAGGAACTCCCAGCAGATGCTCTAGTGTATGCCTTTAAGCTGAGCATCTCATATGCTTGTGTCTAAGTCAGCCTAGGTCACAGTAGTAACAGTCAACATTTATTGCTAGAGCATCTCTCTGGTGCTGAGTGCTTAGTGGGGAGATGCACACCCCTGAACTACACCAGGTTCTCCCACCTCATTCTACAAAGACTTCAAGGTTGTTGTTTTCAAATTAAAAACTAACGTTACAGAGAGCCATGTCTGAAACAATAGCTTAGCTCATTCTAATCATACTTGGATCTATGATAAACTGCCTAATTTTGTTTCATATAATTGTAATGTAATGCTAGTAGTTTCTAATTTCTTTCTTTTTTCCTTATTTGAGGCTTTTGAGATGGGGGTCTCATGATGTAGCTGGTCCTGTCAGGCCTGGAACTCACTACATAGACCAGGCTGGGCTCAAACTTGTGATGTTCTTCTGGTCTCTTCCTTCTGAATATTGGGATTATAGGTCTAATTACCACACGGGCAGCTTATCTTTTATTCCGTCATTTTAATACAATTTCACACTTTCTTTTTTACATCTTGGCACTGGCCATCTGCTTGCCATTTTAAAAGGGTGTATAATAGCAATCATGTGTAACTTTCGCCAAGTTCTTGGGTGACAGATGCAGTTCCATGGACTGTCTTGTTTAACCCTCGAAGCAACCCATTCTCAGAAGAGGAACTGTACATTCCTCATATTTATCAGACAGTGAGTGAGTATATGATGAACCGCAAACTGGTGTGTGTGTGTGTGTGTTTGTGTGTGTGTGTGTGTGTGTGTGATGTGCATGTGAGCCCACATATGTAGGCATGTACAGGGAGGTCAGAGGATAGCTTGGGTACCTGGTTCTCATCTTCTACTTTGTTTGAGGTGGGGGTCTCTTTGGTTGTTTTTGTTGCTCAGCTATTTCTGTCAGGCTAGCTGACTCGTGAGCTTCTGGGTGATCTCTTGTCCACAGTATCCCCATCTTGCTGCAGAAGTGTGTTCACAGATGTAGAAGTGGGGATTGCAGATGCAGGATCCTGCGTACAGTCTGGCTTTCCTGTGAGTTTTGAGCATCCAGGGTTGCCATGCTTATATAGAAAATGCTTTTACCCAGTGAGCCATCTCTCTGCTCCGCGACACAGCTTGAATCCCTGACATCATCTTTCTTTGCCTATGGATGGCTGCCATTCATGGTGACAGTGGTGACCATATATGTAGTAGCATATTCATAAAAATGTGTCCTTTCCCTTCTCACGGTAGTCAAAGGCCAAGAGAAAGTACAGCTTTTCGGAAGCTACTCTCTGGAAAAGCTGAAAACAAGCCAATTATAGCATCACCTGCAGGGTTATAAATGCCTTTCCCTTGTCACGGGTTTTATTGTTGTTGTTTAAAAAGACGGTCTCCTTATGCCTTAGCCTCCTAGAATGCTGGAATTAGTAGACACATTCCTTTACATTTGATTCTGCCAGTTACTTCTTATATTTATTTTGTTTTTAACTATGTGTATTAGAGGACGTGTGTGCACATGGGTACAGGCGGCCTTACAGGTCAGAGGGCATTGGGTCCCCTGGACCTGAGATTACAGCTACTTATAAACTGCCTGACATGGTGCTGGGAACCAAATTCTAGTCCTCTGCAAGAGCAGTGCCTGCTCCTAACCAATGGGCCATCTCCCCAGCCCCTCTGCCACTCAGTTTTATTTGTAGTTTGAATTTTTTATATATTTTTAATTCCTCAATTTTCAAGAGTGGCTCTGTGTTTCCTTGTCCCAGTAGCCTTTAGTTAGCTACAAACACACATGCTTATGACTACGAAGCAGCTACTGACCACACTTCAGTGTATTTATGCTCTACACTTTCCCTTGTGTTATTTACAAATTTTTGTATCACATGACAGTCTCTGAAAATTGTACTTCATTTTGAATTAGACTGATGGACTTTGTAACACACAAACACACACACACACACACACACACACACACACACAGAGAGAGAGAGAGAGAGAGAGAGAGAGAGAGAGAGAGAGAGAAATTGTTCTTAATTAGCCTGGAAAGGAAAGCATCTTGAGCATTTTTTTTTTGTTGTTTTGATTTTTTAAATGTAATCAGTTTTTTGTTTTGTTTTTGTTTTGTTTTGTTTTGTTTTGATGTATCTGTAGAACATGGAAATGCACCTAGCCCCATGAAGGCTAAGTTTTGGGTATCCTTTTTAGCCCACACTGATAGTTTAGCTGAGGGCTGGTGTCTGGGTGTGCTATTTGGCTGCTGGTGATTGTATCCAGCTACCCTGGTCCTCTGGCCATCTGTCCACCTCAGCAACAAAGTGGCAACTGACGCACCCAGGCCCAGAAAGCCAGACAGAGTGGCGGCTGGAGACTTCACAGAATCCTTGTAATTTGAAATGGAAAAGGTCTGTTGGCTTGTGTGGCATCTTCCTCCCACAGGGCCCCAACCAGCTTTATAAGGTGACATATAATTTGCCCTGTCACCCAAAGCACTCAATTCACTTTTCTGGGCCTTACCCATGAATTCAAGAGCTGGTCCAGCTTGGAGAGTTCAACATGGGTCTAACATCATTTTGGTATGTCATTGAAGGCCAGATACTCTCTTTTGGAGAAAAGCGCTCTTTATGGGCATTCTACCTTCTGGGCAGTCAGTCTACAACCAAAGACTTTTTCCATTACTAGCCTGCAGGTTTGAAACCCAAAGACTTCTTGGTCTGTGACAATCCTTCAGACTTTCTAGAAGGTTTCTTGTCAGAGAGCCCAGGGATGGATGTGAGTAAAAGGGCATCTCCTGTACTGAACTTGGAGGGAACCACTGCCTAGTCCAATGCATTTCACTATATTTTTATCTATTGTTTTCTTGAATATTTTTATTACTATTTTGGCATGTGTGTCAAGCTCAATTTTGTGATGCTGTACTCCTTTGCTTCAAGTTACTCCTTTAAAATTTTGTTCTGATTTTTGACCGAAACCCTGAAATCTACTAGTTTCGTGGAAAGGACCTGGTGAGTTCTCTGACCTTTGCTGCACGGAAAGGAAAGCCATCTCTCATGTGCTTCTTGAAAAGCCAAAGGCAAGCTCTGCCAGATAGACTTAGCTTTCTCCTCAAAGCCCCTTAGCAGCTTGGAACAGAAGGAATAGGCTGAGTTGATGTTTGTGTGAGCATCTGAGTACTTGGGAGTTTGAGGGCAGGAGAATTCCTCCTGATAACGCCACCATTGCACCCCCAACACTCTGGGCTTGCTGTTTAAGACACCAGTGCTCCAGTCCTTGGAGGTGTCCTCTCTCAAGTGGCCTGTCTGGAAGGTGACAGGGATGTCCTCATGCATGACTCCAGTGACAGAGTTCTGCTCTTAGAGATGGGGAGAAAAACACAGCACTCCCATCTCGAACAGTAAATCATCAATTACAAGCAGAAATCTTTTTCATTGGAGGGGGGGTCGAGGGGTTGTGTGCCTGGAAGTGTACACACACTGGTGTTTTGCATATTAGGGGTTGACCCAGGAAGTTGGTAGGGTGTGGTGCAATGGGCAATCAGAACCTTTGACTCAAGTTTTATGTTTCTGGAGTCTCTTCCCTCCCTCTGGCCACCAGAAGGTTTCTGGAAAATGTGAGCTCTGTGATAAGGGAATTAGCTCCCAAATATTTATAAAATTCTAGCATGTGTTGACTATATTAGAGAGTAGCCTCAAGGATGAAGTCACTCAACTACTAACCTTGCATTATTCTTAGATTCTCTGGTTGACCATGGTTACCAAATGTTACCCTTATCTGCTACCTATTTGGAATTCATCTCCAAACATTTAACACTGTGGCCAAGCAAGAGCAACAGTGTGATTGTTTTTTAAGCACTGAAGAACTTGTGCAGTCACTCTCACAATCTGAACTTGGGGAGGAGTTTGTTCCACAGTGGGGGGGGGGCTGAAAGGTCATTCCAGTTCAAGATTTTAGATGAACTTGAAGCGGGGTGACGTTTACAGGCTTTCTTGTATAAGTGACTCTTAGTATACTGGGTACAGCAGTGTGGAGTACCCATCACTTACTGTGTAAGTAGTTGGTGATCTCAGAAAAGGGCCTGGCTGTCAGCCTGCCAGAGTGATGTGCTGCTTAGTCTCAAGCTGCATAAACCTCCCTCCCCTGTCGTTTTTATCTCCTGAGCTTTCGTCACATCCGTTTGCTTAGTTCTCGAGTAAGAAAATGTGATATTCTCCAGAAAGGCGATGTCCATCCATTGCTGCCTGTTCAGTTTTTCAGTGATCCAGGAAAAGATGAGTTGACTTCTTGTCCAGTCTAGTCTTACCCATCCTCACCAGCAGCAATTGCAGAACAGTGTATACAAGAACCTGTCAATGGCCGGATATCTTGGCAATGGCTAGCATAGACTGTATAGTGTATAAAAAGATAAGTCGTGTTAGTACTTTCAGGCTCATGTAAAATTACATTGGAGACCTAATTTAATAAGTTAATAATTTGTAATAGGATTTTATGGCATGGTAAACATTCTGAAGTACTTGTACTGTTAACATTCATTACTAATTAGTATAGTGGCCCCATTTTTATGCTGAGAAGAAAAACTGATTTTAGTTTAAGATTGAGTTATTAAATTTTCCAGGTACAATCAAACAATACTTAGACACAGGCCCTCTGAAATCTGAGGTAGTAGAAGTTTCAGGGCTAAGGCATTGGATGCAGAACCCATAGCCTTTGCAAGCTGCCAGTGATGTTGGACATTGTAGGGCCCCAAGAAATTACAATTTTAAAAATCAACAGTCCTGGCCCCAAAGTTATTGGGTCTGGGCATTTAAAAGCATATGGAAGATGTAAGTCTTTGAGAATCATGGACTTACAGTGTCTCTTGCAATTTTCCCAAAAGCTCTATGGATGATGCATGGTGGGTAAAAGCTGGAGGCTCACTAGTTTAAGACTAGCATGTAGAACCACGCTGATTCATAAAATCCAAGGAATGAGTATAGCTCAGTGATGGAGAGAGCACTTCGTAATATGCACAAAGCCCCTTGGTTCAATCCCCAGCCCCTCAAAAACAATACAAAGTACTGTACCCATTCTATAAATAGGGACATCCAAATGTAAGCGTACCCAGTCTCTCAACACCAGCGGAAGTGGCAGCAATGAGACAGTTGGTTCCCACAACATGGTGCAAGGGCTGTACTCTGTTCCTCCTACAGAGAAAGCAGGCACCCAGAGTGCCTTGGAGCAGGTCAGGCCCCTTGTTGCCTAGGTAACGGGCTGCCTTGTGCCACGTGACCGTTCCCAACTGCTGCGGACGCGAAGCAGTGGCACCTCCCTCCCTTCCAGTGCTGGCACTGCTGGCAGATGGGGTCTGCAGCGCCAACCCTGGACAAGGATATCTCCGACTGTTTTGGCCCGAGAGCTCTGCAGCTGAAACCGGCCTAGGCTGGGTGAAAGGACCTCGGATCTATCGGTTAATGCAGCGATGACTGTAAATATGGAGAGAGAAATGTAGGCTGGTCTCAAGGGCCTGTGTGTGTGCAGAGCCTGTGTTTCTGCGAAGCTCAGCACTTCACCCCAGGATGCTGGCACTCCGCCCTTCTCGTGCGTGGGCGCCAGGACTCTGGGTGCAGTCAGATTTTCTAGCAATATCTCTACTGTTTTCTCCTTTCACCCACTTAGACATTCCCGTTTTCCTTCGTAATCACTTTCACTTAAACACATGCTTAGCCTTTGGCAAGCAAAGTGGAATCTAGTCCTTGTCAAACGTCATGTTTAAACTATTGAAATACGGGGCACATTTGGTGTAGGTACTTTACTGTTATGGAAATAAATCACCACCTGCAGTTATACCAGCTCAGAGTTTCCCCATAGGGTCACTATAGATTATCTATTACTGGGAAAGATGGATAGTTAGAAAGGAATAAAATTCGAATTTCAAGTTCCTTGAGATTGGGCGAGAAACAGGAAAGTACCAGAAAATGCAGAGGAAGCTGAGAAACTACTGACTGAGGAGATGTAGCCTCAGTTGGGGGGCATTCTTTAACTATTTTCGTCTTGGCCCACACCCATGAGGTTTTCTAGTTCTAACTAGTGGGGGGGGGCGGTGTCTAGACTGGGGAAGTGAAGCAGGCACATGTGAAAGGACCCTTGTTACCACCTGTCCCATGCCTTCAATGGTTCTTGGAGCTGAATGAATGAATTGTGCGATTAAGTGATTGAATCAAGTCTAGGCTTTTACTATGCCAGTTTGCTCAACTCCAGTCCTCTCTGAAGGCATGGTGCCAGCGCTTTGTGACAGTCATGAGGTCTCATGAGCAGTGTGGATAGCCCAGTAGAAAGGAATTTTTTGGTACCTCACAGCCATACATCAGGAGCAGCCATCAAGCTGACCCTTCTCGAGAGTGGTTGCCTTGCTCAACATGGAGCAAATGTTACCTCTCTCTGTCTCCTCTCCATCTCCGTTTCCTGACTTTGCCTTCTGCTCTCCATATGTGCATGGGGCTTAGAAGCAGACAGGAGAACAACAGGACCTTCTGACCAGGGAGTCACTGGCAAGTAGGAAATTGCTGTTGCTTCTGACTTCTGCAGGATTAGGATGCCCTGATGTAGGAGGTTTGAGTTGGTCTGCTCAGTTGGCTGATGAGTGATTATCCTAGAGGTGTGCTTTTTCCTTTTCAAGCCTGCTCAGTGGTGGGCTTTAAGAAGGTGTTTTTCACACACCCACACCCCCCTTGCTTGCTGACTGTTTGCTAAGTGCTGTGGATCTTTGGAATGCAAGAGTTGAGGAAATCCTTGAAGAAGACGAGGAAAACCAAGTTTTTAACGTAGGTTTATTAGCAAGAGGCTTAAACACAGAGAGCCTGACAGGTGTTCTCCTTTGAGGGGGGGTAGGGTTTAGATGTGATACACCTTCCAGGATGATCTGATCTTCCATGGCAGGGAGTCTCCCTCTGGGTACACAGCCCAGCTAGCTTTTGATCATGGCACCCACAGCATTTGATATTCCTGGGTATGGAGTATCCAGCATAAGCATCCAGCATTATTAGACAGCTAGGTCATGGGGAGAAGTTTGGTCTGTGCGTAGATCCACATGAGCCATTTTGGGGTGCCTGCTGGCTGGTACCATTATGGCAGGCATACCCGTAATGGCCTTAGAGGTCCGGAGGAAGAAAGCTTCAGGAACCAGCAGCCCACAGGCCATGGCAAGGTGCTTGTCTCTTTTGTGTTATCTCTCTCATTTCGGTTGTGGGCTACTGTTTCATCTCTCAAGAGCCCAAGCTGCTGTTCCTCAGGCAGCTGTGCATTTATGGGAATAAGGCAGCTAAGGTCACAGGCCAAGTTTCCATCCCAGCCTAGCCAATCAGTCAGTAATAGCATTTTAGGCAAGAGAATTATCTCCTATGAAAGCTCCTCCCATGGGGCCTGGGCGATACATGTGGCCTTGTATATGCGGTGTTGGTTTCTGGAGACTTTCCCAGTAAGGCCTATAAGCAAAAGGCTGTTGGGAAGGATAATGATGACTAACAGATATGGTGGTGTTTTAAATGCCCTGGATAGTTTTTTTAAGTCTCAAAATGGCCCCATGACATAAACGCTTCTTTACGTATCTCTCTTGCTTGCAGACAAGGAAAGTGAGAGACAGAGAGGTGAGATAAGTGTCACAGAAAACTCTGGTGTGAACACAAGATGCCTGGAGGCAAGCTGATCTCTTAGCCATTCCACATGCCTTTGGTATAGGTGGTTGAGTAAAGGTGACAGTATCTTAGCAGCCCGGGGTTAGAAGGGGGTACTGCTGCAAACACCCCCAGAGATGATCTCTGTCACAGCCTGAGTAGTCCCTACCCTGAGCTAGGACCCTTCTTTTCTGTCACAATGCTGTGGCAGGGGGCTGCTGCTTCTGCCATCCTGCCAACTAAGCAAATGGCCACTGAGTACTTTCCTCTTGGCTGACACTGTCTCCTCCTCCTTGGCCTAACAGGCCCTTATTATCAGCATGTTAAAAAGCCAGGGCTGTTTCCTTATGGGAGGTGGTGGGGGTAGGAGGAGGCCAGAGGGCCACAGAGAGTTCAAGGCACCGGGAGAAAAACTTATAGCATTGTGCTTCCCTGGCAGCTCTTTCCTGGGCCTTCCCAGCAGTCCTCTGTGTTCAAGGGGACTCTTTGATTCTCTGTCCTGAGATGCCGAGCTCAGCTCTCTTCATTTTCAGAGTATAGAAACAGTGGGTTGGAGAAAGTCCAGCCTGGGAGATGAGCAGAGAGACAGCACTGGCCCTGCCTAGGGCCCTTCCTGGAGCCCCAACACACCTGTAAGTATGCCAGGTGGGAACAGGTCAGGTGGGATGAGCAGTCAATGGGGGCAGGGACCTCTAAAGGATCATCTTGGATGCTAGGACTTTACAGACCAAGCCTGTCTTCTTCCCACATGGAGCTCAGACAGAAGCCCTTCCTTTGCACGCCCATGCTGCTCCCTAATCACATCTTCCACGTTCTTCCAGCCTCCCAGGACTTAGAAATGGTCCACTTATCCTGCTCATATGTGGGAAAACCTGTCACCTGGCCTCTGACCTCCCCAGAGAAGGGTCAATGAAACCCAGGATAGGAAATGAAATGTGGAGTTGTGCTTCCCAGCCTTATGGTCCCAGCCTCTCCTCTTTCTGGGATAGCACCGGTCCCAAAGATATGTGTCTCATCTCAATGTAGCCAGCCTCCTACTAATGTCAGCCCTGAGGTTAGCCCTGTTATCTGGGAATGAGCTGTGGTCTTAGGGATCTTCAGGAGTCAGTGAATATTCTCATCTTTCACATCAACAGAAATTTCCCAAACAGCTGATCTGTGCCAGGCATGCTGCGCACTCTAGAAACACAGATTAAACCAGGCAGATCTTGTACCCCTAAGAAACCATCTAGTTTGGGTGATTCCTTTGGCCTCTTGACAGTCAAACTCATGATATTTAGGGAACAAAAAACAAGATTGAACCGGCTGAGTCGATTCAAGCAGAGCTGTCTTGCAGCCCACAATGTTGTTCAGGTCTGGCACAGCCTCTCTCTAGCTATCTTAAAACCTTACTTCTGTCTGATGACTCTGGGCCTGGAGGAAGCCAGTTGTGACCATGGTGATGACTGTGTTAGAAGGACTTCTCTTAAGGACCCTGGTGAACTCAAGAACTGTGGTGTGCTGGGGTGATTCTTACAAACATTCTTTTTAATTCTGTGTCCACAATACTGGAAGCTCTTTCTCCTGCATGAACGCTGTGTGGGGTAGGTAGTGCATTGACCCTTATCATCTGCCTTCTCTGGCTCCTACAGTTGGAGTGTGGGAAAGTGGCATTTGAGAGCTGGGAAAAGCATAAAGCCCCGTCCACATGTGAGGAAGCCTCAGACGTAGTTGGTTCCTGAGTGGAGATGGTCAGGCATCACTGGAAGTTAGAAAATTTGGAGACCAGAGAAGCACCTCTCCTGTTCCCAGGTACTCCTCTCATTGTTCCATGAGTGATATTAAGAGATCCAGGGTTTTGATTGAGGATACAGAGCCGCACCCACTTCAAAGGAACCTTTCCCCCTGGAAGGGGCGTATCACACCATAGAACCCCTGTGACTCTAAAACGCTAGAACTACCTGGATGGTGTTTGCACATAACTTTAATCCCAGTACTTGGGAGGCAGAGACAAGGGAATCTCTGTGAGTTTGAGGCCAGCCTAGTTTACATAGTAAGTTCCAGGATATCCAGGGCTGTGTAGAGAGACCCTGTCTCAGGAAAAAAAAAATGGGGGGGGGGATGATAAAAAGGTGATATACTTTACTAATGTCAGGTATGAATTGGGGGGGTTGGGAGAATGTCAGACATCCTTAGTGGTCATTTTGTCCCTAAATGAACCCTGGGAAATAGTACCAGTTAATGACTGCTCCAGGATAGTGATGCTCCAGTCAGAAAACTTGGAGAGAATGGTGTCATCGGCCTGTTGCTTCCTCTCTGAAGCTTGGCTTTTGTTTGTTTTTTGTTTTTCGAGAAAGAGTTTCTCTGTGTAGCTCTGGCTGTCTTGGAACTCGCTCTGTAAACCAGGCTGGCCTTGAACTCACTGAGCTCCACCTGCCTCTGCCTCCAGAGTGCTAGGATTAACAGCGTGGCTACCACTGCCCTGCTGAACCTTGGCTTTATATGAACCTGCATTCTACATAGTAAATTATGGTTACTGTCTGCCTGCCAAGGTTATATGGTATAACTAATATTAGATACCAGTCAGTACTTTCTATGTGCCAAGCCCCGTGTGCTTCTTTTTTATGTGTATGTAATAGCCCAATAATTATGTATGTACTTATAATTTAACTGTCATTTAATTGAAGGCCCAAAACATGAGGTCGGCATTGTTATTCCAGTCTTACAGATGTGGAAACAAAGACCTAGAAATATTAAAAAATTGATCCAGATTCACACCACTAGTAGTTAGTAGAGCCAAGATTTTTATCCAGAGTATTGAATTCCCTAAACTGGCAGGTAGGGGCATTAGTGAGGAGGTAAGGAGTAAGCTAGGCAAGAAGGACGTGGTGGAAAAGGAAAATGAGGGAGGCTGAGTGACTAACCTTCCTCTCCTGCTCTGCCTTTATCTCCTATGCCTCTCTTGTCCGTCTATCGCGATCTCCTGTTCTGAAGTGGACCTTATGGTGATAGGTGATAGGTGGCCCTACCCGGGTCTTTATGCTCTGTCTGGCTGCTGCTGCAGCTGCTCCCTCCTCCTCCACCCTCACCCTCAACACCTCCACCTCGGCTACTGTGGCTGCCCCCAGGAGGGCCAGAGTTCATGTGAGGGAGGTGGGAGGCTCCTGGTGAAACAGGGCCCGCCTTGTGTGTAGGGGTGCCAAGATGCCTGGATGCCTCCTGCATCCGAGTGGCTCAGGGTCACATGGGCATCTTCAGAGTCCCACAAGACTGTTCTTCATGGGGTGGGCTCCTTCCCACGGGGAATTGATACACGGACTGCTGTCAAGCTGGTGCCAGCCAGCCTCACTTTGCACAGTCCATTCCCAAAATATGGACCTTTATATTTTTTTGCTACTGGCATTGGCCTAGCATTTTTATCTGATACGATTTTGACTCTTAATCTCTGAATTATTGTATCTACTGCCTCTCTCAGCTGTTTGAAAAGGTAGAAAGCATAAAGGAACCTATAGTGAAATATCTCTCTAGCAACATCTTAACCCTGACCTTGAATAAACCGGATCAAAGGCTTGATTAACTCAGCGGCCTCACTTGACTAAAACAATGATTAGCCTAGTGTTTTTCAACATGTTTGTGTGTGTGTGTGTGTGTGTTTCTATGTCTGTGTCTATAGATGTTTTTGTTGTCACACTGTCCAGGTGGTACTGACGGCCTGTAGCAGGTAGTGGCCAGGAGGAAAACTGCTACTCACCACACAGGACAGCAGAGATGACCAGTTCCTAAGTGTAAAAATTGCTCACATTTATATGCTGGTGGTGGTGCCTGAGTGTCCTCAATTGTAATATGAGCATCGTAACTTCTTGACTCTGGAGGCTTAAATAATATAGGATGTGGAAACCTGTAAAATGGATGTGATCACCCATACCACTGCCTCTCACAGACTAGAGGAGCGGTAAAGAAATCACTAGAATTGAATTTAGAAGGGGTCCCAGTGAGACACCAAGAGGAACAGACAAGTTCTCAGGGCCCCTTTCAACAGCTTTCATTATATCATTATTTGATTTCAAAATTACCCAGCCCCACCTCATTGTGGGGCTATTCCCCTCACTCACTTCCTGCATTTAAACACCTTTCCTACAGTGTCCTTCCTGGTCTGTCGGCTGCATTAGAAGAAAGACTTTAGTCCACTCAGACTTTATCTTAGTGAGGCCATGTCTACCTTTCCTTGCAAATGTCACAAATCATGTGTGTAATCTTGCCCTTATGTAGACAAAACACTGGGCAAATATTTCCCTATATTTGGCGCGTCCATATTCTCTATGGCATCCAAACTTAAAGATTGTTAGCAACGATTCTGTAAGCACACAGTGGCTTCTTTAGAGCTCTCGTTGGTGGACCCCACTGTGTCTAGGGCCATTGGGTAATCTAAATTTTTCTAAGAGCACTGGCATGGGTCATTTTGGATGTACTCAAGTTCTCCAGGCCAAGAGAAAATGGAAATCGGTATTCTGTGTGGACTAACTCAAAAAGGTGGCACTGGCTCCTATGGATCACGGGGATCCACAGTCCTGATCTTCAGATTTGGCTTGGGTGGTCATCTCAGTCCATTTTTTGTTACTGTAACAAGATACCTGAGGCTGGGCAACTAAGGAAGAAGAGAGCATGCCATTAGCCTCATGCTTCTGGAAATCAGGGATCTCTAGAGAATTCTGTTAAGGATGTCTTACTCATTAGGCATGGGCTCCGTAGACCCTTATAGAAAGGGATGCTAAAGTCTCGAGAGTATCCCATGATGAGACTAACAGATACGCCAGCTACAGTGTCCTAGAGGCACCATTATGGGACCCTACCTTCATGAGTCATACAGTCCTAACTCACTCCCAATGGACTTACCTTTACATATGTGAGCATCTGAATCTGGAGATTCTCCTTCCAACTCATGAACTTCTGAGGGACACATTCAAACCAGAGGACAACTGACCTGTTTTCATGAGACAGGGCAGAGAACCACAGAATCCATTGCACAAAGCAATCCTTTGTGCACTCTGTTTTCAGTTGTATGTCTGTGGGGCTGAGGAATCTTCTGGAAGGGCTGTATTTAGACTGTTTACAATGGATCGCAATTTAAAACTGTCAGAGAGGGGCAGGTCAGTGATCGCCAGAGAACCCATACAGGAGGCGGTTCTAAAGTCTAGAAGTTAGATAGTACAGCATCACTGTTTTCTCTAATATCCGTGTGGAAAGGGGATAATCAGCATGGCTTAACAGAGGCCAGACACCCGAGGCAGCAGTGATGGGGGGACTGACGACTTCCAGAGGCTGAGGTGATCTTGGACCAGTCATATGCTCTGTCCTGGACTCCCCGCCTCCTTCTTTCTCACAGGAGCCACAGCTCTGCTCTGCTCCTCTGCTGTTCGTAAGAGGTGACCAGAAGTAGCGGTTGTTGTTAGGGCTTCTGCCAGCTGATTTATGTCAACCTGACACAAGCCAGGGTCATCTGAGAGGAGGGAGCCTCGATTGAGAAAATACCTCTAAGATCAAACAATAGGCAAGACTGTAGGGCATTGTCTTGATTAGTGATTTGTGGGGGAGCTGAGCCTATTGTGGGTGGCACCATCCCTGAGCTAGTGGTCCCGGGTTATGTGAGAAAACAGGCAGAGCGAACCACGGGGAGCCATTAAACAGCATTTCTCCATGGCCTCTGCATCAGCTCCTGACTCCAGGCTCCTGGCCTGTCTGAGTTCCTGTCCTGACTTCCTTCAGCTATGAACAGTTATGTGGACCTATAAGCCAAATAATTCTTTCCTCCCCAACTTGGTTTGGTCATGGTGTCTCCTCACAGCAACAGAAACCCTGACTAATGACTAAGACAGTGCTGCCTTCAGGACCTCTGGATCCCTGCAGGAAAGCATTGCCCTAATCAGGGCTCACATGGCTGCTAATTTCTTGGCCAACACAAGCATCAGCATGAGGCTTGTTTCACTGCATCTGGGATTTCAGCCAAAGCCAGAACCCCATCCCAGGAGACTGATAGCCACTGCTTAGGGGCCAGGTGAGATTCTGTGTCTGCTCTGAGGATTTGTTATATGTATTTGCAAAGCTACTTTTACACAGCAGTGGTGTTGGGCGGGGCAGCTCTCTTCTCCTTGCCCCACAATCCTGAGTATATTTTGGACATTAAAGAATCTACATTTGAAGATTGAACCCCTCAAATGACATGGTACTGCGAACACTTGTTCCCAGGAGTAAGTAGGTAGGGGTGACTTGAGTGCCTCTCTCTTACAGAAATAGCCAGCATGCCTTACCTAGGCCATGAGGTTCTGGGGAATGGGACATGGCCGCTAGAGCCCAGGCTCAGTTTCTCAATGGCAGTGCAGGGTGAGGACAGGAAGTGGCTTATGGGTAGATGCCCAGGGCCACAGCTTGGGAGAGCTTTCTTTAGAAGCTCCTCCATTACAGATGATTTCCACTTTGCTATCTATTTAAGGAGGCTTTGGGATTCATGTTTATGGGTCTCTTCCCGACACTTTGTATGAATTGGGTCACAGCAGCTGAGATGGAGCTCTTTTTACTCAAATGGAAAATTGGGCTGGGCTGAGGCCTGTGGAAAACTCGGGGAAGTTGAGAAACCAGGCAAACAGGATTGAAAAAAAAAAAAAAAAAAAAAAAAACCATTCTAGTGTGTAATGGAAAGAGTGCAGACTTTGAATCTTAGCCCTGCTTCTTAAGCATATTGCCAAGTTCTTCCATTTTCTCATTTTAAATGACATCTAAACATTACGGGGTTTTGAAAGCCCATTGAAAAGTAGAGGTGTGGTATGCACACAGCCCCCCACTAAATACTGATTTAAAATATTACTTGTTTCTCCAAGAGTGTTAATTTTCTTTACTAGTCCTGTGGGTTTCCCCCAATTAAGTGTCTGCACGAGTCTGGAAGCCTAGAGTCAAAAGAAGTACTTTGTAGATTGCTGGGGAGTGTGTGGTGGAGATAAATGGGGACCCCCAAACCTGCCTCACATTCATGCTACTTCCTGAGCTCTTACTGATTTATTGTTGGTTTGAGGCAGTTTAAAACCTAGTGCAATGGGCTGGTCAGATAGCCTGGTGGGGAAATTTGCTGCCAAGCCTGACAACCCAAGTTCAATTCCTGGCCCTTACCTTATAGAAGGAGAAAACTGATTTCTCTAAGTTGTCCTCCATACCCATGCTGTGACACATACATGCACACATATAAATAAGTATTTAAAAATATGATGGGGGTAGGGAGTGGTAGATGGTAACACCAACAGCATCAGAGAGAGCGCAGGGCTTGAGATTTTGTTAACCGGCTACGTGGCATCATGACATTACTTCTTATTAGGAAAAGTTGAAATTGTCAGAGAACAGGATTTTCCTGAAGACTTTAGCCTGAGGACTCACAGTCTTTCTTCAGTATTCCCCTATAAAAGTTTTATCACCCCCTCTGGGCTATATTGAGCCAACTGAACTAGCCAAAGTAGTATTTTGCAAATTTCAGGTTATATGGGGTGTCTGCTAATTCTAGAGCCTCTCCTTCCTGCTTCTGATTCAGGCTCGGGCTGAGGTGTTCACAGGTAGTGGAGGGACTTTCTGAGGCTGATTTTTAAAAAGCTGCTTACTCACTGCACATACTCCCAGAGCCTGCCCTGGCTCGCCTTCACCCAGCCTGGCTCTGAGCTTTCTCATCTGAAGCCTTCTGACCTGAGACTTGGGACGAGAATAGAAGAGGTTGACCACACAGACTTGCCCACAGTTCCTCAGAGGAAGATACTTTGTATCCCTCCCTCCAAAGAGAAGAAATTCAAGTTCCTTAACTGTGAAAAAATAAACATAGAAAAAAACTTTACCATTTTAAACTATATAGCTCAGTAACATCAAATACACTTAAAATTGTGCATCCATCACCACTGTCTGTTTCCAAACTAAATCTTGCAGGACAAACTCTGTGGATTTGAGGTGTAGCTTGTCTAGTATATACAAGGCCCTGGGTTCTATCCCTAGCAGCACATCAAACTAGCACAATTGTATCATCAGATAATAACTCCCCATTCTGTTCCCTCAGGCCTAGCCAGCTACACTCTACTTTCTGTCTGTAAATTTTACGTTCCAGACAGGAGTGGGATGCCACAATATTTTCCCTTTTGCCACCAGCTTTTTATACTTAGTGTTACATCCTCCAAGTTCATCCATGTTGTAGCATGCATCATAATTGCTCCCTTCAGTCCTTCCTTTATTTCTTTGCAGTCCAGCCCTTGAACTTGGAACCTTGTAGGCGCTAAGAAAACCCTCTCTTCCCGAGCTAACCATTCCCCCAGGTCTCTTTCTTACTATTTGGGACAGTCGTAATAATTTTCCCAGGCTGGTCTTGAACTCACTTCACAGCTTTAAGTTGGTAATCTTTCTTCTTAAACCTCTGAAGTAGTTGGGATTAGAGGCTTGAGCCACCAGGTCTGGCTCAAAGTCTTTCCTTTTTAGGAGGGCTAAATCGTATCTCCTTGTATGTATGTGTCGCATTTCGTTTACCCAATCATCTATCAGTGGACTGTTGGTCTGCTTTGTATTTGAACTATTATCAGAAGCAAGTTTGAGTGTGTTGAAATGAAGACCCGACATCCCTACCTCCCATGAGGTGGACAAGTTGAATAGACAGATGGTCCTCTGTGTGAGTGAGCACAGTGTGCAAACGTGCCTGAGCATCTGTCTTCCTCAGTTGACGTAAATAGTAGAAGTGTGAAAGCCCTGTTTTATATCTGAAGAAACACTCTTTACCCACTGTGCTGTCAGAGGCTTGATGCAAAGGTAAACAGGAGGCGCGTGCTTGACGTAGGATGGGACATGGCCAGCTCCGGGTCAGGTTTCCCACTGGGGCCTCTTCTGAGTCAGTCTTTCTCCTGACTGCCCTGGTGTGGTGAGCACCAACATGGGCATTTCATATCCCCAGCCCAAAAGGATACCCACAGTTTCCTGCATGTGTGATTGTGATCAAGTCACATTAATTTCTTCCATCCCTCAGTCTTTGCATTTTGAGAAGGTTTGAGCGGCTGTATATTAAATGTAACATGCCAAACCAGATTGCTTATTACCTGCTCATGATGCGTGCTTTCTTTTTCCTCCCTCAATTTGCCAGGAAAGACCTTGTTCAGTTACTACAGGAGCCTTCCACCCGGTCTACCACAGTGCCTGGCACACAGAGGCAGCTGCCAGCCGAATGCTTATTAACTTTATCCTGCACAGTCCTAAGCAGGGCAAAGACTGTTCTGTGGCATCACCTTCCAAAGAGGTTTTAGGCAAACATAACTCCCAGGAATAAGTGCAGAGCTGGGGCGTGGGAGGTACTTTGAAGAGAGTCTGATTTGGATGGGTAAATTCTAGCTTTCTTTCTTTCCTTCTTTCTTTCTTTCTTTCTTTCTTTCTTTCTTTCTTTCTTTCTTTCTTTCTTTCTTCCTTCCTTCCTTCCTTTCTCTCTCTCTCTCTCTCTCTCTCTTTCTCTCTCTCTTTCTTTCTCTCTTTCTTTCTCTCTCTCTCTCTTTCTTTCTTTCTTTCTTTCTTTCTTTCTTTCTTTCTTTCTTTCTTTCTCTCTCTCTAAACAAAACCCTAATGCTGGCCTCCTTACTTTTTTGGCCATTCATTGCCTCTGTCTGTGTGTAGAGTACTTTTAAGATGTTATTGGCTGGAATTTAAAAATAGGCCAATTGTCGGATGTCTTGGCAAGAGAATGTATCTCAATGGTGTTAAGATTTTTTGTGTGGTTAAACATATCTCCTTGGAGAGATTGTTTTTATCACCAACTGCTAAAAATTCTGAGGAGGTCACAGAACAAGCTCAGTTCCAAGCAAGGGATGTGGTGGAATCAATCTACCAGATTTAAATAAAGTGTTGGGAAGATAATATATTATAGGAGGGCAGCTGAATGGTTGTGGCTGGGAGTAATGGGATGATGGAGCCATTCTTTTGGTACCCCACCATCTCCCCTTCCCCTGTCCTCCTGTATTTGAATTGAGCAAGGAAAGTCATACAGGCCTCTGTAGGTAGCTTGTGGCTCTGACTGAGAGAAGTGGACAGGGGTTGTTGGTGTCAAAGGACAGACTTGCAAGCAACTGAAGCACACCCAAGGGGCTCAGCAGCCCTGTGGCCACAGCTGCCACCTGAGCAGTCTGCTACTAGTGATGAGCCTTGTTAGCATCAAACAGGACTGCTCGGTTCATGCATGGCTGCCATGGTGATGCCAGGGGAAGACACCTGTTGATTTTCACCTCTGGCTTCCAAGTGTACCTGCATACATTCATGTTACCCACTCATACATGTGCACACACACATATGCAAAAATAGGGAACTTTGTGGGTGATGATAGTGTATTGTACATTTCAACATGGTAGTAGAATAGATTTTGAAAAAATATTATAAGGAAATAATTAACATTTGGGAAATACAGTTAACCTGATTTAAATAATATATATACCTGTGTCTCCAATTAAAAGAGTTTTTATTAAAAATAAATAAGGAGTAATGTGACAGGTCAGCCAGTAAAGGTGATTGTCACCAAGCCTGACAACCTGAGTTTGATCCCTTGGATCTATTCAGCCGAAGGAGAGAAACAGCTCCAACACGTTACCCTCTGGCTTCCCACATGCCAACACCCACACACATACGTACACATATAAAATAAACATTACAAAACTGTTACCAACTCATAGGAACTATTGTCTGTGAATGCCTCTTGTATGTTACTTATGCCTCTTAAATTTGAATGAATAATACACACACACACACAAAATGAGTTGGGGAAAAAGCTGTTGAAAAGCTCTTTTAGCTGGATCCAGCTGAGAGCCCAAGATTGGGTTTGTTGCTGCTAGGATGTCTGCGGAGTCTGTGAACACCATAGAGCCCAGGGGCATTTTTTTTAAATCTATGCCCTCTTGCCTTGAGCAGCAGACCACACATAAGTGGATTCTTGCAAATGAGGAGCAGTTACAAAGGCTCAAGCAAGGAAGCCGCTCGTGGTTGGCATCTGTGTGGTCCCTCTGCAGCATGTGAGTCCCAGGGAGGGCGAGAGGGCATGTGTTTCCTCCGTATGAGTGCTGACACACTGGAGCTGTTCAGCTTGATCTCTCACCAACCTCCTCAGCTTTCCTGCTTCAGGATGGCAAGGGCCGGGCCAGATTTCATTAAAGGCTTGCTTGGGTTCTTTTCTGGTGGGTAGCACTATGGTCCCCATGGTTAGAGGGCAGAGTCTAACTCTCCACCGGCATCAAAGTTGGGGAGTTGGTACAAGGAATTTGAGTGTGCTGTGGATCCTGACAATTCCAGCCCCAGGCCTATGTGCCACCCTCTCAGAACTCAGTGTGGATGGTGGGGAAGAGTCTTCCCATCACGCGGGAACCATAGAGCCTGACCCTGACTGAGCTTTGCTCTCTTTTATGGTTCTTACCTCACTGTGTGGCCACACTCAGCACTCTCTATTGCTTCTCTTCTGGACCAGAGCTTATTTTGGTTCATGCTGAACTTATTTGAGCCAAAGTGTTGAAGACTCTATAAAAAGTTTTCTTTGTTTGCTATTCCTTTTTGCTCACTGTCCACAAATACACTAGAAACCCAAGAAAACAAATGACTTGCCTCCTCCATGAATCAGGGAACTGGTCCAAGGTAACTTCAATGCCCTGAGTTTTCAGACTTTCCGAATATTCCAGAATTACTCCCCACCACCTGACTCTGGGAACCTTATGCATCCATTGCCCACCCCCCATCTAAGCCAGCTACAGGGAGTCTGCAGGGCAGTGTGGCAAATGCACATTCCCACCTGCATTAGTTACTTTTCCTCACTGCTGTGATAAAATATCTGGAGGTACTGTGTCTTAGAGAGGAAGGACTTACCTTATCAGGATTGGAGAGGGTATAGCCCGCAGCAGAGAAGGCATATAGGAGTTCTCAGTATTAGGACTATGTGACCGGGAAGCTACATATCTCAGTAGGCAGACGTGAAAGCAGAGAGGGATTCAGGTAGAAGCTATGCCAGGCTATGCAACCCCTAAACCCAGCCCTACAACTTGTGTCTGCCAGCTGGGCCCTATTTCCAAATGGTTCTACAGTCTGCCAAAATGGCGCTACCAACTGAGGACCAAATATTTCAACACACAAACCTGTAGGGTATCGTCTTACATTGAACCCTTAGCACTAACACAAGACAACTCTTAGGAGAAACAGACACATATTCAGACTATGGAATATCTTTTTCTGATGTTATGCATAGCTACCCATTATATTTTACAAAAAATTCCTAGTTGGGTAGGAGGCTCATGGGTACTTTTGGGCACTGAATAGTGTGAGGCCTGCTCTGTACTGGGGCCTAGGTTGTACTATGTTTGAGCTCCATGGAGGATGTATTACCTGTGGTTGGAGGAGGGCTGGACCCCAGAGGATGTCCCACTGAGCTTAAAAACACCTGGGTGGTCTGCTCCTCTTGGATTTCTCTCATTTTCTTGAAGGCCAAGGTAGAACCTAGGTCTTTTATCATGTGAAACTTTCAAGAGGACCAGAGTCCTCCAATAGCATCTTCACGAACCCCACCCATGATGTTTCCCCACTTTTGGTACTCACTACAACCCCCTTTCCAATAAATACCAGGCTCGTCTATAAATGGCAATAGGTCTGATAAGTAGTTAACGTGCTGGAGCCATTCTCTGGCCAGCCAGATGCAAGGACAGGGGTGCTCTTGTGGCCTGCCGGCTGCCTCTAGTGGCACAAAACCAGTTTGGAAGTGTGCGGGCTCACAAGGCTCTTCTAGGGGTTGTCTTCCAGTACCCTGGTAAGTCACAGTGTGTGTGTGTGTGTGTGTCTGTCTGTCTGTCTGTCTGTCTGTCTGTCTGGTGGAGTCTTCAGCTTATCTGCCGTGTTGAATGGACCAGCCTCTTTCTTGTAGCAGCTTGCTCTGCTGATCTGGGCTTGGTTTCTGGAGCTCTCCTGTGGCATCTCTGCCCTTGCTCTGCTGTTGTCCACTCACCTTCCACCCCTGGTTCCGTCAGCAGCAGCTTGTGCTGTTCCTCACTACTCTGCCTGAAGAACAGCCTTCAAAACTGGTAAGCCACAGCCCCTAGGCCTTCCACTGTACATTTTTCAGCTCTAGAGTTTCATGACCAAGAGAGTGGTATTCTCTCTCTTGTACAAGTCCAGGCTTCCAACTCTCCAAACATTCAAAATCTAAAACGTGGGCACGGACGATGCCACAAGTGGAGAATTCCACACCTGACCTCATATGATGGATGGGTGTCCAAACATAGTCTCACTAAAAAATGCTGTACAAAATTACCTTCAGGCTGTGTTCATAAGGCATACATGAAACAAAAATAAATTTCCTCTTAAGACTTGAACTGTATTTCTAAGATACACCATTATGTATATGCAAATATTCAAAAATCAGAAAAGAAAAAGAAAAAGAAAATCCAACAGACTTCTGGCCCACGTATTTTACATAAGGGATTCTCAAGTTTTGTGTAGTGTCTTCAGGCTTTTAATCAGTTAACCTGTGTGTTCATTTTATAAACATTGAGCTAAACACCTGTTAGATGCTAAACATTCCTGCTGGGCAAGATCCATGCCTGTTGGAGGTGGAGTGGAGGTGTCACTGGTCAGATCACAGAGAGCAGAGCAGAGACTGCAGACAGGCCTTGGAGGGCAGGGCCATGGTGTCGTGGGCAGACAGGGAGGGGTATGCCTACCCCAGGACTCTCTGCCAAGGCTCATCTGTGAAGGCTCTGTGGAAGAGGGCGCTTTGGGCCAGATCTTCACTGTTGAGTTGGACTTCAGCCGCTGAAGGAACAAAAATTCAAAATTGAAGTCTGTGTTATCAATGGCCAAGAGACCTGAGAGGACTCGGCAGGACTGGGAAATGGTGAGTGGGCCTGCGTTGCCAGCACCTGGGGGCAGGGGTGGAGCCTAGTTGGCTGGCAGTGTATTATAGAGCAGGCATTGAACATTCAGGCCAACACAGGCCAAATTTTGTGTTGAGACATTCCAAGGCTGTTAAAATAGCCTATGGACGACAAGAGGGATACGCCAGATTTTAAGGGGAACATTAACAGATCTAGGTATAAAGACATAGGTATAAAGTCCCCACGAAAATGACCTATTGTGTCTTTCCTGGCGAAGGGCTATCTCCCTCCTGTCACCTTGCTTTCAACATCTACACAGGCTTTGTTTGTTTGTTTGTTTGAGACATGGTCTAACTCTGTAGCTTTGGCTAGCCTGGGAAGCTTAGAGATCCACCTGCTTCTGCCTCCCAAGTAATGGGATTAAAAACATGCCACTGTGCTGGGCTCAGCAGAGGCTTTAAAAGGGAAATGAAGTTGCTCACAGAGGTGCCAGTATAGTCCTGGTAACTCAGAAAGCTGGTTTGAGAGATTAACTTGAGACCATAAGTTCCACACCATAGTAAGATCTGATCTCTTACAAAAAAAAAATCTAAATAAATAAATAAGTAAATAAACAAATAAACAAACAAACAAACAAACAAACCAAAGTGGAGGAAGAAACATCATACCCTTCCCCATGGAGGACCTGAGAACCAGCTGAGTTAAGTATTCTGCACCTGGGAAATGCTGGCCTGAGGGTTTGAGCAGTGAGGGGTTGGGAGCTGGGATGTGCCAGGGTTAGTGGGACAGCACATGGCCCCAGCAGATCTAGACTTGGTTCCTATCTCTGGGCTTCCAGGAAGTCTTGGGGGAATTGATGCTTGGATTTCTGATCAGCAAAGTTTGTGGTGATAGCTAACTACATCTCCAGGAAGCAAACGAAAACCACTGGCCAGGATTTCATGTCCAAAGAGTCAGACCTGAGACCTTGTCACTGCTTTTCCTAAGGACTTATTCTCATGTCTTCCACTGTGGAAGGGACTCTGCCTAAGGAGACAGTTTTTAGATCCCAGGTCATATCTGAAATATACTGCAGCTGATCACCCCCCAACACACACACACACACACACACACACACACACACACACACACACACACACACACACACAGAGTGAAGAGTGCTTTTTGAACAGGAATGTAGGCAAGTCTGTGGAGCCTGCTTGCCTGCTGCTGCTTATAGACTAGTATTTCTCTCCTGGAAGCCTCATGCCAGGCGAACTGGCTGGTAAGGGTTTGGCAAAAGATGAGTCATGGTGCTTAGGAGCATTGTTTCTCTTGCAGAGGGACCCACATTCAATTCCTAGCACCCACTTGGTGAGTCACAACCATTTATTTATAACTCCTGTCCCAGGGGGTCTGACTGCCCTCTCCTAACTTTCTTTGAAAGCAAAGGAGTTCAGGGAGATGAAGGTTGTGTTGGGAACAGATGTTGTAAAGGTACTTGGTGCTTGACTCTTATGACTGTTGATCTGGTCACCCTTCATCCTGTCCTTGGGCAGGTGACCTTGACTTTTTCTCAGATGAAGAAAGAAATTCAGGTGTGATGTGTTGCCCAACTCAGTTTTAGAATTGGGACTCTACCCCAGCTAGAGCTTGGGTTAGTTGCATACCCACATACTCTCCAACTGCCCCCTCCCTGTTTCAGATGACACGCAAAGCTGCCATAGGGCCTTGGAAGTCACAGGCAAGGCTCACAGCATGGTGGAGCAAATGGGTTCTTGTTACATGAGCATGGATTCAAGTCTTAGTTCTGCCCGTGATGAGTCTGGGTCCACCTCACCTTTTGCTTTTTCCTTAGTGAACTGGACTGGTCTTAATCCTTTGCTGTCATCACTTTATAGGGCAGTTCTGAGCATTGAGGAAAATAATACACATGAAAGCGCTTCCTCGGCATTATAGACATTAAAGGGACTGGAGAGCTGAGGAGAAGTGGTGGTAGGGTTAGAGGTAGGTCTTTTATTCTGGGTTACTCAGGAACCATCGGTATGAGGTGGATCAGGATTCCCTCCCCTTCCTCTCTGCCTCACATACCTGTCAAGAGTCCCAGAGTCTATCTCTTCCCCTCAGCTCTGCAGTTTGTACAAAACAAAGACAGGCTAGCTAGCTGCTCCTCTGGTTGATGCCTGGCTTCCCTCCGAGTCTCACAGTAGGGTGGGGGAAGAAGGTAGGCGTGAGGGCTGGGGCAGACAAACCTGTCTTCTGCAGAACTGTTTGCGATAGCATAATGTGTCAGCCGCCTACTGTGGGAGGTGGAAGTGAGGTCAGACCCAGGCAGGCTGTCCTTGTAAATATACACCCTCTCCTGAGGTGGAATTTACAAGTGACCTGAGGTGGGGAAAGAAAGTGAGAGGCGTCCTGGATGCTTGGGTGTTGCCCTGCCTGCTTCCCACACCACTTTTAGTTTCTTTTAGCTTCCACAACTGCTCTCAAGAAAGCAGGGCTCTATATATCAAGGAGTGTCTGTCAAGGGGATAGTCAGCCTATGGCATCTTTTCTTCACATATTCAACCTATTGAATTCTGCGGTTCCCTTTGTTTGCTAACACAGTAATGACTACTATAGCTAATTCTTCCACCCTCCAAGGGAAGTGCTGTTATCACTGCCATACCCCTTGTACACATGACATAACCAAGGCTCTCAATAATTAAGTGGCTTGGCCCAAGTCACACAGAGGGCAGGAAATGACGGAGCTTAGATGTGAACTTCTGTCTGCATGGTTCCCAATCCTCTCCTGGCATTGCCATCATATATTTCACTGAATGCACACAGGTGTCTTTGAGTTGCCCCTCTTTCCAAGAACCAGCCCTTTCACTGACTGATTGATACTTATGCTTTCCTAGACCTCTTGGACCTCTTTGATTAAACACTAGCCAGGAGGATCTAGTCTAAACTGCATTTTGGATAATCTTTGGAAGCTTTAATGAATCTCTGTGCCAGATTTCACTCCTAAACTGTTTGGATCAGAAACCCTGGGACAGGGAGGTTGGCAACAAGTCTCAGGAGATACTGATGTGTAGCCAAGGTTAAGAACCACCTCATTGCTGACCTCGCTTGCTCATGGACATGAGTGCTACCTGGGCCCCTTACAGAAGCTGAGATGTTTCAGCCCATTGTTTTTAGATAAGCCTGCAGCTGGCTTCTCATTTACTACCGCCCTTCATTCTATATGCGACACAGAGTCCTAGTGAGGATGTCTCAAATGGACTCTTGAATACAGACAATTATTTTTGAGACAATCTTTTGAAGCCCCATGGACAAGTTCTGCTGTGTACAGAGGGCTTCAAAGCAATGGGACAGCCTGGCCCCAATCTCAGTATGCAGCTGAGGATTAGCTGGTCCTGCTACCTGCCTCCTGAATGCTAAGATTACAGGTGTGTGCTACCATGCCTCACTAGCATGCATTTATTCAGAAGTAAATGAGACAACAGCCAAGAGTAGAAAATTACTTTCCTGAGGTCACTAAGATGACCAGCACATGGACCTGTATTTATTGCCCACTTTTTCAGGTCTAGTGCTGAGGCGCGTAAATGTTATAGATGGAAAAGGAGACAACCTAACTCCCAAATCTGTACCATGCAAACATATGTAAATTGGTTTTTCCTTGTTTATACTTAATATTGAAATTAAACATTTTACCTCAATAAAGGTGTTTTTCTATATGCTATAGGTAGTGGCAGAAAGCAGTCTGACATCTGACTAGACTGGGTTAGATTTAGAGTGTGGTTGTATTAAATTTTCTAGACTTCCCAGCTCTGTCCCAGCTCAGGGAATGGATGGAGACTGTCTTGTGTAATGACAGGAATAGAGTATACATCTGAAGTATATTATGAATTCCTTTATCTTCATTCTTTGAACCTTTTGAGGATGGTGATGTCTGAAGTAGACTACCTGGCTAATTAATATACAAGCAATGAAGCAGCACTCCTTGGGGCAGAAGGCTGAATCAAGTGGGAGCATCATTCTAAGGCTAAGAGTAAAGAGCCAGTGGGGTTCTCTCCAGGGGCTTGCAGCAGTACCTGGGGGCTGGGTGCCCCAGTTTGGTTTTCTGATAAATCATTGAGTTTGACATGGTGAGAGCAGGCAAGCTGAGCAAAGCACTCAGCTCAGTGTCTATACCGGTGACAGTAATAATTTTTTTTTCAAAGTGGAGATTTCAGCAATTCTAAAGGATCTGGCAGGCACAGAGACTTGACCTCAGAGACTGACCATTTGGTTATCTGAGGACTTTTTATAGCAATATGAAGGAATACAGCAGCACCCATTATTCACAAGACCTGAGCATTCTGCAGGAGGCGGGGCTGAGATGTCTTTCATTCACATTAAACTTTTTCCTTTGCTTGACCCTAGGGACAGGCACTGCTGTGTCTAGAGGCTTCAAAGCAAGTCTCCCGGTGGGCAAAGTCACTTTAAATTGTGTCTGGAACAGTAGAAGTACCTGGCTCAGTTCCACAGTCTGGACTTGGCTTTGGCTTCAGCTAAACTGAGTCGTGACAGATTCCTATGACAGACGTCCGTCTCTGTGTAGCTGCCCTTGGTGGGAACGTGGGGACTCTTTATTCCATCTCTATGCTTTTTCCTACAGTTCTCCAATTGTTTAGCTCACTTTCCTGGTCTTGGACGGGATGGGTTTTTGATCTTTCTACTTGTGGCCACAAGACATTCCTACGTCCCGCCTCTCCCTCCAAACAGATGTGGTGCTTCCTTCCCAGAAGACAAACTGGTTTCCGGAAGCCCAGCGCTTTTTCAGGGTTTTAGGAACTCAAGCCTCCCCCTAGCTCTGCCCTGCCCCTCCCTCCCCCCTAGTCTGTTCCGCCCTTTTTTTTTTCCTAGTGCTATGCCCCGCCCTCCGCCCCGCCTCTCACGCACTTGGTTCTTCCCGCTGAGCATGACGTCATGGAAAGGCAGGGTGGAGCCTTGTCCCTGATACCCTATGCTCGCAGGCCCCACCCTCGGTGAGGATGGAGTGTGCCACCCTGGAGCGGTCCCTAGCGGCCTGAGGGCTCTGCTGACTCTGGGGTGATGGCCTCTGTGAACAGGTCCAAGGCGTAGAGGCCACAGAGATGGTTCCCCCTTGTTCCCTGCATGGCATTCTCAGAATCCTTCTCATATTTTCTCTCTGGCTGACAATAAGGCCGTTTAGACTGGTAAAGGAGATTTCAGAAGCCAGACAATTTCTTGGCTCTTACCTGTGAAATGCAATTTTTAAAAAGTAACCTTTAACTTATTAAAAAAAAAATTCACGTTTGTTGTGGATTCATTCAGAAAACAAAATAAAAATTTCTTGTAGTTGCCTTGTTAGGCTTTTCCCTAAGCATTGCTTGCTTTTATTAGCATTTCACTGCAGTTTTGAGTGTAGCCTTGAGTTGATCTGCTAAAGAAGTATGTCTGTCTCTCATCACCCCTCCTCAAAACACCAACTGAAAAAGGACGTAGAGCAGTAAGATTATTCCTCACAAACAATCCCAACTATGGCTTCTTAGAGACTTCTGGTGTCTTTGCTTTTGTGTGGTCTATCCTTAATCTTCCCACACTCTGCATGGAGGCTGAAAACTGACATATTTTGGCTTGGGGCTGTCAGATTCAGGACACTGTGAGACCAGGATTAGCTCCCCTTCAAACTCCAGGAGCATAAACCACCAGAGTTAAAGAAGATTAAAGGCACCACAGCACACAGGAGACAAGAGACAGTCTTCTTTAGAATGGTGAGCTTTCACAATGGTGAGCTTGCCATGGAAGGGAACAACATGGTGAAATATATGGAGAGAAGTCCGCACTGCGTTAGGAAGGGACCAAAGCACCAATCCCTGGAGAAAGTGGCTAGGGATTCCCACAGGTAGCCCTTCCCATGCAGGCTTACCCTCCGAGTAATGCTTGCCTACTTCCTGTGTCCCAGCCCGCCCTGTTGGTCTAGTTGAGAGTGTCTTGTGGGTGCTTCTGGGGAGGCTTCACTCTACACACCACAGGAAACCACCTTCTGGGTAACAGAATGGCTTAGAATGAGTCTCCTGTGAACAAGCCCCACCAAAGCCCTAGCTCAGCCCTCGTTTTTTACAAATAGGCAAAGAATGGAGCTAGGCTGGGAGCTCATGTCTATAAACCTAGCACTTGGGAGGCTGAAGCGAGATTGTCATGAAACCGTGCTACATAGTAAGTTTTGGACCAGCCTGGGCTACAGAGTGAGATTTCAAAAGCATAATACCAAACAACAACAAAAGTATCAGTAAATGGAGCTGGAGCTGGGCTAGTGTGTCTCAGTGGCAGAATGCTCACCTAGCGTGCATCAGTCCTTGGGTTGACCCCCAACACCATCACCTCTCAGGTGTTAAATTCATTCTTTCTCTCCCAGACCAAGATAGGTAATGATAATAATACTGAACCTTTTGGTATCATTGCCTGATAGACACTTTTCCTATTAATTGTCAATGTTCCCAAGCTCCTGTTACAAATGTAAAAACCCGTGGGAACACACACAGGTCATCCAGGAAGGCACAGCCAGAATGAACAAGAAGCTGTGGTACAGAGGCCGGTTTCTAACCTTTCTTCTCTTTAGTTTATTCGCCTTCCTAGAACTCAGCCCTGGCCCCGGCTTGGGCAGTGTAAGAGGTCCACAGCCCTCTGCAAAGGAGTTGATTCTCTTCCCTACAGAATCAGAGAGGCTCGTGTCTCTAAACACTGAATAGATAGTGTCCTTGATTCTGTCTTACCTGTTCCTAGTAGCTGACTTCTGTGGAATTTTATTTGACTTTCCCTAGACTTCTCTGTCCTGAAGTAAATAAATGTCACTTACTTACTAGTTCCTTTGCAGAACCTTCTCATACCATAGTTGGCATTTAGACGTGTGACCGGTGGGCATGTTCGGAGTTGAACAAATTTACCTAAATCTAGACTCTACTACTGGCCAATAATATGTTTTTTTCAAATAAAAGGTGTTATATAAAAAAAAACATAGATGTTGCATAGGTTTCTCATAGATTGCATAGGTATTATAAGTGGTGTGTGTGTGTGTGTGTGTGTGTGTGTGTGTGTGTGTGACCCGCTGAGTCAGCATATGCCATGCTTCTCCCTTAGACAAATTACCTAGGTTCTCCAAAATTGCTTCTCATCTGTAACACAAAGATGTTCCCCTACTTTTCACAGTAATGAAAGTGATGCACAGAACAGGCTTGTGCTAATGGTAGCTATTCTTAGAAGGAGTGTAAATGCATTGGGGCTACAGTATAGGGCTCAGTCAATTGCATCTTTGTCAGGGAAGACGGAAGGGGTGGGGAGGGCTTTTTATACTCACTCTGTTTCTCTAGGCCTCTCCAGCTTTACCATTGCAGGTCCATGCCCAGAGGCCTCAGGTGACTGAGCTGGGACTAGCTGTGCAGGAGTACACCACTAGCCACATCCAGGGTGACCTTTGAAGTTTAGGTGTGTCTGAGGTTAGCAAGCTGAGAGGAAAGGATGTTGGAAACCTCCTCTGCTCTCTCTTCTCTGAGGAAGCCTAAGGCAGTTCTACCTGCCTCTCTCTCCTGCACATCCTCCTCCTGCCTCCTTTCCCCCTGACATAAAGGGGTGTCCCCAGCCCGATGGCATCTTGCCTGGGTTGCTAATAATAGAGAAGGGTGCATCTGCCAGGAGGTGAAGCAGAGCTCTCAAGTTTGCTGCTTTACACCAGTCCTGGCACAGTCCAGTAGACTGGGTTGGTAAATACTCTTGTGAGTAGAATAAGTCTTTGTGTGTACTGGAAACTCCTTCGGGGGGGTCACACGTCAGAGGGAAAGTTGATGGGGTTGTCTTTGTCCTTAAGATCTTAGCTAAACAGCATTTGACATAGCTCTAGGCTTCCAACCCAGCACCCAGCTGGGGTGGGATGTGTTGCTGACTACAGATCCAATTGCCAGGATGGGAAAAGGATTCTAGGAGATGACCTTTAATTCTCATCTAAAAGGCAACATGGTGATGATGACCATGTTCTTTTCAGATCTGAAAACCCCAAATAACAAAAAGAGACCAGAGAAAGAGTTATAGCTTCATGTTATGCTTAAAGATCTATGAATCAACAGGGTGTGTATGTGACTTGCATGGAGACACTGATTTAGATAGAAATCAACGTCTGGGTACCTACACTGGCTTCGCTATCCCATCCAGTTTGGCTTTTTTTTGAGATGGAGTCTCACTGTAGACCAAGTTAGCTTCTAGTCACCATCTTCCTATATCAGCCTTCCAAATACTAAGATTACAGATTTGTGCCACCATGACCAGCACCCCAAATTCCTTTTAAGTCAAAGTGTGATATAAATCTCTTAACAAATCAGAATAAAATACTCCCATGTTTCTGGACTCTTTTCAAGGCAATTTTCTAGATCTCAGTGACTTGAACTTGGAGCATGTCTTGTGGTTTGAAAAGCACATTCACATCTGTTTTCTCACGTTGTTACAGTAATAACCTGGGGTTTGGGACAGGGCTTGGCTTATTATCCCTATTCTGCAGATGAGGAAGCCTAGGTTGTCAGAAAGCTGAGCTGTTTCTCAAGGTCTCCACAGTGGTGCCCCAGACCTGAGATCTCTTTGAAACATTGTATTAAAAAAAAAAAAAAAAAAAAAAACCCAACTTGGAAGTATCCTGTGAATATTGGGTCCTGCAGGTAGTGGTTTATACAAACTGTCATTCTTTATTTCCTTAGAATTTGCCAGTAATATTGAAACCAAAATGGCTAACTTGCTGTGCCAGCCTACCCTGTACAGAACTAAGGGGGAACGAGGTAGGATGGGGGCCCTTGGGACTATGCTTTCTGAATTGCTTTAAACATCAGGATCACCCTGCAGAGAGTTTCTGAGATAGATGGCTCTGTATAAGGCGCCACACTGCAACCAGATGTTCATTTTACTACATGGAAAATTGGGGCACTCTGACCCGTTGAGCAGGCAAATTAGTCACTGAGTGAAGACTGCCTTTGGATGTAGAAAATATGGGACTGGAGCATGGGGGTTCCTCCCACCTCTGTTACTTGGACTTGCTGTCTTGACACCATCAGATACTCTAGCAAAACTCAGCAGAACTGTGGGTTCATCTACAGATGGGGTTCAGGGAGTGACTGAGGCTGGAGTGGACAGGAGCTGTTTGGGAGCTGTGTCAGGATTTTAAGATGTTAGTTGGCACTCAGTAGGTACAAGCCCAAGAGCTCCATCCATTTCCCAGCCTGTGTGATTCTCACAATATGGGCATATAAGCCCACCAGTGATGATTCTCCTTGGTGCACAGGAAATGGATACCAAGAACAACTACTTTCCCCAGGATTCCATAGTTAGGGATGACTGGGCAGGCGCTGGAGTTCTGCTTGACCAGCTAACCTACCTCTTGTTCAATGTCCCTCTAGGATGCCTCCCAGTCTGCTCCCTTCCTCCTCCTCACAGCTCCCCAGAGGGCCCTGGCCATTCCTTGCCAATAGTAATCCAGTCTGTGCCTGGGGTTGGGGATGGGGGGTGCGGGGAGCTCTGGTTCAAGTCTTTCCAGGTGTGGCTACTGCGCTCAGGCTGCTGATGGAAAGTGCTAAGCGTTCCATTTTCCTGTGTCAAGCAAGTATTTCCCCTTGGGGTTACAGCAGCCACTTCCTCCTCAGCACACAAGGGGTGGGTGAACATGAGCTGTTGCAGAGTCCCTGGCTTCCTTTTTTTTTTTTTTTCTTTTCTTTTTTTTTGGGGGGGGGGGTGAGGGAGTAGGGCTTGTGTCATTAAGCATATACATATCTGGTTCTCAAAAGGACAAGGCTCCTTCCTTCTGGCATAGAGTTTGGATAGTTCCCATCAGTGGCCTTGGAAACATCAAACCGGGAAATGCAATTCCCTGAGCCACCTTGTTCTCAGCTCACAGACACCATCGTAGTGGCACGGAGTCCTTAGCTGTGGAGGACACTGCAGCCAAGCACACGTGGGCACATGGGAAGGTCACAGACTTGGCGTGTTATCAAGAATGAGCCGGAACAGACACTGCAGTATCTGTTCTGAATGCGGGGTGTGAGCAGAGCAGCACTCAGTGGGCAGGCGCTGAGCAAAGGAGATGGTGGAGGGTTGTAAAGAAGTGGGGAGCATGGTATGGGGGTGCAAGGAGAGGGCGGCTGAGAGGTGGAAGGAGCCATTTTGAAAAACACATTCCTACTTCCAATGTCTCTTGCTGGTGTGAGACAAGCCACCCTAGTTCTGTAGAGCCGTCAAGCCCGAGGAATTCTGTCGTCTGAAAACAGCTGTAGGGTAAGCTCCCAGATAACTAAAGTGGAAAATGGAGGGGCTGGGGACATATGTGACTATAAAACATTCCCAACCCTGTCCCCTAAATGTGCTGTCACTGGACCAAAAAAGAGGAAACCCCTCAAGACACACTTGGAGTTTCACTTTATCCTTTGTGCACTGTTCAGTAGAACAATGACTGTCGGGGGCGAGAAGCCTCATTGGCCAAGATTTCTCTGAGGAATTGGTGGGAGTTTCCTATAGCTCCTTAACAGATTTGCAAGACATTCAGATATAGCCATCAATGTTCATCATGCTTCCTACTCTGTATGGGTAGATAATAAAGCAGAGAAGTTAAGAAATGTAAATAGCATGTGTCGTGTGTGTGTGTGTGTGTGTGTGTGTGTGTGTGTGTGTGTGTGTTGATGTATATCGATATGATATTGTCTGTACCTATACTATAGACACATGTACACACTATATACAATATTTCTACAGCACACATCTATACTGACACTGGATACTAGTACTGTATTAGCTACCTTCTCATTGATGTGACAAAGCATCTTAAGGAAGAGAAGGTTTACTTTGGCTCACAGTTCAAGGGTGGGGAGGTCATGGCAGCAGGAGAGGAGGACAGCTGGTCACATTGGACCCACAGTCACAAAGCTGAGGGACATGAATGTTAATGTCCATCTATTTTTCTTTTGATTCAGTAGGAAACCCCAGCCCGTGGAATGATGTACTCCTCACATTTGGGATGGGTTATCTCACTTCAGTTAACCCAATTTATAAGCTTCCTCATAAACAGGCCCACAGGTTTGTCCCTTAGGATAAATTGGTAATCATTATTCACCATCATGAAAAGACACTATGACTGACCCTATATCATTCTTACATATAAGTCTGTATTTTATGTTGATTCTGCTCTGTCTTCAGAATGCATCAATACTATGTTTGCTTCATATACTCTATTCTGCATCCAGAGGTTTCCAAACATCTATAGAATTTCCAAGGATCTCATGACAGGTAAAAACACACATAGCTGTGTACAAGTCCTTTTTTTCCTCAGAAATCTCTCAACATCGTGTAATTTCTCAATATCATTTTGACCACAGGTTAGAACTTGACTAGACTAGTTTATGGTGCCACCACCTGTTTTTGATGTTGTCTTTAGCTCAACAGGTCCATATGCTAACTTCTTTAAGTCATTTCTGCTCCCAAGCAGAATCCAGTTCAACTGCCTTAAACTGGACTCTAGAAGACATCGTTATATGCTTGGTGCAATGTAAAACCTGCTACCAGGATGATGGCTTTGAAGGGCCCCAGTTCTGGGTATGGCAGGCTTTTATTTTGTTTCTAATGACTAGACTTGGGGTATAGGAGCCAGTGCAGGGCCTTTCCATCCAGATCCTGCACATCTGCCCAAGTTCACAGCTGTCCTGGGAGCTGCTGTCTGGAAACAATGAGGTTGTCACACCAGCGAGGTGAGCCTGGGTTCCATCACTGAGGCAAGACCCAGACTCATCCCTGCACATCCGGTGTGGTGTTTCCATCACCGCCAGCTCTTACTTCTAATGCAAAGAGGCGTGTCCTTCCCCTGCTGATGGTAGGAACCTTGTCTCAGCAGAGACCTTACCTGCTGGGTAGAGTGGAGCTTCAAAGGACCTGTGTCCCCCCCCAAACACACTGAAATACATTCTTTAAAAAATGCATGTCTCAAAATATATATGTATGTATGCATGCATGCTTGTATATATGCTTGTAGGTATATATGTATGTATGTTTGTATGTATGTATGTATGTATGTATGTATGTATTATGTATGTATGTATATTCCCCTCTTACTTGGAAAATTATAACCCCCCCCTCAAATTGGAGCTTTCTCATCTGCTTTTCCAGGTCCACTCTACACAAAACCAGTGCAGTTTAGAACACTCCTTACTTAAAATTTATTGAGGCTCCCCACTCTGTATAAAGCTCCAAATCTTAAGAAGAATCTGTAAATCTCAGTAGGGACTGACCTAGCTCCACTCTCCACACACTGTCCCAGCATGCCCAGCCTCAGGACTCTGCTCTTACCTGCCTTTACCTGCAGGGTCTTCTCTTCCACCCATGCCTGATCCAGTCCCACAATCCCTGCAGAAAAGGTGTTGCAAATATCACACACTCCTCTCTCCAGCCTTCTGGCTGGCCCTGTCCACACGCTTGCCTTTAGCAATCTCCAGAATGCTTGGTACCACCCAGTGCAATATTTATTTGTATAGTCTCCTCTCACCTAGGATGGAAGCTACTTCCGGGTCCCCCACACCTAGAGCATCAGCACACTCGAAGTATTTTCTCAACGAAAATGAACGAATATGTTAGCAATGATATGTATTTAGAGCTATCATGAGGCATTATATTTGTAGCGTGTTTGAGATCATGGTCCCCACTCCCGGTGGCTTCATCTGCTCTTTGTGGAAAGTTTTCCTCAACATTTGCAATCCCATTGCTCTCCTTGCTGACTTTGCTTTTGTTTTTTTAAGGTGGTTCTTGTTGTCGTTTAAATGTCTATGAGGGTTTTGTCTGTATGTATGTCTGTGCACAATGTCTGTGTGTCTAGTGCCCTCAGAAGTGGAAAGGGGGCATCAAAGTCCCTGGAACTGGAATTATGCATGGTGTGAGTCTGGGAACTAAACTCAAGTCCTCTACAAGAGCAACAAGTGCTCTTATCTGTTCAGCCACCCCCCCACAACTGGCTTGGCTTTTATACTAGGAAGGCCCACCAAACCAAACTATTAAATTTATCTGCCATCAAATTGTCCCCATTAATGTTCCTAGGCTCCTGCAGCTCCCTAGGGTTTTCACAGAACAGTCATCCTGTTCAGGGAAGAGGATTGGTCTTGACCTTGTGGGACCAACACAGAGGGAAAGGAAGTTCTCTGTGTCTCTCAGAGGAAGAGCCCTGTTGGAGGGGGCTGTGTGCTCAGACCAGAGACCGGAAAAGGCAGAAAGAATTGGGTAAAGTAGTGATGCTCTCTCTCTCATGTGTATACTCACATATATACATATATATTTAATTGAAAACAAAAGTAAGCTGTATGGAAACTTTGAAAAGGAAACAGGGGCAGAGAGATGGCTTAGTGGTTAAGAACACTTGCTGTGTTTTCTGGGGACCCAGGCTCAGTTCTCAGCACCAACATGTAGAATGAATACATACATACAGGAAAAACATCCATACACATAAATAAAAATGAAATGTATCATTATAATGATCCCATCATAAATAAACACAGGCTATCGATGATGATGATAATGATTTGAGGCGGGGTCTTACCTTAGCACCCTGGCTGGCCTGAAACTCACTGACTCACAGTGTCACTGGCTTCTGTTGCTTACTAATCTGTTGGTTTATATTCTATCTTACTCAGAAGGGTATGGGGAAACTGACAGCTTATTTGCATGCAGTACAGTAGAATATAAAAAATGGAAATCGGAGCAAAGGGCCAGAGAGTTTATTGAGGTTGGTGTAAGATCACAGTGCTAAAATGTGTACTTAAGATAACCACTCTTAGCAATGGCTGCGTGTCTTTGCAGCCTTTTAAAGTAGGTCCGTTTGGGGGCGATGCAGCGATGGACCATGTCTCTAACCTAAGTGAATGTCTTATGGCACTTGCATAGGAAACACATTTTTATGGCATAGCCTTCTTCCCATTTCCCACCAGCTTAATATGATAGGAACAACTTTCATGCAGCTTTTTAAACTTTATAGCTGAGGACCAAATGATCACTTAGGTCAGTGATGAACTTGATCCTGCGCGGATGTACCCCATGGCTATTTAATTGTGCCTCCATTGTTGAATGCTGGGTTATTTTCAATACTATTGTTACTAGAAACAATGGCTTCATTAACATTTTTGTACTTGTAAGTTTTTCCATATTTTAGAGTGTTTCCTTAAGCAGATTTCCAGAGGTAAAAATAAGTGAATGAAAGGTTGAGACATTTTTAGAGCTCTAGAAATATTCCTGGTCTGTTTTTTTTCTTTTTTATTCAGAAGATCATGTGCATTTTGAGAGCATGTCTCAACAGTATATCAGCCTGTATTTCTCTGGAATCTTCTTTGCTGAGTTCATCTTTATTATTTTGTAACCCTTTTCACAACTCAATAGACAAACGGTATATTATTTTTATTGTGTGCATGTATGTGTGGACCATGCATGTATGTCTTGGATTATACATATGTTGCGAAGTTGTCTGTTAGCACTCTGCAATTTTGTTTGAATCCTTCACATACAAAATCTGTCGTTTTCAACCATAATTTGTTTATAAAAGTCTTTTCCCAACTTTTCCGACTTCTCCTTTTGACACTTGGACAGTTTTGCATTTTGGTTAGTCAGAGTTCTTGGCCATTTTCTGTGTCATTTACTTACAGACCAAGTTCCTAGGCATGGCGGTAGGGCCTTCAGTGATTTGTGCTTAGTTATTCCAAATGACTCGCCTCTTTCCTGACTTTCTCATCAGAAGTAGCCAGTGGTGTTTCTAGCATATCTGGCTCCAGAAGCAGATTTGAACTTGGTGGTGGTGGTGCACACCAGCATTCAGGAGGCAGAGGCAGGCGAATCTCTGTAAGTTCAAGCCAGCCTGGTCTACAGAGAGAGTTCTAGGACAGCCAGAGCTACACAGAGACACCCTGTTTCAAAAAACAAACAAAAAACAGAAAAACCCTCAAAAATTTCTTAGCTCTGTTATAAAAATTAAATTAAGAACAATTAAAGAAGAAATAAATTATAAGAGGAAAAAAATTACAGGAAGTGGATCTTCTGCTAGTAAATTTTATGTGTATGATCATGCACATTTTTAAAAGGCAGAATTAGTAATGGATTAATCACTTGCTGATTACATTATCCTTATTTTGGAAAATACGAAAAAGTTGTTTATAGCAGTAACAAAAATAACACTATAGTTTCTGATGTTGAGACGTCTGTAAATTTATCAGATTTCATGAAAATGCAGATCTTACTTTCCTCTGAGTTAGTCGATAGCACTTTTTATTCCCAGTCATTTCAGAAAAAGTTTTTTTTTTTTTCACTTGAAGCAACAGATACCTGACTAGATGAGAAAAATCCAGCATAGAGTCACAAAACTCCTAACACAGTGACTAATTCCAAAACATGGAGTACCTTTCATGTTCTTTGTTCCTTAGGATAGTTGGGGTGGACTTCCCTCTCCATTTGCTTTTTCCACCATATTTCTCTGAGATAGGATCTCACTGAATCTGCAGCACGCAGTTTTGGCTGGACTGACCGACCCCTGAACTCTGGGTATCCACGGCTGTCCCTCAGCCATACTTCCCTGCCTTTGACTTTTACAAGGGGCCCAGAGATCCAAACGCAGATTCTCATGCTTGCATGGCAAATACTTTACCCACTCAGACATGTCCTTGACCATTAGCATTTAAACATTTAAACACAAATCAAAACTCCAAGTGGCTTCCCTCAAATAGCAGGATGGAGGCAACAAGACTCTGTTTCCATGCCTTTGCAACAGTTGTGCTTCCAGATTTAACTTCTAGAGGGGGCACCTAAGCTCAAGAACATGCAATCACACGGGGTTTGGGAGCACGCTGTCTCCCAATGAGCTCAGCTGATAGAGAATGCTGCAAAGTCTCTCCTGGAACTTGGGGGGGCTCCTTTTATGTGTGTCTAGGGATGGCCGTATAACCAGAGTTCTCTGAAGGACCTTCCACGTAGAATATAATACTGTGAGGGACGAAAGGCGTCTCTGTGTGTATTAGATGCTTATGTGTGTTACTTAAAGACTAACCAAATAGGGGTGTAGTGCGTGTTTTAGAGCGTGTGCCACACAGCACTAGGTTTGATCCCTTTAAAAATGTTAAGACTGTCAGTGTTTGAGGACTGGACCAAAGGTTGGCTGTGATGTGGGTTGGAATCTATAGACTCACAATTGCCCAGCACCTGCTGTTCCCAGTCCCTGTGGCTTAACCCTCTCTATCTCATAGTCTGCTCTTCCCTGTCTGCTCTTCCCCGTGTGCCCTTCTGTTTCTCTGCTTTTTCTTGTGCTTTCTCTGAGCCCTGAAACTCACCTGCCTTCTAACTTCCCTCTGACTCTTAAAGATGCAGCCGAGATGCCATCTTTCCCGGAAACTTCCTTTATTTATTTTCCCTTTCTTCCAAAGTAATGCCTCCCTTATCTGCAGCCTGTGACTTGGCCTTTCTTTGTAAAGCTGCTTGGCATTCTCTTCTGGTTATCAGGCCATGCTCTTCCCCTCTGGGCTTCATGTTCCCTGGGCTTAAGCCTCAAGCCAGAACGCAGCAGGAAGCCCAATGTAGATATGGTATTGGCTTTACTAGCAAAACAAGAGCCAATAGAGTGGAGAATGGCAAACCAGGGTCACTGAACTCCAGGGACAGAAGGAAGGGACGTAGCAAGGATGTCACTGCCAAAAGGGAGCTAGCTGGACATGGGGAAAACCCAGTAGGATCAGCTTATTCTCTCTCAGCATGGATATTTCTAAAACCTCATAAAGGAAGGTAATGCAGGCTAAGAGTAGATGGCACGGGGGACAAGTGTCTACACAGGCCTTGCTGTGGAGCTGACTCTAGAAATAAGTCCCTTTCCCAGCCTGGGATGCCTTTCTGTCTAGATCTTCCTGCCCTAATGTTCATCTTACAGTTGACAGAGCTGTGTGGATCTGCCTTTCTCCTTTGCCTGATCCTGGCTTGCCCTGGCCTGGGTCTATGGGAGAAAGTCGTCCCAACTTTGATGTCTGCAGCCAAGGACAGCACTGAGGTCAGAAAATGCAGATGGTCTGATGGGGGTTTGGGACTTCCAGATCAATCCTAGGGTGGCCTTGGCTTTTGTCCATTACTGTCCTTATGGGCTAGGGTTAATGTCTTAATGTCTATGCCCACGTGGCCATTTCATGACACATGAGAGGCAATGAATGGAGTGGAATAGAGTTGGAAGCTCTTTGTCGGTTCTTGGCTCCCAGGAGTGCAGGAGGCATCTTTCTGGTCTAGAAATCTGTTTGCCCAGCCAGACACCTTCAATCATGGCCGTAGATACTGAGCAAGATTCCTGGTATGCTTTCTCCAGACAGAAGCTAGGTCTTGGAAGGACCATGGCTACTTAGTTCAACATGCATCATTAGCTTCCAGTTCTTGGAAGGAAGTGTGATACTGAGGCCTGGGGTCTTGCCCTTGGGAATGGTTGCTGTAAGGAGTGGATCTCATAATGTAACTGGACCATCTGAATGAGCTCTAACAAAGCAGAAAAGGTATGTGGACTGTGTGAGGCCTGGAGAATAATCCTGCACATAAGAAGCCATTCAGGGGGTGCAGTGGGAAATGTACAGGACCGAAGAGGAAGATCACCATGTAAATGATAAATCAGTGTCCTCTAGGTGAGGCAGGTAACTGCCAGAAGACAGGTTGTCCCCAGGCTCAGCAGCATGGCACAGCTAGGCAAGCACAAATAGGTAAGTTTTTCATGGAGAGAGGGTGAGAACCCAGGAGAGTCCCCAGGCAGAGTTTGGTCTCTGTGAGTCTTTGGCTTTATGTAAGACATAGAGACATGTGGAACGAGTGGGATCCAGTGTCATGGCCCCAGGCCTAGGAAAGCACTGGGACCGGGTACCTAATCCAGGCACTGGGTGTACTTGGCAAGTTCCAAAACCTCAGCTTCACCTTCTACCCTCCTAGGTGACCTCTGAGGCTTCTAGTATGTTTGTTCCTCTGTTCCCTCCCTGGCTCTGTATGCGTCTTAATCTCTGCGCTCATGTGGCCACATGTCACCCAGCTCACAGCACGTTCTCAGTTCCTTAAACCCTTCTCTTGCTCTCTCATTGTCCTCTCTATAGAACAAGAGCCACACGTGGCCCATTGTTTTCATTTTTTCACAGATGGAGAAAGGACTCATGACCATGTCTGAGATCTGGGGCTTTGTGCTTTCTCTGGGGCATTGTCGCTTAACACAGGTGCTGTCAGGGGCCAGGATGGTGATCAATAGGTTATAGAACCTCATCCCAAGAGGCCACTCTTCAGTCCCAGGCTGCCAGGACTGCGGACGCAGTGTGTCAAAGAGCATTAGCTTTCATATGGAATATGATTTTCAACTTTTGGCAATTTAGGAAAAAAAGAAAAATTATAGCTGAACAAAGTTAAGTCTGATGAGCACATGTGGAGAAGCTCTGTCCTGTATCACCTGGTTAACTGTCACTAGTAGGATCTCCTCCTGAATCTTTGAGCATCAAGGAGAGTGGCTAGGTGGCTGTCCGGCCTGTGTGTTACGGAAAAGAAAAGAACCTGGGGAAAGGGAAGCGGAAGTAGCCTGTTGTGCATATAACTCAGCTGCCTCCTGGTCTGAGAACACATACTTTCCATTTTCCTCTTTGGTCATCCTGAATTCTGGAATTCTCTAGCAGTTAGTTTACCCACTTGCTTCCTTTTCCAAAGACTGAAGTGACCTACTACTTGAAAATATTTTCCTCTGGTTGGGTTTTTCCTTGGTGACTTCACTCAGAGACAGATGTACCTAATAATAACATCAAAAGTTAAGAGCAATAAATCAAGCAGCTGGTCCGTTCCCTAGAAGAGATGCTCCAGTCCCTAAATATGGGCTGTCCCCAGAGACCTTGAGGGGACCCAGCTTACCAGACAAGGCTCTGGTCACTGAGAGAGGATGGAGGTCCTGGGACACTTCGTTCACCCTGTGCTGTTCTCAGGCTCCATCCAGACTAAAGTTCATAAGCTGTGGCACACACAACTTCCATCCTGGGATAAACACTCTGGCCAGAAAGGCAGCAAATACACATTGGCAAGGGAAGCCCTCTCTTCCTAGATTCTCAAAGGCAGTGTGCACCCAGTTTTCAAATAACAGTGAGGCCTTTGGTTTGAGATCCTTGACTGGAGGAGTCTTGGGATCACTGTTTCTCCTTGTCCTCTGCCATTCCAGATGTTTCTAACGACTCGCTCATACCTTTCGGTGTTTCAGACTCCTACCCAGTGGGAAAAGAGCTTCAGAAGTCTAAGAGAACCGGGAACCTTATGCAGTCAAGAAGGGGACTCTTGTGTGGGCCAAGTGCAAAGATCCTTTGTGCAGGAAAATGTAGTGGCACTTATTGGATATTGCTGCAGTTTATCGGTTTTGCTCCCTGGCAATGCAATGGTCTTTAGATGTCTCATGATATCTCAACAAATAAATATTAAGTCTGTAGCCTGAGGAGAAAAGTGACAGAAAGACTGTGGGTGTCCCTGCTCTACTGCGTGGGACACCCCCTACTTCAGTGGGCAAATAGGCTGCCGGGCTAATGGTTTGAGCATGTCCTCTTGGGGACACTAACCAAGATGGTCCCCAACAGAGATGAAGCTTGTTGGCTCCTCTGCAATATAGGGGCAATTATACTGTCTCTGAGATGGCCCTGCAGGGTCCTCACATCACTGAGGGAAAGAGCTAAGAAAGCGCCCATTGCCACCAGCAGGACTCAAAGTTGACAGATAGAGGAATGGCAGTGAATCAGACTGTTTATGAAAGTCACACATCCTCATAGGCGTCAGAATGACCCGGGCCTCATGTTCTGAGGGTGACGCATCTTGTTCATACTTGGGGAATTGCTGGTGTGCCTTTGGCAACCCATTTCCTGTGTCTCCAGCAGTCTACACCTGAACAGAAGCAGTGAGACCAGGAACAGCCAGTCAGGAGAGAGAAAATGAGTGACTCATGGCCCAGTTAGGAACTGCAAATTAGCTTCTGCCAGGGCAGGCTGCAGAAGTGTCTTTGGAAGGCGGCTGGGGATTTCTGGGTCTCAGCAAGACTGCACTATGCTACAGAGTGCCATTAGCCACAGGCAGCTGGGTGCTATCTCTCAGAAATATGAATTGCTCCAGTGTGTCTTGCTTGGAAATAATTTTCTAAATATAGCCGTGTGATCTGCCTGTAAGCCCTTCCTCAAAAGTTTCCTTGTTAGAAATTCCTTAGGCAGGAGTTCCCAACGCTCAGCCTTTGAGTTGGAATTCTTGTCCCTTCTGCGTGCCCACCTGTGTCGTTGGGTTTTTGCACGTGTAACCTGAAGGAATCTTCAACTCAGAGGTTCTGGATAGTGCAGAATCAGATTTCCTTCTACATGCAAGCTGCTCATGAAAAGAGAGAGGTGGTGACATTTGAGCTTCTTCCGCCTTCTGTGGCGTACTTCCTTTCAGATGCCCAGCTTTCTAAATGTCATCATCTAACCAGGATAAAGCAGTCTGTGTGCATGTCCATGTGGCCACCTAAGAACCTGTGACCCGTCTTCTGCCTCAGGAACTGCAGAGGCGATCACAGTAGCCCAGGGACCCTGGCTTGGGATGGGACTGGACAGCCCAATTGTGAACTTTAGAGAGGCTGTAGCAGGCCCCACACGGGAGAAGTTCTGTTTTAGCTTTGAGAACAACCTATTGTTGGCTAATGGTAAAAGCCAAGTGGTATTTACATTTTACAAAAATGGAGAAAACTGAAGCTCAAGAAAAGTCTGGTAACTTGCCCTGGACCATCAGCCAGGACTTATCATCTCTAGAACCCTGGGCAAACCGACTTAATAGGTTTGCCTCAATGTTTATATCTGTAAAATGGGATCATGAGAGCACCTCCATGACAAGATGTGGCAACCTTAGCATGCATTCATTGTACTAATCAAATATTTATTGCTGCATCTGCCTATGAAAGGCTGTTAATACACATGAGTTGGTTATTACTGTTTCCATCTGCTGTGGCTCTGCCCTACCTCTTAGGAGCCTTAGGCAGAAAAGGAAGAATTGAGTACTCTCCCTCCTAAGCCTGTGAAATTCTCCTTAGGAGATGTGTTGGGAGTGTACCCCACTTTCCCTTTTTGGCTGAGATATACTCCCTAAAACTGAGTGCTGAGCCCAGTGAGGGCCCTCAGTAAATTTCCACACACACACCCCCCCCCCCGTAGCTTAGCCTTGTTTTTTTGCATTTACCAAAGTAAAAATAAAATCTCTGGGGAGACAGAGAGGGAGGGGGCTGGAGAGTTGTGGGGACAGCCATGGTGCCTGGCTCCCTTTCCCAGATTAAAGCTAAATGTCCTCTGCCTTTCTCCATGAGGAAGTGTCCGGGAGAGGACGGAGCCCCCCTTTGCTCTTCCTGGTGGCCACTCCCAGTTTCCGACTATTGTTACTTCCCTCTCAGGCCTGATGCAGCCTTTAGAGAGGAGGCCAGAGGCCTAGGCAAGCCAGCTCCTGGTGCAGGCATGGGCTCTGTGTGGTCAGGCATTTCCCCATCTGCTGCCTCCTCCTCTTCACTGACATTATTTTTAGTTCTGGTAGGAGGCGGGAAAAAGCCAAGTGGTGACCTTCACACCAGAGACAGCAATTGCTGGGCCTGCCTGGCAAGGAGGCCCAGGAACATGAAGGGTACCTCAGTTCTTCGGTAACAACAACACAGATTAGTTTTCTGGGATGACAGGCCCCTTTGGCAGCAGATCAGGAAAAGTCAGCCTGGGGTCCGTAGGGTCCTCGATACATGTGATGGCTGCCAGTGAAGACATCCCAGAGTCCCAGAGAAGGATGGGAAGAGAAGAAAATAGCCTGAAATCCAAAACCTTTCTGGTCTCAAGCATTTTAGATAAGGGGTCTGTACAACCTAGAAATAGATAGGTTGGAGACAAGAAAAAGGCATGCCCTGCAGAGTCTCAGGCATACAAGAGAGGAGAGTGTGGAGTGAGTGTAGGGGAGTATCCACAGTGGCCCTGTGTCTGGGGTGGGACCCTTTCCCTCCATGGGTGGTTAGGGAGCCATGAAGGCACTCCTCAGAAGCAAGCCTGTCCTTGCCAGCTGTGTCCAAGGCCTTTTCCCAAGGGCTCTGAATGACAGTGGGGGAGGGAGAAAGGCTGGTGGTACATCCCGGGCAACAGTCTGGTTACTGCTTTTGATCTAGAAACCAAGCTTTGAGTTTCCACAGAGAAAGGCAGCTAAGCAGGAGAGGCCCACTAGAGAGCTACATGGAGGCTTCCTGTCTCTACCCAGAATGTGCTGCTTGCTAGGTGCACTAACCAAGGAGCCTGCAGCAGCCTGGGATTGGTACAAGTGAAGACTAACCATCCTTGCCCCCTGTCCCAGACCAGCAACAGATTCTGAAGGAGATACAGGATGTGTAACCCTAATCCAAATGTTACAAATTTTTAAACATTCTGAATATCATCATGGACACAACACACAGGAAACTGCACGCCTAAGTCACAGTCAAAATACAGGTGCACTGAAAGTATTGTATAAGGTCACCTTTGGGGTATAAGAAAGGCTATGTATGAAACAAAGTTTCGTGTTTAGACTTGGGTCCCATCTTCAAGACACAGCATGATGCATGTGCACATACTCTAAGACTTGAGAAAATAAACTCAAGGTATTTCTGGTCTCAGTTCTTCAGTAACAACAACATAGGGCATGCTCAGCTTTCCTGGGCTCACCTTAACTCTCTGGGTAATTCCCACCCTGTGCACATAGTTTGTAAAGACAGAATAGTTCTAAAATGGCGCCATGCTGCCCCCTTGTGGGCACAATGCAAGATGTGGATTGGGTGGGCAGGCAGTACAAAGCCACCGAGGCTTCCTCAGTTGGTTGGAACGTATTGTTTGTCAAAGGGGGTGGTGATCCGTCTCAAACACAGACTTACTTTTAGCTGGAGCTACCTGCCTTACCAATACCTGCGACGACTTTCTTTCTCAAACCTTTCTTCTCTTGGAGCACTGGCCTTTGTGTGTTTCTGAGCGGGCTCCAGGAAGGGGCATTGAGTGCCCTACCTGCCTGGGCCTGCACCCCACCATCCTCCTGGGGCCTCTGCCAGGAGATTACAATGAACAAAGTTGGCCACGAGGCCTGGGAGAAGCACCAGGCTTTTCCCCAGAGAGGGCGGGCACCAATCACTAGGGAAACCCTAGCAGCTTTTATGAGAAGAGCAAAAGAAGTGGGGGTAGGGGCCTTTTTTCCCAAACATGGAGAACTCAATGACTTTTGCCTTTGACTTCTGCAAGAACAAAGCTGAAGGTCTAACACAGAATGAACCTTCCCATCCACTTTTTGTCAAATGTGCCTTCCCCAAGGCATGCCAGCCAGGACTTTCTGGGAAAAGCCTCAGACTTGGAGGGAGGGGAGGGCAGGTCTCTTCAGGCCTCCCCCATCTGAAACGTCAGTCTTGTGACAAAGTGACCAAGTGCTCGCTGTCTACGTAAAGCTGTTTTATAACTAGAAGAGGGACAAGGGGGGCCCGGGCATCCTGTTGGCTGAAACAAAATCTTCAGAATTAAATGGCAAAGAACTGGAAGCTCTAATGCCCACGAGCAAAATGGAAATAACTATGTCAGTGCTGTGAGGCTTCCACTGATGTCAGTCAGCACTGTACCTAGCAACACCACAGATACTGGACACGTGATTCCCCTGCATGCACACACGTATCCTCATGCATGCACAGTCGAGCATTAGTCTGACGGGATTTTAAGAAAGTCAGGGTGCAGTGATAGTTTAGATATTTCCCATTCATCTCTTTTATCCTGAAAAGGGGGAGCAGGGGAGATAATTTTCCTTTAAAGGTGTCTAAAAATAAAAGCTGAGTTATCAGACTATCGAAATTCAACAAGAACTGTCAGAGGGAAAGTATCGATCTAGAGATACGGGTCAGGAGGGAAGGGGCTTTCCCAAAGAGTCTCCTCCTTATGGAATGGATTTTGTGGGCCCACACAATATGGCCCCCCTTAGGTGATGTCAGCCATTTGGGGATCCATCAACCTTAGGTCATGATCCCTTGAGGAGTCGAATGACTTTTTGACAGGGGTTGCCTAAGACCTGCTTATCAGATGTTTACATTATGATTCATAACAGTAGCAAAATTATAGTTATGAAGTAGCAATAGAAATAAATTTATGTTTGGGGGTCACCACAGCATGAGGAACTGGATTAAAGTGTTACAGTGTTAGGAAGGTTGAGAACCACTGGTCTAGACAGAGCAGAATGGATACACTGGGCTCCTGAGCTCCAACTATGTCTATGGGTACTGTGGCCCTGGGGGTGAGGATCCATAAATGATCAGTGACACACTGGCTCACCTCATGGCCACCCCATTTGCCTTCTGGCCGTTTGGAAGTGCCCGGTGGATTAGTGCCAGCACACTGTGTCTTGGAGGAAAAAATAAAACAAACAGAGAATCAGAAGTCAAGACAAAGTGAATCCTTGTGGCTTGCCTGGACTTGGCCATGTGCAGAACAAAGCACATGTTGGGAAGAAGGTCTGTATCACCAGGGATTCCATGAGACCACAGGGGTACCCAGTTATAGATGGGGACACTGCGGCCTCCACTTGTCCATCCAAGGTCAGTGGGACATGGAAGAATAGAGGGTCCTTCCCACTCCGAGGCTTGATGGCACTCAGCTCCATCATCCTGCCTTTATAAACAGAGTCCAGTACTATAGCATCTAAACAGGGATTAGGTGGTGGGGGACAGCTTGTCACTTCAGCTCTTCACTTATAGAGAGTGAATCCCAAACCTGGTCAAAGACTCATCAAGCAGGTACTGGAAAGAGGGCAGACAGGCAGTCAAAGATCCACCAGGGACAGTGGTGACTGTCTCCAAGAGGTCTGCTTCTCTGCAACAGCCTGGGCATGAATACATTGAGGCTGAGGCTCTTGAAAGCCCTGGGGAGCTATGCAGTAGAGTCCCTACCTGCCTGGCCTTGGAAAGGTCACATTCCACAGCCCTCTGCCTGGACATTTCTGCCCCATTTTACACAAGGGACTTTTCATTTCATTTTGTGCCAAGCCCTTGCTGATAGCTACTTTGAAAAAGGTAGGCGAGATGCCCCACATCACCACAGTCAGTGTTGGGAACTCCATATCTTTTCTTGCCCCTGAGTCTACCATCCCTTTTCTGACCATTTCCAAAGACGTCGGCTACACTTAGAGATAATTCCTTTCTGTTCAAGGCCTTACATTTCCGTAGCATATCTGCAGATGCCTGAAGGGAAAGGCAGCCAGAGGATGGCATGCCCCAGAAACTGTCCATCTTCCCTGAAGTCTACACAAACAGAGTCAGACCCTGCCCAGGCTTTCTCCTGTGGGCCCAGCCAGGGCAGAGGCAGGCCCTCTGTACAGTGGGTCGTTTCTACAGAAAGCCAGAAGTGGCAGGGTAGGGAGTAACAAGGCCCAAGGTGGCTTTGTGTTCTGAGGCAGCAGCTCATGGGAAAGAGGAAAAAGGGAAATACAGGTCAGGCTGGCTGTCCTGAACTCTCTCTTAGCTGCCCTTCCTGTAGCTCAGCATGGTGTGGATCTGCCACTGTTGGTAACTTACTATGCTTGCTCTCTCTCTCCCTCCCTCCCTCCCTCCCTGTGACATCCCCACACCTCAGGTGTACCTCAGGCCTCCTGTGTTTCTGCTACTGTTTGTTTGGTTTTCTTACCTCTCTTCACTTCCTCTGGATGTTTCCAGAGTAACTTCAGTTGCTCCAGCTCTCATACATCCTGGAGGTTTTTAAAAAAAATACATTCTCTAACCTGGCTGCTTTCTGACCCAAATTTAATTGGACGAGTCAAGACCTTCCTGTTTCTTGTACAACCTCAAGATCTGGTTGAGTAAGAAATGATCCTGCCTGCGTGTAGACTCAGAGCAGGGCCCAGCCAGGGCTGTTGTGATCAAGAGGGTAACAATCCAGGGATTGGTTCAGCTCAAGTCGCTTGAAGAATTGCTGAAGGCTTCATGCCTGTGATTTAGTTGGCTTAAGCACCTGCTGTGAGATTAGAGCGGAAGTCCTGAGCATGGGAAGTCCTGGGATGTCCTGTCATGGTCCCCTGCAGTCCCCGAGTCCTTTTACCTCTTGGTGGCCACACCAGCTTCATTTGTGACACTCTTCTTACTGTCCACAGTGAGATTCCACGCACACTGTACATACACAAATCCTTCCAGGGCCCGCAAACACACATCAGCTCTGATCCCACCCAGCAGAGTATAACCTGTGGACCACAACAGGACATCCCAAAGGTTCGGTGGCAACTACAGGCATGTTACGAAGGTTCTAGGCACCTCCACTAAGGGAGCGGCCAGAATCCTCTGTGTTTGTCTCCTGTGCTTAGCTGTCAAAAGCCTAAAGCTCACCATGGACAGGCACAGAAGATGGATTGCAGATCTTCAGTGTGACCTGAATCTTACCAGCAAGGGAGAGAATAGACCAGGGTGGTGGTTCTCAACCTTCCTAATGCTGCGACCCTTTAGTTCAGTTCCTCATGTTGTGGTGACCTTGGTGACCATAAAATTATTTTCATTGCTACTTCCTAACTGTAATTTTGCTACTGTTATGAATAGTTATGTGAGTATCTGGTATGCAGGATGGTATTAGGCAATCTCTGTGAAAGCATTGATTGACCCTCCAAAGGTGTCATAACCTACAGATTCAGCTGCTCTAGGGGAAATGATTCGTTGAAGCTGGGGTGCTTCATCTGTAAAACAGATAAAAAATGTTCCTGTTACCACCAGGCTTTGTGAAGGTCAGCACAAGGCCACAGAACCCTAGTCTGTCATAGGCACCCACACAACAATCCCTGCTGCCTGGGGCTGGTGCTTGTGTTTGCATGGTGGTGTGACCGAATCCATGCCAGCTGGCAGTGGGTTCCCCCTGCACTGTCATACTCAGCATCCCCAATAACACCATTAGGCTCATCATCCACAGGCTGACTCAGGCCAGTGAGTGAGGCAGTAACATGTCACTGTCAGCCAGCCAGCTTCCTCAGAGTCACATGGGAGGACCCGATGAGCATAGAGGTCAGAAAGACTAGTCATGCATTGGAGTTTTCAGGGAGGGTCCATGGAGGGTGTGTAGATGCTGTGGTGATTAGGAAATGACAAAGGAACAGACGGGAAGATGCTCCCACTCAGGGAGAGGTGTCTGAAGCCACTTGGGAAGGTCAAAGCCTGAGCTGGTGGTTTGAGTTCAAATAGACTCTGCTAGGAGAGAACCAGGGCTAAGCCATCCCATCCCTTGATGGACTTCATCCAGGTTGTAGGTGTCTCCCTTTCCCATAGCGCTTCCTAATGGAGTCTGTGTAGGACAGGCAAAACCAACGGAAGTCTGCTGCTCTCAGCTCAGATGTGGACAGACTCTGGAACCCCCAGAACTTTGGAGCTCACTCTTCTTCTCACACTCACCTGCCCTTGCTCACTCACTGCTCCTGGTCACCTCCTGCACACACTTGCCTCCCACTGCCTTCAAGCTGCATGCCAGCCAGCTGGTTCCGGTTGTGCCAAATCTGGATATCTGGCTGTCATTATCGTCTCCAGATTCTGTCCTCAGCTAGGTAACCTCTAGACCCTTACTGTCCTAGAAGGCGATTTGGGGTGTGTGTGTGTGTGTGTGTGTGTGTGTGTGTGTGTGCGCGTGTGTGTGTGCGTGTGCACATGTGCATGTGTGTGTGTGCACATGTGCATGTGTGTTGAGTTGGGAGAGCTGAGTTTCACCGTATCATCCAGTCTAGACTCGAGCTTTTGGTCTTATGTGATTCTCCTGTCTCGGCCTCCTGAGTAGATGGGACTACAAGTGTACACCACCCCACCTGCTACATAGCAGTCATCTATGAACGGCCCCTCTGTGGTTCATTAGTGCTCATATACCATAACGTGTCCTAATAAAATGTTCAACAACACCTTGCTGCTAGGTGATGGTGACTCCTCTAGTCTGAGATCACTGAATTTGGTACAAGGAAGTCATTTTCCAGAGTCCTAGCATCCATGAGTTCCAAGAACCTGATGGACCAGCTGTCTGCCTCTCACAAGAAAGATGAAAAAGCCAAGGCTCCGGGTACATAAAAAGGAGCAATATGCATTTAATTGTTCCCTGCTGGAGAACAGTCTAGGTTAAAGAGCGCTGGATTGGGAGCGTTTTGCTTGCCTCCTTCACCTCTGTCTGAACAGCTGTAAGAACTACCCTAAGCTCCTTGTTCAACCTGTTTGTAAACTGTGGCAAAGCTACCTGTGACTGTGCCTGCTACGTAATCAAAAAGGTGTTTGGAACCCACGTGTGGGCCCCTGGGGTGTGTGCGTGGCCCCTCAGATCCAGTGGCCATGGGCATTGAGTCATGTTGCTTTAAATTTATTCTGATGGGAACTCAGTGGTTCTGTCACTCAGAGCTTTCTGTCTTCTGCTTTCTAGAGCAAGTCATGGAGGAAGATAAAGAATATGGTGCAGTGGTCCCCCTTTGTCATGTCCTTCAAGAAGAAGTACCCCTGGATCCAGCTGGCAGGACATGCAGGTAGAGCACTCGACTCTCCTAGGGAGGTCCTGGATGAATGGGGAGGGGGCGCTGGTGCGGGTGCTCCCGGAGACAACAGCCCTAAGACAGACCCTGGCAGAGGGGGTGGCCTTTACGTTGCTTTGTAAATGCCTGTGGACAGCTGATCTTGCCAAAGTTCTTGCCCCTACATCCCCAAGAATATATCCACCCCACCTATCCTGCCCCTGACTCCCCTAGGCTTTGTTTCCCAACCTCACTTCTTAGTTTTACTCACTAACACAGTTTCAGATCAGTTCTTTATAGCTTATTTCTCCTTTGTAACCCTGGACAAAGAGGCAAAGCCCAGCCATTTCAGTGAGCAGACACTGTGTATACTTACACCACTATGTTCTAGGGGCTACATATCAGTGGAGATGTAGTCTCTACCAGGAAAGAACTTGAATTGGTGGGAGATGCAGTCAGGTCCCCCCCCCCAGAGCCACCCACCAAGTTACTGCCAGTCAGCTAGGCTCCATATGGACCCCTTTATTATGTATTGTCCTCTGGGGGTACCTTAGCGCTCATGACTTTATGGCCCTGTAGGTTCTTTATAGGTCAACACAGGCTTGGGCCAAGACATATATGGGCACCCTTTGTCAATACTCCCTGAGTGTGTGACTCTGAAGGAACACCGCCCAGACAGCCTGTGCCCACTCCGTCCCTTGTCCAGGCACTGAGCTTTTCTCCTAAGACTCCCAGACGCCCGCTTGGTTAAGAAGTAGGGCTGAGGTGTGTGTGTGTGTGTGGGGGGGTGCTTGTAGTAATACTGAGGACTGGGTAGAAACATGCACAGTCCTGTTGATAGCTTCTGTTGTGAGGAGCTTGGAGTCAGATAGGGGAGCAGCCAGGGTTGCAGTCAGTGACTGGCTGACCAGAATGCAAAGCCATTTGCCTTAAGGCACTTATCTACAAATGGCCACACCTTCAACACTCAGCTTAGCCAGTGTTGTAGAATCTTGAAATGGGAGGGAGACCGTTCTGATGCAGTTTCCAAGGGGTTGTTGCAAGAGGTAGGGATTGGGGAGAGGTTCCATATATCCCTGGCTTCTGCCGAGGCTAGAACCCCCCCCCCCCACTTACTCTGCAGGAAGCTTCAAGGCAGCTGCCAATGGCCGCATCCTAAAGAAGCACTGTGAGTCTGAACAGCGCTGCCTGGACCGGCTGATGGCTGATGTGCTGAGACCCTTTGTGCCAGCCTACCATGGGGACGTGGTGAAGGATGGGGAACGCTACAACCAGATGGATGACCTGCTGGCTGATTTCGATTCGCCCTGTGTGATGGATTGCAAGATGGGCATCAGGTGAGCCAGGATCTATGCTGCGTATGCCCCTCCCCATCATGCCTGGCTGTGCAGAGGACTCTGCCCTGCACACACATGCACACGCAAACGCGCATGCGCACCCCCCCCCACACACACACCCCAAATCATCTCTTCTCTAGTGAGCTGGAGAAGACAAGGCAGGGGCCCTGGGTGGGAGCTTCTTGGGCAGCAGACAGAAAAAGCTGCACACTAGTCAGGTAGGGCTCTGAGTGAGGTGAGTAGCGAGCAGGGAGGGAGCATGACAATGACCGCCTGTTAAGTACACTGCAGTGGAGTCAGGAATGAAGTGGGACTACAGAGCTGACTTGTAGCATATGCTGTTTTCATTACAGATGGCTGGGAGCCACCATGTGGGTGCTGGGAATTGAACTCAGGACCTCTGAAAGAGTAGCCAGTGCTTTTAACCCCCGAGACTTCTCTCCAGCCCCACATGCTGGATTCAAAAAATAAAAATATAAAGAGGCCTGCCATCAGGGTGCAACTACAGAGGAGTCTGAGAGCTACAGAGGCCCCTGTGGCAGGTGGGCCTGAGTTGACTCCATACCTTGCAGGGAGCTCCAGCCTGAGGGTCAGAAAGCCTTAGACAGAAGTGGACATTACCCCTACTTCCAGGCCGTCAGCCTCTAAGGTTTCCAGTACTGCATGTCCACACCCAGAAAGCCTGGTTTTGGCTGCAGACACCCACGCTGGACAGTGGGCTGAGCTCGGAGCTGAAGGCTGTATCTGATTTGACTAGTCCACCTAGTCTATTTCTTTAGCACATGGATGGGTGTGTATGGGTGTGTGTTTTTGTGTATGGGTGTGCATATGGAGGCTAGAGGTCAGAAATTGTCCGGCTTCTTTTTGAACACATCTCTTATGGCCTCAGCTTCTTTGATTAGGGGGGTTGGGTGGCCATCTAACCCAAGGGATCCACCTGTCCCCACCTGCCCAGCACTAGAATAGCAAGTATGTGTCACCATGCTTTACTTTCATGTGGGTCTTGGGGACTGAACTCATGTCCTCATGTTTGTGTGGCAAGCACTTTACCAATAGAGCTATCACCCCAGCCCATCAAATGCTGTTTCTTATATGAAGATATTGAGGAGGAGGAGGAAGGGAGAGCTCGGTGTGCTCGGGTTAAGCCAATCACAGCTCCTTCTCGTTCCTCTTGGGAGTTCTGTCCTAAAATCAGCCCCTGCCACCTGACCAAGACGTCTCCTTCTCTTGTCCCCAGGGTAGAGATGGGGTCGTGGAGAAGTACAAGCCCTGCTGTTAGTTCTTTGCCATCACTAGCTACCTCCTCCTCCATTCCAAAGCACTGGATGTCCTGGCCCACAGGGAGCCAGGGTGGGTGAGGAAGAAAGCAGAATGTCCCTGCAGCCACCGCACAGCCTCGGAACTCTGGCTATTTTATTTCTGTCTTCAGAAAATTCTTTCCACAATACACTAGAGTATGACCACTCAAGTGGAGGCCCTGCTCTTCCTTCCAACATGGGAAAACCAGGGCTCAGTCTGGCTGCAGGAGAGGGCGGTGGGCACATGCATAGTCACATTAGGCATTCCTGCAGGTGCCCAGACATGTCCAACTGCACCTGAAGGTCAGCACTGCCTGTGCCTCTGGCCTTGTGTGGCTGACTGCTCCCTGGGAAACTGCATGGACAGGGTACCCATACCCTCAGGCTTCCCTTGTCTCCTAGCCTAGTAACTTCTCTCTGTGTACCTCAGAGTTCCTCTCTTAAAGGATAGTTGACCCCATCATTCATGGGGTTAATAAAGGGAGATCTCCCCAGAAGCAGCACTTACCCTGGCCCTACCTTCCCTACAAACTAACAGACCCTAAGGGCCTTCTGTGCTCTGAGTACAGTATTAGATGCCTCAGCCACACTATTCCAGCATGTCCCACTGCCAGCCACACTGGAGGGCAGGTCATGCTATCATTTGAGCAGGAGTTTTCGGGGATACTTTACCAAGTAGCAACGTAGTACAGTTGTACCAAGGCCCATGGACTGCACACCGGGACCTCAACAGCGGCCTATCTTCCATGGAGATGCCAAGGGTCCAGTTTCCACAGAGCTCCTTGGAGTTGCAAGCCAGTCTTTGGTTCATAACTTGTGGAGCTGGGACATGGGTCCCTGTCCAACACCAAGTCTCAGGGCATGAGGCAGAGACTTACAAAAATGGTGGGAAGGCCCAGCAGCAGAGCCTGGCTCAGTCATGTTGAGTAAGAGGCGGTGGTACTGAGAGAAGCCATATGGACCCTGGAGGCATCTTAAAACAGAGTGTTTCTAGGGACCTAGCTCCAAGTGAGCAGGTGCTCACCCTGCTGCCAGGTATCTTTGCATTGATACCTTCCCATTTGTTGTAATTGTGTCTTTTTCTGTCATGCGGACGTAGAGCCCTGAAAAGCTGCTCTCACCTTGACCTGACACCTATTGGTCTCCTGTGGACTCTTTAATATGAGTCAGTCTCTCCAATTCTGGCCATCGGGGGACAGGTCTCTGTGACCCCACATCTATTCTCTGGGCTCCAGAAGTTGATGAGCAGGTCTCTGCTCCCCTACAAGGGATAGAGAGCCCAAGCATTCTGCAGCAGGGCAGTGACAGGCACCAGTGGTTCCTCTAATAGGCTTATTACCCAGCTAGTATTCATCAGGAACAGGAGCAATTGACTGCCCAAATGGAGCTGTGGGGGCCCATTTGAAGAAAGGTCTATGTGGACAGGGTTGTGACTTTGGAGTCTGCTTCCTGGGGCTACTGAGAAATTTGCAGAAGTGTGGTTACTGCCTGTTGGGCAGGCCTGTTTTGCACCCTCATGGGTGTTAGGCGTGAGTTCCTCCCCCACCGGGTCCACTGGTAACTTGCTATCTGCATGCACAGTGGTGTGCTGTGTGTGTTTGAGTGTGCCTAAGAATGTGGGATGTGTATGCACGTAAGTACACAACCAGAGCTAATACACTCTCCTTACAGTCTTCCCAAATAACCAGGACCCATTTATATTGGGGATTCTCTTCCAGTGCAAATTTACCAATGGGTGCAGGGTTTTCTGAAATCATCTCTTTTGTAAGGTGTAGATTTTCCTTCTGTCTGTTCTGGCCCCCAGACTGGTATTCTGGGAAAGATATAGAGAGAACTACTGGGACAGAGCTGGGGGGGGGGGAGTGGGCAGGGGGACGAGGGTGCCTCTGAGGGCAGCTCACACCCACGCAGGATGAAAGGGGCCCACTTCCCCATCCTGCCGCTAACTGCTGATTGCTGCCTCATGAGGGCCCTGGGCAGCGTGCACTCAGCTGGGAAGGCTGTAGTGGGTGAGAGGCCTAGGGTGACTGAGTCATGTTTCCAGTTGGAGGTGGTGGTGGAAGTTTGTGAGGGTAGTGCTGGGACCAAGATTGGTCCCCAGAGTTCTGGACCAAGGATTCCACTCCAGGCTGCTCTGAGCCTGGCCTGTAGAGGCCTGTCACCTCCCCCAGGAGTTTAGTGTCCTTACCCATTTATCCTGCAGACTCTAATTACAGCAAAGGGAAGTAGATGAGGCAATCCATGTTTTCTGAGTCTTCCTGGGATCAGAGGCTCTACGACCTGGTGTGGCAGTTTTATCTCTGAGACACAGCTGGACTACAAAGCCCTGAGCTTCCCTCTCCAGCATAGGTCATCACACATCCCTCTCCATCATAGGTCATCCCAGATCCCTCTCCAGCATAGGTCATCATCCCTCTCCATTGCAGGTCATTGAAGCTCCCACTTTATGTTATTCTTGGTGCTTAGAAGAACCAATGCTTCAAAAGCTAGCGATACAGCTCCTGAGCTTATCAGGCATTGACAGGCTCTGGGAGCAATGGGGACACGCTTCCTCACATTAGCTCAAGCAGTGCATGGCCTTCCCAATGGATATACCTCAGTTTATAAGGTGCTATGTTGACCATTGTCCCATGATCAGACAGTTAATGGCTGCAGAGAGCTGTGTCCCAGCTCCAGTATCATGTCCCTCATCTCCCATGTAGGACATACCTGGAGGAAGAACTCACCAAGGCCCGAAAGAAGCCTAGCTTGCGGAAGGACATGTACCAGAAGATGGTTGAGGTGGACCCTGAGGCCCCCACTGAAGAGGAGAAAGCCCAGAGAGCTGTAACCAAGCCACGTTACATGCAATGGCGAGAAACTATCAGTTCCACAGCTACCCTGGGCTTCAGGATCGAGGGCATTAAGGTGAGACGTGGCCTGAGGATGCTGAGGCCTCTGGGTTCTCAGTGATGAAGAGAGACTTGGGAGGCTGGAGTCTGTAAGGCTCATCTCTACAGGCCTAAGTGTATACAACTGACCTCAGGGGAGTTGGCTTGTTTGTAGGGCTGTACAGAGAAGCATACATAGGAGCCAGCTCACGGGTCTGCCACAGAAAAGACACTGGTTCACTGCCAGTCAGGTTCCAGTAAGGACAAATGTGTGGCACCCTAGGATTGCCTTGGAAACCTATCCTCCATCTTTTCCTCTTGGGTGCCCTGAAAGGGATCTCGAAAGACTGTCCTTGTGCCCATGATCCAGCCCACGTCCATAATTACTAGATTTGTAAGACCTAGCTAGGAACCGGGAGAGAGAATACAGGCTCTTCATTGTCTCAGGGAGGGTGGCAGTCCCTTCAAGGGCCCTGGTCTTCCCTTTCTTGGCCCAGGCTTGGTCTGCCAGACCCCCTCTCTAGTGTGGAGTCAGAGTCAGGTTGCTGAAATGAAGACAGACTCCTGCAGCCTTCTCTCACATGGTGTGGTGATGTTTGTCCTTATGGTTAGCGCTGTCTCACTGGTTTCTAAAGCTGGGGACTGAGAAAGTCATTTGTCCTTTCTTGTCTTCTGAAACCATCCTTCCTTCTTGGCAGTATCCAGCCCTCAGAATGGATGCAAATTATATACACATGTCCTCTCCATCTGTGGTCTGCCCGAACAGCATGAACTGGCACCTCTCACCCATGCACTGGCTCACCGAATGCACCATCATCTGCCCTCCCTTGTCCTGGTTAGCAGGGAGGCTATGAGGAAGGCTTCCCTAAGGTGCTATGCCCGCCACTGCTCCCTCAGACCCAGCTGCTTGCTGTTTTTCTGCAGGAAGCCTCCCTGCAGTTATAACTGTCACTCGTTTCCAACTGGAATGTATAGGTTCAAGTGTCAGGGCTCTGTTGCCTCAGGAGAGGAGAGCTCTGTGTACTTGCCCAGGTCAGCCTGAACAGAAGGAGTACTGAGCCTTGAACATAGAGATGATGGGTGAGGGATTAGGGATTCAGGGACACAGGCTTAAACATTGACTTTGGGGGAATCTGCATAGTATCCCCTTGATCTGCAGTGCATTTCAAGAAACTAGGGAGCTAATAAGAACATGTGTACATGCATACACAAGTAAGTATGCATATATGTACACACACACACATTTCTTTTTTGCCTTTTTCCTTGGAGAAACAGAACTTCACAGGTTCTGTTTGCCATATCATAACAATTGCCAGCATCATGACTCTCGTGCTTTGGGTCACTACTAAATGAGGGTCACTTGAACACAAGTCTATGATAGGGTGACAGCCTGATCATCTAGATGGCCTCTAGCACACTAATGGGACACACCATGAGGCGCTGGTCTGGGGAAAGCTTCAGAGCAGGAAGTAAAGCTGTTAGTCACTCTGAGCCCCTGCTGCCCTTTCTTAGAACATGGTGCTTCTCTATTGTTGTCTCAGATACTCTCCCAGCACCAAGACTTCCTAAAGTAGTGTGTGGCCAGGGATCTAGTGCCGTTCTGTGAACTCCTCTGTTGGGGGCCAGGATAGACTATCCGGAGCCAGGTGACAATTGCCTGGTTGCACTTGCCTTTCTGTACCATCCCTGAGTGCCTGACCACCTCCACAGAACAGCATGAGGGTCGTGATCATGAGCGGTCCGTCCCTGACTCCCTCTGGGTGTCTCCCTCCTCAGAAGGAAGATGGTTCTGTGAACCGTGACTTCAAGAAGACCAAAACGAGAGAGCAGGTCACCGAGGCCTTCAGAGAATTCACTAAAGGAAACCAGAATATCTTGGTGAGTCAGGATTTGGGGTCTTCCCCCAACTTAGCTAAGCCAGGAGGGGTGCTGAAACCCTAGCCCCAGACTTCTGCACGAAGGTGACGTGGCTGCCCTAGAATCTGCAGATGCTCAGAGAAGCTTGGGGAACACACTGGGCTTATTCTCCTGAGTTGTCAGTCACTCTGTCCCAGCACACTGGCCCTCCCCTGTCCTAGAACAACTATGGCAGGAGTTCTTTATCCCCTGGTGCTGATGAGTGTTGTACTGAGCATTCATCAGATCTCCTCAGAAGCCCTCTGATCAGAACAAGCAAGCAGACATTCTTATCTCCATTTGACAGACAGGGAGACTTTGGAGGTCAAGGACACACAAGTAGAGAAAGACAGCTAGAAGACACACCTAAGTTGGTCTGACACAGAGGGTCCCTGTAAGCCCAGACCTGTAAAGCTGGAATGTATACAGCAAATCTGCAGTACCAGTCCTCTGGCTCCTGGGCACCTGTCTGGATCATTTCAGACCCTCAGAGTCACGCCACAGACTGCATTTCAAATAAGGACCGATCGTTGTTTCTAGGGACCTGAGGACACTGCTGACTAGTCCTGCCTGGCTATGTCACTGCTGGAACCCCCTGATACGAGCCTCCCTAGTGGCCCCACAGCCCTGGGTGATGAGACTTACAGAGCTGGCCCTTGGGGATGATCAGGCACCCTGTTGCTAACACAGGAACGCCTGTAAGGATCTGTGGAGTGAACCCTTGTAGAGATACTGTGACTTTCCCCTTACCCTGTCTTTAGTAAGGGGCATAGCAGTTTGTGGTCAGGAAGTTACCATGACAACCAACTCTGGACTCTGACTGTTGACTGGCATGTTGGGATTGGCTGCCCCCTCATGAGGGAGGTCGAGGGGCGGGAGCATAATCTTCTGGGAAAGGTTTAACTCTGAGCTCAGCTGGGGTAGCTGAGGTTGGAGTAAGTGATCAGTATAAGGTCATGGCTACTTGTAATTGACTCTAATGAACTAACTAGATCTGACCCCATGGCCCCACCCCAGCAAACACACAGAGTATGTGAAACTCCATCTCTGTCCTCAGATCGCCTACCGGGACCGGCTGAAGGCCATTCGAGAAACTCTGGAAGTCTCTCCCTTCTTCAAGTGCCACGAGGTAGGGTACTGAGCCTTCAACCTAACTAGCCTCTCCTTGCCTGCTTGGCTGACACCCATCCCCATCACTCCCAGTTCCAGTAGAAAGTGAAACTGCTCATCCAAGCCTCTAGCCCCAGACTTTTCTTAGTCGCTCAAATACTTGGGTACCTCAGCTGTGTCTTTCTTAACCTCACTCCCTCTCTAAGCCCTACGCCCTTCTCGCCTCCTTTTGTTCCTCCTGGCCCTGCCATGCCCATCACCTCCTCTCTTGCCAATCCTGCCCCACCCCGACCAGTCAGTCCCTGATCCCTTTCTCACAGACCCACTTCCCTCCAGGTCATTGGCAGCTCACTCCTCTTCATCCATGACAAGAAGGAACAAGCCAAGGTGTGGATGATTGACTTTGGGAAAACCACACCGCTGCCGGAAGGCCAGACCCTACAACACGATGTCCCCTGGCAGGAGGGGAACCGGGAGGATGGCTACCTCTCGGGGCTGAACAACCTCATCGACATCCTGACAGAAATGTCCCAGGGTAGCCCACTCACCTGAGGCCACCACCACCACCTTGCCTGCCACCTCCGCCTCTCCCACCTCCCCTGCTTCCCTTAATTCTTCCTTCATTCTTCTCTGAGCGCCCACCTAGAACAGAGCCTCCCATCTGCACTACAGGACACTTTGGAGAAGAAAAGAGATTTTTTTTTTTTTTTTTTTTTTTTTTGGTCTTTTTTTCCTTCTGACACAAGGGCCTGGAGGTGGCGTTTCTAGTGCTCTTTAAATAGAACTACCTTCTGGAGAGAACTACCCAAAGCTAGGCTGCACATTCTGTACAGTCAGGTACTTAGGGATAGCATGGGTCTAAGTGGCCATGGGATCTCTGGCTGCTGAGAGTCTTCAAAGATTGAGCCTCCCTCTGGGAGACCACAGAAAGTTCAGGCCCAAAATGGCTACCTGTGGAGCCCTGCTGCCCCCTGCTGGCTGGTGCCATCAGTATACAGTATACAACCCCTCTGGTGCCTCCCACCATGAGCCCTGAAGCCAGGCCAGGATCCTGATTTGTAGGAGTTGGGAACACAATCTCTGGGGATCTGCATGTGACTTGTAAGCAAAGAATCCTCCATTGAGAGGTCCCAGCTTCCAGGAACACTGTGTGGCCTTTCTAGAGATGCTAAACCAGGACCCTACCTCGCTGGTGTTAAATCTTTGCAGTTAAATCCAGGCTAGGAGCAAAGAGTATGGAAAGCAGCTTAGCTGTCTCTAAAGAACTTTGCTCTTACATCTGAGACCACAGCCCATGAATTCAGAGGGGTCATTCTGCAAAGCTGAGCTTCCAGGGATGAAGCTACCTCCTAGAGCTACTACTTAATGCTAGATCTGCCCTCCTATGGAAAGGTCCAGAGCTGGGTAAAGTACTCAAGGCCCATACCCACCTCCAGAGATCTGCAGCAGCTCTGATAGCCACACCTAGAAGAGGAGACTACTCTTTTGTCCCTTCAAATCCTTGGTAGCCAGGCACTCTTATCCGGAATTCTCCATGCAGGGACCTCTAACAGTTCAGGCTGTACCAGGCCTTAGGGAAGCAGGATGTGGGCTTCCTGGAATGATTTCTAAATTTCCCTTGAAGTTGCTTGCAAGTTCTCCCAGCCTGAAGAGCTTAGACCAGTGTTTCTCCATATCATATAGGTAGTTCCCAGGGCTCATAGGGGTTCCCAGGGCTGTCCTAAGCTTTCTCCTTCCTGGAGTCCTGAGCAGCTTGAAGGGCCATTGTTAATCAGCACTTCAACTGTGAAGTGAGTGACATGTCTGATTGAAAAGAGTGTACAATTTGTGTGACTTTTAAAAGGCAGAACTCCCAGCTCCGTGGCCATTTGGAACTATCCTCTGCTTCTCTTGGCTTGTCACTGCCTCTTTTGCTGAGAGACTCTGGGTCACATGTACACATGCTCTTCTGGGTGCCAGACCAGCAGACACTGTTTGGGAACACCAAGGGAAATGGGGTAAACCAATGTGTACACACCTGGCACTTTGGGCAGGGGTGGCCATCTTGGCCGCCTACCATACCCTGGGATTTCTAAAGAACTGTTGGCCCATATGACACATGTGTTTCCCCTTTCATGCTGGTGGGTGAGTGACAGTTGGTGGGGGCGGGAGGTGGGACCCACGAGGATGTATAAGTACAGATTTCAAAAAAGGAACTCATTTTAAACTTCCTGGCTCCTATTCAGATGGTGGTAAAGCTCCTGTGTGGGCTGAATTTCTAAAGGTCACCCCCCCCCCCCGTACCCCCATCAGCAAGCCCAGACCTTGTGACAGCACATGATTGGGAAGACAGGCAGCCTGGAGTGGGGGAGAGCAGAAGCAACTGGTCAGTAAGCTCTGGGACTCTCCAGCTATAGTTGCTCGAGAGCTCGAGGGGACCCTGAGGTTCATACATCAGCCGTTTCATGCGGGGAAGGAATGTCATTATTTCCAAGAGTCTGTGGCTATGATCTGGCCAAAACTCCCCTCCTGCTATCGCAGGAAAAAAAAAAAAAAATCTGCTAAAGCAAACTATGCCATAAACAAAAATGCCAGGGACCGGTTTAATGTACATAAGAGGACATAACTCACTGAGCATTTTAAGGAGGAGTCTGTTGTCATAACAATGTGCTCAGGTGCTGTGACTGGCTGCCAGTCAGCAAGAGCTTTGCACAATGCTGGGCAGTGCTTTGTGCTAGAGTGTGTTGTAAAGTGGTGTGGAAAGGCATCTCTAGGGTTATTCTGTTACCAAGGGTGTTTTGCATTATTGGGTTTTGTATTTACTACGCTAGCACCTACAGTGTCTCCCAAACTATTGTCTTCTTCCATCTTGCCAGAGACTCTTCCTTTCTGGGAATTTCCCAGAACCTCTGGCAGCCTGCTAAGCCATGTTCACAGTCCTGGTGGAGACTCCCAAGGTCCTGACTGTGCAGGTGCTGGGACATGGGATAGGCTACATGCACCAATGTGCAGATGTGGGTTCATGGAGCCCTCCTGCTATTGGGCCACCAGATTTCTTGTTGGTCAGCCCTGCTTTGCACACTCCGAAGGTTGTTTCAGTCACTTTCCCCAGATTAGACTTTAGAGTCCTTTAAGAAGTGTGTAAGTTATATTTATTTTGTTTTTGTTTTAATTGCACAAAACACTAAGATGAAAGGCTGGGCTGCTCCTCCTAAGTTCTGCCTACCTTCTGCAGACTTTTCCTTCGTGTCTGGAGGAGCCCTGGGCAGCTGTGGCCTCAAGGATGCTGTTCACCTTTGACTAGCTGTATTTAGCTTCGAGACCGCCTGTGTTCTGCCAACCCTGTGTATATAGGCCCCACCCCCTGCTCCAGGGTGTTCACCCATCAGTGCCTTTTGGGGAGGACCCTTTCCGCACCCTGACTGGTTCTCCTCTTCTGTATTCCTCTCCCCTTGAGACTGTTACATCCCTTGCCCAGTGCCCATCAGTAAACTGTAGCCGCTTCTCCCCCTTCCTAATAAAGGCCTTGGAGACCACTACGAGGGTGATGTGATCCTTCTGCCCCACACCCCCACACACCTCCTCCAACTAAGGAGTCTTTTCTACACACGTGATGAAGGTTCCCCTGCCCGTGGTGGGCTCTGTGCTGATGCATCCCATCATTCACAGGGTATCACCTGTAATAACAAGACGGCATAGTCTCCACTGCTCAGATGGGAAAACTGAGGCCTAGAAAGTCAATCAACACCGGGTAGTGATGCTGCATGCCTTTGATCCTGGCACTCAGGAGACAGAGACGGGTGGATTTCTATGAGTTCAAGGTCAGCCTGGTCGACAGAGAGAGTACCAGGACAGGCAGGGCTGTTACACAGAGAAACCCTGTCTTGACCCCCCCCTCCCAAAAAAAGGGCAAACAACTTGGGCTGGTAATGGGTAGGGAGGAAAAGAAAGATTCAGACCCAGAACTTGCCACCCATAGTGAAGAGGAGTTGGAAGCAGAGTGCTGGGCTTCAGACCTCATGGTGGCTAAGGTGGGAGCCATGGCTATGTCTCAGAGAAACCTTAAGAGAAAAACCCTGGTCTCATATCAAGGGTCATGGCCCTTCATAGCTCTTCTTCAGCTCTGCCATAAACCACAACCACCAAAGGACAGTAGTGTTTCCATTTTAGAAGGCTGTCCCGCTCAGGCCCCGAAAACTGATTTTAGCCACTGTTGTGTGGGAAGACCCTTCCAAGCAGTCATCCCACAGCCCCAAGGCACTTTCTAAAGGAAAAGCAAGCCCCTGAGAGAAGCCTACAAGCCATCTGCCAATGTGTTAAATCAGCGTCCTCCTGGCTAGAGCCCTAGCCTTAGAGAAGATGTTCCCCCCAGGAACCCTCAGTGGTAACTTATGCGGTACCATCCACATTATTTGTGCGTGCTGTCCAGAGCCATGTGACCAGAGTACATCCCTGTCCTCAAGTGTGCCATTCATTGTTCTTTGTCACATGGGCCCCAGTACCTCACCTGCCACCTGTTCTCTAGACCACCCACAGGATACTCACCTTCACCTGGGGTCTTTCTAGCAGACCCTGGAGCATCCAAGGAAGTGGATGGTCCATTGCCTGCTGCATCTCAGGACCACTTTCTCCACCAAGTGCCTAAGCCTGGGCTCACAAGAAACTGGTTCTTGTTGGCATATGGGGCAACAATTTCATGGTGCATCTTCAGGGGATAGATGCTCTGTCTGACTGGGAACAGAACAAGGTAGGCAGGAATCTGTATCCAGCTCAAATTCTGCTGCATCAGCCCCCGGGGAGGAGTCTCTGCAATGGCCTGGCCAGGCTGGTCAGCACTGGACTGTGCTTACTTAGCCACTCATCCCTGGAGATGGAGAGGGAGGCCCATATCACCAGCAGTTATCAAATCCCTGTGAACAGCTGCTCCAAGGTCACACCCCCAGGCTAGCCTCCTCCCTGCCCCTTCCCTTGGGCAGAGAACTGGTGTGGTGGGACAGCCTCTGAGTCTTCAGACTTGGAGGAGGAAGCTGAAAATGGAGGTGCTCCAAAGGCTACACAGGAAGCAACCTGGTGAGTTCTGTGTGGTTTGAGTGACAAGAAGGAGCCAGGGGGCCACTCTGAATCTGTGATTATACAGGAGAAGCCTGGGGACTTGGATACATTTCAGTATCTACCAGTTTCATTAGCTTTACTATATCCCCTCTAGGTCTGTGCAGGATCCCTGGTTGCTCCATCTGTAAGGGGGCTCGGCCTAGCGGAGTGCCCATATGCTCATATACAGCAATACTATGTACATGTGAGAAACACAGGATAGCTGTCTGTTCCTGTAAATCCCAAGGTGGTATCCGAGCCTATCTTAAGAGGCTGTACCAACCCTTCTGAATTCTGCACAGGAACATCTGCCTCCTTCCTTGCCCACACTCCATGGCTGTCTGCATTCTCTTCCCCCTTTCCCACCCCTCAAATGTGCAGTCACCAGAGTCACATCCTCTTAGAAATTAGACCTTATAAATAAAGCTTTGTTAGGAACAACCAGGCCACTGCTTTATGTAGCATCTAAGGCCTCTTTTGCACCACAACCTCAGATGAGACAAATACTCCCCACCTATATGGGGTGCAGAACTAAAAGTGTTTATTATCCAGATCCTTACATTGGCTGTTAAATCCTGCTCGGAAGTAGCTGTGACCAGTTGTTATGAATTGCTAAGTATCAGGTGATTGAAAATGAAGTAGCTTAATACTCATTAAAAGCTTCATGAGATGAACCTTGTCAGCCCCATGCTCTACGTGAGAGAGCAGAAGCATAGAGCTTACCAAGATCACAGGGCCAGCAAACAACAGCCCCTAGCATTAGACCAAACTGGAGACCTGCCTGTAATTCTGCATGTCTGCATCCTGGACAGTCCAGATAGTGTGTCCCAGTATCTGGCTATGTCACAGGATTGCTAGGACAGACCATAAATGCTGAAGCCTGGGGTATATGGGGATAGAACTACCAAAGTTCAGGCAGGACCAAGGCATCTGGTGGGCCCTGTGGGCCTGGAGATGGGGGTGGTGACCTGGGGCTGCTATAGTGAGGGACTGTGTGATACATCACATCGTATATTGAATAAAAATAGTTTGAAATATCAGAGGACAGAGCCAAGCCATGAAGGTCAGGGAGTGGTGACCCATGCCTTTAATCCCATCACTTGGGAGACAGAGATCTAGATCTCTGTGAGTTCAAGGCCTACCAGAGACAACTGGTGGTAGAACACACCTTTAATCCTAGCATTGGGAAACTTGAATAAGAAATTAAATTAGCTGGGCAGGGAAAGAAGATGATGTGAGAGAAGTTCAGCTTCGCCTGCCATGCCCCTCTTCAGCTGAGGACAGAGAGGTTTGGAGTTGGGGATTCCTAGACAGGCCTAAGGAGGTGGCTGGGTGACGACTAGCTGTGGCTTGTTTCCTGTCTTTCTGATATTTTAGCTTTTCCCCAATATCTGGCTCCAGGTTTTTATTATAACGCCAAGCAGAATTGTGCAATAGGAGCTGCTGTTCTAGGCTTGAGGTGAACCTCCAAGAAGCTCAGTGTTAGTATCCATGACATCCAGCACCCTTTCCCTGCAGAATGAGGGTACAGAACCAAGTCGGCTTGCCATTCACAGGCTGGTTCACACACCCTTCCACAGAAATGCAGAAAACACATCCAGTTCCCGAGAACAGCAAGAAATAGCATGTGTGTCTTTTTTTTACTATTATTATTTTATTTTTCACTGTGACAGCTGTGGCCCAGCTCCTGGCATTTGGCATGCCATGCACAGGCCAGAGATGACACGTTCAATAGAGAAGTGAGACCTGGAGGCAGACAGAGCTCAGAGAAGAGGCGTCCGAGCCTGGCAGAAGATGTGGGGAGGCTCAAAGGGAGATTTTATAGAAACCAAAACATTTAGATGACAGTCACAACCCACAACGGGCCCCAATAAGAAGTTCACAAGAAAAAAAAAAAAAAAAAAAGTCCTACCCTGTGGTCCTCTTACTGTGCACACATAGTCCTGAGGACCAGGGCTATAATAAACATTGAGAGGCCACAGAGTTCAGGTCACAAAGGTGGACCCATTGCAGCTAGCATCATTATCAGGCCCTGTGTTTCTTCCCTGTACCTTTCCAAACTTCTAAATGAGCAAAGCAGGATTTAAATGGGGGCAGGGAAGAACATCCCACATGAACTTCTGCGCTTTTCAGTGCGGTAGCACGTGCCATTTTAAAAATAGTTTCTGCATATTATGGACAAAAAGGATCTGTGACAGGCCCTGACAACAGCAGCCCTGCTCTATTTCAATGAGAGAGAGAAAAAAAAATCCCAATTTTAGTCATGCTTCTTTCCGAGAATTCATGCTGGAGTGAATTCAAGACAGATGAGAAGCAGCAAGTTCCCACTAGGGAGCCTGTCCCCTTGTGGGCATTGGGGTGCATTGCAAGACCTCCCTAGGACAAGGAGGCTGGCAAGGGATGCATTTAATTTACAAATGATAGCCTGCTCTAGTAAATAACAGAGCCCAGGTTTAAGGCTCAGTGGAGGCTGTGGACAAATAACAGATATGTGCGGTAGAGTATAAAGAGCAGAAAACCAGGGGTCTGTAGGGAAAAGAAGAGGTCTGACTTAAGAACCAAGAAGGAAACTTGAGAAAGGCTTTGCAAAAGAAATGCCACCAAAATGAGTTTAGAAACTGAGTGTGAATTATCCAAAGGACTGAAGGATGGAGGAAGCAGAACGCAGCCTCAGAGACACATGGAAGGACACTGGATGTGGAAGGGCTGGCTCCAAGTGGCCAGAGCAGAGGACCAGAGGACCCATGTGGAACTAGCAATGTGGGCAGAGCCAGATCTCAAGCTTGGAGAAAGAATGGAGGAAGCGAATAGAGCATGTGGAGTTTCATCCAGCGACAAATAGGTGTCCCTGGAGGCTCCTAAACTACGGCACTTCCTCCTATATGGAGGAAAGGATGCTAAGGCAGGGGAGAGATGCCAGGCCCTGTTATGAGGTTAAGGCCATAAGCTAGAGGGAAATTAACAAGCAAGTGGATGCCATCACCGTATTGAAGAATGCTTCTGGGGCCCACAGCATGGAGAGGGCCAAGCTTGCCAGGTCAGCCACTCTCACTGCTGTCAAACCAGAAAGCCCTGCCTTTCATCTTCTTTCCAAGTGTTTGCTCTCTTCCTGGCCAGTTTTTTTCAGGTTCAAATGAAATTCTTGGAGCCTCTGTTCCTGCAGACTTGTGGCTAATTGCACAGCTAAATAGCCAACACTTCAAAGAGGCAGCAAGCCAGGGAAAACAAATCCTGCATCTGCATTAGATGCAGAGGATTCTTGGCATAAAAGGGTTTCCATTTTGGGGAGAAGATGGGAGGGGCAATATATACAAGAGTGCTTCATGTCATTCAGCAGCCAGGCACTTTCAATTCCACCCACTAGCTAAGTTTACCTGGATCAAAGATGTGGCCAGCAGAAGAAAATATACATGTTCATGTGGGAGATTATGTTGTTCCATTGTAAATAATAGTCCCACCCACTGGTTTAATAAAAAGCGCTGATTGGCCAAAGGCAGACAGGAAGTGTGGGCGGGGCTAACAGACTAGAAGACTCTAGGAATAGGCAGAACAGAGCAGAATGCCAGAGAGAAGCCGGAGGAAGCAGAGGACAACTATGCTGCTCTGAGAAAGGTACCGTGCTGCATAACTGAGCAGGATAAGAGTCATGGGTTAGATTAAGGGTAAAGAGTTAGCAAGTTATATGCTTGGGCCTTAGGCCGATCAGCCTAAAACTATTGTAAGCATCTGTGTGTCTCTGTGGGTCTGTGGGTTGGCGGGCCTAAACTTTGAGTCTAGGCCTGAAAGTCCAGAACAGAAACCTCATACTCATGTTCAGAAGTCAGTGCTATTTTTGTGGATTGTTTGTGTCTGAGACGCCCAGCCCTCTCTATAAAGTGATATGCACTCCAGGCCCTGCTCTGTGGAGAATGCAGTGGGAATGGCTGGCAGGCAAAGGTCTTAGGGAACACCAAGATCCACCTACTGCCGTCTGCACTTACTTCCTAAGGACTCAAAAGGCAAAGGCTTAGACAAAATTGAAGAGACTCAGGTTCCAGTCACCAGTCACCCTCATTCACCAGTCAGTGATTTCCAGTATACCTGAGATGTCTCACCAGTGCTAAGAGCATACATTGTGTTGGTCTGAACACAGTCGTAACAAACTCAGAATCACTGATAATGCATCAAAGTCACGTTAAGAAAGAGAAAATTAAAAGCGCTTTCCCTTGGAGTAATTTACCCAAGTGAGCTCAGACTTGAATTCTTTGCTTCTCTTTCCTGTGTCTTCCACCATTCCCTGGCCTATGTGTGCCTCTCTGAATTCTGTTTTAGGAATCTGTCACGATGTCTGTGTGTCCCTAAAGCTCTCTGTATTTATTGAAAAGTACAGAAAGCATCCATGGCAGAAGGAATGAGGGATACTTTACAGAAATTTTGAACACAGTTGCACAAGAGATGAAATTTTATTGACCCTCAACTCATTCCATCTGGCCCAGATAACAAACATATATACTATCAAGCAATATTTGCATATTGCTTTTACCATTTATGGCAAATGTTTATTTTATAAGGTTGATTTGAACCTATTTCCTGTTTCCAGCATTTATTACATTAACATAAATGCACACCTGCTTTACTCTGAGTCAGGGGCATGGAAGAATATACAGCCATGTGTTATCTTAGTTGTAAACGTTGGTTACATGGGAAATCCAAGGAAAGTAAGGTCGGTTGTTACATTGTTCTCTTACAGGCAGGTTAAAGAACTGGGCTGATTACACAGTAGGACAGCACAGGCATATTATTAATCTTGTCTGTGAGATCCAGCAGAAGTTCCAATCTCTTAGAATGTGAGAGATATTTTTGAAATATTGTATTGTCACAATGCATCATGGGGTGTGGTGACCCACAAACAGTGGCTCTGCACAGGCCATCAGATCGATAGAAACAACAAAGTATCAGTGTGTGTGTGTACCTGTGCGTGTGCGTGTGTGTGTGCGTGTGTGCGTGTGTGCGTGTGTGTGTGTGTGTGTGTGTGTGTGTGTGTGTGTACCCATGTTCAGCAAGAGCAAGTGTTCTTAACTGCTGAACCACCTCTCGCCATGCGTGCATGTGTGTGTGTGTGGGTGTGGGTGTGGGTGTACCCAGGTTCAGCAAGAACAAATGTTCTTAACTGCTGAACCATCTCTCCAGCCCCTCCTCCCGAGGTAGTTTCTTATTCCACAACTTTGTGAGCTAGCATTGGCTACAAGTTGGGGAAAAGATGTCCACCATGGGCCAGAGAAAGGGACAGGCTGCATGTATGGGACACAGCACCATGGCCCAGCTTTACTGCTCTCTGGGCCTGTGGAGTCTCCCACAGGGCCTCACCGTTTTCTTGGTTCAGCAGTACTGTGAAGAACACACAGTGTGGCATACTGTCCCTCTCTGTCCCCTCCCTCTATAGGAGGGAAAGCAGAGCAGTGAATGTGTGAGCTGAGGTAGGGGAGGAGACACACCTGGCTCCAGACATGTATGTGGATGATGGGTGAAGAGTCTCCCTTCTTGCCTTGATTTAAAAAAGTTGGACCTGACTAGAGAAAGTGAGTCATGGGGATGTGTTCTTAGTGGTTTTATCTTGCCCCTTCCTTGTTACTGCTTGACATGATGTGAAACTCTCTGCTTCACTAGGCCTCACCACCGCGATCCCCAACATAGATTAAGATGTCTGAAATGATGTGGGAAACAGATCTCCGTCTTCCTTTCAGTCACTTATGTTAGACATAAACAGCTATGGGAAAGCTAACATGGGTGGTGGATTGCTCTGAGGAGCAGGAAGAAGTCGAATGCTTCCCTTAGCATATGGCAAGGCAAGCCCTGGTCCCTGACAGGAACACTGCAGGCACGTCTCACTCTGTCCTCCAGCCTGCTTCTCCTGAAGCAACCACAGCAGGTGATGTACTTTGTCAACCTATTTGATGCTCATGGACCCTGAGATGCTCTAGGACATTCCTTAGGAGCAAGGAAGCACAGAGGCTACTTATCCCCCAAGCGCTGATCTTTTGCTAACCCAAGTGGGTTCCATCTTATTTTTTTCTGCCCATCCAGAACTTTCTAGCTTCTTCATGAATCTGTATGTGCTCTGGACTTTCTCCTGATGTTTGGTTTGTAGTTTTATACTAAGGTGATCAATCAGGATAGAGAAATTATTTGAATTTTTTATTTATTGAGACTGGCTTTGTGTATGTGTATATATATATATATGTATATATATATACATATATATTCTCCTATATATATAAGAGAATTCCCATGGTCTGTGGCATTTGAATGCAATGTTCTGTAGATCTCTATTAAATCCATTTGATGGATTTAATTGGAATATTCCTCTTTATTTTTGTGTGAGGATGACTCATTGGTGAGACTGTAGTATTCAAGTACCCAGTTTTATCATGCTAGGGTTATCTGTGGCTTTCCATGAGATGAGATTGTGTGTGCCTGTATTCAGGGCAGACACACTTAGAATCGCAGTGTTCCCTTGACAAATTGTTGCTTTAGTTTGAATTCTGTTTTGTCAGATTTTAGAACACCTTCTACATTCTCCTATGTTCATCTATAATGTACTTATTTCCCTTCGTCAGTAAAAGTGCTAAGTTCCCTAGGTGTCTGTGCATCAACCAATGAAGAGATTGGCTCTTCCATCTCTTCCTTGTTTCAGAAGATCTCATGATGGTCAACAGCCAACTCTAAAGATGCTCATTTATGGAAGATATCATTTCAACATGTATCTCACACTTTTCCCTTGACAGGCATTCCAGCCATCAGGAAAGAAAATGGCTCCCACTGTGCACATTTGGATCCCAGAGCTTTGTTCAGAGAACACATCCCTGGCTCCAAGGGACCCAGTGGAGCAGAGAGAATTTTGGGTCAGTTCCCCAGGAGAGGGGAAGGTGGCCTTCAGAATAGAAAGTTCAGCAGCTGGTTGAAGGGAGAGACAGATGGGAAGTGTTTAGAGCAGTGGAGATCTGTCTGCTAACAGAAATGGAAGACATGGGACCTTGAGAGACCACCAGAAAGGTCACATGAATGTTTATTACATAGAAAAGAGAAAAAGAAGAAAAAGTTTCCAAAATCATATTTCCAAAGATTGAAAAAAAAATCACGAATTAAAATGCCAAAATATTGCCATGCTTTATATATTTATAACAGGATCGCACATGTATGTACACATATGTATATGGAGATATATATGTACACGGGCTTTGCCATTGTAGGTGGTTCTCTATCACGTATACAGCAGCAATGTTGGAAGGAAGGAGTTCAAAACTGGCAGGAAACTGGAGAAGCAAGATCCCTGATCTGCTCCCACGGGGCCCTGTGGACCCTGGGCCAAGACGGGGGGGAGGGGTGAGGTATCAAGCCTGAAGATACTGGGAAAAAATAGCCAAAGTCAGACCCGGACCTCCGTTTCAGCCAGACAAATCTAGACTCTTCCCTAGGGCTGAGATACTCCAAGCAGGCTCCAGTCATTGGAATGGGCTGGCAATGCCCCGCCCCTCCATGCCCCCCCCCCCCGTCCCTGGACTGGGGCACGTGGGCTCCCCGTGAGTAGGAGAAAAGAAAGCCCTGGATATTGTCAGAGAACATGAAAAATGTACAGCGATTGATTTAACAGAGAAAAGTGACCCAAACGAAGCCATCGGCAACACCAAACAGTAATTCACAATACAGCACTTGCCCATAATTCCGCTGTACAGCCAGCGTCTGCCCCGTGTTGTTGAAAACGAAATGATAACCTGTGAACCATCCTGTGAGGAAGGGCAGCCAGAGCCCCACAGGAACCCCATCATCACTGCGCTCAAAACTTCCCTTCTCCCCGCTTCTCCTGGGCTGGGGCAGGATGTGCAGGAGTTCAGAAAATAAAGGTCCTGTCTGAAGTCACCCCAAAGCCTCAGGAAGTGGTCACTGGCCCCTTCCCACCCCCCACCCACATCAGACCACTCTGGGGCCCCTGGACCTCAGTGGATCTGGATTTGGTGTAGTGGGGTTACTAAGCCCACAGACCCCAGGAGAGAGAGATCAGTGTGCATAGGGAATAGGGTGACTGACAGGTGAGGAGGATAGCAATGATACAGCTTTCTTCAGTTGTTATCCATGCCGGGGTGGGGCTTTTCTGTGACATAGCTTACCAAGAGTCACCCATAAACTCACTGGATCCCAGACTTAACTTTGGTGTGATTTCTTTAGACCTTTGGTAGCCTATCTGGGGCAAAGAGGCACTTCTCTGTATCTCCCCAGGAAAGGTCACTTTCCCCGGGGAATTGTGACGTGATGGACCAGTGTTTATTTTGCCGGGAATAATCTGGGCTCTCCCAGCTCTGGGGCTGCCAGCCTTTGTGAGTAGTGAGGTCAACATGCCTCCGCTGCCTGGGTGGGCCTGGGTTCTCTAAACCCTTGGCTTTGGTAGGATTGAGGAAATGAAGGGCTGACAAATTTTAGTCCTATACTGCAGGTGGCAAGGCAGCTGGAGGGAGGTGGGTGAAACTAAACCATAGTTACCCTGGGACCATGGGATTAAGGCTGGGTCATGCTCTCAGTGGAATCACACCCGGCCTCTGTGAGCCCAGTAACAGTCAGAAGCTCTCAAAAGCTGACAGAAAGATGGCCCTCACCGTTCACCTGACCTCTTCACAACACTGTCACGGCCACTACCCAAGATGACTTTGACCTTCCCTACAACCTAGGCGCAGAACTCTCTGAAAGGATATAGAGCAGCTGGTCCTTGAAGGAAAGGTCTCCCAAAGCTCACTGTCACTGGTGGAAGCTGGGTACTGCAGGGGTGTGAAGCGAAGAACATTCTTCATCTGAGCTCAGGACTTGGGCATTTTTACCACTAAAAGAACATTTGCTAATTGCAGGAACCCCACACCGTGCCAGTGGACTCCACCCCCAGGCCTACAAGTGGTGGGCCTGGTGTCCTGGCTTGCTGCCTCCACTAGGGGGAAACCTTGGTCTAAATTGGGCACACTTCTGTCCTGGAGTAAGAGACAGCAGTGACTCCAGTTTGTTCTCTAAACCCAAAGTCTCCTAAACCACAGAGGCCAGACTCTGGAAAGCCGTGACTAGTGAGGTTGGGTGTATCCCAAAGTTCCCCTCTGATTCCTACAATGGAGTTAGAACATGATCCAGAGGGTGTGAGAAAAACCTGTTGGGAGCCATTACCATTAACAGAACCCTGTCTTTCTGTGTCTCCACACACTGTGGGTGGCCCCAGCTTTCTATGTGCAGGTCTTTTACAATGATGCACATCGCTAAGGACTGGATGGCCTCCTCCCACCTCAAATAAGCTGGAGGCATGTGGGAAGGTTGCCACCCACTCAACTCAGCCAAGAAGAGACCAGCTAATGACTTAGAGAAAGAAGATTGTGTTTTGCATCTTAAGAGAAAGGCCCAGCTGCCATTCAGTTTCACATTCCTCTTCCAGGAACCTTAGACTTTTAGGGGGATTTTTCTGGTCTTAGGGTTTCAGCTACTGTATGCTAGCCTTAGACCCAGTGTTTGGGATGTGTAGATGGCTTTTCTTTTGCACATCTTGATCCTTTCCTGTTTGGGGGACGGCCTGCCATGTGGCTGATTTTCTGTGTCTCCTTTAGCTGAGTTCTCCTCTCTGCTCCCCAGCCTCAGCATCCCACACCCCATGATTTTATCCTGCATCAGTGCAGCATTGTCCTGTGAGGGAATGCAGGAACTGGATCCCAGCTCTCAGCATCCAGATCTCCAGCTGCCATCCTCCTCTTCCGCCCTCCATAAGGGGCCCACAGAAGCCAGGAGACATGGCTTTGAGGGCAGGTGAGCTCATGAATCTAGGAAGGCTGTTAGAAAACACTGCCCTGTGCTTCTGAAAAGGTTCATTATCCCTCCATGTGACTCCTGAGGGGCTTGTGTCTGAGGGAGATGCCTCCACTCTCCATGGGAAGAGCTTAACTAACTAAACCTTTCCCCTTAGGGTGCTCACAGAGCAGCAGAACTGCTGAGGCAGGCCTACTGCAGAGGCTGTTGGCTGGGGCTGCTTGGACACAGGTCTGGGGCCAGGAAGCAGGAAGCCTTTGCCACTTCCTTCTCTCCTCTCCAGTACAGCTGGAGACTTGAACCAGGGCAGCAGATTGGTTAGTCTGAGGCTGGGGGTGGGTAATACCAGAGTGGCCACGGTCCAGGGTCCCCAGTGGTCTCCACAATATACACACTGCTGCTTAGTTTTAGCTTGACAAAACCTAGAATCACCTGGGAAACGTCTTAATGAGGAATTATTTAGATCAGATTGGCCTGTGGGCATGTTTGTAGAAAATTACCTTAATTGTTAATTGAGCATTGTTAATTGAAATTGTGAATTGGAGTTAATGACCCACCCTGAAAATGTGGGTGGCAGTTTTCATGGTCCCCAGACTTGGTAAGTTTGCACAAAACTAGCTGAGGCACAAAAAGAGCAGACAGCAAAGGTGCATTCATTTCTCTCTGATGTTGACTATGGCTGTCACGTGACTATCTGCTTCCAGTTCCTGCATCGTGACTTGTCTGCTATGACTGTGCATCACCCGAATTAGAGCAAAAAATGAAAACAAAAATTAAAAAAAATCATTTCCTCTTGCATTTTGCTTTTTGGTCTGCATATTTTATCACAGAGACAGAAATGAGGCTACCTGGTGCCTCACTGTTGCTCACATGTCCCACTGTGGCAGGAAAAAAATGACCACTCTGACCATGATGCCACATTAGTTCCTGGCAGAGTCTCATTCACCAGGATGCTCTCTGTGTGCCTGTGATTTCTGCCCCTTGGCACTCATAGCCAGAAAATATTCTTCTGAATTCTTCACCAAGGTTGGGACAACAGCCCTGAGCTATGCCACCCAGGCAGCTTTGTCACTAAGGGGCCCTGTAGCCACTAAGCACTCTCTGGCAGGATAGCCCTGCTTTTTAGATAGCTGGTGTTTAGTAAATAAACTCTGATCACCTAGGTCCGATGGCCTTCTTGGACTATGAGGCGTGAATTAGCCACTGTCCAAGTCTGAGAATGATTATGCTAACACCATGCCCCACCCAGGGGCTGCTGTGGGTAGGTAATGGCAACCCTCAGACTCACTATTCTAGGGACTCCTAAGTCTACCCACATCAGCCACCTGCGGGGAGAGGGGAAGCAGGGAGACAGCCTTCCTTCCAAGCTCACAAACCCCTGTATTAAGTCATCCCACGCTGGAACTCATGATGACACTTGTCACTCAGAAAAGTCCCACTTGAGTCTGGTTCAAGTTACTAAATAAGCAATCCAAATGGCTATCTCCTCCAAACTCCCCCACTAATCTTCCCCACCCACGGTCCAAGCCAGGCAAATAAAAACTTCTCTCACTCTGGGGGCTGCTCTTGCCAAGGTCTATCATTACTGGCTATGTGGGATAAAAGGCTGTGAGCTGGTAGCATGGGAGGGGGACACGCTGACCCACGGTTTCCCAGTGCCCTGGCTATCTGGTACAACTTTGGTACCTGATGTTCTTCCTTGAGGCCAATGATCTGCCGGAGTGGTGGCTCAAGACGGGCTGAGGAAACCCAGAAGCAACAAAGAAAACAGAAAGATACAGAACCCTAGCAGGTGTTAAAGGGTACAACTTGATCCCACACAGTCCTGGAAGAAACTAATGGGTAGACACTGAGTAGGACAGGAAAACTAGTCCAGAGTCAGAGCCAAGAGTATGTCACAGGACTACACCTCTTTATAATGTCATGGGCTGTCCAGTTTGGGGGCCTGCAGTAAAGAAGCCTGGCAGGGGGCTAGAACCCGGGAGAAATGGGAGCTGCTTCCCATGAGCCTCCAGCGCCCCCCCCCCCCCCCCCCCCCCCCGAGGCAGACAGCAGACAGCTCCTTTTCTTGGTCCTCATCATGCTGTGGCAGCCTCTGCTAGATATGGAAAGATTCTGCATGAGGGACCCACTGATGGCTTAAGACCAGAGTGGCTGGGGACTGAGCTCTGGGCCTATCCTACATGTTAGTGCTTCCTACGTGAGAGAGAGAATAGAGCGAGGTAACAGCCACACCATCGCTGTAATTTTGGATCGCCTTTCTCATCATTTCAGATTGGTGCCCGCAAATCTTCTGTTGGTTTCTCCCCCTATGAAGGATCTAGCTCTGTGCTGGTACATCACCCCCAGGTTTGCTGCTTAAAGACACACAAAGGTCCACAAGTCATGTCAACAACTTCAGCTTACAAAGCATCTTCTTGCAGCGCATATGAATTCCAGGTTGAAGTCCCAGACCTCACCTTGTCACTCTTCTCACACTTCAAATGCAGATGAGGCTCCAATGTCTCCCAGGAGACCTGACCTGGCAAGTCTATTTACATTTCACCACGGGTCCCAAGGCATCTGACTACCAAGGCCTCAAGAGATCTCCATGTGCTTGGTGGTGGGTGGGAAGCCCAGACTCCGCTTGGATGTTAGGAAATAGCAATGAATGGATTCTGACACCTTCCTCAAACCAAACCATCTGGATTTGGAAACACGTGGATGTCAGAAGTAGAGGGGGCCAGAAACAGTAGTAAATACATCCAAGGAGGCTGCTGCTCTGCGGCCACTCACAACTCAGTCCAGACAATCTGTGTATAAATATCTGGAATCCTGGCAATACCATCCCAGAGGTGAAGCCAGTGGTCCCCTTGTTCTGGAAAGCAAAGATCACATGCACACCCAGAAACTAAAAGGCTGGAGTGTCATCAGATATCTGTGAGGATCCAAGGACCTTCCCACACTGGGCTACCACCTGACCACCTTGCAACCTCCACCTAGATGCAACCACAAGAGAATGCAGAGCAGATACTGGGAACCACATGGTTGAGCACGGGGGTGAGGACCCAGTGGAGTGTTCCATGAAGTCCTAGCGCCTGATCACCTGCACAGGGCCTATGGCAGCCCAGCCTGACAAAGCCTGGGTGCCTGTTCAGTGAGCAGTTGGATAAGCATGCCCAGAATCCCTGGCGCTTGGTCCATGTCCCGCCTCTAGCCCCAAGTCCTGAAATTCTGGCCCTGTTCCTTCTGTGCACCTCTGCAGCAGAGAGAGGGAAGTTGGCCTCAGAGCCTGCTGAGAAATGCAGGTATGTTTTTCAAAATAAATAATATTTTCGAAATACTCCCTTTCCACCCCGATCTGAGACGATGGCAGAAGAGATCAAGAGAAGATCTTGTCCCTGAAGCCACCTGGTGCAGCCCTCTCAGGACCTGGGCTTCCCTGGGAACTCCTGTAGACTCACAGCTGCTGTGGGATACCCTGATCCTTGTACCCTGTGAGGAAAAGAGGAGAGGCGGTTAGGATTTGTCCATCATGGTCCCGAACAGAATATACTGATGGGGCTTTGTTTGTACAGTGAGCCTGCTATTTACAGGCAAGACTATATAGGAGGAAAGAGGGAGGGGAAGAGGGAGGGAGGGAGGGAGGGAGGGAGGGAGATAAAAGGGAGAGAGAGAAGGAGGGAGGGAAGGAGGGAGAGAAAGAGGGAGGGAGGGGGAGGGAGGAAGGGAGGGAGGGATGGAGGGAGGGAGGGAGGAAGGGAAGGAGGGAAGGAAGGGATGAAGGGGAGGGAAAGAGGGAGATAAAAGGGAGAGAGAGGGAGGGAGGGGGAGATGGAGGGAGGGGGAGAGGGAGGGAGAGAGAGGGAGGGAGGGGGAGAGGGAGGGAGGGGGAGAGGGAGGGAGGGAGGGAGGGAGAGAGAGGGAGGGAGGGGGAGAGGGAGGGAGGGAGGGAGGGAGGGAGGGAGGGAGGGGGAGAGGGAGGGAGGGGGAGAGGGAGGGAGGGAGGGAAGAATGAGGCTGGCCTCCCAAAAAGGGAACAACCGTCTGACATACGTTCAACCAGCTGGGACAGGAACAGGAACAGGGCTGGAGCACACTGAGTCTTCAGAAACATTGTTGCTAACCATGTGATTTTTGTTTTTCAGCGTCTGAGATAAAACCCAGGGCCTCATGTGCCCTGATTAGTGTTTCACCCCTGACTGTATCCACATCCCTCCCTGGGAAAGTTGGAGTGCCGATGTTTCGAGGGGACTGTTGCTAAAATCAGATTGGGTGAGAGCACAGAGCCGAGAGAGCAGGGAAGGGCGCACTAATCTGAGACCTTGCCAGCCAGGTCTAAGGAGGGGTGCCAGCAGCCCCACCTGGGTCCCTCTCTCTGTAGTGGGCCACCTGGGTGCTAGCAATCTGGGGTCCTGGGAGGAACAGAAGTCCTGAGAGCAGTCATGGGTGTCATAGATGGTAGAGAGGTTAGGGACCTGTTATGCTAAGCACCATCCTTTGCAAAGAAAAGCTAAAAACGCAATTAACCATTAACCTATTAAAGGCTGGGGATCTGTGCAGGAGAGGGGGGGATACGGCTAACAGACTCACCTTGAGAGACTGCAGCAGCAGAGATGCAGGGCAGCGGAAGGAAGAGAGAAAGAGGAACAGTCTGAACACAGAAGCCAAAGCACTGGGAATGTGAGGTGAGGGGGCGCTCTACCATAGACCCTGCAAAGACAGAGCTTCAGCCAAGGTGGGTCCAGTCCTCCCAGTGACCAGCCACCGAGGCCAGCAGCTGGCTCCACTACTAACTGTATCACACTGTCTTGCCCCTGTCTGTCCAGTGCCTCTTCAGCCGTCCCCACAGCCTTGCTCACCTGCTGTTTTTTGATCGTGAGGAACAGGTACAGAGATGGCAGGTGCAACTGACAAGCCAAAGACGCTGCCGTGATCTGCCCTGGTCTCACCTAGCCCTGTCTGGGCTGTGTGATTAGTCCTTTCTATGGACTGGACCCACATTTATAAAGCCTGCTGCTTTGGGAAAGATCTGACAATGGAAGACACCTTGGATCAATTAGTAATGCCTGCCTTGTGATCAGACAAATGACTATCAATGTCTGCTGTAGCCACAGAAAGAGCAGTCAGGAGAGCGAGCAAGCAAGTACTGACAAGCAGCTATGACTGTTGCTGCTCGTTATTAATATAGATGAACATCTATGTTCCGCCAACTCTCTGATTCTTCTTAGAAGTTTCTATCTGATTCTGTGTTTGCTGGTGGTCAAGGTACCATGTGAAACCCAACCTGTATTTTTGTGTTGAGTGAGGCCAGAGGAACAACCCTCTACCCAACTGTTCCTGGACAGTTAGCTGCAGCTGTTCCTGTCTAAGAGGCTATTCCAAGATACCTCCTCAAACACGGTTGCTCAGTGCGATACCAGCCCAGCTCATGAGAGGGGTACATCCACCTTTTGAGGGTGGGTGCAATTTTTAGAAGTGAAAAGGCAAAATCTATTGAGATTGATGGGTGGATCTGGCAGTCTGGCAAGAGGAGGCCCGGACTGATTTTCTTACACAGCCCCCAAAAATCATGACGAAAAAATTTGGTGCCAAGACAGAGTCTCTGGATACATCCCAGATACCCAAGAGGCTGACAAACCCACAAGGGAGCCTAGAGGGCGAGAAGGAAGAGCTGGGCTGGAGGCCCTGATGTCTGCTCATCCTACCAGATACAGTTCCTACACCAGCTCATGGAGTTCCGGCCAGGTCAGCAGCCTGAGAGATAGGCAGGGAGATGGGGCCTGGACCCGCATCTACACATCTCGGGATCTATGTTGTCTCATCTAGGGCTAAGAGGGGTGCTCTTAAACTTGGCTTTTGTTCTTGGGGATCAAGGGCAGCCAAAGACAAGAAGAAGAGAAAGACTCATGATGTATTAGTTCAACTCATGATATTTCAAGTTTAAGGTATGTTATTTGGGATCCTGAGCTCATTTTTGACATGGTAATCCCAGAATGTGATGGGTTCAAAGGGCAGTAATCTGAGGGAGGTCAAAGAGCATCTGGATTCAGGAAGCTGTGGAACTCAGATTTGGCATCAACACACATTTATTGAGATCTAGTCTGGCAATTCCTTACTGCCATGGCACGCCTGGAATGCTCCCTCACGGTCCAGGTGTAAAAGCTGGTTGCCTAGTGAGAAGTCTTGGGCTTACTTGATGCATTCCCTTGAAGGGGATCTGGAGACTCTCGTTTTCTCTTCCCTTCCTCTCCCGGGCATGAACTGAGTGGCTTTTGTAGCACCTTGAAGTTCTGTCTGCCACAATTCAGAGCAACAAAGCCAAACAAAGCCTTGATTGAATCTTCTAAAACTCAGGGTAATGTAATTCATTTGTCTTGATAAGCTGATTTATCCCAGGCATTTGTTATAATAACAGACAGCTGACTGACTCTCTTATTAGAGTCCCCACATGCTGACCTGATGCCTGGTTAAGGAGCAGACAAGCCAGTAATGTGAAGATGGTGTAGCTTTCTGGGGCTTTCTAGAGTTGCCTAGGATCTAACTGGGAATCTGGGGCCTGTAGATGTCCACATGTCCCTGGGGAAGTGGCCTGGTGGCCCCTAGGAAGTCAATAGTGGGAGTGAGACTCAGTGGTGGGGTCATCAGATGCAAGGTGAGCTGTACAGTTCACCTCGATCTGAGGCTCTTCCTAGCAGAAAGGGGTATTCCCTTCACAGATGCCTGATGCTCCTCCCCTGGCTCCACCTCTGGATAGACAGTCCATCACATTGACTTCCTCTCTGAATTCTGGGAAGACCTGCTATCAAGCCTGGCACCCTGGCCAGCCACACTGAGTCCCAACAAGCTCTGTCTGATACTTGAAGCTTCTCTGGTGGGTGATTTGATCAGCCACTTACTCTGGTCCTAGTGTTGTGTGTGCCTGAGTCTCCTGTATCTTCCACGGACCCCCCTAAAGGAGGCTAAGTAAATTCTAGATCATTCTAGATTACTCTAGGTCATTCTATAGTCTCTGTATCTTGACTTTCCCTCCTGCCTCTAGGGTCCTCACCTGGCAGAGCTTGCCTCCACATTGGCAGCTCAACCTGTGAACCCAGTGATGAGCAGCACCTGGGTACTGGATACAAAGTGACTAAGGGGATATGGCCCCAGTTATTAAGGCCTTACTCCCAATGGGGTAGGAACAGGAGTAGAGGCTCAGGAAAACAGCTGCTCAATACAGGTGATGTCTGAGCTAAGATTCTGTCACGTTATTTTTAAAATGATCCTTTGTCTTTGGTAAACTTGATTTTTTTATACTTCCACAAAACACTTTTGCTCCTAAACTGATTTTGCATTAGCAGTGTGTGAATCACTAATGCCTTCAAAAACAGTGAGAACTTGTAAGCCTTTGGCACCAACCAAGCAAAGAGCGTAGTTTAACCTAGTGAGGAGCTATTCAGGTCTGTGTGTAAAACACAGTTACATGGCTCCCTGCAGGTGAAGGCAGTGTGCGGCTTTGCTCTTTCACTAGAAACTGGGATGCAAACACACAACCATGGGCTAGGAGGCTGACCTCATTCTGCATACACCTACCAGCTTCCACACAGTCAGTGGGAAAGCTGCTTCCTTGATAAATGCAGTGAGTGATGGCTTTGCTGGAGGGGCCCATCCTTGGAGACCCACCCTGTAGGGGTGATATGGTAGAGCGCAGGCCCTGGAACAGGTGGCTGTGGGCACTAGGACAGAGAAATAGGTGTGCCCTTGGAAGCTGTGCCCAAGGATGCAGGTGTCTTTAGGGTGAGGTCCTGACCCAAACATAGACCTCTAGAGTTTCTTAGGCTCCTCCACAACTCTGGCATCCCAGCCAGATCCCACCCCACTCTGCCCCCAACACATCAGCCATTACTCACTGGCAAGGATGACCATGTCCATGCCCCAGAAGATGCTCATGATCCAGCCCACCATAACAATGGCTGTGAGCACCTGAATTAGGGCCGCGGCAATATTCAGCCAGAAGACACAGCACACATGCCTGTCTGGGAGGTCAGTGCGGGCTCCACACAGCACGGTGAAGGCTGACACAAATGTACCTGAGAGAGACCAGAGGGCACAGCTTCAGGGGAGGCTGCAAGGCTGCCAGCCCACCCCCACTGCTCAGCCTCCAGTGTTCAGAGAGAAGCGAGAAAATTCCACACTCTGTCCTCTGGGCCTCTGTCCTGCTCAGGCCCTAGCCACAGTGTGTGGTGATATATTGTATATTTAATAAAATAGCCTGGAATATCAGAGGACAGAGCCATCCCTTCCAGCCTTCTTTTGTTTTTGTTTTTTCAAGACAAGCTTTCAGTGTAACAGCTCTGGCTGTCCTGGAACTCACTCTGTAGACCAGGATGGCCTCAAACTCACATAAATCCTCCCGCTTCTGCCTCCCAAGTGCTACCACTGCCTGGGTGTTAGGCCTTAAACTCACAGAAATCCAGACTGATCTGTCTCCCAGTATTGGGATTAAGGGTGTGGGTCACCACCCCCTGAGCTTCCTGGCTTGGCTGTGGGTGAGTCTGTCCTCTGATATTCTAGACTAATTTATTAAATATACAATATATAACCACAACAGCATGTCCCCAATAAAGAGATTATGACACCACCTGGAGGGGATGTGACACCCCCCCCCCCTACAGGGCCCAGCACCAAGCCTGTGGCTTCTGGTAACCCAGAGTCAGTCCCAGGTTGAATTCCAGAGAGATGGAGAGAGCCAAGGAGTAATCTCAGCCCGAATGCTGATTGCTAGGAGTCAGGACTGGGATCTTGGGCCTGTGGATAGCAGGACTGCACTAGACAGTCTCAGAGCATCCCTAATGTTCCCACAACCATTCCAACCCACTGGGGCAGGGGATAGGCGAGAGAGCCACCTGAGGGGTGTTCACTCCCCTCCCCTCCCCTCCCCTCCCCTGCCCTGCCCTGCCCTGCCCTTCTCTCCCCTCCCCTCCCCCCTCCTGCCCTCCCCTCCCTCTTTCCACCCCTGTCTTACTGCTATTGATGATACATACTGCTGTTCTCTGAGTTTTGCTTGACTATAACTCCTCTCAGATGTGAGCTTTGAGCACCGCCCCCTCCCCCACGGGAGGACTATGCCTGTTCTCCCTGTGACTGTTCCCTGGGGGCTCTCACAACAATTAACACAGGCTTAGTGGCTTCCACAACACCAATGCATCCTTCCTCTGCTTTGGACGCCAGAGCAGTCTAAATGGGAAAACCATTTCCTGTTGCCCCAGCTTCTAGAAACTGCTGTGGTCTTGGCTCATGGCCCCTTGCCAGCTCTGGTGTTCCCTCCCCTCCCTCTGTTGGCCAGAGCTGGCAGCATAGCACCTTGCCCTTGGTCTGCTCTGTCCTCTCATCCTTCAACTCCTTCTTGCTGCCTGCCTTATGTGAGGACACGCTTAGATAACCCCATCCCATAGTTCTGGTCCTGCTCTCTGCCTTATGTGAGGACACTCCTGGATAATCACATCTCTGAAGATCCCCTGCTTGCTTCATTGTGCCTTGGAGTCCCTTTCATCACATAAATTCACATAGTCACAGGTGTAGGGATTGGGACACAAACATCTTTGGGGGCAGGTATTCAGTCTTTACTTATCTTTTATATAGAGACTCGGGAATTAAGTATGTTGCTCAAAGTCACAATCACAAACTGACCCCACACTGACCACAAGGATTAATGACCTCTCAAAAGCAGACCAGGATCTAAATTGAGACTTTTGGGAAATTGGCCCATGTACTGGTGACCATTCTCATGACCCCAATTCTGTTTCTGCCCTCGAGGACACAGACTGTCCATTCACTTCCCTCTGGTCTTGGTCTCTAGCCCCTTCCCAGCTTGCTGGTTCCTACTCTCTTTAGGACATAGGCTTTACTCTAGCCTACCCTAATGCCTAAGATCAAGGCTGAGGGAAACTTGAGTCCAGCTGCTAATTTCTCCTTCCCCGTGCTTCTCCTCATCTGAAGTGTTATCCCCAACAAAGGCCCCGCCCCTTTCCCCATTTCCTTTATTTTCAGATTCTAACAAGGGCACACAGTACCTCTCGCCCAGCAGGTGGTCTGTGGAGGCCACAGAAGAATCCTTGTATTAAATATCTTCAGACTGTATCATCACCTATATCATTTGTTACAGATGTGGTACCCAGGCTCCTTAACACCCTTGAATATCTGAAGGGCCCAGGACTCTGCATTTCAAAACACTTCTCCACCCTATTCTAAGGAATGATGAAGCTCAGAACAGTAACAACCAGGGAGCTGACCTCACACCAGTCACATAGGCCTCACACAGAACATAGCGGTCCTATGGGACCAAGCTCTTGTCTTCACAGAATGGACAGTCCAGCAGGGGCACACAGCAGCTGAGGCTCTGTGATGAGGCGAGGTTACCCTTTGGAAGTGTGTAGGCTGCCTCAGGTACTATAACTTAATCCTGCCCTTGCAGCCCTGCAGTACTGCTGGGAAGATTTAGGGGCTTATGCAGAGTTACAGAAGGGACGGTGAGTGGCCGGGGACATGAGACCCACCTTACGCAATGGGGAAAGGGAGGTGAGTTTGGACAGCACTGGAACAGCAGAGGTGACAAGGGCAAGTGGCTCAGATGAAGGTGAGGACTATCTGGGTCACTGTGAAGGACCCCCTGAATGCTGGGCTAGGTTCTGCCTAATCTGCAGAAAGGAAAAGCCCGGGGGAGTTGTGAGCACAAGAGCGATGTGATGGGAAAGGAGCCTTAAAGGACTTGAGTCTGACAGCAGGCGTTGGTGAGATCCAGCGTCACTGGAAGGAGAATGAAAGAGACAGGACACTGGGGAACCTAAGAAGTACATGGCACCATCCTTTATGGCTGCTGGAGCATTGTGTGTGGGGAACAGGAGATGAGCCCAAGCTGACAGCGTTACACAAGAGAACCCTGCAGATGTAAAGAGCTGGTGGGAGAGGAACTTGAATGCATATGGGGAAAATATTAAGTGGAAATAACACAGATGCCATTACTGTAGAGCTAGTGTGCTGAGCACAAAAAAAAAAAAAAACCATTTATTTACTTACTAGAAGGAGACACATATGCCACTGTGTGTGTATAGAGATCAGAGGACAGTATGCAAGAGTCAATTCTTTCCTACCATGTGGATTCCACGGATTAAACTCAAGCCTGCAGGCTTCATGACAGGCACCTCCACAAACACACAAACATGCAAGCATGTATATGTACACATGCAACTCTCCAATACACACAAGATGGCCAAAGTCTTTTTTTAGACAGAGTTTCACATATGAGACCTTGAAACATTGACCTCCCTGTCTCTACCTCACAAGTTCTGGGATTACAGATGTGTATTAGCGTGTCCAGCTAAAAGCTTCATCCATAATGATATTCGTGTGTCCACGAGTCATCCCACCCATCGTCACTCACTGTGGGCTTTTGCCAAGGTGCTATGACCCTCTGTTTAACAATGGTGTTCCTTCTCTCTTCTTGACAAGGAAAACATCTCTAAGGTATGGCTTCTTCCCCCAAAACATCTCTAAGATGTAGATTCTTCCCCCAAAACATCTCTAAGATATGGATTCTTCCCCCAAACATCTCTAAGTTGTGGATTCTTCCCCCAAACATCTCTAAGTTGTGGATTCTTCCCCCAAACATCTCTAAGATATGGATTCTTCCCCCAAACATCTCTAAGATATGGATTCTTCCCCCAAAACATCTCTAAGATGTGGATTCTCCCCCCAAACATCTCTAAGATGTGGATTCTTCTCCCAAAACATCTCTAAGATGTGGATTCTTCCCCCAAACATCTCTAAGATGTGGATTCTTCCTCCAAGCTACCAATTTGAAGTCTTGGCCCAAGTCTCCCACATGCTAGAATTACTTGTCTACTCATGCCCAGCTCAAGTTAGGCATCTGTCATCACTAACAGAAGATGGAGGCCTATCAGAACTGCCAAACTGACAGACCTATAGCTCTTTGGGCCTGCCTATTGGGTATTGATTATGTTATCAGATGTGGGAAAATTTATTGTAATTGTGGGCAGGAGCATTTCCTGAGCATAGGGTCTTGTACGGAATAAAATGGAGGAAGAAAGCTGAGCAGTAGTTGAGCACGTATTCATCACTTTTCTTTTGGCCTGCACATGCAATGCTGACTAGCTGCCTCAAGCTCCTGATGCCTGACATCATCACCATGATGGACTGTCCATGGAGCTCTTCACACCTGACATCACCACCATGATGCCCATGGAGCTCCTGACGCCTGACGTCACCACCATGATGGACTGTCCATGGAGCTCCTCACACCTGACATCATCACCATGATGGACTGTCCATGGAGCTCCTCACACCTGACATCACCACCATGATGCCCATGGAGCTCATGACACCTGATGTCACCACCATGATGGACTGTCCATGGAGCTCCTCACACCTGACATCACCATGATTGACTGTCCATGGAGCTCCTGACACCTGACACCACCATGATGGACTGTCCATGGAGCTCCTGACACCTGACATCACCACCATGATGCCCATGGAGCTCCTGACACCTGACATCACCACCATGATGCCCATGGAGCTCATGACGCCTGATGTCACCACCATGATGAACCGCCCATGGAGTGGGTGGGAGTCCTTTCCCCCTTGGGTTGCTGTAGTCAAGGTATTTTTATCACAGCAAAAGAAAAGGAAACTGAGACAGAATTCAAAGCAGTTTGCACATGAGAACCCTTCTATGGGAGGCTCCTGAAGATGTGGATTCTAGAATCCCAATGCTAGCCTTCAAAGACTTAAGGATGACTCTGGGAACTGCTTATCTAAAAACATAAAACAGAGGTCGGAATGTAGCTTCCATGCGTGAAGTCCTGGGTGTCATCCTCAGCACCAACAATGAACAAAAACAAGCAAAGCCCCAGATGACACAGATGGGCAGCTAGGCTTGAGAATACCCACTCTGAGGAGCGCAGAGATTTGCGTCACAGATACAGCATCAGAAAACGACCCCACCAGACTGTGGAGATGGCTCGGCGGGTAAGAGCATTTGCTGTGTAAGTGAGAGGACCTGAGTTTGAATCCACAGCACCCATAATTCTAGAGTTGGGGGGGGGGAGGGCGGAGCGACCCAGATGAAACCAAACGAGATCCCAGGAGCAGATCCCAGGAGCTCTTTGGCCAGCCAGCCTAGAAAAATTGAGTTTCAAGTTCAGAGTTAAACCCAGTTTTAAAAACTTAAAATGGAGAACAACATAGGTTACTTATCATCTTCCCCTGGCCTCCATATGCACAAGCACATGCACATATATTTGTTTATACACCAACACACACACACACACACACACACACACACACACACACACACACACACCAGAGAGAGAGAAAGAGAGAGAGGCTCAACCTTATCAATAACTCAACTGGGGCCTGGGCATGCTGCTTCTAGAGGTGACCATAGCACCAACGGGCACATAGAAATGATGACAGCATACTACCATCAAACACTGGAATCTGTGCTACATAGCACCTGGCAGGCAGGCATGGGTATATGTTCCACATATCCTAAGGTGGTTGTGACAGAGCTCAGCAGGCAGGAACAGCCTGAGGAAGGTCATCCCACAGGGTCACAGCAAACACATGCTAGCTTGCTACCACAGTCCCTCTGGCCACCATTCCACCTGATAAAGTGTCCTGCTTCCCCAAGGAGCTCAGGATGCAGGTTGAGCCAGGCAGTGGAGGAAAGAGCCTTCTCCTCCCCTCTCTCACCCTGTGGAAGTCCCAAAGGGCTCGCCTGGGGTGGAATGCTGGGCAGAGTTCCCAGAACCTGCTTTCCTTTCCTCCCCCACCTCTGTCAGGGATAAAAAAGTGAGCCATGGGTTCACCCCTCCAGGAGACTGGGTGGCTCTGCTTACAAGAATAGAGCCCGGGGACTAGAAAAGTCCATCTCTGCACTCTCGTGTGTGTGTGTGTGGGGGGGGGGCTCTGCTTCTCATGTGCATCACGTGGGAGCCCTAGAAGGTGATGGATTGGGGTTGGGAGAGATCTTTCTGACTCTTGGAGCTTGGAGAAGGGCAGGACTGCCCCTCTGCCCTTCAGTGAAGCTGCTGCTGCTGCTGTTGCAGTAAAACACGCCCCTGAGCACTAGGCTGTAAATCAGGCCTGGCCCCAGATGTGCCTCACAGCTGGCTCTACAGTCATTAAGTTGTATTGGCGATAATGAGGCCAGCTAAATACTTCTGTCACTCAGTTGAACAGTCATCCATCTTCAGGCCTGACTGAAAATGAGCTTTGGGGAACAGGAAGACAATGGCAAGGGAGCCTCTACCCTACTGTACAGCCATTTGGAAGTTGAAACCACAGCCCTAGAAACTAGCACAAATGAAGATAGCCTGGTTCAGGGCAGAATGAGGTAAAGAGAAATTGTATTAGGAACAAACTCAACCCTAGGAAAGTTCAGCCCTCAAGGGAAGCCTAAGGGAAAGAGAACTAGAAAGCCACAAACATTTCTGGATAAAACCCCTGGGGACAATGTTAATGTAACCTCAAAAATAAACAGGCGCAATCTTCTCTGCTACAGTCTGTTGGCTTGTCAACACAGTCACCCTCATGCACAGTCTGAGAAGAAAGCTGTGCTAGACAGAGCAGAGAGGTAGAACTGGAGGACCCAACTGGGGTTGCTATGTGGCTTGGTAGGGGAATGTCTTCTTAGCATGGCCAAAACTCTGGGTTCCAAAGCCAGCACCAGCCTGGAGGACAGCTGTACCTTCCTATGGAACTTCACTGAGTCATTCAGCCAGAGAGCATCTCATAGACCTAGCCTGGGTCCACAGTTTCACATCCTGGCTAGCAAGTGACTTGTAAGACCATGTCATAGCTAGTGCTGTGTATCATGAGGAAAACATGGGCGGGTCACGTTTTCATCATCTTGACATCTTCAAAGTTCTTCAGAACAAAATTATTTGATACCTACACCCTGGACCAGTGGTAGGAAGGGTCAGTGGATAGTTTTCAACATTGCAAAAAGCTCAGATGTCTTCGTAAAGATATCACACTGTTCATGGGGACACCAACAAGTCACTGACACCATTCATCCCTGTGTACCTATTGGAGGTCTCTCCTGAAGTCAGAAGCCCCTACTGGCCTTTCTTCTGAGGATGAGGACCTGTGGAAATGAGAGCAGCCCTCACCCCCACCCTTCTCAATGCCTCCACCTTGACAGGTTCATTGTCCTGCTGGAGGCCAAACTATCTAGAGCTAATCATTAATTTTAATGGCATTAGGCACTGGATCAGCTGCCCGAGGCTTGTTAACAAATCTCTGCCCTCTGCCTCCCTGGCTCCTCCATCTCTAGACCTGGAGGGAATGTGGGGATCTCGGGAACTACAGAGCAAATCCAAACACCTGAGGTGTCCCTGAGGGTCTCCCCAGGATGTTAAGCAGAAGCAGAAGTTTAACCTCACAGGATATTCTCAGACTCATCACAGATCCTGGGCTTCAATCACACAGGACACACCTAGGAGAGGGCATGGGACATGACCGTCAGGATCAGAGCAGTACGAAAGCCCTAAAGCACTCTGCTCTGTTCTTACTCCCATCTGGCATGTACCTCACTGAGGACAGTCATGCGTGGGACAGAGTGGGGGATGGATCAGCGGTGACATTTGCTGAAGAGAATGAAGAAGCTCCCATTGCCTAAGAATTTATAACCTGGCCAGATGACATTTCCACGGTTGGAGAGGCACTGAGATTAAAAAACAGAGAGAGGCCCTACCCAAGCTGGCAGCTGCCAGGAGCCTTTCTGTGATGAAGGACATGGAGGATGCTGATGTGAAGACCAGAGGCCATACTCCCAGGGTCACTATAGATGTTCAGAAAGAGGCCTAGACCCGACTTTTTCATTAATGGTATCATTGAAACAGGGCTTAGGGAAAGATACCTGGGCTCGTGGCTGAGCCCCATTCAATCACCTGATGAGTAACATGAGTAAATGCTTACTGTGTGTTGAAGTCACTCTTTGCTCATCAACTCTAGGGTCCTGAGTGTTTGCCACCCTATTGCAAGTGTGTAGAAGCCAGGGCTGTTGAACACCAAGAGAAGTTCTAGCATAGGTGTGGTGTGGTGACCTAGAAAGAGCTGCCTTCAGGTATCTGAAATTGTGATCATACACTCCAAGAAGAAAGAAGGCCATTGTGCTCTATAGTTTTCCCTTTGGTCATAATGGAGGCCTCCGAGACCGTTAATACACATACGTCATAGCAGAACACCTCAGACTGGAACTTGCATTTCCATGGATGAATACTTGGGCCCTTGTCTCCAAGTTCACATGTTGAGACCTTCATATCCAATAGGATAGTATTATCAGCATGTGGGCCTTTAGGGAATGATTGGGCTGAGGTATTGGATTGGTGCCCATGATGGAACCAGGCACTCACAGAGGACGTAGAGACCCCCACAAGCCCCAAGTGTCCTTTGAGTCTTCCTTCTATGAACAGAAGTGGGAATGAGTTCTCGTGAGCTCCTTGCCACTACAACTGGTTGCCCTTCAACTTGCAGCAACCAGAGCTGGGAGAGGCAAATGGTGGTTTATAGCTGCCCAAACTAGGATGCCCAGTCCTAAAGACATCCTTGGTTCATGGCAGCCCCCCACGTGGTTTCAGCTAGCATTTATACAGCACCTGCTAGGGACCAAGAAAAGGGCGAAATTATGATGGTGTCACAGAAGGCCAGCATCCTGGCTATTGAGAGTCTCACAGAGTACCAGAGAGTGAGCCCACAGAATACAATGCTGCATAACCTGTCACTGGGAGAAGGAGGCAGGGAAGGCAGGCACTGTGCACCCAGCAGGACTCTGGCACTGAATGTCAGGGTCCAAATCCCACAGGTGGCCTGTGAGACATCAAGTTTGAGACATCACCTACTTGCTCGGAGTCTGCTGTGTGGACCGGAAATGTGTGACACCCTCAGAATGCAAACGAAGGAGGACCATTGAAAGTGACTGGTGGGGGACAGTTCTTCCTAGTAGTCTGGACTGGAGAGGAATCTTGGCAAGTGAGCTTATTAACTAAAAATATGGAAATGAAATTGAAATCAGAGAAGCCTGGAGTTGAAATCACAGTAGCTGATGACACTATTATTCATTCTTTTTTTGTTTTCCAATGGTGCATGCTTATGTAAGTATGATGGGGTGTGCTTTTTTGCTTGTATGTGGCTAGAGGGTACCTTGAGTGTTTTCTATCACTCACCATTGTATCTTTTCAGGCAAGGCCTCTTACTAAGTCTGGAGCTCATCATTTTAGCCAGACTGGCTAGCTGGTGCCCCCAGAATCCATATGTCTTTGCCCAACACTAGGGTGAAGGTATAGGCTGCTGCACCTGCCTTTCCTGCAAGTGTGATATTGAGGAAATGAACACAGCCCCCCACACTTGCACAACAGGCATTTTATCCATGAAGCCATCTTCCCAGCCCCTTCGCTTTTTAAAAAAAATTATACGGTAATTGCTAAGTTCACCAAGTCAGTTTTGTGGAGCCTGAAGCTTGGTTTCATCCATATATCAAATTTTTATGCAGCCAGGAAAAGTCTGATAGTAGCTACATAGAGAGACTGGAAAGCTCTTTAAAGTGATATTACAAAACCATGCATATTGTGCAAGGAGATTATTTTAAAATATTTACTCGTGTGGACAAGAAGCACACAAGGCACACATTAAACAAAATGAAAACTTGTCTTTACTACGGCTGAACTGCTGGTGGCTTTTTCTCTTTTTAAAAAAAACAAACAAACATTCTTTTCCGTTAAAGAATAAGATGTCCCAATCACCTGTTGAGATTCAGCTTTATGAAGATGTCCCTCAGTGGCATCTTTCTGGCTACAGAGAAGGTGATGTAACATCCGAGCAAGTAAGGGGACAAATGACACACAGATAAATATCTGACAGAAAATGGCTGGGGCCCTGGAACTGCCACTGAGAACCTTGAACTTCCAGGAATATCCCCAGCCCTGGAGCACCCAGTGCTGACAAAAGGAAGACCCAGGGATTCTGAGGAATCCATTTCTAAGAGACCTTGAGGAGCCATCCTGGGTTTATCCAGGTAGCCACTTAATAACAGAAGGTTGGCTCAGCTAAGCTGCCTCCCCAGCCTCCCAAGGACAGGGAGAGGGGCAGAAGCAGAGCAGAGTGCAGCTCAGGCTCAGATGTTTTTGTCTGGCTGATGACTGACCCCTCACAGGCCCTATCATGCATCTCCTAGGCACCATGCCCTACAGGCAGCACCTAGTTTCCTGCCAGAGCTCATAGGACAGACTCAGGAATGGCTTCTTCCATACCAGGATGGCATTGCAGCTCACAACCCTGGTGAATTCCAAACTATAGGGAAGGGTTCCCCTCCTGGGACCCTTATTTTGAACATAACCAACTGAAATGGGCTCAATTTTCCAGCGAATTCCTGGAAAATCCCAAAAAGGCAGAGTAGGGTGGTGTGTATGACTGTTGCCTTAAGGGTCAGCCTGCTGAGTTCATGAGCTGTGTGAGCCTAGGCAAGTGCCTGCATCTTCAGGCCTCACTCTATCAAATCTTAAAGGACCAGTTTCCTCCCTGGAAAGATGTGGGATAGAATAATACTCAAGCACATATAGCAAAGGAACTTAATAGGCATTACACACCTGAAGTGCCTGGAGCAAGCTAAATTTTTAGTAACAAATTTATTATTATTGTTATTGTTAATTGTCATTTAGGGTTGGTTTGATTTCTTGGTCCAATAATTTATTATAAACCTAGTGTTTTCCATCTCCCTGCTCCATGTTCTACAATATGAGTTTTCACAAGGCCAACATTCTTCAGGATGACAATTTACCCAGTCTGGACTTCATAAGTCACACACATGCTGAGTCTAACCATTAGAATGGACAGAATGTGATTATTGTTTTTAGTAATGAAGCCTGCCCTCAAAGCTAGATGTGGCTTTGCTTTACCCACAATGGCCTGGCTACACAGAGGAAGGGTGGGTCTCTGAGAGAAACCTAAGTCATCTTGAGATATAGAAAGGGGATTAAATGATGCTACATAGTCTGCGAAGTTCATACTCAAAGAGGAAGCCGGGTAGAAACGCAAGCAGAGAAAGCCATTTATGTTTTGTTTTCAACTTTTTTTTTCTAAGTAGGGTATTGTTATCTTAAAACATGGCCCCAGACTCATTGACACTTCTTAGCAATAGTCATCCGTCTTGGCCAGAAAGGTTATTATCCATGAACATGGACATTCTTCTTAGAACCACCCTCTGACTAACACAAACGGAGAGATGGGAAAGACAAGACTATTTTCCTGGCTCAGGATGCCGGTGCCTTTTATAACTCTGATGCTGAAAATGCTACACTAGACGGCTTGAGACAGGCCCTCATCAGTATCAGCCAGCAAATCTGGAAGAGAGGACAGTTTGTGATGATTCTATCTTCTGCCATCAAGTCACCCTGAGACAGAGACCAGAGAGCCCCCTGTGCTCTCCTGTCAAATTTCTGACACTCAGAACTTGATAAGCATAAGAAAATGTTTGCCAGTGGAATCTGGAGGTGGTTTAGAATGGCAGCAATAGATAGCTAATATCAGGGTATCTCTAGGCAGTGAGGAAGGAAGGTAGCAGGAAATGGATTGGGCCATGCCGCTGGCCAGCAGTTATGTGGCATCTGACTGGAGCCTTGGAGGCTTTCTGTGTTCTATTTTTGTACTCAGGTACGTCTCTTCCCGCCTTCCTCCTAGAGCCCTGCCCAGAGGAAAGATGCAATCTTACTTCCCACTGGCTTGTCCCAGTCAAGTGTGGCTTCTTCAGGAGACCTTCAACTGGCAATTTCTGTTGCTACCCAGAACTTCACAGATAGCTTTTCTAACTACCTACCAGTCTCCAGGAGGCAGTAACTCCCCTCCCCTCCCAGGAGAGACGTGCAAGTTTCTGTTGACACCATTGTCTCCTCAGCACCCAGTTTAACACAGAATAGCATTCTCAGGGCTGGAGTTGGCCGCACCAATTGTGATTGGATTAAAGCAGGCAAGCAGAGGGAGAGAGGATTATTTCATTCGTGGCTTCAGAAGTTTGTGTACACAGTTGCTTGGCCTCATTGCTATGGGCTCATGGTAAAGCATCATGGGAGTGGGGGAGGAGGCTAGGGGAACAGGCTTCTCCTCTCATAGTATCCAGGAAGCTGGTGGGCAGAGACTAAGTGCCCTTCCAGAGATGCCCTCAGTGACTTCCTCTAATCAGTACCCCCCCACACACACACTCTAGGTTTCTACCATCTCTCAATAATGTCATTCTCACAGAACACTGTCCTGGCATGGCATGGCCATCACAACCTTGAAATCAGAGTGCCTGTGATTACCCACAGAGATGGTCCCCAAACTGAGCCTGTTCCCATTCCCCATAGAAGGAAGGCTGGCCTCACCCCCTCGCCTGAGATCCCAGCCACTCCCTCCTGATCCTTTGCTACCTGCACATGGGCTGGGAAGGTGCTAGAGCAAACAGGGAGTGGAAGGGCCTGTCCATGCAGCAGGTGATTGTCAACCATGCCAGTGCGAGTTCCCAGTATCAAGTGGTTTTGAGGCCACCTGCATTTTTGTACCATTTCACACACACTCCTGTAAGGAAGCCTAATAAACCCATTGCTTCACAAATGGAGCTTGGATGGCATTGTCTCTTTGGTCTGTCATTAGGGTACTATCTAAGGTGAAAATGTTTGCCCATGGAATTTGGAGGTGGTTTAGAATGGCAGCAATAGATATTCCTAGGAAACGTTGCACAAAAGCTGCCAAAAATGACTCCATTAAGGCAAGTTTTCAAAACCCAGGAACTTTCCCAGAGCCTGTCAGCAACCAAGCCTTCTATGCCTGGGCCTTCTGGGGTGTTTTAGACTGAAACATTATCAGCTAGTCCATCCTCCTCCTCTCCAGCATCCCCTTACATCACTAAACTGATAGCTTATGCTGTCTATTTTCAACCTATTACCAAGACATTTCACAAAGTCCTTTGAAAGAGAGTGGGATGAAAGCAGGACCAGAACCTTTGGCAAATGTGGCATAGGCTTCAGGACAGACCATAAAGCAATGTGCTGTGATGGGCCAGGGAGACCACACTAGCAAGGCCGTAAACACAGGGTATGCAGAAAGCACAGATGTGTGTCTGTCAGCATGGGAAACCAAACTCTGGGGTCTACAGGACATCTCGGCAGGCAAAGTGATTATCACGCAAGACTGATGACTTCAATTCCCATTCTGTGGGAGCTGCAGAGCTCACAGAACAACGGAGAACACACCTCACAAAATTACCCTGTGGCTTCCACATGAGTGCTGCAACACACACACACACACACACACACACACACACACACAGACACACAGATGGTGCAGGCCTGTAATCCTAGATACCTGGGAGGCTAAGGTAAGGCTACAATACATTCAAAGTGATCCTAAGCTACAGAGTGAGACTCCATCTCAAAATACAAATAAATAATGGGCAGGGGGTGTAGCTCAGTTGAGTGATTGATTGTCCAGTATGCATAAGGCCCTGGATTCAACCTGCAGGCAGTAGGAAGTGATGGGAGGGAGGCAGACACCTGACACACAGCAGGTTTGTTTGTTTATCTTTAGGTCCCTACGATTTTCTTTCAAAATGTAACTTTATTTTCAGTAAAGTCCCTATTTTGTTTCGTTGTTTGGAAGGGGGCTCAAAAGAGAAAACCCTCATGCCAGAGAGACAGCTGAACAAGACCCAGGTCAGGGAGAGTGGCCTTCAAGAACCAGCCATGTGCACATCACCCCAAAAGCACAGCAATGGGTGAGGCTGCAGGCTTTCCCCATGGACCTCACTTCCAGTGGTAGCCTCCTCCCCAGCGGGGCTCTGGACAGGCAGACAGAAGCCTGGCTTCATTACCTTGTCTAGCCAGCACCTGTGACCATGAGACGCCGAGGAAGAAAATCTGCCCTGATTTCAAAAGCAGAGCTCCTGAGAAGCTGTGCCTTCCCATATTCCACATTCAACAGGCAAAGGCACCACTCCAAGGTGAGCAGGTAGGGTCCTCAGCACTCATCAGAGAGAGCTGCATGTTTGAAAGGGGACTAGAATGCTCGGGGAGCATTTAAGGCTATTGCTTGTAAGAAGAATTGAGAGAAAGACTTGATAGGAGAGTACTCCATGAGCACGTGTAAAGCCCTGAGTTGCATCCCCAGCACCACCGAAAGAGAGACATTTGAGGAAGCGTGTGAGAGCAAGATGCTAAGACATACTGAAGATGCTGAGGCATGCTGGGAAGCTGGCAAACAGCCATGACCTCATCCACTGCCCAAGGCCCAGCTCTGGTCTCTTTGTTCCCTGGGACCAGTGCCCAACAGAACACCTTGTCAGCTGAGTGGTATAGCCTTGATTCAGAACAATAAACTGATGAGTTGTGTTTTGAGAAAAGCCTTCTGGGAGTAACTCGAACCAAGGATGCTACAGAAGAAGTGAATGAGGCCCTTGCACCCACCTAGGGCAACACTGAGCAACAGGGGATGATTGATTGGGAATTTCATACCCACTCCCTGCCACCCGCAGTTAGTGGCATTTCCTCATAGTGGTGTCCTATCCCTACAGACCATGGGACCACATCTGACCCAGACAGGAGCTGAAGCCCCCAAAAGCTTTGGCTGCTCTTCCCACAGATGGAGCCACCTACTAGCCACCTGTTCTTTATAATTGTTCTTACTCCACTAGTGAAAAACTGCTCTGGAGCTCCAGAGGCACCCTCAGTTTCCCCCTGAAAGCTAAGGAAGTTTTTCATTAAGATGGTCTGTGGGGATATTTTCAAATATAACATAAACAGTCGGAGATATCAGAGGGATCTACCCACAGTCAGTCTAGGAGGATCACACAGTGGTAACTCACACCTTCAATCCCAGCACAGGGAATATCCTGGGAGTGGTGACCTATGCCCTTAATCCAATCTGAGTTTGAAGTCATCTTAGTTTACAGAAGGAGTTCCAGGCTCCCAGGCAGGCAGTGTTGGTGCCAAGTCTTAACTGATCAAAGAAAGTATTGAAGACAGGCATATAAAGACAGAGCAGGCAGAAGAAGCCATGGCTCACTCACACTCTTAGTCCCAGCACTTGGGAAGCAGAGGCAAGAGAATCTCTGTGAGTTCAAAGCCAGCCTGGTCTTCAAAGCAAGTTCCAGGACAGTCAAGACTGTTACACAGAAAACTCTGTCTGGGAAAAAAAAAAAAAAAGACAGGAGGAGGTGGATCTGTCCTCTAATATCTCTGACTGTTTTTATTATATTTGAAAATATCCCCACAATGGTCGAACTAGCCCAGGTTTGGTGTATATCTTTAATCCGAGCACTCAGAAGGCAGAAGCAACCAGATCTTTTGTGACTTTGAAGCTAGCCTTGTCTACAGAGCAAGTTCCAAGATATTGAGGGCTATATTGAGAGACCCTGTCTCAAAAACCAAAAAACAAACACAAACACGAGAGAGAGAGAGAGAGAGAGAGAGAGAGAGAGAGAGAGAGAGAGAGAGAGAGAGAGAGATGTTGTTTAGCCATAAGTAATTCTTGTGGTGTGTAGCTGTCTGTGTATGTGTATATGTATGTTTGTGTGTGTTAACATTGGTAGTGTGGAGCTGAAGGCTGATGGAGATATTCCTGTCCATGAGACTCCTTTTCATAAAACATCTATAGTTCACAGAACAGCCATAATCAGATGAAATTCATTTCAGTGCAACTTTGAGCACACAAGAAGTCCTTTCCTGATGTGAGTGGCAAGCTGATTACAGAGGCCCAGCTCCTGAGAAGAGGTTACGTGGACACCCAAACCAGGGCTGCCAGCTTGCTGTGCCTCTCTAGGCCTGGAAGCCCAGAATTCCTACCCCAGCTGCATCCCATAAACACATGGACTCTCCCAGCTCCTGGAGTTTCTAGCCAGCGCTTTCACAGATTGCCATCTTCTTCCTTCTGAGACCTTGAGTGAGACAGCTATCTACCTGCTGAGGAATCCATGGGAGAACAGCCATGTTCCTGGTCACTGAGTTATCGAAGATATCACCAGCTCTGTCACCAATATTATCCCAAAGCAGAACTTACTAGGGAAAGACATCAGGAAGGGACTCGGTAAGCCAGGCCATGGGGGTTCTCTTTCCAGTGATATAAACAAGCAGAGAAGGGATGGAGGAAGCCACCCAAGACGGGAGTCAGGGCTTGGCCCAGCCAGATGCCAAAGCAGGCCCTGGGGAGAACTTGCAGAGATGTTTCCTATTAGGGCAAGAAGCAGCAGTTGGAGGGCGGAGTGTGGCTGCAGCACAATTGCCTTCAACATTTTGGTTCTAAGGAGCCTCTCTGGGGCTCCAAAGATGCTAAAAAGGGCTGGAACATAAGAGGAGGCTGGGTACAGCCCACAGTTGCTGTAGAAATGGCTAGTGGTTTTTAAATTTTGTTTTGTTGGTTTTTTTTTTTTAAGCATTCTCTCTCTCTCTCTCTCCTTCCCCTTCCCTCTCTCTTACAACACTATGGGGAATATGGTCCTCTGGCCAACACCAAATACTGTCTCGTGTCTCCTTTGCAGGCACTGTGGAAGCAAGGGATAACTGTCCAAACTCTTTATGGCAACTCAGTTACCTCATCCTGCTTGTCAGCACCCAATGATCAGCTAGCTGGGAGCTATCTAGCCAAGAGAGTCTGGTATGTGTCTCTGGCCTGTACTGTCTACTCCACTAGCTCCAATGGTGTGGAGGTGGATGGCAACCCAGTACAACTTCAACTCAGATTCATCTGTCTTTCTGGAACCCTTAACCTTCAGCTCTAGGTGCTCCCCAAGTCTTCTCCACTACTGGGTCCTCCATCTTATCTGATGACTGAGTGATAGGGTATCATAACAACACTCATTCACCTTTACTAGGGGGTCACTCTATGCTAGCCCACTCCATGCAGGCCTTATGTGATCCTTTGGGGTGTGATTTGCAATGGAATGGGTATTGGACAGAGACCTAGGGCTGGCTCCTAGTGCCAGGTTACCAGGCTTTCTGTGGTCATGTCTCAGCATTTCCTTTTGCCATGTAGGATAACAGTCATAGCACCCACCTCAGAGACCTGGTGTGAGGAACAACACAACACACAGAGCCCCTGATCAGTCTGGCAGCTCAAGCTCAGATACTTGACCCAGCCTACAAGGTTACCCTAGTGTTGGACACTCTTAGCACTGTTCATACTTGTTGCTGGGTGGGAGTGATTGTCCACACCTGCTTATCCCCCTGTACCTGTACTTTCACAGTGTGCTTGCTCACTGACGGAACTGACTTTCCAGCTCTGATGCAGCCCCAGGACATTCAGTAGCCCTTGCTTCTCAATAGATTTTAAAGAGTTCCAGGTGAAAAGAACTAATTAATATAAATAGTTTCCCAAGAAATTCATCATTCCCGCTTCAGTGTGCATATCTATGAAGTGAGAGGCTTCTCACAGGTCCCCTCATCATGAGTATTTGTGGCCATGATCCAGTCCTTCAAACTGACTAAGCACCATGAAATCACAACCTTCCTGTTTATACTCTGGCAGAGTCCCTTGGGGAACTGAGGTCTTTGCTCAGAGCTTGAGATAGCTTCACTGAGACCAACCAGTCTGACTATCCGAGTCCGAGAAAGACAGTCCCTAAGCCAGCTCAGACTCTCTGGTGTGGAATAGTGGTCTTGTACGTTGTAAAGATTTTTCACGTGTATTGGTTTAGTAAAATGCTGATTGGCCAGCAGAGACAGGAAATAGAGACAGGGCAACCAGATGAGGAGAATTCTGGAAAGAAGAAAGGCAAAGCAACAGATGCCAGCCAGATGCAAAGGAAGGAAAGGTAAAAATACCAACTGAAACAAAGGTGTCAAGCCATGTGGCTGAACATAAATAGAATATGGATTAATTTAAGCATAAGAGCTAGTTAGTAATATGCCTAAACTACTATCCCAGCATTTATAAAATTAAACCTCCAAATCAACTATTTGGGAAGCAGCTGCCTGGTATTTGATAGTTCCAGGTCGGAACAGAAACTTCAGACTATAAATGGCACTCCAATATGGTGCGTATACATCCACATAAAGCCTGGGGCAGCTTAACAAGGGTTCTAGATCACAGAGATTGCACCAAAAAACAGCTTCCTACTTGTGTCTCTCAAGTGGGCCATGGTACAGAGACACTGCAGTGACGTGGGCTTGAGCTGCAACAAGATGGGTTCTTGCAGTCTCACAGGAGCCTTGGTACAAACACGAATTACATTTAAGACACATTTAAGGTTACTGCTCATACAGAAGAAAAAGGGAACAGAGTCAAGCACAGCTTCTTGGTATCAGTGTTTTCTTGGGTGGCCTCTATTTGCTGGCAAAAAGCAGAAGTACAACTCCTTTAAGAGAAGCTTCCTGACTCAGTTTAGTAGCAAAACCCACTAGGTTCTTTTAAAAGGCCCTGTTGCCAAACACTAAAATGAGATTAATGAGCAGCAGGTGATGGTACTCTACTTGGTGGCAGTGTGGTAAATGTGGATAATGCCAGTACCTCTGCCATGAAGCTAAGCTCTCACAGACCAAGGAGCTGGGTTGAGCCAGCCCCCATATTTAATCCTAGCCACAAGGCTTTAATCCTAGCCACACTCTTAGCAGATTAAAGGCTTGTGTGGTCAGGAAAAGATAGAGATATGCAGTAAAGACAGATTCAGATGGGAAAAAACCCTCAAAGTAGTTTACAGCATGTTTAAAATATATCTATACATAGAAATAGAAAAGAAAAGAAAAAAGATAGAGAAAATTCTTTAAAAAGAATAGAATAAAAAATAAGCCACATAAAGATGGAATATACACAGAGAGTCTGGATACTATATATTATTATGTCATTTTGAACTTTTGACTACAGAGGAAGGAGCAAAAGCTACTAAGAGATATTTGATTATAAATGCTGCTGGATTAACCCAATTTACATATTCTGAAAATGCCTTGACTTCAGAATTTAATTAAAAAGATATGTTATTTTGAAGAAGAGGTTTTTATTTCCACGGAAAATGAAATACTGTGGATAAAGTGTGATTGATGAAGACTCCCCTAAAAAAAATCTCTGATGGGAACAGATGACCCAGATGATACAACGTTTCAGAGGACCTCTGTTGTAGTTTTCTCTATGTTCTGTATCCAGAACAGCTTCAAGACTAAGATGATCCAGCCTTAAAGATTACTCTACTCAAGGCTTGACTATAATCCTGAATTTCCTTTGGATCCCCATAAGATTACCAGTACCCCAGTCAACAGTCAAATTTAGAGAACTAGGCCCACATCCCCCCCAAATGGACTATGGATGTTTGTATTTGTTTAGAGTGTTGGTTACAAGTTGTTATGGGTAATAGTCAGGAAAAAAAGCTACACAAAGGAGATTAGATTTGGGGTTCTTGTTTTAAAAGGGGGGAGAGGGGATGTGGGATAATGCTCCTGTACACTGTAAAGATTTTTCATTTACATTGTTTTAATAAAAAACTGATTGTCATAGAGGCAGGAAATAGAGGCAAGGCAACCAGACCAGGAGAATTCTGGGAAAAGGAAAGGAAAATAGTAGATAACCAGCCAGACACAAGGAAGAGGGAGAGAATGCCGCACCAAAGCAAAGATACCAAGCCACATTGATGTGAGAATAGCCTTCTGTGTACTGTGAACATCATTCTTTAACTAAAGGACTGTTTTGGCCATGGCAAGCACCATAGAAGTGGGCAGGGAGATCAGAGCATAGGTAGGATAAGAAGGGCAGAGTCAGACAGAGAAACCATCCGGCTACCCAAGAATCAACATGTAAGGAACACAGATGAGTCACTGGCCACCTGGCAGGACAGATTAATGTAAATGGGCTGCATTAAGCTAAAAGAGCTAGCTAGCAATATACCTGAGACATAGGCCAAACAGGATGAAATTAATATAAGTGTCTGTGTGTGTTTCTTTGGGACTTTGGGGTTGTTGGTCTCAAAGTGGCAGTGAGCAGGTCTGAACTGTGGAGATAGGCCAGGCCAGAAACCTCATGTTACAGGTGGCACCTAAGCAGTGGTGGGCAGATAGGCACTTTGGGACTGAAGGTCTGTGAGTCTGGACCTCTGGGCAGATGGGGCCAGAAACCTCATTGTTACAGTGCCCATGTGGCTAAATATAAATAGAATCATGGATTAACTTAAGCATAAGAGCTAGTCAGCAATATGCCTGAACTACGGTCCTAATATTTACTATAAAAATCAAACCTCCAAGTCAATTATTTAGGAAGCAGATGCCCAGTATTTGAGAATATCAGACCAAGATAGAAACTTAATACTATACTCTGGAAACCTAACTAAGATACTCCACTTCCTAAAAGGAGCCTGCATAAACCATGAGCACTCCCTGGGAGTACTCTTGGCAAGATGTAACCACTATACTCTCCCATTTTAGGGTTCCTGGTATCCGCTGAAGTGCAGCTTCCTAAGAATAGCCCTGTAGACTCTAGATGAAGTAGCACACCTTCTACATCTCAGGCAATTAATGCACACTTAGCAAAATTATTAAATAAATGAGGTAGATTTGAGGGGGAAACAGACTGAAAAATGTTCCAAGAATACCGAAGAGCTCTCTTTGCAAATCAAATGACTTTCCAGTGGCCTTGACCCTAGAAAACTTCTACTGTGAATTCTGCTTTATGAAGAAAGGTAACACTGTGGGTTCACTGGATGGCATAGTGACAAGTTCTTACAGCAACTGAAATCATAATTCCATCTCTTAGCCTGCCTCATTGTGTGTCTCGCTGCTCTGTCTGTCTGTATGCACCAGTGCACACAAGGCAATCCAGGTATTTAAGAAGCATAGGCTTCCAGGACATGGGAAGAAGAGGACAGAGACAGGAAATGGTCATAAGGGGGTAGGTTGATGCACACAGCCAGAATCTACACTGAAAAAAAAAATCCCACCCCAAATTTTTGCCAACCTCTACCTTGATTTAAACATCTCTTTTTCTTACCAATCTGGACTTTTACCTGGACAGAAGTTTATGCACTGCTGTGCAGCAGTAAAGCCATATACTCAAAAGACCCTTCACACCACTAATTCAAGGTTACAGTTGTCAATATTCCAGGGACAGCAACTTTGTGTTTAATATCATCACATACAACACTTCCACTGACAATTGTTTGCTGATATCCCTGGGGTATTTTGAGAAGTCAACCTATTAGATACATTTTTAAAACATATTTTCAAACAAGGTGTTACTCTTAGGAGTCTAAACTGTCAAGGAGTATGATGGCACGAAATGGGGCTAAGAAACTCTGACTTTGGGTTTCTGCTTCTCCTACATATCACCCCCCACTCTTCAAGCTAACAGGCTCAAAGGCCCTTTGACTAGACATTGGGTCTCCAGGACTGGGAAGGATGGAGGATGGAGGAGAAGCAGGCTTAGTGATAGTCACTGAGGGAGGGATGTTAGCCTGGCCACAGTGCCCACCCTAGTACTCTAGACTCACCCCACAGCATCTACATCTGACAGTAGTTCTGAGTTTTTCCACCTGTTGGGGTTGCACTTGTCTCCTGGCTCCTGCTCAGTACATTTTGATTTTATTTTACATGGTGCTTGTGGGCATCGAGCATTGCTGGGTGTTCTGACACTGCCAGTGTGCTTTGGATGAGCCCTGTTGCTAAGAAACAAATCCCAGATGTATCTTTAAACACTGCTCTAGAAAAGCACATTCCTTCTCACTCAACTCCACGGTGTCTTTTCTTGGGCCCTGTTTAGTTTATGTGAACAGCTACTTGCCAACGGCCACATTTTAAAGCTTAAGGAAAATCCACGGAATGCTCCATTTACTCAGAGGAACCACTTTCAGAGCATGGCACAATGGTTTTGGGTAGAGAAGATTCATAGAAGCCGCAATCACCCGGCATCCATCAAACAGGGATTTGGGAAGGAGGACCTTCACGGAAGAGGGGTGAGCAGTATGGGCCAGCTCAGCCTGGAACTCTAGTGCAGTCTTAATGGGGCAGGCTCTCTGAAAGGCCAGTGAGCCATGGCTCTGTTTTAGTAGTAACTTCTTGCAGTTCTAAGATGACCAACCTTACCTCTCCTTGCCAAGCAGTTCCATGTTTAGTTTGACTAAAACTACTTATTTTGCGCCCCCAGTGCTGCCCACCCTCCAAGGCTTGGATCTTCTGGACTTACTGTAACAGCCCATGGTCTAGTAGTGGCTCTATTGACATTGGGCCCTGTGGAGCTAGACCAGAGAGGTTGAGGTGACATCACCACAGTGACATTCCATGGGCAATAGTCATACTTAATCTCCACCGAGTACGAAAGATTACTGAAGTAGAAAAACTTTAAAAGGAAAAGAAATTAAAATGGACCAAGTTTGTACAGCCATCACATGGTAGAGTGCAAACCAGTAAATGCTCTTTCAGCTAAAAAGAAAATATCCAGAAAAAGATCATCGGGATTTGGGGAAGGACACACATAATTTTTTTGCACGCAACAGACCTACCTCAGTGATCTTGGCTACTGACTGATGGCCATCGACTATACTCTCCCTGGGGAGCCAACCAAGGATGCCCCCTAGCAGATGCTCCTTTGAGTAACAGTTGGACAGCTTTGTTTCTGCTTCTTGCTTCTCAGAGAATGAACCAGCTGGCTTTCTTCCCCAAGACATTTGGTACCTTAAAGTTCAGGCTCCTGCTCACAGCTCAACCGAACAGTGGTCATCAGAGGAGACAACAGTCAGCAAGGCTTTGGGCAGGGTGACGCGTTCCTCATTCAGCAGGATCCTCTCTCTCCTGGCCACCCACCAGTCTCTGCCAAGCTGCCAGCTATGGATGCTCTAAAACATTTTCAATTAAATGTGTTGTGGGAAGAGTCTGGAGCTGCATGGCAGGCGATGTACCGGTTCCCACTTCCACCCTGGACAGGGTGGTGAGCCACATTCCTACAGCTGTCCCTGCCAAATTACTCTGGGCTATTTTAGAGCACACAAAATGCCTGGGAAGTCCCCTAAGCAGCCCTGGCAGACCCTCAGCAGTCAGTGCCAGAGATGACAGCTGGACAGGTGGGTAAGCAGGAGAGGAAGCCATTTCTCCCTGAGCTTAGAGTGTGACCCACAGTCTAGAGCACCCCAGACATAAGCCAGGCCTCACTCACTGCTATAAAAGCATAACATCCTACCTGACACCTCTCATTGATCATGTTTGTTTAAAAACAAACAAACAAACAAACAAACAAACAAACAAACAAACAAACTACCACTCAACAAATCACACGTCATCAGCAGCTGCCAAGTGTCTGGACCATCTGCACAGGGGATAATTATAGGTCTTTCCTACAGGTATGAAGGGTGAGATTACATATCACAGGACTGAGGTGATACATCTTTCTAAAGTATACAAACTTTCCCAATACACACCTGTCCTAAGCACGCATAGGACAACTGCAATATAGCCTCACACCTGCACACATCTGCCTCACACACCACCTTATGTTTGGCCAGACACGGTATTGCACACCTCCTCTTCTGGGTGGCCCTCTTTATGTTTCTGGCACTACATAAATAATAACAGTCAACACAATGGCTTTCTAGTAATTCATAATTTCTTATGAGTCATACTTCTTATGATTCAAAACCCTTGGCTGTGCCCAGGTGCTGAATTAGGCAGCACTGAGTCAAACCCTGACCATTCTCTTAAGAGCCTTGGCGGGGCCTGTGCTACTTACTATACAACCACCTTCAATTCTCACAGCCTTTCAAATTTCTTCTTACACCTCCCTCCATCCCTCTGTAGAGTCCACTCCTGGAGACACAGCTCCTCTGTGCGTCAGCACTGACGCCTGGCATTATTGATAAAAGATGATGCCACGTAGTGCCATCAATATACCTGGAGTTCCTAGAGCAAAAGTCTCGATTCTGGCAGCCCCAACAGGCTGGGTTTGACCACCCATCCCAGTACGCAGTAAAGATGTGAACAAGAAACAAAACGTGTTCGCATTGATTCAATGTGGTCCACACTAAGAAGGCGGCAAGAAGGTGCGCAGCCAAACAGTCCTGGCCAAGGTGTGGTCTTGCCATCATTTTTTCAGAACAAGTTCCCCCAGGGTCGTCTCAAGAGATGATGCTACTCTCTGGGGAACAACTTCACCACTCTGGATGACACCTTAGGATGAGGTGAGGGCCTGTTCCAGAGGCTTTGTTCTTCCTGTAATCCAAAGACCAGCCAGGTAGCCAGGCACTCTCTAAGATTGTCAAGAAGGGGTTTGAACCAAAGCAAGGGAGACATAATAAATGAAGGCTGGGGAACCAGGCTTCCATTCTGCTTTCGATTACATTGGGTCCAGTGTTTTTTAGCCCGAGCAACTTCTGAGTGCCTGTTTCATGAGACCTTCTATCTCTTCGGACAAACTTGGTTTTCCTTAACCCTTGGCATCCCAGGAGAGAAACTATTTCTTAGTCAGTGTGTTAGTCTTTGTTTAGCAGCTCAATTGCCCCTCATCTTCATTTGCACGTCTTTTGCATCTTAGTTCAATACACTCTGTGGAAGTTTGGGAAAGCGTGGTTAAAGGGGAAAGGAGTCTCCATTTCTTGAGTGGCTGCAGGCTATCTACTCCCCAGAGGCTTTTGATACTTAGTGGTTTGGGGGAAAGTCTTGGATCCTTCTGACATGGACAGATTAAATAATAGCCAGCAAAAAGCCTGTGACCCTTCACCCGATTATACTAACCTGTCTAGATCCTGAAGGTGTCAGTGTTGCTTATGGAGACCCAGGACCCTGCTGCGGCTGGATTCTTGGAATGTGTTTGTATTTGAGGGAAACAGTCACAGGGCAACTGCCAAATTCACCACCTACTTTCCCCCCAACACTGCCTATCAACCTCATCCTTCAATGTGCAAAACTCCACACAAAAACCATGTTTATGGAAATCATATCACCATGGCAACAGTAAAGGTCTCACAAGTATTTTTAAAATAGCAAATTAACAAAAACCCACTTATAAAAAAAAAATCTAAAATCTGTTCCTTTATGGGCATTAACGAACGCAGGGATTTGAACAAAACACACAATGTGATTGATGGCAGAAAGTCAGTAAAAGAGGCTCTTGACTCTGGATTAATTGGGAGCAGAGGGCTGACTCCATGAAAGCAAAGTTTGCCTTCGTTAATAAGAGGTCGCTCTTTGGATTTATTCTGGAAAATGACACCAAACTCTCCTGGTGCTGACGAGATGTGGCTAGGAGACTCAAATTGCTGGAATACTCATTTTGTACTTTCTATTTTCATATCACTGATATTATTACCTTCCTCGCTCTGCAAGACTATTCCATTTTTAACTCATAGGTTTTTAGCAGTTGCATAAGCCTCCGCCACTGTGATTTAGCCTGGCTGAATCTCTATTATAAAACCTGTTCACTCAGAAGTCTGCACACAAATCACACGGGAAGGGGAAAAAAGCCAAATTCACAAGAACCCAGTCAGAACCTCGCTTTTTAAGTATGCAATTGATGTGGCTAGGAAAGGGGATGCTTTTAAATAGGAGATGCATTAATTTTTGGTGCCTTTTTTTGAAGATTTAAAGCACAATAGGCATGTTGTGATGACTTGGCTCATAACAAGGGATCCCTGCGAGCTAGAACAATGCAAACAAGGGAGGCTTTTTCTGTGAGTGCACAGAGGAAAAGCAAACCTTGCAAATAATGGTTTCCTTCCACACTGGGTCTCCAGCACCACAGGAGGGGAGCCAGAAGCAGGGCAAGCAAGCAAATTGATGGGTCCTCAGAGTAGGAAGTGTACTGTTTGGAGTGAGGATTTGCTTCCCTCAACCTCTCTTGCCATTGGAAAAGCAAAGAGCAATAGCCATGCAGCACCACTGCAGGCTTGGGGAAAATGGGGACTCTGGGCAAGGGAAGGACTAGCATTCCCCTGGAGATCAAGTAGACTCCTGAATCCTGTTGCTGGAGATGCTCAATTCAAGAGCAGGTGGCACAGAGCTTTGAAAGCCCAGCAACCAGGATCCAGGACTGCGGGGGGGGGGGGGGGGGGGGGGGAGGACACAACAGGCTGGGAGTCCTATTCTGCACTCTGTAAGCTGCCTGCGGTCCCTCCCAGAGTCAGGCTCTTCCCAGCCCACCTGGGATCATGGCATCTCCTGAGCACCAAGAGCCATCTGGAAGCCAGACACCCACTCTTTTCAGACAGCAGGATGCTCAGGCTCCAGAGCCGGCTGTTCCCGCAGCTTCCAGGAGAAAGTAGAAAACCAACTTCTTCATGAAAAGCAGAGGGAGAGGGAATGGAGTGGGAGCCAGGGCTTGCAGCCCACGGTTCCATGGTCCAGTTGGGGCATTTCAGAAGCAAACTAAATTAGAGAAGAGAAGCTTGAAACAGAAAGCCAAAGCTTGCATTTCTAGGCCTGAAGGGGTGGTTGGAAGGCTGTGCTTGGAGAAAAAAGTTGCAGGCTGGAAGCCATGGCCTTAGCCAGACAGCCAGAAGGAACAGAGAAGCCCAAGCCCCAACCTCTCCCCTCCACCTTGCCAGAACCTTCCTTGAAAGACACAGGACCAAGGAGTGGCAATGAGGACCCCAGAGGACAACTTTTAGGTACAGAGCAGGTCATAAGAGGGTAGAGATAGATGAGTGGACAGAGAAGGCAGAGGGAGCCATTCTCCAATCTTCTCTGTGAGGGCAAACGTTCTCATGCATTCAGAAGCAGAAAGCATGAGAGAGGCCAAGATGGGAAGCTGGGCTTCCACGGGGCTGGCACAGAGCTAGGCCCTGGGCCCAATTTTATTTCCTTATCTCATCACAAGCAAGAAAGGAGGACTAACTCACCCCTACCTCAAATGGGCACAAAGTGGGGCCAGGCAGGAGCACTGGCCACCATCATGGCAAGAGTACAGTTACTACAGAGTTGGAATAGGAAGCCAGGAATGCAGGCCCCAGCCCCAAAGGCACACTGCCCAGTCAGCAGGAATGGCTGGAATTTTGCTTGGGGCCTCTGCCCTGGGCCACATGCTGGAGCAGACACATAGAAGATGCAAAAAGGCCAGCCCAACCCACAGGATACATCAGGATACCCCAAGTTAGAGCTGTAAGCAGCCCAGACACCTGCAAAGAGTGGGTTCCTGGTTCTAATACATACTGGGTTTTTACTCCACCTCCACCTTGAGAACATTGCCCTCACAGCTGGTGGCAGTCCCCAGAAACCCCCTAAGAACTGAAATGATGAAGTGGAAACAATCTTGGGGAGACCAATCATCCATCCTTCTCTTGCCTGGATCTACCTCTCTAGAAGACCTCCATCCTAACTCCACTCTTGGGCCTGAGAAGAACCCACGACAGTGCTCTAGAACAGCCTGCCGCATGAACCACAGGGAAAATGAAGTATACAGTGGTCCAGCCAACCACAGGCCTAAGCAATTCAGTATAGATTCATGACAAACCCATGATTCTGGTGTGTCCTCTTACCCTCCAGCCCATGTCATTCTCCAACTTCTGAAGCCCCTTTAGGACCCGCCAGACTCAGTCTAGCTATGGGTAGCAACTCAGGACCACAGAGGCCAAACTTCTGAGCTTGAGGCATGAGGCCACCACCCTTTCTGTAGAAGAGTCCAGAAGCCTAGCAGTTTGGTCCTAAGATGGTCATGTTTACTCTTTCTCCTCTGAGTCAGGCCACAGGGTGATTCCTGGGCTAATTCCTCTTGTGTGCTCAATTCACATTACCTCTCTAAGCAGCCAAGGCTGAGGCTTATGATGCCCGAGTTTGGCCTGGCACAGGCAGATACTACTGGTTTGAGTTGGTTTCTCTGAGACCCATGAATGATTCCTGGACTCTAAATGTGCTGGAGAATGATGAAAAGTACATCCCAGTAATGTGCCTCTGACATCTGGCCCAGTTATGGCTGAAGCATTCAGATTCCTGATTGGTCCCAAAGGACCTGTCAGGCCGCCAAGAGTAATCTAGCCTTGGGCTCTGCCTTTGCATGATGGGGAAATTTGCCAAAGTGGCAAGCCCTTGCTGATAGGCCAAGGAGTACCTCAGACTTCCAAACAGTGGCAATGAACTTCTTTTATGCCCTTAGAGTTTTAATGGTAGGCACTCCAGAGAACTCTCGTTAGGGAACCTGGGTAAATGGTACCTATGTCATGCCATAGCACACTAAGAAAGAAGGTATGGCTGGCTTAGGGACAGTATTTGAGATTTAGGTTCAATTTCTCTGTCTGAACCACTTGGCTATATCTTGCCTTTAGCCATGTGACTTTTTAAACTTTTATTTTAAAATACTTTCAAACTGGCAAAAAAAAAAAAAAATCAAGAATTTCCTAGAGAAGCCCAAGTCTGCTCTGTCAGATTATCAGTGCCTAGTGTTTCTTTATGTTCGTCTGGTCTTCCTTCCTTCTTCCTTTCTCTCTCTCTCTCTCTCTCTCTCTCTCTCTCTCTCTCTCTCTCTCTCTCTCTCTCTCTCTCCACTTGAAGCTCTGTTCCTCTTGTCTCCATCCGACTGCTGGCATTACAGGTATTTCCCACTGCAGTGGTTGTAGGTTTTAGGTGGTGTTGAGGATCAAACCCAGGGATTGGAGCCGACTAGGCAAGTACCTCCTGATCTAAGCTACATTCCCAGTCCATTTGTGAATAGACGGCTGATTCATGGTCTGCCTTCATATATTGGTATGACTTTCCAGAGAATAGAGATTATTCTTTTAAATATGTATAGCACAATTACTTAGGATGCTAAATATTAATAGACTGTCTTATTAAGTCTACGGCCCAAGGCTGTGTTTTGTCAACTGCCTCAGTGTCCACGCTGGTATTCTTTTCTTCTTTAGCACCGGTAGACCAGGATAGCCTGAAACTTGCCACGATCCTCCTGTCTGCTTCCTGAGTGCTGGGATAACACATGTGTGCCACTTCACCAAGCTAATTGTCACGTCTTTAAATTTCCTAAGTGCTTTTGTGGTGGTTTGGGGAAAAAAAAATGATCCCAAGAGAAGTGTCACTAGTGGGAGGTGTGGCCTTGTTGGAGTGGGTGTGGCCTTGTTGGAGTGGGTGTGGCCTTGTTGGAGCAGGTGTGGCTTCGTTGGAGTAGGGGTGATCTAGGTGTGGTCTTGTTCAAGTTTTGAGGTCTCATATACGCTCAAGCCACTCTCAGTGAGACAGACCACTTCCTGTTGCCTACAAGATATAGGACTCTCAGCTCCTTCTCCAGCGCTACATCTGCCTGCATGCTGCCATGTCCCACCATGATGACAATCGACTGAATCTCTGAATGGTAAGACACCACAATTAAATGCTTCCTTCATAAGAGTTGTCCTGGTCACAGTGTCTCCTCACAACAGTAGAAACCCTGACTAAGACAACGTTCATGGTTCAATTTGAGTTTGTCTGATGTTTTCTTGTGAATACATTTAGGTTTCTACAAACTGGTATTCCTCAGGAAGTCATATCAAGAGCCACAGGATGTTTACACACCCTTTTTGGAGACATTGGCCTTTCAGCAGTTTTAGTTATCATTCACATAAAATTTATCTGTTTAATAATTTAGCAGCTCTTAGCATGCTCACATTATCACGATCATTCTCACAGTGCTGGGGACATTTCATTGCCATAATGCTTGTTAGTGGTCAGTCCCCATTTTCCACAAGCTCAGCACCATTCTCCAACCTCTTTTTCCCCAGGGTTTAAGACTGACCGTCTGGAAAGATGATTCAGCGGTTAAGAACACTGGTTGCTCTTGTAGAGGACCTGAGTGTTATTCCCAGCACCCATTAGGTTTGCGACAGGTGAGGTAACTGAGAGCCAGGGAACCAGACCAGAGTCATAACAACAACACAGTGGTGGGACCCTGGGGTGAATAAGAGCTGCTCACCCCTTAGCACCCAGGAAACAGAGATAGGAAATAAAGTGGTTAGGATCCCAACATCTCCTTCAAGGCCGTGCCCCAGTGTCTTAACTTCCTCCCACTAAATCCCACCTCTTAAAGGTTCCATGACCTCCTAAAACTGTCACAGGCTGGGCACCAAGTCTGATTTTTGAGAGGCACTTATTCCAAACAGTAGCAGGCCCTACTCTGCCCACTATACAGTCAGAGGGCAAGTGTATCTCCACTTCAGCAAACACCTCTCAGAAGAGCAGAAAGTGCCACTGGAGGCAGAGGGTGAGTGGAACACATTCCCACCCTCAAAGATAGGATTTCACAGGAAATGATTAAGATGGTCATAAAAGAACCAGAGTTTGAGGTAGAGAATGGCTTGAATGGATTGATCCACTGGAGGAAAGAATAGCTGACCTCGTTGGAGGGGTGAAGACACCTTTCAGAGGAGGCTTTTGAGGTGGGACTCAGAGGCTGTTGCAAGGGCTAGACTGTGAGGCAGAGGCAGAAAACACAGTTCACTAGACTGTTGAGCTCCAACACGGACTGTAAACTTGGCTCAGTGAATGATGGGGACTTACTAAGGATTTCAGAGTGGGAGAAGCAACGGTCAGTGCTGACGCACGGGCAGACATGCGCTTAACCTGCAACACAGAAAGTCTACCGACTCACTGTGAGGAGACCTGGGAAGTGCTGAGCTGAGTTGGTTCTCTCTCCAGCTAGGCCTCATGGTGTCATCCTGAACCACAATGTCATTCATCTGACCAGTGCCAAGGCAGGGTCAGAGAGAGCGGTTCACTTGTCATGGACATGCCTTTTGTTCAGTGTGTGCCAATGGCACAGTGCCATTCTGCCCCATTGAGAAAAGGTCCCACTTGGGAACATTCTCCTTTTAAAAACAAAACATTCCATCAGCCTTCTAGACAATGGCCCTTAGCCTCTAAACTGTGATGCTAAAAGTAACTTCACTCTCCGAGCTAGGGACCCGTGTCCTTAACTGTCTCTGAGACAAGACATAGAGCCCTTATCCATTGTTGTGATACAAAGCCTCCAAACTTCCAACAGCAGGCTTGTATGGCATTGTGCAGTACAGTAAATAGGCATCTATTTTGATAAACTAAATATAGCAACTGCAATTGAATATAGTGAATTGAGATATCGAGGTGTGATAGGCGTGTGCTGGCAGCTCTGGCTTAGCCACTGTCTTTCAATCCAATGGCTGTGTGGCTGTCCACAGTGCTTCTCCTCATACATTCCCTTAATTTAACTTTTATTTAGTGACCCAAGAAGGAAAATCATGAGGCTGCAGTGATGGATGGTAAAATGGGATGAGCACTGGGGAAAAGGGAAAGCTCCTTCCTCATTTGTAAATGGAAGAGTTTGGAAGGCCCTCTGCATCCATCATCCTAGAGAAGCTGGACTGTCTTATCTGTGGAAGTTTCAGGAGTGTTCTCCACTCAGATCAAACTCATCTTTGCTTCAAACTTCTCAGACAGAAAAGCTGATGGAGTGCTCAACTCAAGAAAGGACCCTGGCCATGTCCCCTACCCATTCATGTCCAAGGTTCACCCTGGCCATGGCCCCCACACATTCATGTCCAAGGTTCACCTTGGTCATGGCCCCCACACATTCATGTCCAAGGTTCACCCTGACCATGTCCCCTACTCATTCATGTCCAAGGTTCACCCTGGCCATGTCCCCTACTCATTCATGTCCAAGGTTCACCCTGGCCATGGCCCCCATACATTCATGTCCAAGGTTCACCTTGGCCATGTCCCCTACTCATTCATGTTCAAGGTTCACCCTGGCCATGGCCCCTACCCATTCATGTTCAAGGATCAACTTGGTCATGGCCCCCACACATTCATGTTCAAGGATCACCGTGGTCATGGCCCCACACATTCATGTTCAAGGATCACCGTGGTCATGGCCCCCACACATTCATGTTCAAGGTTCACCTTGGTCATGGCCCCCACACATTCATGTCCAAGGTTCACCTTGGTCATGGCCCCCACACATTCATGTCCAAGGATCACCTTGGTCATGGCCCTCACACTTTCATGTTCAAGGATCACCTTGGTCATGGCCCCTACACATTCATGTTCAAGGATTACCTTGGTCATGGCCCTCACACATTCATGTTCAAGGATCAACTTGGTCATGGCTCCCACACATTCATGTCCAAGGATTACCTTGGTCATGGCCCCCACACATTCATGTTCAAGGATCACCTTGCTCTTGTGTCTTTTTAGTCTTCTCAAGAAAAGTTGCTTCTTCTGTGTAACATGATCTTTGATAAAAAAAAAAAAAACAAATGTATAATTAATTCATCCTTATGTTTGTCTTCTAATTAGGAAAATATTGTTCCTACCCCATTTGAGGTCCAGGCAAGGTGACACCAGCATTCAGTTCTCATAGGGATGTTCCCATGCTGAAGATCCATCTACCACTCTATCTAACCCTAACTGAAGCCTCAAGACACTAAGTCACCAACCAGCATACATGCCTCAAGGATATATCAGCAAACTGGTCTTAGAATGCTAGAAGTTTTAAACACAAACAGAAATTTCCAGTTTCCATAGCAAAATGACCATAGGCCATGTCTCAGAGGTAGGTATGTGTGTGTGGGTGGGTGGGGTATCTGTGTAAATACGTATGTCCTCCCTCCTCTATACACACACATACACATGCACACACATGTACACACACATGCACACACACATACACACACATACACACACACACACACACACACACACACGCATGCACGCATGCACGCACGCACGCATGTGCCCTCATTCACCACTTTACTGCTTCCATGACCTTTTGACAAATTTTAAAGTGAGCCTCAACACTTCTTGAATATGAGGAATGTCACACAAAGGCCTTTTTGGTGTGCCGAATAAATCTTAGAGACTCTTAGCTCCTCCTCTTGCCCTGGCATATTGGATGTGGGCAGTCTGGTCAGGTACTGCTTGATAGCATGATTCTTGATAGATGACTCTGGATCTTGCTCTAAATGCCCAAGCGTTGAAATCATGACCCTCATCATGACACAGTTATAAGCACTGTGAACCTTTAGCCTAGTGAGAGGACCTTGCACCACTGAAAGCATGCTCTTGGAGGGCACAGTAAGACTCTATTCCCTTCTTTTCTTTCTCTTGAGCAGTTTTTCTTTCCAGGTGAGAGCTTGGCTCCAGCGCATAGTGAACTGTTTCACTACAGTCCCAAAGCATGCACTGGAAACTCCAAGACTGCGCAGAAATAAAGCTTGTTTCCTTCTAAGGTGTTACAGTGGTGGAAGGCTGGTTAGCATGAATGCCCAGAAGGAACTCCCAGGTCTTAGCTCTGTAAGACTCATGGGAAGACGGTACTGAGCAGGTACACTTGTCAGGTACACACTGTGTCCAATCCTGGTACCAGACTGAGAAAGATCCCTTCAGTGACCTTGGGAACAAGAGAAATGCTGGAACATTAACAGATAACGCCATTTCTAACCATCAGGTGTCTTTTGGTCAATAAAGCATAATGGCCCGTGGGGAAGTCAGAAAGGGAGACCAGCTCAAAAAGACTAAGTGAGCTACTCACAGGTCCCTCCCACCCAGGAGCCACATGAGGAACCACACTCAGATCTGAAGCTTTCTGGTTCACAAGCTGCCCATGATGCTTTGCAGCAATGTGAGTCGACAGAGGACAGGGGACATCATGCCTAGCGCCCTCCTTGTCATTCTGCTGAAATTGTTGTAGCCTCCTCGTTTCCTTCCTTCTCTCTTTCCTTCTTTATTTTGTTTTGTTTTGCTCTGTTTCCTTGAGATAGGGTCTCACTGTGCATGTCAGGCTGGCCTCAAGCTCGCAATCCCAAGTACTGGGATCACAGACACAGGCAACCATACCAGGCTCTCTGTTGCTCATTTTCCAAGTCCTTAAGTTTCTCAGGAAAAGTGTCCCCTTACTGCAGCCAACTATATCAGATAGACTACAGCCATCCTCAAGAAAGCAGACTCCTCATTCTGTATTTATTGGTCTTTCTTCTTGGGGAGACCATTAGTTCCTGAGCGCTGAGGCCTACCTACTGTGTCTTTGGATTCTAGCTCCAAAGCAAAGCTGTCGCACAGTAGGTATGTGGCACAGGTCTGTCAAAAGGCAGTCACAAATCATCTCCTTTGCTCCACAGGTTGCCTACTCATCACTGAAATGCTCCCCCACCCCCAACAGCATCTGTTCTGGCTGCAACTAGTTTCCAAGTCATACCTCAGAAGAAACATGAGCATAGCTTACACAGCCACTTGAAATTCTGCAGGTGTAAAACACATGCTGGGTTTCGTTAGGCTTTGGAAGCTCATTACACACCAAAAGAAACACCAACATCTTATAGGTAACTTAGTGCTAGTTATACATTGAAATGTAATATCTTGGATATATATATTAAGTGAAATAAGTTGATAGATTAGCCTTCCCTGTATCTTTTCTTTTGTAATTCAGGTGCCAGAAACTGTTAAAGACTTATAAAATTTCTATATGACCTGTATAATGTCCCAGTGAAAAATTCTGACCCAGGGTTATATAAGTCATAGCAAGATGTGAAACTTGCTGTGGGGGCTATTTGAGGGGGGTTGGTTTGTTTAATGTTGTTGTTTTGGTTTTGTTCGTTTTTTGAGAGTTTAAAAAAAAAAAAAACAAGTAAAATGACCTAACTTAGTCACATTTTTAAAAGACTGATCTAGTTGATATGCAGAGAACAGACTTAAGAGACACCATTATAGAGTGTACAGTGAATGAAAGAAGAGCTGGAGAGACAACTCAGTGGTTAAGAGCACTGGCCGCTCTTCATGGGGCCCAGGTGTGGTTCCCAGCATCCTCTTGGTGGCTCAAGATCATCTGTAGCTCCAGTCCCAGGTGATCTAAAGTCCTCTTCTGGCTCGACGGGCACTGCATGCATGGTGCACAGACACGTGCGCAGGTAAAACACCCATGCACACAAAATGAAGGAAATCTTTAACGATTGTTGTGGCTCAGAAAGCCTGCCTGCACCATAGAGTGAGACCCTGTCCCCAAATCCAACAGGCCAGAGAGGTGGTTCACTGAATAAAAACACTTGCTGTACAAGTGTTTGAATCCCTAGGACTCATATATAAAGCCAAGAGCACCATGGGAGTTTGCATGAGATCTGTAACCCAGAATTTCTATGGGGGAGGTGAGAGGTGGAGACAGGAGAATTCCCAGAGGCTCATGGTCCTCTTTGCCTGGTGTGTGCAGGAAAAAAAAAAAAAAAAAAAAAAAACTTAAAAGATTTTTTTTCAAATAAGGACGAATGCCTGAGTGGTTCTCTAATTTCCGCTTGCATGCTATACACCCCACATCATACACATACATATGTGTGTTCACACAGTCTATATACACACCAATACTGGCACTCCCACATCATATACACATATGTGTGTGCACACAAACATAAGCTGTATACACACAGAGCACCCCCAAATCATACACACACACACACTGTATACACATATACACACAGAAAGAAGCTGTCAGGTGCTGAGTAGAATTTACCAGCAGAGACAAGAGGATTTCTCAAGGGTGTGTATGAATGAGGATGATGAGTCAAGAGAGAGTCCCGGTTTCCAGTCGGAAATATTCCCTGAGACGGAAAAAGGTAAGAGAAAGGCAGATTTGGGAGAAAGCAGGCATTTGCTTCTGGAAAGGCTGAGTCTGGGATGCCTTGTGGTTTGGGAGGGAGGTGCTGGCTCGGATATGAGACTCTAGAGTTTGAGACAGGGATAGATCTAAGGATCTGAGCTTGAAAGTCATTATCCTGGGGCTGTGATCTAAAGCCTAGGCAGCAAGTGTGGGAGATGAGAAGATAAGAGACAAGATCAAGGCCCTGGGGAACTCCCACGTCTGGAGGTTGGAGAGATGAGCAAAGGAAATGAAGGCGCATGGGGGTAGGGAACATGCGAATGGAGTAGTCCAATGCAGGAAGCAGGGGTAGGGGCTGTCTCCTGAGGAGAATGATGACCCTGCCAAGTAAGTCCAAGTTAGGTGAGTCACAGACGTAAAGACTAGAGAGAACAAGCTGGAGACCACAACGCCAGACAAGAGCACGGTCAGAGAGAGTTTTATTATAAAAGAGAGTACAGAGCTGCAAACGGCCAGAGGCAGATGCACGATCAAGACGCATGCCTTTAACAATCCCAGCATTCCCAGGCAGAGGCAGGGGGATTGCTATGAGTTCAAAGACAGCCTGGACCACCATACAGAAAAAAAAAAAAAAATGCCAATTCTTCACTTTCCTAAACTTCAAAGAGCACATGTATATTAATTACTGTTTCCTGACTTGTCACCTTGAGGTTCCATTTATTGACTTTCTGCTATGAAATATAAAAATCAGCTTGGTACCTCAACCCTCATCTCCTTTTACTCTCTGTTCTAACTTCACCCAGCATGCACCATTGTTCCATTATCCCTATACACTGCTAACGCAGTTTATCGATTGGTCATCCTGGTACCCCGGATTAACCTTTCAACTGTAAAAAGCATCTCTTCACTCCCTACCTTATGTAATCAGAGTGCTAACACCTCTACCTGTGTGAGCCAGCCTTGGCGCATACTCTAGGACAAAAGCAATGAGATCGAACAACAAAATCTTAACAGTTCCAACATTGTGGGTCTCATAGGGCATGTTATACCCTGCTTCCAATACGTCAGGACTCAGGCCCTGCTACTGAGAGAGGCCAAAGCCTCATAGTACCTCTTGCATGAACAGATCATCAGTCACACACCAACCCTGATGTCAAAGGACCGAGGAAGAAGTATTCTCCAAGGGAAGCTGATAAGCCATATGGTGTCAGGTGAGAGTGTATACGCATCTTCTTTCATGAAGGACAAAGGGGAATTGGAACAATGGTTTTGTCCTTCACTACACTCCACTTATTTTCTCTTGTGTTGTTTGACGTCTCTGGGCTGTTTTCCACTTTCTATTGTAAAGGTGGGAAGTCTTTACACAATCCTCTGTGGCGATTCTCAAGTGGTCTGCAGTATTTTTGCTGATTTTAGAAGGTGAAACCCATAGGGCAGCATTTACATCATTTTCAACTAGGCAAATACTCCCATTGCAGAGCCAAAGAGCCCACGGCCTGTACCGCCTCAGCAAGAACACACACCACACAGACTTCAGAGATTCTTTTCTACTTTCTATCACTTACGTTACTCACCACTGGGCCACACTTTAAACGGCCTCATATTTGGGCTGATATATGTGTGTTTGGTTTGCTAACATGGAGTCTCTGCCTTTTGATAAGAGAAACATTCCTTATGTGACAGTAGATATATGATACGATGGCCTCAAAATTCTCGCCCAGCCATTGTTTGAAATCCTTCTCCTCTTCCTTTGAGAAGTTCGGTGGCTTCTGATCTAATTGGGCTGGTTCACACTTGGGTCCTAATGATTTCGCTTGGCCTTTTTTATTTACCATAGTCACTAACTGCCTTTTTCCCCTTCCTTCCCTCCTTCCTTTCTGCTTTTGCGTAGAGTCTTATTTGATAATATGGCTCAGCCTTAGATTTGGAATTCTCCTGCACCAGCCTTCTGAGTGCAGAGATTGAAGGCATAAACCACCAAGCAGAGCCCACTAATTACCTTCGCTTTTGCTTATTTGCATTCTCTTTCCCCGCCCCCCATTAAAATCTCAATTTCTTGTGTCTTCCCAGTCATACTCTCTACTGTGTGGAATGTCTGGTTTCACGCCACCCTCAGAGACCCCTTTAATAGGCCCTCCACCCTCCTACTCTGTGAAGACTGGCTGTCTTCTAGGCCACTGAGAAACTTCATCTCTAGGCTGTTTTTCCTGGCTGGCCGAAGTAGCGCTCCCAGTCAGCTCTACTCAGGTAGAGAAACGGTGAGTGGGCAAGGACTTCTTCAACCCTGACCACTGGCAGCTTTTATCTACCCCCCAACCTCCTCCCCCCACAGTATTTGGCTGCAGACAACCACAGATAACATCTTTCCATTAGAGTTTTTCATTCAGGCCTCCCTCCAGTACCAAGATCCTAGGCCACAGGTGTTGCAGCCCTTGTACAGGCCTAGGGATTTGGGATTCCTCAGCCTCTACAGTGTTACCACTTTGTTTCTGCTGTTGTTTTAGATCTACAAAAGTGGGATTATTTAGCCTTTTAACACCAGCCAATGTCAGGACTCTTGACTCAGGGCCTGGCACCTTGGGCCCTAAAGACTTTACAACTCTCTAGAGCTCTGTCTCATGTTCTTTAGCCTCAGCCTGCTGCCTTCCCTTGGGGTCTCTCTTTCCTCCTCAGTTCTCAAGCAGCCAGCTTCCTTATCATCAAAACCAACTGTGATCTTAACAGGTCTTTAGCTATGCTTAACACGAGTCCAGTGCCGGAGGGAGAGATGGGCCTCTTTCCCTGTCTTGGTGAGCTCATGATCTTTCAGAGACTCCCTTACCTGCTGAAGAGGCATTTTCAAGTAACTTCCTTAAGAGAACTGAATAGGTGATAAACACCCCTGGATTCTAATCTGTGGGCCTATTTTTTGTATATATTAAATAAAGGTGCTAGGCCAGGTGCTCCCTAATATTTCAAGAGTATAATGTTGTCAAGATGTGTCCATTGCTTCTGAATTCAAGGGGGAAAAAATTAAATAGCTGCTACTCTTGAAGGATTTGTAGTTTCTTTAGGTGCACACACATCAACTCTCAAACTAGTAACAGACAGTCATCAATGCAAAAGAGACTGCAGGTAGGGGCTGATTGGTTATCAGTTTGAGCCTTGGGCTAACAAGAAAGAACTACAAGCCAAGTCTGCCTGAGGCATCCCCACTGGAAGTTAGACCTCTGCCCTGTCAAAGTATAAGCAGTGAATTAGGAGAGGAATAAATGTTTATGTGACAGTCAGCAGTAAATTGATGGGCAACATTAGGTCTGAAGGAGCAGTTAATGGTCAGTGGATGAGGCCTCCCCGTTACCTGCTCTGTCTCTCTGAGTCATCAACAGTTTTATCTCACCAAATCACAGCAGGTAGTAATTTTTAAATATGGCAGTATAATGATACCCTTCATCCACAGACACATTTTCAGACCATTTTAGGGCACAATAATTAACTTTCATTACACACACACACACACACACACACACACACACACACACACACACACACACCTTTCCTTCTTAAAACATGAGGAACTTGCCAATCACCTTTATCAGTAGTTTATCACCATCACATCACCATTTGACAAAATTATTTTTCAGCCTGGACGTGTAGCTCAGTGGAAGACTAATTGTCTAGCATGTACAGAGTCTGGTTTTGATCCCCAACACCATAAAAATAAATAAACATTTCACTATGACAGTAGGAAGCAATGAGAAATCATCTCTCCTTCCCATGTATGCCCCAGGCAGGGAACATCACCCTTATGGCTAGGCTTTGTTATCCAAGGAACATCATTGCAAGGATTTAAAGGATATGACTCCTTCAAGGTAGGTAGACTGATGGGCCTGAGTAACCAGCAACATGGGGTGGTAGGTAGTTTTCATTCAGCCAATGCCAGCTCCCCTCTTTGTTGTGAAAAGGGGGGGTGGAGAAATTGTGAAAGATGAAATTCCCAAAAGAAAGAATGAATCTTTGTGCCAGTGATCTGAGCAGTTTCTAGAGAATGGATGCTATAGGCAAAAGGGGCGGGGGGCATAGGATGAGTTTCCCTACTGCTACCTCTCAAAAGCATCCTCTACCAGCCCCACCTCACCTCTAGAAAGAATGGACTGTTGCTGGAACACTGCATTCCTGCTGTCCTCCTGACACTGAGAAAATTCCAAGTTTGTATTAATTCTCCCGCACAGGCAACGGTCCTGGCTACTTTATTCATCCTCTCATCCCCAGTGCCTGACATATGGTGATGCCTGTGTTGGCCCAATGAATGGGTAGATGGATTAGAAGAAGCTGTATTTCATCACAGTAGAAGAAGTCTGAATATTAAGCTGTCTCTGGAGCTTTGAACAAGCCAGGATAGCAGAAGTAGACTGGAGCCAAGAAGAGGGCTTCCAAGAGCGGAGACCATCCAAACCACTCCCCAGCCAGGACAGTGAATGTGGCAGGAAGACAGGAGGAAAAATGTCTTCAAAGGTCTGTGGCCTGTGGTTCAGGACACCATACAGGTGCAAAGGGATGCAGAAAGACGAGAAGCACTCAGAAGCAGAGCTGCCACCATACCAGCTATGCTACCCAGAGAAGAGACAGACGGGGCAAAGCAGAGGGTGGCAGTGTGCAAGCCTATAATAGTTCCAACACATGAAAATCGGAGGCAGAAGGATTGCTTTGAGCTTGTGGCCAACCTGGGCCAGGACAGCCAGGAATATATGGTAAGATCTTATCTGAAAAAGAAAAAAGGAGATGGGGGAGGGAGGAGGCGGGAAGGAGGGGGGAGGAGAGAAGAGAGAGGGGAGGGGAGAGGAGAGGGGAGGAAAGAAGGGAGGGGAGGGGAGGGGGAGGAGAGAAGGGAGGAGAAGAGAAACAGAACTCATGGACCCAACATTTCTAGAGTGCTTTTTTTTATATATATATAGTAAGCCTTTGGCTTTAACCTCTCATATTTCATCAATCCAGTCTCCTAGAGAACCAAGCATCCCAAACTTACAGATGAGAAGCCCTACCTACCAAGAGCCTGAGATATCCCATTCCTTGTGGATAGTTGCCAAGGCCTACACACCCAGAGGCAAATAAAAAAAAAGTGCCTGGGTTAACTTGCTAAAAATGCAAGTCTATATACCACATTTCACCTGTTATTTTTTGTGTAGTTGGCTTTTTTCTTTTTATCCAACTTTCGTAGGTATGTGCGTGCGTGCGTGCGTGCGTGCGTGCGTGCGTGCGTGCGTGCGTGCGTGTGTGTGTGTGTGTGTGTGTGTGTGTGTGTGTGTGTGTGTGTGTAAAAATCCCTCAAGATTCTGACCTTACAACAGGAACTGTGAAGGAGGTTTAAGGTTTTAGAGGTGAGTGGAATGGGCGCTATCATGGCAATAGGACTTAGGATAGAAAGATACCTAGTGCTTTGCACCCTGGAAGAACATGCACTAATGCATCATGAGCTGGTGGTCCCTGCTACCTCCTAGGGCAGGCTTCCTCTCCAGCAGCAGCTCAGTACAGCCCTGCCCACCTGATTCCATAGCATTTGTTCTCAAAAGCCTACAACATGTTCAACACTTAGCAAAAAAAGTCTATCAAGATGCACCTCGCTTTTTGATCTTGGTGTTGTTGGGGAAACAGGCAAGACACCAAGTAGTATCATTTAGAGCTGTCCTGATGATGTCAAAGGTGAGGCAGGCTGTTAAAGGCATCTTTCAAGGGGAAAGCCCAGCTTAAGGCTCTGATCTACTCAGACAGGACTCCTGGCCACAGCATCCCTCAGGGACAGAAAGACTTAATAGAGGCAAAACCAACAGGTTCCATTGAGTGGGTATGGCCTTTAAAATAAACACAGAAGAGGTCCCTGCTGAGCACCCTAGGAGAAAAGGCCCTGAGAAAGGCCAGAGGGACACAGGAGGCCACTTCTAGCTGACCTCTGCTTTTGGGAACTTGCAGCTACAAGCAGCCAACTAGATGACTGGCAGAGGCAAGCTCTCTGGAGAATGCATAGGACGCCTGCTTTTCCAGACCAGCACGCTCCTGAGGCTGACACCTCCAAAGTGTGCAGGGTCCACTGGTGGTGGCAAGCAATCAGTTTAGACGTGGGGGAGGGGCACGTAGTCGGAGATAGAGGGCTGGAGAGAGGAAATTGGGAAAACCTCTCATTCTCTACCTCTCCTCACCGTTAGGCACTATTTTGGGACAGAGGTGCCACTAGGGTGTGTCCAGACAGCTAGAGCCGGACACAGACTTATTGGGGACCGCTCTCGGCATTCTTAAGGGCTCACTTTGGCCACATGCATTTCAAATCCACATGCATTGTAAACTAAATAATAAAATCACCCCCCCCTTCCCTCGGTGTACAGCAGGGGTTCCGGCAAAAATGCAAGCCCGGTAAAATAGACTCTGGTTAAAGAGCTGTCACCCCCACAGACTCCGCACCATGTGAAAATATATGATCTGGTACAGTGCGTCTCCTAAACCTGTGTGTCCCCCTTCCTCCAGCTCAATCGACTTCTCAGACTCCCTGGAGCTTGATCACCCCCAGTCACAGCCATGAGTTCCTACAGTCCTGCCTCATTTCTTCCTAAAGTAGTGGCATCTTAAAAAGATGCACTTAATAGGGAAGAAAGGTCAAGAGTCCACTCGCTTGGACAGTAGCCTAGCCTAGAGCCAGGGAGCCATCAGGTCCCTGCCTGCCAAGGTTCTCTGCCAAGTTTATAGCTCTTCTCCTACTTGGCCCCTGGCTTGAGGGTCAGAGACCCCAACATGGCACCTCTCCTTCAGGATACCCATTCCACAGGCTTCAGCCACCTGCCAGAAGACTAGTCGTGAGAGCACAGTCTGAGTCCCTGGGTTACACCTACCGGTTTCAGCCAGTGCCGGGTCCCTGCCTTGCCCACTCTCCAGAAGGCAGCCCAGGTCACCGCAGAGGTTAAAGGGGTCACAAGGGTTGCCCCCGCCCCGCCCCCACTTCTTACCCAATCCCGGCACGAAAGTGTTGAGGAAGAGACAGATGACAGCCACCGGGAAGGGCATGTAGGGGATGGCTGCACGCAGGGGGCCCTTCTTCTCGCGGACCTGCACGACCACTCCGCTGGATGATGACGCCCCCCGGGGATCTGCCGCTGCCACAGCCGCCGCCGCGGCAGCCGTCTCGGCGTCTTTGTGCAAAGGCTCCATGGCTGGACGCGCTCTCCAGGAACCCGACAGCCGCCCAGGACAGGAGGGCAGGCGACTGCCGGCTGCGGGCTATGGGCTGTGCGCTCCGGGTGCTGCGGTGGAGAAGCCCGCCCTCCCGCGCTCCACGCCCCCACCCCGGGCGGAGGGCGGGAGGGACAGCGTGACACTCAGTGACAGTGCTCCCTCGCCCCTCCCCTCCAGCCCCCTTCTCCGCCCCCTCCACACCTTTCCGCTAAGACCACCATTCACCTGCAATGGAGACCCAGACAGACTAGAGAAGAAAGTGCAGGAGAGCACATGGATGCTGGTAGTTCAGGTACCCGCAGGGATGGACACGCCTCACCCTCCCACCACTGGTGAACTGAGAACCTCACTCAAGGTCCCCAAGAGCTGGGCATGCACTCGACTAATTCAGATGGAAAAGCCTCAAGGTTGAGTCTCTCTTCTGGAGTATGCAATGAATGCTAGGGAGATGGGGGATAGGGACGCGTGGAGCCTGAAATCTAGGAAGTATTCAGCTCACTCTGCATTTCCAGTCACGGAGAAAAAGCAACGTGTTTAAAGTCACAGATGATGATAGGGACTGGAAGCGAGAAATGTAGCTTGCAGCTTTATAAACCCATGCACGTCTGCAAAAGATGTTCCCTTCACACGCACCCACCCACCCACCCACGTACACACACACACACACATACACACACCACACACACACACACCACTGTCTCACGTACAGATTCTCACACAAGAGACTCAAAAACTGGAAAGGAATGTTCCTTCAAGAGGGAGCAGGTCATGGGAATCATGTTCTGACCAGTGGTGCGGCCACCTGGGAGGTTATGACTACCTGGTGGTTAAAAACCAACATGACCACAGCGCCTCCTGGTGTTGAGAAGGTACCAGTGGGAATAAACGAAAGGACTTGAGTCCAGGCCAACTGATTTGTCGGATAATTCCATCTTCTCAATAAGACTCTTCATCTACACCTTGAGTAACCGAATCAATGAAAGTAATCTCCTCTAACTGGGCACGGTGTATCACAGCTGCAATCCAAGCCTTTGAAAGGTGGAGGCAGGAAGCACTCTTCCTATCAAGTTCAAGACCAGCCTGAGCAAGACCACACTTCTAAAAAGATGTTTTGAAAGTGTACTAGGTGAACAGCAGGATTGTAAGCACCAACAAACTGGGTGACAAATATGGCAGATGAGATGTGCCGACGGTGTCCAAGGTGCTGTGACTGAGACCTTCCTGTGTAGCCAGCTGCAGGGGAGTTATCAATTACTAAGGCCTCTCCCAGAAAGTGATACATGTCAAGATTTAATGACTAAAGGAAACTCCTTACAGGTGCAATTTATTTTAAACATTTATCAAAACAGCTTCTGCTGGCATCATCCTAAACTCTTAGCCATATTTAATGCTTTGTAACTCTCTGAAGTGATGCATATTTTCTTCTTATAAGTGAAGCAAGTAAAGCATAGAAGTCTAGTGACTACACAAAGTCATCCATGACAGTGTGAATGCAAGTGATTTTAAGGCAGAACCCATGTGCATAAATGTTATTTCATCTAAAGATCCAGAAACTAAGCTCCATTCTATGAATAACCCTTCACAGAATACCTAGACCTGCTTTTAGGACCCTCTATCATTATTAGCCCTAAAAAAGGGATTTTCACATCCTCGGTTTTACCTGGCTGTCTTCCTCACACCCAGGCAGAGCCATTGTGAGTACCAACACATGGGAGCTTAGGGAGATCCAGACATGCAATAAATCTGGACGCCTGGGGATGCTAAGGTGTGCAGGAAGCTGCTAGTTCTAATGGGCAGAGGAACTGGGACTTAATTGTCTGGGAATCGCTGACATTTTAAATAGGCATAGGGCATCATTCGAGTTCCATTTATTCCTACTGTGCAACAAGTGACTCTCAAATTGAGCAGCTTGACATGGCTAGTTTTTAAATGATCATACTCTATAGGGAGAAGATAGCAGGGCAGCTTCCCCAGCATCCTGTCGTATCCAGATTTGTGGCTGGGAAACTCAGCTGTAACTGCTGGGACCACAAGATCCACTTCTAAAAATATTCTCAGGTCAGCGGCTTCAGTGAGAGAACTTGAAAGCCGGATCCTCTGAGGGTGGTCCTTCAGGTCACTTTCATTCAGTGTCCCTACGACCTGGACTTTTTGCAATAAAATATGGTAGCCAATTTCTAAAATGGAACTTGGGAAAGGCATCTTCCTGAGAATGGAGACTTCAGAACCAAAAGAAATACAACGCCCTCCTCCAGAAGTCACATACTTCCACAGCACTCTGTTAGGGACTCAGTCACCTACCCAGACTTAAATACAGGGCATCCCACCTCTTTACGGAAGGATGAGGACCCGGGCTTTAAAATTGACATTATGACTATGTCAGCGGGGAAGAGCACTCCCGTGGGGAGGATGGTGGGAGAGGCTGAGCCTAGATCACCTGCCCACAAGGATTGAGGGTAGGATGAGTAGGATGAGAAGGACTTTTCCTGACCTATAAGGACGGCATGGGAGAGACAGTTCCCAAACGATAATCGGGCAGAATTAGCCAACAGGAAGGAGATGCGTCTGAGGGCACATTGCTCACACTTCTCACTTCTATGATCAAACACTGACAAAGGCAACTGTAGGGAGGCTTTGACTTACAGTCTGAGGAGGAGCAACCTCCAGCTCACCATGGCAAAGGGAAGGCATGGCAGGAGAATGGTGGAACAGCTTGCCACCTTGTTTAGCTCCAAAACTGTGCTGGTAAATGATTCCCCCAAAGCCTTTTCCTTAGGACCACACGATTCCACTTAGTCACTTCATTTTGCATGTTTCAGCCTCTTTCCACTTTTCCTAGCACCCCTGACCCATTTCCTTCCTAGTACTTGGCTTTTTGTTCCTTTTATATAAGAAGCCAGTCTTACTTAGCCAATTACTTGCTGGCTCACTTAGCTCCTAATAAATCCATTAAGCTGTAATCAATCCTCCGAGCATCCTTAACATCAACACTCTTGATTAAAGCTGGTGGTGATTAAACCTGAGGGTCTCTGTAATCACTGCTGAAAACCTGAACAATAAGTCAGTTTGATTGGCAGGAGAAGAAAACCAAAATAAATAAATAAATAAATAAACCCCCCCCCAAAAAAAAAAAAACCAGTTCATCTAGCCAGATCCTGACCATACAACTGCCTGCCATCCTTCTCCTCTACCCTGAAAGCTGAGGGTCAAGATCCCAGTAGAGGAAGCAGTATTTGAGGTGAGCAAGAAGCCTGCAGAATTCTAACCTCCTCACTGGTGAGAACATCCCTCTTTCAGATCTTGTATCATCTGTTCCTCTCTATCCACTCCCTAGATCTCTTCTCTGCCTCACAGACACAACTAGGGCAGGGCTTCCTGGGAGATGTCAGTCTCTAAACTGGTCTGCAAACTCCCTGCGATGTGAGGCTATTCCTGGCAGTAGCAGAAGGGAATTGCAAGCTCCAGTGACCTGACCACAGAGGGCATGTTTGGAGAGGGGTTTCTAGGAAACACAGATGATGAGTATACCCCGGAAACTGAAGGTCAGGCTCATCCTTCTTCCCCATCACCACAGCACTGAGTGGAGAGGGAACAGGGCACTTTATGGAGACAGAGATACCAACCATCCATCTCCCTTCCCTCTGAGCATCCTTAAGATCAAGTCTGGCTTCTACTTTTGTACCATCTGGAGCCCCAACTCCCCAACCCGTGGATGACAGAGGCTGACCCATCCCAAATGATCATCAACATGAATTGAATTTTCCCACTCATCCAGGTGCCAACCAATACAATACCCTGATACCCTACAATTCACTGATGTCTTCTCAGAAGTAGTAGGGATCCAGACTGAAGACTCTCTCCAAATTGAGAAAGGACAGGGGGGGGGGTCAAGAGAAAGGGAGGGAGGGAGGAAGAAGAGAAAAGGGGAGGGAGAGAGGGAGGGAGAGGAGGGAGGGAGAGAGAGGTTGGAGGCAAAAAGAAGGGACACAAAGATAAGGAGTACTTGCCTTTGACCTTGAAGGCCATCTTCTCCACACCCCAAAGGTGCTATGTTATTCAATTGTTTATCACGTAACAAAACACCTGAGATAGTAAGTTTGTAAACAGGTTTATTTTGGACCAGTCTAAGATCAGTTGGCCCGACATTTTACCTCATGGTGGGAGGGTGTGGTCGGGCAGACTGGCTAAAGAGAACAGAGTGGTGGAGTCTCACAGTCCTCTTAGAGAACATATCCCCAGTAACCTAACAACTCCTACCTAGAGGTCCACTACCTCCCCATACTGCCAAGCTAGGGATGGAGCCTTTGGCACATGGGCATTTAGGAAAGACTCTAAATCCAATAGACAGTGAGTTCTGTGCAATCATACTCACCGCCGTGGCATTTAATTAAGTAAGCACTATCCTACAAAACTGAGCAAGGAAGAGCTAGGGAAAGTTAAGCTGGCAGGGTGCTTGCCTGGCATGCATAAAGCCTAGGAGTTGACTCCAGTTCCACATAAACCCAGCACGGTAGCATATATCCATAATCCCAGCACTTGGAGGTTCAGGGAAGAAGACCAGGAGTTCGGGACTATCTTCCTCAATGTAGGAAAAAAAAATTAAGAAATGGAAGCAACACAAAGCAAACTGAGACAGCAGGAGCTGTTCTTCATCACCCACAAGTCACCAAGGATGGGTCAGCAGAGACTAGTGTCCTCTTAGTGAGCTACCTTCAAGTCTGTATTTGCAGTCACTGGCCTTTCAGTCTCTGACTAGCATCCCTGGCCAGCAGCTTAAGCTGCCCAGCTCAGTATGCCAGCCCTTCTCCTGCCTCACGAGGCAGCACACTGGCCCCAGCTGCTTTGGCACGGGTTGCGTGGTCCCCTGTTTCCTGTGATGACACACAGGGACACGAAGCTCTGTTATTCTGGCAGGCACCACAAACTGGTCCCTCTCAGCATCTAGTTCCTGGCAGAGGTTGATTTGTTTCTTTCTTAACCACCCAGCAAGTATGTCAGTACCTCTGAGGCTTGGCGAGGTGGGGGAGGGGTGCTGTTAAGCCGCAAAGGGAGCCACAATGGCCAGGGGCAGCTCTTTCTGCCCTGTCCTCAGCACCATTATCGCCCCTTAGGACACTTGGAACAGCGCCAGGAATCCCACCCATGACTATGTCCTGGACACGTACAGGGCACATGAGGCATCACTAATGACAGGATGGACTGGGTCTGTAAGGGGATAGATTACCACACAGCCTTGATGTCTGACATTCCAGGCACGAGAACCCACCTCTGTCACTCATCAACTTTATTATCTTGGTCCCAAGCTTAGACTATCAGAGGTTTAGTTTCTATATTTCTGAAATAGAAGCTGACTACCATGCTGGTCCCTAGGCAGTGCTCAGCTATCAGGCCTACTATCATAATCACCATCACTAACTCTCTACAGAGGAGACGGGACAATACCCCAGTACCAGACATCTGCAAAGCACCATCATTCAAGAACAGGTGATTTGTCAGGCCAGCTACCCTCTGAGGTGGCAGCAGGTTAAGGAACCACCCTAAGACTATAAGAGGTGGTCCTATGGAGGAAAATCAGATGTTCTAAAGAGAGTGATTAAGAGTGGCCTTTCCAACACCCAAATGCACCATTTATGTGACCATCTCTGTTCATCACATGCACTTCTTCAGGATAAGGCCCCTGATGGTGCTAAACAATGTTCCCTTTGGGTGATTCAGTTTTTACTTCAGCTTTGCCCAACAGCAATGAAACTGTGTTTGGGTAGGATGAAAAACTGAGTATTAATGGAAATGAACATTTTTAAGTAAAGCCATTTGGGGGCAAAAAGGTATGTTGTATGACATATCAAGATACACTGCAGTAACCATGGAGAGATATTTTTTAATTTTTATTTATTTTTTCCTTTGGTAGGGGAGGTTGCAAAGGCAGAGGGTAGATATGGAGGGATGGGAGATGAGTGGTATTGGGGTACACGGTGTGAAATTCACAAAGAATCATCACGACATTAAAAAAGAAGAGAAAAACTGTCTTAGGTCACCACAGGGACAACGGGTGTCTTAGGGTTTCTATTGCTGTGAAGAAACACCATGACCACAACAACTTTGCTAAAGGAAAGCATTTAACTGAGTGACTTACAGTTTCAGAGGCTTAGCCCATTATCACCATGGTGTATGATTATGCAGGCAGGCAGACATGGTGCTGGAGAAGAAACTGAGAGTTAATAAATACATCTTCATCTGCAGGTAGCAGGAAGTAGTCTGAAACACTGGGCACGGTTTGAACATATATGAGATCCTAAAGCCTGCCTCCACAGTGATGCACTTCCTCCAACAAGGCCACACCTACTCCAGCAAGGCCACACCTCCTAATAGTGCCACTTTCCATGAGCTTATAGGGGCCAATTACTATTCAAACAATCACAATTGGTCAGGAGGGGAACAAAAGGTCACAGATGGTCAGGAAGGCATCAGGGCATTAGTACCTGGAGTCTCTACAACAGAGGTATGAAAGAGATAGCCGAGGATGGCTCAGGACTCCCATATCCTAACGCCTCCACCCTGTATCATGTCCTCTGAGCTGGACAGGTGCCTGTAACTTGTACAATATGGCAAAGGAGTTATTACTGAGATCCTAAGTACACTCATTTGAGTTTATCTCAAGGAGATTAGCCTGGCCAGGTCTGTCACTCAGACAGCTACTCTCAGAGAGAAGCTGGGACCTTCTGAAGAAGGGACCCTATGAGGGATACACCATAGCCACGTTAAGGTAGGACACTGGTTTAGTCTCCAGTCAAAGCAGCAAAAGCAAGGATTTTGGTGGTCCTGCTGCTCAGAAATGAGCTCAGTCACAGCTGGAGGGGCCTTGGAAGTAGCCTCTTTCAAAAGAGGAATGCAGTGACCACTAACTCCTTCGCGGCAACTCAAGAGATACAAAGAAGGATCAAGAAAAACCTAAGAAAGTCCTAGACACCAAATTCAGGCTCAGGACAATCTGTGTCATTTCTAGTGGCTAAATTGATGTCAATAAGAACTGACATGGGACATCCTGGTATGTAGTAGGGCCCAGAAGACAGGTGTACCTTAGCTTGTGGCTTTTTACTGGGAGATGTTCCTCCCATGGATCAGCATCAACCCTGACCACCGCCTACCCATTTCATTTCCAGGTAGAAAGGGTTAGATCTGCTGCCCTAAGACCATTTGCCTGACCCTGAACGTTCTTCCTAAATCTCATTGCCAAGTACCCAAAGACTAGTATGGCTCTTGATCAGAGGGACCAGTCTGCTCATATAGACAGGGCTGAATGCTGGCATGGGGTGAAACTACAGATTCTCTAGTTGGATCTACTGTAAGACTTCACTCATCTTCACTCAGATACCTAAAGAAGATCCATCCCAGGATTGGTCTGCAAGCCTTTCAACACCTTGATTTGGATGGAACCCAGGGCCTCACACACACCAAGCTCTACTCAACCACGTACTATCTTCTCTCACTACCTGAGGTAGACCAGTGCCACCCTGGGCAGAAGCACCACACTTCCTAAGACCATACCAAGCCAAAGTGCAGACTGAGGCATGTGCCAAACTGACTCAGGACCCACCATACCTGCCGCTACTTACCTCAGCTCCCTTCCCCAAACACCAAAGGTGTATGGAACTGTGTCCTCACATACAGCAGTGGGGACTGGCAGTATTTTTTTCTGGGTGGAATCTTTGGTGGTTTCTAAGTCATTGACATTCAGCCCTAGAATCCTCTCTTAAAACAATAATACACATGAAAACTCATGTCTTCAAAAACTCATGTTATCTTAGGAACATAAGAGTGGCGCTCTGTGGGACCAGATCCCTCAGGGAGGGGTAGAGGTTAGCCTTACCCCTGCCTCCTAACTAGTCATGGCCCCTCAAGGGACTTCATGGTGCCTGCCTGTTTGCATGTTTGTATATTTGAACATTCCTGTGCAAGGTCAAAGAGGCCTTCCTGATTGCTTTTTTGGCAATACAGGATGTCCCACCTCCTCACCTTAATGCAACTGTCAATAATAAGAGCTCAAAGCTGGCTCCCAACCCAAGGAAGCTAAGACCCTAACTTCTCTCCCCTCTGAGATATTTCCACCTGGAAGACTACAGTCCCTATGTTCAGCCCCTGCCCAAGTGGTCTAACATGTGAATTTGCTATCTGTGAGACAAATATACTTGGCCTGCCAGCAAAGCTTAAAATAAACTTAGATTTGAAAGGAAGCTTATCCATTATTTAGTTCAGCTCCCTTTGCAAGTGAGAATCCTTGGCACCCTCAAGAGGTGGTCTTTAAGACAAATAAAAAGAATCTTTTCCAATAAGTGAGACAATTTATTCATATTTCATTTTATTTCTTGAGACAGAGCCTTGCTATATAATAGCCTAAGCTGATCTTGAACTCACCATCCTCTTGCCTCAACTTCCTGAGTGCTGGGATTAACACTATGCCTAGAAAGAGGTAGTCTTTGAATGCTCAGCCCAATAGGGAACTCACTACCTCACAAAGCAGATGTTTCTCTACTGGGCGGCTCTCAACATAGTCCTCACTCACCTCCCTGTACCTCATCCACTCTGTCTCTGCAGCCTAAAGACTAGAAAGCTGTTCCAGGAAGGCCTGCTCCTCTCTTGATCAGCTCTGTAGTGGAGGATGTTGTATATGTGGTTACACTGGTAGCCCAAGGGACTATATCTTTTGATATCCGTGCTCATCTCCTGGACTCTCAAACTGGCTCTGACTTACTTTGGTCAACAGAATTAGGTTTTTTTGTTTGTTTGTTTGTTTGTTTTGGGGAGTGGTTTCTTGAGTTTTGTTTGGGTTTAAGGTTTTTGTTGTTTGTTAGTTGAACTGATGTCATATTATATATCTCTAACTGGCCTAGAACTTGCTATGTAGACCAAGCTAGACTCAAACTCACAGAGTTCTGCCACCTCTGCCTCCTGAATACTGGGATTAAAGGCATGTGCCACCATACCCAGTCTAAGCATTATGTTTTAGACACACTTGCAGATTAGAGTTTGCCTGCTTAGAAACTCCTACAGTGAGTGCTAAGTAGCTATGCCCAAGGAGCTTTTCACAGACACTTAATGATTTAAGACAATGAGGAAAGAGGTCCTGGAGAGGACAGGTTAGGTGCCTCAACCTCTGATGACTTCCCAGCTGAAGACAACCACTCACACGCCTTGAAGATGCTCATGGAGCAGCAGACCTACTCTTTAACCCCAGCTGGACCACAGAACTACCTTACATAGAAAGTCATTCTTTCAAACCACTACAGGCTGAGAAAGGATGGACTGTAGTAACAGTTATCTGAAAACTGCTTACTAAATTTTCCTGGGAGCAGCTTCCTGGGATAATATGGGCCTAATATTTTCCTCCTGGGACAGACATTTTGCAAAGAGCAGAGAGCAGCTGGTTCTCTGGACAGCTAAACAACAGTAGGCACTTATCGAGCCCTGAGACTCAGAGCATAACAAACAATGGAGCGTGAAGCAAGACAGAGAGCCCTGGCTCAGAGACAAGGGTCACCTCTGCCTTCAGCACCAATAGAAGGATGCTTTACTGCTGATCTTTGCCATAGATCTATTGCTCTTTATTTTGTTACCTGCCAGCAGTCGTCTGGGTACATACCAAATAGATGAAGCCCTGTAAACCACCTCAAAACTGTCCCTAAACTCAATGAAATCTCTAAGGTGTCAATGAGCCCAGTCTCCCCTGTCTGAATAAAGGTTGTGAAAACTTTTTTTCTGGCTTTCCTCCAAGAACAGTCCCTGAGGTGTCTTTTGCCCAGGATTTGTGGTCTGTGGGAAGCATTCTTTCTGTCAGCTAAGCCTGGAATAGGAATGTCCCCTTGAGAAGCCAAGTTCATGACTGGCCATGAAAAGGGTCTCTTGTAACCATGGCTCCTGCAGAGTTCTAGTAGTTCTTCCCAGAATCCCCTACCCCATCCTACCTGGGGATGACCTTCTTTTGTGGGGGGAGACTCTTCCAGCTCCTTCCTAAGTGGATACTGCCCAGCACAGCTCAGCCCAAAGGAACTGAGTAGACACTTGGGAATAAGCCAGGCACACGGAAGAGATTTTCCTCCGATCTCTCCAGAGATCCTAGCAGGGAACAACTCCTCAGTACCTCTGCTAGACCCTCTCCCACCCAGCCTGGAAGAAGAGATGACTCTGGGAAGCATGCAGCCTGGAATCAAACCAGCCTTTGAGGCAACAAGAGGTGACTAGGGTCAGTCAGGTCCAAACAGGTCCAGAGCTGAGACAGAGCTCCCCTCCCCACACACACACTAGCTAGAGGTGTGACGATGTAAGTTTAGAGTCCAGGAGTCTGATGGCTCAAGCAGCTCACTGGTGTCTACTGTGGATATTAACAAACTAACTCATTGTTTTGACAACTAGCATATAAAAGAGAAAATTAAGCAAGCGATAAAAACAGAAAGAAACCACTTTGGTTCAGAATAAAAACAAACAGCAAGTCCCAGAAGAGTTTGGCCAGGACCGAGTCCAAAGAATGGAAAGAAAAGCAGAGCTTTCTATTGATGCTCTGTGGGGATGGGGGGGGGGCTCACCCTGAGCATGGTGACTGGAAGGTTCTAGGACCAGGGACTCCTGATAAAATGTTCTGCTACAAAAACACCCAGTGATTCGGGATGGGATAGCAGGCCAGAATGTTCCAGAAAGCCTCTGAGGCATTTTCTCAGAGTTCAGTAGAGTAGTTTACTATTGTGGGGAGGGGTGTTGGGGGGTTGGGGGGGCAGACAGTGAGCTGGGAACAAGAGTGAAGGCATTGAGTTACTGTGTCTGCACAGCCTTCAGAGAGTCGATTACAGAAACTTGTGGGCTTCACATGCAACCTCAGAGTCTGGAAAAAGAAAAAAAGAAAAAGATTTGGACCGGTTACTGGAAAGCTGAAGGACTTTCAGAGCAGAAAAGTTGAAGCTGAGGCCCTCGGTTCCATGTTCAGGAGGAGGCAAATGAAAGAAACAGGAGATGAGACTCTGACCCTGACATTTTCTTTAGAAGGGTGACTACTCCTAATCTGAAAATTCCAAATACCTCTAAATCTAAAATGCTTTGAGCACAATCACGGTACTACATGCGGAAAATACCATGTCTGACTTAACGTGATGAGCCAGTCAAAACAGGTGCACTAAAAATATTGTACAAATTAACTGCAGGGTGTGTGTGTGTGCGTGTTCATGCACACTTAAAACAGTTATGGCTTTTATGTTTCTATGTGGATTCCAAGAAATCTCATTATGTTTGTACAAATATCCCCAAATATACCCCCCCCCCAAAAAAACAAAAACAAACCAAACAAACAAAAAACAAATCTGCAACACCCTCATATTTGGAAAAGGGATGCTCCACCTGTGTGGATGAAATCTTGCAGTTCTTAAAGGCAGACCACATTCCAGAGTCAGACCACATCAGTCTGAATCCCAGCCACGTCAGTCAAGTGGCTGTATGCCATTGGCCAAGTGACTTAATCCCCTTATGTCTCCACTTCTTGTCTGTAAAATAATATAAAGGGGGAAAAGCATCCGAGCATCTTAAGAACAACAGGTATCTACAGAAATGCTAAGCCATGAAGGTCCAAGATGGCGGTCTCCCTCTCTGGCAGGGTGTCTACTCTGGCTACTGAAGGCCTGGAAGTATCCCTAGCCCTAGCCCATTTCTGAACTTCTCTCCTAGAGAATAAACTTAACCACTGGTCCTTAGATAGGCTTTATGCTGGATGCTTCCTCAGACAACCCATCTGGACAACCCATGAAACAGATACTATTTGTCATAAGCCACCTAGAGCAAGAGCCAGCAGATGAAGGTGATATAGGCAAAACACTCATTGTCCCTGGCCCAGAGAGTCTCAATGCCCCTCACCTCTTCACTGGCCTCCGGGCAAAATAGTCTCCCAGGGCAGGTTCCCAGCTGCCTTGCAAAACTACCTGATGTGGCTGGGGACCCTGAATAAAATGGCTTCTTCCTTTAAGTTCAAACCTCCCATACAGAGAACAGCAAACATTGCCTCCTGCTGGCCTTTGAGTGTGAGGCTCAATCTGTTAGCCCTGAGCTGGTGACTGTGACAGGCTTGACCTCATTTACTTCACAGTCCTCAGTATGTGAGACTCCCAGCCTCTCCATCCTGGGCTTGCCTCTGAGTTAACAGCTAGCATGACAAGAAGTTGTGGGAAGGGCCAAGGGTGGAGTGGGGAGAGGTGGAGGAGGCAATTCCTGTACAGCAAAACTGATGTGGGGTTCAGTGGCCGCCCAGAAAGCCTGATCCAAAGTGAAGATCAGTCATGCCATGTACTAGCCTGAACCGTCTGTGTTAGCTGGGCTTTCGTTCAAGGATAGCCTTTGACAGAATCCAGAGGTCCAAGAGGAGGCGGAGAGCCTCCCAGGAGGCATTCCAAAGAGACTGGAGACAAGAAGACAGAGTGGTCTGGGCTTAACCACCAGAAGCTGGGTGGGTACAAGTAAGAGCTGGAGAGAACCTGAGGAGAAAATGAAAGAGACAGAAAAGGAAAAAAGAGAAGAATCACAGAGGAAGGATTAACTGGGAGAGAAGTGAGGTGGGGGTACAAACAAACGCTCTGCTTAGGACAACTTCCTCATGCTGGATGAGCCCCAATTCAGGGGAGCACACTGACTAAGAAAAGCCTGCTCTAAGCTACAAAGCTGAGCTCTATCCCAGAGGAGTGTGGCAGAGAAGAAATATCCAAAACTATCTCAGCTGAGCTCTCAGAAGAAAGAGGCTGGAACACCTGCCCTAGAGCTCAAGGGACTTCAAAACTGGGTCGACATCTCAGTGTGATGGGACAGGCCTGAAACATTGGGACCTCCTGCCCTTCACCCAGCCTCTCTCCCCTATACAAAAAAGCATGGCTCAGCTCACCCAAGGCCCTGGGTTGGGAGGGATATGCAGCCCTGTCACTCTGATAATGGGAGAGAACATGAAGACGGTGTCTCATATGTGATATGTGGGGCAGATTGGACCTGGTCCTGAGAGTCAGGCTGCCCCACCCAGGCCTTAGGCATGGTCACCATGGAAACCTTACAGTAAAGGACCAAATGACCTCAGATTTTGCTTTTCATCTCTCAAAATGGGTTTTGAAATGCAGACGGTGGCTGCTGGACTCTATTTCAGAGGCAGCAGAGAACAAGTGGGTCCTGAATACTGGAGTGCCACAGGCTCTCTCAAATATATATATGACAAGGTCTGTCTCTGAGCTGCCAGTCACCCCTGGTTGGCCACATATCTCATTGATCCATTGTGAGTTGATATTAATACCTCAACAATAAAGTTGGACAGTGGAGGCACCAGGTGCTTGGCCAGGCACCAGGGACACAAAGAGTCCTTGACTCAAGAACACAGACACGTCAGGGAAAATCTGATGGTGGACCCCTCTCACTGGCCACATCTGCCTTGGTTTTGGTCCCCAGTGGTTACTCCTGTCTGAAAATATGAAAAAAAAATGAAAAAGCCCAGAAATAAACAGTTCACAAATTTGATATTGTACACTATCCTGAATAGCATTTGAGACCTTCTCCCACCCTACTGTCTCACTCAAAACACAAATCATTGCTTTGTCCAGCATAGCCAAGCTGTATATGCTCCCACCCACAGCCCCTCAGGAGCCATCTTGGTTACCATGGCATCCCAGTACTTATGCTCAGACAACTTCTATTTTACTTAGTAATGGTCCCAAATTATGATCCTTTATTACAATATGTTACTATAGGCATTTTAGCTTATTATTAATTGTTAATACTTTACTGTGGCTAATTTATACACTAATCTTCATAGGTATGTATAGGGAAATACACACAACACAGAGTTCAGTGTGTAATATGAGGTTTCTGGCCCATCTGGCTGGTGGTTCAGACCCATAGACCTGCAGTCCCAGACCAACTATCCCCAAATAATCACACAAAGGCTTATATTAATTTCATACTATTCAACCTATGGTTCAGGCATATTGCTAACTAACTCTTGCATATTAACTCAACTCATTTCTATTAATCTGTCTTTTCATGTGGTCTGTGGCTCACCTGTGTTACTTTATGTGTTGATTTTTGACAATGGATTAACTCTCTGAAACTGTAAAGGAACCCCAGTTAAAGGCTTTCTTTTATAAGAGTTGATGTGGTCATGGTGTCTTTATACAGCACTGGAACAGAAAGACAAGAGACCAAACTAGAATTGTGGCTGAGAACCACATTCTTATCCCTATATCCTTAACCCGATATACCAACATTCTTATACTTATGTACTTATATCTTTAGATCCTCATCCTTCTATAAGGACAGGTAACCCTATCCTTACTGTTACAAGGCCCACTACCCTTACAGTCTATCTACAAACCATGTGGCCAAATGATTGTGAAATCTCATGACCACTTTGGGTCTTAGATCAACTGGCCACTATCTGCCTGGAGAGAGGTGCTACCTATTGGGAGGACAGGTGGGGGGGCTATCCTGATAGTTGGATTTGGTTTGGGGGTTGGGTTTTTTCCAGTTGGTTGGTTTTTATTGCCAAGGAAATTGTCTTGGCAATTATGTCAAAAATTATGTTAGTGTAACTTGATTCAAACTCATTAAAGATACATTATATCTATTGAGATAACGAGGCAGTTTTTCTGTTTTAGACTCCTAATATGGTGAGTGCATTTACAATTTTTTAGTATTAGACTTTCCAAATACCCAAGATAAATCTAAATTTAAATGTACAAAATTGTTTTAGAATCATTTTGGCATTTTATTTGCTGACGTTTTCATGTTTTTGCATCTACATCTGTAAGTGAAACAGACTTACACTTTTCCTTTTTCATAAGGTCTCTAATTTGATATCAATTTTGAGGAAGGAAGATGCCATAATGCAGCTCAAATATGTTGTTTTGCACAGAAATCCCTGGGGGCTCGTTTTTAATAAGCAATCAATGATACCTCCTGAGGGTTGTCTTTTTTCTTAAGTATTTAAAAATTAATAATTTTCATAACCTCTTCATGTAAGTTGACATTATGTCCTCAGAGGGTAAATCTGTATTTTTCTTTTTTTTAGAAGCTGGGTAGATTTATCCAGCTCCAATTTTCCCACAGCTGTTTTACTTGCTGTAATTTCTTGAAATTTCCGTATGTGCTTACACATCTGCACACCCCTTCACAACCTAGGACAAAAAAGCCGGGACAAATGTCTGGGTGCCTAATGACATTTCAGAGCAGACCTGGTAGCCAAGTTCTCCCAGCATCCCTCAGCCCCTACCTGTTAAGGGTTCTCCCGGCTGGCATACCTCACCCCTACCCTGCACTCTCCAGCCCACCGGCTGGGCTGCCCATCCCCCAGAGGCTCTTCCCTATATAATCTAGACGTTTGGACTATGTGGTCCTTTTGTCTCTTGATCTCCTTCCTCTGCTTTCATAGGGCCCAGCTCGGTCTACTGATCATGTCCACTCTGGACTCTCCCAGATGTCTCCATCTCTGCCCTTTTCTATGTTCTCCCTCAAATCTACAATAAACCTCCTCCTCCACCACACCCAGGAACAGTCACATCCTCTGTCTTCTTTCCTTCTTTTTCTTTCTTTTTCTTTCTTTCTCTTTTTTTTAACAAGAAATGTCTATGCACAGCATGTGTGATTCCAAATCTATTAGAAGAAAAGTTTTTACACATGCTTAAGAGTACAGCTGCTCTTCTAGAGGACCCAGGTTCAGTTTCCAGAATGTACATAGCAGCTCATAATGATCTGTCATTCCAGTACCAGAAGTTCTGATGCCTTCTTCTAGCCTCTTAGGAAACGGCACACAAATGGTGCACACAATATACGTGTAGGCAAAACATAAAGTAAAAATAAATTATTTTTAAAAACAGCTTATATCAAAGGTCTCATTAGTTGCATGTTTCTAGATAAAGGAGTAATCATAATCATTCTGATATAACATTTTAGGCTGGGAAGTAAGTTAGGTGGTAGGATGGTTGCCTAGCATCCCAATATTGTAGTGTCTATCGCTAACACTACATAAACTGGATGTGGTGGTGCAGACCTATAGTCCCAGCATGGAGCAGGTAGAAACGTGGGGTTTGAGAAATAGCTCAGCAGTAAAAGCACTTGCAGTTCCTGCAAAGGACCATCATCATCCACGGTGGCTCACAACCACCTGGAACTCCAGTTCCAGAGGATCTGACACCATCTTCTTCTAATGCCCAGATCGGGGGGGGGGTGGGGTGGGGGGGGTGGTGATCTGACACCATCTTCTTGTTATGCCCAGATCTTGTAGTCCCCCAAATGACCACCAAGAAATCCAAATACATATGTAAAAGCAAAGAGCCTTTATTCAAGCTTGAGCTAGGACTCTTGACCTGTCCAACACAGCAGTTAGAGCAGAGAGTGCCCAGTCCGGGTGAGGTGGGGTTTTTATTGCAGTATAGGTCAGGCTAAAAGGTTTTTCAGACTTCAGGACCCTGGTTGGCTGACATTTGTCTAGGGGTGTCTTTGATGAAGGTAAATAGGTGTGTGCTGGGCTAAAGGACACCTGGTGATAGCCATACTGGTTGGAATGTTAGGTTTTTCCTCTAGAACATTAGGTATTATCTTCTGGAACGCTGATGGCCCATTCCTGGATGGTGCCAGTTTTATGGGTTTCTCTGGGTGGTATCTTCCAGTAAACTGAGGTTCAGGCCTACCTTTTAGCTGGTTCCTATCAAGCCTGTTTTGGGCCCCACATGTCATGGCAGTATTGTAGCTAAGCTGCCCTGGGTCCCACACTTCTGACCTGCATGGACTTCTGCACACACATACACATAAATATATATATATATATATATATATATATATATATACATATTTAAAGTTCAAGGTTTTTCTCAGCTATACAAATAACAAGGCCAACATATAGTGTGTGTGTGTGTGTGTCTGTGTGTGTGTGTGCCTGTGTGTGTCTGTGTTGTATGTATGTATGTATGTATGTATGTATGTATATACATATATATGGGGTGAAGATATAAATAAAATTTAGATACAACTTGGGAAAGGACAAACACAATGATTTTTTTTAAAAAGGCTCATAATTCTCACTCCCCCCCCAAAAAAAATTTTTAGATTTGCTTCTAGGGGGGTGAGCCAGTATGAGAGCCTTTGGCTGCTACACAGTGCCACTCAGGAACAGGTACTGTTACCATTGTTAGTGGAATGTCTTATGAACAAATTTCCCACCTAGCAAGGCTCTGTTGCCCTCAGTACCCCACCCCCACCCCTGAGGCCCTATTCTGAGTGCTGACTCCAGGAACCCTCAGAGCAGTGTCCAGCTGTGGCGTTCAATAGCAGGAGGGCACTGTGCCCAGCACCTCCCAGACTCCTTCCTTTCATCCTCTGACTGCTGGGGCTTGAGCCAGGGAGGCTGCCTAATCACTAGCTAGGGCTCCGGGCTTCCTTCTGAGCAGCTAACTAGCAAAGGCTCTTTCTACTGTCAAAGCCAATCTCAATCTCCCCTTTGAAAAAAATATGGCAACTGTCGACTGGACCCAGGAATTTCTGAAAGCTGATCCAAGGCTCATGAGATAAGGTAGATAAAGGAGAAAGATTTTCTTTCCTTGGGGATTTTCTTTCTCTGACCCTGCTTTTCACCACTGTGATGGTAATTTTATGTGTCATCTAGACTGGGCCATGGGGTGCCTGGTGGTTTGTGTAGGAATAATCCCCATAGACTCATGTGTTAGATGGTGTGGCCCATAGGGAGTAGCAGTGTTAAGAGGTACGGCCTTGTTGGAGTAGGTGTGGCTGTAGTCAGAAATTTGAGTCCATCCCAGGCTCGAATATTTTGGAATATTTGCCTTTCTGATGGCCTCCCTGCTAGAGGCACAGATGGGCCTGCCAGCCTGGTGGTCTAGGAAGCCCAGTTCTGTCCCATGACTTTTCAATACGCCTTTTCTGATTTATAGTCCAGTTAGTTTCTGTAGAGACATATCTCCCCTCCTTTTCTTTATCTATGTTCAGAGGAACTGGTACTTAATTGAGCAGTCTTGAATATGGCCCTGAGAGCTCTGCTTATAGCATAACTTGGGCACACTGAATTCTTTTTATGTTTCTCATGCAGGAGACACTCTCCTATTTTTTAAAGAGAGAAAAAAAAAAAGCCCACAGATTTCTATCTTGAATTCAAATTTAAGATCCCAGGGTTCTACTTCACTTGATTAGGTTTTATACTTTTTTCTTTGCTGAAATGCTTGGTTTTAATGACTTTGCGATAATTATTTGCCTATTCCACCTTGTAACTGTAATGGTTTTACAATATCTGTGAATGTGGCCCCTAATGATGTGGCTATTGGATGTAGCGCAAGACCTCTACTTGACATGTGTCCCATCTGGACTGCATTGTCACAGTTCTCCACGGGAGAGTCATCTGGAACAATTATCTTTGCTATGTTGTTACCCTGTTAGGCACATTTTTCCCGTTTATTCTCGGTGTCTCAGACCTATATATTGCCTTGTGAATATTTTTTAAAGATCTAGGTTCAAAGTTAAAAAATGATAAATTAAGAGGCACTTAGGGTCACCTAGTTCTCTGTTTTTAATGTGTATAGGCTTTGTCCCTGCATGTATGGAGGCCAACAGAGGACATTAAAACCCTAGAACTGGAGTTATTGACAATTATAAAATGCCATATGGGTGCTGGGAATTGAACCCAGGTCTTCTACAAGAGCTGCAAGGGCTCTTAACCACAGAGCCATCTCTTTAGCCTGAGTTGCCTGGTTTTTATCCCTATATCTGTCATATATCCCTTTTCCCTTGGCCTCTTCTTTGGTTTCTCCCCCCCCCCCCTTTTTGGAATTCAGGTGTCAGCTGTCAAATGGCAAACCTCAAGCTAGCCAGCAGAGGTAGAAATCCTGATCCTTACCACGCTACAAAGGCACCCAGCACCCCAGTGACTCATCTCAGGACATTCCAGCCCATTACCTGATCACAGGGGTATGACGGACCCCCATGGACATCAGAAGTGCACAGCCAACTCATGCAATCACACAATGAATGGATGCTTATTTCTGTTTTAAACCATTGACTTTGGGGCGGTTTGTTCTATAGTTAGATTGAATGGAACCAGCAGCTTACACAGGATGTTTTATTAACATCTCTGCATCTTGCTCAGTCGGTACATCCTGAGATGAATTGATTCTTAAGTTCATGATGACCCAGGTTCTGTGTGGGGACCTGAGGAATAAAAACTGAAGCAGCTTGCCCAGGTTGTACAGCTAGAACATAAGTCTGCCAGGGCTGGTATAATGGAGTAGCTCACACCTTGGTTGAAACAATGGGACTTCATTTCCTTGAAGTGCTGGAAACCAGAAGTCCAAGGTCAGGGATACAGTCATGTTGAGTTCTTTGAGGCCTCTTCTTGCTTGCACGTGGTCATCTCCTTGTTCGATAACCTCTGGTGTCTCTTTGTGGGGCCTAGTCTCCTTGTAAGAATACCAGTAATATTAGATTAGTACCCTTACCAGGATCCATATTTTAAGTTAATCATCTTGTTAAAATCTGTGTTTCCAGAACTGGAGAGATGGCTCAGCTATTAAGAGCACTGGCTGCTCTTCCAGAAACCCAGGTTCAACTCTCAGCATCCACATGGAAGCTCACAGTTGTCTATAGCTCCAGTTTCAGGGAATGCGACACCACCTTATATCAATGCACATAAAATAAAGTTAAATAAATTATTTTTAAAAAAAGGGTCTTCCCTTAAAAAATCATGTGTCCAAATTCAGCCATATTCTGAAATACTGGTGGTTGTAGATTTTACATGTGAATTTGGGGGCTCATGTACATTTGTGACTATCTCCAGTTTGCATGAGTGTGTGTAGGATGTGTGCCCACACACAAGATCTGTTCGTGATGCTGGAACATACGTTTTTAATCTTATAAAATGGGCTCCAAAGTAATAAGGATGAGATGGATAAGAATCCAAATAGTAAAACTGATTTAGAAAGCATAAGAAGAATGAGCAAGGTGGGGCCAGGAGATGGTTGACTTCCGAGGTAAAGTACTTATCACAAAGCCTGACAACTTGAGTTTGATCCTGTAGCCCACACGGTAGGAGAGAACCCAGTTCCGTTATTTGTTCTCTGACCTCCACACAGACATCCTCCCAGACCAAAAAAATTAAATGAGCACAGAGAGAGAGAGAGAGAAGCCAGACGTTTCTGGCCTGTCCAGTCCGTGGCACAACCCATTTTTATTAATCTGTGTATGCCACGTGGCTCCATGGCTTTAGCTGTGTTTCATTACATCTTGCTCTCTGGGCAGCTGCCTGTTCCTGCAGCATCTGTGACTCCACCCTCTGTCCGCCTTTATCTCGGCTTGGATTTCCTGCCTGCCTCTAAACTGCCTTGCCAGAGGCCAAAACAGCTTCTTTATTAACAAATGGCAGCAGAGCACATTTACAGTGTACTGAAAGATATCCCCACATCAAGAGAGAGAGAGAGACAGAGACAGAGAGACAGAGAGAGCACACAGCCCCTCCCTCCACTACATCAATTCAAGAGAATGATTTTTTAGAGAATGTCTCACTCATCTCTAGACTGTGATGGCCATTTTGATGAATAAGCTTCTACCTGTATCTTATTAAAATGGGAAAAGTTACAGGCATTGACTAGGACACAGTATTGGCCAGACTATTAACATTGGCTTTGTCTACAACAAGCTATGAGTAATTTGTCTCTTCTAAGACTTCAGTACTTTTCATACACTCACTTTCTGACCAGTTGTTTCTTTCATCATGAGAGGATAAGCCACATAGACCTTTTAAGGCTAGCCTGGGTTCTCCTCCTCACCCTTCATTCTAGGCCTGATGAAGTCTGGTTAAGGAGGTCAATCCTTGCACTTGGGCACAGAATGTACAACAAACTCCAGGTGGTAAGATGAAGGCCCAAAAGCCAAGCCCATGACAGAAACTTATATCAAATGAGCTAGTCCAACTATCAGGCTTGAGACAGAATGGGACTTCATGGATAGCCACAGACCAGTGTGAAAGATGCCTTGCTTTGCTGGTAACATAGAGTAGTCCTGTCCAGAAACAAGAGAAATGTACTTTATGGCCAAATGGTACTGCCTTCAATCCATCATAGTCAGCGTATATTTCACTCGTGGGGCTGCCTGGTGTTCTCATGTGCCTCAGCTAATAAATCTATGGGAGATAGATGGGGAAACAGAGAAATATGTATTACACAGAGAATTAGCTCATGTGTCTATGGAAACTTAGAAATTTCATGATGTGCAGCTGACAAGCCAGACTCAGAAGAGTCTGAGCCCAAGGCCAAGACTAAGGGCAGAAGGCTGTCATCACAACTTGAAGACAGAGGGAGTTCTTTATTACCCAGCCTTTGCAGCCCACCTAGCTATAACTGTGATGGATGGGCCTAGTCTATCTGACCCACCCAAAATAATGTTCAGCCACATGTGCTGGCATCTGACTTAGTTAGGGTTTCTATTGCAGTGAAGAGACATCATGGCCATGACAACTCTTATAAAGGAAAACATTTCATTGGGGCTGGTTGATAGTTTCAGAGGTTTAGGCCATTACTGGCATGGGAAGAAACATGGCAGCATGCAGGCAAACCTGGTGCTAGAGAAGGAGCTGAGCATTCTGCATCTTGTTGTGCAGGCAACAGAAAGTGAACTATCACCACTGGGTATGCCTTGAGCATAGATGAGACCTCAAAGCCTGCCTACACAGTGATACACTTCCTCCAGTGAGGCCACACCTACTCCAACAAGGCTACATCTGCTCCAACAAGGCCATGTTGTGGGATTATGCTCTTGTACTTTGTAAATATTTGTTCTTCCTACTGGCTTAATAAAATGATAATTAGCCAGAAGGCAGACAGGAAGTATGGGCAGGACTACCAGTTAACCCAGAGTGCTTTGTAGAAAAGGCTGAACCAGTGATGAGAGGGACTCTGAGAGTGTACTCTAGTATCAGTGATAAAACATTCTCTCCCTCAAGGAGGGGGGAGCACAACCCTGATACATCACCCTCAAACAAAGTCTAAGCTCCTAGGCCTAAATGAGAGCTCAAAGAAAATAGTTGGCATGAAAGGAGGCTAATGCTTCCCATTCCAGAATGTTGTGTGTCCTTAACAAATCACTCAGACTCTCTCACAAATCACAGGCATGACAGAGGGAAAGGGCTATTCCTTTACAAATGAATGAGCAAACTTTTGTAGGGGGATTATGTTGTTACACTGTAAATAATTGTCCAGCCTACTGGTTTAATAAAAATGCTGATTGGCTGAAGGCAGACAGGAAGTGTGGATGGGGCTACCAGACTAAGAAAACTCTGGAAACAGGAAGAGATGCCACAGAGACACCAGAGAAGAAATTCAGAAAACACCTGTGCTGCTCTGAGAAAAGGTACTGAGCCACATGGCTGAACAGGATAAGAATCATGGGTTAGTTTAAGAGTAAAGAGTTTGCAAGTTATATGCCTAGGCCCCAGGTCAATTAGCGTACAATTAATATAAGCATCTGTATATTTTAGTGGGACTGTGGGACTGTGGGTCTGAAAGTCAGGGCCACCAGGCTAGGCCAAAAAGTCCAGGCCAAAAACATCATACAACAAACTTTGGTTCCTAATTTAGAAAAACCAACTGGTAAAAGATAATTACATGAATATAATTATATAGAGACATTTAAGTAAATTTATGTTAAATGTGATAAGGGCTTAGAGAAACACATGTGTGTGTATATATACCTGACATTCATTATAAACTCAGAATGAGAGCTAGAGGGATGGCTTTAGGGATTAAGAACATGGGCTGCTCTTCCAAGGGATCTGAGCTCAATTTCCAGCACCCATATAGAAGCTCATAACCATGTATAATTTCAGTTCCAGGATAGCTCATACCTTTCTCTGACCTCCATGAGCACCAGGCTCTCAAGCAGTAGTACATAGACATATCTCCAGAAAAAAAAATCCAAGTACAGAAAAGTTTAAATAAATATTTTTTTAAAAATAAAATAAGTAAATTTGATGGGGGGGGGCATATGCCTTTAATCCCAGCACTTGGGAGGCAGAGACAAGTAGATCTCTGTGAGTTCAAGGCCAGCCTGATTTACAGAGCAAGTTCCATGGCAGCCAGAGCTACACAGAGAAACCTCTCATGAAAAACTAAAAATAAATAAATAAAATAAATTCAAAATAACTGCAGGCCTTGCATCCTTGTGGCTGAAATAGCTGAGATTTGCTTTGAAATGATCTAACAGACAAGTGCATGAGAAGCCATGTGCAAAGAACAGACAGAACAAGAGTCATAGGAGTTGGAAAATGTTGAAGTTGGCTGCTGTACGGGTTCTCTACTATACTCCTTTGTAATTGTAGTTTCTGGTCCACCAGAAACTCTCAAATACCCAGCAATTGCTTCCCAAATAATTGATTCAGAGGCTTAATATTATAGTAAATGCTAGGCCAGTAGCTCAAGCTTACTATTAACTAGCTCTTTTACTTAAATGAACCCGAAATTCTTATCTAAGTTTAGCCGCATGACTTCCTACCTTTTCTCAGTACAGCATTCTCGGCCATCTCCTTTCCTCTTCCCAGAATTCTCCTTGTCTGGTTGCTTCATCTCTATTTCCAGCCTGACTACTAGCCAATAAGCGTTTATTAAAACAATACCAATGACAAATCTTTACTATGTACAAGAGCATTATCCCACACTCCCTCGTAGGGGTATTGTGTTATTTCATGGTAAATAATTGCCCCACCCACTGGGACAATTGGTGCCCAACGTGGGGCATATACATGATATACACCCACATAAAGCTGGAGAAAGCTTTTAAAAAAATGGTCTAGAGCACAGGAACTGAAGCCCAAAGCAACTTCCGAGTTGTGTCTCTGAAGTGGCCCGCAGTAAAGAGACTGAGTGGTATATCGAATTAAATTATAAAATGCTGTGTTTGTTACATGCAATTTAAGGTGAACAAGGCCAGTTCCTGAGTCTAGATGTAAGCAAAGAGCTCTGTATGGTGGATTTAAGGTTTCTATTAATAAGGACAAAAAGAGTCAAAAATGGCTTCTTAGTGTCAATGTTTTCTTGGATCAGCTTTGTTTGCTGGAGGCAAAATGAGGCTTGACTTTTTGAAGAGAAGCTTCCTGATTCAGCCTTAAAGGAAAAACACTTGTAAGTTTTTTTGAGAGGCCCTGATGCCAAATACTTAAAAAGAGTTAATGAGTAGCAGATGGCAAAGCTTTACTTGGTAATTATATGGACCCTAAAATTCCCCAGAGTACCTGGGTTAAAAAGATAAATTCTATGAAATTAGACTAGGAGCTGGGTGGAGCCATCCACCCATCCTACAAATCTTGAATTTTAGCAGATTAAAGGTATGTTCAGAAACTGAAAGAATTAGAAGAATCTGGGTGGAGTCAATCACCCTAGCAAAGCAAAGGTGTGGTCAGAGACAGTGGCAGATTAAAGGTGTGGTCAGAGACAGAAAAAGTTAAGAAATATACAGTAAAGACAGTTTAAAAATAGAAGTCTAAGTGGTTTAGAGTGTGTTGAAAATATATATACATAGGCGTAAAGAAAGAAAAAAGAGGTAGAGAAAGCCCTTAAAGAAGAAATAGAATAAATAAATTAATTAACTTTTAAAAAGCCACGTAAAGATGGAAAATACAAAAAATGTCTGGATACTGTATATTATTGTCTTATCTTTAAGCTTCTTGACTGAAAATGACTTAGTAAAAGCTGCTAAAAGACAGTTGATTATAAATGTTGTTGGAGTAATTCAACCTATATATTTTGTGAATGAGTTGACTTTAAAATTGAAATGCAAAGATACGCTACTTTGGAGAAGAGGTTTTCCTTTTATTTTCACAGAAAATGAAAGACTGTGGATTTATTCCTGGACAAAGAACATAAAGTTTGATAGAGGAAGACCCCCTGAAAAATCTCCAATAGAAATGGATGGACCAGATGATTCAGCATTTCAGAGCACCTCTGTTGAAATTTCCAGGTCTCTATATTCAGAACAATTTCAAGTTCAAGGAGACTGGCTGAGATGACCCAGCCTTACAGACTATTCCACTAAAGACTTGTGTATAATCCTACATTTTTCTTTGGATTGCCATGAGATTGCCAATGGCCCCATTCAGCAGGAAGTAGCCTAGAGAACAATGCCTACATTCCCAAAACATGGATTATGGATGTTTGTGTTTATTTACAGTGTTGTTTATAGTTGTTATATATAAGGGGGGAAAAGAATATTAGATTTGGAGTTCTTTTTGTTTAAAAAGAAAAGGGGATATGTAGGGGTATTGTGTTATTTCATGGTAAATAATTGTCCCACCCACTGGTTTAATAAAAAGCGCTGATTGGCCAAAGGCAGGCAGGAAGTGTGGGCGGGGCTACCAGACTAAAAACTCTGAGAACAGGAAGCACAGAGCAGAACGCCAGAGAGAAGCCAGAAGAAGCAGAGGACAACTATGCTGCTCTAAGAAAAGGTACTGAGCCACATGGCTGAACAGGATAAGAGTCATGGGTTAGATTAAGGGTACAGAGTTAGCAAGTTGTATGCCTGGGCCTTAGGCCGATTCAGCCTAAAACTATAGTAAGCCTTTGTGTGTCTTTGTGGGTCTGTGGGTCTGTGGGTCTGGGTCCTAAACCTTGAGGTTAGGCCTGAAAGTCAGGGCCAGAAACCTCTTACTACACTCCCTTTCTCATAATATCTGAAATTTTTTATGACAAAAAGGGAAAGAATGGCAGTATAGGTACAGAGATGATTGTCACCATCCCACCATCCTCATCATCCCCTCCATCACCACCAACCACACTAACATCACTGTTATCAGCCTCCTCACCATCACCATCAACAGTACCACCATGATCACGATCACCATCATTGCCATCATCACAAGACCATGGTTAGACTCAAGGGTGAGGCCCGTGCGACCCAATGCTCCAAAAGGACCAGCTCCAGGCTCGGTGCCAGCACACACACAGAAGGAAGACCAGCTCACTCCTGAACTCAGGTGGAAACCCAGTTAAACAGCCGGATCCTAGAAGCTGAAAGTGATGTCACTGCTTACAAGTATGTGATCCAGGAATGAGGTTGGCATAAGGTCCTGGAAAGAAGCAGGACCCTTCAACACCAAGCCACATTTAGACATCTTTGGAGAAAGAATCCTGTGTTCTATGAGCCAAAGATGCCATCTTGAGTGGGGAGGAGTCACTAGGGACATAATGAGAGCAATCTATCTAGTAGAACTTACACCCCATTGGTCCCAACAAAAACTCCATTCCTAAGGCAGGATGCCAGGCCCTGAGCTCAGAATTACAGAACAGGGTCTATCTTCTGTTTCTGAATAGAAGAAGGCCTGGAGGCTTGGTGCTACAAGGACTGGGCTATATTCTGAACATCTCCCAAGCCAGGACAGAGTCAGTCAATCTCAAATCTCACAATGGGCCTAAGAAGTACCCAGAGGGAGAATTAAAATATAGGAAATTAGTCACTCGTGAACTTTTCTATTACACGTTTTTTTTTTTAAAAAATTATATCATTGAATATGCATTGGAGCAATTTGCTGTATGTTTTCATTGGGCTCACAGTCTGTGTTCTCTTACAATCTGTTGCCAAAGCTTTGGACATGTGTAACACACTCTATCTCACATTTTTAAAGGTCATAGTACCCGTGGAGTCAGCTACTGAGGGAAGGGTGGCTCAAAGCCCTAATCTGACAGGAGTAAGACAATGGTTTGGACCTGTTTAATATACTGACAATATCATACAATGAAGTAATTTGGAGAATTTGCTACAAAATGACAGTTCCCATCATTCTAAATAAGACAGTTCCTTTTCTCCACTCAAATCCAGGACCACTAATGACTCACCTTACAGGAAATGATTAGCCCAGTTCCTACAGATCTTAGTCACAGGCCACACAGCTAGGAAGATGGTACAATCCAATCCCTCCTAGCCAAAACCAAACCTTAACCTTTCTTCAGATTTTAGTTGAAAAATAGGCTAATCCATGTTTGTTTGTTTGGTTTTTAAAAAAGAATGCAAAAATATTAAAATACAAACAGGCCCACAGTTTCTCAAGGTGAAACTTATATTCCAGGTTGGATGCTGTCCCATGTCTGATTCACTGTGGTCAGCTTGAGCACAGCTCTGTCCCAGGAACGTTCGCAGGTGCCCAAGGCTACCTGCCCTCCCTTCCCCAGAACTCAGGAGAATCACCAGCACATGGAAGACTGTTATAGTTTGAATCTGGAACGTTCCTGAACACATGTATATTATAGGCTTAATCACTGGAGCAGTGCTCTATTAAAAGGCATTTGTATCTTTAAGAGGTGGAGCCTATTGGGAGGTCTTCATTGAAGGCTAATTCTTGAAGGGGATTGTGGAACCACCTCTCTTCCATCTTTTCTTGCTTGCTTGGATTCTTTTTTTTCTTTCTTTCTTTCTTTTTTTCTTCTTTTCTCCCTGCAGGCCATGAGGTGAGCAGCTCTTACCAAAGCTCCATTCAATGGTGTTCTGCCTTGCCATAGGCCGAGAGCAGCAGGGCCAGTCAGCCATGAACCCAGAACCCTCCGGAAACAGGAGTAAAATCAACCGTTTTTTCTTACTAAATTGACTTAGTGTTATTTTGTTGCTACAACAGAAAGCTGACCAAAACAAGGACTCACCATGCTTGCCAATCATAATCCCCCATTTGCATTGTTGTTCAAGCATACACGATCATTAAATGAGTGTGTAACCTATTATTTGGCCTCTCCTGGCCCTGTAGCAGTGTTTGTAAATGCACAAGTCGAGATGGGGTTCAGAACAAGAGAGATGTTTATTTCCCACACACCCTGTTCTTTCCTTTCCCTGACCTTCCCTTCTTTCTGATCTCAACATCTCTCCCTTTAAACTACATTAAAAAACACTCTGCCCCCTCTACACCCTCCCCATACCCAAATGATCTTCCTTGCTTGGCCTTTGCTGGGAACACAGGGGACAGAGTATTAGTCTCTGTACCACCCACAAGGACTGTGAAGGCTTCCTCAGGTTCCAGCCCTCATTTCCCAGCACACACCCTGTGTCTAGTGCCAAGTGAAAGCTGTGTGAACTGTCCAGTTTCACACTGTCTGCCACAGGCTGATCTCACTTGAGGCTTCACATGGTACTCTCTCTTTGTACTGGGCCAGTTTGTCAGCTCATCTATGGGCTGGATGCAGGGCCTTGTCATAGCTTCATCCCCAAGTGTTTTAAGACTGCTGCCTGTGGGTAAAGAAAACCTACTATCTGGCATCCTCTCTCCAACCTTGGTTCACATACAGATATACATGTAACTAAATTGGCCAATGGCATCCTCTTTGAAGGGACAGACAGGTCACTGTGACAGTACCCCATACCTCAGTAGCACCAGAAAAACCCACTAGGTATAATGCTCAGGAAAACCTTGGTGTCTCCAACCTCTAAGTGCCTTTATTGACCTTCCTCTGGGCTTTAGAGTGTGAAGACTGGCATGGAGAGAAATGATACAGGATTAAGAACAGATGATCTTCAGTGATACCAGGAAAAAGGGAACCCCATCACCCTTTCAGATCTATGGTTAACCCTTTGGCTGCCTTGATTAAGGGCAGATGATTTATAAACCTGGAGCTCACCCTACCCTGAGTCTAGAAGGAGCCTGTCTGGCAGTAACTGGGCTATTTTTAAAGCCTCTGTAAAGAGAGGTTTTAGAGAATTTATTGAATTGAGGATCACTCAAGCCAGCAGTTAACTGCCAGAGTTGGCCTGCCTATGGTCCGTGAGCAGTTATAGAGACCCTTGGAGACATAGCCAGTTCCCACTAGATCCTCCCTTTGCCCCACTGAGAGGAGATGCATGCCCCTGGCTCAAGGGAGATCCATGCACTTAGCCTGGACTACGGTGCACAAAGCCTACAGTCTTGCCTGCTGGGGCTCAGGCTCCTCTACATATGCCCAGCAGACCTGTTCTCTGGTAATCACAGAACCAGAACCTCTGTTTCTGTGTGGGGCTATCTAGGGAAGAGCGCAGCCCCACATCAGCCCTACAGCTGCCCATCATGGGTGTTAGGTGAAAGGTGAAGGAAAGGAGTGTAGGCGGAGTTTCTCTTAAAATGCACCAATCCAAGATTAATATTTATTAAAATATAAAGCAACACTCACAATACAGGTAACAGCTTATATTGGCACCTGATAGACTAGATTATCCGAGCGGTGGATGATGGATGCCAAACCGGTCTCTCCAGCAGTTAGGAACCAGGAAACGGGCTTCCCAGGGTCCCAGTAGCCCCTTATGAATGGGGTTGGCCACTCCCCCTTCAGGAGCCCGGGACCCTGGATAAGCATCTTCGGACCTTATCTGCTGACACCTGAATCCCACCACAAGGAGTGGAGAGAAAAAGGGGGAAAGGTCAAGAATTGAGGAAGGCAAACAAGAAACAGAGCAAAAGGAGTCATCTCTGCAGTGTGGCCACATGGCCTTGCCACAGGTAGCTCTGTGAGAGCCCAGCTTCCTCCCTCCTTTCCAGATGAGTGAATCTGGAAGAGTCATACCCTCCCTCTGGGCCCCAATCCCTCCTCTGTCAAATGGTGGCTGTGTCATGGGCTGGCCTCACCTGTGAACCTCCATGCTGGCTGAAGGAAATTCATTTTCTCACAAGATCCAGGGCATAACCCACATGTCTAGCTGTTCACTCCCTGACTGTGGGTGCCATCTATGAATATTTCCCATCTCAGTTCTCCACAACGTCCCAGTACCACACACCTCTTTGCCCCTTCCCAATGCTGGCCCTGCAGAGCCTTGATGGGCCCATAAGGACCTTCACATGGGGAACCTTCACATCTGTTGGCCTTTCTGCTCGCTTCTAAACTGACCATCCCATCCAAATCAAACCCTCCCCCACCTCTCAACTTTGCTTCAGTTTTGCTCAAAGCCTATTTCACTGACAGATGTCATCAGTTACATAAGTTAGACTGTTGTCTCTCCCTCCCTCCAGCAACAACTGCAAAGTCTGCTCTGATTGATCACCACTAGATACAATAGTGGCTCAATAAATACTGTGGAACATGGAAATATATGAGTGTCTGCCTCCCCTCTCCCCTGCTCACTCTGCTTCCTGCTGGATCTGATCATTGATTTTTCACTGTGGCAGCAGGGAACCCCACAGAGGATTCTGAGCAGGGGAGGAAGCTGTTCAGGGAAGCTCTCAAAGGCAGGTGAGGTGAGCCCTGAAAAGTGATGGTCACGCACAGTATCTAGGCGAAAGAAAACAACGCTGTACGCATAACTGGTACAGAGGGAAGACATCTGTTCTCCAAGCTTCCAGCCCACAGAACTCTGTTCGTCCCTTCCGGATGCCACAGATGCTTGGTGACAGCTGAGATCTGTCTTGCAGAAGCAGGAACTGGAGAGTATTTCTGGCCCAATTAAGCTTTAGTGTTTGACAAGTGGGCCTTGCAGCCTCACCTCTTTGCCTTCCTAATGTGAAAAACAGATGGCCTGGTGCGTGCTGTGGCATCTCCCGCCCCTTCCAGCTGGTGTGCCACATCGAGGGCATTGCATGTGAGCAGGTAACAGGACACAAGGAAGAGGCAGCTATAGCATGTGGCTGAGCTCTGTGTTCACTTGTGGCATCCGCCCTTCACAATACATACCCTGATCACTTTGCAAATCTTCATTTCAGAAAAATGTAATGATCTCCATTGCAGAAGTCTGATGACTCTGCTATTCTTGCTCACAGCTCTGCAGCCCTGTGGTGGTTTGAGTAGAAATGATCCACAGAAGCTCAGATGTTTTGAATGCTTGGTCCCCAGTTAGTAAAAATGTTTAGGAAGGATTAGGAGGTGTGACCTTGTTGGAGGAGGCGTGGCTTTGTTGGAGGGAGTTTCAAAAGCCTATACCAGGCCCAGTCTTCCTTCTGTTTGCAACTTACAAATCAGATGTAAGCTCTCAGCTACTGCTCTAATACCATGCTGCCTGCCTTCTACCATGCTCCCTACTATGATGCTCATGGATTAGCCTTCTGAAACTGTAAGAAAGCCTACAATTAAATTCTTTTTTTCATAAGTTCACTTGAATATGGTGCCTCTTCCCAACAATAGAACACTAATTAAGGCAGATCTCAAGAGCCAACAATGCTGTGAGCAATTGGTCTCCATTCTTCCAGACTTAGCAACTTCTGAATGGAGAAGAAATCTGAGGTGTGATCCATGAATCCACATGAGCTAGAAAGATGGGACAGCTGGTAGTCTGTGAGAGTCCTGGCTCTTGAAAGATTCTGATAACAGTCTTTGCTGCAGGCCCTTTGAAATATGCCCTGCTCGGTATGAACTGTCCTAGAGGGACAGCTGCCCTAGAGCCCCCTAAAGGGGCCATCCATCCTCCTTATCTACGCTGGAACCTGCCCCATCCTAGCCCTGGAAGGCCTGTCTTTGGCCTGGAATAGGGAGGTTCAGAACTCTGAATCAAGGGATCCTGTGAATCCATCCCTCTGGGGTTTGAACCTAGGGCCTCATAGGCTGAGCAAGGGTAAAATATGGAACTATATCCTCAATGCAAGCCCTAGTCCTCTCATGGACATGAACTATGGTGTGGTCCGAGCTCACCTCCCTGTGGACTGTTATAGCTAGGGATGTTCTGAGTGAGACAAATAAAAAGATACTATATGGAATGTACAAGGTATCAAGTATCAAGTGCTTTACACACGTACCTTTAAAAAATAGTTTATTTAAATTTATTTTATGTGCATCTGTGTGAAGGTGTCAGATCCTCAGGAACTGGAGTTGCCGTGTGAGTGCTGGGAATTGAGGCTGGGGCCTCTAGGAAAAGCAGCCAGTGCTCTTAACAACTGAGCCACATATAACTTTAAGCATACTATGTAGCATAGGGTTTCTCCCTGGTGTCCCTTACCTACAAGTACATGACATGTGGTCCAACCCAACGAGGAACTATGGTCAGATTCAAGATCATTCTGAAGCTGAATTAGGCACAGTCAGGTTGTCCAGGATAGAACGACCACCTTGAGCTACCAGAGTGAAATCTAATGGCAGTGGTATCAGCTGCCATCAGCCAAGTGCTTCTTATCTACTAAGCTTTTTTTTACATTTAGGGACTTCAGGAGAAAGAAACGTGATTAAATCCATATTTCAGATGAGGAAATCAGCTTCAGAGAGGTTAAGGAACATTTCCAAAGCCACACAGTTTGTGACACAACCAGGTGTCAAACTCAGAGTAGCTCAGACTCAGAGCTTGAGTCCTTGATGGACAAAGAATTTCCCCCTTTCTCCCCTGTCCTTCCTAAGGATAGGACCTAGGGCCTGAGGTTAATACCTAAAACAGCCCCTAAAAGTGGGCTTCCAGAGAGGCCCTCAAATCAGGCAGCTCTGATTTTTCTTCCTCTTCTTTTTATTTTTAAAATCTACTGGGATGGGGTAATATACCCATGAATACAGGTGAAAGCCAGAGACAGAGGCCAGAGAGGGCATCATGGTCCCTGGAGTTAGAATTATAGATGGTTGTGAGTCAGGCATGGTGTTAGGAACCAAATTTGGGTCATCTGCAGGAACAGTATGCTGTGAGATGTCTTTCTGTGAATATGTGTTTCTATCATTGGTTAATAAAGATGCTGCTTTGGCCTATGGCAAGACAAGATATAGCCAGGTGAGAAATCCAAGATAATATAGGGAGAAAAAGGTGGGGGGAGGGGGGCTATGAGAACTGCCAGATGAGCAAGATGTAACAGAACACAGATAAAGCCATGAGACAGGAGGTGATAGATAGATTAATAGATATAGGTTAATTTAAGATGCAAGAGCTAGCTAGTAAGAAACCTGAGTTATAGACCAAACAGTTTGTAATTAATATTAAGCCTGTGGGTGATCATTTTATAAGTAGCTGTGGGGCCATGGGGGCCAGGAGAGACAGAGAAAAGCTTCCATCTACAACAGTATACACTGTTACCCACAAGCCACCTTGACAGCCTCAAGAGTTGATTTTCCACATGTCAACCCAGCGCCATTTTCTCAATTGAGGTCTCTTCTTCTAAAAAGCCTCCGACTGTGTCAAATTGCCATAAATTGGCGAGCATACCCTGCAAGTATTCTACCAAATGAGCCTCATCCCTGTGCCTGGGTTTTATAGCACACTATGGTGATATCAAGGTGCTAGGCTTGAGAACAGAGAGACACAGAGAAAGACGTGTACACTCGTATATAGGGTAAAATGTGTTTATGTTACTTTGTAGGTTTCTGTAAAAGTAGGGTTGTCTAGAGTTGGACTTACAGTGTGACTCTAGAACCAATATGAGCTAGCTTGTCCAGAGCGGAGTTTTAGGGCAACCAGAGGGAATCAGTACTCAAGTATAAGAGCCCACGAGGGCTGAGGTAAGGCCAGAGGGAGGGAAATGAAACTCCACGATAGAAACTATGCAGGGAGCAGTGGTGTGGGCCTGTGGGTTTAGACTCAGAAGCTGAGGCAGGAAGAGTTCCAGACAACCCAGCAATAGAGTAAGAGCCTGCCTGCCGGCTCCCAGAGCCACTAAGAGTAGCTTGGACTGTATGGTGGTTGGGGTGGGAGTTGATGAGGTGATCAGAGTATGTGGCTTCAGGCTCACACAAAAATACTGCAAAGGTGCCTTGAATTGTCTCTCATATGGTGCTGGAATACGGCCAGTAGCCTCTACAACACGGATAGAGGGAGATTCAGGCCCTAGCACACAGACTCCCAAAAGTAAGTAGCTATGATAACGCCCTGTTATCAAGGCCAGTGTAAGTTTCTCCTCCTGCCCTTCCAAACCTCCTGGCATATGCTAAGTGTGTCTTCCAGCCCTCAGCCCTAGTCAGACATGCTCAGATGTAAGTGAGGCGCACCAGGAAATGACAAAGCCCCATGGGTCCCTCTCTGCCCCATCCCACCCTCCCAGGTCTGTCGTTTGCTTGGCAGCCTCATATTGCATTCCTGTGCTGTTCAATGGTTTGGTTTATTATTATGATCATTACAGTTAGAATTAAATAACTGAAAATGGATCCAGTGGGCTGAGGGAAAATAGAGCCTTAATCAAAGGAAATAACAGGGCAGGTCTGGTTGTAGAGAGGCAGGATGTACTGAAGCACCCAGCAAGGCCCAGTGACAGCCTCCCTTTCTCAGCTTCCCCTGAGCTTCCTTCCCTGCCATGTGCCCTTCAGAGTGTTCTGGTGGGGACAAACAACCCCAGGGAGGGTAGATGGAGCGAGTTGGGTCAGGGCCAGGTTCTGGGGGTTACCCTGGGGCTCAGAGTAGGTCAAGTCAGAATTCCACTCTGCTCTAAACAAAACAGAACAAAAAACAGAACTAAAGGAGACTGTACCATGAGTTTCCGGCTCCCCTCCTTCCTCTGAGATTTTAAGGGCCTCTTACTCTGTTGAAAGGGCTCCTGAGTTATGCCTGGGGGGCAGGTTATATGATGGAATAATGAATGTAATAGTGGTATCAGGCACTGCGCCTCATAACCTGAGGGTGACAGTGACCCCAGGGACGCAATAGGGAGGAACAGGGTGCAGGTCCACATGCTCAGAGACTGAGCTGGGGATGTTCAGAGGTTCAGCACACAGCAGCCGGCTAAGGAGACCCTGGCCTCCCTTCCAAACTCCTTGTTCTACAGTCACCATTCAGCTCCCAGCATTCCCAACTACAGGTTCTCTGTCATCCCTACCATCTCTACCAAGAGCCCTGTCTCTCTTCTGTTCTCTTTCAGCTTAAGCCTCAGCAATTACTTCCTCAAGGGACATCTTCCTTCATCCTCTCAGACCTTCCTGGGGTCCTCAATGAAGCACTTTGACAAGAAGCACGTCCACCGGGTACCACTTTCCATGTCAGCTCACTGCGTCTTGAGCTTCTCCTGACTGCCTGCACAGGTCCCACGAGACAGACCACAGAACACATTGAACGAGGTGGTTTTGCAATTCACAGATGGGGAACAAGAGATGGAGGAAACCTGGGTGTATAGTGTCCCAATGTCCTGTTGCTCGGGAAAGATGCCAGGAAGGATAACATCTTATCTGCACGTGCCTCGCTTGCATGGCTGCTGAAGGACCTGCAGAGTGGTCTGCCTGGGTGGCAGCTATTTTCAGGGTGCCTTTGCCCACAGATACTCTGCTGCTGTCTAGATATCTGTGACTGTCTATGTCCCTATCCAGATCCATCCTACGGCCATTCCCACACCTCCCTCCAGGCTTCTTTAACTGAGGCTATTTCTAGTTCTGCATTTACATTATGACCTCTCTATGTCTATGGTTTTCTCCTCTAGCTGAAGCTCTCAGAGCCAGAGCAGCAGTTAGAAGTGGATTTGGGTGTGGAACTTTGGACACAGAACAGTCTACACCAGCTCCCTCTGGATGGTGTAAACTTCTCATCTTAGCTTGCAGAGGCATCAAACCCAGTTAGGACAGGCCTATGAGACTAAAGAAAGGATTGAGGCTGGGCAGTGGTGTGTATGCCTTAATCCCAGCACCCAGGAGATAGAGGTAGGCAGATATCTAAGTTTGAAGCCAGCCTGGTCTACAGAGTGAGTTCCAGAAAAGCCAGAAATACATAGAAAAATCCTGACTTGAAAAACAAAAGAAGAAAGGAAAGAAGGAAGGAAGAAGGGAGAGAGAGAGAGAGAGACAGAGAGAGAGAGAGACAGAGAGCCCTGTCTTGACTCCTCAGGCCTAGGACAGTCCCCCATGTCCCCACCCCTAGCACTGGTACTTAGCTGCCTCTGATACAGAGGTTGAGGTTACAGAAGAAATCCTCAGGAAAGGGAGCCAGCCATTAATCCCTGGCTTCACTTAACTTCAGTAGTGGCTCTGGGACGTTTGGCCAGGGGAACTGATTATCATGAAGGCAAACCACTCAGCTCTAGGAGGAACATGATCCTGGAGACAGTGAGGCAGAGGGGGAAAGACAGCCTTTGGCTTCAGGTCAGGACAGTTTGAATCCTGGGTCAGTCATGTACAAGCTGCACGGGCCCTTCCAATCTGTCCCACCTCTGGGCTTTGATCCCGTGTCTGCTCATGGAGAGGTATGACCATGTCAGGGTGTTTCTGGGAGGATTAAAGGAGATAATTCCTGTGAAACACTCACTATAGAGATTCACATTAGCTCTCTTAGTCCAGCTCAGGGTTTCTGCAACCTGTCATGTTCCCAGTGCAAGACAACATGTCAACTTCCTGTACCTTATGCACCAAAGGGGCAGGAAGTCCTGGTCAGTCCCCATCCTGGGAAAATCCTCGTAAGGAATAAGCTCACTTGAGTACAAGTCCCACGAAATGAGACTCCCATGTAGCACTTGTCTCCTCTGTGTCTCAGCATTCACTTGACACCTACTGAGACCCATGTTTGGGGGTTATGGTCCCAAGCCTATCACAGAGACCTGATCATCTGCCTGACTTGCTATTGTAACTCAGACTCCTGGGCCCTTCCCCATCTCCTCTTCCTTTCTGGCCTTCTATCACCATGCCAATAATTGTAATCAATATTGTTATACACCCCTGCCCTGGAAATGAGTGTTCTCTTTTCCCTAAAATCAGACCCAGGTATCTTCCTTTGGAGGCTGGACATCCCAAGACCAAGTGACTATCTTTTTAAACAACTTACTCTGGCTGTTGCCATAGGTGCAGACCCAGCACCATGTGCTACCCCCTTAGGACCTCTGGCCCCTCCCACAGCTGGGTGCTTGAGGCTCACATGTCTCCATTCTCCCTGCCACCACCGTTACCTGCTGCCAGAATTCCAGCATCTGAGCTAACTTCTACTAACTTCTCTGGGCCCTACTACCAAACCAGAATGTGACTAACAAGGCTAGTATCTAAAACAAATGACACCCTAGAAGTTATCCTCACAGGCAAAGGTTCCCAATTTCACAGTGTTTCCAGGTGGAGCCAGAGATGATCATTCATTTCTGACAGGTTTTGACTCTCTAGCATGAGACTCCAAAGACCCAACACTACCAGATAAGCTGGAAAGTATGGTACAAGGACTCAGCTTCTGCTGAGGACATCGGGAAGAGGTCAGAAGCCATCAAGAGAGACACCGATCCCTATCAGACAAATCTACTTATATTTAGCCTTTCACCTAAAATCTCACAGGAAAGAAAATGCATTTTTTTTTAAATAATATAATCTCCCAAACGGAGAGACTATAAAAGGAAATAATTATAGACAGGTTTTAACCAAGACTGGGAGAAAGCAAGCAGATGGAGATGCAGGCCTGAAGTGTTTGGAAAGAAGGCTTCTTATGAGCAGAAAGCCCAAGGCACCCAGAACCTGGGGCAGCGGGGAAAGTTAGTCAAATGTATGACTGGGAAGAGGGCTTGTGTAGAAGTCTATACACAATCATCCAGGCGACTGCTACAGTTTGGTTCTAGAACGTTCTCCAAATGGCCCATGTGCTGAATGCTCAATCATCAGTTCATGGAGCTATTGGAAGGAGGGATACGGAAACTTCAAGGGGATAGGGCCTATTGGGAGGAAGTTATGTCTTTGGGCTATGCCCTTGAAGAGGTCTGTGAAACCCTGATGTGAATGGTCCTCCAGCCTGTACCCCTGCATGATAAGCTGCCTCATTGCAGGCCTAGGGCAGCATGGTTGTGAACAAAATCTCTGAAACTATTAGCTAACATAAACCTTCCCTCCTCATAAGATGCTTGTGTCTGGCACTTTGCAGCAGCGGCTGAAAGCTGCCCCATACCCTGGGGATTGGTTACAGGATCCTTTTCAAAGACAAAATTCCTACAACATAAACTCTAGATAATCTATTCATATCTTCTTGTAGACTTAGGTCTCCTGTAAATTATGTTTATTATGTGATATGATGAGAGTGCTGTGTAAATAATTGTGCAAATTTTTCAGAGAATAATAATGGAGAGAAATTCTGTGCTTATTCAAGAGATATCCAGCATTTTCCAGATCTGCAGAATTCCCAGCAAAATGTCCTCCAATAGGCATGTCTCAAGAAGTGCTAGAGACCGTGGAAGGTAAAGAGTATGATCAAAATACAATGTTGGGGGTCTTAAAGGCTCAATAAAAATATTAAAGTAATAATAATAAAATTGCTTTTAAAAGAAAGAAAAAAACTTCGGAGGATGTTTCCACAAAACTAGACTGTAAACCAAGGAGAACTGATGATGAGGCTGAGAGGCCAGAGATTCAGCAAAGCAGTAAACATGAGTCTCTAGACGGCAGCAGCACACAGGCCTGTGGTACCAGACAGTCTGGAGCAGCAGGGAGGGGAATGGGGATAAATGAAACACACATTAGTTAGGACTGTCAAGAAGGAAAACCAATAGGCCTTTGCCAAAGCTGCATGAGCAAACGAGAGGAAAAAACCAGGCAAGGTTCCCAGAACACCAAGCAAGTGTTTAAATGAAGCCATTGCTAGTTCCTGTATAAAAAAGGAAGAATGGAGACAGACCAATGCCCAGGACTTACTCTGTCATAAACAATAAGTATACAGAGTACTGTCATCCACTACATAAGGATGTTTCCATCAAGAGCAGACAGCACACGCATGATGATAAGATTATAATGGAGCTAAAAACTTCCCATAGCCTAGCAACATCATAGTCATTCTAAGGTGCAGCCATGAGGCATTATTTATGTGCATATAGTGATGCTTTTAAAATATGTATACATCTTATATACACGTATACAAGGGGTGGGATGTGCCTGTGGATGCCAGAAGAGGGCTTTGGATCCCTGGAGCTTGAGCTACATTCATCGTGGGCTGATGTCATATACTCTGTGACTTTTGTACCATGGCAAAAATTACCTAACAAAGTCTTTCTTACATATTTTCTAGACTGTCTCCATCACTAAGCAATGCCTGGCTGTACATTAAAAAAAAAAAAAAAGGTCTCATCCTTGTTTCATATCCAACTTCTCTTCCCTGAGAAGCAACAAAATGAATAGGATGATTTCTTTGATGGCTGAACATATGGTTCTACATATAGACCACATGTGCCCATACACATGGGCAACTCTTCTTGCCTGGGTGTGTTCTTTGCTCAAACGTGACATTACACCTCTCTGTAGGTCTGGCAACACACTATGAAAACTTGTCATTTCCTGCACTTCGTGTGTCTTAGGCTCATTCTATATAGATATGTGAAGAGATGCTTCACTTTTTTTTTTTAATGTAGAGCATTCATTCACTTACCTTGGGGTAGACATTTAGCTAATTTCTATCCTTTTTCTATTGCGAAAAAAACCACCTGCAAGGGCAGGTCACTTTGTTAAGTGTGTGGACTCCGGGAGATGGGACACGAAAGAGTAAAGATCCACTGTTGTTGGAACAAACCTTCTAATATCACTTAATGAAGAAAAAGCATGCCCATGCTACTTTGATAACTATAAACTGGGGATTTCTGATCCTTCTAGGATATTGCCGGTGACCTGGGAGACCCCTTTTGTTCTTGACCCCATTAGAGCTCACTTCTAAGTTCCTTCGGAGATTCAAGTCCTGGATACACTCTTCTCAACTGCTCAACAGCTGTTGTGCATCTCCAGTGAGCCGGACACTTGGAGTTTGGGGCCTCAGAGAAAAATAGCACTTCTTAGATGAAGCATTGCATTTATCTTTCCTAAGAGTTAAGCCCATGTGTGGACTTTAAGCAGAGACACACTGCTGTTCTCTTAGGTGGTCCCAGCGCCACCAAGAACAGGGAACATGATCAGGGCAGGGCTGCAATTCCCTGGGGGAATTAGCATGATAAGAAAGTCCTAAGGCCTCCTTGCCTCATGCCTCCTAGATAGAGTGCAGCTGGATCAGGTCCCCTGTGTGTTAAATTAAGACACTCCCATAGAAAAGCCAAGATAGGAACCTGAGATACTTAATCTTGTGGACTTTATTAGAGTAACAAATAGCCACACTCTGGCTGCACTACAGTGGTTCATCTATGACTCCGTGAAGGTCTAATTCAGGCTCCCTTGTCCTCCTCCACCTGAGATACCTGAGTCTCTGAAGAAGCAGCTTGGGTTAACTGAGTAGACAATACATCAAAGTGACATGGACTGAATCTGCATGTTGAAAAAGTACACAGGAACTTTTATACATTTGACAGCGTAGGAAACTGTCCGTTCCTCATATCATTACTGTAGTACCCTTGCTTAAGGCAAGAGTTTCAAACTTACTGCTAAATAAACTCATCCACTCATGAAAAAAACAAATAGCCACAAGATTAGTAAGGTGTTTTACTAATGCATAGTTCCAGGCTCACCAGGCTTCTTAAGACATTGTCTCAAAACTAAACAACAAAAAATGCTCGGTGAAATAAAGACCCAAAAAGACAGTTGCTATGTGAATTCATTTAAACAAGGTCTGAACTGCTCAGCTCTAGCGTGAGAACTGCTCCACACAGGTCTGTAAATCCAAAGAGAGATGGTCAGCTCCACCACCACCACCACCCCCACTGGAGCCTGTGATTGATTTACTGTCAGAAGCATAGCTCTGGGGAGACTATGGGGTTCCCTGCAATGTGGGTCTGAAGGAGAGGCATATAACCTAGTCAGAGCAAAGGTGATTTAACCCAAGCTGGAGCACTTGGTCTATCTCAAGCTAATGACAGAATTAGACACATTCCTGGTCCCAAGGTTTATCTGTAAAACTCACATACTACTCAGTTTTCTCTCTTTATAGTTTGCCAGGAAAGCACAGAGCAAAAGCTGCCTAGAATGTGGTTATCCTGGGGTGGTCTCGGTGGTGACATCTGAAAATGGTGGTAGTCGTGTCAAGCTGAACACCTGGAATAGTAGTCAGACTTGAAGAGACCAGGATAGTTGGTGGTTACTAAGGCTAAGGCAGAGAGAAACAGAAATTCAGTTGCTATGGATTGGGTAGAGGGTCTGAGGTTGTTTGATTATTCGATTGGTTGGTTTGGGGTGTTTTGGTGGGATTTTTTCGTTTATTTGCTTGCTTGCTTTTGTTTTTTGATACAGGATCTTGTTATATAGCCCTGGCTGGCCTGAAACTTGCTATGTAGATCAGGCTGATCTTGAACTCAGACATCTGCCTCTCAAGTGCTGGGATTAAGGTATATGCCACCAAGCCTGGCAGTTTGGTGTTTTCAGACAATTTCACTCCAGCTGCTGCTGGCCTCAGATTCTCTGTCCTCCTGTCTCAGCCTTCTGGGAGTGCAGGCATGTGCCACCATGCCAAAGAAGAGCTTTAGTTTTTGCATCAAGAAAAGAAGTCTGGAGAGGCTAGGGAGGTGCTTCAGTTAGCAATGCATCCCAGCTGCTCTGGGTTCATCCCTAGGACTGCATGAATTGGGTGTGATGGTAGCACACTCCTGAAAACTCAGCAATCAGAGGCAGGAGAAGTTTAAGGTCATCCTTGGCTATATAGTATGTTCAAGGCTAGCCTGCACTATCAAAAAAAAATTAGCTACAGAAAGTGGCAGATAATGGTTATGACCTCACAGCGATAGAAACAATAGTGCTTAACTGTACAATTATAATAACTGAAGCAGGTCATGACACAATAGGGTCCTATTGTACAAATTCTACTTAATATTATAATAAAAACCATAGCCAGATATTGGCAAAAACAGAGGGGAAAAACCACAGCCAGTTCTTACCCAGTCAACTTCTCTTGCTGAACAGGGACCTGTCTTCACAGGTCTTCAGCCTGACTCAGACAGGATGACTGAATTTCTGCTTCCTTTTGCCTCATATTTCTTTCCCCAAACAGCTATTTTATTTCCTGATTCAACTCTCCTAGAGCTAGAGTTAAAGATGTGAGCTACTACTGCCTGGCTGTTGGACCTTGAATTCAAAGAGATCCAAAGGAATCTTTACCACCTCCTGAGTAATGGGATTAAAGGCATGGGTCACCACTCTCTGACCTTCATGGCTTGGCTCTGTGGGTGGCTCTGTTCTCTGATATTCCAAACTAATTTTATTAAATATACAATATATCATCACATGTTTCACACAAAGTACACATGATGCAAATGGAACAGTGGTCTCCAAGACAAGGACACAAAGTACAGAACTTGGGTGGGTGGACTGGTTGCTCTCTTCCCCCCATAGAGTCCATCACCCAAGCGTCTTTGGCCTCTACCTCTTGTATTCAGCCAATGAGAAGCAGGAAGAAGATATGAGCACTGGAGAACAAAACACACACAATGACACCCTGTTCTGTAGCATTTGCTCATTTCTCTGGTAATAAATACTCCTGCCAGGAGAGATTTCAAAAGTTCACCTTACCATTGGAACTGGAAAGAGCAAGCCCTCATGAAACAGTATGAGCCAGTTTCAATCACCATTGGTAGAAAGAGAAAGAAGCCTGGGAACCCCTATCAACCCCCAATACCCCCCACATCTCCTCTCATCTCTTCCCTGAAGAGTTACATCCTTCTAAGACCGCGACCCAACTCAGAAATTCCTCCTTTACCTGGCTCCAACCTCATGTTCAAAGGATGACTTCCCCTCTTCCCCCTCAGCCAGAACAGTAAGGAGCTTCTCAAGAATGCCACTTCCCGGGCACCCAAATGTAGTGGATTTATGATGTTCCATTGTAAATAATTGTCCCACCTATGAGTTTAATAAAAAGCGCTGATTGGCCAAAGGCAGACAGTAAGTGTGGGCGGGGCTACCAGACTAAGAAAACTTTGGAAACAGGAAGAACAGAGCAGAGATGCCTCAGAGTTGCCAGACAAGCCAGAAGATACAAAGGACAACTATGCTGCTCTGAGAAAAGGTGCCGAGCTGCATGGCTGAACAGGATGAGTCATGGATTAGTTTATAATCCTTTTCTATTAATAGTTCTCATAATTTTGGTTTTATTTCTCCCAGATATTCTTGGAGACCCTGATAATTATACCCCTGCAAATCCACTCAATATCCCCGCACACAACTTATATGCCTGGGCCCCAGGTCAATCAACATATAATTAATGTAAGCATCTATGTGTCTGGGACTGTGGGACTGTGGGTCTGTGAATCCAAATCTAAGGCTAGGCCCAAAAGTCCCGGCCAGAAACCTCTTACTACAAATGGCAGCCCAACGTGGGTAAAATATAACCACATAAAGCCATAGAAAGCTTAAAAATGGTCTAGAGAACAGAAATGAAGCCAAAAGCAGCTTCCGAGTTGTATCTCCTCACATGAACCATGGTACAGAGATGCCCTGGTGAGGCATGTAGGCTTGGGCTACAATGGAGGGCTTTGGGAGTGCAGTTTAAGGTGTAAAATGGCTTGTTCCTCAAGTCTCACAGGACCCTCAATATAAGCAAAAAGTTGTAAATGATGTATTTAAGGTTTCTGTTCATAAGGACAAAAAGGGAACAGAATCAAAGATGGCTTTCTAGTGGCAGTGTTTTCTTGGATCAGCTCTGTTTGCCGGAAGCAAACTGAGGCTTGGCTTTTTAAGAGAAGCTTCCTGATTCAGCCTTAGAGGCAAAATACTTGTGAGTCTTTTAAGAGGCCCTGCTGTGCTGCCAAATACTTAAATAGAGTTAATGAGCAGCAGATGGCAAAGCTTTACTTGGTCATTATATGGACCCTAAAATTCCCTGGAGTACCTGGGCTAAAAATCTAAATTCTATGAAGCTACACTAGGAGCTGGTTGGAGCCATCCATGCATCCTACCAATCATTAATGCTTAGCCAAGGACCTTGGCAGATTAAAAGTGTGTTCAGAAACAGAAAGAAATAGAAGAATTTGGGTGGAGTCAATCACCCTAGCCCAAGCAAAGGTGGGTCAGAGACAGAAAAAGTTAAGAAATAAATATACAGTAAAGACAGTTAAAAAAAAAAAAAAGTCTAAGTGTTTTAGAGTGTGTTGAAAAAATATGTACATAGGCTTAGAGAAAGAAAAGAAAAGGTAGAGAAAGCCCTTTAAAAAGAAATCAATTAAAATAAATAAATATATAAGTAAGCCATGGAAAGTTGGAAAATGCAAAGAATTATACAGAATATAATACTATATGTTATTGTCTTGTCTTTAAGCTTCTTGACTGAAAATGACTTAGTAAAAGATGCTAAAAGACAGTTGATTATAAATGCTGTTGGATTAATTCAACCTATATATTTTGTGAATGAGTTGACTTTAAAACTGAAATCCAAGGATATGCTACTTTGGAGAAGAGGTTTTCTTTCTATTTTCACAGAAAATGAGAGGCTGTGGATTTATTCCTGGATAAAGAACATAATGTTTGATAGAGGAAGACCCCCTGAAAAATCTCCAATGGAAACGGATGGCCCAGATGATTCAGCATTTCAGAGCACCTCTGTTGGAGTTTCCCGAGCTCTGTATCCAGAACAATTTCAAGAAGACTGGCCGATACTCCACTAAAGACTTGTGCATAATCCTACATTTTTCTTTGGATTTCCATGGGATTGCCAGTGCCCCCATTCAGCAGGAAGTAGCCTAGAGAACGACGCCCATATTCCCAAAACATGGATTGTGAATGTTTGTGTTTGTTTACAGTATCAGTTACAAGTTGTTATAGATAATAGTGAAAAAAATATACAAAGGAAATTAGATTTGGGGTTCTTGTCTTAAAAAGAGAAAATAACTGTCCCACCTATGAGTTTAATAAAAGCGCTGATTGGCTAAAGGCAGACAGTAAGTGTAATTTGTAAATGTGGGCAGGGCTACCAGACTAAGAAAACTCTGGGAACAGGAAGAACAGAGCAGAGATGCCTCAGAGTTTCCAGACAAGCCAGAAGATATAGAGGACAACTATGCTGCTCTGAGAAAAGGTACCAAGCTGCATGGCTGAACAGCATAAGAATCATGGGTTAGTTTAAGGGTAAAGAGCTAGCAAGTTATATGCCTGGGCCCCAGGTCAATCAGCATACAATTAATGTAGGCATCTGTGTGTCTCTGTGGGACTGTGGGACTGCGGGTCTGTGGATCCAAACTTGAGACTAGGCCAGAAAGTCCCTGCCAGAAACCTCATACTACACCCAAACATGCCTAATTAATCGCCTTTCCCTGTTCCCACCTCTCAGTGATGCTGCCCCAAGATTCCTGTGGACTGCATACTTCTGTTGCCCCATGGGGCACTGCCTCATACAAGAGGGGGCTCAGTTCCACAGGATGTATAACAAGAAGGCCTTTCTGGTCCTGCACCATGGAATGGGGAGCCATGAGTCCTTTCTGGCCTTGTGTCCTCACCCTTTTGTCTCCCTCCCAGGTCCTGTGATGTTCCTTCTCCATCAGTGTGGCTCCCAGACCCCGCCATGTATCTAAAACATACTTGTTGAATCGTGTGGAAAAGAGACTGTCAGCTGCTTTTCTGTGTGTGGATTTAGCTAATGCTCTTTCAAAAGACTCTGAATCTCTAGTTGGGCCTGAGCCCAGAGAGTCACTGCCCGTAGGAGGTGGCACAGAGTCCTCCCACAAAAATTACAGTCATCTTAGGAGAAAAATCACAGTCCTTACCCAAACTGCTGGATCCAGGGCTGGCATGGATAATTTTCATACATTTAGAGGATGAATTCAAAAACTACTAACTCCAAGCCAGTGAAAAAGAAATAAGCATAATTTGCTGCAATTGTATTTCAACTCAGCATGGAGGCCAAATTGGGGAAGCAGCCTTCTCTGTTTCCAAGTCATCATATATTTCCACCTGTTCTCACAGGCTGGGAGACTCGGCTTTGGGGAGATGATACTCCAGCCTGCTGCCCCGCCACATGCTGTGAACCCCACCTGTGCGAGGCAGAACTGTGTATAGCTGCCACCAAGCTCTGTTAGACTAGCCACAACCTTGGTTTATTAGAGAGGGCAGCACAAGACTGAAGATGGAAATGTGAATTGATACTGAAGCTGTCACAGAACTGGCATTAGGGTTTTAAAAGCCTGGTACAGAGGCTCACACCTGTTAAGCCCGACCCTCGAGAGTCTTGTGCAGGAGAACTGCAGTTAGTTTGAGGCCAGCCTGGGTTACAGAGTGGGATCCTGTCTCAAAAGAAAAAAAAATGTTAAAAGAAAGAAAAAGAAAATCAAATTGGGATTGTTGTAGAGATGTGGCTACAGTTAGGGTTAGAATTATGAGGTTAGAGAAATTCTTGAAAACAGAAACAATGTTCTTTCCGGGTTTTCCTTTGTCCTTTTTGGTTCCTGCTCCGATGATAAACTCAACACAAAAGGAATAAGCAAGCTGAGGTTAAAAGGCAACATTCAACACCTTAGGCTTAGAGTGTCCTTACAGAGACCCTCTTCTCCAATCTCCCTGGGACCTCAAGTCATTAGCCAGGGTCCCCAACCTTGGTGAAGGGCTTGCACCTGACACCCGTAGCTAGGCTGTCTGTACTGTAGACCACTGATGACGAGTGTGGAAAGACAGACAAACAGACCCTGGAGCCAGGACAGATTACCATGGAGACTTAGGTTCCAAAAGGAAAATGGAAAGCACCCGCTGCTTCCTCCAGGGGTAGTTTGTTCTTCCTGTGAGCATGTGGGTATGTGTGTGTTCACACCTGTGTCATATTGCTGCCCTCTCACAGAACCCACAGCAGCCACGGCCAATGGTTTCAGCCACAGCTGTGTGAGAGGGAGAGGTATGTGACAGGCCCCAAGAGGACAGCATCTGTACAGCAGAGGAGTAGCTATGGGCCTACAGTACTCACATTATTAAGGCTATTCCTCTGAACTAAGCTGCTGCTGAGATGTCACACTGCTAGCCAGTCAGCCACAGGCTTGAAGAAGAAAAAGTGGGGAGGGGGAGGCAAAGCTGAACACAACAGAAGAAAATTCCACCTTTCCCTAGGTTGGTGAAAATCACCACAGGGTAAAGCTAGGAGAGTAAAGAGGCTGCCCACATATGCTTGTCCTCTTTCAGGTCCAAAGGAAACTCCAATTTCTCTGACTCCAAAAGGCATTCCATGTATCCAGAATTATCTCAAACCAGGCTATAAGATTTCTGGTGGTTCAATAAAATCCAGTATTCCTCAGGAACTTGTGAAACTGACTCCCATCTGCCAAAAGAAGTCATTGTCCTTACCTCTGACAGAAGGGACATATGGCTACTTGTAGTGCCTATCAGCATATCAAAGCTCATGCTGGCCTACAGGCTCTCTCAGTATCAAAGTATCTGTTAGCCATTTCAAAGCCCCCACCCAGTCTCCTGGTCCTTCCATGCCCAGCCACTTACCCTCCTGACAGTCTACTACTCTAGTCTTCCAGCAGCTACCCTCTCTTATTTTATTTACTCTCTGGAGCTCTTGCTACCTCCATATCTCCACTATTCTTTTCACTATGCAGCTTCTCTAGCCCTTGAACACATCCTCCAGTCTTTAGCCAGCTATGGAACCATGGGACAAGAAAGAAAAGGGTCAGAGTTGCCCTGGCAACAGAGCCCAGCAACCCTCTGGGGGTCCAACACACGGGAAGCCCAGGATGACGCCAAGATGGAGTCCAGAACAGCAGCTTTGGGTCAGGCAGGAAAGAGATCTACTAGGGACAATTTCTTCTCTAAACCTTGAAACCAGAAGTCAGAGCAGAAAGCAGCAGCAAGGGAGGCAAGCTCAGGGGAGTAAGTACCTTGGAGGCCACATCCCCGTTTTCTTAACTGTAATGTGCATATAAAGAAATAAAATCTCAGCCAGGCAGTGGTGGCGCACACCTTAAATCCCTCAGGAGGCAGAGGCAGGTGGATCTCTGTGAGAATGAGGCCAGCCTGGTCTACAGCTAGGGCTGCACAGAGAAATCCTGTCTAGAATAAGTTAAGTTAAGTTAAGTTTAAGTTAAGTTAAGTTAAGTTAACTTACTAAGTAAGTAAGTAAGAAGTAAGTAAGTACGTAAGTAAGTACGTAAGTACGTAAGTAAATAAATAAATGAATGAATGAATGAATGAATGAATAAATAAATAAATAAATAAATAAATAAATAAATAAATAAATAAATAAAATCTCACAGTGTAGTGCTGACTTCTATTTGAAATCCCAGAGCCCACAGGCCAGTCTGAGTGCAAAGTGGACCTGTTAATAGCAACTATATCAGGTTTTTGGGCTCCCTCACACTCTCCCTCAATAGGGCCAGGTGTGCCCTGACCTCTGCTCCTTTCTGTCTTTGGGCCCCCAGGTAATGGCTGAAAGTCACAAACCACGTGACTGTCCTCTCTCTTCTGCCTCTCCTCCCTGAAAGTTTTAAGGCAGATCTTAAGCTCAATGTGTGGAAGAAGCACAGACTTCTCCCGAAGGAGGCTTAGGGCAAAAGGCAAGCTGAAGAGCGCTTGCTGGTAACTAGACAAGAAAGCATTATTTCAGCATCCAACAGGGCAGCACAGCTCCAACCATCTAAATAGAAATTTTAATTAATTGGCATTAGATAAAATCTACAATCCAGTCCCTTCGTCATATGAGTCATAGGTATTTCATATGTGCAAGAGCCACATGAGAGCTGGCAGATGGTTCAGTCAGGAACACACTTGCTACACACACATGAGGATTTGGGGTCTCCGGTCCCTATTATAACACTGGGTGTGGCTGGATGCACCTATAATCCCAGTGCTAGGCAAACTGCAAAGTCAGTGAGATACTCTGACTCAGAAAATAAGATGGAGAGCAACAGAAGAAAATACTGGGTATTGATCTGCAGCCTCTCTACATGCAAACATATACATGCACACATATACACATTTGCATGCATGCACAGAACATGCAGAGACTGGACTGTATAAAATTCTGAATAGAACACTTTATCACACAAAGGCTTACTCCTAAGTCTGAACCATAGAGCTAGAAGGAGGTTTCTGACCTGGGCTATGGTGCCTGTCATGGGCCAAAACAGTCCTTTATTTAAAGAATGATATTCACAGCATACAGAAAGACATTCTCACATCAATAGAGTGACACCAGTCCCAAAGACTCCAGTGCTGTCTTTTGTCCTATCTAGGCACCAGGAATGCACAAGGCCACTGACATGCAGGAAGAAACACCCATAAACATAAAATAAAAATAAAAAGAATTTTAAAAGAGAAATAAGCTGTAAATGGAGACAGGGGGTCTTCTTACCCCTCACTAGGTAAGGACTTGCTTGTTATTTATATTTTGGTGTGTGTTGGGTGTGAGTGCACATGTGTACACATGAGTGAAGTCAGGAGGTTGACTTTTCGTGTCTTCTCTGATCATTATTTTTATTTGAGACAAGGTAGAAACTTATGGGGTGCTCAGAAGGGGGGCTTTGGGAAGTGGCTGAGGTCAGGCAAGGTCATCAGAATCAGGGCAGAACCCCATGACTGACTGCACGCCAGTGGATTTCTATAAGAAATTACAATATTCCCTCCCCCCCCTCCTGTGTGTGTGTGGTTGGTGTGCACCACATGATACCAGTGATAGTTGGATCTGAAACACCCCCCATAGGTTCATCATTTAAAGGTTATAGGATCTTTCAGAGTTAGAGCCTCGCTGGGGGTGACTCTGAGTTTTCATATCCTGCCCAGGCCCGGCCCCTGCTTACTCTCTGCTTCCTGTCTGTATGATACAGTATGAGCGACCGCCTCTAACCCCAGCCACCATGCCTACCCCTGCTAGGTTGGACTGGAGGACAGAATAATGAGGGCTACCTTTCTTTATTTTATTTCTATGTCTTTATTGTGTGTGTACATGTGCACACATGAGGAGGAAAGAAGATAGTTTGGGGTTGCTGGTTCTCTCTGTCCACCGTACGGGGTCCAGGGCCTAAACTCAAGCCATTAGGATTAGTGACGAGAGCCGTTATCTTCTGAGACATCTGGCTGGCCCTAATCCTTCCCTTCTTTCTTCCTCTATCATTCAATATATAGTCCAAGTTGGCCTAGAACTCTCAACCCCCTCACCTCAACTTCCTCCGTCCTGGAATTACAGGTGTGTGCTACATAACTAGTGCAGGAAATACAGATGTGTGAATATGCCAAATACCAATAAGACATACACTTCAAATGAGGGAGCTGTATGGTATCTGAGCTATACCTCAACAAAGCTGCCAAAATAAAAATTTTAAAGTTACAAAAGAAAATCAATATATGATAGCATTCCATTTCTGGAACAGCTTAAAAATAAGACAAACAGTATATTGCACAAGATGTATATTTGGTAACCAGTGGGGAAAACAGGGGAATAAACTGAGTTCTCAGCAGAGCAGCTGCCTGAAAAACAAAAAAGACAAAAATATGCTCCCCAAGTTGCACACATGCGTGTGCATGCGCGCATGCGCACAGACATGCCTTCTGTACTCTTGGGGTTAGCCTGGTTCTCTTTAGCAGAAAACATTGAGCAGCACCCTCAGCTCTCCTAGGACAAGCTCTTAGTAATTTCACAAGCTGGCCTTGAACTCACATTGTAGCCCAGGCAGGCCTTGAACTTGCTAACCTCTGGAGTATCTGGAATTATAGACCTATGTTTCCAGGCCTAGCTGGAATTGTCCTGTTCCTTAAGCAAGGAGAAGGGTTGATACTAATATCAAAATGGCCTCACGAGCCTGGGGCATGCCTGGCAAGTGTGAGTCCCTGGGTTCATCACCAACACACAAATATAGCTCTTGAAATTGATGGTGGCTGGGCAGCCATTAGCACTCAGCTGTCTCTACCTGAGAAATGCCTGGAGCCTATTTTTCTATGTATACCTTCCTCTGGGCTTATGCACGAGAAATATATGAATAAGTCTAGGCTGAGAGACTTCTGGTAAGTACAAGATTCTACATGTCGGAAAGAAAGAGAAGAGGAAATAAATGGTCTGGCAATGTCGAGGGAGGCATTCTCTCAGAAGTGTTCCAGAGAAAGCTGACAGAATTGGAGCAACGAAAAATGCAATGACTGATGATCTAGTGGAGAATTAGAAATCAGAGGCCCTGCAAAAGAGTTCAAATCGAAAGTGCCCTTCGATCACTTACCTGTTTTTGTCTGTCTTCCTCAGACATCTCAGGTTAGACAATGCAGGTAAGGTCAAGTGGCCTTTTCTGTTCATTTATACCCACCTCTTTGTCAAGGGAGGGGCAAGGGGAAGAAGGAAGGGAGAGGAAAATGGAGTGAGGGAAGAGCCCAGCTGGTTTAGCTTGTATTTCTTCCTTTTAAAAAAACCAACTTGGTTTCTGTGTGTGTGTGTGTGTGTGTGTGTGTGTGTGTGTGTGTGTAAGAGAGAGAGAGAGAGAGAGAGAGAGAGAGAGAGACTCATGTGAGGTCAGAGGATAACTTTGTGGAGTCAGTTTTCTCCTTTGAGCTTTCCATGGTTTCAGGAATTGGACTCGGGTCATGAGGCAAGGCTCCTTTCCCTGAGCCCTGACTCTCATTTTCAACATCTGACAAATAAGGCTCCTGGTTGTTGGGTGCAAAGTATCCAGGAAGTCCAGATGGGGGCCAGGTAGGTTCAAAAGGAACCAGTGTAGAGTTCCAGCACTGTGCCAGCGATACTACAAATCCCAGAGTTCCCTGTTCCCTTCCCTGTGAACATTTGCCTCAGTTCAACAGAATCATCTGTTTAAAATAAGATAAGGGAGGTAGAAGAGCCCTGAAGGAAAACCCCTCCCTGAGTACAAGTTACTACCACTGCCTTTATTGTTACTTGAAAGTGCTTTGCAGGCCTGCGGTTGATGAAGGCAATGTAATAATAGCTTGTCCGGGAGCCTCTCTGGTTCTTGTGCCCATCTTGAATCTCTAATGGCTGTTAGAAAGGGGTGGGGGGAGGCAGGAAGGAGGCAACTCTTCAAGGTGGTGACAGAGAAAGGAATGGTTCACTGATCTGTAGTTGAGAGGTGGAAGCTCAGAGAGGAGAGACAGCCCAGACTAGCTGAGTATATCAGGACTCGGGTGGTGGCCTCTGACAGGCAGGACACCAACATTACTGAGAACAGGGTATAAAAACAAGCCTTAGAGCCAGGTCCTGGCTCAGCATCCTCAAGGGCTGCTCTGTCTAATGGGGAAGCAGAACAGAACTAAGATAGGCCTCCCGGACTGCAAGATAGAATCTTCTAGAAAGCCAACTCAGCTTAGATGATGGCCCAGTGTGGCTGTCAGTGGCAAATCACAGTTACTGGTGACCTTTCAGATGCTCTCCTCTGCTCTGTCAATACCCAAAGTGAGCAGCATCTTAATTTGATTCTCCCTGGTGCCATCATGTGGAGGGAAAACCCAGCCTGAACTCAGGTTTCTCCTACTTCATACTTTTCACCCTTCTGTGACCTCAGAAAGTTCAGGCATTCCTTCCCACCAGCAGGCTCTTTGTAGGCATCCTCTAACCCAGTCTGGTTCTCACACTACGTGCTTGGAGATAGTCTCAGATAAGTCTAAGAAGTCTTGGCCCCCTAAAACACCCCTCCCCACCTCAGATGCCAGGAATCCTCAAGTTATATTTTAAAAATCTTTATAAACTTTAATTGCTTCTTTTTTTTGAGATTATAATATAATCACATTTCCCTGCTTCCTTTCCTCCTTCCAAACCCTCCCATGTATTTCTCCTTGTTCCCCATCACACTCATGGCCCAACTTTTCTCTATTTGCTGTTAAACACCCATATATGTGTATTTTTATTTGTTGTATTTTCCCTGAATGTATGTATATACACCATGCACGTGCCTGATATCCGTGGAGGCCAGAAGAGCATAGAGATTTACTGGAATTATAGATGGCTGTGAACTGCCATATGGGTTCAAGGAACCAAGCCCAAGACCCTCTCAAGACCAGCAAGTATTCTCTGCTAAGCCATCTCTCCAGCCCCACTCCCCAGGTCATTTTGTGCTTCTGACCAGATGGCTTTAAGTTGGGAGCTGTAGTTTGGATCCGAACTATTCCTCAAAGGCTTGGTCCTGTTGTGCTATTAGAAGGTCAAACCTTAAGAGATGAGACCTACTTGGATAAGGTCATTGAGGACCCATCCCTGAAGGATCTCTTCTTGGATTTTGATTTAACCATGATGTGTCCCAGACCATCAGGGCCAATCAATTGGCCATGAGCAGAAACCTCCAAAACTATGAACCAAAGTAAACCTTTCTCTATAGGTTGATTTTTCTGTTTATATCTGTTGATTTATATCTGTTCCAATAACAGAATACTAACACATCAGGATTTCTACAAGCCACCGTCCAGGTCCAAACAGTGTGTTTGAGGGGCTTATCAAACTCATAAAACACTTACTAGTGATTTATTAGAGCACTTTCCAAAGAAGACCAGCAAAGAGATAAGCAGAGTGAGGTGTAAAAGAAGGGAGTGAAGCCCAGCACTTCCTTGACTCTCCAGGCACACCACCTTTTAGGACTACCTTTGTTGAGCTATCCAGAAGCACTTCAAACCTAGTCTTTTGGGGATGTTATGGATTTTTCATCATATACATATAATTGCTAACAGATTGAGCTGGAAAACCTAGCATAGCCTGTCTATAGCACTGTAGTAAGAGGTTTCTGGCCCGGACTTTTGGGCCTAGCCTCAAGGTTAGGCCCACAGACCCACAGACCCACAGAGACACACAAAGGCTTACTATAGTTTTAGGCTGTTTGTCCTAAGGCTCAGGCATATAATTTGCTAACTCTGTACCCTTAATCTAACCCATGACTCTTATCCTGTTCAGCCATGCGACTCAGTACCTTTCCTTAGAGCAGCATAGTTGTCCTCTACTTCTTCTGGCTTCTCTCTGGCATTCTGTTCATTTCTTCCAGTTCCCAGAGTTCTCCTAGACTGGTAGCCCTGCCCATACTTCCTGTCTGCCTTTGGCCAATCAGTGCTTTTTATTAAACCCATAGGCGGGGACAATTATTTACAATGGAACATCATAAATCCACTACATTTGGACATAATCCCCCTATATAGCACTTCCCTCCATCATCGAGGGTAGGACACTTTCTGAATAAGAAGGTGTTATCAAACTGTTACAAAACAAGGTCCACCAGAATTATAAACCACAAACTGTAGATGAAAACCAACAACTAGAGCTGGAGAGATGCCACAGAGGTTAAAAGCACTGGCTGTTCTCCCAGAGGTCCTGAGTTCAATTCCCAGCACCCACATGGTGGCTCGCAACCATCTGTAGTGAGATCTGATGCCCTCTTAAGCCCTGAAGGCATACATGCAGGTAGAATGCTGTATATATAACAAATAAATCTTTAGGAAAAAAAAACCCAACAACTATATATCATAATGTCACACCCAAGGCCATAGGCAAGATGAGGCCCCGGGTTCTTTTGCACCTGGTTTACATACAATGAGCATACTCCTGCACAGACTTTGAGACCCTCGTTTCTAGTTATTCCTCACTTACCTTCAAATCTTGGCCCTCCTCATATCCCACGCTTCATTGGCATGAGAGTCCTTTTGGGAATCACTGAACACAAATCTCACTTGTACCAGGCAAATGCAGCCTCATTTGACTGTCATTATCTCCCTTTCAACTGCACGTACAGCTTCCAAAATTCAAGTGCAGAGCTCCTCTGTGGAATTCCCTCACACCTACTTTTTGAACCTGCTCGACTTTGTCTTAACACTTTAACTGGAATGGGAATAAGGACTGGGCCTGGGCCAGGCTCCTCAGTGTCTCAACACTGGGGAGATAGGAATGGATGAATGGATGCATGCATGCATGCATGCACTGCCTTGTTCTCTCCCCATACCAGGGTCTGAGACAAATATGGAGTGAGCCACAAGCCCTATCTGAGGATTTCCTAGCACTAGAAGACTCTAGCTGGTTTGTTAAGTTGCCGTTAGTAGCCAGAGGCCCTGGAAAGTTCTAGAAAAGAATCTGTTCTTATCAAAGTACAGATTCTCCTGGGTTGCTTCCTCCATTCTCCAGACCTCAATGAACTGTCAAAAGGTAGACACTGGGCCTGTAGGGAGGCTTCCAAGGGAATTACCAGGACTCCAAAAATGAATGAATGTGAGCAGCTCTGAAAGCTTGGGCATGCGCACTGCTATATAAGGTGCACACTTGTAAGCTCGGAGGCTAACGAGGGAAACGGAAATAGCCCCTCTAATGGGTCCCAAAGAGTGTTGGCCTCACCCAAAGATCCCAATCCTCCGAAAAAAAACAGAAAGGGAAAGGAGTGTTGCAAGCTAGAACCTCTGACCTCTTCCCTTCGAATGTGTGGCTGAGGTACAGGGCACAGAAGTCCCCTAAAGTCCCCAGGGTGAGAGCATGACCAAGGTGAAAGCCTATTTTCTGCTCTCTAGAAAGCTCCAGCTACTAAGACATTGCAAAAGATCTGATACAAATTCTATCACTCCCTCTTTCCCTCCTTCCCTTTCTCTCTCCCTCCCTCCCTCTTCCCCTCCCTCCCTCTCTCTTCTGGTCCCTTCCCAGTTAGATAGTGATGAGCTTTGGATGACTTGTGGATATATTTCAGCATCCAGAGGCTGTGTGAGTGTGGCCCAGCCCTGTACTCTGAATGATCCAGTATGCTGGATCTGAAATGACAGTCTCTCTCCCTGTTCTAAACCTTGACTTGAAGACACATGGCAGGCATTCTAAATGCGTCTGTTTGTGAAATACAACTTCTGCAGAAGATAGTAAAAATCAGTGGGAATAGAGACAGCTAGCAGTTAAGAGCACTAGGGTTTAGTTCCCAGAACCTAGTAATAGCTCACAATTATCCATAGCTCTAGTTGCAGGGAATACAATGCCCCCGTGAGGCATGCACAAGGTACAAACACATACATGCAGGAAAAGCACCCATACATATAAAATAAATCCAAAATGAATATTTAAAACAAACCTATGGGAGTTATAAGCCTATGTTAGCCACTTGCACAGGAGCAAGTGAGAAAGTAAGAGCTGTGTTGTCCCTAAACTCCTAGAAGCGCTGCATTTCGCCCGTGGACTTGGTGTTGCTAGCTCCCTGGGAGGGCAGCACAGGCTCTGTTGTAGCACTCAGGATGAAGCAGCTGGCCCCTGCTGAGTGGACCTTTGTTCTCTCCATGGCATGCTTATCATGCTATGTCCTTTACTGGACATAGTACATGTAGCATGGATCCCCAACTGAGCTAGAAAAGCTGTCAAAGCCAAGTAGGTCTGGTGTAGGTCAATCTCCAGGGACCTCACTACAGTCCCTAGCTTAGACAATGCAAATTATTTATTTATTTTTTATATTGTTCAATGTAACAAAGATTATCTAGTACAAAATTATGTTAGCAATCGCTTTATTTAAAACATATTCACAGGGGCTGGAGAGATGGCTCAGAAGAGCATTTTTTGCTCTTCCAAAGGACCCCAGGGTCAGTTCCCACCATCTGCTTGAAATGACTCTCAAACACCTCTAACTCCATTGTCAGGGATCCGATATACTTTTCTGATTCTGAGGACACACATATACACATGCTCTGAGGTAAACATAAATTATAATAAGCAGCAACAGAGCTCAGCGGTTAAGAGCAGCTGTTGTTCTTGCTGAGAACCTTGCTGAAGTTTGGTTTCCAGCAGCCATATGGAGGCTCACCGCCATCTGTAACTCCAGTCCCAGGAAATCTGATACCCTTTTGATATGTGTAGGCACCAGGCATGCATGTGATGTACATACATGCATATAGGCAAAACACACACATAAAATGATATAACCACTTACATGGGCCAGCAAGACAGCTTAGTGGATAAAAACTTTTGCCATGCTGGCTTGACCATCTTGATTCAGTCCCTGCAACCTACTATAGAGGATGAGAATCAGTTCCCCAAAGTACACACACACACATTCACACACACTCACACACACACACAGAGATAGACACATGTGATAACGCATATAAATAAAATGTTTAAATAAATAAATAAAAAACATTCACATATATTCCCCTAGGATTTGGGAAAGGGCCAACAAAGCCTTCACCTGTAGGCATCTGGGATGTACTTTGTCACCTTGTAAGCAAGCTGATGCTCTCCCCCAAAGTGGCACCCCGTGCTTACTTGTGGACTGGGTCCACATACTGGCCAGAACATATTGGCCAGAGGGAATTGAGAGGCTTCAGGGCTGGTTTAGCCAATGCAGCACAAAGATGCATGATCTTGCAATGGGAGGAAAGCCAGCCAGGGAACTTGCAAAGTGCAGGTCAGAATATTGGCCATGGTGAAGGTCCTTTCTGACTTTAGTGTCCATGTGATGGGTTAGAAGCAAATTGCAGAGCCTACCTGTTGGCTCTCTCTCCCCTACCTACCTGGTTATAGATACACAAATTAGGCCACCATAATACACGGATGTGGGTAAAATGATGCAGATCAAGCTCCTGATTGGTGCTGAGTCATATAATCCATACATCTGCTACACCAACACACTTGCAGTCTCTTTTAGAACAGGCAAAATTCAAAGCGTCAATCTCACGTCTCTATTCTCAAACACCCCCATTTCCAACAAGCCCCTTTGAGACTGAGCAATGAAATCAGACCCTAATCAGCTTTCCCCCAGACGAAGAGAGCTTGTACGTACCCGGAGCACAAGAACCATGTCTGCCCAGCACCCTGCATACCTAGAATGGCATCTTGTGGAAGCAACTGCACAGAGTTACTAATAGCAGAATGTGACCATATGTCTGGGCAGAAATAACGGGCCCTTCAGTGTCTTTGACCTTCCTGCCCAAGTGACTTAGGAAGGATCATGCAACCAACAACTGCCAGTCACAGCTGTCTTTGGGACTGAGTTTTAAATAGTGAATTAGACTTGCTCTTCTTGCCTGGAGCTGTCAAAGGGGTATAGAGTAGGAGTCGGGGAGCATTGTTGGTGGGAGTCAGGGGGCATTATTGGTAAATAGCAGGAGTGAGTTGGGTCACATGGAAAGAGACACACCCTGAGGACTTTTTTTGAGCAGCTGGATCCAGCCGAGCCTAAAGTAACAGCAGCTCTGTTATATAAGCAAATTGAATTCCTAGTTACAAAGCTGGGGTTTTTTTTTGCCCCTGTCAAACCCAGAAGTTCTAATAATATGATAGCATGTATTCCTGAGGTTAGCTTCCTGTTTCTTCAAGGCATCCACACAGACAGTGATAGTTAATACTCTTTGGCTTACTGAATGAAGGTGACATGTCACTGCCCCTCCAGTTACCATCACAAAGCAGCCTAGATAATTGCAATAGGGCCAGGCCACAGGTCCATCCACAGCATGTCAATGCAGCTCTGGTCCTGTTCTTTCAAAAGCTGTTACAGTTTGAATATAAAATATCCTCCACAGGCTCATGGTCTTGGTTACCAGCAAGGGGTACTACTTTTGAAAAACTGTAGAAATCTGAGGTGAGTCCGAACTCGAGGCTAAGTCACTGGGGATTGGGTCCTTGGAGGCTTGCTCTCCCTCACTCCAGGGCTCAGAGACACAAGAGTAACCAATCACAAAGTGAACCCTCTGAAACCATGAGCTGAAATAAATCTTTTCTTCCTATGAGTTGTTTGTATCTGGCATTCTATCACAGCAAAGAAAAGGAACATGCACAAATGTGTGCCTGGACAACACCAAAATGTCTCCTGTTATCTCTTGAGCCACCAATTGATACCTTAGTTAACCAGGTTGAACAGTCAGGATGAAGAACAATTTTTAGGAAAGGTCCTCTTCTGTTTGTGGTCATAGGAACCTCACGCCATTGGTCACAGATACAGGATAACGGCATGTCTTTTTACTGATCTTGGTAAGCTGATGTACTTTATCTCTTTGGTCTAATTTCTCAACTTGAGGGAATCCAAATGTCCTCAGCTCATGAGACTGACCAGGCCTTGGCAAACTGATTTCACCAAAATTCCAAAGAAGTTGCTTGAGGAAAACTGAATAGCTAGTTACCCATTTAGAATGAGAAAAATGATATTTTATACTTAATTGACATCAAGATTAGATTTTAGACAATCTGAACATTATCTTCTTCATAAGAACATCTACCGAGGAAACTTAATTAAGGTCAATTGGATAAATATAAAAATGAGACAAATGGTCCCGGATAGTCATGTGACTTGTTTTCATGAAACTAGGCCTGATGACTCACGTTCAGATGTGAAATGGTCGATTCGGCAAGTCACAGTACCCTCTCTAACAGGCAGCCATGGGCTTCAAAAATCCTTCTCAACTGGGCATCGGCATACATCTATGATTCCAGCATTCAAAAAATTAAGAAGTATGGTCTAGAGGACCGAGAGTTTGAAGCCAGCTTAGGCTACATAGTGAGACTCTCAATGAATAAACAAACGCCCATAATCCCAGTACTTCAGAGGTGAAGGCAGAAGAACCATGAGATCGGGGTCTTCCTCAGCTACATCCTGAGCTGGAGGTCAGCCTGGACTACAAGAGACTTTATTCCAAAAATGCAAAAGTACATACTTGAACAACAAGCACTTTTCATCTCCCCATAGATATATTCAAGTTGTTTTCAACATTCAGGTTAATTTCAACAAAAGTCTCAGAAGACAGCCACCAAGAATCAGAAGAGTGGAGAGCCTGTGAAGAAGCTCCATCTTTATTCAGAGAATACGGCTGTAGAGAAATGGAGTTTGCAGATCAGTTGGGTTTCTCTCCTGACCTCACATGTTAGACACAACCAGATAAAACTCAAGAGAATGAATCACTAAGCATCGCAGATGTCCAGCCTCCACACATCCTCAAGCCCAGGATGGAATTCAAATAGCATCTGGAACCCGTAGAAGAGGTTGCATCCTGCCTTCCCAGAACTCATCTGCCTTGAGCGCCTACTGATGCCATTGGTTAACTTATTGATTTATGATTTTATCCTATGCCTGGGAAAGTTCACACAGTGAAAGTTGTCACTCGGGGGTAATTTGAACCTATGTCCCTAGGCCATGGTCACTCATATTCAACTTAGGATAAATTATGTCCTTATTGTCTTTAGAGAAGAGCTGTTGCTTTACATCAGAAAACACATCTCTAGTAGATGCTGCTCATTATTTCTTTTCTCTCCTCCTTGACAGAGCGCTGATTTAATCCAAGTGTCCCCATGTTCCCCAAAGCCAGTAAACCGTGTGTCTCCTGGGACATCAGTCTCACTTTCAACTATGCTGTCACATGTGACTGGGTTTGGAAACATCCTCAGGCTCTGCACGCGACCCCTCTGTCATCATCCCATCTCAGCATTTCTATGCCAGAACAGGAGCTTTCTATACTGCTTAAGTGACTTGAATTCTGTTTTTGTTACTTGTAGCCGCCGGCTACCTGACTGATGTCCTCCATCTGAGGACATTTGAAGAGACAGACAAGCTTGGTTTGCTGTCCTAAGGCAGAACATAAGACACTCCTTTCTTTAACAGAGTTACTCAGCTGGACTCTAAATTTAGGGAGGGAACAGGGGTCTCAGGCATGAAAGCAGGAACAAGCTAGTTTATAAGTTCATTTCTTCTCATTCAAAGAGCTTCTCCAAAGCCAGGAGAAGGGGCAAAGAAAGGAGAGACAGTAAGAGCAGGGATGGGAAGTGGTTACTAGTATCACTTAAGACAGCACACTCTGGGGCATGGGAAGGTAGCAGGGTTGGGTTGCTAGAGGAAGCAAGAATGATATTCTGGGGCTGATGAGCTGTCTCAGCAAAGCACTTGCTGCCACAGCTAATGAGCTGAATTTGATTCCCAGGGCCCACATGGTAAAAACAAAGAATGGATTCCTCAAATTGTACTCCATATATGTACATACGCATATACATGGCTGTACACACATATACACACAAATAAAAGTAAGAGACAAACTTTAAGTGTTAATATTTTAAAGCTAATCCCAAGAGCACCCAGAACCTCCCTTCACTACCCATTATCAAATCTTTTTCAAATGAAACTGATATAGTGGGGAAACTGATCATCAGCAGAGGACCTAGATTTGATTTCAGCATCCATATGGTGGCTCACAACCACCTGTAACTCCATTCCCCAGGGACCTGATACTTCCTTGAACTTGTACAGGTACTAGGCAGGCACATGTTGCACAAACACACATGCAGACAAAATACTCATGCACATAAAGTAAAAGAATAACTATTTTAAAATTGTTACAACCTTTCTTTGAAATGAAAAATAAGATATGAAAATTCCCCTGCAAAATACCTCTAACATACTTCAATAACTAAAACAGGAATAAAACAAGGGAACAGATTGGGTAAAACAGCTGATACAACAATGTATAGAAGCCAATTTTAGAAAGGAACTTAGATTTCATTCCTTAGATTAAATGCATTAATTGAAAGACTTTGCCTAACATTCAGCTGAAGGCCTCTCTAGATTCTTCTGTTATGTTTTGTCTGGTGAAGAGAAGATACACTTTCCTGTCTTTGGAGAATGGTGGCCATGAGCTGCCTTACGTGAGCCTCCAAATGAATGGCAGGTGCCCGCCCAGGTTAGGATTCCTCCTCCAACTCTCCTCTCTGCTCCCTGTTTCCTCCCTGAATATCACTGCACAGCACTCCAGCTAGAAAAGTTTTATGATAATTGACACTCAACAGGTAATATTATTGGTTTACACAGAGGTCAGGCACCACAGCCTATTAGAGGTGAGATCACATGATAACAGAAACAGCTCATAGCTATGGTATGAGAAGCAAGAGGAGGCTGGTTATCACTCAGGTAGTCAGGAAACAGGACGTTTGGACTGGAAATAGGGCCAGGCTATAACTCCCAGGGCCAGCCCCTCCATGACCTCCCTCCTCCATCTCCTAAAGATGCTATACTCTCTCCAAATAGCATCACTGGCTGGGAACTACTGTTCACAAATAAGCTGTTGGAGGCCACTTCACCTCTACATCTTAAGAATACACAGACATAACAAGTGGATTCCAGAGCCAAGTCTCATAGCCCCCTGCCCATGACCTCTTACCCACAAGGGAAATTTGCTTAGCTGAGCAAAGAGGTTAGGGGTCCTCAAGAGTGGGACAGGGGGCAAATGTTCTCACTCTTTCTTCCCCAGGAATAGGCCTCTGCCACAGGCAGATGCTACAGATGAAGTTTTCCTGCAAATAGCATCAGGCTAGTGTAGATTCCCAAAGCAGCTGACAGCTAGCAATTCTACCCCTACTACCTAGCCAGCTCTTGAGGGCCCACCTGGCCCTCAGCCAGATCCACCTTCTTTTTAATTTTTTTTAAAGGTTAGCAATTTCTTATTTTAACTAAGTGTATATTCTTGTATCTATTTTTTGTTCCTAGTTGAAATATTCCTTCCTGAAGGAAAGAGGGGAGCTCATACATACAGTATTCAAACACTTACAAGGACCACTTGAGGTGGTTTGAAAGAAAATGTGTCTCATGGTATCTCTTCACAAAAAATAGAAACCTTAAGACAGAAATTGGTACCAGGAGTGGGGTACAGCTGTGATAGGCCTGACCATGCTTTTGTTTGAAGGACTATGGATTTTGATACTTTGGGTTATGAAAGCGGTGGAGTACTTTCAGCACTGCTTAATGGGCCATACTAGCAGGAAGACAGTGGTGCTGCATGTGATACGATGAACTGTGGAGGTTTCAGAGGAGAATTTTAGTATGTTGCCTAGAGATTTTCCTTGTAATATTTTGGTGAAGAGAGTGGCTGCCTTTTACCCTTGTCCAAAGTGTCTGCCTGTGGCTAACATGAAGAATTTTGGATTAATTCTGTTGGCAGAGGAGATCTCAAAACAGCCTAGTATAGACTCCATCATGTGGTTAATTAGTGGTGACTCTAATGATTTATAAAGAAAAGGAGCACACTGAGCAGGGGAGATCACAAAATGTAAATTTTGAGAAAGGAGCACCAAGAAGTTGATTTAAAGCTACTTCCTGTGTTCAAGGAGATAAACCAATTAGGAAATGGAATAAAGGGAGTGGTGACCTCAGGGCAAGATCCCACCCAGCTAAATTTCCAATTTGTGGAAAGGAACTAAAGAACTTAGAGCCAGGTGTGATGATGCATGCCTTTAATCCCAGTACTTGAAAGGCAGAGGCTGGGAGATCTCTAAGTTTGAGGCCAGTCTGGACTACAGAGAAAGTTCAAGAACAGCAAAGCTTAGGCATTAAAAGCAACAACAATCAAAACCAGAAAGGTGGTAAAGATGCAGTTGAACTTCTGGCCCCAGCAAATAGCAGAACTTGGCAGCTTCAGCCACATGGTTCTGGCTTTAGAGTTAAAAATAAAAAAAAAAAAACAAAAACAAAAAAAAACAACAAGTTATAGAATTTGCCTCCACACCTAAGGAAAGCCATTGAGGCCAAGCATACGTCAGGGGTGTCTCTGAATGAAGGCCTAGAGAGGCCATTGTGTGAAGCTGTGAAGTTCAAGCCTGGATCACCTTGGAGATCCCAAGATGTCAGAGATACCAGAGTCATGGGATATTTGCCAAGGAGAACTGCTAACATGGAGTAAAATCAGCTCAAGGAAAAGTGTTGCAGTCAACAAAGCTGAACATAGTTGAAGATCTGAATATTGTTTTGGCATCAGACACAGGGAGACAGAATTTGGAGTTTGCCCAGCCAGTTTTCAGTCATGCTTTGGTCTAGTATTTCCTCACGATGCTCACTCTCTATGTTTTGGAATAGTAATGTATATTATGTCTTAGAAATAGGTGGTCTGTTTTTTATTTTGATTTTATTGGGGATTACAGTTAAGAGATTGCATGAATTTCAGAAGATACTTTGAACTTTGGACTTTTAAACATTGTTGAGACTGTGAGGACTTCTGAAGTTGGACTAAATGATATGGCTAAAAGCCTTTGGGGCCAGGGTGTAGAACTGGTAGTTTAAAGGAAAATGACCCTCATAGAGATTGGCACTATTAGGGCCTTGTTGAAGTAGGTGTGATCTTGGAGGAAGTGTGTCATTGTGGGTATAGATCAGGGCTCCCATGCTTATACCACCCAATGACACAGTCCATTTCCTGTTGCCTTCTGATAAAGATGTAGCCAACACCATGGCTGCCTGCATGCTGTCATGCTCCCTCCTGTGATAATGCACTGAACCTCTAAATCTGTAAGGAGCCCCCAATTAAATGTTTTTCTTTAGAAGACTTGCCATGGTCATGGTGTCTCTTCACAGCAATAGAAACTCTAAGATGCCCCTCCTCAAGACTATAAAAGCAGTGACCAGTTGCTAGCAAAGGAGACTGTCCAAGAGCTAACCTGTTGCTACTCATGCAGAGAGCTCCTGGGTGCAGCTTTTGGGCGTTTCACCCATGCTAGAGTGGACTTTCTGGTGATGCAGCTACCAAGAATCATCCCGACTCTTGTAAGAATACTCACCCATCCTCCTATAAGTAACCAAACTCATTGGTTCCTAGGTTGTTGGATTTGGGTGGAATGGGTACTTTGTTCTGACCTTGGTCCACTATCTGGGATGAGTAGGTTTGTATCTATATCTTCACATATATATAATTCTGTGTGTGTGTGTGTGTGTGTGTGTGTGTGTGTGTGTGTGTGTGTGCATGTATTATCATATCTAGTACCTTTCCTCCAAATCAAATTGGAAGAAAAAAATCTAATCCTACTCATCTGGTAACTGGAAATGACTGCATACGTACTAGATGGAGCCTCCCAATACACTGTGAGGTTACAAGGAATGGCAAGGACAAAAAAAAATCCTCGATCACATTTTGGACAAGATTCATGCTGATAAAAATATTAAGTCCCAAAGAAAATTTTTGTTGTTTTCTCTGGATGGAGCCAAACACAAAAGGTGGTATATTCATTCAATGGAATCCCCTGGGCAACGAAAAGAAAGGAATGTATCCAGTATCGCGTGAAGATCACATCGGTGAATCTCAGAAACAGTGAGGAAAAGAAGTTAGCCACAAAAGTGTGCAAACTGTATGTCTTTTCCATGACATTGCAAAGTGGGCAGAAATAATCTCTAACGATAGAAATTAGAGACGTGGTTTCCTCAGACAGTGTGGGGATGGTGTTAGTTGCATAGAATCTAAGTAACAGCTTCAGGATGTCTTGGTCTCTTTCATTTTGCTAATGACACACTGCCATAAGGTAGTGGAGTTATACAGAAAGAAGGTCCATTTTGCCTCATGGTCCTTGGTCCAAGAGTCATATATGATGATGAATGGGCTTCATGAACAAGGTATCACATGGAAAGATATAGGAGAGAGTGGGTTTGCATGCTAGAGAGAGCAAGTGTGACGGCTTTCTAGTCTACTTCTCATAAAATCACCTGTATTCAATCACAGGGATTCCAACCCAGGAACCTCATCTAGCCTCAATCCCTTCACAAAGGCTTTAGCTCTAAACAGCATTCTGCCACCTTCTCAGTGTGGCACAGTGGAGACTGAACTCCAGCAGGCGTGTCAGAGGGAACAAACCACATTCATACTGCCTTAGTTAGGGTTTCTATTGCTGTGATGCCTGTGTCACCTGAGCGAGCCACATATCGAGCAAGGGCCTGAAGATTGAAAGAGATGCGGGTCACTCTTGAAGGAGCTCAGAGGAAGCCTTATATACCGGGGTTGCCTTATTCACCTTATTAACTTAGCAGCTCACAGGTAACACCTGGCCTGGGTCAGCTTTGTTCTCTACTAACTTCCTCATTCCCTAATCACAGCACCTGCTTCGGCATTGTTCTGATAATGGAAATGGATGGACTGGTTCCAGTAAACACTTCAGGCCATAAATAGTGCTAAGCCCTGGGGTCTGCAGGCCAACCTCCACACATCCCCCTTCTCTTTATACACAAAGGCCATCCAGACTAGGCCTGTCTTAGGTGTCACAAGGAAGTCAAATTGCATCTTACCTGTCCTCAGAGAATTCTGCAGCATAGGGCAGAACCTCCTTTCTTAGGCTGATTACAATCTCCCCATATCTTACCTGTCATTGGCTCATTAGCTGTTTTTAGCATGCAAATCCACACCTCAGTAGGTGCTGAATCATGGGCAATAGCACAGAGCACTTTTTTTGTGTGGCCAATATTGACTTGGGTTTGTTGCTGACTCTGTCTTAGGAACATGATGAGGAGCCATGCTCCTGCCCACACTGATCATTGTTCCTGCCCACTTCCTAATCATCTCTATGCCCTGATATATACCTGTAACTAATTGATTGGCACTCTGGTCTCATTCACTGCAATTATCTCTCTAGACAGGTGCTGCATATAATTCCCAAAACAAATCTACCTGCTCTTGCAACAAGGAAATCTGCAAGTTAAGCTGTAAAATACCCTCTCTAATATGCTCATTCATACTATTCTGTGTCTCTAAAGCATTGGCTATTCTTCCTGACAATAAATCTAATATGGCTACAGAGTGACTAAGGGCAATCCCTGCTGCTGACGCCCCCCCCCCCCCCCAACAGAGGCAGCCACAATGGAAGTAACAACAGCTGCAGTGATCTCTCTTAGGACAAATCAGGATGAACTGATCAAACCACCAACTCGAGTGTCTCATTTTTTCCAGCAGCCAGTCAGGAAACAGGATTCTCTAGAACAATTCAAACTGCTAGACACATTAGTAGCATTTGTCACCACAAAGAAAAAGGGGAAGGGACAGAGAGTTTTCAAACCCTGTACTTGATTTCCAAGAAGCAATCCCATTAAAATAGGTTGCCTGCTGTTGTCTCCCGAATAAGTGCCATTCTGGGCTTTATGGCCCATCCTCTTCCCCTAAGGACTAAAACCTTGTTTACAGGGGGAAAAAGGAACTACAAATCTCCTTATCGCTGCCACCTGCTGAGTGCTAGTCTCTTGGGATCCTCTATGACCTTGGGCGTGCCCGGATGAGGAGGCAGGGTGTGTAAGAGAGTTAAGGTGACAGAGAGCTGAGACAAAAGAGACACGAGGAGGGACTCAGGCAGAAGCGGCAGAGCAGACAGAAGCTGGGGACAAGCATGGGTTAGAGTCAGTGTGTGTGAGCAGGAGCAGAAGAAATCCAGCATGGCGGGAAGCTAGAGGGGAAAAAGCTAGGCGAGATGCAGTGGCAAGACAGAAGCATGGCTAAGGGACAGACAGGTCTAAGAGATAACATGTACTGAATAAAGCTCAGGTCTCTCAGTGTATGGAGAGCCTGAATGATGGAACCTAAACGACTCCTGAGTGTAGACTTATTTAATCTTGACGCTCCTTGCCTGGGACAAAACTCGGACTACAAAGAAACCGGACGTGGTAAGTGGAGGTCATAACCGAGACCCACTCGGTAGCCTGCATAACATCGCTGGCAGGGGCTGTGGCCACCACCACCATAGAGAGTTTAGCTGCTGTGGAGGATTTGCAATACATTGAGCCCATAACGGTGGACTGACCAGGTGGTAGTCAGGGTGCCCAGGCCAGCAACGATTAGCTGGAGGGATGCGGCCAGTGTCATTCTGAAACTTTTTATTTATTGGCACAAGTGTCGGGCCTCTCATTAGACCTTTAACAATGATCCTGGGACCTGGTGTAACTTCCAGAGCATGGCTGGTAACTTCCTGTCTCTGGCCATGACTTCTGGATATGAGTGACTCAGCATAGCCCACCCAAAGACCACCTCTGCCTAATTACTGTTGTCATAACACAATCTCATTGGCGCTAAACTCTTATCCATCTTCCCTCACCCAAGACTCCTGTCTCTCCCTTACCTAAATCTGTATAGCCCCCTGCCTGATATACTAGAGATCCCGCTTCGGCAAGACTCCCAGTTCAGTGTGCTTCTTTCTGGTGGATAGGGGAGGTCTGAGCCACATTCCACTCTGCCCCAGGGAGTGACTGGCTGGATCTCAGCCCTCACCTGCCGGCTAAACTGGTACACAAGTACAATCTTTAATCCTACAACAGAAGCACTGGAGGAGTTCCACCCAGAGTCAGCAATTAAAGCATTGCTTATTGCAATACACCCACTATGGGCAAGGGAATTAGTAGGGAACTGGCTCTTATCCAGCGCCTTCTCAAAGCAGAGGCTCTCAGTAAGATTCCAAGTGTCAGTGATACAGCTTTTTCCCAGTTCATGGGTGCTGATGAGGTGCCCGTCTTTCAGTCTATAGATACAAGTAGGGCCATACTGGACCATCAAGGCCCACATTAGGAGATTCCTTACTGGTGTCCAACAGACTTACTGCACCAGGTTCATTTCCAGCAATGTCACCCACAGCACACGCCAGTTGTTCTGGAACCCAGACTGGAGATTTAGCATTCTGGGGGAAAACACAGACACTACCCCACCTCCACACAGCACTGGATCTGGTCCACACCATTGTCTGGACATCACATCCCTCCATTTTACTTGAAGGTATATGGAAAAATTTTGTTGCCACTGGTGCTCAGTGGCCGGCCTAACTTGATTATTCACAGTTAAAAATTTTTAAATGTAGAGAATAAATGATAACTGATCCTTAGGGGTTTATACTCCCCATTTCTTATTTTATGAAGATAGGCTTTCAGGGTATGATACGTTCTTTCAATAATAGCTTGACCTTGAGGATTATAGGGTATACCCATCTTATGAACAGTAGAATAGTCATCACAAAATGTTTGGAACTCCATGCTAGTGTACGCAGGTTCATTATCAGTTTTAACTATTTTTGGCATGCCCAAGTAGGCAAACGCTTGTAGGCAATGACTTTTTACATCCTTAACCTTTCCAGAAAAGGCATCAACAGTAACATGAACAAATTGTAATTTTTCCAAAGAGGCAACATGAGTAACATCCATTTGCCAAATATGATTGGGTGACAAACCCTTGAAATGAATTCCACAGTAGGGTAAGGAAGAAACTCCACACAAGATGGCAGCTCTTTAGAAAGACCCACCTGGCCTGGGTCAACTTCTTTGTTCTCTGCTAATTTCCTGATTCCCTAATCGCAGCACCTGATTGGGCAATGTTCTGATAATGGAAATGGATCAACTGGTTCCGGTAAACACCCACAGACCACTAAACAGTGCTAAGTCCTGGGGGCTGCAGGCCAACCTCCACATATTGCGACAAACACCATGACCAAAAAGCAAGTGGGGGAGGAAGGGGTTTATTTGGCTTCTACTTCCAGATCATAGTCCATCATTGGAAAAAGAACAGAACTCAAGCAGGGCTGGAACCTGGAGGCGGGAGCTGATGCAGAGGCAGGGAGGGGTTATGGCTTGCTCCGCCTACTTTCTTATAGAATCCAGACCCACCAGCCCAGGGACAGCACCACTCACAATGGGTTGGCCCTCCCCCATTGATCATTAACTGAGAAAATGCCTCACAGATGGATCTCATGGAGGCATTTCCTCAGCTGAGGCTCTTTCTCTCTGGTGACTCTAGCTTGTGTCAAACTGATACAGAAAACCAGCCAGGACAACTGACCCCTTGTTAATTTGACACTCCAATGCATCACAATTAAGCCACAACCCTTTTTTCTTATTCATCCCCAGGAGCTCACATTAAAATCATAAATATTTTTAAAGTCCCACAGTCTTTACAAATTCAAGCACATTACATTTTTAATCTCCTTAAAATCTCTTTTAAAAGTTCAAGTCTTTCATCTATGAGCTCCTTTAAAAATCAAAATTAAATTAAATACCTTCTTCAAGAGTAAAGAACCAGGGCACCAACACAATCTAAACCAAGCAAAACCAAACTCCAAAAAGTGTAAATAACTCAATATCCAATTATCTGGGATTCACTCACCATCTCCTGGACATCTCAGGCTCTGTCCTCTGCAGCACACACAGCTTGTCTTCCAGGTCTACTCCACCGCTGCTGCTATTCTTAATGGTCTTGACATCTCCAGAATGCTGGGATCCCTTGCTACAAATGGGTCCCACATTCACCAATAGCCTCTCATAGGCTCTCTTCATGGTGCCAAGCCTCAACTTCTTTGCATGACTCCTTCAGTGCTGGGCCTTCGACTCCCACTGAGGCCGCACCTTCACCAACGACCTCTCCTGGTCTCTCACAGTGCCAAGCCTTAGCTATTCTCCTTGACCCCTTCATGCCTTCAAAACCAGCACCACCTGGGTGACTCTCACACGTTATCAAATCCAGCTGGCAACAGGAGGTATTTCTCTGTGCTCTCAGAAAACACTTCCCAGGAGATTTCACCCCAGTGATGCTGGTCTCAATCACTGCTAATTTCTTAGCTCCAGCTGCCCAGCATCCATTGTCCCAGTAATGTAGAGGTTTCACTTTAGTGATTTTGGTATCTTGTTAATCACAGCTGATTCTTCAGCCTCAGCTAAACCAGAGCCACAGGATATTAATTCAAGATAACAAATGACCCTAATCGAGTCTTTAAACTTCCCTCTGAAACGTCCCAGGCCAGGCCTCTATCCTCTGCACTGCTCCCGACATTCTTATCTTCCAAGCTCCCACAGAGCATCCCACAGAGCTCTCAATACTCAATGGCTTTTCTAGCCCAAATTTCCAAAATCCTTCCACATCTCCCAAAATCACGATCAGTTCTGTTACCACTATGGTACCAATTTGTCTCGGTTAGGGTTTCTTTTGTTGTCATGACCATGACCAAAAAGCAAGTTGGAGAGGAAGGGATTTACTTGGCTTATACTTCCAGATCATAGTCCATCCTTGGAGGAAGTCAGGACAGGAACTCAAGCAGGGCAGGAACCTGGAGGCAGGAGCAGATGCAGAGACCATGGTGAGGTGCTGCTTCCTGGCTTGCTTCCCCTGCCTGCTCAGCCTTTTTGTTTGTTTATTTTTATTATTTCTCTGTGCATCCCTGGCTGTCCAGGAACTCACTCTGTAAACTAGACTGGTCTGAAACTCAAAGATCTGCCTGCCTCTGCCTCCCGAGTGCTGGGATTAAAGGTGTGCCACCACCACCCATCCTAGCCTGCTTTCTTATAGAACCCAGGACCATCAGCCCAGGGATGGCACCACCACAACGGGCTAGACCTTCCCCCATTGATCACTAACTGAGAAAATGCCTTACTGCTGGATGTCATGGAGGCGTTTCCTCAGCTGAGGCTCCTTCCTCTCTGCGGACTCCATTCAAAGTGACACACAAAGCCAGCAGGGACACAAACTATGCATGAGAGGTAGAAATGTTCCATGACTCGACTGGGGTACTGGTCATGTGGGACCTACATTTATCAATTTTAAACCTATACAAATGGGTGGGGAGATGGCTTAGTGGATGAGAGCATTTGCTGAGTTAGCATAAGAACTTGAATTGGAAATCTCAAAAACTGGTGTCCTAATTTGTTTTCTGTTGCTTTGTTAAAAAGGACTAGAGAGAGAAAGGTTTGTTTGTTTGACTTAGACTTCCACATCACGACCCATCACTGAGGGGGGACAAGGTAGGACTAGACTAGAACATGGAAACAGAAACCGAAACCATAGAGGAACACTGCTTCCAGCTTCCTTTCTTAGGAGTGGCACTTTCTTTATATAGTGGACTGGGCCCCCTTATATAAATTAGAAATTAAGAAAATGTCCCTTCAGAGATGCCCATAGACCAGTCCAATGGAGGCAATTCCTCAACTGAGATCCCTTCTTTCCAGATATGTCAAATGGATATTTAAACTAAATAGAACACTATGCTTTTAAAATCGACATAGGGGACTACATAGATGGCTCTGTATCCCTCTTCCAAAGGACCCAGATTTGGTTCCCAGTACCCATGTCAGCTGGGGCATAATTATATAACTCCAGATCCAGGCGTTCCAATGCCCTCTTTTGTCCTCTGCAGGCATCCACTCACATGTGGCATATATCCACACAAACCTATATAAATATACATAACTAAATAAAAATAAATCTTAAAAAATTTAAGCAGGATCACAAATGCATATAATGCAGTGTTGAGGGCAGAGACAGGCAGATTTGAGACACTCAGTGGCCAGCAAGTCTAGCCAGAACAGGGAGCCTCAGGTTCAGGGAAAGATCCTGTCTCAAGGGTAAGGCAGCAATCAATAAGGCAAGACATCGTATGCCTTCCTTTTGTCTTGACATTATGTGTGCATCTTTATACACAATTTGCATACATTCATACATGCATACATGCACACAGACACACACACGCTTGTTCCATAAAGAAAGTTTTAAACTATACTGAAATACCCTTTATCTGTCAGAATGACAGAATTCTAAACACTTGGTCACAGCCTGTTGGTAAAGCGTGGGAAACAGCTCTTTTGAAATTTGCTGCTGGCAGTACAAACAGGCACGAGAGTATTAGAGGACAATTTCCCAAATCAATCAAATTTGAGAGTGTGTATTTCTGACTTTGCAATTACATTTCTGGAATTTATGCTATAGGCACAGTGCTCGCATCCAACATAATTTATGTACAAGGTTTGCCTTGCAATACAGCAAAACTCTGGGAACAGCCTAAAGGCCTGGTCATACTGTTCATTACGTTCCTGTTGCTATGGTAAAATACTCTGACAGAAGCCAGCCTAGGAAGAAAGGGTTGGTTCTGGCTCATACTTTCAGGTTAAAAATCTATCATGTAATTACCAAAGGATCAATTTAGCATATTTTTGGATTACACTTTGTTAGAATATTTGGCTTTTTAAAAGATGGATCCATCTGAGGTTCTCTTCAAGATGGTTCTGTCCAGGGTATTTTCCTGAAGAGTTTCCAGCCTGTGCTACATGCGCCTCAGAGCCTGGGAGCAGCCTAAGGAGAAGATGAAGGAAAGAGCAGGCATGTGACTCCCTGGGGAGATACTTCCATTTTTCCTAGCAGATGTTTCCTTGGGTTTTATGAAAACCTGTCTATATCTGACAGGCAAGGATAGAGCTGACATTCCCTCGGGCTTTGCTTTTGACTCCTAAAGGATGTTCCCTGGGGACTTTCTGCTTTCCAAATGGAGAACTAGATGTTTCTGATTACCCCTTCCTGTCAGCTCCTCATCATAAAGTCTAGGTCACTCTTATCGCTCCAAAGGGCAAGCCACCCCCAATCCTCTCGCTTTATCTATTCATGAACAAATAGTGCAGCCTGACCCCTCTCCCTAAGACCCTGTAGAACCCTGCTTCCTGCCCCAAGTCTGCATCTCTGCCATAGCTCCTGCTGACCTACCTTAGGAGGAAACACCGAAATCTTAAGACTCATTTCCAAGGGCAAAACTCCTCATCCCAGCACCACAGCTCGGAGGAGGATGTGGAAATACTCTGCAAATCAGAAGGGATGCCTGTGCCCACCAGACACAAACCAGTGGCTCCCAACCAAAGACTAATGTCCCTCCATGAGAAGAACCTAATTTGACTTTCTCTTCTCCTTCAGTGATGTCTCCAGCAGAGACCGTGCCTTCATTAATATGTGTAGTCTGGAGCCCAGAGCTGCCTGCCAAGCCTCCAGTTAATTGGAAATTGACTGTCTCTGCTGGAGGAGAGACAGGCTCTGCCCACAGTCTCTGTGCCTCAGATCTCACACAGGCTGGCCTTGGTTGGCCAAATGGGGATTGTTTTAGTCGGCCACTCTGTTACTGTGACAAATAACTGAGAAATGACTTAAAAAGAAGAAAAGGTTTCTGTGGCTCATGGCTTGGGGCTTTAATTCAGGGCCACTGGGCTCTGGGGTTTCTGGGCACTGAGGAACAACATCCTAGCAGAGAGATTTGTAATTGAGTGGAACAGCTTAGCTCATGGCAGAGAAGAAGCAGAAAGAGACAAGAAATGTCTTGCCAAGGCATGTCCTCAGTGACCTACTTCCTCCAACTAGTTCTGGTCTCCTACTTTCTAACACCTCCTAATTATGCCCCCACATTATGAAACCATCAAGAGATTGATTATGCCAGAATCTTCACTATTCAATGGCTTCCCCAAAACTTAATGTTAGGCCCACATCGTGAGACTCCCCAGTGAGACCACCACCACTGGACCTGACTTTCCAATGCAAGGACAGAGGTTTCTTTTATTCGAGGCTGGGCAAGGATCTCGTCTGACACTCCAGTACAGTGAGGGAGGGAGGAAGCCCTGAGCCCTGATTACAAAGGATTTATGAAGGGAAAAACCACAAACAGGGAGCTATATGTCTTGGTGTACTAGGATTGGGTAAGGAAACATAGGTTGGGATAATCATTGGTTAGGCATGAAACTACTAACAGCTGGCATGCTGTCTGCAGGAAACCACAGGATGCTGACAGAATATATGGCAGGATATAGGATATCTGCATGAAAATCTGGTCTTTATTTAGTTTTACTACCCTGCATCCTGTTTGACTGTGTTTAGGATGTATATTTTTAACTATGCTGTCACAGCACATTTCAAGGTTTGAGTTCAGCCCCTGGTCAACAGATGACTCAAGATAAAGGCTTGTTTCCAAAATGGCATTGGTTCTGCTCCTTCACCTATCCACCAGCAACCAACCCCCAACCCTGTAGGAAGCATTCAGAACAACAGAAGACAATCCCACTGTTTCCTATGGGCCATTGCATGAAAATCTAGACAGGGTAACATTAAGTTACCAAGGTTCTTCTGAAACATTGGTACATCCATCTTCAGCCTACAGGCCTAGAATATCAGACAGACTTTTCTGTGAAAGAGGAATTTTGAAGGACTGTCCTCTTTGCCTTGGCAAAGTTCAGCAGTCACTTTCTTTTGTGTCCTGCTGGTCCAGTTTGGACAGAATACTGTCAGCAGTCAAGGTAAGGGTAATTTCTTGCCCAGTGGCTAACTACCACGATAAAAGAAAATTCCATGTGTGGATTTTTTTTTTTTTTTGATGCTCATCATCCTTTTTTTGAAGTAGACTGGTGCTGGCAGGAGCAGATGTGTCTCACTGTTACGAAAAGCCTTCTATTATTAAAACATCTTAAATGTCATATTATGTAGGTCTCTGAAATGTTTGAAGATTATCTAAAATTTATCTCTGTATGACCCTTGAAAACATACCTAACATAATTACAAGTTTGATTGTTATAGATGACTAACTACTAATTTGTTTCTTAATTATCATAAATGGTTTATAATAATAGATTTCAAAGACTAGAACTTTACATTACATTTCTAAATAATCTACATAGATACAATACCTTAAACAAGAGTAGAAACATATGTACAGCATATTGTAACAAAACAATCTTAAATTTGTATCAATATATAAAAATCTATACCAACATAAAATATTTGAGACTAATAGTTGTTTTTAGTCTACAGGTATTCAATAATCTACCCCTTATTCTATCTTTTCTATATTTCTCTTTTTCTTTTCAGAAAGAGAGCCTTGACTCCAACCTCCTTCACTTACCATGACCAGTAACAATTTGCAATCAACCCCCCTAAATGATGACAAAAATCTATAACCTACCAAATGACCAAAAACTACCCATCCCACCTTTTGGGAATGTGGTAATCATGTTCTTAAAATTATTTCCTGTTGTCTTTGGGTGACAGCATCTTTAGGGTACCCTGAGAAATTTGAGATAATGGTCAAGTCTTAGGAAAACTAGCTGTAACATTTGTTGTCCAATCTCTGTGAATAGAAGATGCAGGGATTATCTGAAGCCCTGGCTAGAGTAACCCATGGGGTTGAACCATCCCATTAGTACCTTTGAAGTTGTTCTGGAGGCAGAATTTTGAAGAAACTGTAACAGAGGCATTCTGTGATGTTGAACCACCTGGGCTACTTGTCTTCATTGGTGTCTGAAAACACACAAACTTTTAAAGTTACATATACATCTGCATTAACACAAGTATGAAAGGTGCAGTATGTACAAATAAGCTAATGATGACTTTCTGTTTTATGTTTAAGCAGTAAGAGATATCTGCCAACTTTATGAGTTCATTTGGACTGTATAATGAAACCTCTATCCCTGTCATATGAAAGGATGGCATGTAATAATAAGTCATGAGGATTCAGTAACCAATAAAATTTATTATGTCTCACCCAATCTCAGAACTGTTCCCATTGTAGAGAGATCAGCATATACATCACCTGTCCTGTAGTCTTTCTTGATTTTCTTCTTCATGTCTATAGCCAAGATTTTCAGAAGGTTCCCCTTGATCAAATATGATCTTTATTAATTTTTTTAAAGAAAATCATAACTTTTTGTTTTCTATGGAAACAGAGTGTAACACGTTTCCTGAATTCCATTCTGAAGCCAAGACATCTCTAAAGTATATAGGCTGGTTGGATCCAGCAGTCCCTTCCATAATCCTATGTCCCTCACAGCTGCTGTTTAATCATCAATATTCACAAAACTCAAAGACAACAAAGCACTCTACAGAGTCCAAACGCTCTGTATATTTCCCATCTTTACATGGCTTTTTCTTTACTCTTTCTTTAAAGACTTTATTATTTTTAAACTATTAATTTTCTATGACTGTCTATACTTTTCTTCTATTGTATCTGTTTAAAGGGTTGTTTTTTGGAGGGAGGGGCATCTGGACCACTTTACTATGGGCCTGAAGCTTTAACCTACATGGCTCTACACATGACATTGGCTATCTCAAGCCCATAGGCAACAGCCAAGAGCTGTGACTCTATGCTGTGGCCTACCTGAGAGACTGTGGAACTAGGAAGCTATGTTTGGCTCCATGTTTGCATATTTGGAACTTTTTTTTAAAAAAAAAAAAAAAAAGCATTCTTAGGTCCTATGTGAAAATATGTGCTCCTATGCTAAATGCCATATGTTAGAAGTCTATTCTGTTCCACCAGCCAGCTCCCAAATAATGACACTGAGACTTCTTATAAATTGTGAAAGCACTGGATGGTGGTAGCACATGCCTTTAATTCCAGCACTCACGAGGCAGAAGCAGATAGATTTCTGTGAATTCAAGGCCAGCCTGGTCTACAGGGTGAGTTCCAGGACAGCCAAAACCACACATGGAAATCCTGCCTAGAAAGAAAATCAAATAAATAAATAATTGTGAAATCTCAGTTGACAGCTTAGGCTTTTCCTAACTAGCTTTTATAACTTAAATTAACCCATTTTTTTTTTATTAATCTATGTTCTACCACGTGGCTTTATCTCTCTTCTATCTTGCACCTCCTATTTCCTCTCTGCCCAGATTCCTCCTCCTCTTCCTCTCTCTTTCTGGAAATCCTGCCTACACTCTTCTGCCTAGCTATTGGCCATTCAGTTTTTTATTACACCAATAAGAGCAATACACAGTGTACAAATATCACACAAAACTCTCCCACCACATGATCAAAGAAACTTCACAGACAGAGTTCCATATGGAATGAATTTTTGGCCAGTAACTGGCTTTCCCTTGGCAGCTTCTGGATAAATTCTCAGATACTTACTCTAGAAATGTGTCCCAATATGTTTCCACCACATTCCCTGCCCTCTCAGAGTGCTGTGAGGACTTCATAGCTGTCAGGTGAGGGGCTGTGACTTGGCCAGGCCAGGTGTGGTAGTTGGGATGAGAATGGCCCCATAGGCTTATATGTCTGAATACTTAGTGTAGTTTTCATGGTTGTTTTCAGACAATGAAGAAGTACAGCCTTGCTGAAGAAAGTATGTCACTGGAGGTTGGCTTTGAGGTTTAAAAAGATTCTAGCCCAGTGATTCCAAACTTTCCTAATTCTGTGAGCCCTTAATATATGTTCCCCAAGCTGCAATGATCCTGAACCATAAAACTATTTTTGTTACTACTTTATAAGTGCAGTTTTGCTACTTTAGTTTAGTAGCAATAGTTTCTGGCATAGTCTGGCCCTCAGGTCCAGACTGCTTGCAGCTGCTTAGTCCCAATAATGACACAAAGTTTTATATTAATTACAAGCTGCTTGGCCTGTGGCTCAGGCATAATACTTGCTAATTGTTACTCTTAAACTAACCCACAATTAGCCAAGTGGCTTAGTACCCTTTCTCAGAGCATCATTCTCATCTTCTTTCCTCTGTGTATGCCTGGCATACCTGCTCTGCTCTTCCTCTTCCCAGAGTTTTCTTAGTCTGGTAGCCCTACCCACACTTCCTGTCTGCCTTCTGGCCAATCAGCATTTTATTAAACCAGTAGGAAGGACAAAAATATTTACAGTGTACAAGAACATAATCCTAAGGCAGTTATGAATGGTAATTTAAACATCTGTGTTTTCTGAAGGTCTTAGGTGACCCTAGTGAAAGAATCATTTGACACCACCCCCCACCACCACCACAGATTGAAACCCACAGGTTGAAAATCACTGCACTAGCCATTTCCAGTGTTTCCTCTTTCAGAGTTACCTCTCTCTTCCTCCTTCTTGTGGATCAGGATGTGAACTTTTAACTCTTCCTGCCACCATGCCTTTGCTCTACCATTCTTGGTTCTCACCTTCCAAAACCATAGACCCAATTGAACGCTTTCTTTTATAAGTCACTTTGGTCATAACATTTTATCAAGTAGAAAAGTAACTAAAACATCATGTATATACATTGACCCCCGGCAGGTACACTTGGCGTCCCAGATAAAATGCTGACTCTTCCTACTCAGATCCCAGTCCTCCACCCAGAGCCAGGGGTGCTGATGGGATGCCATTAACACTGTGTAAAAGTAAAGTTGATTGGTAAGCCTCAGGAGCCCTTGCCTATAGAAACCTAAATGTCTGGCCCCAAGAATGTGAGGCAAGAGTCTAGTTTTTAAGGAAAGGAACACTGGCCTCAGGCCCCAAAGGGCTACACTGTGGGTCTCATTCTATAGATTATGACCCATTTCGGAGTTCAAGGAACCTTTTAACAGAAGTCACATATCAGATATCCCACAAATCAGATATTTATATTTCAATTCATAACAGTAGCACAATTACAGTTATGAAGTAGCAACAAAAATAATGTTGTGGGGGTCACTACAACATAAGGTGTATTTAGGGATCACAGCATTAAGAAGGCTGAGAACCACTGGGCTACAGCCAAGAAAGTAACATTCCTGACAATCAAACCCACTCCTGACAAACTCACCAATATGGCTAGTCTCACTAGCCAGTTTGGTCTGGAGAATCCCTAGCTTTCTGACGCTGGGGTTAAAGGCAGCTATCCCACCCTATGGTGACATATTATATATTTAATAAAAATACTATGGAATATCAGAGGACAGAGCCACCTACAAAGCCACGCCTGGAAGGTCTTGTCACTTGAGAGGCAGAAATCCTCAGGATCTCTGTGAGTTCAAGGCCAGACAGAGCCAGGAGTGGTGGCACACACCTTTAATTTTAGCACCAGGAAAATTGTTGCAGGAATTAAAATAGCTGGCTAGGGAAAGAAAGATAAGGAGTGCCCAGTCAGTCTGAGGACCTACCCCATTTGGCCTGAGGAATTGACTAGGTGAGAATTGGCTGTGGTTTGTTCCCTGTCTCTCTGATATTTCAGATTTTCCTCACCCCCCCCCCAAAAAAAGGACAAAGAAACTTCTGACCAAAAAAAGCATTCCACCGTGATGCATGTATATCCACATAAAGCCCCAAAAAGGCTCTAGAATACAGAAACAGAGCCAAAAGACAACTTCTTAATTGTGTTTCTCAAGTGGGTCATAGTACAGCATGACATACTGGCTTGAGCAGCAACATGTTGGGTTTGCAGCTTGTAGCCTGGGGTTCCTGCAGTCTCACAGGAGCCTTGGTACAAGCATGAATTGCATTTGACAGATTTAAGGTGTCTATTCATACAGACAAAAAAGGGAACGGAGTCAAAGACAGCTTCTTGTTAGTGGCATTTTCTCAGGAGGGCACTATTAAGTGGTGGCAAGCAGAGGTGTGTCTCCTTTAAGAGAGGCTTGCCACTCAGCTGTAGAGGCAAAAACCCCAAGAGTCTTTTAAGAGGCCCTGCTTTGAAACACTTAAATGAGGTTTATGATCAGCGGGTGGTGGTGCTCTACTTGATGGTAGTGTGAACCCTAAAATTCCCTAGAGTTGAGGTGGTAAATGTGGTTCTTGCCAGTACCTCAGCCATGAAGCTAAGTTTCATGGAGCCATAGTTGTGCCTTTAATCCTAGCCACATTTTAGCAGATTAAAGGATATGGTCAGAAAAAGAGAGAAATATAGTAAAGACAGATTCAGACAAATCCTTTCCCCCACAAAAAGAAAAACCTCTACACAGTTTGTAGTACCTGTGTTGAGGGACACCCAAAGAATGGCAGAGAGCTAGATTCTGATGCAAACAAACAAGGGTCAGTTTATTTTTAACCTAGGCCAAAACTCTATGTTCCAACGCAGTAGAGGAAATTCAGCCTCGAGCTCAGGGGTGAGCTCAGGGTTATATGTCTTGGCATTTCAGGATTGGGCAAAGGGGTGTGGGATACAGTAGTTCTTGGAAACTATTGGTTAAACTTTCAGGGCCCTGCCCTCGGGCCCTAGGTGGTCTTTCCCTGAGATAAAGTTTTGTAAAAGTAAATCTATACCTTTATATTACAGTGTATTAAAATTATACATAGGCTTTAAAGATAAAAGAAAAAGGTAGGAAAAGTCCTTTAAAAGTAATAAAGTAAAAAAAAAGTAATAATAAGCCACATAAAGATGGAAAATACACAGAGCATCTGGATACTATATATTGTTGTGTTGTTTTTAGGGTTTTTTTACTGCAAAGAAAGTAGCAAGAACTGCTGAAAGATATTTGATTATAAATGTTGCTCAGTTAATCCAACCTATATATATAGGTAAATATAAATGCCTTGACTTCAAAATTTAAGTCAAAAGATATGTTACTTTGGAGAAGAGGTTTTCTTTTTATTCCCACAGAAAATGAGAGGCTGTGGATTCATTCCAGCTTGAAAAAAAATAAGGTTTCATTGAGAAAGACCCCCTGAAAAATCTTGATAGCTCAGATGATCCAAAGTTTCAGAGCACCTCTGTTGCAGTTTTGTCTGAGTTCTGCATCCAGAACAGCTTCAAGGATGCTAGGTGAAATGACCCGGTTTTACTGAATACTACAGTCAGGACTTGACCATAATCCTAAATTTTCTTTGGGGTCCCATAAGATTATCAGTGTCCTCTATCAACAGGAAGTAGTCTAGAGAACTATATCCACATTCTCAAAAATGGATTATGGATGTTTATCTTTGTTTAGAGTGTTGGTTACAAGTTGTTATAGATAATGGTGAGGAAAGATGCTATACAAAGGAAGTTAGATTTTGTTTTCTTGTTTTAAGAAGAAAAGGAGAAATGTGAGATTATGTTTTTGTACATTGTAAGTATCTGTCACTGTAAATACTGGTTTAATAAAATGCTGATTGTGCCAGAAGCTTGGTAGACAGGAAAGTATGGGCAGGGCAACCAGATAGGAGAATTCTGGGAAGAATAGCAGAGAGATGCCAGCCAGACTCAGGAAGGAAGACGAGAATGCTAAACATATTAAGAATTATGGGTTAGTCTACGTATAAGAGTTAGCAAATAATATACCTGAGCCATAGTTCAAACTGTTTATAATTAGCATAAGCCTTTGTGTGATTATTCGGGACTATATGGCTGTGAGACTGGCCGGGCTACACCACCCACTCAACATTTGTATGGGTTCTAGGAATCTGACATCCAGCTTTCCTGCTTACACAGCACTTTAACTGATGAGCCATCTCCAGCCCCCTACTTTTAGCTAGCTAACATCATACATGCTCTGCTAGCACAGTGAGCATACTGGACCCTCCTTGACAGGAGTCTTCTATTCTACCCTTCCTCAGAGGTGCTCATCAGGAAGGAGGATTGTATGGTTTTATGTCTCATTGTCTCAACCAAATAAATACCTGGCAGTCAATACGTAAAAAAGGAAGGTCTACAGAACAAATGCCTTTAATCCCACCCAGAACTTGAGAGGCAAAAGCAGGTGGATTTCTGAGTTTGAGATCAGTCTGTAGTGAGTTCCAGGTCAGCCAGAGCCATATAGTGAGACACCATCTGGGGATTTAAATAAAATAAAATAAAGCCTGCTTTGGTTAAATTCCAAGGGATGAGGTCCATCCTGGCAGGTACAGAAACAGCTGTCGCATTGTGTCCAGTCAGGAAGGAGAGAAGGCTAAATGTTGTTAGCTGGGTCTGCTTTCTTCTTTCCTACAGTCTGGCGGTTAACTTAATTAACCTAATCTAGAAAGTCGCTCATATGCATGGCTAGAGATTTGTCTCCAGGGTGGTTCTAGAGCCTGTCAGGCTGGCAATCAATATTAATCATTCCGGGGATCCTTTAGTCAGGTGTTTCCTAGCATGTGCCCTTCATACCTCCCTCCCTCTTCCTCAGTGGCTTTTTTTCATAAACATCATCTCTCGGGCTTCAGCCTCTTTCTCCTCTCTCAGCTCCTAACCCCTCTCTGGTGGCTGAGAGTCTCTCTACCTCTGTTCTCTGACTTGGCTGAATGATTGTTTTCCATTTATTTCCCGGGAGCTGTTTTTATGACTCTGCTTCCTGTAATTCATACGGCAACAATCTCCTGGGACATGTATAAAATCAGTGCTGAGAGAGCTTAGAGATGTGTGGACCACCAAAGAGCAGAGGGACAGCAAGAAACCCAGGGACACAGAGCTGGGGCTGTTGCTTGGAGCAGATCAAAGCAAGTTGACAGCTGGCTGCAGGGGCAGGAAGCCCTGTTCCAGACTGCAACTATCATCAGAGAAACCGGAGAAATGAGGCTGCCCCCAATTACATAAAGCCTGATATTTCTAAACAGCTCCCCTGATGATTCTAGAGGTCACTCAGGACCACAAACAGGCTCAGCTGCAGAGCTGGGGTTGGGGGGAGACAAAAGACAGTGCCTGGGCAAAGAATCGTTCTAAAGGAATAGAGACCTCATGCAAACCTAGGATTCTGGAAGGCTGCTGCTCACAGCTTCACAGAGTACCTGGAGAGCAGAACACCTCCACAGGCTGGTGCCTTACCACCTACTTTCCTAGAGTCACCCCCATGATCCTAACCCTCCAAGTCCTCCCTGTCACAAAGACCCTGCATGAGTAACAATTCCTAGTCACTCCAAAGGCAAAAGCAAAGTGCCTACTGTGTTCTCTCAGAATAGGAGATGAAGACCTCCAGGGTGCCAACCCTTCACTGCTCACAGAGGGTGACCCCGCTGTTCATCTCTTTATATAGTGTGTTAAGTAACAGAGAGCAGCTAAAAACCCAGTGGCTGTGGAGTTAATCAGCCCAGGGTCTGCCTAAGTGGAGTGCTGAGGTTGTCCAGAAGAAGAATGGCCTCTGAGCAGAGGCTCCCCAGAGCTCTCAGACTCTCACCCTCCCTTCATCTCTTCAGTGTCCCTGAACATACCTCAACTTCTCTCTACAGAGAACTGTGCATCTCTGCAAATAGCAGCGAGGCTCTCATGCTGGAAAGATGTCTTATTACCTGTGGCAAGCCATGGCCTAGGACAATGACCTATAACCATAGATCCCCCCATAAGTGGTTGTCGAACAGAATAAAACACAATGTTTTGTGCTTTTGTTAGGAAAGAAACAGAAAAAACAAAAGCCAAGCCCAGGGCCCTACCCCTGCCATTGTGGTCTGGGCTCTACATCTGCATGTGTTCCTAGACAATGATAGGCAGAACAAACGGAGCTGAGATGTCACACACGAGCCCTGATGAAAGTGATTGATTGTGAGAGGACTGATGAGCCACAAACCCAGGATTTTGTGGGAGGTGAGACAAAACCGAGGCGCCAACCTTACAAGGGGTGCTGTGAGCCAGAACACTAGGATGCCGTGGAAGACGGCCAGTGGACAGGATCCTGTGCATGAGAGACCAGTGTCACAAATGTGCATCCTGGAGATATGATGGATGCAGAAAGTGATAAACAACACTGGAGATGTTCTGGAAAGGGGAGGATGAGAAGCACACTTCAATCCTGATACCATATGTCATGATTTCACTATGTCAGGAACATAGATGAATACATTTGTGTCTTCCCACAATGTCATAATACACTCACAAGCTATGACAATTTTGCTGGCAGCAGTTTGCCTGATAGCACTTATCTTCTTGCTATTTATCCATGGATAGTACAGGTACTTTTGTTCCAATCTTAGCCACTAATATTAACTCTCACATCACACATTATACAATCAAGAGACAGACAGACAGATGATTAGGCTAAAGATTGGCTACAAGGAGTTAAAGAAGTCTTCAAGAGGCCAGATGGAGAGGCAGAAATGGGAGGCTGACAAGGATGTGAAAGGAATCTCCATAGGTCAGGTAACTACTAAGTCAGAGTTATACTAGAGATGCTGCTGTGGAATCAAGGCTTAGCTAGAGGCTGCAGAGATGAAGGGCTGGACCAAATCCAGACAAACAAAGGAATAAATGGGCAGACAGGTGGATGGAATGAAAGGTTGGAAGGAAGAAAGGATGGGTGGATGGATGGGTGGGTGGTGGTGAATGGATGGATGGATAGATGAATGGGTAGGTGGGTGGATGGGTAGTGGATGGATGGATAGATGGCAATTCAAGTAGGCTTCATCAGTAGTGGAAACTGAGCCAAACTGAAGCCCTCTAGACAATTGGGAACTCTTTGCCTGTTGGTCTGTTGACATACACAATGGTCATATGACAAGTCAATAGAGACTGTCACCACCAAGGAGTTCGTTGTCTTCATCTTCATGGGATCCAGGTGAAGGAGTTGCCCCCTTGCTCCTTCAGTCTGGTGTCCTCAGTAAGTTCTCAGGCCTGGTCTTCCTGATAAGGCTTTAATAAAACCATATGCTCTATAGCCCCAATTTATGTTGGTAAATGTAAGGGTAGTGCCCCCAACAGGTATCCTTTCTTCTTTTATAAGGGAGTTACTGGTCTGATCCACGTGAATGATGCAAGACAGATGGAGTCATATGTGTGTCCACCCAGGTAACAGTCATCCTCTATCTTCAAAATGGAGTCAAATACTGCTTGTATAATGAAGTTTCTCAGAGTAAAACCAGGTCTGAAAAGCCACTGTTTTTACACAATTTGGAGTGTCTTTGAGGAAGGTAATTTCTGATCTCAATTCCCCATCAGGCTTGTCTGGAAGGAGTTTTCAAAGTACCCTGGCTGAAATACATCTGTCCTAGGAATATTGACCAGGACAAAAAAACAAACAAACAAACAAACAAACAAAAACCCCACAAATCAAGTATGTGGGAATCACTAAAGAAATTGACAGAAGCAAATCCAAGTGCTTTAGGAGTCTTACAGGAGCACTCAGTAGCAAAGAGCTTGTGTTTGTTGTTTTTCTTCTTTGACTGGCAGAATATCTGACAAAAAGCCACTTCAGGAAGGAAGGAATCACAGCTCGTGATAAGGAAGGCACGGTGGTGGGCGTGCTGCGTGGCTGGTCACAGCATCTACAGTCACAGAGCAGGGGGAGATTAATGCCGGCGCTCAACTCACCTCCCAGCACATGGGATGGGGCTGTCCACATTCAGAGCGGGTCTTCCCTCTTCAATAAAGCTCTGTGAAAAAGCCCTCAAAGACATATCCAAGGTGTGTTTCCTAGGTCATTCCAAATCCAAACAATTGGTGAACATTAATCGCTGAACTGTTATTCATTGTCACCATAAATATATTGCATATACAGTGTGGTCCTGAAAAGCATCTGCATTAATAAAATGATTTTCCCACAGTCCTGTGTTGTACAACCTGCAAAGAAAAAACAACCAAGTTCAAATAGTGCTGTGGCCAACCTGCTCCTCGGGACCTGACCCCTAAACCTATCCTCACCTCACTCCACTGCCCAGTCCTGGCCCAGGCTCAGATCCATCACCTCTCCCTAGGATGCCTCCACCAGCCCGAGTTTCTCTGCCTGACCAGGAGTTCTCCTTTCTTCTCCAGTCTGAAAGGCACTTCCCTGCCAGCTACAGGAAAACAAAATATAGGGACCAAACAAGGTGTGTCACCATACAGGTTTCCTTCATCAGCTTCCCAGTCAGGCTCCCCTGTGCCTTTCCAAAGGCGTGAAGCAGGATTTAGGTATATATTGGACACCATCTAGTGGACAGTGGGGCAATTGATTTCCAAGATATGGAGGGATTGCCAAAGACTCCAAGTTAAATCTTCCTAATTTCAAAGATTTACAAAGAAGCCATTGATGTGGGATGTCTTTCTGTATGCTGTGAATATCATTCATTATTAATAAAGGAACTGCCTTGGCCTATGGCAGGCATCTTAGAAGTAGGCGGGGAAATTGGAAAATAGATAGGGGAAGGAGGACAGAGTCATGAGAGATGCCATCCATCCACCCAAGTATCAACAAGTAAAAGTAACACAGGTAAGCCACAGGCCAGGTGGCAAGACAGATTAATATAAATGGGTTGAGTTAAGATGCAAGAGTTAGCTAGCAATAAGCCTGAGCCATAGGCCAAGCAGAATGTAATTAATACAAGCATCTGAGTCATTTTTTGAGGGAAAAGTGGTTGCAGGTGAGTCTGAACTGCAGAGCTGAGCCAATCCAGAAACTCATTCTACAAACCATATTTTAGGAGCATTTTGACTTGACTTCATTACAAGATGAGTGTGTCAAAGGTTATGTACAGCATGCTTCAGATATGGGGAAGGACAGATATGGTAGTGAGGGCTGCCTTACCTCCAACAGCCTTGCATCTGTGCCCAGATGCTGGTTCAGGTTGTTAGTCAGCTTTCCAGTACTATGACAAAGACTTGAGATAATCAACTTAAAGAGAAAAATGGACTATTCCAATGGTTTGGGAGATTTTAAACTACTGTCATTGCCTTGCTATTTGGGGGTCTGTGGTGAGGTGATAATGACATGATGGAGATCACACGGGCAGAACAGAACCATTCATATCATCACCTCAGAGTAAAAGGGAAGAAGAGGAAGGGTCTGGATCCTGTTATGCCTTCAAGGACATGTCCACGTGACCTTAGACCTCCTGCTAGGTCCTGCTTCTTGAAGGTCTCACCATCTCTGTTGCATAACAGTTTCCTTGGAGATTGCAATATCCCATCCTGCAGGGAAGCTCTTAGACAGGAAGGTAAGCAGCTCATAATAGCTTCAGGAAGTCCCTGAAATGGACTAGATCCACTAGAGCCCTCCCTGCCAGAGTAAGCAATAAAAGTTGAGAGTCCCTCTCAGACTAACTCTGCAAACAAGACTCTTGAGATCAGACCAACTACCTGTAAGAAACAGAAGCCAGCAGAGCTGCCTGGAAGAGGTTTACTCAGAAAGGACCTGCCTGCTCCGACCTGTTGAGCTTCCAGCAAGCTGTGCAGTGTACTTTGCTCCAGGTTTCCTAGCTTTTGTGGGCTTTGGGGATGCAGCTGTCTGTGAGTCATTTCTGCTCCTGTAAGTATCCAAGTCACTGATGCACCAAGCTGGACTTTGGTGGAATCAGTACTTTAGCCCCTGTGGGCCTCCATCTGGAGTAAGTAGAACATGTGTTGTATCTTCCCCAAAATTTGATTGTCATACAACTTCTCAGAAACACCAGACTGTAACCTGACCCTTCTACACCCTGAGGTTATTCTGAATCTAAGCTATAATATCTGTCTATGTCCCTTCAGAGTCTCATTTGACTTCCATCGTTCCTAAAGGGACCACACCACAGGGGCTATAGACTGGAAATTCAAGTCTACCAAGCATTGCTATTTCCCATAGCAAGTAAAGAAACTTGTGTTAGGATTTTTTATCAATGTCCCCATCAATTTCCAGTGGGTTCTCTCTGACTATGTGGACAAAGCTGAATTATAAGACTAAGCCAAGGGCCAGAGCCTAGAACATAGTGAGCCCATCAAAGTGAGATCACCTTGTACATTTTTTCCCAGCCTCATCCATCTGTCCTCCCTATGGAACAGCCATCAAATCCAGAGCCTTTAATGGAGACTAGCAAGCTCTGGACAGTGGGCATTCATTCATCAAAAACTGACCTCCTTCTATGGGAAAAATGAGGGGCTTAACACACATCATCTTTCTTAGTTTTCACACTGACCTCATAAGTATCCATGACAACCATCAGCAGACAGATGGCTCTAGGGAAGCCAAAAGACTTGCTCACAGCATAAAGCTTCCAAAAGGCAAGTTCAAGTCTTTCTGAGACTTCACTTCCTAGGTGACTGAAATAAGGTGTTTTTTTTTTTTCCAGATTTGCTTGTGTATATGAATCTTTTGCCTGAATATGCATACATATGTTCAGTGTGTGTGTGTGTGTGTCTGTGTGTGTCTGTGTGTGTGTAGCCCATGGAGGTAAGAAGAGGTAGCCGGATCCTGAAACTGGAGTTCCAGATGATTGTGAGCCACCATGTGGGGGCTGAGAATCAAACCTGGTTCTTCTGCAAGAGCAACAGGCCCTCTTAACCACTGAGCCGCCTCCCACCCCGGTATGGGTGATCTAATGGTGGAGTCATGCATGACTCTGGGAAAGGGACACCGACTACCTGTGAGAGACCAAGCAAATTTTGTCTTTCTTCTCTTTTGCTTCATCTTCTTTAATCATTTATTACTGTTATTATTGTTGGGGGCGTGGTGTGTGTATTGTGAGTGTGGACACACCAAGCCTCGGCACGTGTGTGGCAGGGAGAGAACAGCCTTCGGGAGTCAGTTCTGTCTTTGCACCTTGTGAGCCAGGATCTCTCTTGATTTTGTGTGTTCTCTGGGCTGCCTACCTGCCTTACTGGGCTTCCCAGTGACTCTGTCTCCTCCTCCATCTCACTCACAGCAGGAGTGTTAGTGGTCCAGATGCTGCCACATCTGGCTGAACTCAGGTGGTCAGGTTTGTGGGCAAGCACTTTACCTACTGACTCATCATCTCACTGGTCCCTTGCTAAGGGGCCAGCTCTGTTTCCCAGAGGCAATGGGGCTGTCCTTGGTGTTTAATGAGGACCTGTGGACCCATCCACAACATATATAGTGTGTTCACCAGGGTCAGTCCACTGGTGAACTATAATTTGGGGATGGGAGGATTTTCAACCATTCTCTCTAATGATGCTTAGGAAGAATGGGCCTGTCAGGAGACTAGGGACACCACCCCTGGCTGGTCCCGTTTGCCCTGTAGGTGGACTCCTTCAGTTAGGACAGCACTTTGAAGACAGGCGCAGTGAGATGGGCCATTGACAAAAGCTCCCATCAGACTTTCTCACTCCCTCTATTCAAAATTGGGCTCTTAGAATGCTCTTTCCACCACCAAGGCCATACTCCTGTCAGAAGTGTTCAGGAGAGCAACACCTGGACTCCATGTTGTTATGAAATGCAAGAACATGTACATTATATATAACATTTCAAAAGAATCAAAATAAATCATACACTCATCTGCTAGCAGAAAAAAAAAATGACTTTGAAGCTCTTTGAGTTTTTCATCCCTGTTTTATTTCACCTGCCCCCCTAAAGTAACTACTACTTGAAATGTTAACAATATTACACAGATTACACACTCTTGAGTCACCAATAATGCATAGGAAATAAAGAAAAACAGAAAATCACTCCCCCTTGGAATTGTGTAAGCAAGAGAGCATCCAGATTTGAATTCTCTACTTTATGTTCCCTGTGCCTGCTGTTCTCTATCTGTTGCCTTTGTCTGTGTCCCTGTGTGTCTGTCTGTTCCTGTGGATTGTGTGTGCCTCTGTTGGTCTGTTGTGTGAGCCGTGTGTGTGCCTCTAACAAAGGGCTTCACTCTGTATTTATTGAACAGCATAAAAAGCATTACATGAGGAAGGGATGGAATACTTTACAAACAGACTTTTATAAGGGACTGAGTCACTGGCTCCAACTGGTCCCAACTGACCCAGACAGCAAACAGTTCTCCAGATACCATTGTTTATCAACCAATATCCATAAACGGTGGTTCTTGACCTCTGTATTTGCTGCTTTAGGCAGATGATACACACATATTATATGGGTCAGAGCACAGAAGAGTATATAACTTATGACTACAACTATACAATTAGCTTAGGTTATAAAATTTGATTACTTGGGGGAAACCCAAGGCAAGTAATATTGGTTATATTACATTATTCATTATTCTCTTAAAGGCAAGTTAAACAAACAAGCTGAGTACACAGTAGGGTAGCAGTCTTAAGTGATTTTAAAGTGTATTATTTATTAACTCTGACTATGAGGCCCAGCAAAAGTGACAGTCTCTTAGAAATGTAAGAGATATTTTCAGAACATTGTGTCACCACATTTTTTTATATTTCTTTAAGGAATATAGTATATGTGAGCAGCTTAAATTGTATATATTTTGGCTTTGAGTTTTGAACAAACAGACCCACCCAACTAAATGAGTTATAGTAACTCTGACTTAGTTTTTTCACTTAGCACTGTTTTGAGATTCATGTGTATTGACACATGAGCTGTAATTCGCTCATTTACACTGCTGCACTGGAATTCTACTGGGGTGAGTACACTGTAACGCATGTATTTATTTTACCTTTTGTAGATATTCATATTAGTTCCACTGGGTGCTATTATGAAAAGTCTTCTACAAACATTTTCGTAATCTTGTCTTTCCATTGCTTGATCACAAGTTTTCCTAGAGCGTGTCTACAAATGTAATCATATGCCAAAGGGGATGGTCAAGTTTAGATTTATTAGGCAAAGGATGGCTGTGCTATGTCACTCTGGAGTTGGCTCTCTATGGAGCCATTGCTATTTCTCACGTATGTTGCAAACCTTTATTGTATTCTTTCTGCGCAAACATTATGCTGAGTACTAGCACAAAAAGATGAGTAAGTAGGACAGGGCCTTTGTTCTTAAAGATTTCACAGGTTAGCTGGGCCAGTGGGTTAAATGTTCATACTTCTTCCAAGTGTGTGTGTGTGTATGTGTGTGTGTGTGTACATGTGCAAGTGGGTATACACAGATAACACCTAGAACTGGAGTTACAGAATGTTATGAACTACCTAGTCATGTCACTAGAAACTACTTGGGACACTTGGAAGAGCAGCAAGAGCTTTTGACCACTAAACAGTCTCTACAGCTCCACTTACTGAATTCTTAATTCTGAAGGTATTTGACTTTGAGACTTTGAGAGGTGATTGGTGCCCTTATAAAAGAGGCCCCAGAATGTAGTAAGAAGTTTCTGTGTCCCTCCCAGCCAGTCCTGCAGCTATTCAGTCCCAAATAATCATACAAAGTCTTATATTAGTTACAAGCTGTTTGGTCTATGGTCAGGCTTATTACTTGCTAACTCTTATATTTTAGGTTAACCCATATTTCTATTTATGTTTAGCCATGAGGCTTGGTACCAAGTGCAGCATCTCATCCTGCTTCCTCTGCCTCTCGCTGTCGTCTGTCTTCTTCTCTAATGTGGGAATGTCTTTCTGTATGCCATTAATATCAATCTTTAAATAAAGGAGCTGTTTTGGCCCATGACAGGCACCATAGAAAAAGTAGGCAGGGAAATCAGAATAGGTAGTATGAGGGCAGAGTCACAGACAGATCGAGCCAGATGCCCAAAGAAGAAACATGTAAGGAGCACAGGTGAGCCACGGGCCAAGTGGCAGACAGGTTAATGAAAATGGGTTGAATTAAGATGAAGGAGCTAGCTAGCAATGTGCCTAAGCCATAGGCCAAACAGTGTGAATCTTAATATAAGCGTCTGAGTCATTTTGGGGGCCTAAGCATTGGCAGGCGGCTAAGAGGTCTGGGACTGCAGGTCTGTGGGTCTGGACCTCTGGCTGCCCGGAGCCAAAAACCTCATTGTAACACCTCTCCTTCCTCTTCCCAGAGTTTTCTTAGTTTGCTAACCCTGTCCGTATTTCCTGTCTGCCTTCTGGCCAATCAGCATTTTACTAAACAAATAGGAATGTCAATTTTTTATATTGTACAAGAGCATAAGCCCACAGCACCAGGGACTGGAGGGGATGGTTCATTTAGTAAGTGTATTTACTGTGCAAGCATGAGGACCTGAGTTCAATCCCCATGTTGAAAAAGGGCTCAGCCACATGAGCCTATAGCCCCATCACTGTACAGGGCCAAGAGAGGAGATGAGGATTGCTGGCTGTCAGCCTTGCTCCAGGCTCAATGAGATACTGTGTCTCAAAGAAACAAGGTGGTAAGTGATAGAGTAGGACACTTCATGTCCTCCTCTAGCCTCCACATACATGTATGAATATTTATACCATGAATATGCATACACACATACAAGTATAATATACACACAGAGGCCCCGGAGATTTTCTCATCCCTTCTGCCATGACAAATTACAATTTTAAAAAATCCATTGTGGGGAAGCAGATGCCACCTTTCCCAGTATGCTGGTCTTAGACTTCCCAGCTCGTAGACTGTGAAAAACAAACCATTGTTGTTTATAAGCCACAGAAAAAGTCTGTGGGATTTTGTTATAGCAGGCTGAACAGACTTAGACAAATGGAAAAGCCAGATACATGAGATTATTATAAAACAGGGTCTAATGCATGGTGGAAGAAACCCCACAGTTTAGACTGGGCTGTGGCTGATGTCAAGCTCCTGTGTTGGGTTCTTAACTATAGTTTGCCAGTCTGATTTGTACAAAAGTCCTCATGGGTGGAAATCCCCAAATATTATACCGTCACGGCCTTGGAAAAGGGCCTGGTGTTCTGGGCACCAGCTATGGAACACTCAAGATGACCAAGCCTGTCTTGAGTTGACCCAGCTTCCCAAGTATGAGTAATTTCAAGACTTGCTGACCACTACATACAACCTGCCTTACACACTGATCCACCTCCTCATCTAAAGGCTGTAGAATGTTCCTTTCGGAGCACTGACCTCAGCTCGTGAATGAATCATGGCTTCGCAGAGTCGCTGAGGATGGTGCAGGCACTCTGGTTCATCCCAGGCTGCACTAGCTGTGTACCCCCCAACTCCCCACCCCCTACCCCCATCACACCTCCACAATCTCTCTGTTTTAAAATCCTGGAGCGTTTGTTGCACGTAATTGTCTTCCAGGGAACAAAATCTGACTCAATTATTTCTCAATATGTCAAATAAATCATACTGCAATAATGTTCAACTGTAATTCAAAAAAATCCATCTTAAAATGCGAAATTACATGTGTTTACTTGGTTCTAGTTGAAGTTTTCTGCCCTTGGAAATTATATAGAGAGGAGACTGTCAGAATTTTGAAGCTACTTTTTTAAAAAGGAAGTATTATTAAAAAATAAATCACAGCGATTGAAAAGCGCCTGTGTTTGAATACAGTTAAGAAATCTACACCCTGATTAGACTTATGTAACTATGAATAAAGGGACTTGGCTTCATAAACGTAAGGGTTCCCAGCTGGGCAGTAATGTAACTTTGGTTTGGAGAAGCTATTTCCCTTTTGGATTGGGACACTATCTGCATTTTCTTTCCTACTGTCCTGTATGTGTGGTTGTCAAGAAAACAAGACAAATTTTTTTTTTTTTTTTTTTAATAAGACCCATGCCAGTGCTGAGCAAATGAGAACCAAGGTTCTCAAACTAGCCAGGAGGATGTGCACCTCCCCTAGCTTTGCTGGAAGGGCTGCAGGGACAGAGGAAGGACTCACTGTGACCAGTTAGGTCCCCTCATCAATCAGCCTTCAGATGGGCTGTGGGCCCCACTTAATTCTTCCCACACAACCAAGCTCCGCTACTGACAGAAAATCAGCAGCCAGGACTACTGCGTAGGCTTGGAAGGGAACATAATTTTCATAGGCAATTGTGAGTTTCACGACGTTGGCCTTGTGTTTTAAAATAACTGGGTTTATTTGCTCTGTGAGAAATGCGATCTCAGTAGATACTTGTCCACGTGGGCAGAGCCCTTGGAACAGGGCTGAGCTCTGCCTGCTTGGGATAAACGGAATTAACCAGCTAACAACGACACCACACAGTGGTTCCTACTCGTTAGCTTACCTTTTTGGATCTGTCCTGATGATTTTTTTTTTCCTAAAAAAAAATGTACACCTTTTTTGCATATATTTTATATGCATCATTTGTTCAGTCAGTCCCTTTTCATTGAATATCATATGCCAGGTACTAGACTAAGGGCTAAGAATACAAGATAACTCAAATATTAAAATATACCTGTCTGACTAGCCAGGGAGATGGTTACAGCCAAGCCTGCAATGCCCTTGGCCCACATGAAGAAGGAGAGAATCAAATCCCACAGCCTTCTAACCTCTATGCACACACCATGACATGTACATACACATATATAATAATAAGCAAATAAATAGCTGAATAATTTCTAAAATGACAATAAGGCTGTTGGGCTGAGGCTACAGCTCAGCAGTAAAATTTGTCTAATGTGCATGAAGTTCTGGGCTCCATCCCCAGCACTGCACAAAAAAAAAAACAAAACCAACAATCATTTCCTGTCTGCCCTCGGAGGGACACAGAGGAGCAGAGAATGTGTGGGAGAGGCTGCCACCCCGCCCCCCAATTCACCAGCCCGGGCTTTGATTATTGTTTCCTTCCTCCATCACAGTGTTTCTGTCTCTAATCTCAGCCTTTTAAGAAAGCAGGCAACGCAAACCATGATAAAGAGCATTCAGAAGTAAAGAGCAAACAAGGGAAATAAGATAGCATACATCATTTTAAAATGAAACCCACAAAGCTGGAGGCTGGAGATATGGCTCAGGGGTTAAGGGCTCTTGCTTTCTTGTCCAGAGAATCCAGATTCGGTTCCCAGTACCCAAACAGAAGCTCACACTATCTTTAACCCCAGTTTCAAGGTAGCTAATGCCTTCTTCTGGCCTCTACAGGTATGCAAATGTTGTACAAACATACATACATGTATACATGCATACACTCATACAATAAAATAAAAACAAACAAGTCTTTTAAAAGTATTAAATTTAATATAAATAGCATGGGAAAAATTATAATGGCAAAAAGTACTACAGGTAATCTACAGAGGAAGTTGGGGGAAAAAAAACAATATTTTCAGTGTTGCTGGATCCAGTGGCCCACCTGTTTGTTGTCCTAGATACTCACGTGGTGAGGCAAGAGAATCATTCAGCAAGGAGTGGATGCCAGCCTGGGCAGCACAGTAAGATGCCAAAGAGAGAGAGAAAATGAGAATACATATTCTATTTTATTGGTAATCCTAAAGTATGTTAAAAATAAAAATAGGGGGCTGGAGAAACAATTTAGCAGGTAAGAACAATATTGCTTGACTGTTCTTACAGAGGACTTAAGTTCTGTACCCATGTTGGGCAACTCACAACCACCTGTGACTCCAATTCCAGAGGCTCTGATACCTCCACATATGGGATATATATTGACACAGTCACAGGCACATAAATGAATAAAAATAAATCTAAAAAAAAACTTTGGAATTTTCAAAAATAATATTAATAGCTAAGCAGAGTAACACATGATTATAAATTATAATTGTATGTATGTCCCCATACTTGGGAGATAGAAGCAGGAGGATTGGCAATTCAAGGCTAGCCTTGGCTGCACAGCAGGGTTGCGGTAAATCTGACTGCATGAGACTCTAGCTCCAAATTATGTGTGTGTGCATACATATATGTAACTTGTAATGTATGTAATTTAGAAAAAATTTAAACTAATTGTCTTGGCTTCTTCATTGCTGTGATATGATAATATAACAAAAGTAAATTATAGAGAAAGGCTTATTTTACTCACTGTTAATACATCGTGTTCGGGAAGTCAAGGCAGTAATTAATGGCTTGAAGTTGCTGTTACACCAACTCCTGCATTTCTGCAGACAGAACTGAAGATGGATAAACCACCACCATCTATAACAAAAGAACAAGTGAACTATTTTTTGCTGCTCATGGATTATTTCTTTGTAATGGGGAAGTTGCAGCTGTTTTGTAGACATTCTAAATACTTCCAAGTAAATGCAATTGTTTATAAGTTTTAAAAAGGGGGAGATGTCTCAGTGATTAAAAGCACTGGCTATTCTTTCCGAAGAGTTGGGTTCGATTCCCAATATCTGCATGGCCATTCACAATCATTTCTAACTCCAGTTCCAGGAGATACAAAAACTTCTGGCCTCTAAAAGCACTGCACAAGCATGATACATAAACATTCATACAGGCAAATCATCCCCTGCAATTCATACATTGTAATTTGGTCTTTCTGTTTTAAGTCTGAAATAGCCTAGCCTACCTGGTTTAGGGCAACCCCAGAAAAGAAGCGTTTGCTGGGATAGATAAATGCAGGACTGGGTACAAGGCCAAGGGGAAATGCACTCCCACCTGAACTAGATCAGGGAACAGTCATGTGACCTATCTCTCTGCCTCAGCAGGGTCTCACGGCAGGTTAGAAGAGCAGAGCAAGGGTGGAGGCAGCACCCAGAAGGCACCTGGAGCCAATTCATACCTGCTGAATCAGAAAGACTTGTGGGCAAGTAGGCCACAACTCAACTTTTCAGCCAGGCTGGAAGTTTATCCACACTTTAGGGCAAAGGTAAGGGCAGCTCTGTGAATTTGAAGGCAACTTCATTTTCCTGGCAAGTCCCAGACTAGCCAGGACTATATAATGAGACCCTGTGTCACACATATACAATTATTTAAAAAAAAAAAAAAACAAACAAGAAAACAAAAACCAATTATGTTAAAATCGCAGAGCCACATTAAATAACAAGCAGCAAGTTTAACAATTACTGTAACTTCAATTGGTGACAACCTTAAATTTTGAGGTCTCCCCGAATGTGTGATTTGAAAATAACTGTCACAGGTCCCGCTCATTCTCTTGGTATTTATAGCTATGCACTTTAGTTTAACTAAGAATGAAAAGTTAGGTGATGGTTGGTTTTCTGTGCTAGCAGTCTGGAGGCTGCAGACCAGAATGCCCTACCAAGGGGGAAAAAAGGTAAGGGATGAGATGTAAGTAGGTGGAAGAGAAAGGAAGGAAGCCTTACTGGGACAAATAGACAAAGGGGCGGTGCCTCTCGGATGCCTCCCTCCGCCATCCCTACCTCCCTAGAGGCACCGAGACCCGCGCGCACAGGCGCAGTGCGCTGAAACACGACCCTCCCCCCACCCCCCGCCACCAAGACGCATGTCGAAGCCCCGCCCCGTGAGCAGAGGCCCCGCCCCCAGCACGCGGGCCTGGGGGCGGTCCCGCCGCCAGGCATCAGCAATCTATCCCGAGCGGAGGCGGCGCCGCACGCTTGCGGAGATCCGAAACGTTAGCGGAGCGGACGGGCGGCGGCGTGTGGCTGCCGCTGCGGCACGGGCCGAAGGATGGCGGAGGCTTCGGAGAGGCTTTACCGAGTGGAGTACGCTAAGAGCGGGCGCGCCTCTTGCAAGAAATGCAGCGAGAGTATCCCCAAGGACTCGCTCCGCATGGCCATCATGGTGCAGGTGCGGCGGGGCCCGGCTGGGGGGTGCGCAGGATGGCGCGGCCACGGCGGCTGTTGGGATTCGGGGCTGCCGCCCCCCCCCCCCTTGGCTCACTGTAACCGGGGGAGAAGGGCGGGAAAGGGCCGCGGTCCTCGAAGCCCACCGGGCCGACCCCTTCCGGGAGATTGCGCTGACCCTGCAAGAAAAGCCCGGGAAGAGCTTCTGGCGATGCCCTGGCTTTGTAAAAACAAGGGGCCTCTTCGCTGGTCTGGATGGTCGCAGGGTTATTTCACTGCTTTCTTGCCTTCTCTTGGGGTAGGGGTGGAGGATATGCGTGCGGTCTTCGAAGCCTCTCTGATTTGGGCCTACCTTCTGGAAGATTTTTGTCCTACGTAAATAAAGAGGACTGGCTTGTGGGGGGATGGAGTTTGGGGTTTTGGCTTTTTTACCTTGAGCCTATTTTTGGTTATCCGTTCACTGTCGACATTTCTATTTTAATTATGCAAAGCAGTACCGTTTCTTTCCAGTACGTTCGCTTTCGGCCTGATTTCTAGTTGGAAATAACATTTTCTCCAAACTTCCCGAGATCACCGACTTCTCAGCGCCTTTTGCATATGTGGTCTGTTCACTGACGCTTTCATGATGGTCAGATAAAGGCTGGGGTGCACTGTGAGGTGGTGGGCTAAAGGGTCTCTTAACAGTTCCAGGGGTTTCTTGTCTCCTGGGCTGGGGGGGTGGGCGTGCGTGTCTTTGCAAGTGTGGTTCTCACCTGCCCTGTTCCCACCTCCCCCATATCTCAAGTTATGCAGACTCACTTCTAATGGTCAAGGTAATTGATTTCCTTGCTGCTGTCCAGCTGTTGTAATGTGTTTCAGGAAAGGCCTAGTAGCCCTCAACGGGGTTCGATACCTATTACCTATTGGGGTAGGGCAGAAGCTGTCATCTTGGTGCCCTACCCAGCTCAGCATGCCTGGTACCATTCTCATTCATTCGGTATACACCCATTAACTAGCCGCTTGGGTCCCAGGCACTGTGTTAGTGTCTATAATTATTATTGGTGATAAAATTCACAAGTAACGCTAGGCATCTCTTTGTTGCTTCCGTTCATGATGGCGGTGGGGAGACCCACTCTGGGCACTTTGTGCTTGGTTAAGAGCGTGTGAGAAGGATTGATAAGCCTTGCATCTGATGGAGCTGAGCACTAGAAGAGGAGGTCTCTGAAATGTCCTGGTCTAGTGTGAAAACTTGATTAAGAGTCCTTATTCATACAAATCAGACAGGAAGGTGGAGATAGCTAAGAGGGAAGGGCCTAAAATTTGAAGAACTTTTCAGAACTGTTTCCCACTGAGGTCTTTGAACTTTACCCTCTGACATAGTAAATAAAACTCTCTGGGTTTAACAGACAACTGGTACACATCCTCTCCTGTTTTTAGATTAAACCCATTATTTTCTCCAACCTCCGAGTGTAAGCAGAAAAGCACAGAACACCCAAAATGTTTTGAGACATGGGCTCACTGTGTCATCCTGCTGGCCTTGACCTCACAGAGATCTGCCTTCCTCTGCCTCCCCTGGCGCTGATGGCAAAGGTGTGCACCTCCACACCCAGCCTTTCAAATAATCTGATTTCTTCCAGACCTTACATATTTTATTAGGCATTTTAGGGTTTTCTGTGTTAGCCAGAGAATAGTCCCTATGTGAAAGCATGACTTTGCCCTTACCGTATGGTAAGAGCGGGGAGGCTGGGGCTGCCATAGATAATGCAGCATTTTTATTTTATTTGTTTTCCAAGACAGGGGTTCTCTGTTGCTTTGGAGCTGTCCTGGAACTCACTCTGTAAAAAACTCACAGAGATCTGCCAGTCTCTGCCTCCTGAATGCTAGGATTAAAGGTGTGCACTACTATACACACCCACCATCCACTGGCTTAGTTCTGAATTTTAAAGTTGGTCCTGTAGCTTGAGTCTGAGGGGGCCTAAAAAAAAAAAAAAAAAAAAAAAAAACCTTGCTTCTGGCGTTTGAATTTAAATGCCTTTTTTTACATCTGCATGAGAGAATTGTTCTCTGAGCAGCTAATAACCTGGATTTTCAGAGCCCCTGGTGGATGGAAAATCTAGACCTTGGCCTCTTGACTGAGAGGCAGAGGGATGACCCTGGAGGGATTTGAGCATTCTGTGCCCAATGCCATCTCCCTCCCCCGGCAACGTTCTTGGCCTTTATGATGCTGAAGGTGATGCTGAAGGCTGGGTGAAGCACTTGGTCCTTGGCTGGTGTTCTATTCTTGATAGGTCCATGTCCTAGATCCTGTACCTTGCCTATTTCTTAGCTCCTAGGTAGAGGCCAACGTCTTAAGATCTTGGCCCAGGCGATCTCAGTCCTTGCAACGGCCAACGTTTTTGTTGTTTTTCTGTGGAGGCCCTCTTATATTAGAGTAAGTGACATTGTGGAGTATCGGTGATACAGAGGCCAAGGAACACAGGGGCTCTGGGATCTGAACCCCTTGCCTGGTGTGACCCAAGCTGGGTCCATTCAGAAATGTCACTTGTTGACTGGTTTAGAGGCCCTCTTTCCTCAATTCCCTCATCTTCCCCAGCAATGAATTGAGGTAGATTATGACTCAATGAAGTGCATCCCTGAGGGAAGCAGTGGATGGGACCTTGAGGCGCCTGAGGAAGTCTGAAGAGTTCTGAGACGTTTTCAGTAGTTTTGCAGGCCCTGAAACACTTAGTCAGGTCTTGGCTGTTGCACAAATTCTATTTGGTATTATTAATAAAAACCTGGAGCCAGATATTGAGGAAAAGCTGAAATATTGGAGAGACAGGAAACAAGCCTCAGCCACTTCTCACCTAGCCAATTCCTCTAGCCAACTCCTCGGACAGGAAAGGGTCTGTCCTGTCTCAGCTGAAAGGCATCACAGCATGGAGGGACTTGCCTTCTTCACAGCTATTTCAATTCCTGGTTCACCTTGCCTGAGCTAGGATTAAAGGTGTGTACCACTACTTTTTGGCCTTGAACTCACAGAGATCCAGAGGATCACTGCCTCCCCCACCTTCGTGACTTGGCTCTGTCCTCTGATATTTCAGGCTATTTTTATTAAATATACAATATATCACCACACTTGGCCTTAGATTTTTAAATTATTATTTGCTTATTTAATACTCATATATGTGGGTGTTTTGCTTGCATGTGTGTCTGTGTACCATGTGCCCAGTGCCCAAAGAGGCCAGAAGAAGATGTCAGAACCCCTGGGGTTCGGGTTACAAGTGGCTGTGGATTATTACCATGTGGATGCTGGAACTGAACCCAGACCCTCTGAAAGAGCAACTTAACCATGTAGCTATCCCTGCGGCCTTCAGCCTTAGATTATAATGCATCTAAAAAGGAGGCCACTCGCGGACTGGGAGTGATTAATTGGCGTGCTTTTTCAAATAACCCTTGTCTCCACAACTCCATTCTACTGCATCAATGTGGTGTTTATTTCCAGTGCTGCTTTAATATTTTTACTTCATTGGCCTTTACCTCCCTGTTCCTTGAAGGCAGTCATCATAGGTCAGAAAGCCGTTTCCCACCATCTTCTATGGTCAGGATGGTGGGAAAACCTTGACATCAGATTCTTTTCCCGTCTGCCTCCATTGTTGGTACGGACATCTGTGAGATAGGGTTGCTGCTTCACAGAGGCGTGAGCACCAGGAAACTGGGTCAAGGCCTTTACCTTGGAAGCCAACAGTCAACATAGCTCCAAGCCTGGAGGCCTTCCCCTCAGGCTCTTTTCTCACACCTGCAAGCCTTGCTTCTCCTGACACGTTTTCTCTGCCTGGCTCATTATCTGGATCTGTTCCTCATTATTTTTAACTGTAGGGTACTTAAGAGCCATTTATGGGGCGCCCAGACCCATGAACTCAAGTGCTGCCACCTGGTTTTTCTATTGGGTACAGAGGTGGTTGGGATACTGAGAAGATGTACTTTGTTTCTCACTATGCAGCAAATCAGAAGTATAACACCTTAAGCCGAACCTGAGGCCAACATCTCATCCTGAGACAGTGGATTTGGGTGGAGGTGGCCAGCCATAATTTTTAGCTTTTAGGAAAATACATTGTGTAACATGAGAGAATGCCAGGAAGGGCACAGGGAAGAGAACAGGGCTGCCTTGCTGCCTGGGCTGGGGGCAGGGTGGGATTGTAGCCTAACACAAGAGAATAACATCTCCCTTACCTCTGCTTTATGACTTCCAGTCACCCATGTTCGACGGAAAAGTCCCACACTGGTACCACTTCGCCTGCTTCTGGAAGGTGGGCCACTCCATCCGGCATCCTGACACTGAGGTAGATGGGTTCTCTGAGCTTCGATGGGATGACCAGCAGAAGGTGAAGAAGACGGCAGAGGCTGGTGGCGTGGCAGGTATGTATGGGGAGAGCAGGAATACAGCTTGTCCAGCTTGGATACGTAGGGTTCTAGAGCACATTAGCACACCACTGATGCTTCAGTGGTTCCTCGTTGGCCATGGGGTCTAGTGCATGAGGTTTGGTGCTTTGTTTTCCCAGACATTGGAAACATAGCCTTTAAATTCACATAGTTCTTCTTTTTAATAGGTTTTAAATTTTTTATTAGTAGTAGTGTATGCCTGTGTACCTGCCTGCACACCAGCACTGAGTGAGCTACAGCATGCATGTAGGGGTCAGAGAGTTGGGTCTCTCCTTTATTTACACAGACTCCAGTTGCCAGGCTTGCATAGCATGTGCCTTCACAGCCAAGCCACCTCTCCAGCCTGGCTTTGATTTTTAAAGCAGTTTTAAAAACCCGAGAGAAATCCCAGACAGAGTCGTGCTCCCGAAGGCTCCTCTGTCCATGGTCAGTGCATGTACAGCAGTTGATAAAACTTGAGACTGATACATCATTATCCTTTGCTGTTGGGCATTCAGTGGGCTTGGATAGATAAGTTACCTCCCACTGTGAGGCAGGATTGCTGCCTTGTAGGTCCTGGGCACAGACATTACCCCAAGGGGAGACTTCTGCACCTTTTTTTTTCATACTCAGAAAACCTGCTAATTTTTTCCTTTAAAAAACAAAACAGAGCTCGGGCAGAGACAGGTAGATCTCTGTGAGTTCAAGGACACCCAGGAATATGTACAGAGATCCTGTCTCTAAACAAATAATGCTTTACACGGAGGAGGAACTCTGAGAGGGCCACCAAGGCTTCATAGAGAAACATTGTCTCAAGAAAAGAACAAAAATAAAAATCCTCAGAGTCAGCCATTCTCCTGCCTTGGCTGGAGAGTTCCCAGCGTGCATTCCCACACTGGCTTCCACTCTGGTTTCTAGGTTAGTTTTGCCTAGGTTTAGTTTCACGGAAAAGAAGGAAATGAATGAATGTACTTGTTCAGCATGTTGTCCGTCCGTCCGTGTTCTTGGCTCTTTTGTTTGAGCTGTATCCCTTTGTTTGAACACCACACTTGGCGTATCCGGTACTCTGCTAGTGACCCTGAGTTGATGGCTGTTTAATCCAGCAGATTTTCTAATATTGATAATGTTTGAGTGTCCTTCATCCAAAAATCGAAGCTATGAGTGGGTAGTACACCACCATAGGTGGAAAATTCCACACCTGATTCCAAATCATGACAGTTGGAATAAAAATGTAGAAAGGCTAGAAATGCTGTGTGCACTTACCTTCAGGCTGTGTGTAGATTTTATGTGTGGACCTGCAGCCCATCCTGGCTCCAGGAGGGTTTGTGTATCTGCAGTTATTCCAAAAGACAAAACAAAAAGTCTGAACTCCAAAACAGATGCCACCCCTTTTGGGTGGGGATACTCAGCCTGTAGCTTGTGGGTGGTTTGTTTCCTTTTTTCTTAATTTTTTTTTTTATGTGTATGAGTGTTTTGCCTGCGTGTATGTATGTGCACTGCATTTGTGCCTGGTTCCCAGGGGTGTCAGGAAAGAACTTTAGAGTTGTGGATAGTTGTGAACTATGATGTGTGGGTTTTAGAAATTGAACCTGGATCATCTATAGCAGTCATCTCCTCGGCCTACTTGTCATGAGTGTTTAACTCTAGGTGCAGGTCACTGGCCAAACATAAGTATTTAACAATACCGTGGGGATATGTCTCAAATGTAATAAAAACCGTCTGGAATATCAGAAGACAGAGCCACCTCTTCCAGTCTTTGTTTTTTTGTTTGTTTGTTTTGTTTTCCCCAGACAGAGTTTTCTGTGTAACAGTCCTGGCTGTCCTGGAACTTGCTTTGCAGACCAGGCTGGCTTTGAACTCACAGAGATTCTCTTGCCTCTGCTTCCCAAGTGCTGGGACTAACTGTGTGTGCCATGACTTCCGCTGCCTCTGTCTTCTTATGCCTGCCTTAAATACCTTCAGATCCAGGTTAAGATTAAAGGCGTGGCCTGCCTGCCTGGGAGCCTGGAACTCCCTCTGTAAACTGAATTGGCCTCAAATTCAGATTTGCTGGGATTAAAGGTGTGAGTTACCACTGTCTGATCCTCCTAGACTGACTGGGTAGATCCCCTTGATATCTCAGACTGGTTTTTATTACATTTAAAACATATCCCCACACTACACCATCTCCCAGTCTGTGGCTTGCCTTTCCATTTAATTGTAATTTTTATTACATTTATTTATTTGTGGGGAGGGGAATTGCGCGCATGTCAGGGGATTCTTTTCTAATGCTGATTGGGTCCCAAGGGTGGAGCTCAGGTGTAGTCGGACTTTCTTTGGAGCTTCCAGCAGACAAATAATGACACAGAGACTTCTTACTAATTATAAAAGGTTGGCCAATAGCTTTGGGTTGTTCCTAACCAGCCTTTATAACTTAAATTAACCCATTCACATTAATCTGTGTACTGTCTGTGGCATTACCTCTCTTCCATCCTGCATCCCCTGTTCTCTTTCCACGTCTCTCACAGCAGTACAGCTTCCCACAGTGTACAACTGTCCCACAGTCCTCGGGCTTAGTTAACTTGTGTAGCTGTAAGGAAAACAAAGGCAGTTTCCTGTTGCTACAGTGGCCTTTGTCAAGAAGGCTCCTTTACATCTCTATTGCTGTGATAACACAGCATGTCCTAAGCAGCTTTAGAAGGAAGATTTTATTTGGGCTTATGGCTCCAGAGGGCTAAGAGTTCATGATGGGGATGGGCTCTGTGAAATAGTTTGTGAATTTAAACTGTGCTCTCTGGAGTACTTTATGTATTTAAATAGCTGTGTGCTTAATTCCTTTTTCTGAATTTTATTTCTAACATGTGGAAATGGCTTTTCTATTTGCATATTAGCCTTATTTTCTATAAATTTACAAAGTATCCTTATTAGCAGCTTTTCTGTAGATTTGTGAGGCAGTCCTGTGGCTGTTACATGCTCTGACTTGTTGTACTCATATGTGGGCCAAAGGGTCACATGGAGGCCAGAAGACAATTTGTAGGGTCAGCTTTCTCCTTCTGACACGAGTCCTGGCTATACAATTAAAGGTATCAGGCATTCTGCCCTCAGAATGACTCACCATCTATTTATTTTTTAGATGGGGCCTCACTGTTTAGCCCTGGGTATCCTGGGACTCCTGATATATAGACCAGGCTGTTCCCTGCCTCCTGAATACTGGATTAAAGGCATGTACCCCCATACCTAGCATGAGTCTAGGGGCTGTAGAGAGCTCAGCAGTGAGGAGCACTGGGAGCTTTTCTAGGAGCCTAGGCTGATTCCCAGCACCTACATGGCAGCTCTAGTTGCTCAGGATCCAGCGCCCTCTTCCCCCCCCCCCACACACACACACCCTCCCTGCAGGCATGAGGTATTCACCTGGTGCACAGACATGCAAGCAAAGCCCCCAAACACATAAAGCAAACAAACTTTAAATGTAGCTTTGTCCCTCCAAGCCCTTCCCCGTATGTTCAGTTCTTATATAGGCTTGAGTTTGGTGTGTATTTAATGTTTAACACTTAACCTTGAATCATATAAGCACAGTGGCAGTAAGAAGTCTGAGTTGGAAATTATAACAAAAGTAACCATTGTTGTTGCTAGTAGAACTGACCTAGATTGATTGTGATCATCTGAAACACGGTGTCCTTTGGGAGGAGGAAGACAGAAGATAGGCACTTGGACTGCAGCGGCTGAGGCTGCAGGACTGAGCAGTGACATGTGTTTGGTTCTTCAGGCAAAGGCCAGGACGGAAGTGGCGGCAAGGCGGAGAAGACGCTGGGTGACTTTGCGGCAGAGTATGCCAAATCAAACAGAAGTACATGCAAGGGCTGTATGGAGAAAATAGAAAAGGTAGACTTGGGATCTGGGGTTTTCACCTTAGGTGGGGGGATTGGCCATCTCAGGAGACAAGAACAAACAGCTTTTACATTCTTGGCTCAGCACCCATGGTCTCATAGAGTGTGAGTAAAGGGGCCTAAGGGTACCCCGCAATTCTTGATGGCATAAAAGCCAAAATTTTCCAAATTGCTGCCTGTACGTTGGTTTGACTCAAGGCCTTAGGCTAGCTGTTTCCTGTCCTGCCTTGTCATTCCATAGCTACCATATGATTTTCTGTACAGGGCCAGATGCGCCTGTCCAAAAAGATGCTGGATCCAGAGAAGCCACAACTGGGTATGATCGATCGCTGGTACCATCCAACTTGCTTTGTCAAGAACCGGGAGGAGCTGGGCTTCAGGCCTGAGTATAGTGCCAGCCAGCTCAAGGGCTTTAGCCTCCTCTCTGCGGAGGACAAAGAAGCTTTGAAGAAACAGCTCCCAGGAATCAAGAGTGAAGGGTAGGTGGGCTGTGCGTAGAGTGTGGAGTCCTTGAGAAAGTCCTGAGAGCCTGTGGGTTCCATTCCTCTGCTGTTGATCAGAAAGCCAGGTGCTGTGGGCCTGTAGTAGCAAGGGACAACAGAGAGAGTGGAACATCTGCATCCCTTCTTCACCCACCAGTGAGATCTACCCCCCCCCCCCCCCAGGTACTCCAAACCTCACCCAGCTCCTGCCCTCAGAGGCCTGGTTCAGCAGACTATACCACTCTTTCTCCTACAGCCTTCAGACAGTTAAACCACCCTCCTGAACCCCCTAATGAGTTGCCTTGCATGAGTGAATGGCCACAGTGTTTCTGTGTCTGGATCTCTCGGTCATTTAGAAATGGACAGAGAGAAGGGCCTGGAATCAAAACAGACGAGCCCCACATGTGGAATTAGTATCAAGGGTAGCTTGTTAACGAGCTCGCTGAGGGCTATAGAGCTGTGTGCTGTGCTCATGAACAGTGTCTATACCACTTACCAAGAAGCTTGCGCGATTCTAGATCCTAACACACACAAGCTCATAGAACAGCCCAAGTGGCTCTGGAATGTGAAGGTAGCAAGTCAGACCAGTGTTGAGGATGTCCTTGGACTCTAGAGCACAGGGTGTTGGATTCTCTGGCTACCGTTATGCCTGGAGAGCTGGAGTGTTAAGCATGGTTAGTGTGCCCGGCCCTCCACCCAGCCCTGTGCCTGAGTGGGCTCTTTCATCTGTTATCACCGTAGGCGTGCGAGGTACACGCTGCTCCTCCCCTCACATGCAGCTTTGGAAGGTACCAGGATGAACTTCGGCTGCAGGGTGGTCTAGGGAGCAGTCCTGTGTCACTCTAGGCTTGGTTCTTTGGTTGGTTGGCATGGTTTCATTTTTCAAGACAAGATTTCTCTGTGTAACAGACCTGGCTGTCCTGGAACTCATTCTGTAGACCAAGCCAGCCTTGAACTAACAAAGATCCACCTACCACTGCCGAACTAGACTTAGTTATTGTAACTGTGTGTGGCTTTTCAACAATTCCTCATCACTTCATGTGTAAGAGGTGGGTTTTTAACATCAGGTGTGATCAGAGCTCTTGGTCTGTCCTGGTTGTTGCGGTCACTAAGGTGAGCTCCAGGTGTTCTGAAAGTCTGGAGGAGGTGGTGCCTTATGTAGCAGCTCCCTAAGAACAGAAAGAAGTTAGATGGAAGAGGCAGTGAATGGGTTTTAATGGTCATATTGGGTGTTGGTCTGAAGGCCCTGGTTCTTATTAAGTCCTGTATCTTCCAGAAAGAGAAAAGGTGACGAGGTGGATGGGACAGATGAGGTGGCCAAAAAGAAGTCTAAAAAAGGAAAAGACAAGGACAGTAAGCTGGAAAAGGCCCTCAAGGTGAGTCCTGAGCCCCTCTCAGCAGGAGGACATGGCTGTCCCTGTCTACCAAGACCAGTATAAATTATCAGGTGTATGGCTGGTCTTGAACCACGAGGCTTTTTTCCCAGCTTGTCCCCGCCCCCCAGAAGTCGTTTTTATTTGGGTGATGGGACCATTTAGACTCAGGTACCAGGACAAAGCAGTGTGGAATGTCCCATGGGACACAAAGTGATGCTCCAGTCCAACCCAGGCATCACTGCCCATCTTACACATGTAGCCCTTGCTCCTGAGGATCAGGGATTGACTGGGTCCACAGGCTAGGCTCAGAGGGTCTTAGCATAGACACCTTGGTGGCTCAAGGGGAAAGTTTTTCCAGTTTTTAAAACGAAGGTGTCTCATTTAACAAAAATAACTGGAAAGCATGCAATAAAAAGAGAATTTCCCTGTCCCAGCACTCAGGAGGCAGAGGTAGGAGATCTCTGTGAGGTTGAGCCCAGCCTGGTCTACACAGAAACCATGTCTTGGAAGGAGGGGGAAAAGGAATCTTCCCAGTGAATCGGTGGTCATCAACCAGAGGAGCTCATCACTGTGGGCTGTGCTGGGTTGGGCCAGAGAAGCAATCGTTACCCTGAGAATGCTGGTTGGGCACAGTCTCTTCTTGGGAACATGATTTTTCAGGGGCCATCTGTTTGAATTTGTGGTTTTTCAGCTTTTGCTAATGGCTTAGTAATGAGAAGCAATATGATCTGGTTTTGACTGGTAGAACCCTCTGTCTAAGTGAGTGCGAAGTTCAGCTTGCCTGCACCCGTTCTGTCTCTCTCTCTCTCTCTCTCTCTCTCTCTCTCTCTCTCTCTCACACACACACACACACACACACACACACACATTTTGCTTGCTTGGGTGTTTTGGTTGCCTCCATGTTTACATCACATGTGTATCTTCTACCTTCCAGGCCAGAAAAGGGTACTGGATTCCTTGGAACTAGGGCTCGAGAAGGTTGTGATCCACCATGTGGAATTGAACTCAGGCCTCTACAGAGCAGCCCGTGCTCTCTGAGTCATCTCTCAGCCAATCCCACCTCTAATTTTTATTCCTTTTGCTTTCCTGTCTCTGCCTTCCCTTCAATGGGTATTCTGATATCCTCTCCTCAATGTTGCCAGTGATAAAAAGCAAGAAGTGGAATTACCCTCTCCACTCCATCTACCCCGTCTGTTTCCATAAGGGCCTATCCTCGGTTATAAGAAATGAGAAATGGGTCTGCCATTTTCATGAAACTCGTGTTCATAGACTGATGCTTCTGATGTCCCAGTGTGTGTGCTTCGTTACAGGAAAAACGAAAAGGATGTTATTGAGAGTCTGGCACTGGGAAGCAGGGAGTGAGCGTGAGTGACAGCCCTAATCAGTGGAGTAGAATATCTTGGGGTTGATAGCAACCTGGGTATGGTAGGAGATATCGCCTGCTATCCGGTACCTAGTTTGCCTGCTGCCCCGGGGAAGGTGGAGGGTCCTCTTGGCCTGCCTCCTTGGCAGGTCATTGTGAATTAGATGGGACTTAAAGCACCAGCAAAGAGTGGGCACTTAGAAGGCGCTGAGATTGAGACTTAAAGTCCCAATTCCACAGACATCACATATATTCCTGCTTGGGTGTGGAGGAGACTAAAGAGTCTGAGTGGGTGTTGAGAAAGCTAATAGGGGCCCAGAAGCCCTACCCAGAACTTCTAGTCGCTTCTCTGTGTCTCTTGAAACAGATTTCTGAGGGGTTGACACCAGGGCCCCGTGCAATTAAGAATTCAGTCTTCTGGTTTGTCGAGACAGGATTTCTCTGTAACAGCCATGGCTGTCCTGGACCTCACTCTGTAGACCAGGCTAGCCTTGAATTCAGAGATCTGCCTGTCTGTCTCCTGAGTGCTGGGATTAAAGGCATCAGCCACCACCACCCAACAGGAATTCAATTTTACAAGAGGTCTCCTCTGCACTTTTCAGAGTGCTTTCTAGGAGCCTTGCCTAAGGGCTAACCTCTGGCTGAGGGTGGAGTTGGTCTTGCTGGGTTTGGAGGAGTAGCCCAGCTCTATCAAGGCTGTGCAGTAGAAAGTTCAGCCATGGGCCTGCTACTTGGTGATAGTATTTAGCCAATAAGACACCTCCCACCTACTCTAGTAACCTGAGTTGGGGTTTTGTAAGTTCTTGTTTCTGAGTGTTTTACCTACCTACATGTATGTTTGTGTACCACACACATAGTTGCCTGGTGCCTAGGGAGATGGTTGCAAGCCACCTATGTGGTATGGGAACCAAACCTAGATCCTTTATAAAAGCAGTGAATGCCCTTAACCACTGAGCCATCTCTTCAGCTCCCTCCAACCCTGTTTGATTTTTGTTTTATTATTATTATTACTATTATTTTAGATTTCTTTATTACATATAGTGTTCTGTCCACATGTATGCCTTTACGCCAGAAGAAGGTGTCAGATCTCATTCTAGATGGTTGTGAGCTATCATGTGGTTGCCGGGAATTGAACTCAGGACCTCTGGAAGAGCAGCCAGTGCTCTTAACTTCTGAGCCATCTCTCCAGCCTGATTTTTACTGTTTTTATATTAATTGTTTTGCATGTGTGCATATATACATGGTATGCATATGAAGGTCAAGGGACAACTTATAGGATTCAGTTTTCTACTTCCACAGTGTGGATCCCAGGGATCACTTAGATTATCAGGTCAGTAGCAAGTAGCTATACCCTAGATTAACTCATTAGTCTAGCAAAAGCTGAAGCAGAAGAATTGCCGTAAGTTTGAGGCCAGCCTGAGCTCCTGATATATCCTGTCTTACCCTAGTCTCTCCCTAAAATTTAGCACTTGGACTTCAGATGTGTATCGCGCAGATGGAGGCTCATACCTGCCTCAGGGGCAACCAGCCACACCCCCAGATGCCCTGTGGCCAGCCCCAAGACCAAGGCAACATCCACCAGCCCCTCACTTGACCCCTAGTCCTCTGAGCTTGATCTACAAAAGCTTCATTATGGGATCTAGGTGTGGTGACACACACCTTTACTTCCAACACTTGAGAGGCAGAGACAGGCAGGTCTTTTGAGTTCTAGGACAGCCAGGACTACATAATAGACCCTTTGTCAAAAAAAAAAAAAAAACCCATAAACCTTAAATTATGGAAGAAGAGAACCAACTCCACAAGTTATTCTCTGACCTATGTACATGCACTAGGGAACATGCAAGCAACACACATTAATATATTAATGCAATATTATAAATTTAAGGTAAAAAAGCAATTAAGATTTTTTTTTTTTTTAAAAAAAAAAAAAAGGACTGATTTCAGTTGTTGGGTCTCATCCTCAGGCCCAGAACGACCTGATCTGGAGCATCAAAGATGAACTAAAGAAAGCGTGTTCTACCAATGACCTGAAGGAGTTGCTTATCTTCAACCAGCAGCAAGTGCCATCTGGAGAGTCCGCGGTGAGCTGCCTTGTGCTGGGGGACACGTAGGAGGACCATCAAGAAATCCCAGCTCCAAGACAGGGTTGTATGGCCATGGCCATGGCCATGTCTCCTTTAGTCAGAAGTCCCCAGTACACCGTACATCGCCAAATGTTTGTCCTGGTTATAACTTGGTGGGGTCCCAAGGTTAAGCAGGTACTTTTGCCTTATGTGTCCATATCACACTGGTCTGAGGACCACTGCTATCTGCTGCCATACATCCAAGGGCTGCTTAGCTCATTCTGCACCTGCTTGGGCTACTCTTTATGTGATAGAATAAATACTGTAGGCCTCCCTTGATTTTCTAATTTTCTGAGGTAGGGTTGCTGCAGGAACCCTTCACTCATAGATAAGGATTCCAAAAGTACAGAGCCTGGGCTGTGTTGTAAGCTGGCACTTGAGCTATGGTGGAGCCCAGAGATGGCCTCTTTCTGGGGAATAAGGCCTGTTTGGGAGTTCCTCCATCTGCATTAGCGGTTGCCCATTCCTGACCTCTGCTCTCTGATATGTTTCTTCAGATTTTGGATCGTGTTGCTGATGGCATGGCGTTTGGGGCCCTCCTGCCCTGCAAGGAATGTTCAGGCCAGCTGGTCTTTAAGAGTGATGCTTACTACTGTACTGGGGATGTCACTGCCTGGACCAAGTGCATGGTCAAGACACAGACCCCCAGCCGAAAGGAATGGGTAACTCCAAAGGTAACGGTTGGGCGCATCCCTAGAATTTACTGGCAGGAAAACATGACTCCTTCCACCTTCTGGGCTTCTATAACTCACCTGTGACCATCATTTTATCTCGACTTGCCCAGATTTTGGATACATAAATCCTACACTCCCTTCTATAGCATTTGTGCCTTTTCCTGCCCTTGGTGGGAGCAGTTGTAAGATGTTAGGGAGCAGAGTCAGCCATTAGACCCAGTGTGTGTACGTACATCTTTGGGGGGAGAGTGCAGAATCGGTCATTAGACCCAGTGTGTACGTGCATCTTTAGGGGGGAAGGTGCAGAATGTGTTCCAGTCTGATGATGCTTGCTGTAGAGCTCATGACTATATGATGGCAATCTGCTTATTTTGGACTAAAAGTCAGCTCCTTAGTGTCCACAGAACCCTCAGGGCCCTTCCTGTCTTGAGTCTACTTCCCAGGGTTCCCATAGGCCACTGTGTGTCACCAGGTGCTGTGCCTAGACAGTCTGCTGCTTTGGCTCTTGGCAGACTTGTCTGGGCCCTGCCCACTCCACCTCCTGGCTTTGTTTGCTGTATTCAGTCCAAATAGAACTGCTTCTTTGAGGGCAAAAGCTCTCTCGCCTTCCTGTGCCACGTGGCATTGATGGGTGTGAATCTGAAGGCATCTTGACACCTCACTTGCTGTTCACCGAATGTGGGCACAACTAGGGAGTTCTTTTTTGAAGACGTAGTAGACTGTGCTCTTCACCAGAGCCATTTCTGTATGACATCATCAATTGACCACTCCTAGGGCAAAGCTGCTACTTTTAAGTCCCTTGGGATACGAGAAGAACTGTGCCGGTTGAATAATTCCTAATGAATATAAGAGGGCTCCTACATGCGTTCCTCCCTCACAAGCAAGGGGACTTAATCGAGTCTCCTTTGGAATTGTGTTTCTGGGTATGTGGGGTATATGTTTTAATCCCTCACAGCCTCCCAACTATCAATATCCTGCACCATAGTGGTGCATCTCAAAACCAGTGAGCCTTCACTAACACACCATCACCCAAAGTCTAGTTTACATTAGGTCCACTCTTAGTGTGGTACACCTGTGGATTTTGGTAAATCTAGACTGAAATATCCCCATGAGGAAAGTATCATTTAGAACAGTTATTGCCCCAAGGCCCTCAGTGTATCTGACTTCTCCCAGCCCCTGGAGGCCAGTAGTCTTCTTATCAACTCCATGTTTTTCCTTTTCTAGAACTCCTTGTGCATGCTATACAGCCTCTCAAGGTTAACTTCCTTCACTTGAGGATTAACAGCTGGATAGTTCATTGGATTTTGATGCTAGATAATAGTTCATTGTCTATACATAGCCCTGGCTATCCTAGAATTCAGCTGTGTAGACAAGTTGGCCTCAAACCCACAGAAATCTGCTTCCTCTGCCTCTGAAGTACTGGGATTAAAGGTGTGCACTGTCACACACACAAGCACACCCCACCACCCCTGCTGGTGAGATGGTGCCTGTGAATACTCGGAGAGAGGTGACTTAAGGACAAGGGAGTCCCAGCTGTCTTAGGTCTAGAGATTCTTCTCCCTCTATATAGTCTATTGGCTTTTTTTTTTTTTAATGTTACTTTTAGTTTTGGCAGGCATGTGTACCATGGTACACATGTAGAGGCCAGGAGATGGCTTGTGGGAGTTTCTTCCACCATGTGGGTTCTGGGAGTCAAAAAACTGAGATTCTTGGCTTGCCAGACTGCATTGAGCCACCTCGCTGGCCGTTGTTTCCCCTAAAAGGTAAGCTTTTTCTCTTAGGGCCCCTGTAGTAGTTGATCTATCGTAGATACAGGAAATAAATCCTGTAAACAGTAACAAGCTTTCTTCCTGTACTTTCCTGTTAGATTTTTTTTTGTTAAGATCATGTAATTTGCACAGGACAAATCCTGCTTAGTTTATTTCCAAGAGACATCTGATATTCTTTAAACTAAAAGTTAACAAACATTCTTTAGGAATTCCGAGAAATATCCTACCTCAAGAAATTAAAGGTCAAAAAACAGGACCGGATATTCCCTCCAGAAACCAGTGCCCCAGCACCTTTGGCACCTCCGCTCTCTATCACCTCAGCCCCCACAGCTGTGAACGCCTCTGCTCCAGCAGGTACGACTCTGGGAAGGATTGTGGGCTGTTTGTGACCTAGGAACCATGCCATGCAAGGATATAGAGTAAGGAAGTGCCATGCAGACAACATTCCTGGAGACACGTTCAATATATACCACACAATGTACTGCAAAGCACACCCCCAGTCTCCAGACACATTACCCTCCCGCACCAGCAGCCCTCAAGGTCCCAGAGAGATCCCAGTGATGGATAGATATGTCCTGGACATCAGAAGCACTGAGATCTGTGTTTTGCTGACAAGAAGTGCTGCATGCTCCTTCAGCATGTAGACAGTCCAACCGTAAAGGTGGAAGTCACAGTGGGAGGGGTAGAGCCCAAGGCTCTGCTTGGGAAGGCTAACCCAGCTGCACCTGTTCCACCTGTGGGGTTGACATGTGGTCTGTGGTCGCTTAGAATCTGCTTTTTGGTTCCTCCTTGACAGGTCCTTCCTCTGCTGTCTCCTCAGTTGCAATTCACACCCAAATCACTGATTTTGTTTTCTGCAGAGACTTTAGTGAAATTCAGTTGGTGTCATCATCATTAACCCCCTAGTGAGGACAGGCTGGATCTCCCCATTGGGAGATACAAAGCTGTGGCCTATGGCCTGGCTGCATTCTTGCCTTCATCTCCCAGAAGGCCTTGTCCATGTCAGCCTGGGTACTTGGTGTAGCTTTCTCTGCTTTGTGTGGACAGCTCAGCTCAGTGTGATCACACTGACGGAGGCCTTCAGCTTTGTCACCAAGAACTCTGGTCTGCACTTTCTCACTCACCTACTCTGTCCCCATCTCCAGATAAGGCTTTCTGGTCCGACCCCAGTAGCCAGCCTGGAGCACTGCTCCTACCCAGTTCTCTCTCTTGTGGAACTCGGGGTCTTCAGGTGACAGTTCTCCCATGTCTGTTGGCTTCTGTCTAAGGTAGATTTTCCCAAAAAGAAGCTGGTCACACTCAGCTGTGGTTTTCTCTTGAGGTGTCTGCTGCTTTGCTTGTCCTTTCCTGGGAGTTGAGCAGAGTGGGCCTAGCCTGATGCTTCTGCTCTCTTGTCCCAGGTAAGCCGCTGTCTAACATGAAGATCCTGACTCTCGGTAAACTCTCTCAGAACAAAGATGAAGCAAAGGCCATGATTGAGAAGCTGGGGGGCAAGTTAACAGGATCAGCCAACAAGGCCTCCTTGTGTGTCAGCACTAAAAGTGAGTCTCACGGGCCTGTGCCTCTTACAAGTGTGGTGAGAGATTAGTCGATGTGTGTGGCACAGCCAGGTTCAGACTCATCGCCATTGTTGTCTGTTCATAGTGGCTTACATTCCCAGCCACAGACCGTAAGCTTATCACTGGCCAGTGTTCACCAGATGTCCCCGTGTTCGCTGTTAGAACAGAATATGTAAGAAAAGAGAGGAACCGGTTCCTTTGTAGGTGGGGTGGTGGTTACTACTTTAAACTGTGGCGATGGAACCCAGGCCCATATTTCTAGGCTGTACTGGTGAGTGTTGTGGGTCTGGGCCTAAGAGTCCATTTCTGTCACTATAGACACCACACTGAGGGTTTGGAGAAGGTGGTTCCCTGGGCATTCCACACCCGAGGGGCAGCCGGTGCTGCTGGAACGTGACGGCCTGACGAAGGGGCTCTAGTTGTCAGTTGGGAAGGGAGAAGTGGTGGTGATGAGGTCATTCTGGGACTACAGTGGCTGCAAGTCCAGGGTTTCTTTTCAGCTTATGCTTTGTTTGGCTGTTCCCTCCCTTTCTGGTTTTAAACAGAGGAGGTAGAAAAGATGAGTAAGAAGATGGAGGAAGTGAAAGCGGCCAACGTTCGAGTTGTATGTGAGGACTTCCTCCAGGATGTGTGCGCCTCCACTAAAAGCCTCCAAGATCTGCTCTCAGCCCACAGCTTGTCCTCTTGGGGGGCTGAGGTGAAGGTAGAGGAGCCTGTTGAAGTGGCAGCCCCCAAGGGGAAGTCTGCTGCACCCTCTAAGAAGAGCAAGGGCCCTGTCAAGGAGGAAGGTGAGGTCCAGCTGCTCCCATGACCTCCTGCCGTGTGCTTGTGTCCCTGAAGCAGTCCGCTGAGCGGAGTTCTCACTTCAAGTGTTAGTGGGCACAAAAAGGCAAGCCCCATGGTGCATGCTCTGGAAGCTCTTCTGTTTTTCTTTTCTTGGTTGAATCATTATGTTCTCTGTGCCTTCCCAAGGTGTCAACAAGTCTGAAAAAAGGATGAAATTAACTCTGAAGGGAGGAGCCGCTGTTGATCCTGACTCTGGTGAGTGATGAGGATCCCCTTACACCTGGGTGAGTAGGAGAGGCCTGCAGTTCAGAGAGTAGCCACAGGAGGGCAGGCATCCTTTGCTTGCCAGCCAATCGTGGAAGCATGTGGATCAGTGCAGGAACCCCTAAAGGTGGTATAACACACAATTAACTGGGAGCTCCTAGGCCCAAAAACCCCTCTGTTATACCCTAGCCCTTCAAGGAAAAAAACTATAGGAGCTTTTCCTCTTCTGGGGCAGGTCTGGAACATTCTGCACACGTCCTGGAGAAAAGTGGGAAGGTGTTCAGTGCCACACTTGGCCTGGTGGACATTGTGAAAGGGACCAACTCCTATTACAAGCTGCAGCTTCTGGAGGATGACAAGGAGAGCAGGTGAGCTGGGACAGAGTCCCTCAAAGTTAGCATGTGCTGCCCACCTCGGGCTGTCAGGCTGCTGGAGGGCCTGGAGCAGAAGAACCCACTTGTGTGAGCTCTCTCCTAAAGCCATAGCAGCTACTGGCTGACAATCTGTTATGTGCTGGGCTTGGCTCAGCCATCATAGGGTGTGTGACTTCACATCCACCACTGGGCTATTTCAGCCATTAAAAAAAAAAAAAAGAGTCATGATTTACTATCATGTACAATTAAAAATAAATTTTACTCTTTCTGTTTTTTTCTTCTTTTTTTAAATCAAATTTTCTCTGTAAAGCCCTTGACTATTCTGGAATTTTGTTGTAGACCACACTGGCCTCAAATTCTTGAAATCGACCAGCCTTTGCTTCCCAAGTGCTGCCACCATCACCTGGCTTTAAATTATTCTTTAATGCTATTTCACACTTGCTGGTGACCAGAATGAAGGTGGTGGTTCTGCTGTGTTCTCATTTGTGGCATGCTTGCCTAGTGTGTTCAAGGCCCTGGGTTCTTCTGTAACATCACTCAGTCAGCAAATGAGGGAGAGCGTTGCTTTGTTTTGTTGTTTTTGTGCAGTGGGTTTTTACCTACACAAATGTCTGTGAGGATCCAGATTCCCTGGAACTGGAGTTACACCAGTTGTCAACTCCCATGTGGGTGCTAGGAATTGAACCCAGGCCCTTTGGAAGAGCAGCCCACGCTCGTAAAGGCCGAGCCATCTCTCCAGCTCCAAGAGTTCTTTTGAAACTGCCCCTCAGGCGGTGACAGTGGCGGTGGCGTACACCTTGGATCTCAGCACTTGGGAGACTAAGGCAGACGGATCTCTGATTTTAAAGCCACCTGGTCTACAAAGTGAATTCTAGGACAGCCGGGGGAGGGGGAAACATAACAAAACTGTCCCTTACTGAGGAGAACCTAGAACAGAAGCTCATCCTGGTCTCTGCCCTCTTCCAGATATTGGATCTTCCGGTCCTGGGGCCGAGTGGGCACAGTTATTGGCAGTAACAAACTTGAGCAGATGCCGTCTAAAGAGGACGCTATTGATCACTTCATGAAATTATATGAGGAGAAGACTGGCAATGCCTGGCACTCTAAAAACTTCACAAAGTATCCCAAAAAGTTCTACCCTCTGGAGATTGACTATGGCCAGGTAATCATAGTAGTTCTTCCAGCACCTGTTCCTATTAAGAGTCCTTTAACTCCACAGTGTGGCTCAGATGGTGTCACTGGTGAACAGTGACATGATTAAATAAGAATTAATGATAGCAGTGTGACAAACTCCTTGCTCATTACATGAAGCCAATGTTACCCAAAAACATCAGAAGGAAGCTGTTTAATCCATCTCTGTAGTGCAGAGTCCTCAACTAAACAAATAAGTGTGTGAGACTACACACCATGCTCAAGTACAGTACAAACCCGGGATTTGAGGTCAGATGACACTTCAATACACTTATGAATGACAAGCAGAAATCACATGATCATCTCAGGAGCTAAGGGAAATTGTTTTTAGAGCTGTGCCATAAAGCATCAAATGAAACTTAAGTGGGAGGGGGGAGCTCAAGCTGGCTTTGAACTTCACCCTCCCGCTTATCCTCTTGGGCGCTGGGATCACAGGCATGTGCAGTTACGAATGTTGCCGAACCCACTAGTGATAGACAGTGAGACATGAAGGAAGAGAAGTTTCTAGAGTTGCTCTAGGGCCTCTTCATTGTAATGCTTGGCTTCTGCAAAATTTTATTGAAATCCATTTGTTGCCACAGACGTGAAATGATCCAGCATCAGGAAAATTGGACTAACTTAAATACCCTGCCTGGGTGTAGGTTCAGTCCCGGTGTTATCTCTGGAGTATTCTGTTACCTCTTAGGTAATGTTTTTGTGGCTAGATACGTATATTTGGTTGATCAGCAAGTCAGACTGGCAGCCACCTTGGCTTCAGCATCAGGAAGACTGGGCTTGCAGCATGTGCACCATACTCACTTCTTACAGCCACAGAGACTCCTCTTAGTCACAGGTTGGTTTTGTAAAGGGAAAAAAATTATAAATGGGTGAGATTTTGACTCCAAGCCTTTGGGGTCTAGCATGCCACAGAGGAGAAATTCTTTCTGTTGTAGAGTGTTGTGAGCTCTGCATTAAAAACAGAATTTAGAGGTGGCTGGAGAGATCGCTCAGTGTTTGGGAGTGCTGGCTGCTCTTGCAGAGGACCCAGGTTCAAGTCCCAGCACTCACATGTAGCTCATAATTGTAACACCAGTTCCATGTAACCTGACACCCTCCCACAGACGTACATGAAGGCAAAACACTAATGCACGTAAAATAAAAATAAATTATGATTTTTTTAATTTAGAGGCCAATAGTAAAGTCTGGCATATGTTTGCATCTGGCTAGTCACCTTTAGTGTCATTTTCCCACCATAATGATGGAATCTTTCCTTACATTATCATGCGGTATGCACCCATTTCTTCCCTCATGGCCCAGGATCACCATACACACACTTTCTCCAAAGACACCCTTTCCATGGGTGCAAACTGTGAGACAGATAAGTAGTTTAGCGTTTTAAAGCAGAAACCACAAAGCTAACATTGATAATTTAACTCAGCATTATACAAAATGGTCTCACTGTAACATGATTGATACCAGCAGAACTGTTCAGCATTTCTTGTTTGTACTGTGACACCTGGGGTGTTGGTGGGCTAGAACTTGGTTTAATTTTAGAGTGATGCATGTCGAGACCTTGGTGGCCTGTCATGTAGCCAGCAGCTGCCATAGTAAACTAACACCTACCTAAGGGTACTGTTTCTTTTTGGAATGTTGGAGATTTTGTTGGTTGGTTGGTTTTTGTTTGGGGTGTGTATGTATTTGTCTTTCAGGTTTGGTTTGATTAGGTTTTCATTGGGCTCAGGTCCTGTGGTTTTACGATAGGCGCCCACTAACCATTGAGTCGCCTCAACAGCCTACCTGGCTCAGAGATTTTTCTTTTTTAAAGCAAGCTCCTGAATCAGTCTCTTGAGTGTTGGAATTGTGTTCAGTTAATGCATCATTTCTTTTTAAAAAAAATTTTGACAGGGTCTGGCTGGCCTGCTGAAGAGCAGGCTAGCATTAAACTCACAGGCAGAGATCTGCTTGTCTCTAGTGCTATACCACCTTGCACAGTTAAAACATCATTTTTCTTCAGACTGCTTAGAACTTGGGGTGAACCAGAAATCATAGCTGATCAAAGCAAAGCAACTCCCTTCCCCTGGTTAGACATTTAGATTCTTTTTTGGGGCACCTACTGTGGTGATTCTGGTAGGCATACAGATGTTTGAGGGCCTCTCAGAGGGTCACCTTCAAGAAGTGCTGTCAGAGTCATAAACAATGTCCTTAATATGGCTTTTTAAAGGCCGTAGACAGTTGCACTCCCGTGAGATAATCCCCACAGGACAGAAAGGAACCTCTAGAGCTCTGTGCAGAGTAGGTCCACTGGGAAGCGGCAGCAGCACCTGGGAGCACTGGTGGCACAGATGATTGCAGCTTAAGCCAAGGAGAATGAATCCAGGACCACAATCCAGTTCACCACAAATACCATCCATGTGCCGCATCACATGACAGGGACCAGCACAGCTCTTAGCCCAGTTCTCCAGGAAGCAGAAGTAAAAGCTCCCGTGTTATATTAGTTCATTAGGTAATACCATCTCAAAGGACAGAGGTGAGGAGGGATGACAGCTGCTAGGGGTGCTGCATCTCTGTCAAGCCGCTGACAAAAAGTGAGCATAAGTTATAGGTCTGTAGGGAAAATCATATGCACGGGTCCTGGAGCTGCCCTAAGTAAGCAGGTCCAGGGAAAGGGGAGACTGTCTACTAACAGCTTCCTGACCATTGATCAGACTTCATTTCATAGCAGCCATCGCTTCTAAGGTGGGCATGATGTGTGCATGGGCAGCTTCTTCTGCAGGGCACTAGCATACCCAGAGAGGGGCAGATGTAGTCAAAACAGCTGAAATACAAACCTGAAGCAGCCAGGGGCTTGGGAATGCATGGGAATTCTGTCTATGCAGAAGCTTTCCTGTTCCTGGCCACCATTGTCTGGAGAGCTTTGGTGGACATTTGGTTTGTTTTGCTCGCTAGTATCCTCTCCTGCATCCCAGTTACATCAGGCAACCCCTGATGACATCACCCTTGTCCTTTTCCATGTTCCCTGCTGTCCTGAAGGATGAAGAGGCAGTAAAGAAGCTGACGGTAAAGCCTGGCACTAAGTCAAAGCTCCCAAAGCCAGTACAGGAGCTCGTAGGGATGGTCTTTGATGTGGAAAGCATGAAGAAGGCTTTGGTGGAGTACGAGGTGGGTGCCACAGCTGTGTCTGCTCGTTTGCTGAGTATCGTGGTGGGTGCTAAGACTGGCGAATTAGCCAAGCTTATTTTTCTTCTCTGTAAAAAAGAAAGTGGCGGCACATTCTTGTCCTTGCTTCTGCCTACCAAGCATCACTGTGCTGTGGGAGATCCAGTGCACTGTCAAGGACAGGGACCCTTGTGCCTTTCTCCATTTTGTTTTCTGTGTTGGGGTGGATAGGTCTTTGGGGCACAAACATACCAGCTGACTGATGACAATGGAAGTCCAAGACTTTGTTCTCTTGTAGAAAAGAAAACTGGGCTGGAGAGAGATGGCTCAGTAGATAAGAGCGTTCCCTGCTCTCTCCTGGAGAACCTGGGTTCAATTTCCAGCACCCACATGGCAGCTAACAACCATCTCTAACTCCAGTTCCAAGGAAATCTGGTGCCGTCTTTTAGCTTCCACAGGCCCTAGGTACCCAAGCAGTACATAGGCATACATGTAGATAGTTATAGATAGAAAATAATATTAAAAATTTTAAACTATAAAGAAAATGTGACCATCACTGTCTTGACCCATGCTCTAGTCACTCAAACTCAAGTCAGCTCTTTCTTAAAAATTGTAGTTAGGTGTATGTGGTGGGATTCAGGTGTCAGCTGATAAGGTCTGAAGATGCTTATCCAGGGTCCTGGGCCCAACATGGGGCTCCAGATGAAGGTGGAGGTTTTTTAAAAATATATTAATTTAAGATTAATATTTATTAAAATATAAGTTAATATTTATGATATAGGTAATAGGTTATATAGGTGTTTGTAGACTGGATTATTTATGTGGTGGACGATGGATGTTGAATTGGTCTTTTTAGTAGTTAGGAACTAGGAAATGGGGCCTTTTTAAGATCTTAGCAGTCTCTTATGAATGGGGTTGGCCACTCCCCGTTCAGGAGCCCAGGACCCTGGATAAGCATCTTCCGACCTTATCAGCTGACACCTGAATCCCACCACAGGTGTAACTAGTAGAGTGCTCACCTCACGTACATGAGGTCAAAAACAGGAAAGAAAAGGTTAGAGCTGGGTGATGACAGTTAGTTGAAACAGAAACAGTAGTGTTCCTAATTGGACCTGCGTGGCAAAGGCTTGCAGGCTAAGTCAGGCATAGCCTGTGTTCACCTCATCTCCAGTCTTCCCAACAATTGAGGAAGGAGGAGGCCTCTCTTCTTAGTCAACCACTCAGCCTTCTGCTCCCCAGCCATGAATCCAGAAGCTGTAGGTCACTGTGCAGATCAAGTGACTCTTGATGTGCCCAGTGTCACAGTCTTAGGGCAAAGAGTTTAGAATCTTATGGTACACAGGTCTCTCACCTCAAGTACTCAGTGAACAGCATAGTTCACTCACAGGAGGGAATAGGAGTCCCTTAAAACAGTTAATATAGTTTATGAGTGGAGGAACTGTCAGCTTTTCGTCACTGTAACAAAATGGCCCTACCTCACCTTCTCAGCTAAAGATCCTGAGCTAGTGTGGTAGTTGTGATATTGTTGAGAACAAATGCATAGCCTTTTGGGGTGGCTGATTTGGAAAGGAAGTGTGTGTGTGTTCTTAAAAAATAATATTACCACTTGGAAATTTGAGATGTAGTCAGAAGTTTCTGACCCATCCTTGGCCCAAGGTCCAGAACCAGTCTCTTAGTCCCAAAGAATCACACAGAACCTTATATTCATTACAAACTGTTTGGCCTATGGCCCAAGCATATTACTTGCTAACTCTTCTAAAACTAACTCGTGATTCTTACCTTGTTTAGCCACATGGTTTGGTACCTTTTCTCAGAGCATCATTCTCATCTCTGCATCTGCTGGCAGCTCTGCTCTGCTCTTTCCATTCCCAGAATTCTCCTAGTCTGCTAGCATTACCTATACTTCCTACTGGCCGCTCGGCATTTTATTAAACCAGTAGGAACAACAAATCTTTATAGTGCACAAGAGCATAGTCCCACAGCATTGAGGCTCTTGTTTCTGCACTGGGTGGCAGCAAGGGTGCCCTGATTTCCCTTAGAGTCCTGGGCAGGTCAGCCTGCTGTGGGAGGCTTAATCCATCACCTTGGCCCTATGGGATTGGTAGGAATTACGTTGCCTCTTCAGAAGTGCTGAATTGTATACATTGGGCCACTGTTAGAGGGCACACAGGGTGGGAAAAAGGATTATAGCTTCTGATCAGGTGGTCAATCTGCCGATCTCCTGTGAAGGAACTGCGTCCTGTCACGGCTCTACAGAATGCCCGCCTTTCCTTCCCCTGTCTCCTCAGATTGACCTTCAGAAGATGCCCTTAGGGAAGCTGAGCAAAAGACAGATCCAGGCTGCCTACTCCATCCTCAGTGAGGTCCAACAGGTAATCACACACCTCGGGTTTCTGCCTAGGCCAGCTTCTCTTCTAGCAAGAGAAGGTAGCCACCTCTGCTCTGTGGTGACATGATGGTTTATGTGGACTGAATTTTTTTTTTTCAATTCAGTAAATATTATAGTTTCTGTCACTGGCCAAACATTGTTAACAAAATATACAAATGACAGTGCTTTTAATTAGCAAATGCATTTAAAAAAAAAAAAAAAAAAAACTCCTTAGAAAGTCGGTGGAGAATTTTATTTGGTGTGTTCACAGCCCTAGGGTTTTCTAGTGACATCAAGAGACCAGAAGGCTCTACCTGTATTGAGGGTGGCATGCAGCTCTTGTGAGGAGAAAATGAAGCACCCAGCAAAGTAGACATGTGGTGCTGGAGAACTAAGCCTGTAGTGAGCTTTAGAATCAGTGTCTCTGCGCAGTGACCTCGTGACCCTACTTCCCTGATACTGAGCTTCCCAGCTCAAGCTCTTATTGGCTCATGCTCCCCAACATTATGAAGTTTTCTTTTTGTTTCTTTGAGACAGGGTCTCTCTGTAACCCTTACTGGCCTGACACTATAGAACCAGGCTGGCCTCAGTTCGGATCCACTTGTCATTGAGTGCAGGGATTAAAGGCGTGTGCCACCCTGCTGGCTGAAGCATTTTCAAGCATGAAAACCAAAGGACTTTGACAGCAGTGGCCTTGAGTCCGCACACATTCTGCAGTGGTGCTTTGATGGAGTGTGTGATGACGTGGTTCCTTGTGCATAGGCTGTGTTGTTGTTACAGGACCATGGTCTGCACTGCTCAGAGCCACCACTTCAATGAGAAGGGTCTGCAAGTGCATCCAGCAGCTGCTTCAGCCCTGTGTCCCTCCTGTCCCCTTCCCTTCCAGGCAGTGTCCCAAGGCAGCAGTGACTCCCAGATCCTGGATCTCTCTAATCGCTTCTACACCCTGATCCCTCATGACTTCGGAATGAAGAAACCCCCACTCCTGAACAACGCAGACAGTGTGCAGGTAGTAGACCCCTGGGCTGGGGCTACAGCTGCTTTTACTCCTTGGGTCTACCCTCCTTACCGTATTCATTCAGAATAGGATCTGCTGCTTTCTTTCCTCTGCTTTACCAAGTAAGTTAGGAGATTGTCACTAGCCAAGACCATTTCTCTGCCCTCACATAAAGGCCCCCATGAGTCCCTGGATGAGATATTTGTGGCATCTATTTCCCTGCCTATCGTTCGTGTCTAAGAGTGCTGACCTCGGCTTCTCCCTTTTCCAGGCATCAGCCTCATTAGCATGCCAGGGAATGCCTGACTGTCAGCTCTTGAGTGAGAGGTGGTGGCAGGCTCTGGCCAGCAGAGAGGCCCCGGTGTGTGGGACGTCACTGACATACTGACTTCTGTCAGGGCTAGACAGTTTTCTTCCCTTCCTATGGACTTAGCTCTTAAATCTTTATTCTGTCCCCAGGCCAAGGTGCAGATGCTGGACAACCTCCTGGACATTGAGGTGGCCTACAGTCTTCTCAGGGGTGGGTCTGATGACAGCAGTAAAGACCCCATTGATGTCAACTACGAAAAGCTCAAAACTGACATTAAGGTGAGAGGCCTGTCCTTCCGGTGTATTCAGTAGTTCACCCAAGCGCAGTAGCCCCGACCTACATCTGCACTGGGACCATCTTCAGAGCTCCTTAGATGTGCATCCAGGCCTTAACCTGCCCTCTCTCGTATCCAGATAGTGATAATGGTCCTTGACACCTCCTGCAAAAAGTCTTCTAAGCTGGCTAGTGCCTCAGATTGGTGTGAAGACTTATTTTGAGTGTCCTGCCAAAAGTTTTTCTTCTATTTTGGGTCCAAGCAGTCAGTTGAACTTGTGTGTGTTGAAGGTTTAGGCATGTGGGAACGGCCCTGCCTGGGCTGTGTGCCTCTGCTTCCAGCCTGACATACAAGAGTCTAATGAGCCAGCACCTGTTTTTGCCAGGCAGTGTGGACCCATCATGGTCCAAGTACTACCAGAGGTTGGAATCTGGGTCAAGTGTTTCCAGATTCTTTGTCTCATACATAGTCAAAGGATAAAAAGGCTCATAGGTGTTCAAAAGTAATGTAGTTTGGGTCATCCTAACCCTAACCCTTTTGGTTTTGATTGACAGACCTGATTATGTATTCTTTTGCCCCCTGTGCATGTTGTTCCCATAATGCATCTTATTTTAATCACGAGGTATTTAATTTCATTTAGGCCTAAAACGGTAGAGAGCGGATTTGTCCTAGGCAGGGTTACTTACTGTTGCTGTGATGGGACACCATGACCAACGCAACTTGGGAAAGAAAAGGGTTTATTTGGCTCACACTTCCACATCAGAGCTCATCATCAAAGGAAGTCAGGACAGGAACCTGGAGGCAGATGGAGAGGCCCTGGAGGGGAACTGCTTACTGGCTTGCTCCTCAGGGCTTGCTCAGCCTGCTTTCTTAATAGAGTCCAGGGGTAGCCCCACCCAAAATGGACAGGGTCTTCCCACATCGATTACTGATTAAGAGAATGCCTGCAGTCCAATCTAATGGAGGCATCTTCTCAAGCGAGGCTCCCTCCAGTGACTCCAGCTTATGTCAAGTTGATATAAAACTATAAAGCACAAGATTTTCTGCAGAAGTTCACATAAAGGATGAAATTGCCTTGTGTTTGTACTAAGACCAACTGAAGCTTGACCAGCCTTCCTATTAGTACCCAGACATAACTAGACTGTAACTGGTGGAATCTAAATTGTCTGGTTGTCAAGAGGAGAAACTTGGCTCCATTGTTTGAAGGTTGGTGTGCTGGCTCTATGCAGATGGAGGGGTGCTAAGTTGTTGCATGTATTGAGTGGGAAGGAGCGTGTGCATAGAATGCACAAGTAAGGGTCTCAGTAGCATGTGCAGAATTAGGAGGAGGGTGGCCACAGAGCCCAAACCAAGTGGAGTCCCAGGTAGCTAAACTGTTCCCTATGCTTGCCTGCCTCACAAGCAAGATATGATGCGCCAAATGTACATTTTTAATGGGAAAGCTATAGGTTCTTGAAGAAGCTCCTATTTCCATCTACAATTATAAAGGTTGTAATTAAGGGGCAGCAAAGACAATCAGAATTGCTGCTAGGTCTTCCAAACTTAGAATAGAAAAACATAAAGATGAATGATTCATAGCCTTCTTCAGTTTGTTTAGTGTGAATTACATTGACATCTCATAATTGGGCATGTGCTGGGGCAGCACATGGAAATGGGACTATCCTCACAAATGGGACTGTCCCTGTAGTGAGGCTGGGAATGTAGTTCAGTGGTAGAGCTCTTGCTGGGCATGTGCAAGCCTGAGGTGGGGACAAGGAAACTGAATGCTATCGCCTTGTATTCCTTTGATGAGATGGACTCCAGGTCAAGAGTTCTTTCCTTGTTGCCCCTCACTGATGGTTGCCTGGTGCCTAGCTTGACTCATACTCTAGTGTGTAGACAGGAACTCTTGAGTGCCCTCTCTAGCAGTCCAAGTGAATGAAGAAGTAATGCTGAGCAGCTGGGACCCTGACCTAGGTCTGCAGGTGTCACTTCCTGAATAGTATGAACTGCTCTTGGCATAATGTATATTCATATTCTTCGCGGGGCTCTCTGGGGGTCTCCCTGTCCTGATTCCAGGTGCCTGTTTTCCAGGTGGTTGACAGAGATTCTGAGGAAGCCGAGATCATCAGGAAGTATGTTAAGAACACTCATGCGACCACACACAATGCCTATGACCTGGAAGTGATAGATGTAAGAAGTCTCTTTTTCACCCCCTTTCTCTCCTTCCAGATCTCCTGTCCCCTACTTTCCTGGACCTGGCTCAGAAAGAGTGGGTTGCTTTGCTTTGCTTCCTCTGCCTCCTCCTCATTGACAGGGTCTGTAGTCCTGTTCAATATTAAAGCAGGCTGGGCTTGAATTCAAAAAGATCCACCTGGCTTCCTTCCTGGGGTTAAAGGTGTGTGCCACCACACCCATCCCTACTTTAAGTAAGCAAAAGTGACTTGTTTGTTGAGCTGGTGAACTAGTGGTAGATTACAGTTGCCTGTGTCCAGATTTGATTTTAGGATAAGAAAATGAATACCAGGAACTCATGATAGAGTTCCTTAGGCCACATGTAGTATACATCTCTAAGCCCATCATGTGGGAGGCTAAGGTAGGAGTCTCAAAAGGCCTAGGCCAACCTGGGCTGCATAGGTCCAGGTAAACCTGAGCTACATAGTGAAACTTAATTTCAGAAAAAGTTCCTTAGGTGCACATTTGCTGCATATTATTAGCGCCAATGTTTTGGTGACTTGTCCCTGTTGAGTGAAGCCTTGGGACCTGTGCATTGGATCATCCCATCCTAGCCTGTGAATGATGCAACAGAGTTGAAGTTTTCTAGTTCTTGAGACAGGTGGTCAGTATCAATCCACTCGTCTCTTTGGTTAACCTGAGGAACAGTGTTTCTGCCTCCCTTTTTCTGTCTGCCCAGATCTTTAAGATAGAACGTGAGGGAGAGAGCCAGCGCTATAAACCCTTCAAGCAGCTTCACAATCGGAGGTTGTTGTGGCACGGGTCCAGGACCACCAACTTTGCTGGCATCTTGTCGCAGGGTCTTCGGATAGCCCCGCCTGAAGCTCCTGTGGTAGGTGGCTGACCTCGGGTATCAGGAAGTAGGGAAGGACTTGTTCCTGTGGTAACATCCTTACAGAGCCATGGGTGCTTCGGGGAGCCTCTAAGCCCGCAGCCAGCCCTGTCAGTAATAATAGCTGTATGGGTTTGAGACAGCTTCTGGAACAAAAGTGTCTATACCAGGATGCTCTGAAAACTAATTGAACATGTTGACATGCAAAAGCAGGCTGTGAAACTGATGCATGCAGCTCTGTGAGCTCCCTTATTTCCACCAATAACATAAACAGAAAGGACCAACTAGACAGCCTTCTGAGATGGCCATCCCATCCCCTCACTTACAGTTCCAAAGCCTCCCACCTCACTTAACAGAGGGTTTTGCCGGCGCTAATGTATCCGTTTCTAGCCTAGTCTAGTGATTATTAACTCATTAAATCTTTACATTACCCTCATGAAACTTCCTGCTTAGGAGAAATGGCAGGCATCCTAAGCTTTTACATGACTTCCCATAGTCCTTCACTGAGCATTGGCCTTTGAGAAATGCCTCTCAGAGGTGATGGCTGCAGGGCTTAGCCAGTGGCTCGTGTGAGTACTCGCTGGACTGCCTCACTGACTACTCTTGGAGGGTTTTCAGCTGTCCCCTCTTCCAACTCTCCAGACAGGCTACATGTTTGGAAAAGGGATCTATTTTGCCGACATGGTATCAAAAAGTGCCAACTACTGCCACACATCTCAGGGAGACCCAATTGGCTTAATACTGTTGGGAGAAGTTGCCCTTGGAAACATGTAAGTATCCTGGCTCTGAGGCCAGGGTGGGTAGAAGTAGACCACAAGGAGAGTCTCCTTGACCAGGTAGCAGCCATGGGAAATCCCCCACCAGTTAGTGGACTCTGAAGTCAGGATTCTTGGCTTGTAAGTACAGTAGGCAGCAGTTCAAGAGAGAAACTCAGGGGAAGGAATGAGAAGGGCCAGGAGCTAGCAGCTTGGGCCCTTTTGCAGAACAGGGAAGCAGGGAGGCCACTTTCAAAGAGAAGTTCCAATTCCTCCAACTTCATTGAGGCAGCCTCCTGATCCTGTGATATGTGACCAAAAGAGCAAGATGGTGAACTAGGTCATTGGGTGGACTAGATAGGAACCTCAGGCATCTGACCACAGCTCCAAACAGGGGAGAGAGGGTACAGTGGACAGAGTTCTATGGGCCTTTAGATTACCTGACAGCAAAGATGCTGATGAATATTGGTTTGGGAGTCCAGTGACCAGGACTAGTCTGACAGTATCCTCTTTTGAATAGGTACGAACTCAAGCATGCTTCACATATCAGCAAATTACCCAAGGGCAAGCACAGTGTCAAAGGTACTGTCCCTCCAACGTGACATAGCAAATGCCAGGGGGTGGGGTTATAGGGGTATGGGGGGCTTCCTTCAAAGACAGGACTCTTAGAGCTGGCTGGGGGGGGGGGGTTCATTTGAAAGCCTGTTTCATTCCTTATGGCTTCAGCTAGTGACATAGTGCCATAGGAATTCTGTGGGAACCAGAGAGGGCACTAGTGCCCTGGTGACTTGAGATTTCCTGACGGATGTTTGAAGTGAAGGCACACATCTTGCATGAAGTAGGCATCATGTACCCAGGACATTTTCACACCCCCTATTACATCTAGCACTTGACCCTTCTACCTTACAGGTTTGGGCAAAACCACCCCGGACCCTTCAGCCAGCATCACCCTGGAGGGTGTAGAGGTTCCCCTGGGCACAGGGGTCCCATCAGGTGTTAATGACACTTGCCTACTGTATAACGAGTATCCTTTCATGGCTGTGCTGTGTGTTCTGGAACTGTACCAACAGGTATGTATGCCCTCACACCAGGGCAGCTCATGTAGGGGGAGTAACAACTTGTTCCTTGTAAGGTCTCCTGTGGATACCTGAATTGTGACTCCCTGTTGTAAGAATAAACCTGGCTCTGGGCGCCAGCTCCCCCACTCTCAGGGGATTCAGTGTGAGGAGGGACACAGGACTCCGTGGTTGGCTCCTTAACCTCACTCTCCCCAGATACATTGTCTACGACACTGCTCAGGTGAACCTGAAATACCTGCTGAGACTGAAGTTCAATTTTAAGACATCCCTGTGGTAAAGTGTGGGGGTATGCTGCCCCACACAGAGCCTGGGGGTGACTCCCGCTGCCTCTGCACCACAGACACCACGAAAACCTCAGCCACGCCGCTGCCTAAGGGTGGTACCCTCACCGAATCTCCTTAGGGTTTTATATAGACAGGTTAAAGGGCTCTGGGCTCAAGTCCCCTGTCCACGTTGCACTCGGTGGGAGGGTTTTGGGGGGTCTTTTCCTACCAGGCACAGCCCTGATAGACACGGCTACAGTAGAGGAAAGTGGGGTTTTTTGTTTGCTTAGACTAGTTCTGAGGAGAAAAGCAAACCGCGTCACAGTCCCAGTGTCTGCCTTACTGGTTTCCCAGAGAAGGAAAGTGCTTCCTCCCTCTTTTTAAAGGATCGTCTTTGGTTTGAATTTTGGCAAAATGTTAAGCATTTATTTTCAGCTAAAAATAAAAGACTAATTTCATACTATGTAGATTTTCTTTTATGTTGTACTTACTGTCCCCTTGGCCTTCTGGGCTTTTGTTTTGCTTTGGTTTTCAGTGATAGGTCAGGGCAACCAAAAAAGAAGGGGCTTCTGTAATGTGGTCAGTTCATAGCTGCATTTGAGATTGATTCATCTATGAGCAATTTTGTCTTCCAAACTGAACACCTGTAATCAGTATAGTCACCCAAAGGGCTAATAGTTCTCGATTAAAATGCAAATGGCTATCTTCTGTGTTGTGTGGCTCATCTCCTCTGTCAGGGATATGGTTATCTTCTCAGTGAGAGATCTGCAGAGGCCCTGTAGGTATGGACCCTCATAGCACTGACCCCTAAGAATATCATGCCCATAGTAAAGGGCAGATTATCATTACTTGGCAAGGCAGTAAAATCCACTATCTGGTGCCGAAGCAACGGGACATCCTAGAGCTGTCTGGAATTTGAAAGTGATAGTTGAATGCTATATTCAACTCTGAAAGTCAGAGTCCCTTTTGACCTTTTAAGGAGGGGGGTGGAGGGAGTGGCTAACGCTGATAGGCCATGGGCCCAAAATTATAGTGTGCCCCCTCTTCCCCCCCCCCCCCCCCCATGGCTGAGAGGATTCCCAACATCCCTTAACCCCAAGGACTTAGAAGCTTGGAGTTGTTTTGTTGGTGATGGTTTTATTTGGAGTAAGAAAAACAAAAGGCAGAACTCAAAAGACATTTGTGTCCTGTAGAATCCAGATGTGTGCAGTTAAACTGAGCATGTGAGGAAGCATTAGGTATTTGATGAGGAATGTGATATTGGTCACATGGCAGTCAAGTTCTTACCTTTGCTGTGTCTAACTTGCTGAGTGTTTGACACCCAGCCATTCCATAAAGTTCATCAGTAACAGTCAACTTCAGCAGAGAAAAGCAGTTATTTTCCCAGAGCCTGGTTAAACACAGTATTTTTAGTTTGGGGATATTGCTTAATGTAATCAAAACTGATTTCTGAAGCCCTGATTCCCATTTCTATTTTATTTCTAGAAGGAACCTACATGTCACATTGCAAATGTTCTTTTGGTACTGTTCTCCATGTTTAAAAAAAAATTCAAGTCTTACCAGGCCGTGATAACACACTCCTTTAATCCCAGCACTCAGAGGCAGGTGTTCTAGGACATCCAGGGCTACACAGAGAAACCCTGTTTGAGGGAGTTGGGGGTGGGGGGATTCAAGTCTTACCCTGAAAATAACTGTCTTCGTTGGGGTTTCTGTTGCTGTGAAGTGACACCATGATCATGACTACTTGATTTTAGTTTTTGTTTGCTTGCTTTTTCAAAACAGGATTTCTCTGTATCCCTGACTATCCTGCAACTTACTTAGACCAGGCTGGCCTCGAATTCAGACATCTGCCTACCTCTGTCTCCCGAGTGCTGGGATCAATGGTGGCATGCAGGCAGACAGGAACTGGAGAGGTAGCTGAGAGATCTGCATCTGAATCTACAGGCAGCAGCAAGAGACAGCCTCCAGGTTTGCCTTGAGTTTCTGAAATCTCAAAGCCCACCCCCAGTGATACACTTACTCCAACAAAGCCATCTCTCCTAAGAGCTTCCAATGAGCCTGTGGGGTCATTTTAGACTATCACAGCAACCAAAGATGAGATCAGCCAGTCTATAAAAATATGGGCTTAGACATAGCTCAGGTGTAGGGCACATGCTTTTGTATCCACAACAGACCCAACAACAGCCTTGCCCCAAAACTCGGGATCTGAGTGCTACACAAAAGAGGCACACTGCCTACCTGGTGAGCTTCCCTTGGACAGTATCCATTCAGCACCATCCCTCAGCTGTTTCACACCACACTGTTGGAGTATGAGGGCTTGAGAGGCATATACATTCCTCCAGTGTGTGGGCCAGCAGGATTCTGTTGTCTCTACATGAGTATTATCTTGGGAAGGTGAAAACAACTCCAATAAGCATCCCACAGCACACTTCAAAGATGCTGTAGAGTGATCTGCCTAGAATTTGATCTTGGTGTAAGCACAATGACCTGGCTTTTAGGAAGGAGTTTGGGACAGTGAGTGGGGTGGCACAGGCCCTGATGTGCACAGAGTGCAGTGGTGGTGTGTGCCTGTAACCCTAGCATTTGGAAGTTCCAAGGTCAGGTGGCTACCTGAGGTGATCTCAAGTTTCTCTTTTTAATTTAAAAATAATGTAAAAGCTAGTCACACTTGAATTTTTGTGGGATGAGTTGTGTCTACACTATAATCCAATACAGTAGACACAGAGGCAGAGGGCTTTCTTTTTCAAGGCCAGCCTGGACTAAATTGTGAGACACTTGGCTCATAAAGAAGCTGATTAGGGCTGAGTGGTGGCTTCCTGGGGAGAAAGTGCTTACTATACAAGCATGACATCCCAATTGAGATCCTAGCACTCACATAACCCTGATAAGGCTACATGCACCTGTAATCCCAGCACTGGGGTTTGGAAGGTAAACTCTAGCTAGGTTCAGTAAAAGACCCTGTGTGAAAAAATAAGGTGGGAAGGGGGATACCCAGAGTTGACCTGTAGTCTTGATGTATGCACAGGTGCACGAGCATACACCATAAAAAGAAAGGTTTGGGGTTTCTTTTCCCCCTAAGATGGTGTCTCTAGCTTTGAAGCCTGTCTTGGAACTTGCCCTGAAGACCAGGCTGGCCTCGAACTCAGAGATCCACCTGCCTGCCTCCACCTCCCTGAGTGATGGGATTAAAAGCATATGCTACCACTGACCAGCACAAAAAAAGATCTTAGAGTATTACTGGGGAAGGGAGAAATATACATGTCAAATTGAATACAAAGTAGATTATATGTACAGATTGTCACAATGAAATCCATTACTTTGTGTAATGAATATGTGCTAATACCCCCAAAGGGTGATTTTATTTGACTGGGGCTGTGGGTCAGTGGTAAAACACTTGCCTAGCATGTGCAAGGATTCTGTTGCCAGCACCATGTAAAGGGGGAGGTGGGGAGGAAAGCTGAAACTCAGTTGTTAGAAACACTCTTGCAGAGGATCCAGGTCAGGATCTCAGCACCTCTGACATCCTTTTCTGACCTCTGCTGGTACCAGACACATATGTACATATATGTGCATACAGACAAAAAGTACTCATATAGATAAAAAGTTTAAAAATCAAGTATGAAGAGAAGGCTTTATGACCAATTACAGAGGTAAGGCTGGGGCAACCACTTGTCCTACTAAGTCAAAGAGCAAAGTACTTGAGACTTTCTGATGACCGTTGACTATTATTATGTATATATTTAAACAGTCTTAACTCTACAGGATACTCCTCTCTGGTAGCATAAATGGAGATGGGGTTGTCACAGGAGACCTTCAACTGGTCATCTGAGCCAGAGCCCTCAACATAAATATGACATTCAAGTCAGCCCAATCTTGGCATCCATCTGAGATATCTTGAGAATGTGAACACTGGTCCCTGTGAAGTATTCAGCTTCTCGTCTATGTCAAGTACTAATACTTTAGGTTATTACTGCTGAGACCCAGAGAATGGTACTGTCGGTATCTGAATGTGAATAGGAAGCTCCAGGTAAGAAAGAAACTAGAAAATAGTACCTGGATCCAGCTCTGCATTTCCAATCTCCATGACCCCTACTGTGACCCTGGCTTTCCTTCAGCATTGCTGGCTTCCCCCTTAATCACAAAGCACCAGGCCAGTGGCTCTCTCCCTGAGAGGCCCAGCCCTACGTCCCAGGCAGGCTCTCTGGAGCTTAGAATAACCCAGCTGCTGTTTCAGCAGATGGCCAGGCTAATTTTAGCCATGTGCTGCTACTCACTACTCACCCAGTGGCTGGGCTGGGCTGGGCTGTCTAGATTTGAATAAACCAGCATGCAACTTTGGTTTACAGCCAATAATAGAGCTTTGAGTTGTGATCTGTCTGCCTATCAAATGCTAGGCAGAAACATCATTTTAAAGGATTTTGTTCTGAACTGATATGAAGCCAGCAGATGGCCAAATCAGTAGGGTTTAATGGATGGTAAGAAGCGGTAGCCACCTGGTGCTGCCTTCCTGGTGGCATCCACATCACATTGGACACCTACTGCTCATTGTTCTGGTTCAAATGAAAAGGATCTAGCCATCTTGGCCTCCTGAACTATCCACTGGGCAGCTTCTGGATGAGCTACATTGTGACACACTGGAAGCATTCCCATAAGACACTGGTGGTGCTTTGCAGCATCCTAACATGGAGTTGGCAGATCCAGAACTTTAGACTTAGTAACGGGTTGGAACTGAAGAGTTGAGAAGTTGTATTTCCAAAGTGCCTTTTTTTTCTTGTCACCCCTTATCTTGGGTTTCCATTGCTGTGAAGAGACATAACCACAGCAACTCTTTGTTTAATTGGGTATTTTTGTTTGGGGGTTTTTGTTGTTTTTCAATACAGGGTTTCTCTGTGTAACCGCCCTGGCTACCCTGGAACTAGTTCTGTAGACCAGGACTGGCCTCCAACTCAGAAATCCACCTGCCTCTACCCCCTGAGTGCTGGAATTAAAGGCATACGCCACAATAGCCTGCAACTGCAATTCTTACAAAGGAAAACATTTAATTGTTGTTGGCTTACATTTCAAAGGTTTTAATCCATTATCAAGGCAGGAAGCAAAGCAGCATGCAGACAGACATGCATGGAGCTGGAGAAGGAGCTGAGAGTTCTTACAGTTTGACCCACAGGCAACAGGAAGTAGTCTGAGTGACACACTGAGTGAAGCTTGAGCAAAGAAGACCTCAAAGCCACCCCCACAGTGACCACTTCCTCTAACAAAGCCTCACCTCCTAATAATGCCACTCCCTTTGGGGGCCATCTTATTTCAAACCACCAGACCCCTGTCTTAGTTACTTTTCTCTTTACTGTGACAAAACACCCTGATAACATCAACTTAAGGAAGTTAAGGGGTGAGTTGAACTTCATTTCTCCATAAGGGTAACAAGCAATCTTGGTCTTGAACCATCCCTGCAGGTCCAGGAAGGGTTTATTTTAAGGTCCAGTCTGTCAAGGCAGCAGGAGCTGAAAGCAGCTGGTCACACTGCATCTGCAGTCAGGAAGGCGAGATCAATGAATGCCTGTGCTCAGTTTATACATACAGTTCAGGCTCCTAGCCCAGGGGATGGTGCCTCCCATAGTAGTCTTCCCACCTCAGTTAACTTGTCAGGATAATCCCCAACAGGCATAACCAGAGGTAAGTCTTCTAGGTCATTTTGGATCAGTGGTTCTCAACCTGAGCTTTGCAACCCCTTTGGGGGTTGAACAACCATTTCTGTTGTACATGTGTCAAGGGACCCCCCAAAGACAACCAGGGATCTGGATTCGATGTAAACACATAAGGGTCAGTGTATTGCTTTGGATAGGTTCAATCGAACCCAGGTCAAAACCCTTGTTCTTGTGCAGCAGGTTTCAGCCACAAGCCCAGAGGTAAGGGGTTTTAAAGAAAAACATGTAAGCAGGGTGGTGCTACACGTCTTGACATTCCAGGATTGGGCAAAGGGGTATGGGGTTCAGCAGCCATTGGCTACACCCAAGCCCTAAATCAGGCTGAACTTTCAAACTTTTGTGCAAACCTAACTTTTGAATCTATTGGCTGTCAGGCACATTCCTGAGAGTCTTTCCAGACTCAGATCTGGCCCAACCTGCCCTCAAGCATTAAATGCTCTTTTCTTGAAATAGTTTTGTAAAGATAAATCCATGCCTTCACATTTCACAGGGGTTGCCTAAGACCACCAGAAAACAGATACTTACATTATAATTCATAACTAAAATTAGATGTAGCCAGGTGTCACCACAACATGAGGAACTGTATCAAAGGGTCTCTGTAATGGGAGGTTTCTGGCCTGAACTTTTGGGCCTAACATCAAGGTTTAGACCCACAGACCCACAGACACACACAGATGCTTTCAGTAGTTTTTGGCTGATTGACCTAAGGCCCAGGCATATCACTTGCTAGCTCTACTACCTTTCATCTAATCCATGACTCTCCCTGTTCAGCCATGTGGCTCGGTACCTTTTCTTAGAGCAGCATAGTTGTCCTCTGTTTCTTTCGGCTTCTCTCTCGTGTTCTGCTCTGTGCTTCCTGTTCTCAAGAGTTTTTCTTAGTCTGGTAGCCCCACCCACACTTCCTGCCTGCCTTTGGCCAATCAGCGCTTTTTATTAAACCAGTGGGTGGGACATAATCTCCCACAAGTCTCAGCATTAGTAAGGTTGAGAAGCACTGGTCTAGATCTATCTAATCAAGTTGACTATTGAAATTAACTATCATACCCCTTGATCCATAACTTTTCCTAGGAAGGATGTGAACAAACAGCTATTTGTTTCAGATAAGGTACCATTAATAGACCAAAGAACTCTACCCACGCCTAGCTTAGTGAACCAGTGAGTTTAGGTCACTCACAGTAGTAAAAGAGGTTACTAAGGGAAAGAGGCAGCTGCATCACCAAAATCCCACCTCCAGCATGGATAACAAACCATGAGAGCTGCATCCCAGGGGCTCTACTCAGCTTGCAGGCTATTGGCCCTCATAACAATGTATGGTTATAACCCTGGGGGGTGGAGGGACTTGTGGATCTGACCACTTTCAGGAATTTTCTAGATGTTATAAGTTTCCTTCCTTCCCTGAGTCTTCTAGCTTCCCTCCAGGAAAGAATATTTCAATTCAGAGGAAATAGGTACATAACATCCCACACACACTGTAAGAAGACAGCAACTCACGCAGACCCTCCCCAGAAAAAAAGACAGTCCATCTTGATTTGACCTGCTATTGGCAGTAAGAAGGCATAGTCAGGTAAGACCAGACTACTTAGGCTTCCTAAATAGAATCTGTGAGCCTTGGGTGCCTGTATGGCCTTCAGAGAACCAACCTGTTAAGTGAGCTACTTACTAGCTGCTACCAGCCCAGCTAACCTGCTTTAACAGGACATAGCATCCCCATCAAGGAGACAGTTACAGGACTTGCTAATAATGCCTCTCTGGGTTTCTTCCATCATGGCTGCAAGACTCCCAGCCCCACCATCCCAAGGCAGGTAGCATCTCCTTCATGGTATCCATTAATCTACACACACCTCCTCATCGCCTTGACTAAGGACCCCATGCTGTGCTCCATCTAGAGCACGCCTAGCATTTTCAGCCTGATTAGAGAAGGTGACTGTTTCAGGAAAAAACAAAAAAACCAAAAAAGACCAAAAACACAGAGGTGGGAAGTGGCAGCCTGTGCCATGCCTTGGGGAGAAGTTGAGGAGAGCTTTTCCCATGGTCCCATGGGATCCTTAATGCTCATCCCAACCCTCCGTGTCCATGATCTCAGGACTTAAAGGCCCCAGCTGCAGATCATTGCTAAGCCTTCCCTCTGTTACTCCACTCTGATGTGACTTTGTGAAGAACATGTAAACCAGCACTGAAATAGAAGCTGTGGCCCAGAATAGTTTAAATGGCAGCTCTTAGCACTAATCTCGTGAGCTTGGTCAGGCCTCAGGGACTGCAGAGGTCATGCTGGGCACGCAGGACAGCCAGCTTTCTGCCTTTCTCTGCCTCTTGTGTTTCCACTGTGGATCTGTGTCTTTGCCCAAAGGTCAGTTCTAACCTTGCTTCTCTGGAGATACATTATTTGCGCAGTTACAGGACTCCGTTGATACCGACAGTGATCCCATTGCTTCAGGGGAGCAGCCACTGTAGCACTCAGAAGTCAAGGACCTGCCACAACTGGTAGTGACTATCTGTGACATGAGCTCCCCAAAGCCTTGGAGCTTCAGAAGCCCTTGGGCGACCCCCACTGTCCATCTCCCGGCAGGTCGGGTTTGTGGCAGTACTGAGGAAATACATAAAATATCTCAACCAAAGAGACAGACCCGACAGTGTGCCCCATCTGCAGTGTATTGAACAAGCTCACATCTAGTGATCACAACCATTTCTTTGTCTCACATAAGCCTTTAGAATTATCAGTTAAACTTTTGTCCCTGCCACCAGAAGGAAAGAAGCTACAGACCTTTAATTCTTCCTTTTAGTTCCCCATGGTGACCTTCTAAGATTAGCTCAAGCCCAGTGTCTCCTCAATGATTAAATGTTCATTCCAGAGAGCATGTCTATTTAATGGCTGTTGTGGGGGGTGGGGGTGAGCAGGATTTGGTTGGTTGGTTTGAGGAAGGGTCTAATGCAGTGGGTTCCCAATCTTCCTACGGTTTAATGCAATTTATGTTGTAGTGACCCCCCCAACCATAAAATTGCCTCATTGCTACCTTATAATTAATTTTGCTATTGTTAAGAATTTTAGTATAACTATCTAATATGGGACCCCTGTCAGGTTGAGAACCGCTGGTTTCATGTATCCCAGGATGACCTCAGATTCACTGATCAGCTCACAAAGACCTGAGGCTCCGGTCCTCCTGCCTCTACCTCCCAAGTGCTAGGATTACAGACCCGTTCATGTTGTGCCAGGAATCAGCAGGGCCTCCTACAGGCTCGGCAGCCACTCCACCAACACCTATGCCTTCAGCACTCTTAACTTTAATTTGGCTTTACCATTTCTCCCATCTCAAGCTAGATACCAGAGTCACCCGGGGTCCTTACCCTTTCCCCCCCCTTACCTTTACCCAGGGTCTTTACCCTTCCCCACAACTGGAAAAGAGACAGTTTCCTTCTTTCTTTCTCAACTTCTTTTTCCATCAGCATTATTCAGCTTTCCATCATTATGACAAATTCCTATGGCATAAAACCAAAATATTTTGCTCACAGTTTTAGGAGTCCTGGCCCAAAATTGAATGACCCGTTGCTCTGAGCCTCTGGTGAGGGCCATCGTGGTCACAGTGTGTGGCACACTGCTTACTTCATGGAACCCCAGAAAGCAAGAAATGGACAGCAGGAACAGCGGAGTCCTACAACCCCATGAAGGGCATGCCTTGCCATGACTCGAGGAACTTCCACTGTGCCCCCTCACCTGGTGGAACCCACCTCTTGAAGGCTCCACAAGCTCCCAGCATCACCAGTGATGAGTAGGTCTTTCATCTGTGGGCCTTTGGAGATGTGATCCATGGTCAAAACATAGCCCCGAGGCTGTGTTGCTGGCTCAGTGGTTAAGAGCATTGGCTGTTCTCCAGAAGACCTACGGTTGATTCCCAGCACTGACTTGGCAGTTCTCAGTGGTCTTACTTAATTAGGGCTTCTATTGCTTCCACAGAGGGCCATGACCAAACAGCAAGTTAAGAAGGAAAGGGTTTGGCTTAGACTTGAACATTGCTGTTCATCACTGAAGGAAGTCGGGACAGCAACTCAAAGCAGGTCAGAAACCCCGAAATAGGAGCTGATGCAGGGGCCATGGAGGGGAACTGCTTACTGGCTTGCTTCCCTAGCTTATTCAGCCCATTTTATAGAACCAGAACCAGCAGCCCAGAGATGACCCCACCCACCATGGGCTGGGCCCTCCTCCATTGATCACTGATTGGGAAAATGCCTCACAGCTGGATCTCATGGAGGCATTTCCTCAGCTGAGGCTCCTTCCTCTGATGACTCTAGCTTGTGCTAAGTTGACACACAAAACCAGCCAGTGCAACATACATCTGTAACTCCAGTTCTTGGGGACCCAATTTCCTTCTGGGTTCAGCAGGCACCAGACATGCATGTGGTACATAGACATACATGCAGGCAAAACATTCATATACACAAAACAATAAATATTTTAAAAAGACTAAGGAAAAACAGAAGAATGAAGTATGCAGACAGAAAAGATGAAGAAACACAGAGGACCCTACATGGGGATACAAGTAGGCCATACTGAGGGTCACCACAGAGGAACGGCAAGCCCAGACAGGAAGAGTAAAAGGTACAGCCTAGCAGTGATACGAGCTGGAAGGTGCTGGAATGTGTTACAGTTCTAGGCCCAAGGAGGCTTTGGGAGACCAGTTGGAAGCAGTTCTTCCTGGAATAAGTATGGATAGAACAAGTCACAGAAGCTACAGGGAGGGCCCAGAGAACAGAAAGCAACCAATCTCTGAGTGAGAACAAATTCCACCTGCAGCCAGAGCTCAGAGTCCTGTGCTGGGCCCTTGCTCACAGTTCACAGTGGTCTATAGGAGTACTGTAGTTCTCATGAGTGTGCCCAAGGGGGAAGGCTTGTATTGAAGGCTTGGTCTCTAGCCTACTGCACACTTTGAGATGATAAACACTTTAAGGGTAAGGAAGTTTGAATGAGAATGGCCCCCAAAGGCTTATTAGATTTGAATACTTCATTACCAGGGAATGGCACTATTTGAAAGGATTACGGGGTGTGGCCTTAATGGAAGAAAGTATATCACTAGGGGTGGGCTTTGAGGTTTCAAAAAGCCACACAGAAAAATCCTGTCTCAAGAAGCCTAAATAAATAAATAAACAAACAAACCAATTCTCTCTCTTCCTGCTGCTTGTGGATCTGTCTGTAGAATTATCAGCTACCACATGCCACCATACTCCCTGCCATGCTGACAATGGACTAACCCTCTAAAACTGTAAGCAAGCCCTAATTAAATGCTTTTCTTTATAAGAATTGCCATGGTCATAGTGCCTCTTCACAGCAATAGAACAGACCAAGACAAGCCTAGATGAGAGAATTTAGAGCATGGAAGACATGTTCTGGAAAGGATATTGGGCCTTTTGCTACTACCTCTCCCAAACCCCATTTTCCTCGTCTTTGCCACCATGATGTGAGCAGCTCCATCACTCTCCCACCGTAAACCCAGCTTTATCCAGTCCCAGGAACAATGAAGCCAGCTGACTCTAACCAACAGCCCAAATAAACCTTCCTTTTTTAACATTTATTTCATTTTTGTGTCTGGGTCTGTGTAGGCATATGTGTATGTGGGTGCCTGCAGAATCTAGGAGAGGACACTGAATACACTGGAGCTGAAGTTAAAGGCAGTTATAAGCTGTCTGGTGTGGGCTCTGGGAATTGAACCCAAGTCCTCTAAGAGCCACAAGTACTCTTAACTGCTAAGCCATCTCTCCAACCCTAAACTTTTCCTCATTATACACTATTTCAAATATCTTGGCATGGTAATGAAGAACTGGCTAGCATGTGTCTCTTGTCTAGGCCATCTCTGGGAATTCCCAAGACCAGCAAGGTCTTCCCTAACCTCTCCCTGCAAAGCTTGAACTGCTGTGTCTTTGCCTGAATCACCAGCTGAGGGGCTATAGCCATATTCTCCAAGAAGGGCGGGATTGGCTCTTGACCCAGCCTCCTGTGAAACGCCCCCTCTTTCTACCCACTTTCACATCCCTTCTCCTGGAGAACAGTTCCAAACATCATGGACTATTTCCTGTTTCTGTCTATTGTATTTGGAAGTTGCCACCAAAACTTCAAAATTTAACACCTTGTGGCCTGTTTGCTTTATTTTCATACTAGCTTCAAGAAAGATATTATGATCTATAATCAGTCTATGGGAAACTGAGGCACAGGTACACTATTGGCTTACCAAAGGTTATACAACTAACAGATGACTGTCTAGACTCTAAAGGGCGCTATCATTGTCTGACCCCACACAAATCCTGTTGAGGTCACGGATCAAATCACAAGTCCCTCCACCTAACCCAAGGCCAGAAACCAATATGCTAGTACCTTGCACAAAGGAAAAAAATAATTTCACCTCCAAGGGATCTTTGGGGGTGATTAAAATGCATATCATGATTCTGGTATCAAATTAACTGAGTTAAGTGTTTTAGATAAATGTAGTTTACTGAACAAATTATACTTTGATTAAGTAAATTGGGGGTGAGAGTAGGGATGCAACCTAAGACCACACGTGTACTAAACACTTTCTACCAAGCTGGCTTGACCTCAGTAAGGTGGTCCTGGAGATGGTACAAAAGCAAGGCCCCTCATATGCTAGGGAGCTGCTCTGCCCTGAGCTATACCCCTGCTCCAAAGGAAGTCAATTTTAAATGGAAATCAAAGAAAGAAAGGAGGGAGGGAAGAAGGAAACTTACCTCTCAGTGATAAAAGCAGAGCTACAAATGTCCTGTATGTAGACTGAGTTGGATTCTGTAAAGTGAGTTAGCAGAAGTCAGTCATTAGAAGGAAGAAAGGAACCCAGCAGGTTTCCAGAGAAGCTGAGGGGAGACCACATGCCCTGCTTCCTTCATGGAAGAACAGAACAGACACTTTGACACCTGACTTTTAGCTTTTTTTTTAAAGTTACACTTATTTGCATATGTATGTGATGGGCACACATGCCATGACACAAGCAGAGGTGCTGTTGCTGCTGCTGCTGCTGCTGCTGCTGCTGCTGCTGGTGGTGGTGGTGGTGGTTTAAATGGGAATAACATCCATAGGCTCATATGATTGGTCCCTAGTTGTTGTGGCCTTGTTGTGGGAGGTGTGCCGTTGTTGGTGGTAGACAATTGTGAAATGTTATTTTAATTAGGCAAAGATGTGTTACACTTGTTTGTCCTGCAGAATATGCCTTGAACTCTGTAAAGATGTCTTTTGTTTATGCTTCACTTGTTCAATTATGTAAAGATGTGTTGCTGTTTCACCTTGCCTGCCTAAGGCACCTGATTGGTCTAATAAAGAACTGAACAGCCAGTAGCTGACAGCCAGTAAGACTGGAGACAGCAAGAAAGTAAGGAAAAACAAAATGCCCTGAGGCAAAAGGTCGGTAAAGAGAAGCAGGTTAATTTAAATTAAAAGAGCCTAAATTAGGCCGAGCATTCCAGACTAACTAGTCTCTGTGTCATGATTTGGGAGATGGTTGGTAACCTAAAAGAAAAGGCGTGGTACAGTGGGCTCTGAGGTTTAAAAATTTCACCATTTCCAGGTATCTTGCTGTTTTTCTACCTCATGCTTGTGACTAAGATGTTAGCCCTCAGCTTCTGCAGCAGCACCATGCCAGCCTGCTGCAATGCTTCCCAGCGTGATCACTGACTGACCACCGGAAGCTGGGAGAGAGCCCCCAATAAACACTTCTGTAATCTGTTTTGGTTATGGTGTCTCTTCACAGCAGCAAAAAAGTAACTAAGACCCTCACACCCAACTCTCCTGGCTGCCATGAAGTGAGCCAGTCTCTGCTACATTCCCCAAACACTGTGTTTCTTTGCAAAGGCCAAAAGCTTGAGGTACCTGGGAAAAGGGAACCTCAGTTAACAAAACTGCTTCTATTAGATTGGCTTGTGGGTGGGCCTGTGAAGCATTTTCTTGATTAATGATTGATGTAAGAGGGCCCGGCCCACTGTGGGTGTGCCACCCTGAACAGGTGGTTCTGTGCTCTGTAGAGGAGCAAGCTGAGTAAGCTGTGGAGAGCAAACTCTCTGGTTCTACTTCAGTTCCTGCCTCAGCTTACCTCCAGCCAAAGTAAACCCTTTCTTCCCCTAGTTGGCTTTGGTCAGTGTTTTTTCAATGCAACAGAAAGCAAACTAGGCCTGTGCCTGTTTTTTTGTTTATTTGCTTTTTTTAAAGCAACAGCTGTGAGGAGAGAGAGAGAGAGAAAGAGAGAAAGATGTATCTCTGTATCTGCTCTATTTGTCCTGAAACTCACTTTTTAAACCAGGCTGACCTCGAACTCAGAGAGATCTCCCTGTCTCTGCCTCTCAAGTGCTGGGATTAAAGGCATGTGCCACCATGCCCAGCTCAGATTTTTCTAAATTGACTATCTCAGGTATTTTGATACAATAACAACAAAAACTCTGTTTAATAATCCCCTTGAAGTTCAGGGCCCATTTATGGCTGGGAAAGTAAACAAGCGTCAGACTGTGGGGACATGCGTGATGGCTTTTCCAATTGTGACACCTTGGTTGGACGTCTGGCTGGATCTCTCTGCGCTTTATAGATCTATGAAATGGGAACAACAAATGATACCCGACTCGTGGGCAGCTCTGACACCTAAGGAAGAGTTTATCTTGGTGAGTTTTATATTACTTAACAGAAGTGAAATACGTAGGTGAGTTATTAACTTATTTGACCACAATAACAAGGGTCCGCGGCCTTAGAAAGTGGGACCCTTTCTAAGATGATCACTGAGATGCCCTCTGCCCCTACCCCAAACATTCACCTTGTGCTGCTGTCCCACCTAGACTGACAAGCTCTTCCTTGAGCTGCCTCAGCCCGTTTTAACTTTTAAGTTTTTATATTTATTTATTTTGAAGCACCTGGAATTGAGTCTAGATTCTCACATTTAAGCATTTTACTGCTGAGTTACACTCCCAACCCCTTTTAAAGATTTGTTTATTTTTAGTTTATATGTATCCAAATGATTTGCTTGTGTGTGTGAGAGAGAAATAGTCCATATACATGCAGTGCCTAAGGAGGCCAGAAGAGGGCATCAGATATAGGATGCCTTGGAATTGGAGTTAGCTGACAGTCCTGAGGACAGCCCAGGTCACCCAATCTCAGTCCATTCTGTTGCTCTTGCTTCACATTCGTTTCAAAACAGACACTCACGAAGTTGCACAGGCCGGCCTCGAAGCAACCTTATACCTCAGGTTACCTACCTTTTCACACTTACCTATCACACTATTACATAAACTGACTTGTTTAAATTGAGCATTTAGAAGCTGCTCAATAGAGATTATTCTTAAAATTTTTGGATCTGAGGAAGGGACTTAGTGGTTAAGAGTATGCACTGTCCTTCAAAGGATGTATGTGAGTTCAGTTTCCGCCATCTACATCAGCTGGCTCACAGCTGCCTGGAACTCCAGCTCCTGGAGATCTCATTCTTCTGGTCTCTGAGGGTGCCAGAACTCATCTACACATTTAAAACTAATAAAACTAAATCATAAAAATTCTGGAGCTAGGTAGGATGATGGGCATGGATAACCTTAGCACATAGAAGGCTGAGGCAAGAGGATTGTCATTAGTTCCAGGACAGCCTGTCTAAAAAAAAAAAAAAAAATCTTCTGGGGCCAGGTGCTTGCCCACAAGATAAATTTAATCTGAAGAACCCACATGGTAGAAAGAGAGAATAGACTCCAAAGAGTTGTTCTTGAACCTCTGCATGTATCTCTGTCTGTGTGTCTGTGTGTCTGTGTGTCTGTCTTTCTTTTTCTCACACGCACACACACACAATGGCTAGATAGGTAAACAGATCAATTTTTTTTTAATTCTTGGGCTGGAGGATTGGCCCATAATTAAGACCATGTACTGTTTCTTCCAGAGGACCTGAGTCTGGTTTAGCACCCCCACTGGGTGGCTTCAAACTGCCTGGAACTCCAGTGCCAGGGGATGTGACACCATCTTCTAGACTCCACAAAAATCTGTTCTCACAGGTGTGGTATGATTTTGTGGTATGTGGTATTCCTTGCTCTCTAGCCATGGACGCCTCTCCTCTCAGACCTGTTACATTTAAAGTGCCTACACTGCATTTCAGCATTGGGGTGGAGACTCATCAGTAATTTTCCACAACACCTTCTGCCACAGCACTGTTGTTACCTCCAGGTTCTGAGACAGTGTCAGGAGGAAGGCCTGATGTGGGGTGGCTTTCTGTACACTATGAATGGGCCTTGTTGCCATTGGTTAATAAAGAAGCTGTTTTGGCCTATGGCAAGGCAGCTTAGAGGCAGGCAGGAAATCCAAGCAGAGATAAAGACAAAGAAGGGCAGAGGAAGCTGCAAGCTGTCACTCAAAGAGCAAGATGTGGAAGTACTATTGGAAAGCTGCTGGGCAAGTGGCAAGACATAGAATAATAGAGATGGGTTAAGTTATAAGACCTAGTTGCTAATGAGCCTGAGTCATAGGCCAAACAGATTGTAATTAATATAAGCCTTTGCGTAATTATTTGGAACTAAGTGGCTTCAGGTCCACACCTCAGGGTTAGGCCCAACCAGAAACTTCTAGCTACAGAGACCCTCGGGACTGACCAGCTCACAGACCATCCAATAAACTCATGTCCTGGAGAAGAGCATTGGCCCAGCCTAGAAGTTTCTTACTAGCTTCTGTTTCCTAAGGTGATAAAGGGCCCAGAAAGCAGACAGGCAACCTTTCTGGGATATGAGAAGGCCCAGAGCCCTGCCTTTAAAAGTCCTTTGCTCCATTGGTATTTTCTTCAAGGGCTCAGCTGGGTCCTCGGAACACTGGGAAGTCACATAAGCAAAGACAGTCTTTTCCCCTTTCCTTGGACCTGGAGAGCCCAGGGCTGGAAGTTATTTCACACTCCGAAATCTTCCCCAAGTTTTCTTGTCTCTGTAGCTCAGGCTGGCTACCAATCTGATTCTGCCTCCTGCATGCTGTAATTAAAGTCAAACCCCAGCATGCCTGACCTTGTGCTGTGTTTATTTGTTGTTGGTTGTCAGCAAGCAAGCCGCCTATCACCGAGCTAAATCCCCCACACCTCTTTTTTTTTTAAGTTTTGCTTTGGTTTGGTTTTTTGAGACAGGGTTTCTCTGCATGACAGCCTATTACTCTGTAGGTCAGCCTGGCCTCAAACTCACAGAGATTAACCTGCCTTCTGAGTGCTGGAATTAAATGTGTGCGTCACCATAATCCACTTTATCTTGTTTCAATGAATATTTTGCATGAGTATCACATGCATGCAGGAGCACAAGAAGACCAGAAGAGGGCGTCAGATCCCTAGAACCTGAATTACAGGTGTTTGTGAGGTGCTAGGAACTGGACATAGATCCTCCGCAAGAGAAGTAAGTACCCTTAAGTGTTCAGTCATATCTCCAGGCCCTAGTTTGTTTTATTTTATTTTTTGTTTATTCGTTTTTAATGTGCATTGGTATTTTGCCATGGGTGTCTAGTCCCCTGGAACTAGACTTACAGACAGTTGTTAGCTGCCATGTAGATGCTGGGAAATTGAACCTAGGTCCTCTGGAAGAGTAGTCAGTGTTCATAATAATTAAGCCATCTCTCCATCTTCCATTTTTGGTTTTGTTCTGTTTTGAAACAGGATCTCACTATGTAGCTGTGGCTGTCCTGGAACTCGCTATTAGATCAAGCTATGTAGAGAGACCCAGCCTCCAAAAAGAAAAAGGAGAAAAAACTCTATCTGCTGGAACACCCTTTCTGCCTTTCTAGGCTGGGAAATGGCTCAGCAGTGCTTGATAACCTGAATTCAATTCCCGGAGCCCACAGTGGAAGGAGGGGACAGGTCCCTGAAAGGTCCTCTGCTACCCATGAGCACACACCTGCACACACACACACACACACACACACACACACACACACACACACACACGTGCATGCACTCTCACACCCAAAACACACACACACAACATGATTTTAGAACAGAATCTTGCCAATCTAAGCAAGTCCTTTGCCCAGTGCCTTAGCACTGGTTAAATAGACACTTCTTAAATATCAGCATATACGATGCTGACTCTGCTGTGAAAAAGAAAACTGGTTTGTCAAAAGCCAGAATCTTTGGCCTGACCCCCCATTTGTGTGACAATTACCCACCCCCCTAGAATTGTTTATTTTAGAGGTTTGCCAGAATCATCACCAAGGATTCACTTCGGGTAGAAAGGGGTGTGAGGAGGAGGCTGGACCACTGTTAAGGATGGCTTTGAGGGTTTAAAGAGAGGGGTTACAAGTGGGGACCCCCAGCTGCTCCTCCCTTTCTAGCATTCAGAGGGCCTACTGTCACCGGCCAACAAAAAAACATATTGAACAAATTCTAACTAGTATATAATGAAAACTCCGAGCCAGATACTGGAGGAAAGCTGGAATATCAGAGAGAGGAAGCAGACCACAGGCAATTCTCACCCAGCCAACTTCGCAGGCTGATCAGGGTAAATGCTGTCTTTAAGACTCCTTGGCCTGGCTGGTTGCTCCTGCAGAATGCCTGAATCTCTGTCTCTTCTTGCCTTAAATATCTCCCTGCCAGGTTGTTTCACTTCCGGGTTCAACTCTGCATCATAATCCTAGAGTTTGGATTAAAATTGTAAGTTACTACTGTTTGGTTGTTAGGCCTTGAACTCACAGAAATACAGAAAGATCTCTGTCTCCTAGGTGGGATTAAAAGAATGAGTCACCACTCTCTGGCCATCATGGCTTGACTGTTCCCTGATATTCCAGGCTGATCTTATTAAACCACAAAACAAGCTTCTCTTTTTATGTTATCGGCAGGGTCTTTTGTAGTCTACTATATCGAACTTATGTAACTGAAGATGACCTTAAACTCCTGATCCTTCTGTCTCTACCTCCCAAATTCTCGGTTTACAGGTGTGCCCCCACCACACCCAGTTTGTTCATTACTAAGGACTTAATCCAGGGTCTCATGTGTGATGGGATTCAGGTGTCAGCTGATAAGGTCGGAAGACACTTATCCAGGGTCCCGGGCTCTGAAGGAGTAATGGCCAGCCTCATTCAAGAGGGGCTGCTGGGATCTTAGGGATCCCGTTTGTTTCTGACTCCTTGAGAGACTGGATCGGCGTCCATCGTCCATCACATAAATCATCTGATCACTCAAGCTGTTACCTGTATCGTGTTAGTTTATATTCCAATAAATATTCATCTTAAATTAATATATTTAAAAAAATTTTTACTCCATCATGTGGCGTAATCCCACCACACTCATGCATGCTGCTCACTGAGTTATATCCCTGGCCTCCAAATGTATTTTTCTTTGCCCCCACCCCCAATCCCACGCTTCTGTTTCCACAAGTACTAAACAGACATCAACTGTTTCTTGCTGACATTTTCAGAACAGCACAAAGCATCTAACAATAAGCTGCCAGGTCTCAGCTTGTTCATTGTTGCTCCCGCTTACCCTCTCCCCAAATTCTCAGAGGCCACGAACATGCTTGAAAACAATTCTACTTGGTGGTGTTATTGGGGGTGCTGGGCCCTTTAGGGGGACCCGAAGTCCTCTTCTGCTGCACAGACATACACACAGGCAAAAAACTCAATCACCTTTTTTTTCCCCCCCTGAGACAGGGTTTTTGTATGTAGCCCTGGCTGTCCTGTAACTCACTCTGTAGACTATGGTGGCCACGAACTCAGAGATCTGCCTGCTTCTATCTTCCTAGTGCTGATATTAAACCATGCCTAGTTTCAAACACATAATAATAATAATAATAATAATAATAATAATAATAATAATAATAATAACAATAATTTGGAGCTTCTAGAGAGATAGTTCCATGACTGCTCTTCCAAAGGACCTGGGTTCAATTCCCAAAACCCACGTAGCAGCTCACAACTGTCTGTAACTCCAGGTCCAGGGGATCTGACACAGACATGCATGTAGGCAAGACACCAATGCACGTGAAACAAGCTATCTTTTTAGAAAGGATGAAGAAGAGGAGGAGAAGTCGGAGTTGGTCCACATGAAAGGTTCTTAGGACATCAAGGGGCGTGCCCAAGAGGATCTGGGGACTCTGGTCTTTCTTCTCTGGGTTGAACTGTGAACAGCATGCTCTGATGCTTTCCGTTTGTGACATTGCCACCCTCAGTAGAAACCCAAACTAACAGGATCATCTGATCTTGGATTTGAACCTTTGAGCTTTGAGACCAGTGATCTCTTTACTTCCTAAGTAGCTTTGTCAGGTTTTTTGGTATAGCGCCAGAAAGCTGACACACTGAGGCTAAAGAAATGTTTAAGATTTCCTTCATGGAGTTAGAGAAATTGTACCCATCCCTGTGGACCGTTTCCTTGAAAGGCTCTTCTGTCCCTGCTAACTGCTAAAACCCAGCATCTTTTTATTGTCTCTGGAAATGGTCCCAGCTGTATTTTTCCTAAAGTTAGTCATCATGGGTCATAACTGCTTGTCAGAAATAAAGGAAATTCAAAAGGAGGGCCACACAGTTCTGTGGCAGGGACTTCACTAGAGAGCATGAAAGAAACACTGGATGACTGTTAAGTGTGTCCCATAGGAGACATGTGTGTGCCCATTGACAGACAGCATTTCTGCTCTCATTGCTGAGAATGTGTATACTAACAGTACTGTGAGACTGTGTGGGTAAGGACAGTTATTTAAATATGAAGAACTGTGTATTTAAATTTTTCTTGAATTAGTGTGTGTGTGTATTCATGTGCCACAGCATGTAGAAATTGCTCTGTATTAGGTGGGTCTCTGGGATCAATCGGGTCATCAGGCTTGACAGGCAGCAGGAGCCTTTGCACACTGAGTCATCCTCATGGGCCAAAAAAAATTGTATAATTTCTTAATGTTTAGAAGCAATCTTATAGATCGTCACCGTGCTGAGTGCCAGTATATGAGTTTGTGTATATAATTTGTTCATTTGGTTAGAAAACAACTACTAAAATCAAACTATGTTTTTTTTTTTGTTTTGTTTTCTGAAAAGTGATAAAGAATGTCATTTTCATAGTTAACTTTCTATTTCTGTGATAAAACTCCATGACCAAAAGCCACTTGGGGAGAAAAGGGTTTATTTGACTTACACATCCCGAGTCACAGTCCACTGAAGGAAGTGGAGCAGGAACTGAGGGGAGACCATGGATGACCTCTGCTTGCTGGCTTGCCTCCATGGCTTCTGCAGCCTGGCTCATGTATACCATTCAGGACCACCTGCCCGCGGGTGGTACGGCCTACAGTGGCTTGGCCCCTTACATCAATCATTAACCAAAAAATGCCCTAGAGACTTACCTATAGGCCAACCTGATAGAGGCATTTTGTCAATTATTATTACTTCTTCCTAGATATGTCTAGGTTGTGTCAAGGTAACAAAACAAAAAACAAACAAACGAACAAACCCAGAACAGTAATCTAGTGATGTAACTTGTTTGTGGTTGTTACCCTTACAACAGATTTTAAACATCCAAAAATAGTTGTGGATTTCTGTCATTCCTTTGTCCTTTGTTCAGAGTATGACGTCCTGACAGGCACAATCTTTTCTATTTTTGAATTCTTCCAGCTTCTGTGTCCAGTTAATAGGTTTGTGCATTGCAAAACAATGTACAGCCAAGGGCTAAAATCTGGTCTGCCCCCAAAGCTTCCTTGTTTCCTCTCGTTCCCATCTGGACACTGTGGAATCCCACACATTTTTTTTTTTTCAAGACATCATTTCTCTGTGTAATCATGTCTATCCTGGAACTTGCTCTGTAGCCAAGGCTGGCCGCAAACTCAGAGATCTGCCTGCTTCTGCATTCTGGATGCTGGGATTAAAGATATGTGTTGCAGAATGGTGTTCTAATTTTATCTCTGTTGCTGTGATGAAATATCCTCACATGCCCACAGGTCAACTTGGTCTAGATAATACTTTTATAGAGACCTCTTTAAGGAAATTCTAGGTTGTATTAAGTTGATGATTAAAACTAACCAACTTGGGGCTGGAGAGATGGCTCAGTGGTTGGGAATGCTGGCTGTTCTTCCAGAGGACCCAGGTTCAAGTCCCAGCAACCACATAGAAGTTCATAACTGTCTATAACTCCTTCTCCAGGGACTCTGACACCTTCACACAGACCTACATGCAGGCACATAAAATACAAATAAATAAGTTATTTTAAAAACTAGCCAACACAAATATTGTGAGTGATGGTATGATTTTACAAGTGATAAGAAATTTGTGTATGTCAGGCGGTGGTGGTACACACCTTTAATCTCAATACTCGGGAGGCAGAGGCAGGCAGATCTCTGTGAGTTGGAGGTCAGCTTGATCTACAGAGTGAGTTCTAAAACAGCCAAGGCTACACACACAAAAAAAATCCTGTCTGAAAAACAAAATCAAATCTGAGAGGAGCATATCTTGTAGATTTATTTTTTAGATTATTTATTATGTATACAGTACATATATAGTATTATGTATACATACAGTATATATGCCTGTAGCCAGAAGAGGGCATCAGATCTCGTTATAGATGGCTGTGAACCACCCTTTAGCTGCTGAGATTTGAACTCAGGACCTCTTGAAGCTCAGCCAGTGCTCTTAACCTCTAAGCCATCTCTCTAGGCCCATCTTGTAGATCTTTAATGAAAGCTCTCATCTTCCCTTCAGAATATGATTTAACTTTGTTTTTTATTTCTTATTTTTCACGTTCAAGGTCTTGGTATCCTGCCTCAGGATTACAGGCATGCACCACCATGGCCAGCTCTTGCTTTCCGTGTTTGTCTCTGGGGACAAAGGAAAATTTCAGTGACTTTCATTTGCCCTCTAACTTTACAGTAGCTCTGACCCTCTGGCCCTTGGAAATTACTCCAACTGCTGATTTCCACCTTAGGGAATCAGGAAGTGATCTCCAAGTGTGTCAACAGACCCACAGTGAACCAGGCTCTGGTCAAGACTTGATTCATTGGCTACTGCCTCCACTTCCCTTGCCCCAATGCTAACGGAAGTTGTGATGGCTCCAGGTTTATGACTGTTAGTGTCAACTCAGATCCTGTGTCTAACTGCTCTTGAAACATCTTACATTTCCCTTTTCTCTAAATGAGTCCCTCTGAGGAATAACAAGAAATCATTCCAGTGTACACTTGCCACAATGTCACAGACTTTCCTTCTTGGGTCCCTGCTAGCTCTTCAGTGAGTTCCAGATCTGAAAGTTGGCTCAGGTCCCAGAACTGGACAAGGGATAGTGACTTTTTATTGGGGTGACTGCCCTTGGCCTACTGCTCCTCCACCTTTGCCCCTCCTTGATGACAGACGTGACAAGCGCCTGTGGCTGCTCCTGTTTTATTCCACAGAGACAGCCTATTCCATTAACCGTTTCTGCCTTCAAATGTTTCTGTGGATCAGTTTCCACTGGCTCTCCCTAAAAGCCTGTAGGCAGATCTCTATGAGTTTGAGATCAGCCTGATCTACATAAGTAAGTTTCAGGACAGCCAAAGCTACATAGTGAGACCTTGTATAAAAAAACAACAAAAAGATTCTCCCTGTGTTATCATATTAAGCATTGCCTCTTGGCCTCTAGTACACTCGGGGACCCCTGCCATCCCCTCTCTCTGACAGTGTCCTGCTATTCTTCTCTTTCATCATCTTTTTATCCCAGAGGAGCAGTATTGCATTGTTCCTTCACACTCTTTTCTCAAAATCATCTTGTGGGCCTCAGTGAACAGTATGTCTCTTTTTAAAAAATTATTATGATGGGCTGGCCATGGTGGTACACGCCTTTAGTCCCTGAACTCAGGAGGCAGAGGCAGGTGGATTTCTAAGTTCCAGGCCAGTCTGGTTTATAGAGTTAATTCCAGGACAGCCAGAGCTACACACAGAAACCCTGTCTATAGATGGCTTTCTCAGTAGTTAAGTCCACATCAGCTTTTCCAGAGGATCTTGGTTCAGTTCCCGGCACATATGACTGTTCACAACTGTCTGTTACTCTAGTTCTAGGGGATCTGAAGACCTTTTCTGACCTCTGTGACACTGAATGCACTTGTTGCACAGACATACATGCAGGCAAAAACTCAGGAACATAAAATGTATTATTATTATCATCATCATCACCATTTGTTATTATTGTTATTATTGGTATGCTCATGTCATGATATACAGTAGAAGTCAGAGCAGAATTTCTGTGGAGTCCAAATAGCATGCCTTGTGTTGGGGCCTACCCGACCTTTTCAAACAGTCCCCATTATAGAGGAGTGAGGATTGAGAAATATCAGAGACGGAAGACTAGATGGAGACAGAAAATTAGAGTTGGGGTGGCTCTCACTCCAAACCATAGCAGCCCCGAGTTTATTTCTCAGGACCTTTTTATAACCAAAGCAGGGGAAGCAAAAGGTCTCCCCTTCTCAAGGGCACCATGCATGGTTCAGGGTACAGAACAAGTGTAAACACCTTCCTTTATTCACAAAACATTTAGTAATCATGGCAAGGCAGCCTGTTATACTGCCTTGGTGGATAGGACAGCTGGTAAGCCTTTTCTGACCTCTGTGGGCACTGAGCATCCTGGGATACAACCTTGAGAAGCAAAACATGCTTGGCTCTCTGACCTTGAGTCAAGATGGAATCAGGCCATAAGCTGGAGTCGTTGTTGGCTCCCACAGTCTTATGATCCTCCCCAGGTAACAAGTTAGCACCCTCTCCCTCGGGAAGTCCTCTGCATCAGAGAATATGTCCGTAACAGCCTGTCGGCCTCCCAGAGTCTTTTTATACTTTCTTCTATCACCTGTGGTTTTAACTCTTGGGAGTCTGAAGCAGGAAGATTGCCTCAAGTTCAAGGCTAATATGGGCAACAAAGCGAAACCTTGTCTTAAAATTTTTGCCCAACTTTATTCATTGGCTGTGGCTTCCCCAAGCTTTGTGGATCTTTGAGATCTTTGTTGGGACACAGAATCCTATACCCCAAGGAAAGAGCCCAAGCCAGAAATTCATCCAGTTTTATATTCTTGTCTTCTTGACCAACAACCCTGAAGATCCAAACCCAAGTATACTCTCTTGGTCCTGCCAGTACTTGCTAGGGGTGTGTGCGTGTGCGTGTGCGTGTGCGTGTGCGTGTGCGTGTGCGTGTGTGTGTGTGTGTGCATGTGAGCACAAGTGTAGGAGTAGACCAACCTAGATCATTTTTCCTCAGGTCCTCAGGAGCTTTCTACCTTGTTTTTGAAGACAGGATCTCTCACTGGTCTGGAGTTTACCAACTGGGGTGGGCGGGCTGGCCAGAGAGCCTGGGAATTCACTTGTCTCAGTCTCCATATTTTTATGCTTGCATGAGAAGCATTTTTATCAGTTGAGCAATCTCCTTAGCCCTCCTAGGTAATCCTTGTAATATGTCTGTTTATTTTTAATCAGTTAGAGTAATTGTGCATGTTTATGATGTACATTGTGACATTGTAGTGCAGGGATGCCATGAGCAATGATTGGCTCAGGGTCACTGACATATCTGTGACCTCAGATAGTAGCATTTCTTTATGTTAGGAATTGTCTTAACTTTCCTACTGCTGTGGTAAAATACCATGACCATTGCAGCTTATAGAAGGAAAGGCTTATTAGGGGCTTACAGTTCTCCAGGGATAGAAATCCATCATCTACACGGTAGGGAGCATGGCAGCAGGCAGGCAGGCAGGCAGGCAGGCAGGCAGGCAGGCATGGCTCTGGAACAGCGCTGAGAGCTCACATCTTCATTCACAAGCAGTGCTCTGAGGATGGCGGGGGGGGGGGGGGGGGGGGCTTTTAAAACCTCAAAGCCTACCCCTATGACTCACTTCCCCCAGTAAGGCCATACCTCCTAATTCTTCTCAAGTAGTTCTGCTGATGGGAACCAAGTCTTTAAAACTACGACCCACCCATTTATTCCTTGCCCCCTTCCTTGGCGTTGATAACTACTCTCTTCTGAGACCAACTTCTTTGTTCTTACATATTAGTGAGAACGTGCAGCATTTGTGTGTCTGTGCCCAACTACTTCACTTAGCACAAAGTCTAATTCTTTTGTCTTGCTTTAGATGGTGTCCTACTCTGTAGCTTGGGCTCTCCGGGAACTCCTTGTGTAGCCTCAAATTCAGCTAAGATTACATGTATATATCACACTACTAAGCTCTAAGGTGATCCTGAAGCTGTACATCTTATTTATTAAGCCCAACACATCTTCCCGGCAGGTTGTGCTGGGGTGTAACCCTGGCCATCAGTCTGGCCAAGAGAAGAATGAGGTGCTTCTGAAGGAGACCCCTGCCACTTGTCACAGAGCCACCACTGTGGGCCTTTAGCATGGGAGAATATTGGACATGACTCGAACGTCCAGTTCTGCAGAGCTGAATCAATCTCCCAGGAGGATTTCCCACCCCAGACCCTCCCATGAGTCAAGGTCTCAGGGCTCCTAAGCTGACCTGACTTGATGGGGCACGTGATAGATCAGTTTCTAGATCTCAGCCCTGAGTTCGAATTGTGGCATTGCACTTGGAGACCACTCTTCATGGAGGTGGTAAGGGCTTCTTCATAAGCTAACAAAGGGCTCTTGGCTCTGCACTCAGCTTTTAGGTGCATTCCTTGTTTCCACACATTCCACACACAGAATGATCTGCCCACTCCTCTATCATTATTAATTTTATTTTTAAGAAAAGGATTTCTCTGTATAGTCCTGGAACTCACCCTGTAGACCAGCTGGCCTTGAATTCAGGGGTCTGCTGACCCTCCCCCAAAACCCCAGTACTGGAATTAAAGTCATGCGTTAACAGGTTCTGCTATTTTTCTTAATTTCTTAATTTATTTTATGTGTATAAGTGTTCTGCCTTGCATGTCTGCCTGTGTACCATGTGCATGGCTGGTGCCTATGGAGGTCAGAAGAAGGCATTAGATCCCCTGGGACATGAGCCTCCCTGTGGGTGCTGGGAATAAAATCCAGATCCTCTACAAGAGCAACAAGTGCCCTAAACACTGAATAAACTCTCCAGCTCCCTCCACTGTCCTTTAGGCACTGTTTTTCTACCTTCCCCTTCCCCTCCCTGTACCCCACATTCTTGCTAGCCAGATAAGGAGTTAGTCCTGTTTGGGTCAGTTTATCCGAGGTGCAGACCGTGAAAGAAACAGACCTGTAGACAAGTTCAGGGAACACATCTGAAGCACAGAGCAGGAGGAAGTCAGACTAGAAAGCAGGCCTGACACCTGCAGAGGTATAGGGAGGGGGCAAAGGGCACTAGCTACGAGGTGCCCAAGGAGTCCTGGCCAGGCAGCTGAGGCTGTTAGTCACACCTTACTCACCTTTAGTGTTATGCTGAAGGAGCTCACTGCTTTAAATTCCCAGTTCACATTTTCTAGGAGGAAGATCAGCAGTGAGAGCAGAGACTCAGTGATAAAGAGACAGACGCCTCAGGTACAGGTTCCTTAGTCTTCCCGTGACTGGGTCCCTCAGGGCCCATAGTATTTGCAGGTATTGACCCATCATGGGCATACACTGGACACTCTTTTGTATCCCCTCGGCTGAGTATGGAATGTGTGGGCATAGTCCATCTCTTAAGAAAATGTCTTACTCGTTGGCTGTCTCTGGGCTTTACTAAAGAAACAAGTGTTAAATAATACCAACAGGCAGCTCCTGACCCCAGATGACCCACAGAGGGATGGCCACAAAGCATCATTTGATGTATTCCATAGTGATGGCCTAGAGAGCCATAGATTAGTACAACCAGTCCAGCTCATGACATAGAAGTCCTGGAGCGCAGACCCCCTATCACAACTGTTATAAGAGGCAGGTCTAGCTCTCTTTATCCTGCCCTGCTCAGTTACTGGCTCTAGGCTGTGGTGATATGTTTCATATTTAATAAAAACCAGTCTGAAATATCAGAGAAGAGCTCTACCCACAGTCAATCCAGGAGGATCAGAGAGTGGTAACTCACACTTTTAATCCCAGCACAGAGAAAGACCAGGAGTGGTGACCTACACCCTTAATCCCAGCAGATCTGAGTTTGAGCCAGCTTGGTTTACAGAGGGAGTTCCAGGCTCCCAGGTAGGCAGTGGTGGTGCCAGGCCTTTAATCCCAAACTATAGAGACAGAGATCTTTCTGTATCTCTGTGAGTTCAAAACTATCAAATTGTAGTAGCCTATACCTTTAATCTTAACCTGGATGTGAAACAACTGGGCAAAGAAGGTATTTAAGGCAGGTGCAGGAAGACAGATGAGGCAGTAGAAGCCAGGAGGAGTGAGGCTGGGGAAGCTGGAAGACAGCTGGGTGAGATCTGACTGTGATGTTTCCTCTCTCTGATATCTCAGCCTTTCCCTGAGATCTGGCTCTGAGTTTCCTTTATTCATGCAACACTAGGCAGTCAGGAAGAGCATGGCAGGGAGTGGATACTGTGGCAGTTTTGGCCAGGGTGCCACCACTGGCCTGTTCAGCAAAAGCTTTTTAAAATATCTGCCTCCCATACTGGGCATGGTGGTGGCTCATGTTCTTGGGAAGTAGAAGAAAAAGGTCAGGCAGAATAGGCCAAGCCTGAGCTACAGGAGACCCTGCCTCAAAAACAAACAAACACACAGACTGGGGGTATGGTTCTGCCAGTAAAGCGCCTGCTTCAAAACCATAAGGACCTAAGTTTGATTCTGGAACCCACTATAGAAAGAAAAAATAAATCTGGACTGGAGAGATGGCTCAGAGGTTAAGAGCACTGGCTGCTCTTCCAGAGGTCCTGAGTTCAATTCCCAGCAACCACATGGTGGCTCACAGCCATCTGTAACGAGATCTGGCTCCCTCTTCTGACATGCAGGCATACATGTGCAGGCAGAGCAAAGAGAGAGAGAGAGAGAGAGAGAGAGAGAGAGAGAGAGAGAGAGAGAGAGAGAGAGAGAGAGAGAGAGAGAGAGAGAGAGAGAGAGAGAGAGAGAGAGAGAGAGAATATTACATGGGACCCTGGGGCCAGCCAGTCTTGCCTAACCTTGAGTTGCAGAACAATGATACACCTGTTACAAAAAAAGAAAAACACCCAGGTGGGTGCACCTGTGAAGAAAGGACACTGATGTGGTCCTCTGGCTTCCACACGCACTTACATACAAGAACATGCACACGTGTACACATACACAAAACACTCTATGGACTTGTGCACATCTTGTTCCTCCTGTCTTACCTTTTGCCATATTTCATTTTCAACTCCCTAGCCTTACTCAAGTTCTTAAAGTGCCTTCAATGAAAGCTTTGGCCTTCTCACTTCTGGGCCTTTGCATGTGGCCCTCTACCAGTAACGTTTCTTTGTCTGCTTCCTCCTGGTACCTTTTACTTGTCCTTTGTGGCTCAGTTTGAGAACATTCCTCTGGAAAATCTTATTTACCCTTCCCTACCACTAACAGAGGGTCAGGTCATGTCACCCTCAATATGAAACCTCTGGCATCACAGAAACCCTCTCACTTCTCCCAACCCTTCACCCCAAGCCTATGACAAGACTTCTATTCTAGAAAGACTTTCCCTATCTCCACAGGAAAGGTGAATTCTCATCTCTGAAGACAGGGAACACAGACAGGAGTCTGAACGTGACAGCTTTGAGAGTCCTCTGCCTAGTGTGCCACTGGATCCTGACTGTCTCAGTTGGACTACAAAGGGCGGGCACTATTTCACATGGGATGTACAGCCTTAGTACCTGTTGGGTAGTGGATTTTTAATAAGCATTTGCCAACCAACTACTGGGTAATTACCTTGAATATTGGGGTTAAAAAGAAATTAAAATTAGTGGTTATCCAACTCTTTATTAGTTCTGTGAATGTGTGCATGTGAGGATGCCACAGCACACGTGGGAGATCTGAGGACAATTTTTGATGTGGGAATGCGTTTATATATGCTGTGAATCTCAATCTTTAAATAAAGGAGCTGTTTTGGGCCATGATAGGAACCATAGAAGAAGTAGGAGAAATCAGAGCATAGGTTGGAGAAGCAGGGCGGAGCCAGAGGCAGATCAAGCTGAAGCTACCCAAGGAGCAACATGTAAGAGCACGGGTGAGCCACGGGCCATGTGGCAGACAGATTAATAGAAATGGGTTGATTTAAGATGTAAGAGCTAGCTAGCAATGTGCCTGAGCCATAGGCCAAACAGCATAAAGTTAATATAAGCGTCTGAGTCATTTTGGGGGGCCTGGGCAGCTGGGCCGCTAAGTGGTCTCAGGCGGCAGGTCTGTGGGTCTCGGACCTCGGCCGCCTGGGACCTGAGAAACCCCACTACTACAAATTTTGGGAGTTAATTCTTTTCTTCCATGTGGGTCCCAGGCCAGGGATTGAATGCAGGTCATTAAGATTGGCAGCAAGCACCTGCTTAATCTTCTTGCTGGCCCCATGACTATCTAACTTTCTTTTTCTGTTTGCTTTTTTAAGATTTGAACTTTTCTGAATGTTTTTTTACATTCCTACCTCACTTCTGGACCAGTCTCTCCCTCTCTTTCCATCAAGATGTGAGAAGTCCAAAGCCACACACTGCTATTGCCATGACTGGCAAGAATTTTGCCATGCCTTCCCAACCATGATGGACTATACTATCAAATCCTTCCTGCCGTAAGTTGCTTATGTAGCCCTGGCTGTCCTGGGACTCACTCTGTAGACCAGACTTGTTGCCATGTGGGGTTTTTTGGTCCCAGGCGGCCAGAGACCCAGACCCTGCCGCTGCTGCTCAGGCCCCTAGAAATGACTCAGACACTTATATTAAGTTCATGCTGTTTGGCTTATGACTTAGGCACATTGCTAGCTAGCTCTTACATCTTAAATCAACCCATTTCTATTAATCTGTCTGCCACATGCCTGTCATAGGCCAAAACAGCTCCTTTATTTAAAGATTGAGATTCACAGCATACAGAAAGGCATTCCCACATCACAGACTGGCCTCAAATTCACAGAGATCCCCCCACCTCTGCCTCAGAGTGCTAGGTAGGATTAAACGTGTGTGCCACCAGCTCTTAATGCTCCTTCTAGGAGACTTTCCTCATTGTCATGACCAAATATCTGACATGAAGCAACTTAACAAAGACCCATTCTTTGGAAATCTATTTCTTCCAGCTTGGCCTTACCTCCTGAAGGTTCTGCAGTCTCCTAAAATGACAGTCAGCCAGGGGCCACATGTTCAAATACATAAGCCTTACACACTATGACACATACATATTTTGAAGAGAATACCTTGGTGGGTGGGTTTCAGCCCACTGTGCTGAACTGTTCAGTCTTTACTTCAGATGGAGACTCTGCCTTGGGTGTCTAGCCAGGTCTACTCTCTTCACTGATATTCTTCAATGAGTTTAGAAATTGACTCAGTGTCTTCAGATGGAGACTCTGCCTTGGGTGTCTAGCCGGGTCTACTCTCTTCACTGATATTCTTCAATGAGTTTGACTCAGTGTCTTCAGATGGAGACTCTGCCTTGGGTGTCTAGCCTGGTCTACTCTCTTCACTGATATTCTTCAATGAGTTTAGAAATTGACTCAGTGTCTTCATTCCTTTATACAGAAAAACCTATCTAACCTTTTATAGTCTGTTACATACATGGGATGTCATAGAGAAAGAGGTTGTGGCTATCCCCATCTTGGCTCCATCATGAAGACAGAAAAACACCCATAATTAATGAAGATGCAGTAAATTTAGCTAAGATTAGTTTTTTTAGAAGCAGTGTCCATTCTGGACCTAAGAAAGCAGGACATAGGAAAGAGTGGGAGGGAACTGGTATCTATGAGCTGGGGTGTAAGATGGGGCAAAGAGTTTTAAAACTCATTTAATTCTCCCTATGCCCCTAGAAGATAGGCTAACTCTCTCTCTCAGCAGATATGATCTCCTAGAGTTATTTTTAAAAATTACATTAATTAGCTAATATGTACCTGTGCCCCTGTGTCACAGCATTCCATAGAGATAAGAGGACCACTGGTGGAGTTGGTTCTCTCCTTCCTATGGGTTCTAGGGATTGCACTTTGGCTATCAGGTTTGAAGGCAAGTGCCTTTACCCAATGAATCATCTCACCAACATTCCTGGAATCATAATCATTAAAAAAAAATAGATGTTACAAATCCAGTTTGCCTTCTCCTGTAGCCTCTTGGGTCCAACAAGAAAAGCAGCTTCTCTATTGTGAGATGTTTGATGGGAGGGGTAGAAAGGGGAGTGGTTTAATGTCACTCTTTTGTTTGCAGCTGGCATCCCACGAGGAACATCTCTTTGCCCTATTATCTTTGGTTTAAGAGAAGAAATTTGGTACAATTAACTACGGGAGATTTGAAATTGAGATGTATACTAAGGTCTGTGCCACTGGATCTTGAGTATCTACCAAAAAAAACCCGTCCATTTTGTTAAAGGCTTGATCCTCAAAGTTGCAATATAGGAATGGTTCTCAACTTGTGGGTCATGACTCCTAAAATGTCAAATGACAGAAAGTACATTAACACGGTGTCAGGGTGGGGAAAGCTTGCCCAGTAACAGTTTTATTACTATAAAATTTACATAGCACATAATTCACCTATTTAAACAGTACAGTGGATGGTTTTTAGTAGATGTGCAATTCTGCAGCCATCACAATTTTAGAACTTTTCACCACCCCCAAAGATAGCCTCTACATTTTACTGGTTACTCATTTCCCACTCAGCCCTAACAGCTGCTGGCCTCTTTTAATCTACTTTTCTCTTTTTATAGATTTGCCTATTCTGGACATTTCCCACTGATAGGATCACACAAGTCATTCTCTTGAGACAGGCTTCTTTCATTTATTATATTTTTAATGTTCATCCACATTGTGTTGTTTATCAGTACATTTCTTTTATGGCTGAACATTTCCATTTCATAGATAGACTATTTTTTGTTTCTTTATTTTTATTTATTTTGAGTCAGGGTCTTATTGTGTAGCTCTGGCTTGCCTAGAGCTTGCTATGTAGACCAGGCTATTCTAAAACTCAGAGATCTGACTGCTTCTGCCCCCACCCCTACCCCATGCTGGGAAGGTGTGAGCTATAATGCCCAACATTGTTGCCTTTTAAAAACGGAAACAGTTTCTAGTTATATGTATGAGTGAAGGGAAGTATGTGCATGAGTACAGCTGCCCTTGAGGCTGGAAGAGACTGTCAAAGTCTCCATAACTGGAGCTATAAGCCATTGTGAGTTGGTAAGAGTGCTGGGAAGCCTTCGAGAGTGCTTCGTACTCACTCTTAACCCGGAGCCCTTTCTAGAACTGGCCCCTTTTACTGTTGTTCCAGAGGATCTCAAGTAGTCCCTCTAACCTTGAATTTTCAGTGAAGATTGGCCTTGAACTTCTAATACTCTTGCCTCTACATTTCAATTGCTAGGATTACAAGTGTATGACACCATGTCTGGCCAAGAGGGACTATGTCAACATGCTTGCTTATATTTAAAATTTTTCTGCAGAAAGGCTACATATAGAGAGATTTTACTATCTAAAGGTAGCTACATTCTAGAAGAATCCACCATCAACGTGAATGTCTTTTCATTCTGGATATAATCTATGCCATATATACATATATACATATACTTGGCAAATGGAATTTTACTCTATGTGAAGGACAGTTTGTGGAAGTCAGTTCTGTTTTCTGACACGTGTGTTCCAGGGATCTGATTCAAGCCATTAGGGTTGGCAACAAACACATGTACCTGAAAAGCCATTCTGTCAGTTCTATGGTGTGTGTGTGTTCATGTTTGTTTTGTGGTTCTGGAGATAGAAGCCAGGGACTCACCTACAATACCCCAGTTTTTATCTAGGTGTTCTTAATAATTTAGTGTTCTTATCCAAAGGTTAGTGGTTTTGTTGTTACTGAAGACTGAGCCTCACTATGTAGCCATGGCTGGCCTGGAACTCACCATGTATTCCAGGATGGCCTCAAACTCACAAAGATCTGCCTAACTTTGCCTCCAGAGTGTTGGTGGCAGACTTTTCCTGGGAAGACATGAACAAATCTCTCTTCACCCTAAACAGGGAATAAATGACAGACCAAAGTATGATACCACCAAAGTCCAACTTGGTTAAACATGTTTCACTGGAGTTACTTACAGGAGTGTAAATGACTCAAAGTCAGCTACATCACTAAAGGTGACCCCTCCATGTGTGACCGCCTGTGAAAACTGGAAACCTAAAGAGCATACTGTTGTGGAATATTCCTTTACACTGTGTGAAGATGTGTCACTGTGATTGATTTAATAAAAAGCTAAGTGGCCAATAGCTAGGCTGGAGGTATAGATGGAACTTTTGGACAGAGCTCTGGCAAGAAAGGTAGAGATACCAACAGGACATTGAGGAAGCAGGATGAGCAGAACAGAGTATAAGTAACAGAGCCGTGTAAAGGAACATAGATTTAAAAGATATGAATTAATTTAAATTATAAGAGCTAATGGGACAAGCCTAAGCTAAAGCCAAGCTTTCATAACTAATAATAACACACCATTTTTTTGTGAGCTGGCAGCCCAAAGAAAAATCAGTCTACAGCACACTGCTATCTGCAGAAAACTCAACAGGTTGCAGAGTCAGTTGGGTTGAGCCTCTTCTGGCAGCTCCGCTGTCTGTTTCTTCTATGCATTTCAGTGGGTCTCTTCTTCCAGGCTGCTTTGGCTGGTCTGTTTCTGCTGGACTTAGCTGAAAGGGACTCTCAGAAGTCTTTACTCCTTATATACTCTTGGGGGAGGGAGTGGTCTAGTAAATCTAGTCAGTTCAGGGACTTTTGTTTTGGGAGGGGGTGAGACAGAGTTTCTCTCTGTAGCCTCGGCTGTCTTGAAGCTAGCTCTGTAGACCAGGCTGATCTAAAACTCACAGAGATCAGTCTACCTTTGCCTTCCTAGTGCTGGGATTAAAGGTGTGAGCCACTGCTCACTTAGCTCTGAAACTATTTTGTATTAACTTCCTTAAACTTTCCTGCAGCATTTCACTTCCCTACAGAATATCCCATTGTTTCACCTCCCTGAAAATATCTTAAGACAGTTCCCTCTAAAATGGAAGGTTTTAATCTCAGGATACTGCTACACAATATGGAGTGTTGGGATTAAAGGAGTACACCATCAAGCCCAAAGTGTGTGTGTGTTTTAAAGTAAACATGATAGCTTACAAAACCATATCCTTTAACAACCATAGACAATTTATCCTATGGTTTATGTTCTATGGGAAGAATGATGGTGTCCCCTTCAAATTTATATTGAAATTTTAATCCCTCATGCAACACTTTTTAGAAGCACTGGTCCAAGAATGAGATTAGCATCCTTAGAGTTCAGATTGAAGGGGCTCTCTCGTTCTTCTGTCTCAGGAAAAGAGCACATCCTCCACCCCTGGAGGCATACAGCATGATGGAGATTGTAAAAGGAGAAAGCAGCCCTCACCAATATTAGCCCAAACACCTTGAAATTTCCAGAATCTACAACCATGAGAAATGAATTTGTTGTTTAGAAATTACCAAGCCACAAGGTACTTTGTCATTGTCACAGCAGCGTAAATGGATTAAGCTTGACTTCATTCTCAAATTAATGAAGACACCCAAGCCCCCAAGGACCCGTTTATTCCACCTGTTAAACAACAGCTGGTTAGAACGCATTCAGGAGGGGTCAGATGAACCAGGAGGCAAAGTTACTTTGTTAAAACTTTCTGCTCATCTCACTCAGTCACCCTAGGCCCAGAGCTGCTGCTGTCACCAATGATGCTTTCTTTGAAGTCTTTTTCCTTACCTCTTAAAATGGACTCCATCCTGCCCCTCCATCCACTCCACATCCCCCACATTCGGTGGCTCGTACTATTTAAAGTGGTAGCAGTAGCGGCTAACCTAACCGTTGGGTGAAGGAGCCCTTAGAAGGTCTTCTGACTCATTAAGACAATTGTTGTTGCCTGCATTTTACTGCTGAGAATCTGAGGCACAAGAATTAAGCGTGCCTGGGATTATACAAATAGTAGCTGGAGTTCCACCCTCAACTTCCACAGCCAGTAGAGCAGACACCCGCTGCTCTTTTCCTGACCCAGAAGTTGTCCTATTGATTCTCCCAGGTTCTCATCTTGTCTTTCTGCAACCTGCGTCTCACATTTTTATTCTAAAACAGAACTGAAAACCTGCCATTCTTACTACTTAAAACCCCACTTTATTGCTCTTACCAAGTCCAACTTAGCCTGGGCGGGCCTGTCTAGATCTGTTCTCGCCTCACTGTACCATCTTTTAACTTTTTAGTTCTTGGAATTCACCCATCCACCCGATTTTCTTTTAAATGCTTAACCGCTCAATTCTCCTCCTAAAAAGTCTTGGAGAAAAGACCCCGGAAATCGGCCACGATTGTTAAAGGGATTGTTGAAAAAGCAACCGTGGTCTAATACTGTAAAGCGTTACAGACGGGAACTGTGAAATCTTCCCCCGGGCTTCTTTCTGCAGGGGAGGAATTCTCATCCAGTTTCGTTCCATTTGGCTACCGTGACTAGTATCTTCACCAAGCATCCTTAGTCACCGTGAGGCTCCCGGCTCACCACCACCAGTCTCGGGCGGTGTGCATTAAAGAAAGAACGCAGGACAGTTGGCTAGCCGTCGGCCTACACCAACTTGGTGACCTCTCAAGGTCTCATCCCGGCCGCTCGCAGCTCAGGTTCCGGCAAGGGCCAGCCAGGACCCCGCGTCTGTGACCTGCAGGCGGACGCCGCGGCCTGGGCACTTAGGGAGGGACGGAGGAGCCCGAGAAACACCGTTTGGGTTTGGGGAGCCGAGTGCACGTTACTTCGGGCAGAGTCCCTCCCGTGCAATTCGACAAGGAACCCAGGTCCGCCGCGCCACCCGCCCGGGGCTTCCCTCCCGCTCCCTTCAGGAAACAAACAGCCTGCAGTTCCCGCAGCCGCAGCGCGGGCCGCGCGCCGGGAGCGAGCGCAGGCGAGGGGGGTGGCGCGGGCGGGCTCATCGGGGCTGGCGCCGCGCCCCCCGCGCTCGGCCCTTACCGGGGCCTCTCGGCGCGGCCTCCCCTACCCTCCTTCCAGCCCGGTCCGGGGTGGAGGCACAGCCCCCGAGGCCCCCTCCGGGCAGGCTCGGGCGGAGCCGGGCGGCCTGGCGGGAGCAGGCGCCGCGGGCCGCGAGCTCCTCATTCGAACCTCCCTCGCAGACAGTCTCCGCCCCACAATGCACCGGGGCGGGCAGCCTTTGAAAAAGCGGCGCGGCTCGTTCAAGATGGCGGAGCTCGACCAGTTGCCTGACGAGAGTAAGTAGCGTCTCGGAGCAGCCCCCCCCTTCCCGCCGGTTGTCCGTCCCGAGGTCGTACCGGCTGAGTCCGGTTGCCGGGCAGGTGGGATGGTTGCCGTCCCACCGCGGTCCCCCGGTCTCCCTATTCGGGCGCTGGCGCCGCGTCGCTGCCTTTGTTATGGTGTCTGTGTGTCTGTTTCTGGGGTTGTGTGAGCGCCAGCGCCGGAAACCGAAAGCCCGGGAGTCCAGCCTGTCCTGACGGAGTCGGCGGATGCTCTCCCGGAGCGACTGCGGTCCCCGGCTGAGGTGGGCGAAGAGCGGTCCCCAGTTGCGGGCGCCGTCCTCGCTGCCCGCCCGGTTATGTAACTCGCCGGTCGGGGGCCGGGAGGGCTCGCACTGGGCACCTGAGACACAGCCCCTCTCCGTGCCCGGGCCTCTGATCTGATCCTGTGACAGCTCTTGCCTCTGCGGGCACTTGTGATCGCTCCCCTCTCCCCCGTGTCCATCCTGGAAGTGTTTCCTTCCGTGTCATCCTGGGCTGGCCCCTTCCCTTGGGACTACAGGTGGCCGTGGACCTTTTCCGGAGATGATCCAGCTTGGGTTACAGTGTTGAGGGAGCTCCATCCCCAGACTTCCTTCTTAGTGAATGGTGTCCTAAGAATATGGGGGTGTCTTTACACAAGGATGTGAGCACCTCGCCATACACGTATGTTACTCTGTCTGACGCCCACTATGCGTTGCCTCACTTAACCTTCTTTACTCAGCCCTCTAAAACAGGATGTTCACCTGTACGCAGACACTTTAAGCATCACTTCTGCAAGGTCAAAGGAACAATTTTGTAATTTTCAGATTGCACAAACTATTAAAAGACAGATATTTTAATCACAAAGCAGTCTTGAATCAACACACACTATGTGGTATATATTTGTAGCACTTGGGCAGAGTATACAACAGAAAAGTCGCAGGCGCGGTGATGCACGCCTTTGATTCCAGCCCTCGAGAGGCAGAGGCAGGTGGATCTCCGAGTTCGAGGCCAGCCTGGTTTAGAGAGCTAGTTCCAGGACAGTCAGGAGCTACTCAGAGAAACCCTTCTCAGAAAAACAAAAACAAAGGAAACAAAACGGAGCAGTCTGTATTTAGAATGACTGTGTTATTTTTATAACAGCAGTATTTTGTTTTTAACCATTTGGAGACTCCCAGCAGGAAGTCAGAACAGAGAAACCCTGTCTCAAAAAGCCAAGAAAAGGCTCAATCCCTGTCCAATGTACATGTGCACAAGGCAAATGCTCCTTTAAGAGATTCAAGGCATTCCAAATTCTGTTTTATCTGACATCATGCTTAATATATTATTGTCAGAAGTTGGGGTTGCCAAGTTGATGAAGACTGTATTCAGAGTGTTTGTGTTTTAACTTTGGTTTAGACCAGTGCTAAGTCTCAAAAGAACTTTTTTAGTGATGCATGTTCACTTTTCTGGTGTCCAGTAGGGTAACCACTGGTCACATGTGGCTATGGAACACTCCACATGTGGCTAGAATGACTGAGGTGCTGGTTTTCTATTTTTTACTTAATCTTGACTTATATTTAAATAGCTGGTGATTACTGTATTGATAGGGCATATCTATCGAGCATCTGTGAGTTTTATTGCTCTGGTTTGGAGAATATGATGGATTGTTACTTAGGATGCTTGCAAATAAAGATTAGCCTAATAAGCTGAGTGTCACCTGTTGTCTGAAGAAATTTTTCTAAGCCGGGCATAGTGACATGTGTGTTAATCTCAGATATATATGCTGAGACAAAAAGAGAGCTTCAAGTTTGAGGCCAGCCTGGGCTGTAATGTAGGATTTTGCATCCTCTGTGACATGTTTCCATCCCACTGTGTGACTTCTCAGGGGCTGCCTCACATCTGTTGGTGTGACTATTTGGTCAGCAGCCCACCAGGGCAGAGCCACTAACGTTTTTGTCTCACGTCTAATGCGATGGTTAGTTTTGATAGCTTGGTTGGAAACTAGTAAAGCATACCTCTGGTGTCTGAGCATACCTTCAGGATGAACTTTTTCTTACTGCTGCTCTTGGTACACACTGATATCAGCTACACTGTTACTCTGTATAATCTAATTGTTTATATTACCATGTAATGTCTCTGATACTTTGGTTGGGGAAGGTGTGTGTGTCTTTAGCTAAACTACAGCTTTGTCAAAAGCAGGAATTGCATATCTGATTTGTTATACAGTCACACAAACAGACTTAAAGACTTAGCTAAAATGGGACTGAATGCAGAATAATATTATTAATTGAAATGCTCTTGGAAAAGAAAGTAGTTCAGTTTGATATGAAAAAAAAAAGGTTTTTTTTTTTTTTTTTTTTGGTTGTTTTTTAAATCCAGTTTAGTTAAGGGAGCTATGTAGCTTATTAGTTAATAGTCCCTGTAACATCATCAATAAAAGCTATCGTTTCCTGAGTACTTACTGTGACTGGGTGTTAAAAAAAAAAAAGCTCACTCTTTCTCTCATACATGTGTATATGTGTATGCATGTGTGTGTATACATATATATGCATGTGTGTGTATAATTTACTCATGGCTTTTTGCTTTCTTCTCATTTTATCTTTATTTCATTTGATGTAAGTACGTGATTTTTACATGTAGGCAAAATCTTTGCTCAAAGCTTCTATTTGAACTCTTGCTATTTCACTTTTCCTCTTAGATGTTGCAGAGGGATAATCAAGCTTAATAGACTAAAAATTTATCACAGAATTCCACCCTAGCACCTAGTTACTTCCAGTAGCTCCTACTGGAATGAATGAATTAATGAATGGTTACATTGTGTATTCCTGCGACTGAGCAGAAACCTAGTTATCTTTGGCGCTTTCTTCTCACTTCCCATATTTGAGCATTACTGAGTCTGGGAGTTTTACCTTCTGTATGTATCCAAGTTCTTACTTTACCATCACCTAGCCAACATTGTCACCATTTCAGTAACTCACTCCCTCCCCACCTCTGTAGGTCAGAGGGTGTCCTAAAGCAGAGCTGTCTTCTTCCTGTTACTTTATATTTAACCCTGAGGCAGGGTCTCCATATATATATATATATGGAGATAATATATATTATATCTTATCTCTGGCCGGCCTCACTCAGTTCCTAGACCGTGCTGATCTTAAACTTGCCCCAAACCTACTTCTTCCTGATTGGTAGGATGGCAGGTGCACCATCATTGCCAGCAGACTAGCTCTAAGACCTCATGTTTCCTGGCTGCTCCCACTTCTCCATTTACTTTGTACCTCTCCTTATTCTATTTGAGTTAATTGGGCTGTTTTCATTCCTGTGCTGCTAAGCTCCCTTTTGCCCTGGGTCTTTGCATATGCTGTGCTCTGGGCTGCTCTCCCCTCCCTTCAGTTCCCGTTCACTTCTGCTTATTCTTTAGAGTACCATGTAGAGAGTTTTTTAAAATGTACTTATTTTTGTTATTTTATTATGTGTATATGTGTGTGTGCATGTGAGTATGTGCGTGTTTATGGGTGCATATAGAAGCCAGAGGTTTTGGATGCCCTAGAGGTGCAGTTCCAGGCATTTGTGAGCCCGGACATGGTTGCTAGGAAGCCAACTCCAGTCCTCTGAAAGAGCAGAGAGTGCTCTTGACTTGGGAACTGTCATCTCTCCTGCCCCCAGTTAAAGATTTTGTTGCTGTTCTCTGTGACAGGTGTGTCTTCTTGAAGTGTTTCCATCCCACTGTGTGACTTCTCAGGGGCTACCTCACTTGCAGTCACACATTTGTTGGTGTGACTATTTGGTCAGCAGCCCACCACGGCAGAGCCACTTAATGCTTTTTCATCATGCCTCTGTGATGGTTAGTTTTGATAGCTTAGTTGGACTGAGAAATAACTAGGGGAGCAGTAAGCACACCTATGTATCCATGAGCGTGCCTTCAAAAACAATTAGATCGTGAGGCTCTGGCCTAATAAATGGATCCATCCCGATGGGGTCATATGACAGCACTAATGTAGGTGCTGAAAGGTAGGAGGTGGGCCTAGTTAGAAGAAGTAGGTCAGGGGGGTCTGCCCTCTTGGCATCTTCCTGGGGTCAGTCACATCAGTTCTCTGCTTTTCCATACTCTGTACAATGATGAAGTGAATGAATCCTCTGGAACCTTGAGCAAAACCGATCTTCCCAACTTGGAAGTTGCTTAGTCAGATATTCCTGTCACAGTAACTGAGAAATAATGAGGAGTACACGCACCTGCATTCTCACCTCTAAGCACACACAGCCCCTGCTTTCATCTTTCTATCCCCCACTCCAGGCACAATGGCCAGTTTTTCCATCAGATATTCAATCTAAACTAATTTCTCAGGGCTAGTGTGTGTGTGTGTGTGTGTGTGTGTGTGTGTGTGTGTGTGTGTGTGTGTGTGTGTGTGTGTGTGTGTGTGTGTGTTTGGCCTTCCATGTTGTGACCTATTTTGGGGGTGGGGAGTTCTTGTGATTCAGATATTGTCTCCGTGGAAGCTTCCCTGACTCCAATCTGAGTTCTTTGTAGTGACTTTGATGAAGTGTAATTACTCCTTTATGTAGCCATTTGTTGTATGTCTCTTTCTTTGGGAAAAGAGGCTTTTGGTGACCTCAGCTCTTCATCTGCTCATGGCAAGCATTCAGTAAATACTAGTTGAATATTGGATAAATGGAACTGGTTAGAGCGGGATTCTAATTTAATCCATTCACCTGCCTGTAAAATTCATGTTTTCAAACTGATGGGTAATTTGGTCAGTTAATGTAATGTGAGCTCATCTGAAAATAAGTTTATATTTACTTGTTTACACTGTTTTACAAATGAAGAACCAAGAGCACGGAGAGTTGGGAACTTTGTGGAAAATAGCATAGCAAGAAAGTGGCAGACCAAGATCTAAACAGTAGCCCTCTTCAATCTTCTAAATTAAAAGATTTCATTTATTTATTTATTTGGGGGGGCAGGGTTCTCTGTGTGGTCCTGGCTGTCCTGGAACTCACTCTGTAACCCAGGCTGGCCTTGAACTCACAGAGATCCACCTGCCTCTGCCTCTGCCTCCTGAGTGCTGAGATTGAAGGCATTAGCCACCATGCTGACAAAAGATTTAAAGTCTGTGTGTGGGGAGTATAAGTATGGGAGTATAGTTGCTCTCAGACGCTAAGGCTTCAGATCCCCCAGAGCCACAGATGATTATGAGCTGCTCAACGCAGCTGTGAGAACCCAGAGAGCTCTTTCCTGTGCTCTCTGAGCAAGGTAAAAGGAGTCAGGATCCTCCAGGGGTGACTCCTACTCTGTGGGATAGAAGTGAGTGCCCTTGGGACTTAACCGCTTTCTCAGAACCCTGTTCAAATGACCCTTTCAGAAAAGCTAATTCATAAAAACAGTTTGTCCTCCCACACTCCTGTCATCTGCTTCCTCTTTTCCATAGCTCACCATCACCTGGCTTGTACTTGTTTGTTCCCCTAACCAAAGCAAACGCTCCAGGACACAGGGACTCACTCATTTCCTTGCTGTGGTGTCTCTACTGCCTGCGTAGAGCTACCACTCAGCACATAGTGTACACCCATGTTTTCCTTGGTATCGTGCTGGCTAGATAGTCTGTCCATCCACCTCCCTGTTTCTTGCTTGTATTTTATTTGAACCTTGCTAGTAGAATTTTTATTTGTTTATTTTATGTCACTAGGGTTGAACATAATAGGCAGTATTCAACCCAGCAGTATCCCCAGCACTTTTAGCAAAGTTTATGACTTACTCCCCCTACTCCTTTGCCCATGATTAACAAACAGCCTTGAAACATTCAACTTCAGAAAACTCTTCCCTACTGAATCTCCCCACTTCTAGCACTCATAGATCCTGCCTTCACTGTTAACAGAGCCTGGAGCTCTGTGAACTGTATTAATAATAGATTCTGGATGTAGGAGGAGCTCCCCCGTTATCCTATTATAATTGTATCCAGTAACCCCCTCTACATTTTTGCTAGTCCTCCTTGGTGTTCAGAATCCATTTCCCTTTAAGGATTGTGACGGTCTCTGGATCAGAGTTACTTTCCTCTTCTAACTTTGTCCCTCTTCTGATGTGTCTTTCTCTTCCTCCAGTGCTTGAGCACTTTTGAATGAAGATGTGAATCTACTTGTGTCGTGTCCTTACTCAGCTTTTCTTCTCTTTGAGAATGTTCTCCAGCTGCTATACCAATTTCCACCCGGGCCAGCCACGTCTGCAGTTCTTACCTTGAGTGCCAGGCTGCTTTTTCCTTTCCTTTCCCAGACAGCCCCAGTTTTTTTCCTTGAGTCCATGACAGTCCTCTGCCTTTTGTGGTCTGGGATTTCCGGCATGAACCACTGAGCTACTTACTTTGCATATGCAACCATCCTTCGAGGCTCAATAGAGCTTTGTCAAGCTAAATGGAACACTTTTTATAGCTAAATCAAGTTCTTTTCCTTTAACTTTGATTATGAAATATTTATTTGATTTGGTTTGTTAGTTTGCCTTTTTTTTTTTTTTTTTTTGAGACAGGTCTTACTATGTAACTTGGCTGGCCTGGAACTCACTATGTAGACCAGGGTGGCCTGAAACTCATAGAGATCTCCCTTTAAAAGATACACCATCATGCCCAGCTGATTTGTTTTATTTTAATTTCAGGCTCTTCAGCAAAAGCCCTTGTCAGTTTAAAAGGTAAGAATTATGCTTTTCTCTCTATATATATATGTACATATATAACAATTTGAATGTATTTTTCTTTTCTTTCTGTTATACATGACTCATTGCATTGACTCAAGTCAATGACTTTTTGTTGATAATGTTTTTTTTTTCTAATTTATTTAACTTTATTTTATGTGTGTTGGTATGAAGTGTCAGATCCCCTGGAACTGGAGTTACAGACCATGGTGAGCTGCCATGTGGGTGCTGGGAACTGAATCCTGGGTCCTATGGGAGAGCAGCCAGTGCTCTTAACTGCTGAGCCATTTCTCCAGCCCCTGCTGATAATTTTTAATTCATTTGCTTTTAGCGAATTTATCTTTATTTGCTAGTAATTAAGACAATTAAAAAATTACTTTCTAAAATTATTGCTAAAAGAATATCTTTCTTTGTTTTTGTGAAATGGCTTGGCACTCACTATGTAGACCAGGCTGGTCTAGAACTCACAGAGATACACCTACCTCTGCCTCCTTTTTAAAGTCACTTAATTAGAGCTGGCTGGGGTGGAGCTCAGCTGTAGAGTGCTTGCTAAGCATTTGCCTAAGGTATCACTACTATAAAAACATTCTAAACATTCAAGAAAACTGTGCTGAGCTCATGTGAATATTGGTTCCTTCCCTCCTTCCCTCCCTCTCTACCTTCTTCCTTCTTTCTTTTCCTTTAAGAATATTGCATGTTCCTTGAATTAAAAGACTGAGATTTTTCTGCAAAGGGAGGAAGAGGTGGTGGTGCCAGCCTGGACCTCAGGAACCTCCTGTCTTAACATCCATCTAACTTACATTTTTGTGGTTTTGTTTTTATTTATTTTTGTTGGTTTGTGTTTTGAGACAATCACACTATATATATATATATATATATATATATATATCCCTGACTAACCTGACTAACCTGGAGCTCAGTATATAGACCAGACTAGCCTCAAACTTGGATAATCTTGCCTCTGCCTCTCAAGTACTAGGATTACAAGAATGTATCACAACAGTGGGCCTCTTAGTTATCTTGTTTTTGAAACAAGATCTCATAGCCTAGGTGGGCCTAAAGATCCTTAAGTAACCAAGGCTGGCCTTGAACTACTAATCTTCCTGCCTTAGGCTTCCTAGTGCTAGAATTACAGAACACCACCACACCCGTTCCAACTAACATATTTCTTAGGGAAAAAAAATAGAGAATACCGGTAAGCAACTATAGAAAAATAAGAACCATGCTTTATATAAATTAATCTTAGTTTTATTGTACCTATATTTAAACTATGTTTGCAATTAAACATGATTCTTTATAAAAATTAAACTCATTCTCCTTTATTTCATATATCTAATCATTTAATTGATAGGACTTTCTGGTTTTTGCACAACTCTTAAGACATTTCTTTGAATTAAGAAGAACAGCCAAGCACGGTGGCTCATGCCTGTAATCCCAGCTGTTTTGGAGGCTAAGGCAGGAGGATTGCTGTGACTTTGAGGTTAGTCTGGGCCTTAGGAATGTGCTACAACACAATACCATACTCTATTAAATTTCCTGTGCCATGTTTCACATATTGAAGCAAAAATCATTTAGAAAAGTCCTCTAGGTGTATAGCCTGCAGTCTTAGTACTTGGGCAGCATAGAGTAAGAGAATCACTCCAGGTTCAAAGACAGCCTTCTCTCCACAGTGAATTCCAGGCCATCCCAGGAACCATAGTGAGAGCATATTTCCAAACAAAAACAAACAGAAGAAATGTCCTCTAAATTTAGAGTTAGAAGGCTTTTATTCTTTATTTTTATTGTCCTATTTTGGCTAGAATTTTACAAAAATATTAACTTGTTCTTAATAGTAAAAGAATTATTAAAAACCTAAGACCAAAACAAAAACCTGTAATACTTTTAAGATGCATTGTTTTATCATATTGTTAAAAGAATGAACAGAAAACACAGGTGAGGTTTGTTTTTTTTTTTTTTTTTTTTTTTTTTTTAATTAAAAAAAATGTAATTGTATGGAGCTGGAAAGATGGCTCAGTGGTCAGGATCACTGTCTGCTCTTCCAGTGGACTCCAGCTCAATTCCCAGTACCTTACATGACAGCTCAGCAGCTAACTGTAAGTCCAGGTCTGAGGGATCTGATTCCTTCTTTGGCCTCTGTAGGCACCAGGCATTCATGTGGTGCACAGAAATACAGGCAGGCAAACTACCATGCATCAGATAATAAGAGTTTTTTAAAAATGGATTGTGTGAGTGTTTGTGAGTGTGGATGTTTGCTATAGAGTGTTTAATGGAGGTCACTAAACAACTTAGGAGTCACAGGTCTCCTTCCACTGTGTGTTCTAGGGATCAGACTCAGTTTGTCACATATCTTCCTGCAAGTGCCTTTCCCTAGGCCTGAATTTTTTTTTTTGTTTCTAGTAAACTGAAATTATTACAGTCATGTAACCTTTTCACATTAAATATATACTTTATATATTTATTTATTTATTAATTTTATGTGCATTGGTGTTTTGCTTACATGTAGGTCTATGTTAGAGTGCCAGATCTCCTGGAACCGGAGTTGTGAGCTGACATGTGGGTGCTGGGAATTGAATCCAGGTCCTCTGGAAGAGCACCCAGTGCTCTTAACCTCTTGGCCATCTCTCCAGCCCCCATATATTTACTACTACTGCTAAAGGGTGGTGTTTGTGATATAAAATCCTTTGAGCTAACCTTAAATTTTATCAGTATTAATTATTCATTACAGAGGGAAGTTTATCTAACACATGGAATGAAAAATACAGTTCTTTACAGAAAACTCCTGTTTGGAAAGGCAGGAATGCGGGCCCTGCTGTAGAAATGGTAAGGAGAGCTTTCCTGTAAGCTGGAGGAATTCTCACTAAATTGTATGGTTGTGGTCTATAAATTCACATAGTACAAAATTATTTTTACAAACCCCCCAAACAAGTATTTTCATTTTAACCTATCATTGAGCAGTATTTGATTTTATTTAGATAAATTATCTGTAACTAAATTATCTGGTCACCATTAAGCATTTGTAACACACACACATACACATCTTTTATTTATTTTATTGTTATTATTGTATTTTTTTTATAGACAGTCTCACTATGAGGCCCTGACTGACCTGGAACTCACTATATAGACCAGATTGGCCTCTAACTCACAGAGATCTGCCTACCTCTGCCCTAGCTACTGATATATACTTCAGTACTTATGAGTTTTTTTAATTCTAAAGATAGTTATTAGTTATCTCATATGTATGTTGGATTTTTTTTTTTTACAGTTACAAATCTGATAAACTTTTGAAATCAGACCTAGTATAATACTAAAGCCATTTAGATATACTCTCTTCTCAGGTGATCTTTGTATAACCCAATGCTCTGCAACAGACATCATGGAATAGTCACTTAATAGTAACCAACATAATATGAGTTGGAATCTCAGAGCATATTTTCCTGTATTTACCATACAAGGTTGCCAGTGTGCTACAGAGATGCGGGTTCTAGGCTTAGGTTTATCATCACTGTAGAAATATATATTTAAATACTTTTTAAATTTAAGATGTTTATTTTGGCTTTGTGCTACTACTCTTTTATAGACCTATACTGCTGATACTCTAGAATTAGTTGTGTTTTCCAGATATAATTTGCATTTAGAACGAAAATGAGAAACATTCATTAAACTAAAATTCTATCATAGCCTTTCAGAAATTCAAAAAGAAGTCGACTCTTTTCTGATGAAGATGACAGACAAGTAAATACAAAGTCACCTAAAAGGAACCAGAGAGTCGCAATGATTCCACAGGTATGTGTGTATTGAAGTTTCATGTGAAGGATGTGAATAATTGGACAATGTGATAAAGTTCATATTATTCTGTTACATTTTGAATAGAATTCTTTAAGTCAGAATTGCTGCTCAATTATTTGTACTAACCTAGAAAATTTAGTGTTTTATTGATTTACTTAAACTAGATAGGAAGCCAGTCGTGATTCTATAAGCATAAAGGTAGTGGACATTAAGTAAAATAGACTTGATAGTATGGATTCAGTTTTGAGTTTTGCATCAAGATAAGTGAGAGGGAAATGTTTAACTTTATCAAGAGAAGAATGATAAAGACTTTCCGGAAGAAGAAGAGGAAACAATACAGTATAAAATAGCATTTTCTTTTCGTATTTTTTTATTTACTATTTTGGGGGAGGTGGAGGTGTGCTGTGGATCAGACCTAGGGTGTCTCAAGTGCTAGGCAAGTTCTCTTCCACTGAGTATTTTGTTTTATCTATCCTATTTTATTTTTGACACTTTTAAAAAGTTCTGACTGGTGAGATGTTCAGGGTAAAGAATCTTGGCACTAGCCAGATAATCTGTGCTCTGTCACTGGGACTCACATGGTGGAAGAAGGGACTGATGGCTGCAGGTTGTCCTCTGACTGCCGTGTGCACGGAAAAGGAGTGTGACCTTTAACAATAGTGTGCTTTCTCTTGGACCAGCTTTATAGCTTCTAATATAACTCCTCTTGTTCTTTCATATTCCCTAAAGCGTCACAAAACAAGATTTCCAATACCATACTTAGAACTCAGCATTTAGCCTAGACTGGCTTCAGACTCAATCTTTCTTGCTTTAGACTATTAAGTCCTGTGATAACAGGAGTGTACTACCATGACCAACTTCTTTATGATAGTTATAATGATACCATGTTCCATAGAATGAACAAAATGCATTTTGAACTTTTTTAAAAAAAATTATTTAACTTTATTTTATGTACATTGGTGTTTTGCCATGGGTGCCTGGTCCCTGGAACTGGAGTCACAGACAGCCGTGAGCTTCCGTGTGTGCTGAGAATTGAACCCAGGTCCTCTGGAAGAGCAGCCTGTGTGTGCTTTCAGCTGCTGAGCCATTCTCTAGCCTGCATTTTGAACTTTTAAAACATCAAGAACAAATGTACATAAGTACCTGATAAGTAAATAAAAAATATGATTTCATTAAAAGTAGAATGCAGTGTGTTGGTTTGGTAGGTACTGAATACAATGTCAAATGGATTTTAAAAACACCAGGTAAGGGGTCAGGAGAAAGGCTCGGTGGTAAAGAGCAAAGAGCACCAACTGCTTTTCCAGAAGACCTAGGTTCAGTTCCCAGCACCAGCATACCAGCAACTCATACCTGCCTGTAATTCCAAGATCTAACACCCTCACACAAACATAAAATAAAAATAAATTGTCTTTAAAAACTAGCTAAATATCAGTTGTTAAGCTTTCCAAAGCTGTGTTACTACAGTCTGGGTGAGTCGCAAATATAACAAGTTTGGTCTTTATGACTGGAGCTTTCCTGACTGAGCTCTAATCATGCATGCTCTCCAAGCACATCTCTTTGGACTGTTTTGCAGTCTTTTGAGCAAGTAGAACAAAGAGCACAGGACAAATAAAAGACACAACATCCTTAGATGTGTAAAAAGTTCTTATGCCCAAGTTTTTCTTCTTAGCCCTCACAGCCCTAGTTTCTCGTTGCCATTTATGGGACATGGCTTATTTCTTTCCCTCTAGCCGCGGCCTCTGAATCTTCATTTTGTCTGTCTGGTTTTGTTGTGGTTGTTTGGATGGGTTTTGCGTTTTGTTTTTCTGCTGCTGAGAACTGAACCGAGAACTTTGAATCCCTAGGCAAGTGCTCTGTCACCAAGCTCAGCTTGTCTTTGTATTTTCTTAAAGAACACAGTCCATTTCTTGTGTATTACCTTGATTTAATTTTAAAAACCTTTATGAAATAGATTACTATTATGTTACTCCCCATTTTGCAGGTGAAGGAACAGATAAGACAAAGTTAAATTATCTTGCTCAAGGTCACAGAGCTAGTAAGTTAAGGCTGATACTTAAATGGTAGGCAGGCTGTCTCTAGTGTCTTGCTTTCTTTAAAAAAAAATTATTTTAAATAAGAAGCTTTTTTGAGACATAATCCAACATACTATGCAATTTTTCCAACTAATGTACATTTTAAAAGGTTAGGGGCAAAGCTCACTCAGTGGTAGGACTCTTGCAGAGTCTACACAAAGCCCTGGATTGGATCTCTAGCATTAAAAGAACATAAAAACAAAAGTTTATAATTCAGTAGTTTGTAATATGTTTGTAGCTATATGTTCATCACCACAAATCTAGAACATTTTAATTGCTCCTGATTTTGGAATAAACCCTTAGACATATAATTGATACAACAAAAGTATTTATAAAATTTGGAACATGCAGACGGGCAATGGTGGAGCTCACCTTTAATCCCAGCACTTGGGAGGCAGAGGCAGGCAGATGTCTGTGAGTTTGAGACCAGCTTGGTCTACAAATAGATTTCCAGGCCATCTTGGGCTGTTAACACAGAGAAACTCTGTTTTGGAAAACAAAGAAAAAAAACAACAAAAAGAAAAGAAAGAGAAATTGGAACATGAATGCTATCTAATAAGATTTGTAATAATTTATATTTTCATTAATAGCTTGAATATAAAGAATACTCTATTGCATGTATGCCTTTATGGCAGAAGAGGGCATCAGATTCCACTCTAGATGGTTGTGAGCCACCATGTGTGGTCAGAAGTTTCTGTCCTGCTCAACTGTTCCGGCAGGCAGCCATTTAGTCCCAATAATCAAGCAAAGGCTTATAGTAATTGCACGCTGTTTGGTCTATGTCAGACTTATTACTTGCTAACTCCTATACTTTAAGTTAACACATATTTCTATTTATGTTTGGCCATGTGGCTTGATACCTTTTTACAGTGCAGCAATCTCATTCCTCTTCCTCTGTGTCTCTTGCTCAGCTCTTTGGCATCCCAGAATTCCCCTAGTCTGGTTTCCCTGCCTCTACTTCCTGTCTAGCTACTTGACCAATCAGTGTTTTATTAAGCCAGTATTTACAGTGACAAATATTTATAGTGTACAAAATTATAGTCCCAGAGCAACCCTGTGATTAATGGGAATTGAACTCAGGACCTCTGGAAGAGCAGCCAGTGCTCTTAACTGCTGAGCCACCTCTTCAGCTTGAGAGCTATTGTTTCATTCTTTTTAGAAGAAACAGCAATTTGTAATTGGACTTTCCTTTGTGGGACCACCAGCTCCCCGGTAATATCATGGAGACTTATTAATTATGAAAGCTTGGCCTTTAGTTTAGGCTTGTTCCCAACTAGCTCTTATAATATAAATGAACCTGTTTCTATTAATCTGTGTTCTGCCATGTGGCTTTTTAACCTCTCTTCCATTCTGTATGTCTGACTCTTATGTCTCACTGGCATCTTGGATGCCTAGATTCTTCTCCAGTTCTCCTCTCTTTTCCTCAAAAGTTCCTCCTATTCTTTCCTGTCTAGCTATTGACCATTCAGCTCTTTATTAAGCCAACTAGAAAGCGCCTTTCACACAGCATGATCAAATATCCTATAACAGCCGATTTTAAGATTGGAGTATTCTTAGGCCAGTGTAAGTATGTTTGCCATACAAGCCTGGTGACCTGAATTCAATCCCTGGATCCCATAGTGGAAGGAGGAAACTGACCACTGACAATTGTCCTCTGACTCCACGAACATGTTGTGGCACACGTGCCCACTCTGACATACACTACACATGTACACAATACAAATAAAGGCTTCAGTATTTAAATTGTACATTAAAATATTAATTTTCTAAGGTTAGTATGGATACATATGCCTGTAATCCCAACACTAGGGAGGCCAAAATAGAAACATTGTCACAGGTTCAAGGACACTCAGAGCTTTAGAGGTATATTATATTTAGAGGTATATTTCTTCATCTCTCTTAAAAACAAAAGTTAACTTTCTACAATATTTTATCTTAAATTCTAGACCAGAAAAGGACAGCAATGAAAACAGCTAGTGAAATCCAAAGTGTATGAGTACTGGCACTGTATTGATTTTGACAAGTTCATCTTGTTACCCAAGATGAACTCATCAGGGAAAGCTGGACGAAGAACATCTGCAAATTCTTTACTATCTTTGCAACTAGTCTGTGAATACACAATTTTTCTAAAATAAAGAGTTTATAGTAATGTGGTGGCACATGTCTTTAATCTCAACACCTGGGAGGAGCAGCAAGTAGTTCTCTGTAGGTTCAAGACCAGCCTCATCTACATAGCAAGTTTGAGGTTAGCCATAGTTATACTGAGACCCTGTCTCATACACACATACACACACACAAAAGTTTACAATGAAAAACCTATTTTGACCTTAATTCACTATTCTACTTTCTCATTCAATTAGGGAGATACTGCGATTGGTTTGATTATCCTTTTAAAATGTATTTTTAAAACTTTGGAACCAGTGAGATGACTGAGCAGGTAAGGTACCTGCTGCCAAGCCTTATTTCCTGAGTTCGATCATTAGGACTGATATAGTAGAACCAACGCTCTCAAGGTGACTTCTGAGCTCTACACATGTGCCCTTTCCACACCTGATAAGTAAATAAGTGCAATTTTAAAACTTAAGAAAATTAACAAACTTACATATTGCATACCTGCTACCCAAGGACTTGGGAGGCACAGGCAGACAGATTGCCTTAAGATCAGGGCCAGCCTGATATATACACAATTTCTAGGCTAGCAGGGACCATGTACCAAGACACTGTATCAGAAATAATTCAAATGTGCATATAGAAATAGATAATTTATTATTGTGGGTTTTTTTTTTCTTTTTACAAGTTTGTGTGTGTGTGGTATTGTTACTGGCAAAATGAAGAAAGTAAGAATTTGTCCTGTGTAGTGGTCCCAGGACTCAGGAGGCAGAGGCAGGTGGACCTTGTCTACATAGTGAGTTCCAGGACAGCCAGAAGTGCTTAAATTCTATCTGTGTGGTGATGAGAGAACAGCTTGCACACATAGGTTCTCTCCTTGCACCACGTGGGTCCTAGGGACTGAACTCAGATTGTGAGCCTTTCCTTTCTAACAAAGGGCAGACTTAAAGACTCAACCTGGGGCCAGGTGAGGAGAGGCCCTGCGAGTGTGACCATGCTTCAAGGGGGCTTCAAGGGGTATACGAACAACACAAAATGAACCTGTTCTTTCTCTTATTTTTATTTTTCTTTCTTTTTCGTTGGAGGAATCAAAATGGAGGAACAGGAAAGACTGGGAAATAAGGTTGATTGGGGTGCAAGATGTGACATTTCCAAATAATCAATAAAAATATTAACGTTGGGAAAAAAGTTGTAGGGGTTTATGTTGTTTTTGTTTTTGTTATTTCTGATAGATGGGATATCACTATGTGACCATGGCTGGCCTGGAACTCAATTGTTGAGAAGTCTGGCCTTGACTCATGTACCACACACCTGACTTTATTTTGTTTTTAATGACTATTGTTCTGACATCTTATCAGTGGAGGCAATCCTATGCCTTCTCTTGCTTTGCTTTACTAGTAATCATGAAATTAATTGATAGTTTCCCAATTCTGGCTCCTTCTGTTATTCCTAGGATAAAGCCTGCTGTGTTGTGTCTGACTTTTTTTTTTTTTTTTTTTTTTAATGTTCTATTGGTGCTCGACTGCTCCCCCACCCCCACGTTTGTGTAGATTGTGTTGGCACTGAACTTAGAGCAGCCTTCCGGTGTCTACCTAGGTGCTGGAATTGCAAATACACGCTACCATGCCTAGTAGTGCTGCGGAATAAAAGTTTCCTTTGTTTATTATTTCATAAACAAAGACTTATTTCATACTGACTTAGTACGGACCTACTATGTGCTGGCATGTGTGTGGTGGTGTGTGTTCCCTCTCTTGATATTCCTCAACAGTATTTTGATGATTTTTTTTGTTGCTTCTGTTTGTTGGTAGGGATAAAATCCAGACAAGCACTCTAACTGAACTGTCCCCCAAGCACAGAGTTCTTACTGGTCTTTTCTGACCCATGAAGTCTAGAAGTATTTCACTTGTGTCTGTTTTTCCTGTATAACTAAACTGAAATTACGTTATAGTTCAAATATAGTAGAGGCCAAGTATTTCATTTCTTTTTCAGAATATAACCCTGAGGCTTTAACTTCTTTTTTTTTTTTTTTAAGTGTGTGTGTATGTGTATATGCAACTTGTGAGAATCAGTTCTTTGCTTCTACCGTGTGTTGACCCATGAACTCAGGTAATCAGGCTTAGCAACAAGTGTCTTTACCTGTTGAGCCACATTGCCAGACTGAGGTTTCTACCTTTGTTGTTAGATTTGCTGATAACAAATTCCATATTGAATATTATTGCATCTTTTTGAGTACTTCAATATGCTCTCTTTATAAATGCATTCAGTATTACAAATGCTCACTTTATTTAATGAACCTATAATTCATCTTTTTTTTTTTTTAATGTAGAAATTTACAGCAACAATGTCGACACCAGATAAGAAAGCATCACAGAAGATTGGCTTTCGATTACGGAACCTGCTCAAGCTTCCCAAAGCACATAAATGGTGCATATATGAGTGGTTCTATTCAAACATAGACAAGTATGTATCGTTACTCGTATCATTAATGTTGCTTGAACTGAAAATTAACTTTTCCTAACTATAAGTTGTCACCTCTTCTGTTAAGTCTACATTGCATTTACTATGTGTATGTGTGCATACCTGTATGACTTTATGTACATCGTATGTGTATAGGTGCCCACAAAAGTCAGAGGATGTAGTATCCCCTAGAACTGGAGTAATTGGCAGTTGTGAGCTGCCATATGCATGGGAACTGAACCCAGGCCCTCTGCAGGAGCAGTACATGCTTTTAACTGCTGAACTGGCTCTCTGACAACCCCACCCCACCCCTTTTTTTTTCTTCCTTTAAATGTTTTGTTTGTTTGAGAGACAAGGACAAGGTCTCCATTTCTCAGGCTTGTCTTGAGTTCTTGGGTTCAAATGACTTTTTTTTTTTTTTTTTTTTTTTTTGCTTGGTTTGATTTGTTGTTGTTGTTTTAAGCCCTGGCTGGTCTGGTAGAGCAAGCTGGAGATCTGCCTGCCTCCCATCGTAGCTTCAACTGATTCTCTTCCTTAGTCTCCCAAGAGATTAACCACAAGTGTGTGCCACCAGACCCAATGTACTATCCATTTCTCCATATTCCAGTTTGATTAATATATTACAGTTTTTTTCTTATTTTTCTGCCCCTGTAGGGAGTATGCATTTTGTAAGTTTTAAATGAAAGCATAATTTCCATATTATAACTAACAATTATTATAGAATGAAGATACCCTATATCACAGCATCATTACTTGCATCAAATGAGATTGTTTTATAAATCTGGAAAAATGGTCAAATCATTTGTAGGCGAGTCATCTTTTCATTTACAGCTAGTATTTAGACACTTTTTACAGGAATTTTGAATAGCACATAGAGATCGGCTGAAATCCAATTACTACATAGTAGGCTTATTGAAGAACATATCTTATTCTAATCTCTCTCCTGTTCCTGTTATTGGTGGTTGCTTGGTTGGCTATTAATCTGTACTTTCCTTCTATCCTCCAAAACCAGTTGCTTGCTCAGAAGTTTGTGAAGTTTCATGAATATTCACATTTATGTATCATTGCTAAAACTGAACCTTTCATTTCTCAAATTCCTGAGTAAAATATTTTGATGGTCTTAAGAGAATTTCATGGTGTTTTGTTGTGATTATTTTGGAAGTCACCAAAACTACTCCAACTCTCTAGAGTGCTCCAGTGTTCTAAGTCCAAAAGGGAAGGACTCCTTGGTGATGGCTTTTTCTCTGGGGCAAAGATACTTTGTAGCTAATATTGTTTGTCTTTATCAGATGTAATGCCAGAGGATAGTCCCAGTTGGAGATCTGAGCAAAATCCAGATCTCCTAGAACCTCCTATCTAGACTGATTTCTTGAGTGACTTAACATTTTAGCCATTTCATCTAATAAGTACCTTTTTCAGCCTTTTGAATTTCACCTACATAGGATTTAGAAGTAGAAGTTTGGCACATTGTAAAAATCAGGATGTGTATTTTTGTTTTTTGAGGCAGGGTTTCATGTAATCTAGGTTGATCTCAAACATGCCATGTCACTATGTAGCTACAGACAGTGATCAGCAGAGGCTGGCCTTGGAGTTTGGATTCTCCTGCCTTTTCTGCCTAAGTGCAGGAATTAAAGGCATGGACCACTAATCCAGCTTTGGAAGATATATTTTAGATTTTATTTAAGAAAGTAGCATAGTAAGTATTAACCAGTAAAATAAAATCATTCTGTTTCACAGGCCACTTTTTGAAGGAGATAATGATTTCTGTGTATGCCTAAAGGAATCTTTTCCTAATTTGAAAACAAGAAAATTAACAAGAGTAGAATGGGGAAAAATCAGGCGACTAATGGGAAAACCACGGAGGTAAAAATAACTTTTTTGTTTAAAATTTAAAAAAAAAGTTGATAGTATCATTACTAGTTTGGCGTGCTCTCTCTCTCTTTCTCTCTCTCTCTTTTGAGACAGTTCTCACAGTATAGCTCTGGCTTGCCTGGAACTCACTATATGGAATAGACTGGCCTTGAACATACAAAGATCCACATGCTGTACTTTAACTTTTAAAATCTTCAAATGACTAGTGTCAAAATATAACTTTTCAAAATAACTGAACATACATTAAATATATCACATTAATGAATCTTAATGTAAATGCTTTGTATGCTTAGACTAAAATACAGTCTCTCTTTTTTCAGTCACAGATTTTTAACATATTACTGCTATAAGGATTTCTTTTTTAAAAAGATGTATTTATTAATTATGTATAGTGTTCTGCCTGCATGTACACCTGCACATCAGAAAAAGGCACCAGATCTCATTACAGATGGTTGTGAGCCATCATGTGGTTGTTGGAAATTGAACTCAGGACCTCTAGAAGAGCAGCCAGTGCTCTTAATCTCTCTAGCATCTCCATTTCTCTAGCATCAAAGATTTGTTTTTTTAAATATGAATTTTATTTTTTTCTTCAGCTCCAATGTTACTGTATTAAATTACCTATTTCCTTTATGTCCATCCCCCTGCCAATTTTTCCTTCCTTCCTTCCATCCATCCACCATCCATCCACCATCCATCTGCAGAGTCTCTGGTATCCCAGCCTTGCCCAGGTTCAAACTGGTATATATAACCAATTGAATTTTCCCTTGAATTTCCCTTCCTACCACCTCTACCTTCTAAGTGTTATAATTAGAGGTGTAAAATTTTATGCCCAATTTTGTTAATTCATTGCTGGAGTTTAAATCCAAGAATTTGAGCATGCTAATCAGACACTGTACTGAGCTATGTTCCCAGTCCACCCCTAAAATATGTCTGCTTGTTCTGGAAATTTTTAAGGCAGCTATGAGGTCTTATGCATATTTTTCCCCATTTATTGACTTTGTGTATGTGCACATAACACACACACAAAGATGCTATGGTACACTTGTGAAGGTTAGAATAATGTGTGGGAGTTGGTTTTAATTATCTCTTTCCACCATGTAGGCCCCAAGGGTCAGACTTAATGGCAAACTCTTTAACTTTCTCAGCCATTTCATCACACCCTTTTAATATATATTTTTTATTCTTTGAGAACTTTATACATGTATACAATAGCATGAAGTCATTGTACATGAAAGTTTGTAAGGTTTTTTTTTTTTTTTTTTGGTTTTTTTTCTTAAGGAAATTGTTATAATACAATAAACATTCAGATATACCTTAATTTCAAAATTCAACTGAGGGGCTGGAGAGATGGTTCAATGTGAAGAGCACTTATAGAAGACCCAGATTTGTTTCCCAGCACCACTTGATAACTTATAATGGTCTATAACTCCGGTTCCAGAGGGTGCGATACCTCCTCTTCTGGATTCCTTGGACACACACTATAAACACATATTTGTGAGTGTATACATATGTATACACACACACTTAAGGGGAAAAATCAATTGGTGTGAGCTAGGAAGATGTTTCAGCAGCAAAGAGACCTTTGCTGCCGATCCTGACAACCTGTCTTGAGTCCTGGAGACCCAGGTGGTGAAAGACAAGAACAGACTATAAGTGTGCTCTAATTTCCATTTGCACACCATGCCATATTTGTGTGTGTGTACACACTCAAATAGAGAAATAAATAAATGTAACTTTTAAAAAAGAATTGCATTTAGTCACTATATAAAAAGGAAGAAAAAATGTGAAACTTCCAGGAAGGAACTCAAAAGTGAACATATGATATACATGACACACATGAACATATATGAAGAACACATGATCTTGGACAGGAAGTTTCAAACGGTTCTGTAGAGGTATCATCTCCCCTTCAGCCTCCATGCTTGGGGCCAAACTTAGAGCACATTAGACAAATACGGGCTGTTCTGCATAGATTACACACCAAGTTCCTCCACATTTGTTCTTATGGCTTAATTCTAAATTTTATAGTTGCATAAGAGCTGTGGTAGCAAGTCTTTAGTTCAAGGCTAGCATGAGTCATCTATCTAGTGAGTTCCCGGCCAGCAAGGGTGACATAGTAAAAACACTGTCTCCCACCCTGTGGCCCCTCCCCCAAATTTTTATTTGCTAGGGAAGAAATCAAGTAAAGAAAGTCTAAAAACCCAAAGAATTGTCATTAAGGTTGACAGTACCTGCCTTTAAGTCAAGGAGATTCACCTGCCTCTGCTTCAGCATGCTGGAATGCCCATTCTTTGAGACTCATCTCAGCCTTCCTAGGTTACAGTTAAAGGCAGCTACCATGCTCCACTAGCATTTACATAGGTTCTGGGGGTCCAAACTCCACCTTAACCACTGAGCCATCTCCTCAACCCCTCAAAATTGATCTGATTATACACTTCAAACCTAATTTATTATATTTACACGCCTACTATAAATACAGTAGTTGTGTAGTGTAACGCCTGCCCTACCTTGGTTTATATGGTGTCTGTAATTTATCCTAGATGTTCTTCTGCATTTTTTGAGGAAGAGAGATCAGCATTAAAACAGAAACGGCAGAAAATCCGGCTCTTACAACAAAGGAAAGTTGCAGATGTTTCACAATTCAAAGATCTCCCAGATGAAATTCCTCTACCCCTGGTTATTGGAACCAAAGTCACAGGTAAGTGAAAGCAAGGTTATTATGAGTCGTCTGCAAGTTTTAGCCAAGACTGCATGTATTAGAAATTTAGGGATTGTAACTCTGGTTCTGCCATAATTCACTATAGTAAAGAAATCTTAGTGAGCTGAAGAGCTGGCTCAGTGATTAAAAGCACTTGCAGCTTTTGCAGAGGTCTTGGGTTCAGTTCCTAGCACCTGCACAGCAGCTCCCAACCTGTCCAGGGGGATCTGGTCTCTGAAGGTACCAGGCATGCATGTGATACACATACAGGTATGTAGGCAAACACACACATAAAATAAAAATAAGCACATTAAAATATATATATTAATTCAATAGTATCTAGTACAGTAGGAACTAATGTAGTCACGCATAATGGCAGAGGCCCATTATTCCTACTGTATGGAAAGCTGAGGTCACCCTAGCCTACCGACATAGTAAGACCTTATCTCAAAATAGAAAAGGGTTAAGGATGCAGTTTACTAGAAAATACCTCTTGAGCACAAGTGATTATTTAACCCCCAAATTAACTGGGGGAGGGGGAAAGAAATAAAAAATGAAGCAAGCTGCTATAAAGATGAAATATAAGTTTCATTGGAATAAGTATAGTATTGTATAAATTTTACTCGGTAATAAAAACCCAGAGCCAGATATTGGGGAAAAGCTGAAAGATCAGAGAGACAGAGGAACAAGCCACGGCCACTTCTCACCCAGCCACTCCTTACGAATCCTCAGACTGATGCCTCTGAGTCCTCAGCCAAGAGGGAAGGGGGTCGGTCACAGGTGAAGGGGTCAACCTGCTCCTCTGCCTTCATCCTTTCTCTACCCGGTGCTCTCACTCTCTGGTAAACTTTATTAGATATACAATATATCACCACATTTAATTTTTTTAATTATTCTTTTTTACTTCTTCATTTGTTTCCTAACCAGCCTTATCTAGTTAATTCACAAGTTAATTATCAAGTCAATTCTTGTTATATTTGGGTCTAGAAATAATCCATTTCTACTAATTGAATAAAACTAAGTTATTCAGTAGGCTGTTCAAAAATATGTAAGGTAGGGTATGTGGTGGCACACACCTGAAGTCCTAACAGCTATTCTAGAATCCAAGTCAGGATGCCAGTGCCAGCTGAAGTAACATAGCAATACGTTTCTTCAAACAGTTTAGCAGGTGGTAGCGGCACACACTGTAAACTCCCAAACTCAGAGGCAGGCAGATCTTGAGTTCAGAGACAAACAAGGTTATACAAAGAGATCCTGTTTCAAAAAACAGCTTCCTCAAAATAAGTGGGGGGAAGGAGTTTTTCTAAGAAATAAGATTCGTTGATTTTATAGGTGAGATTCTTCCTTCAGTTATAACAAACAGAAAAATATAATAAAAACTTCAAATTTAGCTAGAGCTGTAACTTTGTGATAGAGCACTTGTCTAGTGTGCATAAGGACCGAGCTTCAAAGACCAGAACTGCAGCTGGCATGGTGACGGTGACAAATGCCTTAAATCCTAGCAGAGGCAGGCAGATCTCTGAGTTCAAGGACAGCCTAGTCTAGATGAGTTCTAGGATAGCCAGAGCCACACAGAGAAACCCTATCTTGGGAGGGAAAAGAATTGAAAATGTTACTATGTGTGTATGCATGGTTTGTCTGCGGAAATGTCTTTTCTAGTGCCCTTAGAGTCCAGAAGAATGTTGAATCCCTTGAAACTTACAGATAGTTGTAAGCCACAATGTAGGTGCTGGGAACCAAACCTTACTTCTTCTGCAAGAGCAGAAATGCTCTTAACCACTGAGCCATCTTTCCAGCCCCACTATGTATATACTTTTAATTTATTTTTATTGTTTGAGATTTTTATACACCCATTCTGTTTATTTTTATTATATTCACATATATTCACTGCACCTTCCTTGCTATATATTTTTTCCTGAGTTAGAATCATACTAGTAACACATATCTACTAATTTTTGGTTGAAAACATAATACTATGGTAACTATATTGTTGTTTTACAGTGTGGTTAAATTTCCTATAGTAGCTTTCCTTTACAACTACTATGTGGTGATATGTTATATATTTAATAAAACCAGTCTGGAATATTTGGAGAACAGATCCACCCACAGTCATCCAGAAGGATCAGAGAGTGGTAACTCACACCTTTAATCCTAGCACGGAAAAGACCTAGAGTGGTGACCTTTGCCTCCAGAGACAGAGATCTTTCTGTGTTTCTGTGAGTTCAAGGCTAACTACCAAATAGTAGTAGCTCACGCCTTTAATCTTAACGTGGATGTGAAACAACTGGACAAGAAGATATTTAAGGCAGGTGTAGGAAGACAGATGAGGCAGTAGGAATGACATGGAGCTGCTGGAAGACAGCTGGGTGAGATTTGACTGTGATGTTTCCTCTCTTTGATATTTCAGCCTTTTCCCCATATTTGACTCTGAGTTTCCTTTATTACAACCAGAATTCATGCAACATTATTGGTCTGTCTTCTCCATTTTATTTCTTTTATTAGTATTTAATGTGTATAATTCTTTTGCCCACATGTGTGTTTGTGTACCAAGTGTGTACAGTGTCCTCGTAAGTACAAGAAGGCATCAGATCCCCTAGAACTAGAGTTAAGGATGGTTGTGAACAATCACATGGGGTGCTGGCAACCAAACTTGAGTCCTCTGGAGTCAATGCTTTTAACTGTTGAGCCATCTCTCCAGTGTTGAGTCTTCTCCCTTTCTTATGCTTAGTTTTAATCCTCGTTCTCAAGATGTGACCCTGTGTCTATGTAGTTGAGTGGAGCCCATGATGTAGACAGAGGTCTGAAACACCTCACACTGTTGTGCAAAGTTGTTACTGGTTTTCAAGTCCTCTTGAACTTTTACTTTCTACAGGCTCTCTTGGTTTTAGCTTTCATGTCTCCATAGTTTCTGGGTTCTCCCTGTCAAATTCTAGCTAGCTGGCCTCTCATCTCCACAAGGACAACACTGAGCTTACAAAGCTGTGGTGTTTTTCTGTCCTTCCCTGACCGAGTCCACTAACTAGAGAGTCACATCAAGTCCTTTCCTTTATGTAGGAATCCTGATGGTTTTTATGACCAGGCCTGTGTAGTAAGAGGTTTCTGACCTGTCTGGCCTGGCCCATGATCCAAACCTGCAGACCTGCAGTCCCATAGAAACACACAGAGCCTTATATTAATTACATTCTGCTTGGCCTATGGCTCAGGCATATTGCTAGCTAACTCTTGCATCTTAATTTAACCTATTTCCATTAATCTTTCTTGATGTGTGACCCATGGCTTACCTATTTCTTTACATCTTGCTTCTTAGATGTTGGATGATGTCTCTTTGACTCCACCCTCCTTCCCCTCTGTTTATGCTCAGATGTCCTGCCTTCTTCCAAGATGCCTGCCCAAACAGGCCCTTTATTAACGAATGATATTCACAGCATATAGAAAGACATCCCACATCAGGCCTGCACTAATAAAACCATTCTTACCAGTCACATTGATGGTAATGGTGAGAAGTAATGGTAATGGCCTTTCATGAAGAAAGGCCACTGGCCTCCTGTCCTACTCACCTTAACTCTAGAACTCTTTGAACAACAAACTTTTTTTTTTTTTTTTTTTTTTTTTTTTTGAGACAAGCTTGATGTTTAGCTCAGGCTGGCCTTAAACTCACTCACTTCATGCCGCAGTCTCTTGGGTACAGGTATTAATAGGTATGCACCATAATACTTGGCTCCACAATGTGCATTTCTTTTCTGCATTTGGTCTATTTCCATCACACTGAAATAGTTCTTTTTGGCAATCTTGCATAGGTTACGATTGTCCTGTGTGGAAAAGAAATCCCGGTTTCTTTATGTCCCCCTTAGTAGAAATCCTTCTGTGCTTGAATGTATTAGGTCGGCTTCTCTACAGTCTCTTCTTTATTCCTGTTTACTATTCTCTGAAGAGATCTGCCACAGAGAGTAATGTTTTTGTCTCCTACAATTGTGTCTTTATCAAGCAATCCTTTTTATTTTAAATAGTTTAACTCATATATGTGTTTTGTTAAATGTTATATATTTAAGCCAATGTAAACTTTTAATTTTGTCTAGTGTAGAGACTTAAGTGCCATTGTTGTCATGATTTTCACGTGTGCTGAGTTAAATGACAGTGATATAAAAGTTGAGGCGGGAAGATCATCAGTCCAAGGTTACTCCTAGCTGTATTGTGAGTTCAGTAATAGCCTGAGTTAAACATGAGACCCTATTTAAAGTTTAAAATAAGTAGTGGACAGTTGACTCAATAGTTAAGAGCAATGGCTGCTCTTCCAGAGGACCTGAGTCCAATTCTGAAAACCCACATTGCAGCTCATAATTGTCTGTAACTCCTGTTTCAGGGGATCTTGCACCCTGATAGACATACATGCAGGCAAAACACCAATGTACATGAAGTAAAAATAAATAAATTTTAAAATAAACTACTTCTAATGTGTCATTTGAAAGTATGATATCCAGCCAGGTATGGTGGAGCATGCCTTTAATCCTAACACTCCAGAGGCAGAGGCAGGTGGATCTGTTAGTTCAAGGTTAGCCTGGTCTACAGAGTGAGTTCTAGACAATCAAAGCTACATAGACAAACCCTGTCTCAAAGCAAACAAACACAAAAAGTATGATATCCAGAGGGTTTTTTTTTTTGGGGGGGGGGGTAGGGGGATTGAGACAAGGTGCTTCTGTGTAGTTTTAGAGCCTGTCCTGGAACTTACTTTGTAGACCAGCCTGGCCTGGAACTCACAGAGATCCTCCTGCCTCTGTCTCCCAAGTGCTGGGATTAAAGGTGTGCTCCACCGCCCAGCCTTTGGTGGTTTTTAGGGGTTCATATTCTAAATGGTGATCTTTATTTAGTCTCTTTGGTAGCTATGTGACTTCATTTATGTGTCAAATTAAGAATCATTTCAATTTGGTTTTTTTTTTCCTAAAAAGCTTTGTTAATTTTAATTCTCTAATCCTAAAATAAAGTAGATAGTCATGTTAAAACTAGTAGTGACACTGTATTTTTTATGGTTTAAACTACATGTTGAGAACAGTTTGATAATTCTTTGCATGTATTAAATATAATGCCTTTGGTTTTTTTTGTTTTTTTTTTTTCTCAGCACGATTACGTGGTGTTCATGATGGTCTGTTCACTGGTCAGATAGATGCTGTGGACACCCTAAATGCTACTTACAGAGTAACTTTTGATAGGACAGGGCTTGGGACTCATACCATTCCTGACTATGAAGTTCTTGTGAGTAATATTTTATTAAACATGATTAAAATGTTTTATAGTATATTTGTATTTTGTGCCTTTTAGTTATTTTAGGATTTTTTAAAATAAGTTATCTTTTTATTAGAGAATCCAGGTTTTAATGTAATGAGATGTTTAGGATTTCACAGCAGCGTTGTGTATGTACTACATCTCTGGAGAAGAACTGTACTTAAGTCTCCTTTCTAAAAGCTGGGATCCCTCCCTTGTCCTTTATTCATACAGTACTTTACTGTAACAGAATGATTGTTTCTGTGTGTAACTAGTGTTTGTAAATAATCTTGGAATCTACACATTGTCATCTGTTAGGCTAAGGTATAGTCAGTCCTAAATTTAAATTATGAATTAGCCTCTCAGACTTTTGAGTGTTTCTCTCCTGTTTTATTGTCACATTATGTAGAATCAGTCCCTTCACTTTTTAAAGTTATGTTTCTATTGATTTTGTGTGAGTGGTGCTCTGTGCTCACACACACCACAGCACTGTTTAGAGGGAGTCAGTTCTCTCCTTCCGCCATTTGGGTCCCAAGAACTTAACCAGGCCATTGGGCTTGGTGGCAGGTGCCTGTACCCACTGAGCAGCCCAATACCTTCACTTTTTGTTTGTCAGACAGAGACTAGAATCTAGCTGTTTGGTGTTTTAATATATCTTAACATACTGAGGTATTTATCAGTCTTGATTTTGTACTGTTGCTGAAATTGTGAGTGTATTTCTCTGTGTGTGTGTGTGTGTGTTTTCACATTCTCAATTGTACTTTGGATTGAATCCAGGGCTTAGTGATCACTGACCCACTGAACTACATCTCCAGCCTTATATGCTTTTTTTAATAAATAAAAAACTGCTGGAGGTATAGCTTAGTGGTAGTGCTTGCTAGCATGTGAAAGGCCCTGAAAACTGCTAAATAAATTAATTAATTTTAAGAATATAACTGCAATCTGGACTGGTAAGGTGCTACATCTCAAGTTGACATACAGTGTTTATAAAATTCTCCAAGTTTTATGGATTATTCTCTTTTCCTAAAGAGTAATGAACCTCACGAGACAATGCCAATTGCTGCCTTTGGACAAAAACAGCGGCCTTCTCGGTTTTTTATGACCCCTCCACGGTTACATTATACCCCTCCTCTCCAGTCACCAATTACAGTAAGTGATATAGAAATGCCCTCAGTAATGTAACTATTGCAAATATAAACTGTTATCATGAAGTACACATTACAGCTACTTCAGGACTTGAGGAACTACTGATATCTCTGTTATTTTAACTGATTGGCCAATATTAAAATATGTAAATAGCTGCTTCAATTCTGGAAATATTTTCTTTTTTATTGGAATTAATGTAATTTTAATTAAATAGAACTGTCACTTTATCTAAAGCTACTATCAATGATTAGATGATTCCTTCTGTCCCACAGGATAGTGATCCTTTATTAGGACAGTCACCTTGGAGAAGTAAAATTTCTGGCTCTGACACGGAGACGTTAGGAGGCTTTCCAGTAGAATTCCTTATCCAGGTGGTGAGTCAAGATTTGTCCCTTGCAATAATCTGTGAAAGAAATACCCAAGGAGAACTGTAAGCCAAGGGAACCTCAGTATGCAGTGCCCACTGTCTGCCATCCTGATATCGTTATTGGTATTTATGTATTGATTTTTTGTGGATATTTTTGTTTCGTCTTTGGGTTTTTCTGGGGGATGTCGCAGTTTTAGGTTCAAAACAAAGTTAAAAGAGGACTATAAGGATATTTCACACAACCCCCCCTCGCACATCATTTGTTGCAGTCACTGAGCCTATATTGTTGTTATTGTCACTCAAAACTCCTGGTTTCACAAGCTCTTTTTGTTGTTGTTAACTGCTACCCTCTGGCTGCTTTCTCTACATTGGAGAAAAAAGGGAAAGGAAACAGATTGATGAAGGAACCTACATGGGCTCGTTTATACTTTGGGCAAACCTGAGAAAGATCTTCCTGCCCTTCCTGAAACAGTTAAAGTTCTGTAGAAAAGATGAAGCTAATCAGGAGTGGAGGCTCATGCCTTTAATCCTAGCACTCAGGAGACAGAGGTTGGGGATCTCTGTGAGTTCGAGGATAGCCAGAGATGCACAGAGAAACCCTATCTTGGAAGAAAAAAAAAATTATGAAATTAAAGCCAGGGGAAATGTGTGTGGTAGTTTTGCTGTGAGATCAGCCATCAGAGCTTGTAAAATTTCTTCCCATGCCTGGCCTGGAAACACTAGGTCTTCTGGGGCTTTCCATTTCTCCAGATAATTCCTGTGGGAGTTCTGCTTCTCCACTTTGATGGTCTCTACCTAGTTCAGTAGTCTGGCAGACAGAGAGAGTTACAGGAATCTCCCTGAAATATTTGAAACTGCCAGGGCTTCATCTCCCAGGCTCAGCACGGGACAGTGATAACCCCTCTGCTTCTAACAACTCAGTCTTAAGGGATTTGGGGGTCTTGTACCATCTTTCCTTTCCTGAAATATGCCTATGCCTGAAAGAACTGGTGAACAGAATATTCATTTATGTTTCTTCCATGGCTTCGGATGGCTTGACATCTCATCTCTTTGTAGAACTTAATAATAGTATATTGGAAGGGTGCGCTGTCATATATGTATCCATTCACTCAATAAAAAAGTGTTGATTGCTTCCAGGTTTTGGCAATTGTAAATTCTGATTCTACCCTAAAGATCTACGTGCCAGTTTTTGTGTAGCCATATAAGTTGGTAATGGGATCTAGAGGTTTGGTTAGGTTTGTGGCTCCCCCTTACATATACCCTTTGGCCTTTGGTTGTTTTTATATGAATGTTGTTGCTGTTGGTTTGGTTTGGGTTTGGGTTTTTTTAAGATGATGTCTGTTACAATAAGATTTTCTGTGCCAGGCAGCAAGAGGTCCAAACCTACAGACCTACAGTGCCAGACCGCTTAGCCGCCCACTGCTGCCTAGTCTCCCCAAAATGATTCAGATGTTTATATTAACTTCATGCTGTTTGGCCTATGGCTCAGGCACCTTGCTAGCTTGCTCTTTCATCTTAACTCAACCCATTTTCATTAATCTGTCTGCCACATGGCCCATGGCTCACCTGTGTCAAGGATGACTTTGATCTTTCTGTCTTCGCTGCTGCCAAGTGCTGTGATTGCAGACTACAATACCTAATGCTTGTGATGCTGGGAATTTAACCAATGAAGGAAAGGACTTTACCTATTGAGCAACATCCCCAGCTCCTGGGTGTTAATACTTTACAGTTAGTTTTATGTTCCACTAATAGGTCTATGACATTTCATTGTTGGCTGTCACTGATGAGTTATTCATTTATTCATTATATTGCTGTTAGATCTCAAACCTGACAGACGGCTGAGATGCCCATTGACATCAAAGCAAACCAGGTTCTAGCACTCCTCAGTCCTTCCCTGTTACAGAGTGTGCCAGCCATAGGAATCTGTAACAGTGGGAACTGTGGGATACAGGGGAGAACTTGGCCACCAGTGTCCACTTTGATAGGTTAAATAGGCACCTTAGCCATTTGTCCCAGAGTTTGAGACTTAACAATTGCAAATATGGGGTCTAAAAAGGTGGCTCAGTGGAGCACTCACTGCTTCTGCAGAGGACCAAGGTTCAATTCCCAATACCTACAAGGAGACTCATAGCCATCTGTAAGTCCAGGTCCAGAGGTTCCAATGTCCTCTTCTGGTCTCTGCAGGCACAGCATGCATGTGAAACATAGACATACATATATGCAAAACACTGATACACATAAAATAATAAAAATTTCTACATTAAAAATAAATGAGTAGATATTTATTTTAATTGTTGAGAGGCTCATTTCATTCTATCTTTCTTTCTTTGCTTGTTAGCTAAAGTAATTGTATTTAAAAAAAAAAAAAAAAAAAAAAAAAGTGTTACCAGGTATGGAGGTGCATGCGTGCAACTCCCAGCACTCAGGAGGCAGAGGCAGGAGCATCACTGAAACTTTGAAGTCACTCTGGTTTACCCAACAGCCTAGGCTACATGGCAAGACCATGCCTTGAAACAGAGGAAGGGTAGAATAAAGGAAGATGTTCTTTAATATGTTATTTGGGTACTTGATGGTGTGGTTTGCATAGAAATACAAGATACGCTGGGTGGTAATGGTCGCAGTTCTTTAATTCCAGCACTTGAGCTCAGGAGGAAGAGGCAGGCAAATCTCTGTGAGCTTGAGGCCAGCCTGGTCTGGTCTATAGAGTGGGAACAGCCAGGGTTACACAGAGAAATCCTGTCTCAAAAAAAGAAAAAAAAAAGAAAAGAAAAGAAAAGAAAGAAATACAAGATAATTTTTTTGATGCTCTCTCTTTGCTTCCTGGCTCACAAAATAAGTTTGGTGATTAAAATCATATAGTTTCAGGAGGAACTCTGACCTTTCTGGGCACCAGGCGCACATGGTACACAGACATAGGTGCCACCGTACGTCTATGAAACTAAAACCAAAACCATAGCAACTGAAATTCATAGTACTACTTACTTAAACTGCTTAATTTTTTAAAATTATATATCATTGTGAACTTAAGAATTTTTAACTTTAAGAACTTTCACAATTCCCTTCTTAGCAGTTTTTGTTCTTATTGGTCTACAAATTGTTCATTTTGAGCTGTGAAAGCTTGTTGACATTTTACAGAATTTTCCTACTATTTTATGTTCTCTGCCAGTATATAAAGTAGTCACTCTGTGAAGTAGAAACCCATGCAGATACAGAGAAAGGGACAGTTGTTACAGGGAAGGAAGAAAGAAAGCCTTGTACAGACTTTATATGTTGCTCTCCTGAATACTTTCTGGTTTAGGCAAAGAGATTTGGGAAATGTCAGAAAGATTTGATTGCAGAAAGGAATAGACTTTGGGTCTGAAGGGATTTGTACTTATTCACTATCATCTTGGAGTCATGCTGTACCTTCCTGACCAATTATTTCAAGTCTTCTTCTTGCCTGGAAAACTTTCACTCAGTTGAGCCTAGTAGCTGGAGCTGTTCAACTGCCTTCATTGTAGCAGAGACACTGGGGAATCAGCTGGGTACACTTCAGAGCTCACCAGTCTGTCCTAGGTGGGCAGGTGCTGGTCCACAGAACCAGAGACGGGAGAATGTGAGTGGGGCTCCAAACTTTGTCCCTACTTTTCCCAGGTTAATTCCTTAATCTTTTTACCATATCCTAATTACAGTAGATTTTAAATTATTATTACATTTTTACTTATTTTGTGTGGGCTAGAGAGTATACCATGTATCACAGTGTGAATAACTTTGGGAAGTTAGTTCTCTCAATCCACCATATGGGTTCCAGGGATTGAACTCTGGTCCCCAGGTTTGATAATGGGCATCTTTATCCATTGAGCTATCTCAGCCCAGCTATTTTAACTTTAAAGTAGCCACATGGCTACCTGTATACATATGCAGAGCTCATCCACACTTTGTGTTACTGTCATTGTGTTATTTATTAGTTCTCCCCCCCCCCACCTTTTTTTAAACAAATCCATTTATTTTACTCAAGGAATTGGCACATGTGCCATGGCATGCTTTTAGGAGTCAGAAGACAACTTTGAAGAGTTAGTTCTTTACCAGGTGGTGGCACATGCTTTTAATCCCAGCACTCAGGAGGCAAAGGCAGGCAAATTATGAGTTCTAGGACAGCCAGGGCTGCACAGAGAAACCCTGTCTTGTGGGGGGAAACTAGTTAGTTCTCTTTTCCCACCATGTAGGTAGAGGGAGTCAAACTCAGGTGGTCAGGCTTTGTAGCACATCTCACTGCCTCTAATTACAGTAGATTTTAAAATATTTTCTTTACTAAGTCGGGGTCTCATTATGTAGACTAGGCTGTCCTGGAACTTGTTGTGTAGCCTCAGATGGCCTAAATTTGTGGTCCTCCTGCATCAGTATCCTGAGTGTTGAAACTGATTGTATGTTCTATGCTGAGTTTAAACTCTTATTTTTGCTTATTATTCACATGTGTAAACTAAAATCTTTACCAAAATTATATTGAGACTAAAATGTACCACTAGAACATATTTGTGAAAACTGGAAATTTGATATACTTAAAATGTCTCTATTTATGCCAAAAAATTTCTCTTTTGTCTACAGACTAAATTATCAAAAATACTTATGATTAAAAAAGAACATATCAAGAAATTAAGAGAAATGAACACAGAAGCAGAAAAACTGGTAAGGGTGTAAGCATTAGTTTTTTAAAATATCTTCTTGGAAAAACAAAAAACTTTGAGCTGTCTTTGTTTTTTTTTTTTGGTCTTGCTTTATTTCCCTAACTGACCTGAAACAGTGTGATCATAGTACCTTACCCTTGAGACCTGACTACAGTTGCATAGGATTAATGGATGGATTAGCTTTGTGGATGATTTGCATGAGAATTCCTAGGCCTAATTAATGCATCTCACTAAGGAAAATTGAATGACAGACAGCTTTTTAAAGATGCTTCAGAATAACATAGCTAAATTGTTATATTTACGTTGACTTGACAAAGATTTTATTAATTATATAAGGCCAAAAAAATTTGAGTCAATTTTATTTGTAAGAAAGAATGAGTAGAAGTGTGTTTTTGAGATTGTCTGTGTCTGTGTAAGTCTATGTCATGTGAAGACAAATAACCCTGGAGTCCAGCACAGGTTGTCAGATCTCCCGGAGCTGCATTCACAGGTATTCATGAGCTGCCCAATATAAGTGCTCAGAACTGAACTCAGTTTACATAAAACTACTCTTTAAAAGTAACTCTCATCATAGACTAGGCTGGCCTCAAACTCACAGATATTCATCTGCCTCTGCTTCCCAAGTGCTGGGATATCTTTATATGAGCAACCACACCCAGCAAGATTATTTTCTTATCAAGGTATTGAAAATAAAACCTGGGGCTGGGCTATAGCTCAGTGAGAACTTGGTTCAAACCATAACAAAAATAGATGGGTGGGTGGATGGGTGAATGGATGGATGGATGATGGATGGATAGATGGATGGATGGATGGATGGATGGATGGATGGATGGATGGATGGATAGGTGGATGGGTGATGGGTGGATGGATAGATGGATGGATAGATGCATAGATGGCTGGGTGGGTGGGTGATGGGTGGATGGATGGATGGATAGATGCATAGATGGCTGGGTGGGTGGGTGGATGAGTAGGTGAGTGTGTAAGTAGATAGGTGTTCAGTCCCTAGCATGTATAAATCAACAATCAAAACACTAACTTAGAGTCAGGGGTGTAGGATAAAGGAAGACAAGAGGTATTAAATTTTTATGAAATGGTATATGTTTGCAAAAAAAAAATCCTTATTCACCCTCACATGTAATGAAAAAGCTAACATCTCAATTGTTCAAAAGACAGTCAGTACAGTTGTACTGTTTTCTAGACAGTATAAACTTAGAGCATCAAAGGTATATTCAAGTGGTTTTTCTTTCTTTCTTTTTCTTTTTGGGGAAGGAACTTCAGGTAGAAAACACTGAATAACCAGGCTGTGGTGGCATAGGCCTTTAATCCCAGCTCTTGGGAGGCAAAAACAAATGAATCTCTGAGTTTAAGGCCAGCCTGATCTACAGTGAGTTCCAGGACTCCACAGAGAAACCCTGTCTCAAAATTCACAAACAAAACAAAACCCCACCAAATGTCAGTTATTTCTAAGTGTTTTAATACTATCTAGTACTGATTTTTATCTACCCTATTTTCATCTAGACTCTAAACTGACAAATATATAATCTTTTTTCAGTAATTTAAATTAAAAGCTAGGTTATATTTAATTTTACAAAACAATTAGAGTACTTCACTATTTTCAGCTCAAATATTTGGGATATAGTACTTCATTCAAAGTATATGTTCTTACAAAGAAAATTCATGTTAAAGTTTCCTTTCACCCAAGAAAATGTTGCTTTGGACTGTGTGTATGTGTATGTGCATATATGTGCACTTGTGTGTGGAGAGTCCAGTTTGAGGTGTCTTCCTCAATCACTCTCCACAGTCTGCTCTCTCAGGGAAGCTGGAGCTCATGGATTTAGACAGGCTGGCTAATCTGCCTGGTTTGCCTACCCAGTGCTGGTTCTATAAGGACGTGTGTGTGCTAAAGATACATCCAGGCCCTTATGCTTGTGCAGCAAGCCTTTTACCAAGTGAACCATTTTCCCAATCCCTCCAAAACTTTGATGAAGTTTTTCAGAGCATAGCTTTGAACTAGATTGTTTGGATCAAATTATATAGTACTGGTAAGTTAGTGAAAGTTTGAGCTCACTGTCTTCAATATGTCTTTTCTATTTTAGATTATTCAAATATGTCTTAAGCATATTAAAATGATGACTATGGGGCAGGAGAAATTGCTCAGTAGTTAAGAGCAACAGCTGCTCTTCCATAGGGTCTGGGTTTGATTCCTAGCACCTACAAGGTGACTCACAACCATCTGTAGCTCTAGTTCCAGGGGATCTGACACTCTTCTGACCTTCCTGGGCTCCAGGTGCACATGGTACACAGATTTAATGCCACAGTAGTAGACCACTGAAGACCATAAAGACCATAGTAGTTGGGGTAACTGACCGTGACAATACTGGTAGACAGATTGAAACAAGACACTCATACATACAGATACATGAGTTCATGACAAGGTGGTTTGACACAGTGGTAAGGAAAGGAATCTTTGAAATAATGATATTGAGTTAATTGGCTATCAGAACAATTTAGGAAATTCCACCACTACTTTATCCCACAGATAAAATGAAATCTAGAAATTGAAATCAGAGCTATGAAAATTTAAGAGACTATAAGTGATTATATTTGTGACTTTAGGATTTCTTAGAGTAAGTGAATACAGTAAACAGTAACCATAAAAGAAAAGACTGATAGATTAACCTACATTGAAATTAAGTATGTTAGAACAGAAACTAAAAGGCAAATCACAGGTCAAAGGAAACATTTACAGCTATGTAAGAAAAGTTGTGCAGCCCAGTAGACAACAGTTAGGAGTGTTGAACAGACGGGAATTTTTACACAGAAAGATATTCAAATGTGCCTCCAAGATGTTCTAAAAATCCTCAACTTTGCTGCAAGGTATGGTAGCACACCTGTGATGATGGCTCAGAGGTGGAGGCAGGAGAGCTGTGCTTTATAAGTGAGACTTTCCCCAAAAATCTGGTGTTCAGCTGTGTTAGTGATCAGGTTAATGTGAGTACACAGATACGTTCATGCTCTTCTAAGGATTTATTTTATGTTAAAACTTTGTTTTTATTTTATGAGTATGGGTGTTTTGTCAGCATGTATGTCTATTAAAGACTCAATACCAAAGTTGGGTAAATTTTGACAAGTTAAAACTTCCTACTCCATAACCCAGGGTAGTTTTATCCATTGAAACTAGCCATATGCATATAAAGTGTTCACAAGAGCAGTGTTGATAACAGCTTATATTAGAAGCAAGGAAAGCACAGCATATATCACTGGTTTCTGTAAGGAGTACTATATAGCAACAGATGAACAGATATGTGTGTTTGCAGTGGGGGATAAATCTCTCCGATGGTGGCTCCCGAATTCTAGTGCTTAGGGAGGGAGGAGTATCGCTGCAAACCCCAGGACATCCTGCTATGTTAATGAGCTCGTTATCACTCAGGGTTACATATCAAGATGCTTTCTCAAAAAAAAGCAAAAAGCAAATAATACATCCTGTTTTGAAATAAAGTTAGTACAAAACTATGAATTTATGGTAATGTAGTAATGTCTCCTTTGGAGAGAGAAAATAGAAGTAACACAGTAGGGCTATAGATTGTTGGTGTCTCTGAATTGGCCTAGGTAAGTTTCCCTATTAATAGTCCCTAATGTTTGTTTGTTTGTTTTGTTTGAGACAGTGTTTCTCTGTGAAACCTTAGCTGTCCTGGAACTTGCTCTGTAGACCAGGGTGGCCTGAACTTACAGAGAAACCCAGTTCTGTGATTAAAGGTGTGCTCCACCACTGCCTGGCTACTTTTACTGAGATAGAATTGATGCTTAGTCAGCTATACTTGCTTGAAATTTACAATTTGATCATATGCTCTGCTCTACTTTAAAAAAAAAAAAAATTGTTTACTGCTACTCTAAAATTTCCTTTGGTCTCTCCCTGATTTCTGGTTAGCCATTGATATACTGCCTGCCATCATGGGTTAAGATTAGTTTATATCTCTAGACTTTTGTATAAATAGAATCATGCAGTCTGCCTGAGCTCTTTTCGTGCCTGGTTCAGCGTAACAAGTTTGAGGCACACACACTTAGTGATGGGATTTAGAACACACAGTTGCTTTTTCCTTCAGTTCTAAATGACCAGATCTGGGGCCTCATGCTTGTATGTCTTATACCTCTGAGCTTCACCTCTCAAACCCCTTCACTACTGAGTAGCACCTCACTTTACGAATAAGCCACAATTTATCTATAGATGAGCACTCGGATTTTTTCCAGTTTTTAATTTTTCTAAAATTGGCGTGGACATTTGTGTACAAATCTTTTGATAGATAGGTGTTTCTATTTCTCTCAGCATGTTTATGAGAAGTGAACATGTTTTTTATACAAGTGTAATTACTATGCAATAACATTCTATTGAATTGTATATATTTGCATAATTTTTATTTTAAAACTCCAATTAAAACAAAAACAAGATGAGAATGTTGGACGTGGTAGCACATGCCTTTACTTCAAGCATTCAGGACACAGAGGCAGGCAGATTTCTTGAGTTCAAGACCAGCCTGGTGCATGAACTAGGCCAGCCAAAGTTACAATTTCCCCCCTGTACTGGGAATCGAACCCAGGCTCTCACATATGCTAGCCAGCACTCTGTTGTTGAGCTCTACCCCAGCCCTATGACATTAAACTTTCCAGCAGGAAGTTACACCTGTGTGACTTCATTCTAGCATTTAGGAAGTTCACACAGAGTCTGACAGACTCTTTCCCACTTACTCTAAAGCATAACCTGTCAGCTGCCATGTTACATTTATAGTAGTGCCCTTATTCCTCTGGTTCCCTTTTTTTCTGGCTTCCATAGGACTGCCACATGTACTGCAGTGACATAACACCACAGTCACACCTATCCATGTAAAATAAAACATCTTAAAACGTTACAGAGTATGGGGAATGACCATGTAACTCTCCATCTTCAGGAATAGAGAGTATTGGTTAGTGTACAGGGAAGTGTTCATACATTCATTCTCCAGTGGGAAGATAAGCTACTGGTCTTCCTAAAGGCTACTTGCCATATTGATAGCCAGAACCTTACTTCTGGATTATCTGTATTAGTGCTTTCCTGTTACTGTGATAAAGCACCATGACCAAGGTAACTTACAGAAGAAGGTGTTTATTTGGGCCTGTGGTTCTGGAGGACTAAGAGTCCATCTTGGAGGCTGGAGCATGAAGCTGAGAGCTCACATCCTCAGCCATAAGCACAAAGTATAGAGATTGAACTGGAAATGGCATGGAGTTCTTGTATCTAAGCTGTACCCCCTGAACGTTTCTAGTCAGTTCCAAGTAGGGACCAAATACTCAAACATCTGAGCCTTAGGGGGCCTCACTCATTCAAACCACATTCCATTCTCCCTGCCCCAGTTAGTTTGTGACCATATCATAATACAAAATGAAGTTAGACAAACTTCAAAATTCCCCATAGACTTTTTTCAACACTATTTCCAAGTCCAAAATCTCTTCTGAAACTCAAGACTATCTCTTAATTGTAACCCCTTGTAAAATCAAAAAGCAGATCATACACTTCCAACTTAGCATTTCTAAGGGAGGAACTCTGGCACAGTGTGGAAATAGTGGGTCAAAGCAAGGCTGGAGCCCAGAGGACAACACTAGATCCTAGAGCCCCATCTCTGATGTCAGAGGGGTGTCTGCTTCATTAAAGTGGAGCAAGAGAGATGGCTGAGTGGCTAAGAGTGCATACTGCTCTTACAGAGGACCGCAGTCCCTAGTATCCACATTGAGTAGCTCACGACCACCCGTAACTGGCTCTAGAGGACCCTATACTTCTTGCTCCATGGGCACTGCATTTACATGTACATTCACACACTCACATAATTTAAGGCAACCAAGTACATATAAAGAGAGAAAAGAGTAAATGGCAGACATCATGTGTTCCTAAGAAACAAGGACAGTCTCCTAATAACACCAACACCACTATCACATGAGACCAGTCACTGTTTTAGATCTCTTATAGATTATTGAAACTGCATTGTTAATAAGACAAAACATTGCTGATATCTGGTTTTTTTTCTTCTTAGAAATCATATTCCATGCCCATTGGTATTGAATTTCAACGGAGATATGCAACAATTGTTCTAGAGCTTGAGCAGTTGAACAAGGACCTAAACAAAGTTTTGCATAAAGTTCAGCAGTATTGCTATGAGGTAAGTGGTTTGGACTGCTTTCTTTTTTTGTTTGTTTGTTTGTTTTGAAACAGGCTCTCACTTTATAGCTATGGCTGACCTGGACCTTAACTGTGTAGACTAGGCTGGCCTTGAACTCACAGAGATCTACCTGTCTGTGCCTCTCAATACTGGGATTAAAGGCATGTGCCATCATGCCCAGCCTGATTTATATTACTTACCCTCTTTGTTTTATTATTTAAAGTTTAATGCTTTTATTTTTACCTCTCATGGGCTCTATATTAAACCAGGATCTTTAAAAGTTCTCTTAACAGATCTGTATTTTACATATATATTTACTTATTTCAGTGTAAGAGCATTTTATATACAATAAACTATCGATTTTCAGTCACTAAGTTACAAATGATATTGCTCTACCAAAAACTAAAAAACTTAGAATTCCGAATCCAGAAAAATAATTATCTTTTGTGTTTTGATAGTGCCGTATATGTATGTGTGAGCTTGCTAATTAGGTATCTCTCTCTGCTTTCCCAACACTGGGATTGCAAGCACATACTGTCACCCTGCTTTTTACCTGGGTCCTGAGGATCAAACACTGGTATTGATGTTTGTACTGCTAGCACTTTATGGACTGTGCCATCTTCCCCAGTCCCTTATTTTGATTTTTTGAGACAGAATTTTGCTACATAGTCTAGGTTAGCCTTGAACTCAAAGTTCTTCTGCCTCAGCCTCCTCTAACCTAACTGCTGAATTACAGACATGCACCGCTGTGCCTTCCAGAACAATTTTAATTCCACTATCCCAAAAGCCATATATTTGTTTGCTATGATTTCTATTTTTCAATGTATGGTTGTTTTGCCTATGCACATGCTTCTGCACCATGTGTGTACCTGGTGCCATTAGAGGCCAGAGAGGGTGTCAAATCCTCTGGAATTGGAATAATAGACTGTTATTTGCCACCGTGGGGTGCTGGGAACTGAAATTGGGTCCTCTGCAAGAGCAACAAGTGCACATAATCACTGAGATATTTCTTCAACCTCCTCCATAGATTGATTGATTGATTGATTGATTGATTGATTGATTGATTGATTTATGTGTATGAGTGTTTGGTGTGAATGCTCAGCTCCTCCAGAGGAGGCTTCAGGCTCCCTGGACTGGAGTTCCAGGTTGTTGTGAGTCACCATGCGCATGCTGGGGATCAAACCTGAAATCTCTGCAAAAACAATGCTTTTAACTACTGAGCCATCTCGCTAGACACCTTTCTTTGTTTAATTGGTTTTGTTTTTCAAGACAGGGTTTCCCTGTGTAGCCCTGACTGTCCTGGAACTCATTCTGTAGACCAGGCTGGCTTTGAACACATAGATTCACCTGCCTCTGCCTCCTGGGTCCTGGGATTAAAGGCCTGCTCCAGCAACCTGGCTCACCCCTTCCCTCTTCAAACAGCCTGCATGGGTCCTTGAAGCAGTCCTGCTGTACTGTTTGGTCTTCTCCTCCTTTCTTAGAACTAGAACTCTTTGATTTCAAGTGCACAGATCACAGGGGATTGGGGACATTTTCCTTCACATGTAATTATAAATAGTAGGAAAGTTTGACCATCACCTAAAATTTGAAGCTCTTGCTATCAAATTATTATGATGAATTTAGAATCCTTCTTCTGCTTTTGCATTCTTTGAATCTGTTTCTACTAAAGCCACTATATTTGTGATAGGAGATTCTAATCACCATATTGGTAAGTCCCAAAGATCTGTCGTAGATGATAGTATCTAGCTCACCTATTCTTTTAGCCATCTGCTCTCATTCATCTTCCATTTCCTGCCTCCCCTTATGTTTCCAGTAATGGCATAACCAGGGCCTTGTGTATTCTAGTTAGGTCTTTGCCACTGAGCTATATGCCTAGTCCCTTGTTTTTAATAATGCTATATTACTATACAGCCCAGGCTGAGCTTGAACTCACAATCTTCCCACCTCTCCTTCCCAAGTGCTAGGGTTACAGACGTATGCTACTATGCTTAGCTGCATCGTTATTTATTTCTAATTTCCTGGTAGTCGTCTGCTGCCTGTCTGTAAGTTACTTGTTTGAGTAAATAGATTTCCTGCCCTAACTAATAACTATTCAGATGTTTAAGAACATCCATAACAAATGGCACATAACGATGGGGCTTACATAACAGTCTTTGTGTAGTCCCCAAGGGCATTTGTGAAAGGCTTCTTTCTGAATCAAGTGAAATGAATTGATTTCTACAAGCTCTTGAAGTAGAGCATCAATTTAAAGAAATAATAAACCAGAGCTCTATGACTTGGCAGTTTTCTTTCTTAATAAACACAGAACACGTATTTACCAAAAGAAATGTACTAGAAAGTTCATTCCTTATTACCACCCAGCATCAGAAATTGGATACGTAGATAAAATTTAAAAATCAGGAACTTGAGGTTGCAGTCATGGCTCAGTTAAAGCACTGTCTGTTCTTCTAGAGGACCCCAGGTTTGTTTCCCAGAACCCACATTGAGGTTCACAACCATCTGTAATACTACTTCTAAGGAAGCTGACACTCTTGTCAGTATCAGGCACACCTATGGTTTATACACACAGCCAAAACATGTACATAAATTACAATAGTAAAATATTTTTGTTTTATTTTCTTTTGTTTTTGACATAGGGTTTCTCAGTGTAGCTTTGGAACCTGTCCTGGAACTCTGTACACTAGGCTGGCCTTGAATTCAGAGAGATCCTCCTGCCTCCTGCACCACCACTGCCTGGCCATAAAATTAACTTTTTTTGAGTTTTGTTTTTGTTTTGTTTTGTTTTGTTTAAAAAAAAAAAAAAAAGCTGGATGGCAGTGGTGGTGCACATCTTTAGTCCCCACACCCAGGAGGCAGAAGATGGCAGCTCTCTGTGTTCAAGGCCAGCCAGGGCTACACAGAGAAAACCTATCCTCAAGAAAACAAAAATAAATAAGCAAATTAAAAAAAAAAAATCAGAAATTGCAAATACCCATACATACTAGGATAAATCAATAAATGTGCTGTTATATCACATGGAGTGCTACCTGCAATATGAATTAAAGAAATCAGTTACTGTGCAACTCTCTGAACAATGTCAGACACAAAAGAATAAGAAAATGTATGACTCCTATTTCGCAGTGTTGGAGAACCAGAATAGGCTGGCCTATGAGGCTAGAAGTCAGGCTGGAGTTGCACAGGAAGTTGTTGGTCACTATTCACTCATTTCCCAGGCATGTTTATCTTGGAAAAACTCAATAACTTTCATATTTTATGATTTTATATTTTTTGTATTTATATATTCTTCACCTACACATTTGTAAGGTGTTAGAGAATAAGGTTATTCATTGCAGCATTATTAGTAACTGCACACATATAAAGAAACACTTGAATTCCAACTCTTAAGAATTTGGCAAAATAATTTATGGGACCCTTCACACAGTACTATGGTGCTAGAAGAAGAACCAAAGAAGAGCTGGAGAGTTGACTCAGTGGTTTAGAGCACTTATTGCAACTGGGCATGGTAGCTCACATCTTTAGTCCCAGGCCAACTCAGTCTATAGAGCCAGTTCCAGGACAGCCAAGGCTACACAGAGACCCTGTGGGAAAACAATAGAATAAAAAAATTTATTGCTCATTCAGAAGACCTAGGTTCCATCCCGAGCATCTACATGATGGCTCACAAACATCTGCAAGGTATTCAATGCTCTCTCAGACCTCCACAGACACCAGGCATGCACATGGTGCACATACATACATTTTTAGGCAAAAACATTCTTATACAATAAATAATTTAAAAACTAGAAAGGAGAGAAGGAGAAAAGAAGCTGTCTTCCTAATATAAAGTAATTTTCAGTGCTATTATCAGAGTTGTGGGTGTGTGTATATGAACATGCAGGCCCACATGCATGATACGCATATGGGGAGGACGACTTTCCGATTTTCTCCTTTTACTGTGCCTTCTGGCCTTGAATGAGGTCATCAGGCTTGAGGGTCCTCCAGGATTTATTAGTAATTAAAAAAAAGAAAAGTAAAGCACACAAACTAGATGTGGTAACACACCCCTGCAGTCCAGGTTCTTCTAGAGACTGGGGGTGAGAAGGTCAAGGGTGAGCCCAGGAGTTTGAAGCCGCCCACCTGGGTCACATGGTGAACATGATGAGAACATCTCAGTAAATGAGCAGAGTACAAATCTCTGTCTCTGTCTCTGTCCTTCTGTGGGGGCGGCAGGGGTAAGGTTAATTTTGTGGAGCAAAGATGAGCACTTGACTTTTTGAATAGGAAATTTGTGGAACTAAAATTCATTTTTATTTCTACAGAAAGAATAAATAAAGCTAGAGACTAGTTTGAAGTAAAGCATAGAATTGAAAAGTAGCATGTATTTGAATGTGTGTTTCCCCACCATATAAGTAGACTATCATTGTGGTGTGGCTCAGTAGTAGGGTGATTGCATAGTTCAAGGCCCTGAGTTTAAACCATAGCACCACAAATGCAGGACAGAGCAAAACTAATGCTCTTTTGGTAAAGTCTTACTGTGTAAGTGTGCAGACCTGTGTTGATCCCCAGCATCATGGGTAAAGGGAGTTAGTGTTTGTCACTTTAGCGCGTGGGAAGCAGAAACGGGTAGGTTCCTGGGGCACCGTAGCAGTCACCCTAGATGAGTGGGGAACAACTAAACAGGACATCTGGTTTTGGCCTCTGGTCTCCACATATATACAGAGAATAAACTCTGACAGTGAATGCAATAAGAGAGAAAACAGCTATATTTCAGCAGTAAAACAAACAACTCTAAAGAGGACAGAGACTGATCCAGATGGCAGATACTCAGGGGTTTTACCATATGCCTTTGGTCTAAACCAAACTCTAAACTCACTAGTAAAAGTTTTATTGTCACAGTGGCATGAAGTAGCAATCCTGAAATGTATGTGTATCCTAGGGCTGAGCAAGTGAGTGTATGGGGGTAATGGGAGCCAAGTTTCTCACTGGGAAAACTGAGTTGTGAGAGGAAAGACTAGATCCTGAGGTGTTAGATTGGCACAGGAAGCCAGAATGAATTTGTGGCTTGTTCATAATAGAGGTGTAAACAAATGTTTGTATACTTAGCCCTGCAGCAGTGCTATCCTAGCAGCAAAGAACACACTCACAGTCAGATTTGTTGCCAACATTATCTCCAAAAAAAGCAAATATGGATTGTTGAAAGCAGGCAGTCTCTAGACCTAGGGCAGCAAGAGCAGAAGATGATTATTGACCATTTTACCATGCCAGGAAAGTGGATCACAAACTATGTAGACATTTCAAAAAGAGTCGTCACAGAGTTCTGCTGGCCAAATCTGAGCCCCAAAATAAAGAGCATAGATTCCATAGAGTTAACAGAATTGATGTATGCTGATATTAAGGGAAAGTCCTTCTAAAAGTGCTAACTTGTGTTGAGGAGCTGGCTCAGTGAGTACTGAGTTCAAATCCTCAATACCCACTTAAAAGCCAGATGCAGTACAAGTAGGAGAAGTGGGTGCAGCCAGGTGAGCCCTGATGCTCAATGGTATTAGCCAACCAGCATGGCCAAGTTGATGAGCTTTGGGGTTAGTGGGAAAGTTTGTCTCAAAAAATAAAGGTAGAGAATGATCAAGAAAAGAAACATGGGGCTGGAGAGATGGCTCAGTGGTTAAAACACTTACTGCTCTTGCAGTGGTGGTGTACACCTTTAATCACAGCATTTGAGAGGCAAAGGCAGGCAGATCTCTGAGTTTGAGGCCAGCCTGGTCTACAGAGTGAGTTCAGGATAGCCCAGGCTACACAGACAAACCCTATCTGGAAAAACTAAAATAAGTAAACATAACATTTGACAACAACCAAAGTAGTGATTGACACAAATAAAGCTCATCATCATTGGATGCTCAAACTGGTAAAGAAAAGAGTGATGCCAAACAGGAGCTTTATGTAGCCTCAAAATCTTTTCCTGAATATTAATTACAAAGGGAAAATTCTTTACTATGTGGAAATCTGGCAGATACTTCACTGCTTAACAGCAGAGAAGCACATCTCACTAGTGATGAGATAGATGAGCACTGAGTGACTTCCAGTAATGATTCTGAGAAGGACTGCAGCACACTGTGCTACTCCCACTGGAAACATGCACGTTCTGGTGACAGCGCACATAGCCCACGGGGAGGGTGCCCAGTTCTTGGGAGGTAGGAGAGAGCTGACTCCCCGGTTGTCCTGTGACATCTGTGTCCCTATAATCTTGTTAGAGTGTATCTCATGTTTTACTTCTCCATGTTCAGCTTGCACCAGACCAAGGACTCCAGCCTGCTGATCAGCCTACAGACTTGAGACGCAGGTGTGAGGAAGAAGCCCAGGAAATTGTCCGGCAAGCCAACTGCGCCTCAGGACAGCCCTGTGTTGAAAACGAAAACCTGACAGACTTAATCGCCAGGCTTACTGCTATTTTATTACAAATTAAGGTACATTTCAGAAAAAATAGAGTTTTTTATACTAAGCAAACAATTAATTTGTTCCTGTTTATGTCTATATTTAAGGTAAAATTTAATTAAATTTTGAAACTTTTTTTGTAGTGTCTAGCAGAAGGTGGAGACCTGAATTCCTTTGAATTCAAATCACTCACAGATTCATTAAATGACATCAAGACTACAATAGATGTGTCTAATATCAGGTAATTGCTTAGGTATATAATAATCATTTTATGTTAAATTTGTAGTGAGTTTTTGGTAGAAGTTTCAAGAATTTGTCTTATTTGTGAAGTATTTGTGTATTTGTTTATCATTTAAATATATTTTAAAGTTTTTCATTTATATTCATTCTGTCGACAGAACAGATATTCCCCGCAAGCTCTCTGTATGAAGGTTTCAGGACATAACAATGATTTCTGGTTTGTTGTAGAATTTAACAGTGTCCCTGACACCCCTTTGCTCCTAAGTGTACTTTCCCACCGTCACCGGAACAGATCTGTTCCTCCCTACAGGCATCTTAGCTGTTTTCTAAGAAACAGCTATTTACTAACTAAAATTAAGCCTCCCTTAGGAAAAAAGAAAATCTTTTCTTGAGGTCTTGAGATGTCTCAGCTGATAAAGGACTTGCCTCACTAGGCGGCCTGAGGTGGCTGGATAGAACCAGTTTAGCAGAGTTGTCTTTTGACTGTTACATGAGTACCACGGATGTGTGCACACACAGTAATCAATGAATAAGTTTTAGCTCTTTCAAGATGGCTCAGTAGGTAAAGCATTTGCTACACAAACCTCCAGCCCTGAACTTAGTCCCCAGAACCCAAAAGAAAGTTAGCAGAAAGAGCAAACGCCACAGAATTATCGTCTGGCTACCAGTTATGCCATGGCACACACAACAACAACAACAACAATAATAATAATGATAATGATAATAATAACAATAAATTGAATTTTTTATCTTAATTTTGTGGTAGTTAACCTTATTTCTTCTTTCATTAGTTGTTTTCAGAATAATGTAGAAATTCACGTTGCACATATCCAGAGTGGCCTGAGCCAGATGGGAAACTTACATGCCTTTGCAGCCAACAACACCAACAGAGACTGAGCACAGGAGGCCTGTACCAACTGCACAAGACCTTGTCTGAGGAGTCCTTTTCCTTAATCTAAGCTTCCAACACCAGATAACCTATCTGCTGGAAAACAGGGAACTGTACATCTCCAGATGCAGCTTTTAATACACTGTACTGCTTCTTAAACCAACATTGTGCTGACCAGCATTTCTCTCTTATTCTTTGATTTATCCAGATACAGTAGTGTTGCTTATATTTCATGTTTATCAGCAAATATGTTTAACCTCAAACTATCTGAACATAGGATTTCATGGAGGAGCATACTCACCATTTTTTATACATGCATGAATTCTGCTCAGCACATGCAAATGACTCCTGTGACAGAACGCAAAGAAGCATGGTCTTTTCTGTGCATGATGGAATCCGTATGGAAAGTCACCGGTTCAGTGGATTTAGTTAATCATTATATCTCAGGCTTCAAAATATACATCATGAGTGTGGGAAGTCGTCCCAGTCTTAAGGAAGCCACAGGAATATGGATGGGAAACACGGACTTAAGTATATGTTACATATACTGACAGTATGACATGGTTCTATAGATCAATTTATAATAATAAATATTTTAATTTATCATAATTTATAAAAAAAACTTGTTTATCAGTAGAAGAAAATGAAGGAGTGGGAAGAACTGTATTGTGAAATGCTGAATTTCAGCAAGTGGACTTGGCATGCCTTTCTATAATTCAGGGCAAAAAGTGCTATTGTTAGATTTATTTTAAAAAAAAAAAAAAAAGACTGATAACACACTATTTTCATATTTTTTGTTTATTTGCACAACTTTAAACCAGATTACTGGTTAAAATCCAACAGTACACAATTTATAAATAAAAATATTTTATAAGGAAAGCAGATGACCGGTGCGAATTACAGAAGGAGGTTTGTTCTAGTTTTTTCTTGTTTGGCTTTTTTTTTTTTTCCAAGAAAAACCCTGCCTAAAATAATCTTGTAAAAAGTATGTATTTTAAAAATTTTGTTTTAATATAGAATATTATAAAGCCAAAATATAATTGTTTTCAGATTTGGAGTTTAAAATATAACTATAGAGGTGATTCTGATTCTTTGATGTCTCATAAAATGAGACTTTTTGTATATTAATGTATAATAAAACTGAAATAAGATTATTTTCCATTTGAAATTTTTGTATAGTTTAAAAGCGCTTCTGTGTTCTTTGTTGGTATTGGGCCACTGCAGATCTTTAGTGCAGAGTTTATATTTAGCTAAACTGTTATGTTAATTAAGAAATGCATAAATCTTTTATTCTTAATATTTGTAATTCTAAATAAATTGATCTATGAAATTTAATATCTGCATTATTATTTTATTAATACAAGTTATAATTAATTCTGTTTAAAATGTTTCAGAAGGTTGATAAGATAGCAGAGCAGGCAAGAAGTGCTTGGTGCCCAGTCTCAGTTTAATCCTCAGGACCCACATGGTGCCGGGAAAGAACTGATTCTGTTAGCTGCCCTGTGACAGGAGCACACGCGTGTACATACACACACACAAATATATAAAAGGAATATTTTTATATCCAGGTGTGGTGGTGCACTCCTTTAGTGCCAGCACTTGGGACCCATCAGAGGCAGGTGCATTTCTGTTAGTTCAAGGCCACCCTGTTCTACGGAGAGAATCTGTCTCAAAAAAAAAAAAAGAAACTTTTAAAAAATATTTTCAAGAAATACAGTTTCCACTAAGATTTTAGAAGATTCGCTACAGGACATTTACCAGCCCTTTTTTGTTGTTACTAATATTGTTTATTTTAAGATAGATTTTCACTCACTATGTTGCCCAAGCATACTTTGCAGCTGGGACTTATGTCACCACCATGCCCAGCTCTAATCACCGTCCAGTATTATTTTAGGAGAGGTGCTTTGTTTGTTTTCATCTGTTAGTAGATCACGGTGGAAACACTAAGCTAGTATATTATTTCTCCTAGGATAGACCTAGCAGAAGACTGAATTTAATATATTCTACCTAGAAGTGGGTAAATGTTTGACATGTATGTTTTATATCTCTTAAAGCTCACTTGTCACACGTAGCCAGGCCTCATTTTGGAGTACCTATGTCCGCCAATGCTGTGGTATTGAGAGCGAAGTCTGTACTTAAGAATATAGCTGAATTTGTTTCTGTTAAGGAAAGAACTAATTTGAGTACTCTTTGAGTCAGCTTGTCTTAAATGATGCTGTCACTGAGCATGCTTGCAGCTTTACAAAAAGCTCCCATGGCCAGATGGAGCCAACAGAAACTGTTTCTGAACTACTCAACAATAGCTCTAAAAATCAAATTCACTGATCACAGAGAGTGTAAAAATAGGTATGTTTTCTTTATTGAGCTGGCCTGATAAGGGAAAACCCATAATCCCAGCTACTTGAGAGGCTGAGGCAGAAGGATCATGGCCAGCCTGGACAACTTGGTGAATGGGTAGGGATTGCTCGGACACAGTATTTGCCTGGCATATGTGAGGCCCAAGGTACCAGCACCACACATGAGACAGGTTTCCTCCTTTTCAGGTCTGGGAGCCAGGCTGACCTCAGACTTGCTTCTAACTGAAAATGACCTTGAACATCTTATCCTCCTGCTTCTACTTCCCAAGTGCTGAGATTGCAGATGTGGCTATCACACCAGCTGTAAGTTCTGTCCTTTGAAGCAACCTTCGTCACAGCTGGTACACAACAGTCATCTCTCCACTTAGCTCTCAGCACCTACTCAGCTTCTCCAAATTCAGCCAGGATGACATTCTTAAAATGCAGGGTTGGCCATGTTATCCCTGTCTAGGAATACCTATGCTCTACCCCCACCCCACAACAAATTCAGAAATCTGAGAAGACCTTCAAAGCTGTGCACAGTCCAGCCTCCACTCCACTGCTTCTCCATCTGCCTCTAGACTTGAGGACCTCTGTTCCCCTTCTCTGTAACTTCCAACCATTACTAACTGATCGTACTGCAGCAGCTCTTTCCTGAGGGGAGTTCCTTAACCACAACACACCCAAGTGCTTCAGACAACCTACTGCTTCTATCACGAGCTGTAATTCTGATGTTATATCCACAGGTTTTATACATGTAAATGTAAATGTGTAATTTGCCTCTGCTCCATAATGGCAGTTCTGTTTTTGGCTTTGCTGTCTGTTTTATTTCTAAATCCTTATGACACTATGTGCACTTTGCCTACTCACAGGCACTAAATAGTATTTGTGTGATGGATTAGCTATTGAGTGTCTAAAGCACCATTATTGTCACTGGAATGAATATATGTTCTTCCATGATAGCTTTGAAGGATAATAACTTACATATGGAGATTTTGATTAGGGACTTTCTTATAAATGGATTCCATTTCTTAGTCCCAACTAAAAGGATCAGTGTATTAAAGACATGAAGGTTAACTGAGTGGGCTAACGTCATCCTACTTTGGAGTCATGGCCATTGCCTACCCTGTTTAAGTTGTGACCATGAACCATTCTTATATTTTCTTTTCTTAACATTTATTATATATACATTGTTCTGCCTGCATGTATATCTGCAGGCCAGAGAAAGGTACCAGATCTCATTACAGATGGCTGTGAGCTACCATGTGATTCCTGGAAATTGAACTCAGGACCTCTGGAAGAGCTGCCAGTGCTCTTAACCCCTGAGCCATCTCTCTACCCTCTTATATTTTCTATCTTTATGTATGTGAGTGTTTTGCCTGTATGTTCATATGTGCACCATTTGTATGCCTAGTGCCCAAGGAACCAGAAGAGGACATCAGATCTGGAACTGGAATTAAGAAGTTAGCCACCATGAGGGTGCTGGGAATCAAACCTGGATCCTCTGCAATAGCAGCAGGTGTTCTTAACTGCTGAGCCATCTTAACCAGCCCCAATTACATGATTTCTCTGTGACAGTGATTCTGAATGTACCATTAACTTTAAGGTGTTAGAAGATCTTTTCCATCTTGTTACTGATTTTGCATCATCTCCATTGTCACCAGTTTTAAGTATGAAGCTCTAATGGTGAAACCTCAAAGTAGCATATAAGTATTTTAACTGATCTTAAATTAACTTATCCATTTACATATACTAGGAATGCAAACATAGAAATCTGAAACCAGGGGCTGGAGAGATGGCGCAAAGGTTAAGAGCACTGGCTTCTCCTCCAGAGGTCCTGAGTTCAATTCCCAGCAACCACATGGTGGCTCACAGCCATCTATAATGAGATCTGGTGCCCTCTTCTGACTTACACGCAGGCAGAGCACTGTGTACATAATAAATCTTTTTTAAAAAGAGAGAGAGAGAGAAAGCTGAAACTAAAATAGTGTTACCTATTTATTTTGAACAATCAAAGGTAAGTGTGGTGATCTGAATGAGAATAGCCCCTATAGCTCATATGTTTGAAAACTTGGTCCCCAGGGGATGGAAGGGTTAGGAGGTGTGGCCTTATGGAGGGGGTGTGTCACTGGCTTTGAGGCCACGCCCAGTACTCTTCCACCTTGTTTTCAGATGTGAGCACTCATGCCTTCCCTTCTCCGTCATGAACTAAAAGACCAGCTGAACACTTTGTTTTATAAGTTACTCTGCAAATGGTGTTTTACCCGGCTATAGAAAAGTAATTAATTAAGGTTTTTAATTTTTTTCTTACATTATTAATTTATTGATTTTTGGGTGTGGGTGAGTGCACACCATAGCACTCATGTGGGAGTCAGAAGCCAACTTGAAATCACTTCTTTTCACCATCTGGATCCTGGGCATTGAATTCAGGTTGTCAGGCTTGGTAGCAAAGGTGTCTACTCCCACAGAGCCATCTCAACAGCCCAGCAAATAAGCTTTTAAACTTGAATAAATTCTCGATGCACTGTACCTGCAGAAAGTTCCCTTCGAAATGTTTTCAAAGCCATTCAGTATGTGCTTAGCAGCTGTGCACTGAGGCATGGTAATTAAAGCTGCCTAAAAACAGGATTCATTTCAATGGAATTTACAAGAGGACACTAGTCAGAAACATTTAGTAATCCACTAATGTCGCACAGGAAACGTAACAGGTGCTAAGAATATGGTAGTCAAAGTAACAGGTACAAAGATTAAGATTAATTAGAAAAGTTAGGTTTTACAAAAGTGGGTATCTGAGCTGCTTTGAAAAACTTTTTTCACTGAGTCCCAACCAGGAAGAAATGAGTGAGACAGAGAAGCACATTGTAGATAAATCTTAAAGTTTTCATACGCTAAAAATGATGTCATTTATTGAGAGCACACTTTTGAAAGGATTTTATAATTTGATAACTGGAGGCCACAGATTTCCAAATAATTTCTTTTTTGAATAAGGGGGGTGTAGTAGGAGGTTTCTGGCCCGGACTTTCGGACCTAGCCTCAAGGTTTAGGCCCAACAGACCCACAGTCCCACAGAGACACACAGATGCTTTCAATAGTTTTTAGGCTGATCGGCCTAAGGCCCAGGCATATAACTTGCTGACTCTTATCTAACCCATGACTCTTATCCTGTTCAGCCATGGGGCTCAGTACATTTTCTCACAGCAGCATCGTTGTCCTCTGCTTCCTCCAGGGGGGGAATGAGAGGCATGGGGCTCCCGAAAGAACCTGAATGTCCTGTCTTTACTGAGTGTGAAGATAACAGGCTAGATGAAAAACCAGTCAAGAGAGGGGCAGGGGAGAGGTGGTTAGGACACATAGCCAGGACAAATAAGCTGAATAAATCTATGGTAATGGCTATAATTAATAACATATACTTGAAAGTTGCTAAAATAATAGATTCTAAGTGTCATCACTGGAAAAAGAGGACTATGTGAGGTCATACATGTGTTAAGCAGCTTGATTTGGATGTATCTGTTGTATATCATATAATTTTAAACAAAAATAGCAACATCCAGTTGTGGTAGCACAGGCTAGTAATCCCAGCTCTTGGGCGTTCACAAGAGTTCAAGGTCATCCTTAGCTACATATCAAGGTCAAAAACAAAACAAAACAGACTCCATAAAAAAAGTAATAAATCTTAGTAATCAAGTTAGAGTTGAGGATGTGGGTTCCAATCTAGTGTGTGACTCTAGAGTGTAAGTCCTGGAGGGACCATGAGAAGATAGCAAGGGGAAACTGAGTCAAGCTGAAGGTTCTTATGGAGAAAACAAGTTCTGAACAGTCTAAAAAATAAGAATAGCCCAGTGGGTATGGACCAAATGGAATGTGCAAACTTGGAGATTCACAGGTACTCCTGGATAAAAGGATTGGTGAGAACAAGCCACGGTAAGGGCTCTTTGCAAAAAGAAGCCTTCCTTTGAGAAATGATCCAGAACCACCACCATCAACAAGGCCTGGCCAGTCAGGAGCTACGGTCGTGTTCTAGTTTGTATCTCCCGGACTCCTCTCAGTGCATTCTAAACTCTCCCAGAATCCTCAAAAGTTACCTAAGGCAGAAAAGATACACTCCTCCCAGGAGTCCAACCCTGAGCCAATATCTTCAGAGAGAGGTGAATAGGTTTCTAAGCTCTGACCTTGAGGATCAGATGCACAGATGCCTCCTCCAGCCCTGCTGGGATCAGGAAGGCAGTTCACATCTGCCTCCAGAGGCAGCTGGGGCTTCAAACATCTTGCTTCAATCCCAGGAGCAGAGCGATGGAGGAACACTTCCCGCCTGGATGATAAGGGCTGAAATGACTTCCCACTCTGGCGCCTGGACTTGGCCCGTCTGTTCTGGAACCACACCTAGTGGGCAGGAGAAAAGCAATGCTCAGCTGCTTTGAATTGGAGTTTTTGTTGATGATTTGGGCGTTTTATTGAGATAGGCTCTCTAGCCCGTGCTGGCCACACTCAGGCTGTAGCCAAGGATGGATGACCTTGACTTCTGATTCTCCTTCCTCCACATCCCCGGAGCTTGGGTTACGGGTGTGTACCATCACACCTGGTTTATGTGGTTCTGGAATCATACCACGCACACTAGACAAGCACTCCACAAAGACAGCTGTATCCCCAAACTGGCTTGGAGTTCTTTGTTTATAACTAACAATATAAATTCTGGTTATTACTAGCCAGGGCTCTCTGCTCAGAGCCTGTGGTTTACAGAAAGCACCAGAGCTAGTGCTTTGATGGTCAGAGAACCAGACCTGGGCCATTTTGGGATGCAAAGCTGGAATGGTGCCTGGTTCTATCTACACTTACTATCCTTAGCTGGTCTGTCTGTTTTTCACTTTACACAGTTTTTTGTTGTTTTGTTTGCTTTTAAGACAGACTCTTGTGTGGAGTCCAGGGTACCCTCAAACTAGATATACAGGCAAGGGTGACATTTAGTCCCTGTCTCTAGCTTGTAAGTGCTGGAATTTCAGGCATGTGCCACCTCGAGTAGCTTCCGTCTACACTTTCTATGGAATATCTGTAGGTCCCAAGTAAAGGCGCCCGAAGTCCTTAGGCAACAAGCTACTCTGCTGACGACATTCAAATTATTAGAGTCCAGTTTTCAATGTCTGTACTCCCTTAGCAAAGCAAGTAGGTGTTTTTCCTTAGTTAACCTCATTTCTATGTGTAAATTTCTTTGCTATTTCCCCATGAATAATGAAGGTGTCCTGCTTAGGAGGCCCCTGGTGACAACTCTTTAAAGTGACAGTTGAAACTGAGTAGTGTTGTGGTGGCATACTCCTTTAATCCCTGGGTTGAGGCCAGCCTGGTATACAGAGTGAGTTACAAGATGGCCAACTATACAGAGAAACGCTGGAGAGAGAGAAAGAGAGAGAGTAGTAGTAGTAGTAGTAGTGAGAAGGGAGTCTACACTCTTCTGGGATTAAATGAGACATTCTACATACATAAAACTGCAGCTGAGCAAGGACTAAGTACACTTCTTCTAATCTGGGTGTGAGGGGACACACCTGAAATCCAAGCACCCAAGAAGCTGAGACAGGAAGACTATGAATTCAAGACCAGTCTATCCAGCGTGAACCGCCCCTCCCCCCCCCACACACACACACTCACACACTCACGTCAGGTGGTGGATACAGCTTCTCCCAGCATCTCCAAGATTCTTATCTAATGACTTCGGACAATAAACTCACTTTGCAAAGTTACAAAGTTTTTCAAAGTTACAGAAAGTCCCTTGTTTGTCTTAAAAGTACCTGGTGATCCAACCCTTCCCTACAGTTTAACATCAAAACTACACAGCATCCCCTCCTTTGTCTTCTTACTGAACACTGGAAAGTGCTCAACTACTTCCCATCGCCTTCCTGCGGGGACCTTTCCAGGGGGTCAGCAATCCTCCTAGCAGCCCAAATAACTAGGTAACAAGGCTGTTACTGGCATCCCTATTGAGTAGTCTAGAATCATATAGCTCAAAGAGAGTAACTTGTCCGCGCCCCCCCCCCCGAAAAAAATAAAATGACTTAAGAAGCCTGTGACTCCCCGTCCTCTACTAGCGCGCACCTGCAAACGCAACTCACCTGGATCCTGGATTCGGGGAGCAGCGTGAGAGCGGCCAGGCGCTCCCGCAAGTGGATGTCGGGGTACATGGTCTGGCGGAAGACGACCTCCAACAGCCGCAGCTGCTCCGAGCTGAACGACGTACGCTTGCGGCGCTGCGGCGCCGACGGGGCGGCCGCGCCTTTGGGGGATCCGGGCGGATCCAGGCCGGCGGGGGTCTGCGCTGCGGGTCCAGAGCTTCGGCTTGGAAAGCACGGCGTGGCGGCCGGGGCGCGGGAGTCCGGGGGCGCAGGGGGCAGCCTAACGGCGGGGCGCGCAGACGAAAGCATTGGTCCTCCCGGGTGAGCCGTCGGGAAGGCGGGGAAAGCAGTGCCCTCCGCAAACTGGAGCTGCTGGGACCCTGCTGCGGCCATGGCTCCCGGACGCCTCCCGCGACCCCCGAGCGCCTGCAGTTATAGCCACCCAGGGCTGGGGAGGGGGCGGCGGCGCCATCAAAGGCGTGGGCGCGGGGAGGCCGCGTCTCCTTGGGGTGCGAGCCCGCCCCAGCTCCGCCAGACGCCGCGGGAATAATCGCTTCCGCTGAACTGGGGACAGAGGGAGGGAGGCGCGAACTTGAGTCCGGCTGCTCCGTCCCTTCCCCGCCCATCCTCCTGCCAGCACGACCACCAATCCACATACCTAGAACCGACCTGCCCCAGAGGGCCCGCCCAAAGTGTGGACCGTATTTGAAGGTCCGAAGGGCCCTCAAGAGCGCATGGATCTCTCCAGGGGCCGGGTTCTCAGGTCCCTGCACTGAGCCTGGCCGGCTGTCCGCATGTCACCATTAAAGGCGCTGTTTACCACCCCTGCTATGTGCTAGACCTTACTCCAGGTTGGTCAAACAGCCTAACCCTGCCCTCCGCCAAACCACCCGGACACATCCTGAATCCAAGGGGGGTGAAGATAAAGAGACCTCAAAGGGGACAGGCACTCATCCTGAATAGGGACGATGCTCCTGCCTGGAATATATGTGACATGTCAAGAAAGATGCTGTAAACTGGGCAGGATGAAGTCGTGCCCGGGTGCTCAAAAGCCAAGGAAATAAAAAAAAAAAATTTAAAAAAAACACTTCGGAAGTTTCTGCTTCCTCTGAGGCCATTGCGATTTCCTTTGTCTCCTGGGGCTCATCTCAGGATCCCATTTTGTTTTATGCTGATATGTAGTTTAATTGTGACTTCTATATCTGTTTCCCCTCGTGCATAAATGCATTTATTTATATAAGTCTCCTCACACCCCCGCCCCCTCTGGTCCTGAGGACAGAAATTAGAACCTGGAATATCCTAAACACTGAGCTATATATCCTCTGCCTTCTTTTGTTTTTTTTCCTGTGTGTGTGTGTGTGTGTGTGTGTGTGTGTGTGTGTGTGTGTGTGTGTGTGTGTGTGTGTGCTAGGCAATGCTCTCCCACCCTGAACATCTACCTCATACAACACTGCAAAAGCAAAGCTTTGGCAGATCCTCAGTGAACATCTGTTGAACCAGAAACCAAGTTGCTTAGAAGAAAAATCAGAGGCCACAGAAAGGCTCCTGAGTGCTGTTTCTGCAGTCTTAGGGCTCTACTGAGGGAGGGGTGTCGCACAGCCCAACCCAGGACTGTTCCTACTGGCTCTATAGGGCAATTAGGAGGTCTCAGAAGAGAGGACATAGTCTCGTGTGCTGGTCACTGGAAACCTCCACTATCACCAAGACACTGGACATGGTCGCGACATGGTGCTGAGAACTGAACCCCTGTTCTCTGGAAGAGCAGCAAGTGAGCATATTTTCACAATGGGCGATTATTTCAGGTGTCAAAACAGAGTGCTATGGGACCTGCTGGAAGTTCTAGGCTTGAGTTGTGCACCAGTCAGGTAGTAATAGGAAAGCTCCCTGGCCTGGCCTGATCCTGAGACCCCCAGGCCCATCAGTGGCTCTCATTCTTTTGTTTGTTTGTTTTTTGTTGTTTTGTTTGTTTGTTTTTCTGAGACAAGGTTCTCTGTGTAGCCCTGGCTGTCCTGGAACTCAATCTGTAGACCAGGCTGACCTAGAACTCACAGAGCTCTGCCTGCCTCTGCCCCCTGAGTGCTGGAATTAAAGGCGTGAGCAGCCACTGCCTGGTTGATCCTGTGGCCCTTTATGCAGTTCCTCATGTTGTGGTGACCCCCAACCATACAATTATTTGTGTTGCTGCTCCATAACTGTAATTTTACTGCTGATATGAATTGTAATGTAAATATCTGATATTCAGAATATCTGAGATATGATTCCTGTGAAAGAGTCTTTCAGCCCCAAAGGGGTCAAAATCCACAGGTTGAGAATCACTAATCTAATCCTTTCTCTCAAACACACAAATGTTCACTCACTCTCTAACACACACCCACCCACACACACACACACACACACACACACACAATCCCTCTCCTTTTCTTTACCAGATTTTCAGACTCAGTATGGAATGGGAAATCGGATTTTTATTTTTCTGTACCCCCTCTCCATACATATATCAAGGTCTTATGTATCCCAGGGTAACTAGCCCAGGATGACTTTAAACTTCTAATCTTCCCATCTCCACTACACAAAGCTTTAATTAGAGGCATTCTACACAATGCTTGACTTTATGCAATGCTGGAAATTCAACACAGGGCCTGTGTGTGCCAGGCAAGCACTGTAACATCTAGGCTACATTTTCTAACATTTGTTTATTTATTTAGAGATCGGGTCTCACTAGGTAGCCCAGGCTGGCCTTGAACTTGTGGTCTACCTCCCTTAGTCTTCTAAACATAAAGTTTTTTTTAAAGATTTATTTATTATGTATAGTGTTCTATCTGCATGCCAGAAGAGGATACCAGACAGAGTATAGATGGTTATGAGCTACCATGTGGTTGTTGGAAATTGAACTCAAGACTTTTGAAAGAGCAGCTAGTGTGCTTAACCTCTGATCCATCTCTCCAGTCCTAAAAATAATACTTTATACCTACTTTTATTCTTTTTTATGTCCTGTGATACTAAGGATCAAATCCAGGGCCTTGAACATGCCAACAGGCCCTTACCACTGAATTACATGTCCAGTCCATCACTCACTTTTAATCCATTATTTAAAATGAATTATTTAAAGGCAAAAACATTTATGGCTGTGCTAGGCTGTGCTTATGTGTTTTCTTACATAGTAGGTGTGTGTGTTCCAAGAAATGCACTACAATCCAAAGGGACCAAAAGAGATAGTGTGATGTGGGATGTCTTTCTGTATGCTGTGAATATATGTTCCTACCATTGGTTAATAAAGAAGTTGTTTTGGCCTGTGGTAAGACAGTTTACAGGCAGACAGGACATCTAACCAGAAATACAGGAGTAGGGCAGAATCAGAGAGATTTGATCCAGCTGCCCAAGAAACAAGATGTGACTGTACATAGCAATACATAGATTAATAGAAATGGGTTAATTTAAGATAAATGAGCTATTTAGTAATAAGCCTGGGCCATAGGCTAAACAGTTTGTAATTAATATAAGCCTCTTTTCTTTATTTGGGACCAAGCAGCTCTGGGACACAAGAAAACTTCTGGCTACAATGGTGTGCCGAGCTGACCTCCAGATGTGATTCTATGGCAACACTGGACCTTAGTCATCTTGGGAGGTGAGAGACACCCAGTCTCTGCCACCTAGGAGCTGCTGTCCCTCAACAGCAGTGATGACTGCATTGCTGTACCTGAAGAGATCAGGAGGCTAATCTCTAAAGGAAACCAGAGGTCTCTGGCTGTTGCTCTCAGTGGGAGCTGGCGGACAACAGCTGAGCTTTCCAAAGAGACTGGATCCTGGGCTGTAGGAATTCTCCAACCTGCTATGTGGATCCTCCCATCTCTGTCCATCTCTGTCCTCTGCCACCATCTGCTTGCTGGAGAGAGGCCCTATCAGGCAGGGGAATGAGCTGATGGAAACAGAGACAGGCTGAGCAATCCCAAGAAGTGGTCAGAAACCACAGTGTGCAATTTGTGATCTAAAAATCCTCCAAACTCGCCAACAGTCATTTTCTTTTGACCTTTTTTCTCCAAATTTGCCCCATATTACAATCTGTATTGAACAAGAGCTCAGCTCCTCCTATCATCTCTTGCTCTAAAATTGGCTTCCTTTTTTTCTTATAACCTCGTGTGTGTGTGTGTGTGTGTGTGTGTGTGTGTGTGTGGTGTGTGTGTGTGTGTGTGTGTAAATATGCACACACATGAGTTGTCACAGGACAGTTTACGGGAAGTGGTTCTGTCCTTCCTCTGTGTAAATCCAGAGGTCAGACTCAGCTATCAGGCTTGGTTACAAGCATCTTGACCTGCTGAGTATCTCTCTGGCTCTGAGTTGGGTTTTTTCCTTGTGTGTACTTGGATTGTCTAAAATATAGTTCTTGTGAGATACAGAGAAGGCTTGGGTTGGACCTGGAATGATACAGGAAAAAAGTCTCAGGCAGACGTGATGGTGCACATCTTTAATCCCAACACACAGGAGGCAGAGAGGGCAGGATTTCTGTGACTCTTGGGCCAGCCTGGTTTAAGTAGTGAGTTTCAGGACAGCCAGGGCTATATCACAGAGAAACCCTGTTTTAAGTAAAGAAGAGAGAGTGAGTGAACGACAAAAAACTTTTCACACCCTTCACATTGCTTTGGTATTATTTTAAATCATGTTCACAAAAGCCAGGCATGGTGAATGCCTGTTGTCCCAGTATTTGAGAGGTTGGGGCAGGAGGATCACACCAAGTCCTATCTGATCTACATAGGGAATTCCAGGCCAGGGTTACAGAACAAGATCCTGTCTCAAAACAAAAATAGATAAATCATCAGGGGCACAGATGTTGGGGAGTGCATTTTTAAGCTTTTTAAGACTTCTTGTTTATTGTTATTTTTTTGGTACAGGGTCTTGCCATGCAGTCCAGGCTAGCCTGGAATCTTTGGTTCCCCTGATTCACCTTTCTTGTGCTGGGAGTACAGCAAGGCAGCCTCTATTTTTGAACAAATAACTGTAGTATGGTATTCTGGATTGTATCCTGGAAAGAAGAAATGGATAACATTCCATTTAACAAGACCAACACCATAGCATACCTAAGACCCTAGATTTCGTCCCTAAAGAGAAAAACAGAACAAAAAAACAAACACAAACAAACAACAAAAAACCTAAAAAGCAAACAAAACTTGACTTTTATAAAACTGGGGCTGGAGAGATGGCTCAGAGGTTAAGAACACTGGCTGTTCTGCCTGAGGTCCTGAGTTCAACTCCCAGCAACCACATGGTGATTCACAGCCATCTGTAATGAGGTCTGTCCCCCTCTTCTGGACTTCAGACAGAGCACTGTATACGAATAAATCTTGAAAAAAAAAAAAAAACTGAAGCAAAGGCTGTAATGTGATTTATCTGTACAGAGACTTCTGGGTTTTCTGTTGTTCATGGACAAGGGTTGGGAGATGGAAGCCACTGAGGGAATCTGTGTACATTCGTGCACAATAAAAGTAACCTACTGCTTTTTTGTCTGAGGACTTTCATGTATGAGGGCTGACAAAATGGCTCAGTGGGCAAAGGCACTTGCCACAAAGGCTAAGACCTACGTGACCCCAGCACCCACAGAAGGCTTGGAGAAGAGAAGGGACTTCATAAAGTTGTCCTCTGACCTCCATATAAGCACCATGGCACAGGGAGTCCCCCCCCCAAATTAATACTTTGTGTGTGTGGTGAATGTGCGTGTTTGTATGTGTGCGTGTGTGTACATGTTTGTATATGTGTACCTTGTGTGAATGCCTGTGTGTACCTGTGTATGGAGGGCTCTCTATCTCACTTTTAAAAACTTATTTATTTACTTATTTGGGTGTGCATGTGAGTGCAGCTGACAGAGACCAAAAGACAGCATTGGAACTCTGAAGCTGGACTTATAGGCAATTGTACTCTGCTCAGCATGGGTGCTGAGAACCAAACTTGGCTCCTCTGCAAGAGCAGAGGTGCTCTTAACCACTTTGACACCTCTCTGGCTCCTTCAACTTAGCTTTATGCTGTGGGGTCTGTTACCAAGCGTGGAGTTTGTGGATTTGGCTAGAGGTGCTGGCCAGCAAACTCTGGGCTCTGATTGTTTCTCCTCTCCCAGCACTGGATATCCAGGTGTGTTCTCTCGTGGCAAACATTTATGTTGATCCAAACTCAGGTCCTCATGCTTGAACAGAAAGTACATTGGCCACCAAACTAATTCCCCAATGTAATAAATACTTATTAAACTCAAACTCTATGTTTTGCTGGCTATTTATTTTCTATAAATATATATTAAATAGTAATTCATATTTATTTCTCCGTGGGAAATATAAAGAGCCCCTCTTCTTAATAATATCTTTAAATTAGCTGTGTTTAGTAGCACATGCCTTTAATCCCAGCGCTAGGGAGTTGGAAGCAGGCAGAACTCTGTGAATTCAAGACCAGTCTGGTCTACAGAGTGCATTCCAGTACAGCCAAGACTGCATAGTAAGACCCTATCTCAAAACAAATATCAACAAAATAACCTTTAAATTATACACACAGAGAGAGAAACAGAAACACACATACACACAGAGAGAGGGGGAGGGAAAAGGGGGGGGGGATTGTTTCATAAATAGATACACTGCGAAGTTTAAGGCTCTACAAAGGGCCTCTTTAGGAGGAAACAGGTCAGTCCCCTGGTTACTGAATAGCAGGTTGAGGTTCAAGGCTAGCTCAGACAGCCAGAGCTGAGATTAGGGTCTGGATTTGCCCTCTCCAATCCCAGGGCCAACTTAACGACAAGATGTGCTAAATGCTTTGGGCCACTACTCCAATTTAGTGTTGATAACATCTGTAGAAACAGACACAGGTGAAGACTAGGTAATAGAGAAGGCAATCCTCAGACACACCTGCGCCATGGGGAAAGCCTTGGCTACCCAGAGTCACAGCCAGGCTGGGACAGACAAAACCACCTTTTCACTATCCCTCTTTCCCTTCTGCACCTTCCACGTGTGTCACCCCCCCTCCCCATCCCCAACACCCAAATATCAGAGACCTGCTTTTCCTCCCCAAGTGATAAGCGTTCTCCTCCCCTACTCCCTTTGTTGTTAGGGTTGGGCTCTGTCCCTGGGCTGCCCAGACCTGGTGGAGGAGCTCAGGGTGTTTATTGAAGGGGAAACCAGGAAAAGGCAGCCCAGGGGAGTGAATGGCTCTACTTCCCCCTTGAGATCTCAGGGGCTCTCTGTCCCTTTGATCCAGGCCTCACTTTGATTTTCTCTGCTCCCCACCTTCAGTTTCTGAAGTTTATTTCACAGTCAGTGGTTACAATAGACAGAGACAGTGTCCTTCCAAAAGGTATGATGTGGCAAGCCATTAGAAGCCTTTCTGTGTTCTCCCGGCAGGAAATAGAAATTCATATGACTAACGCAGCCTCACTTTTGACCTTCGCATGGGGAATCTTCAAAAAGAACGGCCCATTCTTCCAGGTATTTGTGCCAATGCTTCTGGGTAAGAAGGGCTGCGCGGGGGGGGGGGGGGGGGGGGGGGGGGGGGGGGGGGGGTGTGTCTCTTTTATGAACAATTTATGCAACTAACTGATAAAGTGGAAAATAATGAGACAGAAAACACTGGAAACAAAGATCTGAAGGAACTGTGAAGATCCTCGAAGCCAGATGTGGTGGTACACACTTGTAACCTCAGCAAAACCCTGCGTCAACAAGAAAGAATACTGGCTTCTCCAATCTGTTTGATGTTACAGTGGAGCTCTCTGGAACACTCCTATGGAGCGCTGCAGTGGCTGGATGGCTTTAACCTCACCATACAGCTAGCTCACGTGACTCATCTCCTCCTTGAAGATCTCCTGTAGACTCTGATTCAACCCCCTCGGCTTAAGTGCCCCAAATGTACTTTCACTGTGTCTCATTACTTTTACAAACAGTGCCACAGAAGGCTTTCTTTTTAACTTGTTTCTTTGTATGGGCCTTAAGTAAGCTCATTAACACTGAGACTTTGCTTGCTAGCTACCATTTCCCAGTAAAAGGGGAAATACTCTTTGGAGAAACAGCCCATTTGAGTTTGAAACAGCAAATATTTTGGCCTGAAATATTTAGACGTAGATGAAAATAAGAAACATTAGCACAGGATGGAGAAGTAGGTACTTGAGAGAAATAATCTGGGGACAGGCAGATGGCTCAGAAGGAAAAAGGGCTTATTGCCAAGGAGAAAGCTAATTCCTGAAAACTGTGCTTTACAGAGGGGATGAGCACACACACACACACACACACACACACACACACACACACACAATGCAGCAATGATAGTTTTTGTTTTTGTTTTTTTTGGTTTTGTTTTTTGTTTTTTAAATAATGAACCGGTTTGGCCTGGAATTGCTTGCTTAGCATATATGAGACCTGGCTTAAGTCCTCAGAGCCATAAGGAAGGGGAATCAGAAAAGGAGGGAAGAGGGAGAGAGGGGAAGAGGAGGAAGCAGTGCTGGGTTGTGACACAGTGGTACAGCACCTATCTACCATATGTTGACATGGGTGCCATCCCCAAGCATTATAACCACAACATGGAGACAAGGAAAATGAAGTGGCAGGGGAAGAGGGTGGGGTGGGTGCTTCCACTCTCCAAGCCAGGAGCAGGGAAGGTGGTGCCTCGAACGAGCTCAGTTAGGAGCAGGGTTCTGTTGAGATCACAAACACCAAACCTTCATTTGCTGCGTCCCCAGGGAACACCATGCCCAAATCCACTGGAGCTGGCTGGTAGGGCGCACACTCTGCCTGTGGAGGAAGGCTCTAAGAGGTGTGGAAGCCAAGAGACTGGGCCTGGAAGCAGTGTCTGGACAGGTGGGCTGTGAGCAGCCACAGCAGATGGACATACACCAAGGTGCAGATGCATGTATGCCACGTCTGTGAAGAAACAATTGTAAGTAACCGATGGGACCCTGAGCAGAGTCTGGGGACCAAAGATCTCCATCCCTAGGACATGGAAGGAGGAAGTTGCTCACCTGAAGAAAGGACAGACAGCAAGCTCTTCCTCCACTGCCAAAGGGACACTTGTTCCTCCAGGACACCATCGTCCCCACCTGGACTGTCCAGAACAAGTAGCTGGGGACTCTGGGCTGGTTTCTGGGTATCTCTAGCAATTTTGTGTCTTGTTACATTTCCCCCATGAGAATTAGCTCAGAAAGGCCCATCAGAGGACCAGCTCAGAACCAGTGTGGTGTGGTGTGGTGTGGTGTGAGTGTGTTGTGTGTACCAGTGTGTAAATCAGGTTCAGAGATCACCAACTTGCCGGAATCAGTTCTCACCCTTTTGCCATCATGGAGATCCAAGGGAACAAACTCGGTTTGTCAAGCTTTGAGGCATACAGGTACCTGCTGAGTCATCTCACTGACCCTTTTTAGAGTTTTGGAAACAGGGTCTTACAATGCTGTTGGTGAATTGGGCAGGCTCTCCTCCTGTTTCAGAGTGTTGGGATTCTAAGCATGTCGACACATCTGATTTTGTTTTGTTTTTTAAAACACAATTCAATGTCCAGAATGGCAGAAGTCCTGTTTGTCTCTTGTTTGTTTATTGCAGAGATTGAACTCAGGATGTCAGAGCTGTTAGACAAGTTCTTTACAACTGAACTGTATCCCTAACACAGTCAAGCAGCAACATACTGTGTCCCCAATTTGCATAGGATACTACAAAATCTGTAATAAGACTCTCAATATTTACTGAATATGTTAATTAAAAAGAATTTATGACCCAGGTGGTTCATGCATTTAATTCCAGAGCACAGGAAGTAGAGACAAGTGGATCTCTGAGTTCCAGTCCAGCCTGGTCTACAGATCAAGTTACAGGACAGCCAGAGCTAAACAGAGAAACTCTATCTTGAAATACACACACACACACAGCACACACCATACACATACACAAAAGAAAAGGAAGAAAGAAAGAAAGAAAAAAAATTCTCAGTGCATAACCAACCGTCTGTATGTTTGCAAATCTTCGTGGGAGAAGGAGCCTGAGTGAGAACAGGCATACTTTTAACTGTACTTAAGTACTTTTGAAGCATTGGAGACAGCAGTTGTCTCTGAAACCTTGTGATCTCGGATATATTCTAGATTTGAAAGGACCAGTGAAATGAACCTGGACCCATGGGTAATTGGAAAGACCCTGCACTACCAAAGCAAGTCCTGCTTTGAAATTGTCATCAATGAATCAGGTGAGAGAACAGTGTAAGTTCACTCCAGCAGGTCTGTAAGCAAGGGTAGCGTGGTGTGTGGCCTTCGGGGATACCTGTCTTGACTCAAAGATACAACCTGGAAAATATAGGATAGGAATTAGGTTTAAAGAAGCATGAGATGCCAGGTGGTGGTGGCTCAAGCCTTTAGTCCTAGCACTCAAGGAGCAGAGATACATGGATCTGAGTTCAAGGCCAGTCTGATCTACAAAATGGAGTTCCAAGACAACCAGGGCTACATAGCAAAACCTTGTCTGGAAAAACAAAAAAAACAAAAAAAAAGAAAGAAAGAAAGAAAGAAAGAAAGAAAGAAAGAAAGAAAGAAAGAAAGAAAGAAAGAAAGAAAGAAAGAAAGAAAGAAAGAAAGAAAGAAAGAAAGAAAGAAAGAAAGAAAGAAAGAAAGAAAGAAAGAAAGAAAGAAACACAAAGCTTGGGGACAGGTGTGTGTTTGTTTCCTGGGGGCTCTTTGAGGGCTGGAGGAGTCCAAGGCCTAGGGGGCAGCCAGGTGAGGAAGGTGTGATGAACCTACTGGGAACAGCCACCTCACTCTAAAGGTTTGTCCCTGTGATCAGCCTACAGCTCCGTTCTCAACTGTGTGTGTATATCCTTTCCCAATCTGGAGCCTTCTCCTTTCCAGTGATCCCTCAGCATCCACCATCTATGCAGTCACTCACCAGAGTTCTGTCCCACACGGAAGTGAAGGTGTATGATTGCTCAAAAGAAAACCTTTTCCCAAGGGCTGGTCATTGTCCTCTGCAGGGTACTCAGCCTTCCCTATAGATTAAGAGTCTTTGTACAATTGTTCATGTAACCCACCAGAATCTGAGTTTACTCACTGACTTGTTCACTATACTCAAGGTCTGGTACAGGGGAAAGTTTAATTAGTGTGAGAAAGGGACATTTGAAGGGATTGGGTGCCACCATGGCTGGCCTATAAGTGACCCCAGGCACACCTATGCCTCGAGATCTGGACTCCATAACATGAATATCACAGAGTTAGGAATTTGTCTTCATTTAGTTCCCTTAGGGTTGTCAACTCTCACGCCCTTTAGCTTCTGTAAGCTTTGGTTTTCCACCTGAGGTGTATGCTCTGGAGGCGCAGAGAAGCTTGCCTTTGGGACCTTTTACGTTAGCTGGCTTCCCTGACCTTCACCCTGGTGCTATAGAGCCATTCCCGGAATCTTACAACATCCAGCTTAGGGAGTTCATTGTTGGTCTGTGTGTGAGAGCAATCCCTGAGGAGTTTTTCACATTTACTTAAGCTCTGCCTTCAGCCCCACCACCTACCCTGACCCACACCTGGCCAGGCCCCTGGCAAGGAACTCACCCAGCCCACCTAAGTCTGGCACTTCTCATATACAAAGCCCACTCACTACTTTGCAAAGTAGGTGTTTTTTTCATGTGTGCTGGTTTGGGCTTCCACCTAGTCTGTGAGATCCTGGTGGGCAGGCCTTAGGGGATCTCAGGGCAGCTCCGGTGGTGGATGTTGAGGAGGTGGTTATAGGAAGATCTAGGGCTCAAACTCATGAGGGTGCAGAGGCAGAGGCGACAGCGCCCACTGCTACAGTACAGAGCTCATCCAAAAAATGAGACTCTGGCTGGGCGGTGGTGGCACACACCTTCAATCCCAGCACTCAGGAGGCAGAGGCTGGTGAATCTTTGTGAGTTCCAGCTCACTCTGGGCTATGGACAGCCTGGGCTGTCTCAAAGAAAAAAAGAAGGAAGGAAGGCAGGAAGGAAGGAAGGAAGGAAGGAAGGAAGGAAGGAAGGAAGGAAGGAAGGAAGGAAGGAAGGGGAGTGAGACTCTGGTTTACCATTTTCCCAGAAGGCATAAAGAGCTCTCTCAGCCTTGCATACATCTCTCAACTAGTCTGTCTCCAGGTCTCCAGAGTAGCTAGCTAGACTCTAGGTTTACAGCCAAGGGTTTGCAGCTCTGCAGCCTACCTCAATAGAAGGTGCAACGGACAGGCACTTTTCAAGTCTTAGGGAAAGTATACCTGCTTCCCTCCCTGCTTCCCTTGGGGCTTTGGTAGCTGGAACTTTTCACTTACTTTAAAAGACTCAGATGAAAGCCTGGAGAGGGATGAAAGGCTCCTGGGCCCCTGGCTGGAGGATGTGGTCAGCTGACAGGTAGTTGTGAAGCCACCTGGAGAGGTGCGGGAGGAGAATTAGCATGCCATCAGCCACACCTAGGGTGTGAGGGTGCTGAAGCCTGGAGGGGCCCTTATCAGAGACGAAATCTGTCATTTCCCTGAGAAGAGGGCCCGAGTCCAGGGCTTGGGGAGCAGAAAGGTGATCCTGAGTGAGCCCCACATTCATCTATGAGCCTTGGTTTCCAGACACAGGAGAGAGTGAGCATAGCTGCCTCAAACTCAGAGGCATGTTGGAATCCTGGAACATCTGTGTGGTGTGGGTTTTGTGTGTGTGTGTGTGTGTGTGTGTGTGTGTGTGTGTGTGTGTGTGTGTGTGTGTGTGTGTGTGTGTGTGTGATGGACAAAGTTTTTACCACAGAACCACACACCCAACCCTAAAACACAGGGATTCTTTCCAGTCATCTCTAAACTATACACTAGAAGGCAAAGCAAGACAGACCTGAAAGCCACGGGCAGGTATTCTTCCTACTAGTTCTTAGTCTGGATTCACTCATCCCCTTGATCGGTTATTAAACAAACAACCATAGAGCTTAGCCAAGGAGATGGCTCAGTGAGTAAAGTCCTGACATTGCAATCATAACCCTGACAACCTGAGTTCAAATCTATGAAACCCATGTGCAAAGCTGGACATCAATAACCTCAGTACTCCCAAGTGAGAAACAGAAATGGAAAAGCCAACTCAAGGGCCAGTTAGCCCCGAGTGTCTGCCCAAGCAGCAGAAACAAGAGAGACCCTGCCTCAAACAAGATGGGAAGTGAGAGCTAACTCCTGAAAGTTGTCCTCTGACCTCCATCAGCATTCCTTGGCACCATTTCGTAGTCTGCGCTACTGTGAGGCTGAGACATGAAGCTCAACGGAGCTGGGGGTTCAAGACTAGCCTGGACACATAGTGAAAACCTGTCTTGACAAAAAAGAAGAAAAAAAGAGCAAGGTGGCAAGCATGGACCTGCCATGTCTGCAGACACAGAGACTTCCCCAGAAAAGAGATGAGCTTGAAGTCCACAGATATGACTGATGTTGTGTTCAAAGCTGCTGGATGGAGGGTACAGATGACCAAACTCCTACTGAATTTTCATTTTTATCAAGACTCTCCTGTTGTTAGGACGGATGCTGGTTCTCCTCCACAGTGTTTCAGGCTTTAGGGAGGCCCGGAGTTCTCCCCTGATTGACCTGATTGAATGCTGTGTCAAGTTCAGTAGGAAGTAGCCCTCAGCTGCCCAGGCAGTACTGTTCACACTCTTTGTTGAGAGATACAGGCTTATTGTCCTCAGATCCTTTCCAAGGAGTCTGGCCAGTCACCTAGTTCATGTGGACCCTGCTACAACTGTAGGGAGAGTTTTCTGTTCCAACAGCAAGTTCCCAAATTGTAGTGGAATTATGTTGTTCCATTGTAAATAATTGTCCCACCCACTGGTTTCATAAAAATGCTGATTGGCCAAAGGCAGACAGGAAGTGTGGGTGGGACTACCAGACTAAGTCAGGAAGAACAGAGCAGAAATGCCACAGAGAAGCCAGAAGATGCAGAGGACAAACATGCTGCTCTGAGAAAAGGTACCGAGCCACATGGCTGAACAGGGTAAGAACCATGGGTTAGTTTAAGAGCAAGAGCTAGCAAGTTATATGCCTGGGCCCTAGGTCAATCAGCATACAATTATTACAAGTGTTGGTGTGTTTCAATGGGATTATGGGACTGTGGTCTGAAAATCTGGGCCAGGAGGATAGACCAGAAAGTCCGGGCCAGAAACCTCATACAACACCAAATAACCACAAAGAGACTTATTATTGATTATAAATGCTCAGGTGATAGCTTAGATTTGGTTTTGTTTTGTTTTTTAAGATTTACTTGTTTATTATGTATATAGTGTTTACCTTCAATCCAGAAGAGGGCACCAGACCTCATCGTCCGTGGTTGTGAGCCACTATGTGGTTGCTGGGAATTGAACTCAGGACCTCTGGAAAAGCAGCCAGTGCTCTTAACCTCTGAGCCATCTCTCCAGCCCCCTAGATTTGATTTTAACCAGCTTTTATAACTTAAATGAATCCATCTCTATTAATCTATATACTCCCCTGAAGCTCATTTACCTCATCTCTGAACTTCCCATGTGCCTTCTTCGGCCTCTGGCTTGCAGCTCCTCTGACTTTACCCTCCTTCTTCCCAGAATTCTCTCTTCCTTGAAAATCCTGCCTAGCTATCAGCCAATCAGCTTTTTATTAACAATGAGAGCAATACATCTTCACAGTGCACACAAGGATTATTCTATACCAACAACACTGCTTAAGGGTCCTCTCTCTCTCTCTCTCTCTCTCTCTCTCTCTCTCTCTCTCTCTCTCTCTCTCACACACACACACACACACACACACACACACATTTGGAAACAGGTGGTGACTTGGGACAGTTCCTGACAGAGCTTCACGGACTGAACCTGTAGAAAGGAAAAAACAGCAATGCTAAAGCCTAACGTGTTTCTCAAGAGGCTGTTGGGCTGACCAGCCACAGTCCACTCATCATGTGCCATTTTTCCCAATTGGATATGCGAGGAGGTTCTGCTCACACTTTCAAACTCTGCCCACTCTCTGAATTGCAGTTTCTCAGGGATGGAGAGCAAGCCAGAGCTGCCTGTCTCAGAACTCTGCCTTCTTGCTGTCACACAGGAGCATCAGGAACTTCCATATCCTCTCCAAAGCTCTAATGAGTGGAGTCTTGAGGTAACCGCCCTGTCTTCAGACAACCAACTTAGAGACAAAAGAAACAGGAGCTCACTGCTGTGCTGTGGCCTGGTAGTGGCCAGTGTGTCATCCTCCTGCCTCTCCTAAACAAGACCTTAGTCCCCATTTAAAAAAAAAAAAAACTTGATTATTATTATTGTGCATATGATGTAAGTGGAGGGGGCATGTCGTCATGCTTTGCATGAGGATGTCAAAGGACAGCTTTGTGGAGATGGTTTTCTCCTTCTACCTTTACTTGGGCTCTAGGGATTGAACTCGGATCCTCTGGCTTGTGCAGTGTCCCACTGAGCCATCCCACTAACCCATTAGTTGTCATTTTAAAGTATACAGCACTGTGGCATTTAGTGTATTCATATTGTTGTGCAACCATTAGGTCTATCTAATACCAAAATAGCCCTGACCTCCACTAGCCAGTGACTCCCCACTCTTGCCAGTAACCATCAATTAGTACTACCTGTCTCTACAGACTTGCCTATTATAACTACCCTAACTAAAATAGTGTGTATCACTATTTTTCAAATAAAGACACTGATTTACTGGGGATTGAACTAAATAATTTACCTCAAACTTGAATTCAGGTCTGCCTTATACTACACTATAGTCTAATTTTGCTATCATAATACTCAAATGCTCTTATTTAGTGTGTGTGTGTGTGCCAAATGTGTACCGCACCCATGGAGGCCAGAAGAGGGTTTCAGATATCCTGAGCTGGAGTTATAGATAGTCATGAACCGTTTACTGAAAGTGCTGGGAACTAAACTTAGGTGTCCCGAAGAGCATCAAGGTGCTCTTAACTGCTAACATCTCTCCAGCCAGCCCCCTTGCCAATCTATCTATTTATTTATTTTTCACCTAGGATTTAGAGCATTTTCTTAGGCCCATCTGTGCACTTCTTTGTAAAATTCTCTTTTACAAAATACTGTAAAGCCGCTTGAGCAAAAAGCTCCTACCCTTGATGTCTGAATGTCTTGGATGTTTGTTTTGGTGTGGATCTGAAATAAGCTCTAAGGCTTGTGTGATGGCCCACCTAGTACAGCAATGTCCAGAGGTGAGTCTCCTGGGAAGTGGTTAAATCACAAGGGCTCTAACCTCATCACTGAGTAAATCCATTGACTGGTTCACAATTTGATGGATGGTTAGGAGGCAATGGAAGCCGAGGAGATGGAGCTAGGTTGAAGGGAGGATCCTAGAGGGGCATGCTCTTAGGAGTATGTTCTCTCTCCTCCACCCCCTTTGTTTTCTTCCACATCCTACAGTGGCCATGAGGGATACAGCTTTGCTCCAACATACCCTTACACCAGGACCTCATGTCCTGCTTCGCTGCAGGCCTAGAAGCAAGGGAGCCTATGGGCCTGGAGAGATGGCTCAGTGTTTAGGAGTACTGGGTGTTCCTCTAGAAGAGCTGGGTTCAATTCTCAGCGCTTACATGGTGACTCACAACTGTCTGTAACTCCAGTTCCAGGAGAACCATGCTACCAGGCATGCACATAGTATACATATATATGCATGCTGGCAAAATGCCCATATATATAATAAAAAATCTTTCTTAAAAAATAAAGGGAAAAGAAACAAGGGAGCCAGTGATTATGAACTATAATTCTGACCCAAAAGAAACTTTGATTTTTTTTTTTTTTTTTTTTTTGAGACAGGGTCTCTCTACATGACCTTAGCTGTCCTGAAACTCACTATGTAGACCAGGCTGGCCTCAAACTCAGAGACCTGTAATGGATTTTTCTCTGTCCTACCAACAACCAGCTCCCAAATAGTGCCATGGAGACTTGCCATGAATTATGAAAGCTGGACCTTTAGTTTAGGCTTGTCTCAGCTAGCTCTTATAACTTAATTAAGCCATATTTTTCAATCTGTGCTCTACCACATGGTATGGCCACTGTTGGATGTGGAGGAAAACAAAGGGGGTGGAGTTAAGTCATCTTGCACCTCCTGTTTCTTCCTCATGTCTGGCTGGTGGCTTCTCCTTTCTTCTCATCCTCTGAGTCTTCAGAAGTCCCGCCCAACCTCTTCCTGCCTGGCTACTGGCCATTCGGCTCTTTATTAAATCAATCAGAAGGTACCTTCACAAAGAAATAAATCTTCACAGTGTAAACAAATATTCCACAACATTTCCTGCTTTCTGTCTAAACAAAAAGGAAAGGATTTAACTCTAACATAGTAAAACTATATATAATAAAAGCAACTATCAGGTAAGAATTACAGTTACAATGCCCAGTCTGTTAGCCTCTAAAGCCATGTCTTCTGAGCTCTGACATCAAGCCCCATTTAAAGCAAGTTTCCCGCTTCTGACTCTTGAGACTTTGAGTCTCCTGGGAGCTCCCCCATCTCTCTCTCCTTTTTCCTTTATCTTTCTCTTACTTCTCCCTTCTCTGCTGTCATAACTCCTGTTATCATGACCTTTCTGTTAATCATAGCCACACCCACCTGACAATAAAGCTCTTTTCTACATAGAAACAGCTTCAAGCGTCTCCTGCTACCCGAGCTGACTTCTGCTGCCTTCCCACAGCTGCCTTCTGCTGTGAATCCACAGAAATCCACCACCAGATAACCAGGTAAATGAGAACCATACCAAAATACACACAGAATCCTAACACAGACAAGTTTGCGTTTGGCAAGTTTGGAGAAAATACCCTATTATCTATACTATCTTGATAAATCCAAAGTTTTATACCTAAACCATTTTCTATCTACTATCCTAAAACTATCTTTTTAGATCTCAAAATATTTTCTTAGATAGATAACTTAAGCCTTTATGTCTCTTGACTTTATATACTTTACACCTGTAAACTGTAACTGTTAGTATCTCATCTTCAACACTTAAAGAAGACCCAAGAAGGATATACTATTACCTGAGTAAACAGGAAGTATAGACAGAACAACTTCCAAAACTATAGAAATTACAGGGACATCTGGCTGCCTGAACAGTCACCCAAGTTTCCTCTACAATATTGGGGCATCCATCTTTGACATACGGGCTTAGAATATCTGACAGGCTTTTCTATTAAGCAGGGATTTTGAAGGACTGTCTCTCCTTGTCTTGGCAAAGTTTGGCAGTCTTTTCCCTGTTTCTTGCTTATCCAATTTGTATAGCATATTGTCAGCAGTTGAGGCAAGGACAGTTTCTCACCCAGTGGCTAGCTTTGCCACAATGAAAGCAAACTCCATGTGGAGCTTCTTTGATGCCCATCATCCTTTTATGAAGTAACTTGGTGTTGGGAGGAGCTGATGTGGCCACACTATCATGAAAGTATTAGGACCTAGGATGTTAAGATATCTTAAGTCTATATTCTGAAGGTCTCTGAAGCATTTGACTATCACCTATCTTTCTAAATTATATCTGTGTTTAACTCTGAAAATATACCTAGCATAACCCCAAGTTTGATTATTATAGATATTAACCTTTATTTCTTAGTTATACATTGCATTCTTAAATGAGCTGCGTAGGAACAATACCTTAAACAAAATAGCATAACAAAGACAACCTTAAATTTGTATCAATATATCTTAAACAAGAGTAGGAACATATGTAGCATGTTGTAACAAAAATAACCTTAAATTTCTATCACTACATAAAACTCCATACAATGTAAAATATTTGAGATTGATAGTTGCTTTTTAGTTTAGAGTCAATAATTTACCCTTTATCTAATTCTTCCCATATCCCTCTTTTCTCTTCAGAAAGAGATTCATGAATCCAGCCTCCCTTGCTTAGATCCCTCTTCTACTGTGACCAGTAACAATTTGCAATGAACAACCAAGACCATCCACCACACCTCTTGGGAATGTGAGCATCATATCTTAAAATTACTTCCTGTTGTCTGGGGGTGACATCTGGCATCTTTAGAGGATCCTGAGAAATCTGAGATAATGGTTAAGTCCCGGGAAAACTAGCTGTAACATTGGTTGTCCAGTTTGTGTGTAATGGGAAAGTGCAGGGTTTAACTGAAGTCCTGACTGGAATAGTCTGTAAGGCTGGACCATCTCAGCTAGCAGCTTTGAAGTTGTTCTAGATGCAGAATTTTGAGAAAAGTGAAACAGAGGCATTCTGAGAGACTGGATCACCTAGGCTGCTTGTCTTTATTGGTGTATGATCCTTTTGTTCTGAAAACATATATTAAAGGCAATATACATATCTGCATTAGCATAAGTATGAAATGTGTGGTGTACACAAGTCAACTAAGATAATTTTTTTGCTCTATGTTTGAGCAGGTAAAAGGCATCTGTCAACTTCCTAAGTCCATTTGGACTACATAACCAAACTGTCATAAGGACTCTGTAGCCAGTAAGATTTATTATGTCTCATCCAGTCTCAAAGTTCTTCCCAAAGTTGAGGGATCAGCATATAATACCTGTCCTGTAGTTTTTATTGTTTTTTTTTTTCTTCATGTCTATAGCTGAGATTTTCAGGTCTTCCCCAACCAAATTTGATCTTTATTCATTCTGAAGAGAATCATGACATTGTTTCCTGTAATAACAAAAGCATAACCTCTCTTCAAACACATTTTTTAACTTCTATTCTGAAGTTAAGATGTTTTAAAATACATAGGTTGGTTTAATTTATCAGTTTCCGTAATCCAGTGTCTCTCAACAGCTGTTATTTTTGTACATCAGCATTTAAAAGAATCCAAGTCAACAAAGCACCATACAGGATCCAAACTCCCTGTGTATTTTCCATCCAGTCTGAGCTACACTGGGAGACTTTGTCTCAAAAACTACTGGCTTATTTTTTTATATTACTTTATTTCTTTAAATATGTTATTATTTTTAAACTATTTTTCTATGACTGTCTATACCCGCTATTTACTGCCTTTGTTTAAAGTGTTCTCAGTCTGGACCATTTTACTGCACACCTGCTGCCGTCTCTGATGGTGTGAACCAAGCCTTAAACTCAAGCCCTCAGACATCTCTGCACGGTGTAAACAAATATTCCAGAGCAGGGATCTGCCTACCTCTCCTCCTGAGCACTGGCACTAAAGGTCTGTGCCAGCATGCCTGATAAAACTTCACTTTCGTTAAAAAGCTGATATCTTTTTAGACATTTTGTCACAGCAAAAGAAAATGATATTCCATTCTCCTCCATCACCAGACGGTTTCTGTTCATCCTGGTCCATCTTCAGCAAGAAATCTCATTGTCAGTTTAATCAGAATCCCCTGCTACACTCTGGTGGCATTCCACACACTGCCTCCATCCTGCTCCATGGCTGCACATTCACGCTTGGCCCTGGTGTATTTGGCATTGGGCCCTATGTCTCCTAAGCCCTAAGGAGACTTCATACCAGTCTTCTTAACTTCATGATGGGCCCCCTGCCCTGACAGGCATCACTGAATTGTGTAATCCTCCAGCACAACGCCTTTTTTGACATGGCCTGTGCCATTCCCAGGTGTCCAAGAGTCTCTCCTCTTAGGTGAGGCCATATGCTTGCTTGTTGTAGGCCAGGTATTTCAGAGGTCTAAGCCTCCTCTTGGAAGCTTGGTGAAATATATTGACTATGGTAGTTCAACGAGTATGTAGACTCAACAAAGAGACTATGCTTTTCGATATACTATCATGGGAAGAGGTCTCCCGAGAAGGGAAATGATGAGGAAGTTGCTGAGCAGGAATTCTGTTCCCAGCACTCACATCAGACACCTGACAACTGGCTGTTTCTCCAGTTCCAGGGAATCCCACATCCTTCTTTGACCTTAGAAGGCATGACAGTCACATATATAAGCCCAAACTCTCTCCTACCTACATAATAAAAAACTGAAATTAAATATAAACTTTAAAGGCGTAAGTGGTGGGGGCAGTCCACTTGTGTGCTTTAAGAGTTTAACCCAGGTGTGGTGGTGCATGCCTCTAACCTCAGACCCTTGAGGACGCTGAAAAAGAGGATTCCAATTTGGGGTCCCGTCTGAGTTACGTTAGGAGGCTTTGTCTCAAAAACTAAATAAGAGACAAACAAGGTGTGGGAGAGAATGTATAAGAAAGAAGATTCCTTGGGCCCTGGGGTTGGAGGCCAGTCTGGGTAATCTACTGAGATTCTATCTTATTTACAGAAGAGGATGAGGAGGAGGAAGAAGAAGAAGATACGGATAGATAGGCTATAAGGATAGATTACTGAATCTTCTTTTAAAAGGATTTACTAGCTTTAAATATGTTTTCAAGATCAAACATATATATTTTAGATGAACAGATCTTCTTCAAACACTTCAGAGATCCATAGAACATGGCATTTAAAATATTTTAAGAACTTAGACTTTTCTGGACAGTGAGACAGGTCTGCTCTTGGCAGCACCAATCTTCTTCAAGAGAAAAATGGGCATTGAAGAAACTCCATATGGAGTCTACTGTCTTTGTGGCAACGGTTAGCCACTGGACAAGAACCTGTCCTTGTATTGACTGCTTGACAGTATGCTGTTTAAACTGGACATGCAGGTTCCCTAGGAAAGTGACCTCTGAATTTTGACAGAACAAGCTGAGATGGTACTTCAGGTTTCTGCTTTTCAGAGAAAACAGTCAGATATTCTTTAAGACACAAGGAGAAGCTACTGATGAACTATACCAGAATGGGCAGAGCAGATTTCCTGCTTCACTGAAATGAAAAGAGACTCTGGGCCTGTAGGCTGAAGATGGATGCCCCAACTTTATAAGGGGACTTTGGGTGACTGTCCAGGCAGATAGGTCTCATCTCTGTCATTTCTAGATTTTGGAAGTTGCTTGCACTTACTGTTTACTTGGGTAAATATTATTTCCTTCTTGGGTCTCTGAAGATGAGATAGTTATAGTTTTCTAGTGACAGTTTTAGAAAAGAAACTTTGAAGTTAAAGCGTGTAAGTTTAAGAGACATCAAAATAATAGTTTTTAGTTAGTAATACAAGTTAGAAAGAAAGTGAATTAGGTATAATCCTTTAGACTCATCAAAATAGGATAATTAATGAAATATTTTCTTTGAATTGTCAATTGTTAATGGACTGGACATTACTCATTTATTGTTTGTATATATTGTATATAATTATTGTACCTATTGTATATGGTTTTCCTTATGTTAGCTATAACCTTCTTTTTTATAATTTGATACAAAAAGGGATATGTAGGGATATTTTCAAATATAATAAAAATATTTGGAGATTCAGAGGGATCTACCCACAGTCAGTCTAGGAGGATCACTCAGTGGTAACTCACACCTTTAATCCCAGTACAGGGAATATCCCAGAAGTGGTGACCTATGCCCTTAATCCAATCTGAGTTTGAAGTCATCTTAGTTTACAGAAGGAGTTCCAGGCTCCCAGGCAGGCAGTGTTGGTGCCACGTCTTAACTGATCAAAGAAAGTATTGAAGACAGGCATATAAAGACAGAGCAGGCAGAAGAAGCCATGGCTCACTCACACTCTTAGTCCCAGAACTTGGGAAGCAGAGGCAAGAGAATCTCTGTGAGTTCAAAGCCAGCCTGGTCTTCAAAGCAAGTTCCAGGACAGTCAAGACTGTTACACAGAAAACTCTGTCTGGGAAAAAAAAAAAAAAAAGACAGGAGGAGGTGGATCTGTCCTCTAATATCTCTGACTGTTTTTATTATATTCGAAAATATCCCCACAGAGGAGGGAGAAGAGGAGAGAGACAGGGAGAGAAAATAAAAACAGCAGGACATGATGCTTTATGCCTCTGATCCTAGCACTTAGGAAGCTGATGCAGGAGGATTGCTATGAGTTTGAGGCCAGGCTGGCTAAGTAGTGAGTACCAGGTTCACCAAAGCTACACAGCAAACCCTGTCTCAAAAATACAAATGACTGGGCTGGCTGGGAATGTATGTAGAATGCCTGGGCTGGATCGTCTTGCAGCATATAAAACCAGGCATGGTTGCATAAGTATAGTCCGGGTACTTGGGAGGTAGAGGGAGGAAGGCCAGAAGTTTGAGATGTGTATACAATTGTTAGAGAAGTAATTTAAGTAATACAAAAATAAATTAGAAAATTTGAAGTTTGAGACCATCTTTGCTTACGTAGTCAGCTCAAGGCCAGCCTGGAGAGATCTTGTCTAAAATAAAATGAAAGAGAAAAGAGAGAAGAAAAATACAAAAACAATATTGCTTTTTTAAAAATGAGTAGATGCAACTTGAAATGCAAGACTGCCTTTAGTACTTGTTATAAACTCTTTTATAAATCGGGGCTCTGTTTAGCACTTTTGTATCAGCCCCAGCCGGAATCCTGCCGTCTGACACCTGGGAAGGGCTGGGAAGCCAACACTCCTGACTTTAGCCTGCACACCACATACCCTCGATGTCTGACTTCCTGCTGCTAGGAGACAGATATGCAGGGAGATGGCAGCCAGACCAGCCACAGCCTTCCACTCTCCCTGGCTCACATAGCATTCCCACAAGGGGCAAAGGCCTCTGGTTGCTCAGTCCTGGGGTACCAAATGATCCGTGATGTACCAGCTGGCTCACCCACCATGGCTTTAATGTACACTAAAATTTCCAGTAAAGGGTCAACCATATAATTTTTTTTTTCCCTTAGAGTCTGTTTGTAATTTAAAAGATCATATCTCTGGCCTGGGGTATATAGCTCAGTGGTACAGCACTCTCCTAGCATGAGTGAGGCTGGGCTTTATTTCTAGCATCGCAGAACCCAAATAAACAAAACTCAACCAACACCCACAAACACACTGTTCACTGCTACCCATATGCATCCGCGGCAGAAGTTTCCTTGATGCTACCATGGACAAAGGCAAGCATCTCTCATTTTCGCTGTACTCAGAGGAGCATGCTCCAACGTTCATTTTCTATTGGGTACTTTCCCTGTGTGTCTCTATTATACACTTCCAAAGTCACTGTGTTAAATATGCTTTTGGATGAATGAGTTTCCTTGAGATAGTAAAAAACTATTAAAAATGATCTGCTTGACAAAGAGGCTTTAGGAAATGCTCTCTGAAGGAAAATGACCTGAATATCATGTTTGCTTAATCCACAACAAATGTTTACTCAGCTCTGAACATGTGTCAGGCAGCAGGAGGCAGCGCAGCCATAGACTTTGACAAAAGATAAGAAGCCAGGTGTTGTCGAGGCGTGAGGCACAGGACCACACCTTTAGTCTCAGCATTTGGGAGACAGACTCAGATCACAGAGTTCAAAGCAGAGCTACAGCATTCAGGAAACAAGGCAGAAGGATCTCAGATTGAAGGCCATGCGAGCTTGGGTGTGCAGCCCCGTTCACCGAGGAGTAAACATCCCACAGTCTCTGCGCCTCTGTCTTTGTTGTGAGAGGATCTTATTCTGCAGCCCAGTCTGGCTTTAAACTCATGGTAATTGTGTCTTGGTATCTCAGGTGCTGGATGATTGCACTTGAATTTGTGAAAGATACTCAAATATTTGTGGAATGAATGCTTCCCCCAAGGAATTTTTTTTTTGGGGGGGGAGGGTATTCCTTGCTTTGTCCTGTGCATATAAAAAGAGACCAATATGTCTTTCTTAATGAATAAATGAAAATGGTTGAGATTTTGGAAGGAGAGGAAAGTTGCAAAAATTACATTTAGGATAATTTGGCAACTCAACCTGCTCTCTGAGAACTGGGGAATATCTGTGGGGCTGATGCAGTGGATTTAATAGTCTCAGAAGGAAATTGAGGATTGTTGTCCTAACCTACACACCACATCTGCTCATCCACTGAACAAATGTTAAGACTCTATCATGTGTTGAACACTAGGAGGCAACATTGTCACGGACTTTGAAAAAAAGTTGTTTCGAAGCCAGGTGTGGGGGGTGCCTATGACCTCAGCACTTGAGAATCTGAGACTGGAGGGATCTCAACTGCAAGGCTGCCCTGGGCTACACAAGTTCTAGGCCAGACTCAGCCACATGTGAAACCCTGTCTCCAAGGGAAAAAAAATGGACAAAAGGATAAGGAAAGGAGAAAAGGAGAAGAGAAAGGGAAGGAGGGAGGGAGGGAAGGGGGGGAGGGAGGGAAGAGAGTGATTTAAAATATAAGTAAACTAGGCCTAGATTTTTATGGATCTGTGATCCCAAATCCTCAGGAGGCAGAGGCAGAAAGATTAGAGGTTCTAGATCTACTGTGGCTATAAAGTAAGTTTAAGGTCAATCTTAGAATTTAGTGAGAACTCATGTCCAAATGAAAAAAACAAAAACGGGTGAGGAACGTAGCTCAGGGGTGGAGAGCTTGCTTAGCATGTGTGAGGTCCTAGGTTTGATAATCAGTGTCATTAAAAACAGTTAGCTGTACTTTTCCTTCTCGGACAACTGTGAGGACATTTAAATACTAGTCCTTCTGGGCCGCGGTGGCACAGGCCTTTAATCCCAGCACTCAGGAGGCAGAGGCAGGCAGATCCTGAGTTTGAGGCCAGCCTGGTCTCTACAAAGCGAGTTTCAGAACAGCCAGGGCTGTTAAACAAGAAAACCCTGTCTTAAATAAATAAATAAATAAATCACAATAACAACAATAATAATTATCATTATATTTGCTTGGTTCACTAAAGCAAATAATTGGAATTAACCTAATTGTCAACAGATGAATGGACAACAAAAATATATAAAATGTAATACTACTTAGCTCTAAAGAAAAATGAAGCTTAAAAATTTGTAGGAAAATGGATAAACTTAGAATGTATAATACTGCTTAAGGTAGGGGGATAGAGAGATGACTTGGTGGTTAAGAATATGTGTTCTCTCTCAGCGGACCTGAGTTTGGTACCCAGCATTCAAATGGCAGCTCACAGCCATCAGTGGGTTCAAATTCAGAGGATCCAATCCCTGCTCCTAGCCTCGAAGGGTACCAGGAGCACACATGGTACACATATGTGCATACAGGCAAATGCTTATACACATAAAATAAATAAAATGCTATGTAAGGTCACACAATCTCAGGAAGAACTCCATGTTCTCTCTCATGTGCAGAATCTAACTAATAATAACTGTAATATATATAAAATCTAATAATATATATAAACAAATGTACATGTGGGAAGTATAACACGCGGGAAAGAGATGAGAAAGGGTAAATGTAATGGCATGATGAAGGACTAAGTGCAGGTGGTAGGCGAGAGTTATGAAGAAGAATCTAAAACCAATTGATTTTCTAACTCCAATTCTATTGTGGAGTGTTTGGTTTTGGTGGCGGGTAAGTATGTAGAGTCTATTCAATACCAAAGGTGTAGCATTTTTTTGTTTTGTTTCTCTGTATAACAGCTCTGGCTGTGCCGGAATTAGCTTTGTAGACCGGGTTGGCCTTGAACTCACAGAGATCCACCTGCCTCTGCCTCCTGAGTGCTGGGATTAAAGGTGTGTACCACCACCGTCCAGTCAAAAGTGTAAAATTTCATGTGAAGCTTTACAGCTTCCATTTCAAATGCCAATTCTAACTGTATAGTTCAAATGTTGGCTCTGGTTGATCTTTGTGTGTAATGTTTTTATTTATCTGCAAGGGATTTTTGTTAACAAAATGTATGAAATGGAAATATAGAACAATTAAATTACAACAATACATTGTATCAAAGTTATGTAATTGTGCTTTCTCAATGCTGCTACACTATGTTCTTTCAGTGATAGAGGAAGCAAAACCTGTGTGATGATGAAGATAAACTTAGAGAGCTAAACGCCTCACAAGCACATGATTATATCCTGGCAGGACAGACCAGATGGCAATATTCCATCTCACTACTAAGAACAGTGTGAAATCTAAAACTTAGGAATTATTTATTTTTGAGTCGTTTCATTTGATTTTTTTGGACTGCAGTTGACCACCATACCTGAAACCACAGAAAGTGAAAGGCAAGGATTTGGGGGACTAATGTGTATGATCAGAACACTCAAACTTGGTATCATGATGTACACCTGTAATCCCAGGACTCAGGAGGGGACAAGAGAATCTTGAGTTTGAGACCAAGCTGGATTACACAGTGAGATTCTATTTTAAAAAACAAAGAAACAATAGTATTAAATAGTATATAAAAGCAAAAAATAGCAGATCAAACCTCCCTCAGTGATCCCATATATTGTGTATGCATGTGTGCACATGTAGAAGCCAGAGGTCAACTTCAGATGCCATTCCTCAGGAGCCATCCATGCTGATTTTTGTTTGTTTGATTGATTGGTCTGCTTTGTTTGTTTGTTTTGGGGTTTTTTTTTTTGTGAGGCAGGGTCCCTCACTGGAGCGTGGGGTCTATTGATTAGGCCATGCTGGCTGGCCAGTGCCTCCACCTCCCTAGGACTGAGACTATGGTGTGCATTACCACACCCAACTTTTTACATGGATTCTAGGACCAAACTCAGGTCCTTATGCAATCATTTTACCAACTGAGCTATGTCCCCAGCCTCACAAATTCTCTTATTTTCCTATTTCCTTAAATCTACTTAAGTGTTTTAACCCAAGAGAACTATTTATACTGTAATCTGGGTGTGTTGGCCAACAGCTGGAATCTCATCCGTGAAGAGACAGCAGCCTAAGGACTGAAGCAAGTCTGAAATGAACCTGCTATATGTGGAGTTCCAGGCCAGCCGGGCTATATAGCAAGACATCAACTCAAAAACAAAATTCAACAGCGCTAACAAAAGAATGATCCTAAAAAGCCACTCTGCATCTATCTTCATGTACTCAGTGACTTTCCAGGCCCCATGCATCCTAGAGCCATTGGATCACCACTGACTGCATGGACTATAATGGATGTCACTTGGCTCTCGTGAACGGCACTCACTAGTTTCTATTTTTTGTGTCTCTGTCTTTGCACAATTCTGCTATCTGCATTAAAATATTCTGTCGCCTCTGCTAGCTGGATGCCCCATCAAAAATCACCTCAATGGCATTGACAGAACCTATACTTGATCAAAGCTCTCAGGTGGCAAAATAGCAAAATGCTGTGGATTTTTTTCCTTTGTATTTTCCAAGACTTAGATAAAATATAGTTCTGCATCTCTGTGAGTGGATCCTTTCTTCATTCACTACATTTCCTGTATTTACATTGTAAGTTGCTTGAGTAAATGTTGACCCTAATAATATATCTCCTTATGATAGTTAATTGGGCTTATTAATTGGGTGACATTTGGCACAAATCGACAAACCCACGACTCTGGGATTAGAAGTCCCATGCTCTACCAGGGCACTTGCTCTTATGGAGAACCAGCTCCTAGCACCCATGCCAGACAGCTCACAACTTTGTATAACTCCAGTTCCAAAGGATCTGATGCTCTTCTGGTCTCTAAGGGCATGTGCACTTACTCAGTGAACATAAACTCATGCAGGTGTACATTTGTTTACACAAATAAAAAATAAAATCTTTTTATAAATTCAAAGTATATAGCACATGCTAGAGAGAATGCTCGTGCTCTCTCTCTCTCTTTCTCTTTTGAGACAGAGTTTCTCTGTGTAACAGTCCTGAAACCCACTCTGTAAACCAGACTGGCCTTGAACTCACAGAGATTCACCTGCCTCTGCCTCTCGAGTGCTGGGATTAAAGGGATATGTCAGGACACCTACCTCTGTCATTTGTTATTAGAGGTAGGATGTCACTATGTAGCTCTGGCTGGCCTGAAACTTGCTGTATGTAGAGGAGGCTAACCTTGAACTCACAGAAACACATCTAACTCTGCTTCTGCCTTGTAAGCACTAGGATGAAGGGCATCACCATCATACCTGACAAAGGTTAGCTTCCTTGCACAGGGCCCTGGGCCTATTCCTGCAGGAGCCCACATCCAGAGCAGGAGCTGGGGTGGTATTGGGATCTTTCTCATCCTCTTGTTGGCTCAAGACTCTGGGAGGGTTCTGTGCAACCGTATCATTAAAGGTGCTGATGCTGAGAGAAAGTCCTCTGTGCTGGTTATTCATCCAAGTGAGAGCTGCAAGTGTTAAGTACTATTTGTCTGCGTTCCGATCAGGTTCTGTGGATATCACTCAATTTTGTAGATGTAGAAACTGAGGCATGGAGTGGTTATGTGTCATGTCCATGATCACACAGCTAGGACAGTGGTGAGACTGCCTCTAGAGCTGTGCGAGCCAGCTCGCCTCCCTGCTACTAATGTTCTGGTATTATAGAGTCCTTGACTCTCCATCTTAACGTCCATAAAATGAAGCCCTAACACCTGTCCAATGAGATTTGTTCTGTTTTGTTTGAGATGGGGCTTTGTGCTCAGGTAGCCCAGACTGGCCTCACACTCACTATGTAACAAGGTGACTCTGGACTCCTTATCCTCCTGCCTCTACCTCCAGAGTGTGGGAGATTGTGTTGTTTCATTGTAAATAATTGTCCCACCCACTGGTTTAATAAAAAGCGCTGATTGGCTAAAGACAGGCAGGCAGCGTGGGCGGAGATACCAGACTAAGAAAACTCTGAGAACAGGAAGAATAGAGCAGAAGAGAGAAGCTGGAAGAAGCAGAGGACATCTATGCTGCTCTAAAGAAAGGTACCGAGCCACCTGGCTGAACAGGAAGAATAATGGGTTAGATGAAGGGTAGAGAGCATGCAAGTTGTATGCCTGGGCCTTAGGCCGATCAGCCTAAAACTAATTGTAAGCATCTGTGTGTCTCTGCGAGTCTATGGGTCCGCAGATTTGTGGGTCTGTGGGCCTAAGCCTTGAGGCTAGGCACGGAAGTCTGGGCCAGAAACCTTCTACTACACCAGAGTATGTGATATATGGGGCTGAGAGACGGTATGATGAGCAGAGGCGCTGTCTGTGCAAATTTAAGTACCTGTGCTCAGATCTCCAGTATCCACATGAAGCCCAGGATATGCCTAGAACCCTGGAGCTCCTAACGAAAGGACAAGGATGGGTCAGGTTTGTGCTCTATACCCAACTTGAGAGACTTTTTTGAGTAAGGAGTTAGATCAAGATGTCAGAATAAGTGTGAATAAAACAACTACCCATTACTAGTATTCTGAGAGCTCCCTTTGGCGGTGTGGCATGGGAGTGTGTGCGTGGGTATCCAGAAGGGCATTGTGTATAGACCCTGGCCTTGCAAGGACAGAGCCCTTTGAAGAGAGTTCTTGTTAAAGGGCTGACACAGCAGCTCAATGGGAGAGAGCTTGCTTCAGATGTGTGAGGTCCAGGCTTAATTTCAAGTACTTCCAAAACAAGAATACTTGTATTCAGGAGAGGTGGTTCACTGGGAAAGAGCTTGGACTCCAGCACCATGTTTAAAAAAAAAAAAAAAAAAGCTGAGACCAGCTATGGTAGTGCACACCTTTGATCCCAGCACTTGGGTGCAGACAAAGGCAGAGTTCATGAATTTAAGACCAGCCTGGTCTACGTAGAGAACTCAAGGCCAGCCAGGGTGGCACAGTGAGACATAGCTAGAAAGAAAGAAACAAAGAGAAAGAAAAAATCTGAGTTTGTCACTCACCTGTAATCCCAGTTTCCAGCACTGTGTTAGGTGCTGGGGAAGATACAGAAAGATGCTGGGGCTTGCTGGCTACCAGTCTGTCCAGGGTCAGTGTTAGACCCGGTCTCAAAGGAGTAAGGTAAACAGCAATAGAAGCACTCAGCGCTCTCTCCGGCTTCCCAGACTACACCCTTCACACAGACCTGTGTATGCTACATACACACATATGCACACATTCATACATGCAGACACACACACATGAACACGCAAATGCATATATGCACATGCACAAATACACACGAAGACACACACATAATGAAGCTTAAGCCATATGACCACAGCCTGTTGAACTTTAGTTCTTTTTTAATTTTTATTTTTTTGTTTGTTTTTGAGACAGGGTCTCAGTATGTAACCTTGGCTGCCCTGGGACTCACTGTGTAGATCAGACTGGCTTTGAACTCAACAGAGATCTTCTTGCCTCTGCCTCCGGAGGTTTGCCTCCACCGCCCGCTGAATTTAAGTTCTTATTAGGAACGTTTACAAAATTTTTGCTCTCTGTAGAATACTTCCCTGACTGTGCTTGTCTGGCTGCCGGGCATATCCACAGCACAGTGCTTCCCTTCCCCTGGCAGGCCCCACTCTCTTTTCCCAACAGCTCTTACAGCCCCATTCCGCCCAGCTGATGCAGCACTACCGCTGCTGGGCAGCAGGTGGCGCAGAGGGACCTTTGCGCTTAGGCTTTAGACCGTTTTAGGTGGCTTTATCTACCCTCCTCACCTTCCCCTCCTCCTCTTCATTTTTTGATTTTTGTTTTTGTTGTTTGTTTGAGACAGGGTCTCCCTATGTAGCCCTGGCTGGACTAAAACTAGTATGTAGACCAAGCTGGCCCTGAACTCACAGAGGTCCCCCTGCCTCTGCCTTCTGAGTGCTAGGACTGCCACAATGTCGGTCATCACTTTTACATTTGAGCATGAACAAATAACCAGAATGTCTTAGTGGATCATGGACTTAAGAATGTTTTCAGAGGCTGCAGACACCCGTCAGCAGTCAAAATCTCTTGCTGCTCTGGCAGAGGACCGGAGTCCAATTCCAACCAACCACATCAGACAGCTCACAACTGCCTGCAACTCCAGCTGTAGTGAACTGAAGGATTCAAGACCCTCTTTTGGCCTCTTCAGGCACCCACCCCACACATACACATAAAAAACAAAATAAATCCTTAAAATAAAAACAGTGTTCTGTTTCTTAGTTTTTGGTTTTGTTTTTTGGAGAAAGGATTTCTCTGTGTAAACAGCCCAGGCTGTCCTGGAATTCTCTTTGTAGACCAAGCTGGTCTTGAACTCACAGAGATCTACCTGCCTCTGCCTCCTGAGTTCTGGGATTAAAGGCCACCAATGCTGGGCAAAAAGAATGTTTTGAGCCAAGCACAATGCTACACATCTGTGGTCCCAGCTATTGGGGAGGCAGAGGCAGGAGGATGGCTTGAGCCCAGAAGTTTGAAACCAGCCTGGATAACACAAATAAGACCTTGTTTCCAAAAAGAGAAAAACTGAGTATTTTTAAATTTTTTTCTGCAGTTCAAGACTTGGGAAGTAGTAGAAAGAAGATTAAGTGTTTAGTGCTGGGCCAGTGAGATGGGTCAATGGGTAAAGACTACTGCTGCCAAGCCTGAAAACCTGAATTGGATCACTAAGCCCCATAAGGTGGAAGGAGAGACCCTGACATGTTCCACATCATGCACAGATGAAATTTTAAAAATGTAAAAAAAAAAAAAAATTCAATGTCATGCTTCGGTAAATAGCAAGTTTAAGCCCAGACTGGGCTACATGTTACTCTGTCTCAGAAAGCAAGCAGGAAGGAATGGAGGGAAGAAATGCCAAGTGTGATGTACACCTATAACATCAGCACTCAGCAGGCTGAGGCAGGAGGATTGTCTTAGTTTGAGGCCAGTTTGAGATAAGTAAGAAAGCTGTCTCAAATATAATGGAGTGAGGATCATGTGTGCATGCTTGCAGGCAGAGGCACGGGGCCAGCTACTGGAAATTACATCTCACTTGTCCAGCTTCTGGAACACGTTTGAAGAGAAAACCTGAACCTACTAACACCGTATGCTAAAACAGAGAGAGATGGTAGAGTGTGTGTGTGTGTGTGTGTGTGTGTGTGTGTGTGTGTGTGTGTGTGTGTGTGTGTGTGTGTGTGTGTGGAGAGAGAGAGAGGGGGAGAGGGAGAGAAAGCACCCAGGTTGGCCTTAAACTCAGTTTGTAGCAGAGGGTGAACTTAATTTTTTTTCATAATTTATTTTTATGTATATTGGTGTTTTTGCCTCCGAGTGTGTCTGTGAGGGTGTCAGAAGCCCTGGGGCTGGAGTTACAGACAGCTTGAGTCGCCATGTGGGTGCTGAGAATTGAGTTTGGGTCCTCTGAAGAAGCAGACAGTCCTTAATACACAAGGCAGTCATGAAATGCGTGTTGAGGTGTACTGATACTGCATGTAACTGAAGTATGTCTTCATTCAGTCATTCATTCAATGAAACATTCCTAGGCTCAGCAATAAAGACTGCCTTTTGCCCTGCATCTCCTCAGAGTCTCTGCGGAGAGCAACTGAAAGTGGCGTGCGGAGAGAGCCTTGCCAAGAGCGACTCTTCACAGAGCTTCCCTGCAGAGTCGGACGCGCGCTCGGCCACTGCCTGGACCACAGCGTGTAGTTCATTCACCTCACGCGTCCCCGCCGCGAACCCCACGGACGGCAAGGCGCCCCGGGAGCACCGCCGCGGGAAAAGAGCAAACCAGAGGGAGGGGTGAGCGCGGAGAGGAGCCGAAGACCCTCCGAGGCGCGACCCGCACGCCCGGGGGCGGGGCTCCAGGCCCCTTCACCCGCCCCACCCCACCCCCGAGCCGCCTCGGCAGCGGAAGTTCCGGTGTCGGCGAGCGGAGGTGAGAGGTCAGCAGGAAGTCGATACGTGGCCGCCGCCTGTCCCCGCCGAGGAGGCGCTGCGAGCGGAGATGGCGGCGCAGCTGAACGTAGAGCAGCTCGAGGTGTCGCTTGACGGCCTCACGCTGAGCCCGGACTCGGAGGAACGGCCCGGCGCGGAGGGTGCTCCGCTGCTGCCGCCGCCGCCGCCGCCGTCCTCACCCCCCGGGGCTGGACGGGGCCCAGGCGCTTCGGGGCAGCAGCGGGAACCCGGGGAGACGGCGGCTGAGGGCGCGGCCGAGGAGGCGCGGCGGATGGAGCAGCACTGGGGCTTCGCCCTGGAGGAGCTGTACGGCCTGGCGCTGCGCTTCTTCAAAAGTGAGCGGGTCACTCTGCGGGGCCGCGGGCCCGCCGGGCCTGCCCCACCCACTCGAGCTAGGCCGGGCTGGGGGCGGGGGGGGGGGTTGAGCGGAGGCAGCGCCACTCCGTCCTTGGCGGTACCCGGAGTCTGTCACCACCGGTCTGGCTCCCGATCACACCCCCGAAGGGTCTGGAACCCGCGTCGCCTGACGTTGCTGGGGCGTTGTTACCTGGTTTTCAGTTCTCTGGTGTCCGTGAGCTAGAGTGGAAGGAGCTCGCGCTCCCAGGGGCTCTTCTTCTGGGATGGATGCTCGCTCTCTCCCTCGCTGCTCTTTATCCACTGTTTTTCCATTTTCCATGGCTCGGCCCACATCACACCTATTTTTTCTTTTTAACCTTTTTATCTTAATGGGAAAAAATTGCCTATGGGTGCCACATACACCTTTTCTAGCCTTCTTGGAAACTGAGCGTGTATAGGACGTGGTCATTCGGCGGTAGGGATGTGGCGGAGGAGAAAGTAAAATACTAACTTCGTTCATGCCCATTTGTTTGTGTAAGTAAGTAATGGCCACTGTGTTCTGGTAATTCCTAAATGGTTATAAAATGTTACCTTGTAAGTGAATTTTGAAGAGTAAGACCCAAAAGTCCTTCTTCCCCGCCTCCTTCTTCCCCTTTCTTCCCCCCCCCCCCCCCCCCCCCGCCTTTCCTCCTCTCTCCCTCTCCTCACCCCAATTAACTTTTTTAAAAGCAAAATTCAGGTGTGCGATGGTTTTCTTCCTTTTTTTTTTCTTTAAAGAAAACTGGGTGATCTACGTTGTTAATAGTGCAGGTACCACCCAAAGATTTGGTCAGTGAGCTCTCTCTCTACTAGTTTTTATCTTGAAGATAAAAGTGGGTCTTGAGTGGAAAGCAGAGAGAGAGAGAGAGAGAGAGAGAAGGGAAATGAAACCTTAAAAGTGGTTGCTAGGTTCCACATGCATTCCAGAACATCGTATTTATGACAGTTTTCCCAGAGATAGTACTTTCAGATTACATATTTTACCAGCTCAGGTTGGGTTGTTCATTGTAGTGATCGATGTTAAGATAGTTTTATTTTTTTAAATAATTTGTGCAAACTAGTGAAATTCTATGAAAATTTTTAGAGCATTAAACGGTTCTTTAATTTAAAAAGTTTACCCTTGAACTGTTAGTTGTCATTGGGCAAGAAGTTCAGCCCTTACTGGCTTCTAGCTGACTTGAAGAGTTAGTAATGGATTCAGAGTTAATATCTTAAGTCACTAGCTTGATTTTAATGTTATAAAAAAATACAAATCCACTGGTTTCTGTGTAGTTCAGATAGCTATGCTTGCCCTTAAAAATTAATTTTTGGGCCGGGCAGTGGTGGCTAATACCTTTAATCACAGCTCTTCTGAGACAGAAGAAGGTGAATTTCTGAGTTTGAGGTTAGCTGGATCCACAAATTTCGTCCAGGAGAGCCAAGGCTATACAGAGAAACCCTGTCTTGAAAAACAACAGCAAAAGTAATTTTTGGAACTTAACTTTTCAATAACAAAGTGCAAGAAAGAAACAACTTTAATTTTTTAAAAAATAATTGTGTGGATGTGTGAGAGAGACAGGCGTGGGTGCTGGGAATTGAAAGGTGGTCAGAGCACCGTGCTGTTCTTGACCACTGAAATAGGGCTCCAGACCCCCAAAAACAAATTTCTAATGCTTGATTTTACTGCATGGGTAACCAAAAAATAATTTCATCTGAGCCCATTTGACTCAAAAATAGTAATTTCTGCTTCAAGAGATTAAAATGCTGGGAATGGTGTTAAATACCTTTAACCTCAGAACTTGTAAAGCAGAAGCAGGTGGAGCTCTGAATTTGAGGTCAGCCTGGTCTACATAGTGAGCTCCAGGACAGTCAGAGCTACGTAGTGAGAACCTGTCTCTAAACAAAACAAAACAAATCCTTAAACAAATTAGTAATTAATTTTTAAAAAATTGTATAATGGGCAGCAAATTTAGTGTTTTGGGTCAGGAGCCTCAATTTAAACTATTGTTGCTATATAGATTCCTAGAAAATTAACTTTGCTAGAATCAAGTTCTATATAAAGAAGACTTAGTGGTCTAAACAGATTATTTTAAATTTCATTTTAAGTGACAAAGGAACAGAGAACCCATATTTGAGGGGCCTAAGTTATTAATCACCTTACAGAAGAAAGTGCATTATTAGGGACAGTTTGCTCAATTCCTAAATTAAGTGCTCAAAATTGTATCCAAGCACTTAAAATAGCTACTTAGCAATTCAGAGCACTTTTCTATGTGGATTATTACTTGAGATAACAATGAAGGGCTGCCAGTGTATTGGGCACTAACTGGAAGAGGAAAAAGGATATAAAAGCATAATTAACAGAAACCGGGGTAAGTCTAGCAATGCTGTCTTTGTTTTTTTGTGGGTGGGTATGGCATACCTCTGTGTGGAGGTCACAGGACGACCTTGGGTATTGGTGGTCCTTGAGGTCAGAATCTCCCTTGCTGTGTATAGCAGCCTAACTCCCCCCCCCCCCCAAATCCCCATGAGCTTCTGGAGATTTCTTGTTTCAGCCTCTCATTATAGGAGCACTGAATTTGTAGATGCTCACTACCTCATTGTTCTTGATGTGAATTTAGGAGATCTGAACTCAGGTCTTCAGAATTGTACCCACTGAGCCATCTCCCCAACTCAGGCCTTCATTTTAATGTGTTTTTTTTTTTTTTTCCCTAGCAAAATAAATTCGTGTTTCTGTAAGTATTGTATTGTTGTAGTTTTGCACAAGTGTCTCGCTTGTTTGTTTTTTAAAAACATGGTTTCTCAGTGCAACAGCTTTGTCTGTCCTGGAACTCACTTTGTAGACCAGTCTGGCCTCAAACTTACTCATCCACTTGCCTCTGACTCCCAAGTGCTGGGATTACAGATGTGTGCCACAACAACCCAGCTCAGTTTACACCTTATCTTCTAGGGACTAAAGATGAGTCTTGAATATCTCCTATTGAAAATAGCTGGAGGGCCTGGGGTGTAGCTCAGTTAGTACCGTGCTTGCCTACCTGACTTTGACCTGGCTTCCATCACCAGTACCATACAAGCACAGTGTGGTGGTGCAGGCCTCAGAAGGTGGATCTGAAGTTTAAGGTCATTCTTAGTTGCATAGTGAGACCACTCTGGGATAGATGAGATATAACTCTCCCTCCACCCCCAAAAAAGGAAAGAAGTGACAGCATTGTAACCTGGAATCTGGAACTCTTTGTGTTCCATACTTGTCATAGGGATGACCAAAGGGCAATGATGAGCTTACCATGTCAACATCTCAATTTTTTGATAAAGTGAAATGATGTAGGCTGGGGGTGTAATAGTGATAAAGTGCTTACTCACCATTTGTAACAGCAAGACCCTGAGTTCTCCCCAGGGGATGGGGGTGTACATAATAGATGAAAATGTACCGTATGATGATCTCTAAGTTAATGTTTTACTATCTACACGCCAGGAATTTTTGTGCCCTTATTATGGATATGTTTTAATATTAGAATTCTACTGTGTGAATGGTATAGTCCTTACCTTAAGGAGCACGGAGTTGGGGAGTTGGAAGACTTAAAAGGGATTGGTTGAGAACTGCAGCACAGGTGGAGGAAACAGGGTCATCCCAGGAGGATGGAGACAGGCATGTGTGTTTGGGAGGTGGAAAGTGGAAGGCAACTTGATGGAGACAGGAGAAAGTTGAGTTCAGATCCTGGACACAAAGAAGTTGTAAGCATTTTAGCCTTTTTGTTAGATGAAGGTTTTTCAGAGTAAATTGCTCTTAGTTCTGTTTTAGCAAAACTAAGCTGAGCTTTAATTTAGGGAATTATGTTTTTTGTTTGTTTGAGTTACTGAGTTATTTTCACACTAATGGTTGTCAGTAGTTACAGTGCAGATGTTTACTAGATGGCAGGTAAAAGTTGCATACATACTATTTTACCTAATCGAGACTTCACGGGACCTGGCCCAAGCCAGTCATTCCTAGTAAGAGCCTTTCCTCTCTGATAACATACACTGAGGAAAATGGCTCAAAAGTACTATCCAATACTTTATCACTTGAAAATTTTTGGCATAAAATATTAAGAACTCGTGGAAAGATCCAAGTTGGTTGTGTTTTAGATTCATTTTATTTATGTCTGTCTATGTGTATGTGTATGTACCACGTGGTGCCTGGTGCTTGCAGAAGTCAGAAGAAGGCAGCAGATCCCCTGGAACTGGAGCCTGAGAACCAAACTTGAGTTCTGGAAGAGCAGTCAGTGTTCTTTAACCCTGAGCCGCGTCTCTTGCCCCCAAGTTGACCTTTTAAAGCATTGTCATCTTAAGGAAAGTTCTAAATGTATTAAAAGAAGTAATTGCAATCAGGGCTGGAGAGGTGGCCTAGGAGTTAGAAGTACATGTTCTTGCAGAGGACCTGGGTTTGGTTCCCAGCATCTACATAGTGGTTCACAACCACCTAACTCCAGTTCCAGGGAATACAGTACCCCTTTTGACCTTTGTTGGGTGTAAGGCACAAATGTGGTAAACATACATAAATATAGGCAAACACTAATGCACTGTAAATCTTTTTATTTATTTTTTGAGATAAAAATCTCTATTATGAAGCTCCAGCTGTTGTGGAGCTTGATATGTATGTAAACTACACTGGCCTCAATTCACCGAGATCCACCTACCTCTTGCTTCTCCAGTGCTATTCTTGGAAAATTTATAATTCAAAAAAATAAGTATGAGAACTCTTGAATTTTTGCATTACATTTTTGTTGGGTTGAAATTTTGAATAAAGGGCAGGTAAGATGGCTCAGTGGATGAAGGTGCTGCTGCCAAGTGGAATGGCCTGAGTCCTGTTACCTAACACACACCATAGAGGAAAGGAACCATCTCCATAGCTTATCCCCTGCACCCCTCCCCTGTAAATAAACATATGTAAAAACAATAATTTGTTTTGTTTTGCTCTTTTGTTGTTTTGTTTAAGACAGGGTTTCTAGGTAGCTCTGGCTGTCCTGGAACTCCCTTTGTAGGTCAAACTGGGCTCAAGCTGAGAAATCTGCCTGCTTTTGCCTCCTAAGCACTAGAATTTAAGCCAGGTGCTGTCTGCAACACCTGGATAAAATATGTTTTGATTTGTTTTTGAGACAGGGTCTCACTCTGCAGTCGAGGTTATACTAGCATTGCTACTGATTATGCCCACTTATAGTATATATGAGCAGAGAATTATACTAATGACAGCAGTCATGGATAGATGAAATAGTTTCATTTTCTGTCTTCTTCAAACATAAATTTAGCAAGGCATGGAGGTGCACACCATTAATCCCAGCACTCAGGAGTCAGAAGCAGGCTTGTCTACATAGCAAATTCCAGGCCAGCCAGAAATTCATGATGAGGCCCTGTCTGAAAATAAATTAGTTGTTAAAAAAATACACATTTATAACAACTTTAATAAATGGGTTAGTTAATGTTTTAAAATAATGGATAATTATAATATTAATATGTAATATTATGTCTTCCCTGCACTCAAGTGGACTAGCCTCAGACCGTTCTAATCATTGCTCTGGAACTTGGTGCAATTGGAATTTACTTTTCCCTTTATTAATTGTCTTACTTTTAGGCACAAGTATGTAATAATTTATATAGACCGAGATCTTAAAACATAATCTTTAAGTTCACATATTTTATATAAACTAAAATTTTGATTTGACTGCATTCAGAAGTATGTATAGGCTTTGCTGTTATTGCTGGATTTGTTTTGTTTTTTTAAAACAGTTGAACAGTTGTGGAGCAAACCCAGGACCTTACTTGTGCTGGCGACTGGCCGACTAGCTCTTGGGTTATAAGGCCTTACTATCCGTAAATTTCCTGTTTTCCTGCATGGCCTGGAATTTAGGATCTTGCCTGAGATTTCTGAGTGCTGAGGTTTAGGGAATAGGTGAGATCTGCTATACTTTGCTGTGTTTTTTATGTAAATAATTTTAACACTTGCCTAATAGATGGGGGAAAATACAGAAATTTCAGGTGTATTGCTTGAAGAACTTGACTTCTGTAGCTTACACCTAGGAGGACAATTGTTACTTATAAGAGAACCACATTGACTCAGTCAACACTGTCAGGTTTGTTTGTTTGTTTTTTGGGTTTATTTTCCCCTTCCAATATTGTTTAAACCCTGCATATTTTTGCTTAGACTCTTTCTTAAATGGTACTAAATATCCATCTTTTTCCCGTCTCTTTCAGCAGTGTACCTGGCAGTATTCTGCCTACATGAGCTGTTGAAAGGCGACATAATTAAATATTGGTTATAACATTCATTAGGGTGGTCCCTTACAATTTTAAGTATTTAGTATGTGTTCAGCCAGTTCCAAAGTATTTCACATTCACTGACTCGAATGCTGTACTGTGTTGCTTTCTTATCACAGTATGGGAATTTAAACTAGGTCTTCGGGGCACTCAGGATCAGAAGTTCAAAATCATCTCTGCTCTACAAGGAGGTCAAGGCAAGCCTGGATCTCAGAAACAAAAGTAGTTTAAGAGTTTGCTATTTTTTTTTTCCTTAATGCAACTTGGAGATACTTGCTTGTGGTTGTCATTTAAGGCAGGATCTCACTATGTAGTCTTGACTGTCCTGAAACTTACTGTGTAGTTTAGGCTTGCAGAACTCACAGAGATCTGCCTGCCTACATGTACCTCCTGAGTACTGGAATTAAAGGTATGTGCCACCATACCTGGCTGGAGATGAAGTTCTAGTTTTAAGAATCCTGACAGATTTTGTTCAGTATATTTTTGGTGAGTTAACAGTGTGACTTATCTGTGAAAGAAAACCTTTGACAGTGGGCTGCTTTAGGGGAAATACATAGTACCTGTACTGAGGAAGAAAGGTGTCTCTCTTCTCCTCACAGGTCACATGACCCCTCCATATTGCCAGTCAGGCCTGATAGCAGTGCCTAAATTTACCCTCTGTACCATTGCACCAGTCCCTGGATCTTTTTGTTTTGTTTTTCCATTTTTCTTTAAAATTTATATCATCGTGATATGAACTCTTCTGAACTACCAGTTGTTGAGGTTAGTTTGTTCAGTGGAGAATGATTAATCTATCAATTTTGTCCCAAAACCTGACTATTTCAACAGCTTTTGCTCTTAGAAGGGCAAATCTTAGTTATGGGTTTATGGCTGTGAGGAGACACCATGACCATAGTAGCTCTTATAAAGGAAAACATTTAACTGGCTTACAGTTTCAGAGGATTAGTCTTTTATGGTCATAGCAGGAAGCCTGGAAGCATACAGGCAGACATGGTGCTTGAGAGGTAGCTGAGAGCTCTACATCTTGATCCACAGGCAACAGAAAGTGAACTGAGTCCCATATTGCATGTAGTTTGAGCATTTGAGAACCTCAAAGCCCACCCTCTCAGTAACACTTTCTCCAACAAGGCTACACCTCCTAAGAGTGCCACTCCCTATAGGCCAAGCATTTAAACATATGACTCTATGGGAGCCATATTTATTCAAACCACCACACTTAGGCTTATTAGTTTTTATGCAAATGATACTATAAAGGTTTATTTTTTATTTTTTATGAGGCAAGAAAGATATCACTCTAGGGGCTGGAGAGATGGCTCGGAGGTTAAGAGCACTGGCTGCTCTTCCATAGGTCCTAAATTCAATTCCAGCAACCTTATGGTGTCTCGCAACCATACATAATGAGATCTGGTGCCCTTTTCAGACCTGCAGCAAACATAAAGGCAGAACACTGTATACACAATTAATTAATTAATTAAAAAAAGGTATTGTAGCCCAAACTAGCCTGGAATTAACTGCATATCCCCAGCTGACCTAAACCTCAGAGCAGCCATGTTGTCTCTATTAACCCTAAGTATTTTTTGTCTCGATATAATTTGGTAACAATTTGTTTGCAGTTATATATATGTAAAGTATGCATGTCTATATTTTCTTTTGAAATAGAATCTCTCTGTATAGTCCAAACTGGCTTCAAACTCAAATTTTTTTCTGCCTCAGCCTCCCAGGAACTGGATTAGAAGTATGTTTATGAGCCCTGGGGATAGTTCTAGACAAAGTCATTCATTGAATTGCCAAATTACAGGGTGATTGATTTGGAGGGTTGTTTATTTTTTTAATTTTTATTTTTATTTTTTTTTGAGATAAGAGTTTCTTTATATAATAGTCCTGACTGTCCTGGAATTTGCTTTGTAGACCAGGCTGGACTCAGAGAGATCTGCCTGCCTCTGCCTACCAAGTACTGGGATTAAAGGTGTGTCAGTTTATGGGTTATTTATTTTGCCTTGCTTTGTTCTTTTGGTAGAGTATCAGGTAATCCAGGCTGGCCTTGAGTTTGCTAAACTCAAAGTTAGTCAAACATAATTGTTGGCATATAGCATGGTGATTTGTATGCAGGAGCTCTGATTATTAAGTTGAGCAAATATTTAAAAGATTTTAGGAGTAAATGGTAGCAACTTTGGTAAAATGTTTGCCAAGCAAGCATGAGTATCTGAGTTCAGATCTCTAGCATCCATGTAAAAGCTGGGCATGGCAGGGTGCCTATAATGCCAGTACTGGGAAGGTCAAGACAGATTCCTTGGGCCTTCCTGACCTATGTATGAATACAGATCTGAGTTCCAGGTTCAGAGACACTGCCCCCCACCACCAAAAAAATAAGGTGGAGAGTGGTAGAGGAAAACACTGAACATGTACATAATGAGTCAGCTAGAAAATTTCTAAGAGAACTTTAGCTAGAGAGCCCAAAACCAAATGAGCTACCCATGAGCAATCTTTAGGATGCACCTGTCTATATAGCAAAAGAGTGGAAGACTCTTAGACAGAAGTGAAAAGCCTACCAAGCTTAGTGATAGCTGACTGCCTACCTAATGAGTTTTAGTTCAATTGTAAGCCTGCCATATGAATAACCAAAATGTAAATTTAAATTATAGTCTAAAGAGGGACAGCTCTTTAGAAATGGAAATAACCTTAAATAGTGAATAAGCCTTTATATATGTCATTGTTGGCCCAAAGGCAGCCACCAATAAAGAAAGCATTCAAGCTCAAAACTATAAAAACCTTATCCCTCAATTTACAGGCGACTTCCTTTGTTCTAAGTGGGTTAATCTATTTTCTTATAGATGAGTAACTGCTAACATAAGTAATAAGAATTTTATTCTCCTTGCACAAGCCTATTACAATCCAGATAACCATTGTTAGTTAACAACTTTTAGGTGAATACTTATATGTAGACCTAACCTTAGTTAAGTATATTAATCCAACATGGGTGTGTTAAGGAACAAAAGGAACTCAGCAAACACAAACCCTACCTATTTACCAAAAACATCACCTCTAGCATTTCAAGCATTAGAGGCACTGCCTGCCCAGTAACTAACATTAAATGGCTGTGCTATCCTTACTGTGTAACTTCTAGCCTCCACATATGCATGTGTGTGCATGTGACGGTTCACATGAACACAGAAATGTGTACATAAACATACATACACAGACATATTAGTAATGTAAATAGTGATTAAAGTAACATTGTAAGAGTTGCCCTCAGAGTGTAGAAAACTGCACTAGGTTCTTTGGAGTTGGAGTTACAGGTGGTTATGAGCTTGGTGGTGGGTGTCAGGAACTGGACCCAGATCCTTCAGAAGAGCAGCACAAACTCTTAAGTACTGAGCCCTCTCCCTGGCTCCACAATTTGTTTTTCAAAAAGTATTTGTGTGTGTGTGTGCGCGCGCTCACACACATGCAAGTTAAAGATAGCTCAGTGATAAGATGTAGAATGCAGAGGACACCAAGAGTAGGCAGCTCACAGCTGCTTGTAACTTCAGTTCTCAAGGAGTCCATTGCTTCTAGGCACCTGCACTCACATGCACATATACAGGCACTTACGTGTATGCGCTCAAAATGTTTGTTTAAAAAATGTCTTTCAAAGTTTTTTGGGTGGTGCTAGGGACCCATTGAAATGGCTTTGTGGGTAAAGGTTTTTGCTCTCTATGCCTGGAGACCTGAGTTCTTTACCCAGATCCTACATAAGGTAGGAGAGAACACACACATGCACAGGAATACTAAAATTAGTATTTGTTTAAAATATTGCATAATTGTACTCTTGTTAGAAAAAATATTCAGTCACATAAGGGGGAAGTTTTGTCAAGTTCCCCTCCCAGTTTTATCTGTCCCTTCTCCAAAGGCATCTTTTCTGAACAGTTACATCTGTCCTGACACCGTCCTATGACAGTAGATAGTGCAGGGAGTAAATGCTACTACATTCTCTTGAGGGCTGGTCCTAGTCCTCATCTCCATTTTGTGACTCATTCACTCGGTGGGGTTCTTTGAGGTCTTTTGTTTTGCAGCCATGTAAGGTGTATCATTAAACCTAGTTTTCTAGTTTCACTTTAGAGGTAATTAAGGACTGTGTGATATATGTTTGTATATGGAGAGGGCTTAGGATTGATGAAATATTTGTATAGTGTTTTGTTTTGTTTTTACCACTTGTTTTATTCTGAGACAAGGTCTCAGTCTGTGTAACCCTGGCTGTCCTGGCTCACTATACAAACTAGACTGGCCTCAAACTCACTGAGATCTTCTGCCTTTGCCTCATCAATGCTGGGATTAAAGGTGGGTGTCACCTTGTCTGAATTTATATCTGTACACCACCTGCATGCCTAATGTCTGCAGAGACCAGAAAAGGACAATAATTTCCCTGGAACTTGATGGTTGTGAGTCACCATGCTGGGAATGCAATCCAGGTCCTCTGAAGGAACAGTGATCTTAACTACTGACCCAGATCCCCAGCTCCTCCTCATCAACTCTTGATAATGTCTAGCTTTTTAAAATATGGATGTATAGAAACACATTGGCATGTAATAGTTTTCAGTGTCTTTTATCAGTGAAGTTGAATACCATTTTAGATATTTATTGCCAACCTCTGTCTTCTTTAAGCTTCCTGTTCACTTTATTAATTCGTGTTCTTTTCAGCCATTTTATTTTGATCATCACTATGTGTTTGGATGAAATTTATATGTTGTTTATACTTAATTTTTTTATATTTTTGAGGGGGCAATGTCATGGTGAATGGTCAGAGGACAGCTTGAGGGAATTAGTTCTTTCTTGTCCAAATTGGCTTAATTAAGCCTTTCTTTTTTTTCTTTACTTTGTTATTTTATTTATTTTTCAGAGACACGGTCTCACTCTGTAGTTTAGGCTGGCCTTGAACTACTGTGTAGATTATAGTATCCTCAAACTCGGGGGTGACCCTCCTGTCTTAACTGGGGTTATAGATGTGTGTCATCACCCTTGACTTTTGCTGCCTCCTCCTCCTCCACCTCCTCCTTTCTTCTCCTCCTCTGCCTTTTTTTTAAAGGTAGGGTTTCTCTGTAGTCCTGACTCTCTTGGAAATCCTTAGACGCCCCACCTCTGCATCCCCAGTGTTGGGCATGTCTGGCTTCTTCTTTCTTAGCTGCCCAAATGGATGCTTACCAGAGCCAATGATAATTAAAGAATCACACAATTGGTATTAATAATAATTATTAATCTCTAAAACTGCAATGTAACCTTCCTCTTATTGATGACTAAACTAAGGAAGTAAATCATCCAACAGCTCAGAAATGTCTAAAATGAGATTTAAACCCAGTCTGTCTGATTCCAAAGTCCCTGCCAAAACACCATACCACCTCATTACAGCAGTTATACTTTAAATATAGCCTTCCAGGGTATATGTAGTTTGTTTGTGCATGACCCAATTCAAAGTGATTAAAATTGTTTTTGTTTAAAATCATTTTTAGCTGAGTAGCAGAAGCAGGCAAATCTTTCTAGCCAGGCTGGTTCTACATAGTGAGTCCCAGGCCAACCAGTGCTACATGAGACCCTGTTTCACAAATGAAGAAACAACAATAAAAATAAGCATTTAAGGAACTGGAGAGATGGCTCAGAGGGTAGGAGCACTGGCAGCTCTTCCAGAGGACCCAGGTTCAATTCCCAGCAACCACATGGTGGTTCACAGCCATCTTTAATAAGATCTGGTGTCCTCTTCTGACCTGCAGACAGAACATTATACATAGTTAATACATCTTTTTCAAAAAATGAAAATATAAGCATTTAAACCAGGAGGTGGTGGTGGCACACGCCTTTAAATCCGAGCACTCAGAGTGAGTTTCAGGACAGCAAAAGCTACACACACACAAAAAAAACCCTGTCTTGAATTTTTTTTCTTTAATCATTGTGTATTTTTTAGTGTATATCTAAATGTTCAAATGATACTGTTTACATGCCCGTATGCTGTTTGACAGATGTGTTTCTCTATGGTAACTTTAACATAAATAACAAAAAATAATTCAAGCTGTATGTGGTGGCACATGTCTGTGATCCCAGTATTTAGGAAATGAATCAGGAGGTCTCAATTTGAGACCTGCATGAGGTGCAGAAAGAGCTAGAAATCACCCTGGGCTTTATTACTAAGACCTGGCGTGTAGAAAGAAAAAATGAAGAGGGGGAGGAAGAAGAGAAATCTTCTATAAAGGATTTCTATTTGAGATCCTATTAAAATTTAGTATATACCGCTTTGATCTATTATAGGTAGTTATTGACTCTATAGCAAACTTCATTGCCTTCCCAGTGCTGAAAATTGTGTATTTTGTCAATACCAATTACTTTCTTTAAATTTCTTCTCTTTCAGTAAAAGATGGCAAAGCTTTTCATCCAACTTATGAAGAAAAACTAAAGTTTGTGGCACTGCATAAGCAGGTTCTCTTGGGCCCATATAACCCAGACACTTCCCCTGAGGTTGGATTCTTTGATGTGCTGGGAAATGATAGGAGGTAAGAAGTGTTTTCTTATTTAGTAAATTGAATAATGATGTTAGAAAGAGGCATAATGTGAATTGCTTAAGGTATAAATAGTTAACTTCTTAGCATAGCAACTGAAACATTTATTTTGCTCATAGTGGAAAAACTTTACTTAATCTGGTTATGAACATAAGTACAGTTTCATCTGACTCTTCTTAAATACTTTTAAAAACAACAATTTAAAGTACGTACTACTGGGGCTGGAGAGATGTCCCAGCTGTTAAGAATCAAACTATCTATAATTCAGTTTCAAAGTATTCTGAGATCCTCTTCCATCCTCCAAGGGCACCAGGCATATGAATGGTACACAGGTAAACATGTAGGCAAAGCTCCCGTCAACATAAAACTAAATAAAAAATAAAATACATACTATTGATTCTCTTATTGAAACACATAGTTGTGTCAGAAAACAGTATTTCTGTTCAGTTTGAACTAAAATATGTAAAGAAAATAAAATAGATTGCTTTTGACAAGTGTGAATAATCAAAATGATCTTATTTAATATATCAGTGTAAGTTTGTTGAACTTGACATTCTGAACTTTCTGCTTCTAGTAATTGTAGTGAGTATTTTTTGTGTATGTTTAATAAGATTCTCATTTTGCTAAGGGAAGGTGACTGTTTTTATTCTTTGCAGGAGAGAATGGGCAGCCCTGGGAAACATGTCCAAAGAAGATGCCATGGTAGAGTTTGTGAAGCTTCTGAATAGGTGCTGTCCTCTCCTCTCAGCATATGTTGCTTCCCACAGAATAGAGAAGGAAGAAGAAGAGAAAAGAAGGTGATGTTACAGGGCATGGTAGTGGGGCCATTGTGCACTGATGCTCTCTATAGCTTTGTGGGGGGGTTTGTTCTAGATCAAGTATCTTTTTGTTCCTCACTTCCATTTCCTGTGGGCAGGCTTTCATAAGAATTTGGAAGGAAGGGGTTGCTTCCCTCTGGTCACACCCTTAAAGTGAACCTCTCACTACAGCGGCATTCTTTCCCCCAGGAGACAGTCTTGGTATGCAGCCCAGGCTGGCCTCCTGAGTGCTGGATCTACATATGTATTAACACCCCCAGCAGTCCCAAATAATCACACAAAGGCTTACATTAATTACACACTATTTGACCTATGGCTCAGGCATAATACTTGCTAACTCGTACTCCTAAACTAACCCATGATTAGCCATGTGGCTTAGTACCTTTTCTCAGAGCAGCATTCTCATCCTGCTTCCTTTGCTCTTCCTCTTCCCAAAGTTTTCGTAGTCTGGCAGCCCCACCCATACTTCTTGTCTGCCTCTGGCCAATCAGTATTTTATTAAACCAGTAGGAGGGACAAATAGGATGTACAAGAGCAACCCCTGACTACTTTTAACAAGCCTGACCATACATTCATTCACTCCCTCCTCCCTATTTTCTGGCCTGACATACCTTTTCTTTCTTTTTTCTTTTCTTTTTTCTTTTTTTTTCTTTTTGGTCTTCTGGAGTGTTCCTATTCCATTTTTTTCCATTTCATGGTTTTTAGTTGTGCTGCATAGAGTTTACACAGATAAATATGTTGGCTTTGGATCCTAGATGGCTTATTAGTTATTTCTAGCATTGGTAGTAGATGGTGCTGAGCTCATTGTTTGCTTCCGAGATTCTCTGTTGTTATGAATTAGATCGTGGCATGGTGGCATGTTTTGTTTGCCACATTACCACTGTGCCCCCCTCCCTATTATTTTGAGTTTTTTAAAAACAACTTTGACCCACTAAATGTCCTTGGTAATGAAATCAGTACAGTAAAGATCAGTCCTGATGTTCCTCAGATTCATATACTATAAAATAGTTGGGCCTCTGATTTCCTACTTATCCTAGTTTAGAAATAAACCATTTAGAGGGCTGGAGAGATGGTTCTGTGGTCAAGGGCACTAACTGCTCTTCCAGAGGTCCTGGGTTCAATTCCCAGTACTCACGTAGAAGAGACTCACAGCCATCTATAACTCCAGTTCTACCCTTTCCTGACTCCTGTGAGTGCCAGGCACAGAAATGGTTCGAAGATACACATATAAGCAAAATAGCCATATACATAATATAAAAATTAAAAGAAAAAATAGCCTGAGAATCAATTATAAAAGTGCTTTGCTGGGTGACACATGCCCTGTAATTATGGTATTTGGAAGGCAGAGGGAGAAGTACTCAAATTTCAAGACCAGTCTGATCTGCATAGCAAGTTCCAGGCCAGCCAGGACTATATAGTGGATACCTTGCCTGATACCTTGCCTGAAACTACAAACACACACACCCAGTGACGTAAATTGTATTTCATAGATACAAAGATGTTCTGTACCCCATTGAAAATGTTTCAGTTTTTGTTTTGTTTTAATTTTATTTATTTTATGTGTATGTATATTTTGCCTGCATTGTGCAGTATTCTCAAAAGCCAGAAATCAGCATTGGAGCACATGGGACAGACAGTTGTGAGCTCCCATGGGGTGCTGGGTATCAAACTCTGATTCTCTGGAAGAACAGCTAATTAATGATCTTAATCACTGAGCCATCTCTCCAGCCCCCAATTCGAGTCTCTTTTAAAGATTTATTATATTTCATTATGTGTATCTATGTGTGGGTGTGTCCATATGAGTACAGGTGCTCTCAGAAGACAGGGGGGGTATCAGATCCTCTAGAGCTAGAGAGGAGAATGCTGGGAGCCAAATTTCGGCTCTTAACTCCAGTGCCATCTTTCTAGTCTTCTCTGCCCCGTCCCTTTTTATTGTTTATTTTATTTTATTTTTTTCAAAGCAGGGTTTCCAAACTATGTGTAGCCCTGGTTGTCCTAGAACTTACTCTGTAAACCATGCTGGGCTCAAACTCAGAGATGCTTTCTCTACTGCCCAAGCTGGGCTTAAAGGCACCATGTCTCAATCCCTTCTTAAAGAGAGGGTTTCACTGTGTATCTCTGGTTAAATTAGAACCAGAGATCTGCTTGCCTCTGCCTCCCTTATGCCAAGAGCCACCATACCAGGCTAAGACTTGATACTTAATGAAAATGAAATAACATGGAAAGTGGATTTATATAGTACAGTAAAGTTCCCTTTTTTGATTCTTATATTTGTCCTGTCTTTAAAGACTGAAAGTTCCCATCTAATAGCTGTTCTGATGTAGTCATATATGTTGTAAGACTGGTTCCATATTTAAGTTTTTACCACTTGGATGTTTATGTTTGGACATTTGACAAATTGCTATTCTCTGAAAAGACTTTTGTCTTATTTTTCACTGGGAAGTGAAGATTGAGACTGCAGAGTTCATTCTGGCTGCTCTTCCCCTGTAGGAAGGCGGAGGAGGAGCGAAGGCAGCGTGAGGAGGAAGAGCGAGAGCGCCTGCAGAAGGAAGAGGAGAAGAGGAGGCAGGAAGAGGAGGAGAGACTCCGGAGGGAGGAGGAAGAGAGGCGGCGGGCAGAAGAAGAGAGGCTCCGGCTAGAACAGCAAAAGTGAGTTATGTCTCAGAGGGCCCTGTGACTGCGCAGAGGAGGCTCCTGTTGGCTCCTTTGCATTTTAATACTGACTTTTGGTTTTTGGTTTTTTGTTGTTGTTGTTGTTGTTTTAACCAAAGAATAATGTGTTAAAGAAATTTGGGATTAATTTGTAAAACCTAGAGACTAGACGCAGCAATTGAGGTTCTCAGTTGCTCTGTCTTGAGTCCACGGTCTTCTCATGATCTCTTCTGAGCCTCACTGCTGCCGACAGTTTCTCTTCTTTGTCTTTACAGGGCTATCATGCCTGGGAATTTGTCATCTAATATTCTGTGTATCTGGGACTGGTTAGAATCTGAGGCCCAGTTAAAAATTCGGAAGACTTAGAGCCTAGCTAACCTTTGTACACCAGACAGCCATTCCCAGCTCCAGTACAGGACATGGAGTGAAACTTTTTCAGTAAAAGCTAAAAGCAGCTGCTTCAGAAAGGCCTGGCTTTTCAAAGGGCAGCTATAGATTTAAAGAGGTAAACAGAAAAGAAGGCCTGGGGATTCAGGAATGGCGTGGCAGAAAAGTTAAGCCAGAAAACTTAAGGTACATTGAGTTTTCCTCATTGTTTACTGCTAGTTTTTCAGAAAAACTTTCAATGGAAGCTAGCCTCAAAGTGATCCATGGCCTCATTCTACTCCAGAGAGAGGTTCTTAATGTCGTTCTTTCTGGGATTTGGAATTGAATACTTTAGGTGGGTCCAGTGTCATGCTTTAGACAGTATCTGAAGCTTTATTTATCTGCTTATTTCTTAATAAATAGATTTGAAGTCTTTAGTAAGTGGTCATATAACAGTTTTGTAACATGTAGTTTTCTCTGTAAGAAAATAAAGAGAATTGTAATAATTCAGTAGAAACTGGTGTTCTCCAAGTAAGGTACAGCAGTGTACAGCAGTGATCCCAGCACTTCAGAGGCTGAGTCCAGCCTGGACGCTATATAATCTAACTCGTGGAAAGAGGGAGGGAGGAAGAGAAAGATGACTAAACCAAGCGGCATGCATGCTGTTATCTGCAGAGCTTCTTAATAAAGGCACCTTTAAGTCAAATGCTGCAGACTGTTGGTTTGTCACTAGTTTTTTTCATCCTTAACTGAGCCTGTAACACTGATTAGCTGTACTCTTGCCTGGTGCTATTCTGGGCTGTTTAAAGAGAGAAATCATAGCCAAAGTCAAGTGCCCATCTGTGCCCAAATGGCAGTCCGCCATCTTACAGCATCATGGTGAATTGGTGCAGTCTCTGGAACCATACTAGCTGAATTGGAGTCCTGGCTCTGGAATCTAGCTGCAGTTGATTCTTAGGCAACTGCTAAACAACCTCATGGTGCTGTCAAAGACTTAAGAGGGTTGGTACCAATAAATGCTTTAAACATTTCTGGGCACATCTAAAGAGCACAGCAAGTGTTAATAACGATGATATTGATAGTGGAAATGTGCTTAGTATTCTCCATTCCAACTTTTCTTGAAAAACCTGAGTAAAAAATTAGAGATCACCTTTTTTTCCTTAAATGTTCTGGGCCTGGAACACATGCTTTTTGTTAAACTTCTTTAGTTTAGTCATTTTTAAGTTATTAACTATAAGAATGAACAGAACATTTTATTTTGTTATGAACAGTCTCTCCTGTCGTCAGACTGGCATGTATTTATTAATGTTTTTAGGCAGCAGATAATGGCAGCTTTAAACTCGCAGACTGCTGTGCAATTCCAGCAGTACGCAGCCCAGCAGTATCCAGGGAACTACGAACAGCAGCAGATTCTCATCCGCCAGCTGCAGGAGCAGCACTATCAGCAGTACATGCAGCAGTTGTATCAAGTTCAGCTTGCACAGCAACAGGTATGATAGCAGCTTTAGAGAAGGTGTTGTGTTTCCATGGAACCCAGTTTCTTTCTTAACAGTTGCAAATGAATTTTGCATTAGCTAGTCTCTAAGGTATAAAGTAACTCTGTAGTTGATCTTTTAGGCAGTCTATTTAGCATTGTACTGGCAGGTACAAGAGAAAGTATAGGCTCTTAAACCTCAGAGGATGTACTTCGATATTGTTACAACGATTTTTATGTTTATATTGTGTGGGAGTTGTATGGGTCTAGTGTCATAACAGTGAGCCTGGTAGTGCCCGTGGAACTGTGAGGATCTGGGTAGCTAGTTTTAGTGTAAGAACATCCTTCGGGCAGAACATGCAGTGTCAGGTCACACAGCTTTAAAGGAATGGACTTCCTTCCCATAAGGCCATAGGCTGGTTCCTCAAAGCTGGGCCAGATCTATTCTAACTCATAACACCATATACTCCTCTAGCATCCTGTTCTAAATATTTGCTTTAACATTTAGATAGTGTAGGCTGGAGAGATGACTCAGCTGTTAAAGGCTAGGCTCACAACCAAAGTTATCGAAGATGGCTTAAGTGCAAGACATGGTACTTATATTCCGTCCCGACTCTGCCATTATCATTTGATTTTCTGACGTGTTACTATTGCTCTGATTTCCTGATTTCTCAAGTTGTATGAAAATAACAAGGTTCCTGGCCTCACAGGATTATAAAAGGAAGAGAAGATAATAGCTAGGTCTGGTGGTTGAGAGCTCAGATGAGACTGAGCAACTTTAGAAGGACCCTATCCCCAAGTGGAAAAAGGAGAGAGGTGGAGGAGTGCTTAGATAAATGCTTACCATATTGGGCTTTGACAGATTAAATCTGCTTATATACATTATTCATTATTAATGATAAATACTTTTTAGGAAGGTAGAACATTTTTAAATGAAGTAACCTTTCTCCCCTAGTTTTAGAAATTAGTGAGATGTTAAAAGACCCTAATAGGTTCTATATAACCCCATGTGAGGATCAGAAAGACACTAAACCACAGTTTAATAAACATCATTTTTGAGAGATGCTTCTCCCTCTTCTATAGCCTATTTCTTTAGTATTTTACATCCTCCTCTTTCAGTTCCTTAATAGGCAGTGAGATAAGATTGCTGTTATATGCTTCCTGTTCATAGACTGCTATCACTTTACGAGAAGGAAGTCATTCTGGTAGGATAAATCCAGGAAATGGAATTAGTATGATCAAACTCTAATTGGCTGCTTCTAGGAATAGATAGGTACAGTAGGCTACCTGAGAATTTAGCCTGCGGTTTCGTTACCACAAATTCTTCTTTGAACAGTTACTAGTGAATTTTACATAAGAGGAAGAAAGTGAGAATTTTACTACTCTAAAGCATTAACTTTTATGAACTGCTGTGCCAGTGTCTGCTCTGCTGTATTTGTTCCTGTATCTTTCTGCTTTTGTTTTTATGGCAGGGTTTTCTGTAGGTGAGGCTGAGACTCAAACCCTACCTCCCAGGTGCTGGGATTACAAAGCAAACACTACCAAACCCAATCTTCCTATGCTTTGTAAAACTTCTCCCAAAGCTTTTTTAAGAGAGCTATGAAGTAATTGCGGCCTGCTGTATTTATTAGATAAAAGTCCTGGGCAGTGGATCCAGAGGAAGGAGTTTATTGATTTTACTGTAGAATGTTAAGAAATAATTAGCTCCAAGAATGCCTTCTCCTCTTCCTCCACCATCATGTAATGTTTTGAATGTACTGACATGTTTTGGTTGTAAGTATTTTCTGATAGCTGGTGCTTTTTAAAAAACAAAAAACCTTGGAAGTGATTTAGAATCCAAGCCTTAGAGTATATTTTAAAATCTTGTGTTTTGGCTAGGTAATGGTGTCACACACCTTCAGTCCCAATACTCAGGAGGTCGAGGCAGGCAAATATCTGTGAATTTGAGGCTAGCCTGGTCCACACAACTAGTTCCAAGACAGCCAGGGATACACAGAAGAAACTGTCTTGAAAAAAAGTACACAAAAAAGGCATTTTATATAGCAGTAAAGAAAGCATTTTTCCCATTAGAAATGATTTCTTATGTGAATTATTATATACAAATTTGTTAAAAGAGTAGTATAAATCCTTGGTCTTCTGGCAGAGGCCAAGTGTTTTTAAAAGTACTTATGCTGTCACCTGCATGGCTTTGGCCATGACCTCACTAGGGCTATGAGGAATGAAGAAGTGACTCACACAAGTAATATAAAGCTGGGATCAAGTGCTTGCACTTGGATGGAGATGCTCCAGCAGCAGTGTGGAAATTTGTTAGACACAACTAAATCAACACCACAGTCATTCAAGACTTCATCTGCTCTCACATACATTCCTAAATGCCAATGAGTAGATGTGTAGGTAAATTTATAGTTTTACACTGCAGAATCCCATAGCAGAAAAAAAAAAATAAAAAATTATTCGTCCTTATAGATAGGCCTTAAAAATTAATATTGAGGGGCCAGATACTGTGGTGCATGTTTTTAAACCCAGTGAGAGACTGAGGCAGGCCAGCCAGGGTTGCATAGTAGAACCCTTTCTTTTTATTTAAAAAAAAATTATTTTGAAAAAAAATTTTTTTTGTTTTGCTTTTGAAACAGGGTTTCTCTGTGTAGCCCTGGCTATCCTGGAACTTGCTCTGTAGACCAGGCTATGTAGATCAGGTGGCTCACAAACTACCCATAACTCCAGATCCAGGAGATCCAACACCCTATCTTGGATCTCTGCAGGCACCCATACTACACGTACATACCCACATACATACATATAGTTAAAAATGAAATAAATCTTTTTTTAAGAGACAAAAATTACTTACTAGGGTTTTTGTTTGTTTTGTTTTGAGACAGGGTTTCTCTGTAGCTCTGGATGTCCTAGAACTCACTTTGTAAACCAGGCTGGCCCTGAACTCCCAGAGATGCACCTGCCTCTACCTCCTGAGTGCTGGAACTAAAGGTGTGTTTTACTACACCCAGCTAACTTTTTAAAATGTGTTATTTACTTTATGTGTTTGCATAAAGGAGTCGGTTGCCCTTGTCATGGTATGCATGTAGACATCGGAGAAGAACCTGCAGAGCCAGCATGTGGGTTCCAAAAATCAAACTTAGATCATCCAGTTTGTCAGCAAGTACCCTTATTTGTTACCTAGATTCATTTCTGTTATTGCATAGACACCCTGACAAGATTTGATTTAGGAGAGAAGGGGTTTATTTTAGTCAAAATTCTAGGTTACAGGTCATCACTTTTGGAAAGGCACAGTGGCAGGAGCTGGAGAAAGCTGGTCACATCTCCACAGTCCAGAGCAGGGAGCAGTGAATTCATAGATGCTGCTATCAGGCCTGGAGAGATGGCTCAGTGGTGAAGAGCATTGACTGCTCTTCCAGAGGTCCTGAGTTCAATTCCCAGTACTCACATGGTGCCTCATAACCATCTATAGTAGGATCTGATGCCTTCTTCTGACATGCAGGTATACATGAGGATAGAGTACTGTGTACATAAAATAATAATGTAAAAAAAATGTTGCTTTCACATGGGTTTTCCCACTCACATGGGTCAAGATTCCCTGCCTTTGGAGTAGTGCTGCCCACGATGGGCTGGGTCACATCAACTGACAGCCTCTCATAGACATTTTCATGGACCAATCCAATATAAACAATGTTTTCATTGAGACTTTCTTCCTAGCAGATTCTAGATTGTATCAAGTTGACAAAACTAACTTGCTAGCCCTCAGGATTTTTTTTTTTTTCTGGAAGATTTATTTATTTTATGTGTATGGGTATTTTACCTGAATGAATGTCTATGCATGGTGTACATGCCTGGTTCCTGCATAGGCCAGAAGAGGTTATCAGAACTCTGGAACTAGTTGTGGATAGTTGTGAGCCACCATGTGGATGCTGGGAACTGAACCTGGGTCTTTTATAATAGTAGTCAGTGCTATTAGCCTCTGAGCCAACTCTCCAGCTCTTTTGTTTGTTAGATTGGTTAGTTTTTAGATTTTTTTCGAAAGAGGATTTCTCTGTGTAGCCTTGGAGCCTGTCTTGGAGCTGTTCTGTAGACCAGGCTGGCCTTGAACTCACAGAGATCCACCTGCCTTTGCCTCCTGAGTGCTGGGATTAAAGGCATATGCCACTACTGCCTGGTTCTCCAGCTCCTACAATCTAAATATATACTAGTTTCATAGTATACATGCTGAGGAAAGACAGCAGGAAACTATTATGTCTTTGTTTTTCTTCTACGCAATTGTAAGAACTTCTGTCACTGCTGGGTATGATGGCACATGTCCTTAATCGCACATGTCCTTAATCTCAACACTTGGGAGGCAGCGGCATATTAACTATACTTAATTTTACTTTCAGTAATATTATCTGAGATTGATAGCTTGATCATGCTTAGTTGTCAGTTGGTGTTATATTAATATTTATTACAGATATGATAAAAGCTGCCAAAAATCGATTAGTAATTTCTTAGAATGCTTTAGTGTAGAGCAAATACATGACATCAGACTTCACTCCTAGGCAGTTGTTAGCCTTTCTGATGAAAATGTCTTAACTTTTTCTCAATTTGTAGGCAGCATTACAGAAACAACAAGAAGTAGTAGTGGCTGGGGCTTCGTTGCCAACATCATCAAAAGTGACTGCAGCTGGGGCAGGTGGTGTGATGTCGGTTAATGGACAGGCCAAAACTCACACTGTCAATTCCGAAAAAGAAATTGAGCCAGAAGTGGCAGAAGAAGCCTTGGAAAATGGACCAAAAGGTATAGTTTAGCATATGTGTTTTTCTGTCCGCGTGTCATTCTCTAGACCCCACGAAAAGTGAAAATCAAGCTGCCTGGATTTTGAGAGCATGTAGATGTGTATGAGAGTCCAGCATACCTTACTCTTTGAATCCGAATCTGATGCTTCTGTTGGCACAGATAGAAGACCAGGGGGCTAAGGATAGAGTTTAGTTGGTTGACATTCACAAAGCCCTGGGTTCAGTTTGAAGCACCATATAAAACTGGGTGTGATGGTACATGCCTATTATCCTAGCAGAAATTTATGTTACTTTATAAATATCTCACATTCACCAATTACTGCTTCTATGTTTGTGAATATTCTGTTTGTTTCTTTGAAGTATGGTTTTCCCGATTTTAATTTTAGACAGATGAGACTGGGGAGGGACAAGTGGTGGTGCTTTGTTGTGTTTTCACTTCAGCCTCTGAGTGCCGGGCTGGGTATAAGCATACTTAGAACAGGGAAGATCCCTGAAACCCAGTCTGCTCTTCCTTGACTTTGTAGAGCAAGTAACAGAGAACTAGCTTTGGTCTCACCAGGAATTTATACCAGTATTTCTTTCACATTTATCTATCCTGTGTATGTTTATGTGCGCACAAAAAGGTCAGAAGAGAGTTAGCAAAATTGTTTCTGTCCCTCTACCATGTGGATTCTGAGGAATAACTTCATGTCACCAAGCTTGATGGCAAGTGCCTTTATTTACCTGCTGAGACAGTGTGTGCGTGCATGCATGTGTTTGTGTGCAACAGGCTCTCACTACATAGCCCTGGTTGGCCTCAGCTCTTAGGAGCTCTGTCTGCCTCTGCCTCCACAGCGGGTGCTAGGATTAAAGGCAGCTCGGGGTGACCTTAAATTCTGTATCTGAAGATGATTTTGTAGTGCTAGTGACTGAACCCAGGGATCTGTGAGTGCTGGGTGAGCACACTCTGTTGAACTGTGTCCCGAGCCCACCAGTGTTTGCAAATGGGAAGAAAGAATTTTGTTAGTAAATTGACTGACTTAACTGGGAAACCTGCTGAGAACTGCAGTACACATGAATATTGCTCAGTAACAAACAAAGGACTTTGTCCTTTCCATGTGGTTTCTAATACCGTTCAGGATTTTCTGTTTCTCTTAGCTCTTTTCAGAAGAGCCCTTAGAACCTCAGGATGCTCAGAGATTAAGACTTTTCAACAGATAGAATGAAATGAAAGCAGAGTGTTAGAAAAATCACTCGTAAGATTATGAATTCCATTTTATTGAAGGGGTATGATAACCTCTGTGTGTCTGTGACCTTCTTGGATCTTACAATAACCTGAGAGGAATTTATATTCCCCTCCATCCTTGGTCTGAGCTATTTGCCATTGGTGTCAGAACACAGGTAGTCCTATGCAGATATTCTCTGCAGAGTAAGAACCTTTTCTCACCAGCTTTTGTAAATCCTATTGCCTTTAGAATCTCTTCCAGTGATCGCAGCTCCATCCATGTGGACAAGACCACAGATCAAAGACTTTAAAGAGAAGATTCGGCAGGATGCAGATTCTGTGATTACAGTACGCCGAGGAGAAGTAGTCACCGTTCGAGTCCCGACTCATGAAGAAGGATCATACCTCTTTTGGGAATTTGCTACAGACAGTTATGACATTGGGTTTGGGGTTTATTTTGAATGGACAGACTCTCCGAATGCGGCTGTCAGTGTTCATGTCAGTGAGTCCAGTGACGACGATGAGGAAGAGGAAGGTAGGGCTTTGGTCCATACGAAGCAGCTATGTTATGTGTGTGATTCCTTTGTCACCTTATACTTCTTTCTAAACACTATGGACAGGAATGCTCTGTTCAGTAGTGGGATGCTGACTAAAAAGGCTTTTATCTCAGAGAAGGCCCCGAGCATGAATTTCTCTGCCATAAAAGTCTTGTTTGGGAGTATATTGTTTTACTACTTTCTGGATATTGTTTTACTTACAGCCCTGTGTATTGTCATTTTAGTCCCAAGTGCTCAGATTATATACATGAGTCATCACAGCTGGCTTTTCCTCTTGGGTTTCCTTTTTGGTTTGTTTTTGAGAAGGGGTGAAACAGGGTTTCACATAGTTCACATAGTTGAACTATTGACACCAAGGACACCTTGAACACCTGATCTTTCTGCTTTTGCCTCTGCATCTTGCCTCCCAAATGCTGGATAGAAAAGTTGTGAGTAAATAAGACACAATTCAGTCATTCTTCCTTGGAAACCACTGTTTTACAAGAGTATGACTTCTTGTTTTGTCTCAGTAGACCTTAGTAAACTATCGAGGTCTAAAAGTAAGTTAAACACTGTTTGACCTTTGAGAAGCTGCTCTTCTTAATATTGTCAGCTTGAAAAGCTAGGACCTAGGAGCTTTATCCAAGAAAAGTGAGCGTGTACCTATTGGCTAGGACACAGGTACTGTAGTTCCCAGCCTGGAGAACACCAAGACTAGCCAATCTGTCGAGTGGTCTTGTTCTTGTTAAGAGTTCTGTTGTGTTTCTTGACAGTGACATTAAAGTAAGTTTAAGAACTATTCTTAGGAAAGTACGTGGAATGGACATAAGTCCAAATGACTTTAAAAATAAATGGATCTTGGGGCTGGAGAGATGGCTCTTGAAAGTGATTGTTATAATTTAACAATTCATACTGCTCTGTTTTTTTTTTTTCTGTACTATTTTCTATATAAACCACCAAAGTGTCCCAGAATTTCCTTACATCCTTCAGACTGTCATCCCAGATGATTCAAATTTTTAATTACTTCATAGGTTTGACCTGGTGAATATTAAGACATTTGCTGCTTTGTCTTACATGGCTTTGTGTGTGTGGGGGTGGGTGGGTGGGTGGGTGGGTGGGTGTGTGTGTGTGGGGGGGTGTTTTTCTGTATATCCCTGGCTGACCTAGAAGTCACTCCATAGACCAGACTGGCCTTAAACTCACATAGATCCAAACAATCTTAACCACTGAGCTTTCTCTACAGCCCAGCATAAAAGATATTTAATTTAAAGCATTGCTGTGGTAAAGCAAATTTTATTTGGGTCTCCTTTGTAAGTACTGTAGCTTGCTTGCTTGCTTGCTTATTTATTTATTTACTTACTTACTTACTTACTTATTTGTTTGTTTATTTATTTAGAGGCAGGGTTTCTCTGTGTAGCCCTGGCTGTCCTGGAATTACTGGGCTGTGGGGATATTTTTAAATATAATTAAACATTCAGAGATATCAGAGGGATCTACCCACAGTCAGTCTAGGAAGATCAGACAGTGGTAACTCACACCTTTAATCCCAGCACAGAGAATATCCTGGGAGTGGTGACCTACGCCCTTAATCCAATCTGAGTTTGAAGTCATCTTAGTTTACAGAAGGAGTTCCAGGCTCCCAGGCAGGCAGTGGTGGTGCCACGCCTTAACTGAGCACAGAAAGTATTTAAGGCAGGCATAGAAAGACAGAGCAGGCAGAAGCAGCCAGGAGAAGCCAGGCTGAGGAAGCTGGAAGACAGCTAGGGGAGATCTGACTGTGATATTTCCTCTCTCTCTCTCTCTCTCTCTCTCTGATATCTCTCCACCTTTCCCAGAGATCTGGCCCTGAGTTTCCTTTATTTGTGCAACACCAGGCTGGTCTTGAACTCAGATATTCCCCTGCCTTTGCCTCCTGAGATTAAAGGCATGCGCTAAGGCTACCACTGCCCAGTTTAAAAATCTTAAAAACAACAAAATGTTAAGCCAGAGGTGGTGATACACATTTTATTTCCAGCAGTTGGGAAGTAGATCCAGGTAGATTTCTTTGAGTTTGTGGTTGCCTAAAAGAGCTTTATGAATGCTGTATAAGAGCCTTGCTGAGGAGTAATTTCTTTTTTTTCATTTTCTTCTTTTTTTGCCCCTAAGGAATATTTTCATTGGTTGGGCTTATGTTCTGTGTATACAAGATCCCCAGTACTGCAGAAACAAAAATGGAAAAGAGATAAAGTTAGTTCTTGGCTCTGTCCAGATGTGATTGCCGTCACCTGTAAGCTCAGCCCTGGGGAGGCTGAGGTTGGAAGATCGTTGTGTATTTGAGGCTAGCTTGGGCTGTATAGTGAATTCCAGGTTAGCCTGGCCTACTAAGAGACTAAGGAGAAAGGGCTGGAGATAAGGCTCAGCAGTTCACAGCATTCCTCCAGGGTCTACATGGTTGATTGTAACTGCCCAGAACTATAGTTTCAGAGGGTCCAGTTCTCTTCTGGCCTCTGCAGGCACCAGGCATGCATCCTCTGTACATATATACATACAGTTCAAAGTCCATACATATAAGTAAATCTTAAAACAAAAAAAGGTAAAAAGGAAGAAAATGAATGCTCCGAGGTTTGGTTGATGTTCTTCTGTCTTGCCCATTGGAAATTTCTTAAAAGAAAATCAGTTCCTACTTAGTGTTCTGAAACTCTAGCTGGAAACAGTTTGGGGTTCTTGACATTGGGACAATAACTGGTGCAGGGGGCTGGAGTGATAGGTGGCTCAGGCCTTAACCGCTCTTGCAGAGGACTCAGATTCAGTTCCCAGCACTGATATGGCCCAGAATTGCCTGTGACTTCAGTTCCAGGAGTTCTGACACTACCTTCTGGCCTCCTCATGTACCTGCTTGTATATGGGAAACACCAACAGAAGCTTAAATATAAGGGAATTTTAAGGTTAAAGAGAAAAAAAAAGAACTGGTAAAAGATAGCAAAGGTCCTTACCTTAACTCTCCTGTGTTTCTCTCACAAGGAAACTATCATTGCCTACCCATAAACCATTGCTGGAGCTCAAGTTATAGACCAGGCCTGCCTCAGTTTCCCTTATGCTGGAATTATAGGTGTGAGCCACTATGTCTGGATCTCCTACCTTTTTTTTTTTTTTTAAAGCTTTTAAAAGTTGAGTATTGTTTTACATTTACAGAAAACTTTTTAAGATGACACAGAGTTATACGCCTTTCTCCCAGTTTTCCCTGTTTTCGTTGTTGGGGTTTTGTTTTGTTTTGTTTGTTTTTTTTTTTCAAGACAGAGTTTCTCTGGCTGTCGTGGAGCTTGCTCTGTAGACCAGGCTTCCCTCAAACTCACAGAGATCTGCCTGTCTCTGCCTCTTGAGTGCTGAGATTAAATCGTTCACCACCACTGCCTGGCATTTTTAACTTCTTAAATTGTCCATTGTATTTATCTTTTTTTAAAAGGTTTATTTATTCATATTAAATACATATGAGTACCCTGTCTGTTTTTACACCTGCATGCCAGAAGAGGGAATTCTTCCCATTATAGGTGATTGTCAGCCATTATGTGTTGCTGGGATTTGAACTCAGAATCCCCGGAAGAGCAGCTATTGCTCTTAACAGCTAAGCCATCTCTCCAGTCCCCAAAGTATTTATCTTTAATGAACCATTATTGATAATGGTGTTGGTAAGTCTGTCTGTGCTTACTCAGTTTTTTTTTTTTTTTTTTTTTTGGCTTTTACCTAATGTTCCAAGATCTATTCCAAGGTGCCATGTGAATATATATCCTATTTCCTTAAATTCCCCTTGAGAGCTTCTCACACTTTTAAAATTGCTGCCTGTGACCATTGCATACATTTAATAGATATTGCCAGGATTCACTCTGCCATGTTGTAAACCTAAAAGTCTTATCTTCTGTAGTGAAGTGTCCTTGACCTATTTTCCTTGAGTGGTTATATTTAATATCTTAGACTCAAGCAGTTTGGTATAGTTATAACATTCTTACAGGCTTCTAGAAGTGTTTCTTCCCTAACTTGATACCATTATATCCCAGAAAACTATTACAGTGACAGTCTGTGATAAGAGCTGATTTTTTATCCACTTGTATCATCTCTGTGTTAAACAGGCTTAGTGGAAATTAATTTGTGGCTGTCTCTGAATACCTTTCTACTGTGATTTTTATATTATGATACACAGAAACAATAGTCTTCCTAGGCTCCCCTCTATCCTTTCTAAAACAAAGGGAGCCTCTTTGTGGAAGAGATCACAGCATCTTTGGTGTTGCATGGGCAAGATAGTTTTATATAAGAAGGAGTTAGGGATTGAATGGATATGGAGTAGGCAATATGAGCAGTAGTAATCCAAAGGGCTGGGGACAGGTGGTCACCACTACCTGATGCTTGTCCCTGGACTCTCGGAGCCCAGGAACTGTGCATGGTGGTGATAAGGCATTCAAATGAATAACTAATATATATATGCACAGAGTTAGAGATGGACTTAAGAGAATTCCTAAGAAACAATTTCTCACAGAATGTTGTTTCATTGCTTGATGCGTAAGGTGGTTTTCCTGGATCAATCATTTAACTTGTGTCTGTTTTTTCTCACTTTCTCACAGAAAATGTCACTTGTGAAGAGAAAGCCAAAAAGAATGCCAACAAGCCTCTGCTGGATGAGATTGTGCCAGTGTACCGGCGGGACTGTCACGAGGAAGTGTATGCAGGCAGCCACCAGTACCCAGGGAGAGGAGTCTACCTCCTCAAGTTTGACAACTCGTACTCGCTGTGGAGGTCCAAGTCCGTCTACTACAGAGTCTATTACACTAGATAAAGCTAATGTTACAGAGCGTGGAGGCTAAGGCTGGGCAGAAGATGACATTTGATTTTTGTTGACTTTTATGGCGCATTGGAGTCAGTGTTTGCCTTCTTGATTTTGTTCTGATGGCTTATGAACTCTTGCTGGGAACCAGGATTTCCTCCTCAGGTTCTTTAGCATCGATGCTCTGAGGTTAAAAGCAGTTCTGAAGACTCATCTAGCCCTTGGGTGCTGACCGGGAGAGCCACTAGTGGATACCGGAGTCTCCAAAATAAACGTTCCAGCGTTGACCCGACCTGGCTGGTGGTTAGTCCGTTGCTGTCTGCTCCATGTTCTACCAGAGCCCACAGTCACAGCCTAATTGGGAATGCTTCTCTTGTAGTCTACATCAGCCTTGACTGAACGAAGCTCAACAGTTTGAAATTTAAAAACTCAAGACGATGGATTATAATAGAAAAAGAAATGGCCTAAACTTGGTCGTGCCTGAGTAACCCAGGTTGTTTTGGCTTTGGATACAGCTATTTAGTTAGTTATGTTACAGAGAATTATTTTCTGAGAGAGTCTTAAACTTAGAATATTCAAACTCAGTAAGTAATTGACATGTAGAGACACCTAGAACACCTCAGCTTCCTGCCTACCAGGTCTCTCAGACTCTCGGGCCTTTCCTTCCATTACCATTCACACTATTGGCAACAAAACTATTTGATTCTGTTTTGATATACCTTTCTGAAACATCTCAAATTGAAATTATTTTCCATAAAAAGTAGGAGTTTTATGAACTCAAATTGGCACCTACTGAATTAAAATATACAAAATCACTTTACTATAACCCAGCATTTCAAAAGTGCCATTGCACTACTAGAAAGTCATTGCCAGCCACAGTTCAGATTTCTTTTTATTATTATAACTGCATAAACTCCATGATCCCAGTTTGGAATTACATACATAGGCTTGGCCTTAAATGTTACAGCTTTAATCTGTATTTGTCTTACTGGTGGGAAAAGGTACATCTTTGGTTTTCTTAGAAAAACAAACTCACATTCATTATTTCAAATTTGTGTAAGTGGTTAAATATCCAGAAAGGGTGGTATAGGTAGTGACAGAGACAGTGTATACCTTGTGTTATTTTGTCACTGAAACCTTTAGATTTAATTTTGACATCACAGACCATTTCCACCAAGGATCCATTGGCTAACTGCAGTGTGCATAGTTCACTACACTCAGGCTGTCTGAGGTTTTTGTATGCTGCATTTCTTTCTGTTTTTAATACCTGGTTTATAGGTATTTAACTCTGTTCTCTGGGTTGTTAAGATACTGGATTGTTTTCTCCTAACCAGTGCTTAATCTGTGTTTTTGAATTTTGATTCAGAAGTAGTCAAATGTCTATGCTGTTACATCCAGAATATTCATTAGGCTGCCCCACAGCACTTCTGTATATATAGAAAACACAGAGTTAGGATTTTTTTTTTTAATGAGAAGAATACTGTATTTAAAATGTAAAATAAACTTTTAAAAAGCAGGCACTAATATATATTTCTTTCAGCCTTTGATTACAATTTTGTCCTTGCACATGTTAAGGTAAATTATCTTCTAAAAATATTGTTCTTGGGAGCAGTATATGTCACTTTACACAGCAGTCTCTGTCACATGTTCATATCTGAACAGTTTTGGTTCTAAACTTTTTATTGCCTTTGGCTGTTGATTAGTACCGTACAAGTGCGATTTCAAAAAGATCTTGAAAGTAATATATTTAATCAATTAAAATGTTTATCTGTAACTTGTTGATGTTTCTGTTAATACAGTTCCCTGAAGCATTTAACTGTCTTTTTTTTTTCATTTAGATAGAGTAAGAAAAAAAAGCCTTAGATTAGCTTTTCTGTTTACCTAACTGAAAAACACCAAACTCTTTCTGATTAGCTAGTCTGCCCTGTGAGTCATAATAGATTTTAAGTTGTCTAGACTTGACAAGAAGAGAAGTGTTAGCTTTTCAATAAAGGAGCTGTTTTGGCCCTTGGTGAGCACCGTAGAAGAAGTAGGTGGGGAATCAGAATAGGTAGGAAAAGAAGGGCGGAGTCAGAGACAGATGGAGCCAGATGCCCTAAGAAGAAACATGTAAGGAACACAGGTGAGCCACGGGCCATGTGGCAAACAGATTAATGAGAATGAGTTGAGTTAAGATGAAGGAGCTAGCTAGCAATGTGCCTAAGCTGTAGGCCAAAGAGCATGAAATTGATATGTGTCTGAGTCATTTTGGGGGGTCTAAGCAGCTACAGGTGGCTAAGGGGTCTGGTGCGGCAGATTTGGGTTCTGGACCTCTGGCCACCTGGGGCCAAGAATCCATATTGTAATAGTCTGGCCTTTGGTATGATGTAGGGAGATAGTCTATTTTATACTGGTTTCTGGGATATCCAGCCTCTAATTGGGATTGATGATTACAGCATAAGACCACACTGGATTCAGGGTACCAGGGTTTGTTTATTTTTTCTGGTTTTGTTTTTTTGAAATTTGGAAAGACTGAATGAGATGATTATCTTAGTCCCTGTGCTGTGTGGTGTACCTTGAGGTCAAACCCAAGAACAGTTGAGGGGAGCTATTGTGATATCAGCTTACTTTGGAAGCCATGATTCAATCTTAACCACCCATCTTATGGAAGAGGAGAAGCAGCTGCTTCCAGATGACTGCCACTTGTCCACTGAAGATTAGGTTGTGATGTTTCAGCAGCCCAAACATTTTTTTCATGCAACCTAAAAATGTATGCCAGTGTATCTGTGAGGGGTAGAGCAAATTGTAATTCACTTCTATTCACCAACTTTTTAAAATGTGTATGAATTAGCATTAGACATTAGAATGGCTAGCCTCAGACTTACTATGTAACCCATTATGCCTTGAATCTTTAGTCCTGTTTCTGCCCTCTGAGTGCTGAAATTGTAGATGTGTAATACCATACCAGCCAGGGTTAGACCTTTTAAACTTATTTATGGGTATGTGTGCCTGTGCACCATGTTCATGTCTAGTTCCTTCGAAGGCCAGAAGAGGCACTGAGCACCCTTGAACTGGAGTTACAGACAGCTGTAACTGTGGATTCTGGGGAATTGAACCCAGGTCCTCTGGAAGAGCAGCTAGTGCTTTTAACTGCTGAGCCACCTCTAGCTCCTGTTGACTTCATCTTATATACTGACCTGCAATCCTTAACTTTCTTACTGAGTTGGTTCTTGTTTTGTTTTTTTGAGAGTAAATTATTGTGCCTCTTACATAACCATGCTTTGATCTCATTGTTCCGGCAATTTCCAAGTGCTTAACCATCTTTTCCAGTTATCTTTTTCACTCAACTACCTCCATTTTATGGTGTCACATGCCTTGTGAGCTGTGAATTGATTATTTTATGAGGATACAAACCATTTATGAGCCGGGAATTGATTGTTTGAATTATTTGAGTAGGTACTTAATTTGGTACAGGAAATTAATTAAGTGACTGATTTTTGTCAAACAATTGACACTGCCCTCCTTTTTGTGTAGGGCCTTACTCTGTAATCCAGGCTGGTCTGGAGCTCCTCATGTAGCCCAAGCTGGCTTCAAACTCAAAGTGATCAGACTTTTGCCTCAGCCTCCTGTGTTCTGGGTCCACAGATACAATGAAACATTTAATTTATTTCTGAAGAGTCACATACACGTTGGATTGTACATGTAAAAAGTATTTTTAACTTTTAAGGCATATCTAGGAGCTGCAGAGATAGACAGCTCAGTAGTTGAGAGCTTGCACCGCTCTTAAAGAGGACATGAGTTCAGTTCCTAGCACCCTCATTTGGCTGCTCACAACTGTAACTCAAGCTTCAGAGACTCTGCTCTTCTTTTCTGTCCTCCTTGGGCACCCATACACCTATGAGCATACTCATCCAAACATATACACACACATAAATAAAAATAAATCTTCTAAAAAAGTTTTAAATTATTTGGGAAATTTTTGCAGATAATAAATACAGGGCGAATAACCAATATCCTAAATGCTTGGTTACACAAATATTTCTGGCTTTAGGCTTTTTCAGATACTGAAATGTTTCTGTAGACAATATGAGACATGTTGGTGCCCGAGTGTGAGCAATGAAAGTCATTTCTGATATGCATGTTATACTCATAGCCTGAAGATAAGTTTATTCAGTAATTTGAGCCTGCCTGCATTTGACTATAGCCCATCAGGTGAGATTAGTTACAGACTTAACTTGTGTATCAGTGCTCAGAAAGTCGTTAGAATTTTCAGGTAGTTCAGCAGGTGAAGAAGGCTCTTTTTGTGCATGTTTGAACCAGCCCCACCCATGTAAGGGTAGAAGGAGATATCCATGCTCTACAAAGTTGTCCTCAAATTTCCACATGTGAACTGTGGCGTGTTTATGCCCTAACACCTACACACACAATAATAAAGTTTAATTCTAAAAAAAAAAAAAAAAAGAAAGAAATTCCACTGTTGTTTCCCTGATAACTACTAGTCGGATAGAGCATTTCTTCTGTTGATTGGATTTTCCCGCTCCTGAAAATTTCCTGTGTTTTCCCTACATGTATGCCTGTGCACCCCATGTATACATGGTTCCCACAGAGGTCAAGAGGGTGTCAGACAGTGGAATGAGTTACAGACCTTTTGTGAGCTGCTGTGATGGGACCTGAACCTGTACAAGAAAAGATTCAACCATGGAGCCATCAGCTGAAAATTTTTATATGATTTTATTATCTTTAAATTAGTTTAAGCTGGGTGTGGTTATGTATACCTTAAATTCTATCACTCAGAGGCAAATGGATCTCAGCGGATTTGAGCCCAAGATGGGCTCCATAGCAAGTTCTAGGATAGGCAGGGCTACATAGACCATCTCTAAATGAATAAACATAGTTTACAAGGCTGGCAGATGGTTGTTGAGGACCTGAGTTCAATCCCCAGGACTCAGGGTAAAAAAAGGAGAACTTCTGCAAACTGTCCTCTGACCTCCACATTTAAGCCATGGCACTTGTGGGTGCATACACACCTGCACACAAAACTAAAGTCTAAACACCTTCCCCAATTCTAGTCTGTGTATTATATGTGTGCATAGATGTTTTAAGTTGTTAGTGTTTATTCCTGTTTAGATTTTTGCTTATATCCATATGTCTTTTTTAAAATATATTTATTTATTATATATATATATATATATATATATATATATATATATATATATAGGCATGCCTGCCCACCCAGAAGAGGGAGATCTCATTCTGAATGCATGAACCTCCCTGTGGGGAATTGAACTTGGGACCTCTAGAAGAACAGCGAGTGTGCTTAACCTCTGAGCCATCTCTCAAGCCCCCATATGTATGAGTTTCTATACTGTTAGATTTATGTTTGTCCATTTACATATCATATGTTTTAATTTTTGTTTTCTAAGATATCTTATGGTTTCTATTGCTGTGAAGAAACACCATGACCATGTCAACTCTTATAAAGGAAAACATTTAATTGAGGTGGTGGCCTAGTTTCAGAGGTTTAGTCCATTGTTGTGGTGGCATGAAGGCGCATATTGCGCTGATGGGTGGGGTAGCTGAGAGTCCTACATCTTACAGGCAGCAGGAAGTTGACTGAGACACTGGGTGGTGTCCTGTGCATAAGAAACCTCACAGCCTGCCCCCATAGTGACAGATTCCTCCAACAAGGCCATACCTATTCCAACAAAGCCACACCTCTCAGTAGTGCCACTCCCTTGGAGATTATGGAAGCCAATTACATTCAAACTACCACAGTTTCTTGGTGTACCTCTAGCTGTCCTGGAATTCAGAGATCTGCCTGCCTCTGCTTCCAGAGTGCTGGGATAAAAATGTGCATCACCACCACCCAGTTTAATTTCATTTTTTAATGTGTGTGTGTGAGGTTGTGTGAGCCTTAGGCCAGAAGAGGAAGTTGGGTCTCCTGGGGCTGGAGTTAGCTTTTTTTCCCCTCTCCCTAGTCAGTGTTCTAGTGCTGTAAAGAGACACCATGACCAAGGTTATAAAAACTCTGGGCTACAGAGTGAAACCCTATCTCAAATTAGAAAAAAAATTGGGGAGGGGGTTAAGAAAAGGGCCATAGAGATGGCTTAGAGGTTAAAAGCCCTTGTTGCTCCTACAGGGAACCCATATGTATGCACACACATACACACACCAGATCCCTACTAGATCAGGAGGATCATGAATCATGAGTTCAAGGCCAGCCTAATATACAGAGTAAATTCCATGTCAGCAAGGTCTACATAGTGAAACCCTGTCTCAAAAAACAAAGCAACAAAACGGTCCACCTCAGCTGCCTCTCCAGTGCAGCAGACAATACATATTACAGGAAAACCATCTCCCAAAGTGTGATAACTCACAAGGAGGAATTCTGTTCTGTTGACCTGGGACCTTCTCTTACGACCTAGGAAGTGAGAGCTATCCTGAAGGACATTCCTGGCAGATTGAAGGAGGTATATGTTAAACACCTTTGGCAGCCAGTGAGCAATAAAAAATAGAGTGGCTCATTTGGCCTTTGCACCCCTTCAGTAAGCTGTTGAGCTCCCCCAGATCCAGCATCCCCAGAACCCTGCTGCTAGGTGTGGCATGTGGGCCCTTTTCTCCCTTTGGACCTAGCTACAGTAAATGACCAGAGGGGCTACATGCCCACTGATGACTCCAGTTCAACAAGGAAGGTTGGTGTCTCTCCTATAAGGAGTGTCACTTCTCTAGCAGGAAGTAGGGTGGACTTTGGCACCCTACTCTCAGCAAATGGAACCACAGTTCTCAGTAGGCAGAGACTGGCCCTTCTGGACTGAGCCTCATCTCCCTGTGGCACAGTCAGTCACCTTTTCAAGAAGGCTCCAGCTCCATACCACCCTGCTGGGACAGCTCTGGAAGAGATCCTGGGATTAGCAATAAGGGAAGATACCAGGCCCAGCATTGCATTGAGACCAGCCCTTCTAGAAGTTCATGCTCCAGCAAACAGGCAAGCTTGTTAGAAATGCAAAATACTAGCCACCACCTTTTACCTAACCAGAAACTCTGGGGCTAGGACACCTGCCTGTCATCATCACCTGTGTTTTTTAAAGCACCCAGGTACCTCTGGTGCACCCTTGAACTTGAGAGCCCTGTATTGTTGAGACCGGCTGCTCTAGTGCTCACTCCCTGTAAGCACTGAAGTCTTTTGGGCGGGGGAGTGGAAAAGGCCTTGCTATATAGCTCCTGCCCTGCTCTCCTGAGAGCTGTGGTTACAGGTGTGTGCTACCAACACCCACTCTAAAGTCTGGAGTCCCGGAAACCTAGAGCCAAGCAAACAGAGATGGCTTGGCACCAGGAACTTTGGGTCTTGTGTTTTATCGGTTCCGGTCTAGTTTGCCTTGTTGCTATGATAAACACCATAACCAAAAGCAACTTAGAGAAGGTTTGTTTGGCTAACCAGTCCACATCACAGCCCATGATAAGGGAAGCCAAGCAGGATACTTAAGCAGTAACAATAGAGGAACCACTGCCTCCTGATTGCTCTCGATAACTTGTTCATCTTGCTTTTTTATACAACCCAGGACCACCTGTTCAGGGGTGACACTGTCCAATCATCAGTCAAGGAAAAATGCTCCACAGACACGACCACAGATAAGGTCATCAGAGGTAATTCCTCGGTTGAGGTTCTCTCTTCCTTGGTGACGCTAGTTTGTCCAGTTAACAAGAACTAACCAGTACAAGTGCTGTGAAACAATTTCCACCCGAAAAATAAGAAATAAAAACAGTAGCTTAACATGACTGTGTGTGTGTGGGGGGGTGTGAACAGCATGGCCTGGGCAAGCTCATCTCTGCTCGTCATTGTAAGCTCAGATGGCTCAAAGCTAGTGTGGAGTCACCAGATGCTGGCTCAGTCCTATGTCCTGCTTTCTGCTCTTAGGCCCCTCACCCAGACCTTGGGTCTTTCTGGCTATTGGCAGTTGCATAGGGGCCCCAGGTAGATGGACTTCAGATGTGGGACCCTGACATCAGGAAGCATCACACACAACTGAGTCACGAGCTCCCAGATCCAAGGGAGGAAACAGACTCCAGGGTCTGTGAGGACAGTCTGCCTTGGGTTGTAAGAAGTGCATGAGGTAGAAGAGCATGGATGTTACTGTCTTTGGGAGACACACTGTCATTGGTTTCAATTTGCCAACATCTATTTTTTTCTGTCTCCCTCCTTCCTGGTCCTTCCAGTGAAAGGGCACATCCAATGTAGGGTGTATTGAGACTGAAGCTGGTGTTCTGCAAACCTGGTCTCTGGCACTTGGAATCTGAGATGCCTTTTGATGTTGGGAAAGGGACCGACATGGGCCCTGCAGAGGTGGTGGCTGAACAGCAGGGCTGGCTTTGCAGTTAGTAACTGCTGCTGTACCTTTCCTAGATACATGAGAACAAAGATGACCCTTATGTGGGTGAGGATTTCAAAGTAGCTTCGACTCCAGTACCATCCGGTGTTCCTTTAGTCTTCCCAGACTGCACATTCTATTGGGGGCAAATGGATCTATGGTGTTATATCGAACCTTCATGCCGGACTTGACGGGTCTTACAGCTGGTCCTCCTGCGTTTTCTGTGGTGCTCATATTCCCTGCCCCTTCTCAATTTGTGGGTTCCTACCCTTCCGCCCTGGGAGTGCTTCCTGAAACTATGCAAATTAGAAATTGCAGCTCCTCTGGGCTGTTGGCAGTCTGCCACAACCTGCATTCCAGCCTCATCTCTGGCCAGGACCCAGCCTCTGTAACCATCTGCAATCACTATACTCCCCAAGACTTAGCCTCTCAAAATTGTATGTGGCTCAGCGAGGTTCCAGAGAGAATATCCCAGCTCCCCCAGGGCGAGGCGGGGTGGGGTGGAGGGGTCAGACCTAACAAGTTCTTTTTGGGAGCCTGCCTGAGACAGCGATCTTCTTAACTTTGATGCCATCTAGTGGACACACTTGGCCCTTCAAGGACTTTCTTGATTCCACCTCATTTCCCGTTCTAATATCTTCATTCCGCTTATTTATTTATGTGGGATAGGAGCATTCGCTACTCAGGACAGCTTACAGGAGATGGTTCTCTCTTCCATCGTGTGGGTCCTGCTTCCTCTTCCTCCTCCTCGTTCCTTCACTTGTCCCTCCTTCCCTTCTTCCATCCCTCCCTCTTTGAGACAAGGTCTCAGTATATAGCCCAGACTGGCCTCACCTTCATGATCCTCTTGAGTAGTAGGATTACAGGATGCTACCACATGCTGTACTTTGAATTTTTGAGACTCGAGTCTACAGGCCAGTCTCTCACAGGGCACTCAGTTCATCATGTACTGCCAGCTGCTTGGCTAACACCCAATCAACGCATCTTCAGATGGCACCAGCAGAGCCTCAGAAGAAACCACTTCTGATGGCCCAGACCTGCACTCAAATGTATGTGCAAAATAGCACCTAAAATGAGCGTTGATTCACACCTATAATCTCAGTCATCTGAAAGCTGAGGCAGGAGAGTGGAAAGTTTAAAGTTTGCCTCGGCTACACAGTGTGATCCAGTCTCAAGAAACAAAGAGCAGAGAGTCTCTGATGCTCATGAGGAAGCAAACGGAGACAACGGGTGTCCATCATGCTGACGTCAGTCTGTGGTACCCTAGGCCTGCACTGGAGAAACTAATACCAGTCACAGTGAAGAATAAGCTGGGCATGGTGGCTCACATCTGTAATCCTAACATTCTGGGAGCTGAGGCAGGAGGATTGCCTTGAGTTCCAGGCTACTGGGGCTGCACAGTGAGTTCCAGGCTGGTTTGGGCTATGAAGCTCTTGTCTTTCCTTTCTCCCCAAAGCACTGTGGGGACACACAGATCGGTTCTTATTTATTTTCTTTTTGTTCTGTGTGGGAGTTTTGTTTTTGTTTCTGTTTGGTTGGTTGTTTTTGGTTTTGTTTGAAGATAGGTTTCTCTGAGTAACAGACCTGGCTGTTCTAGAACTCGATTTGTAGATTAGGCTGGCCTTGAACTCACTGAGATCCTGTCTCTGCCTCTTAAATGTTGGGATTAAAGGCATACACCACAACTGCCCGGCTGAAAGGGTATCTCTATGTAGCCTTTCTCTCCTGGAACTCACTGTGTAGACCAAGCTGGCTTTGAACTCACAGAGATCTACCTGCCTCTGTCTCCTGGGATCAAGGGATGCCTAGTGCTACTTACACTTTCTTTGGGGTTCTGAGCAGTTCCCTGAGCTGCTCATTTGCTTTCCACTGCCCAGACCTTTGGGAGCTGAAGCCAGGTGTGTGGCCCTTCCTGATGTTACAAGTGACATCAGTGAGGAACACCACTTGGTCAGCTTGAGAGGCCACAGGCCACATTAAGCAAGATGTTACTGCTTGCATGGTGCATGGCAGGAGATCAGGACCAGCGCTTAGTCAGGGTGTGACTTGGTAAAGGCAGTTTCCAGCAGTGGAATAAAACTATTCTGTACTGTGTCCTCAAGGTAGGTGGGGACTCAGGAAGCCCAGCAGCTCCCTGCTGTGCTGCCCCAGGTTTTGCAGACTGTGATGGTTATTTTTGTGTCATTGTGAGAAAATACCTGATGGAAACAATGACGAACTTTGGGCTGGAGAGATGGCTCAGAGGTTAAGAGCATTGGCTGTTCTTCCTGAGGTCCTGAGTTCAGTTCCCAGCAACCACATGGTGGCTCACAGCCATCTAGAATGAGATCTAGTGCCCTCTTCTGGTGCGCAGGCAGAACACTGTGTACATAATAAATAAATACATTTAAAAAAAAAATGAAAGAATGAAGGACTTATCTTAGCTCATGGTTTAGAGATTCCCACCCATAGTTAGTCTTCATCATTTCTGGCTCCCAGTGAAGCCAGAGCATCTTGTTTACCTCTAGATGGAAAGTAGAGACAGAAGAGGCAGGGACTCTGCATAACCTGCAAAGGTGCCCTGCCCTCCAGCTACCCACCTACTTAAGAGCCCCCCCTGCCCCTTCCGCCCCCCCCCCATCCATGCCTCCCCCCAAGAGCACCAACAGCCAAGGACTGACTAGTGTCTAAGAAGAGACACCCTGCTGAGTGGGAGGCCACTTTTCCTCCAGCAAGCACATCTGAGGATGGCTGGAAAAAGTACACACACACGTTGGCCCATTTCTTCATGAGCATGTGCTGGGGACAAGCTAACTGGACTTGAAATGTGTGGTTTATTCTGGAGCTCATTCTATGCAGCCTCGTCTTCAGAAACTGCTACAGTTTGATGTTGCTGTCCCAGCTCACCACTAGAGCCCCCTGGATCCCTCCCCAGTAGGACTGGTGTCCTTATAGAAGAGCCAGAGGTTGGAGGAATCAGCCTTCCTGGTATGTGAGGACACACAGGTGTTTCCCCTGAAGGATGCAACAACAAAGTGCCATGTAGAAGGGGACACCAAATCCCACCAGGTCTTCATCTTGGCCTTCCCAACCTCCAGAACAATGGTTTGGTTTGGGATTGAGACAAGGTCACATAGCCCAGGTTGGCTTTGAACTTACTCTATTGCCGAAGATGGTCTTGATCACCTGATCCTCCTGTCTCTACCTGCCCGGTTCTGTGGTTAGAGATGTGCATAACCATGTCTGATTTTATGCCACCATGGGGATCAAACTCACAGCCTTCCTGCATGCTAGAAACGCACTAAATTGTGCTACACTCTAGACCCTCAGCCTCCAGAACTCTGAAAACAAGTGTCCTTTGTTTATCATTACCCTCCTCCCAGGAGCGACTCCCTTTGCTCTGTGGGCCTTGAGGTTCCTGCAGACTCAAAACATCCATCCTCTCCGCCCAGCCCAGCCAGAGCTAAGGACCCACTCCATCAGGCAACAGGTACTTTAGAGGGGACTCTGCTGAGGCTCCCTCCCCACCTGGCTCCCTTTCTTCGAGGTCTCCTGCAGGATCAGGATTAAGGCTAACCCTCCCTGCAGTGTGTCATCGTCCCCCCTCCCAGCTCCCCATCCTCTCCTCCTGCCACTCCCTATTCCCGCCTGGGTTGCCTACGTCTGGCTGGGTTAAGGGTCTCAAAGAAAGATCCCAAACCTTGGGTAGAGAGGCCCAACCGGGTTGCTATGGCAGCACAGTGGTGACTGGGCCACATTTCCAAGCAAGAACCCAAGAACCGAGTCTATTGATCTGGAGCCTCCGATAAGTTCGGTAAACAAGGGTAAATTTAAAAGGGGTAAAGCCACCATCCTTGTCCCTTACAGAGTGACTGGAGGCCCTTCTACTCAGACCTGCTGGCCTCAGGTCTCCCACTCGGGGTGGGCGGCATCCATTGGCGGATCCGCAGCACTGGAGTAGGAGGGCGCCACCCCAGCACAATAGCTACCATTTCCGCCGGGTGAGCGATCCCTGCCCTCTCCTCCCAGGGCACAGGCCCGGGGGGGGGGGCACTCTTCGCCCATTTGGTGGCCCAGGTGTTACCCACTGGCTTCCAGGAACTAAGTGTCACCGAAAGCATGTTTCCTTTCTGCAAACAAGGAGAAGAGACACAAGCTGAGGGTCTGGATCTGGGTCACCCCGCCCTTTGCGGTCTGGGGACTCTGTGCCCCGGGCTGGTAAAATGGTCACCAGAGGGCGCACGAACGCCGCCGCGAGTAAGATCTCCGCCCCCGGACCGGACCCAGGCCCGGTGCTGCAGGGAGATCAGACCCTGACCGACGCGTGCTGCCTCTGCTCAAGGTGGCCAAGTGATGCTGGCACTGTGGAAGGGCCATCGTGAGGGCCCTCTCCAGGACGGGCGCCAACAGGGGGGCCACCAGCCTAAGAACCCAGTTGGGTCACTGTGTGATTCCACCAGGGGCTGGGCCTTCTTGAACTGGGTGTCTGGCCTTTGACAGCGAGCATGCCTGGGTAATGGGGTATGGTTCCGATTCCGGGGTTCCCTCCATCCAGTAGGTAGAGTAGGGTGGCCTGGAGACCATTGGAGGCTCCCTGTAGGGACTTAACAAGGGCTTTTTAACGTATCAAAGAGGGTGGGGAACGGGAGCCTCCAGGTCCTAGTGCACTCCTTACCCAGGCCGAGCATGACCATCACAATCGTCATGACAACCCCAGTCCAAAACCCCCAGCTTTCTTTTCAGTTAAGAGTTCTGTCCTGTCCATAAGCAGTCCTGCATGGGGAAAAATAATAATAAATGTAAAATGTCTCAGAGAATAAGAGGTAAGCAAATCACTCTCCCATCAGGCTAGGGATTTGGATATGAATTCTTCTGTAGAAATTGCACTGGTGCTACAGAGCTGCTGTGGTTTGAAGTTAGTGTACCCCATGTATGGAAGGCGTGGTCCCCAGTTTGGGGCCACTAGGAGATGATGGGGGGCATGGACAGTAATTTGCCCCCCCCACCCATCGGGTAGTGAGATCCCATCTCCCTCTTTCCTATGATGTGATTGGCTTTCATCCACCACACCCTTCAGCCGTGATGGACCACCAGACGCCCAAAGCAGCTGGGTCAACTGATCATGGACAGAAACCTCTGACGCTGTGAGCCTAGGAGTCTTTTCTCTCACCGGGTAACCGGCTCAGGCTTTGCAGTGACGGAAGCTGGCACAGTGCCAAGGGCAGATATGGCACCGCAATTAACTCATCTACCAGGTACAGCAAAGGCTGCCCTGCTCCTGGGTGGCTCCCGGTTGCTCTGACCCACCATAGCATAGGGTCAAGTTTCTGTTCTACTAGCCTGGGGCTCCTACAGCTGGGCCCCTTCTTGCCTTGAGCTTCCCACATACATCTCCACTCCTAAAGTAGATTTCTATGGCTGACCTGTGTGGCTCAGCAGGGACCGACCTACCACACAGGAGGATCATGAAGGCCCTTCATGTTCCCAGAATGTGACTGGCCTGAATTGGGGTGGGGTCCAGGCTTCTATCACTGCTCAGCTTGAGGTCTCCTTCCCATCTCCTACTCCCACCCACATTTGCTCACAGCATTACTCAGCCTTGTTGGGGCACCCTTCTGGGCCTTGGAAAATACTGGGCACAGCAGTTCCATGGGAGCCTTCCCTGCCCATCTCCTCCCACCCTCCCCGCCCACCAACAGAAACTCACTGTTCATTTTTGCTGCCTGTAAATCCTATGAATATGGCAGAGGAGTTGACGGGAAAAGTTAGCACTTGGAAGGAAGGGGTGAGAGTATCTAAAATTTAAGGCTTTGGCATTATAGAAAATTCAAGTTCAACCTGAACTAGATAAGATCCGCCTTAAATAAAAGAAAACTAACAAAAGACAATTAAGGAACCCGAGACAAAAAAGAAGCCCTTGACTCCAGGAATTTGGTCTTGCTAGCTGCCTGCAAAAGACCTTTCTTGAGAAAATATCACGGGTGAGCCAAGCCTGTCGTGTGAGCTATTCCAGAAGTGGGGGAAGAAAGATTTCAAGTTCAAGGCCTAACTGAGCTCCAGGTTGAGTTCAATGCCAGTTTAGACAACTTAATGTGTTCGTGTCTCAAAATGAACTGGATGGGTGGTAAGATAACTCTGTAAGGGCGCTTGTCTCTGAGTGTGATCCTCAGAACCCACATAGTGGAAGGAGAGACCCGGCATCTCTCAAGTTGTCCTCTGACCTCTAAGAATGCTCTGGCAGACACATGCATGCACACATGTACATAAGTATTGTAAAGGGAAATGTAAAAGAAGCCGGGCTGGGGTGTAGAGCGTGTGTGAGGCCCCAGGTTCCACTCTTAGTAGAGGAGGGGTCTGGGACACTGACTCAGCACTTGCTGTTCTTGCAGAGGACCAGAGTTAGGTCCCCAGTCCCTACACGAGATGGCGGTCACTCCAACTCCATGGATTCTGACACCTTTTGGCCTCCTTGGATACCTTTACATGCACACACATTTAAAAATTAAAAAAAAATCTTAATAACCTTGTTCTGACCTATGCAAAAAATCTCCTTTTAAGATTTATTTATGTGACTTACTGCTTCAAGTTCCTGCATTGACTTTCCCAGGGATGGATTGTAAGCTGGATAAACCCTTTTCTACCTTGAAGTTGTATCTGAGATTACACTGATCACTGCTGCCCAAGGAGAAAGTAGAGCAATACTGAAATGCCTCAGCTGGGTGCATGCCTACCACCCTCACTCTTAAGAGCTGGGAGTGGGGATCAGAAGTTCAGTGCTATCTGCAGCTAGTAAATTTTGGGCTAACCTGGGCAACAATCACCCTCTGTCCAAAACCATGATCTCTTTCCTGAGAAATGCACACTCACCCAAGTGTGTGTACAAGCACCCTAGCACCTTTTGCTTAAAATCATCTTTTTCTTTTTCAAAAAATATTAGTGTGTGTGTGTATAGGTGTGTATGAGTGTATGTGTGTTTGTCCACATGTATGTGTGTATTCCTCTCTTTGTGTGTGTATTCCTCTCCCTGTGTGTGTGTATATTCCTGTGTGTGTGTGTATTCCTGTGTGTGTGTGTATTCCTGTGTGTGTGTGTGTGTATTCCTGTGTGTGTGTGTATGAATATTCCCATGGGGAAGGCAAAGTACAACTTACCAAAGAAATTCTTTCTTACCATCATGGGTTCTGAGGACTGAAATTAGATTGTCACTTTAGAACAACTGTTCTTTTAAGTCATATATCAGCCCTAGATTCTTTTCTTTTTAAAATTTATTACAGTAGTTACCCAGCAGGGGCGATACCATGATCAAGAGAGTAGTTTTCTCAGGGTGAGGCTTACCCACTGTCCTCAGGGTGTGCTGACCCCTTAGATTTTCCCAAATGCAGTTAAGTTGATTGCATAATTTTTGGTAATGGAGAACTGTTTTTGTGCTCTCCCCTACACACACACACACACACACACACACACACACACACACACACACACACACTCACTGGAGAGATGGCTGAGCGGTTAATTGTACTTACTGCTCCTTCAGAGGATTTCAGTTTGCTTCCTACTATCAGATTATTCACAACTGCCTGTATCTCCAGCTCCAGGGAATCTGATGCCTCTGTATTCATGTGCGCATGCTCACACATAATTTTTTTTAAAAAAGATATTTTAAATTGTTATACATTTTATTTATTGTGTGATTTTGTATGTGGGAATGTGTGCTACAGTGGAGCGTGAGGCTCAGAAGACAACTTGCAAGGTTAAGTTCTTTCCTGAAATGTGGGTTCCAGGAATCAAGCTCAAGTTGTCAGGCTTGATATCACATTCCCTTATCCGCTGAGCCATCTCACCTGCTGGCTTTGTGAAATTTTCAAGTCTTCAAAGCCAGTGGACAAATATAGCTCACCCCAAGTCAGGTGAAGAAGAGGCAGAAGCCAACGACAGAAGATAGCCAGCCATTCCACTTTCACATAGGAGAGGCTCACCTTCCACGGCTATACCTGATGTCCTCTGGAGAAAAGACATTCCTTCTACCCCCAGGAAGGTAGAAGGAAACATTGGGAGGCCTGTGGGGAGGGCCACTTGCCCTGGAACATGAATGGAGGTATGGCTTATGAGGCATACAGAACATGGCTGGCAGCTGACTGAGAACTGAGATCTGTGTGAGCCAGGGCACAAAGGAAAAAAACCTCTCAAAATGACCTCAGTCTGATAACCTCACAGGCCTTAAAGGCCTTCCCTGAAGGTGGCCCTGGCTTGGTCCTGCTTCACCACAGTGAAGAGCGTTTGATCTGTGTTGCCCACACTAGAAACTCACTCTCCTTGGGACACAGTATAAGCCTTTGCACCATGAAGGCCATGATCTGCTTCCAACACTGTACCCCTCCAGCCAGCGTCTAGCCTCAAGTTCCTTCCCTTGAGGTAAAATCTCTTTTTGCTCATACCACCTTTTCCCTTGTCTCCCTTCCTCAACCTAGTAGGCAGCATTGTGAGGTCAGAGGAGAGATAGACACCAGAAAGTCACCCTCTTGAACCTAGACAGAGTTCATTCTGATTCAGAATGAAGATCTGGTCCTTAACCTTTACTCTTCACCTCCCTGTTAGCATCGGAACTTCCACCCATCCAGAAAGGATAGACCCCTGCTTAGTTCCCCACAAATACTAACAGCCTCTGTGTCACCCTCAGAACAAGTGGCATCCCTCCCCCAAGCTCCTGTGAGAGCCCCTGCCCCAATGGACAGAGTTGGGCCCTCAGAACTCTGTGGTTGTGGAGACACCATCAGTGTCCAGGCCCAGCACAGCTATTTTCTAACTGCTGAAGTTTCAAGATGGTCTGGAGGCAAAGAGAGGGCTTGGGAAACACAGGAGGAAGAGAAACAATATTCCCTTTAGCTCAAGAAAAAGGAACCTTCGGCTCTCCATATCTGGCTGATGAACCAAGGCCACCAGTACTTGTCCTGGCCAGCTAGCCCTTGCCACTTCTCCTAGGCCCCAAGACCCAGTCCTGTCCTCTCCTCCTCTGGTCTTGGCTGTCATTGCTTTGAGCCATCAAACCAGTATTCTGAGGCAGTCCTCTCCAGTCCTGGGGTTGGAGGTGTCCCTGGCATGTGCTTGCTTACCCCAGGGCTGTAGAAATACTCTTCTGGGAAGCCAAAACCTCTCAGCTGGAACATGGAAGAGAGCCTGATTCCCCAGACCCAGCCAGTCAGATTCTAAGGGCAGAGGTGCAAGGCTAATTCAGTTGTCCTCAAATGCCCCTTTGATTGATTTATGAGCCAGGATCCAGAACTGGTGGAGCACTTGTCTAGTATGTACCAGGACCTTGTTGGATTTCCTTAAAGGAGGTATAGCACTGGGGAAACTGAGGCTGGAGATTTGCAGCAAGTTCAAGGCAAGCCTGAGTCATACAGAGAGATCTTTAGTCTCAGAACAAACAAAAGCCAATCAAACACACAAACACAAATAATGTAAATAACCAGAACTGGCAAGGTGGCTCAGTGGGTGAAAGTGTGTGCCAGCATAAGCCCGAGAACCTGAATTTGATTCCTGAGACTCATATAGCGGAAGAAAGTACAGAACTGATGGCCATAAGTCATCCCTTTGCCTCCACATGCAAGGCTTGGCAGCACATGGGTGCACCCCCACACAGACAAAATAAATAAACAAGTGTAAAAGATAACACATCAGAAAGCTGAGCAGGGTGATGGTGGCAAGTGCCTTTGATCCCAGCACTTGAAGCAGAGGCAGGTGGATCTCTGTGAGGCTAGCCTGGGACCCAGACTCAGCCTCCTGTGTAGCTGACACCAAAAGTATGCGCCACCACACTTGGCTGGTTCCTCTTGCCCTTTTGAACTGTTAGGCTCGGGTATAGCTCCAGGGTAAACTGATTGCCTAGCATTCAAGAGGACCTAAATTCCACCCCCAGCCCCACAAAGGAAAAACTCTGAACTATGTGACTGTGAAGCTTACCCAACCAGTGTGTAGGCAGAACCATTATAAAAGTCATGCATGATAGTATACATCAGTAATCCTGGCTAGCACTTGGGGGTGGAGCCAAGGGAACTGTAACTTCAAGGTCATCGGCAGCTGAATAATGAGCATCTTCGCCACATAAGGCCCTGTCTTGAAAAACAAGATGATAACAATAAGAAAAAGAACCCTCAGTGGTGGCACATTCTTTAATCCCAACAGTAGGGAGACAGAGGCAGGTGGATCTCTGTGAGTTCCATCTGTTGAGTTCGGGACCAGCCTGGTCTACAGAGTAAGTTCCAAGACAGCCAGGACTACACAAAGAAACCCGGTCTTGAAAAACCAAAAAGAAAAAAAAAAAAAAAAAAAAAAAAGGTGTGTGTGTATGAGTGTTTTGCCTGTGTGTGTACTACATCCGTGCAGTGCCCAAAGAGGCGGGAAGAGGGCGCTTAACCTGGAACAGGAGGTGAATACAATTGTGAACAGTCATGTGGGCACTGCAAATTGAACCCAGATCTCCGAGAAGCTCAACCAGTGTGCTCTTAACCCTTGAACTATCTCTCTAGCCCCCCAAACTCTTCATAAATACACGAAAGGGAACTGACGAGTAACAATCGAGGAAATACCACAGTGAGAAGAGCCAAGTGTAATCATGGGGCAGTGTTCCGTGGGAGCCAGTCCAAGGACCCAAGGCCACACAGAGGGAAGTTGGGGCCTCCCTCATCCTTAGAGACCAGTTCTACCCACCAGCTTCCTGCCCAGGCTGGCCTCTCTGCTCCCAGTTAACGACACTCCTCCGGATCTAGGTGGCACCTAGAATATTGCCAGTGTTAGCCGGCTATCAAGTCCGCTCCCTGCTGGAAGAAGAACCTCATTTCTGCCATCCTGGGGCGGGTGCCAAGGCACTGTGGGCTCAGTAGTAATGAGACAGACAGGTGAGAATGCAGTGTTTCAGCAGGAGAGCAATTCACAAGTGCCCACAAGGCAGTGGTGGGCACAGTTCAGGCTCCTGGCCAGGTCTGAGGTCCCTAATACAAGGCATTTGTGCAGGAAGTGGAGAGAGGCTGGCAGAGAAAATCTACTCTACTGCTCCTCAGTAGGTCAGTCTCCACAAAAAGAGGGGTCACTGGTTCTAGCCTAGCTGTCCTCACAGACATTTGTCACCCCCGTTTCCTTTCTAAAGTGATGAGGTGATGTCCCAGGAGCCCAAAGTAACTCAGATTTGTCCTCGGCTATGGGATGAGGCATTCTTCATCTTGTGCCTTACAAACTCCCTTTTCCTGTACAGTGGGAGGGGATCTCCATCCCTGAGCTCCCCCATGTCTCTGAAGGGGGTCCATCATCCCACTTAATGTAAATTTCACTTAAAGCAATGGTCCTTAGATAAGCCCCTTTCTCCCCTCTGTTTTTTCCTATGGATGTATGTCCAGGACCTGGAATGGAGCCACCCGCCACCCTGGGAGAAAAACCAGCCACCAAGTAACAAGAGAGCCCTGAGCAAGAGAAAATAAATAAGAGGTATGAAAATAGGCTTAGCTACTTTGGGGTTTTCCTTTGTATTTATTTTTAGCAAGGATTGTGTGCCTAGCTCTGCATTAAAATAGCCGATGCTACCAATCATTGTTCTAGGGACCCGTGCGTGGCAGCCTAGCTGGTTTCTGCAGCCCAAAGGGAAAGCAGTAGGTTTCCTGGCTCACCCAAGCTGAACCCAGAGCATTTGTCTCACAGGGCCTTCTCGCTGTCACACCTTCTGGATATGAAGAAAAATAGACGCTGTAAGAATGCTTTAGACAAGGCTGAGAGCCAAAGAGGCAGCCACGCTGTGGACTGGAACTTCTAGAAGGCATCTCCTGCTGACCATTTCCAGGAAGAGGCTGAAATGTCCAGGCGAGGTCTCTACATCTAGCACCCCAAGGAGACCGAAGAGAGCCCACCACTTATTGCATGAATGCTAATTTGTCTTTTAATAGAAACCCAAAGCCAGATATTGAGGAAAAACTCAAAGATCAGAGAGACAGAGGAACAAGCCACAGCCACTTCTCAGCTAGCCAACTCGTCAGGCCAAAAGGGGAAGATTGTGTCACCATAAATCCTCAGACTGACTGCCTCTGAGTCCTGAGCCTTCAGGAAAGGAATGAACTCTGTCTCCTCCTTCTTCCTACACCTTTCTCTGTCCAGCCATACTACTTCCTGGATCAAACTTCCTAGTACTGGGATTAAAGGCATGTGTGTTTCCCAAGTAATGGAAACACAGGCCTTTAGTGCTAGAATTGAAGGTGTGTGTCACCACCCCCTGACCTCTATAGCTAACTCTGTGGCTGGCTCTGTCCTCTGATCTTCAGGCAATCTTTATTAGATACACAATATATCACCATTGGTGGGTCTCACGTTCCATTTGGGACTTGCCTTTGAGGACACATACAACAGAAGAAGGGCTATGGGAAGACTTCCTAGTTGACAAACCCCTACCTTAAGATACCAAATTTTATCACAGCCTCCTCAGGCCCACCGCAGGTACAGGTTATCTGGAAGGCACACATGAGCCCTGGGTTACTAAGAGACCCTGAAGGTTGAGAAGGGGAGTTTTGAGATGCACCCCAATCTTGCTGGGGGCCTCCATCTGTGACGCCCACCTCACCTGAGCGAGCTTCATCGAGCAAGGGCCTGGAGATTTAAGAGAGACACAGAAAAAGGGGTCACTCTTGAAATAATGCCTTTTATTGAAGCTCAGGGAAAGCCTTATATACAGGGGTTGCCTTATTCACCTTGAGTAACCTCTGCAGCTCATAAGCAACAACTGGCCAGGGTCAATGTCTTTGTTCTCTACTAACTTCCTGATTCCTTAATCTCAGCACCTGCTTGGGCATTGTTCTGATAATGGAACAGATCAAGTGGTTCCAGTAAACACCACAGGCCACTAAATAGTGCTAAACCCTGAGGGCTGCAGGCAGACCTCGACACTGAGACACTACCTCTGCCCTTCACTGTCTCAGTCAGTACTGGAAGTGACCTGGTAGCAGTGCCTTGCTTGCAGAGTTGGACAGGGTCCCTCCACAGGTTAGGACTGACCATGACCATCCTGAGCAGGAAGACTGCCATAGTCCCTTGCAAAGGACTCTAGATTGCTGAGGAAGAGGCAGTGTTACATCGGAGCTTATAAAATTCATACGCAGGTCAGTTAACGCTTGATGTGCCCAGGTCAGAAGCCTACCCTCCTCTAGGTCATGGCTTATCTACATAAGCCCCAGCGGTGTTATAAATTCAGGTTCATTTTTACAAAGTGATTTATGTCCCGTGTGTGACCAGATAGACTGAGTTGGAACTTTTGGCCCAAAAGAGATTCTGCAAATCCAGCAAGTTCTGGGTTGGTCCTGTGGTTCCCTGGGCTGAGTGATTGATGGCTGCTACTGTAGGAAAACAGCTTTGTTTCTTTCTAGGAGATTCTGTCTCGCACAGGAGACTTTTCCGTGGGTAACAACACTCCAGCGCGCTAGTCACTTAACTACTCCGAGATCCAGTTTCTGCGTCTGTGACAGGAGATAATGACAGTCATGCAAGGTGGTGGCAAGGAGCCCACACGTTTCAAATATCACATTTCTGCTGCAGGGCCCTGCAGCTGTGTTACCATAGCAAGGTCAGAACCGGGGTCCCAACCTCTCCAGGGTCCTGGGGCTTGTAGTCTCCCGCTACCCAAGGCGCAGGCTTCCCGACCAGCTTTCTTTAGGGGGAGCGGCGCAGCCTAAGCACCGGCCTCGGGTTGACTCACAGCCCTCTCCGGGGTACGATCCCTCTCGTCCTTCTTCCAACCCCCTCCCGCGTCCCGGCTCTTGGTTTCGTCTCGGCCTCGGGATCCCCCGGGTCCCACCGCGCGCTGCTCACGGGCAAGCCGCCGGGCTCTGGTGCCTTGAGCATCGGAGCAGGTTTTGCTTCAGGGGTCGGCGTGGGGACCTAGAAGCTGACTCTCTGCCCCTTGCCTCGTGCCAGCGGTGGACGCTCGGTTGCAGGAGCAACTGCAGGGTTCGCCCTGCCCCCTCCCCGGCGCGGGGGTGGGGGGGAGCTGCTGCCAGGAACTGGAATATAATAGGTACAAACTTCCTGGAAAGATTTTCGTAGATGACCCCGCCATGTCAGCCTAAAGAAAGAAAAGACCTCCCGGGGCCGACGGCGAGGAGCCTGGGACCCACGGGAACCCGGGACACTAGGGACCCCTGGAGCCGCGGCTCATGAGAGTTGGGATCATTGGTCAGGGACCCACTCTTTGGGTGGCTGGTGGCAGACGCCATGGGGCAGGGCCGGGCTCGTCTTCCTAAGCCAGGTCCGTAGCGGCAGAGCCCAGACGCCTGAGAGCGTGTCCCCCGAGTGCACTCGCTCTGGGCCGCCCGCCCTCCCGAGGAGGCCGGGGCTCCTCCTCCAGGGCAGGCTTGTCCAGCCTCAGGTCACTTAGCAGCATCCAAACGACCCTGCTGCTGGCACCCGTGGGTGCGTGTCATTCCTTCCTCCAGGGTTCTCTGGCCCAGAAGTAGTTGTGGTCAAAGCTACCTCCCTTCTTCCCAGGCGCCCAGAGAGGACGGATGGATCAGGAGGCGCCCACCAGCCCCTATCCTTGGATAGTCAGGACCCAGCGTCTACGCTGGACGTTCACTCCCGACACAGCGGATGGGGTTCCCAAACTCTGCTTTTACTGCTTCGGACAGGGGCATCTGTCCTGGATTAGTTGAGAGTGTTCTGACCATCTGAAAGTCACCATCGTTTACTGGCGCCGGGTGTAGTGGCAAGCTTGTAAGTAATCCTTGCTTTCTGGAGGCAGACGCAAGAGGATCGCCCAAAGTTAAGGTGAGCCAGATAGTGAGCCCTTAACTTAATACAAATTATTGGTACAAAGCAAACACAGAAACTTTTTCCTAAAACTGGGGGCGGGGGAGAAGCAGAATAATGGGGAGCACACACCTTTAGTCACAGCACTCTGGGAGGCAGAGGCAGGTGGATCTCTGAGTTCGAGGCCACCCTGGTTTATATAGGGCAAGTTCCAGAACAGCCAGGGCTACACAGAGAAATCCTGTCTCGAAAAATAAGATATAATTAAAATAAAATAAAGCAGAAGCCACGAAAGTTCATAAAGGGGGTGACAGGAAGAAGTCTGGGCTGTGTTGGGGTTGAGATTGGGATACGGTGCTTGGGAAAGAGCATGCCAGCCTCCCAACAGTCCCATTAATTGAGATGAAGACAGGCCTTGCTGGTTCTACCAGTGGCTCAGATTCAGGAGGGCAGTTTGGGGCATGCTGGGTTTGATGCACACATTGGTCATCCAAGGGAAGGGCTGAGCAAATACTGGTCAGACAGGTCTCCATGCAGAGACGTGGGGTGGGGTGGGGGGACGGACACATGGGAGACAGGGGTGAGCAAGCACACCTGCCAGTTCTGAGCTGACCAACTGAAGGAACCACAGACGACCCACCTGTGCTTATGGAACACGTGACATTACAGAAATTGTTGTAGAGATAGGGCCTCACTATGTAGCCCTAGCTGGCTCAATCCATAGATCAGGCTGGCCTCTTTTGTTAGATTCCACGTCTCTTTCTTTCTTTCTTTCTTTCTTTCTTTCTTTCTTTCTTTCTTTCTTTCTTTCTTTCTTTCTTTCTTTCTCTCTCTCTCTCTCTCTCTCTCTCTCTCTCTCTCTCTTTCTCTCTTTCTTTCTTTCTCCTTTTCATTCACCTTTGTCTCCCACATGCTTGGATACCAGCCTGAATTAATTATTTTATTTTAACTAATTTAAATTGAAAAAAATGAGTATTGACTCAGCTGTTTGAAAATCTTGAACAACTAGAGTATAGACATCTGTTCTTTCAACTGCAGAGTTGATGAGATCTAAATACAAACCAAGAACATTTTTCTGTCCACAATAATTTTTATTTTTTATTTTATTTTTGAGACAGGGTTTCTCTGTGTAACAGTCCTGACTGTCCTGGTTCTCACTCTGTAGACCAGGCTGGCCTTGAACTCACAGAGATCCACCTGCCTCTGCCTCCAGAGTGCTGGGATCAAAGGCGTGCACTACCACCACCCAGCTAAGTTTTAAATATTTTAAATTATTGGGGCTGGAAAGATGGCTCTGGCTAAGCGCCCTCTTGCTGCTTTTTTAGAGAGAACTAGTTTGTTCTCAGTAGCCACACTGGGCATTTCCAGTTGCCTTTGCCTCCAGCTCCAGGGAACTTTTATTCTCTTCATTTTATTTTATGGGTATGGGTGTGTTGCCTGTGTGTCTCTAAACGGGGAGGCCAAGGAAGGGTGTAGAATCCTCTGAGTCGGCTAGTCCCAAATTCTCAATAACTTCTTCTCTTCTTTTTTTGCTTGTTTGTTTTGAGGCAGGGTTTCTTTGTGTCGTCCTGGCTCCTTCTGTTGACCAGGCTGACCCAATTCACAGGATCTTCCTGCCTCTGCCTCCTGAGTGTTAGGATTAAAGGTGTGAGCCCCCATGCCCAGATAATTATGCTTTTAAAGACTAAAGGTAAACCCGGAGTGGAGGTGCATGCCTTGAATTCTAGAACTTGGGAAGCAGAGGTAGGCAAACTCTGTGAGGCTAGCCTGGTCTATAAATGGAGTTCCAGCACAGCTAGGGCTATTACACAGAGAAAGCTTGTCTCAGAAAAACAAGACAAAAGAACAAGGTGGCTGGGTATAGAAGACTAGGCCTCTGGGAGAGGCCTTTCTTACTATCCATTATTAGCTCCAGGGATCCCCCAAGGATGAGGCTCTTGTGTATCTTTGCAGACTTTTGCTGTTAAATCTAAGACAACCCAAGACCTACTAGCTATCCAAGCAGATAATGGTCCTTTCATTCCAGGCTCCAGAGATGCCCAGAAGCAAGGTGGAGATGCTACTGTGGTCTCGGTGTGATCCTACTGTGTCCCCAGACTCCAAAGCTACCATTGCCTCCCACCTGTCATGCTTCATGTCCCCAGAGGACAAGTCCTGAGCTGGGAGCTTCAACCCTGTCTACATGGGAGAGACTCTGTCGTTCTTGGCCCTCCTGTACACAGTACATGGACTGCTCGGTGTAGTCCCAGACTTTCGGGCCTAGCCTCAAGGTTGGGACCCACAGACAAGCAGTCCCATAGTCCCACAGAGACACACAGATGCTTACATTAATTTTAGGCTGATCAGCCTAAGGCCTAGGCATCTCGCTAAATCTTTACCCTTAAACTAACCCATGATTCTTATCCTGTTCAGCCATGGGGCTCAGTACCTTTTCTCAGAGCAGTATAGTTGTCCTCTGCATCTTCTGGCTTGTCTGGCAACTCTGGAGTCTCTGTGGCATCTCTGCTCTGTTCTTCCTGTTCCCAGAGTTTTCTTAGTCTGGTAGCCCCACCCATTCTTCCTGTCTGTCTTTGGCCAATCAGCGCTTTTTATTAAACTCATAGGTGGGACAATTATTTACATCATAAATCCACTACAGTTTGGGTGTTACTTCTGAGTGATACCACATGCTACTATTTTGCTTAATCTCCACTGTGCCTTTGTTTACCCCCCCCCCACCTCATTCCTGCTTTGTTCTTTTAGATGGCTACTAAGGAGTCCAGTGAACAGAGTGGAACATTCCAAGGTAATCCAGCAGAAGTTCCTGGGCTGTAGAGACCTTGGTGTGACTGAAGAAAGAGTGACCGTGACAGCAAAGCAGAAGGGCAGCATCCCACACACTGTCCTCTGGGGACAAAGGAACAGACAGAGGACAGAAGCAACTAGGAAGTATTGTACTGTCCCTCACACCCTTCATCCTCCAGTTTCCATGTCCAGGCAGGAGCTGACCTGTCTCTGTGCTGGCACATAACCAGGCTGACCAGGCTTTGTTTGCCTAGTGAGTACACACACACATGCACTTCCATCTTCCAAAGCCCTGACCTCTAATTAATGGACTAGCATTGGCCCATCAGGTACAACTGGAAGTGACTCATGTCACTTCTAGGTGCTCTGTGCCCTGTCTTCCCATGCTATAGTGACTGGTAATTGTCCACAGGTGTCTTTTCAGGGACTCTAGATTCCTGAGACACTGGGTAGAGCAAGACTTGCTCTCCATGCTCCATCACACCTTGGTGACCACATAACATGGTTGGATGATGAATGTAGTCACTGTCATCTAGGGCTGTCTTCCAGCCAGAGAACCTGGTTGGATGTGACTTGCAGACCAGGTGCAGGGGACTCCTTTCTCAGTACCCCTCCTTCCCACCACTCATGGGGTAAGTAGAGTAGGGCAGATATTACAACTGAAGGTTGAATTGGCTGGGACTTGGCAAAGCACAGGTTCAGCACTTAGTGAGCCTGGTGAGCTGAGCTGCCTGGATGCACAAGCTAAGAGGGCACAGCTTGGAGAAAGCTGCTGTGGGATTGTGCTCTTGTACTTTGTAAATATTTGTCCTTCCTACTGGTTTAATAAAATGCTGATTGGCCAGAAGGCAGACAGGAATTATGGGCGGGGCTACCAGACTAAGAAAACTCTGGGAAGAGGAAGAGCAGAGCAGGGACGCCAGGCAGAAGCAAAGGAAAGAAGATGAGAATGATGCTCTGAGAAAAGGCACTCAGCCAAGTGGCTAATCATGGGTTAGTTTAAGAAAAAGAGCTAGCAAGTAATAAGCCTGAGCCATGGCCAAACAGTTTATAATTAATATAAGAGTTTGTGTGATTATTGAGACTAAGCAGCTGTAGGCAGTCTGGACTTCAGGGCTAGACCAGGCCAGAAACTCTTACTACAGAAAGCCAGCAGTGGACAAGAAAGAGTAGGCAGGGAACAGCAGTGGCTCCCCTGGGCACTGGCCCTGTCAGTGAAGCAGGAGGGCAAGGCTGAAACAACCGCCTTACTGAGTTAACCTCCTGCCAGGCACTCCTGGTCACATGACTTAACCCATAATAAGCTAATGTGGTTGTAAACCGCTTTAATCCCAGCATTTAGGAGGACTGACATATGTGTGAGGTCAGCCTGGGCTTCCTAGTGAGTGTCTCAAAATCAACACAAATACAAAAAAATGCACACAAACATACATATGCAAACACTTATACACACAAATGCCCAACTTTTAACACACACATAAACATATAAAACTCACAGACAAACTCAACTACACACAAACTCCATACACAAAGACACAGTCAAGATGAGAACAGCTCATTTCAACTCCCTGGTTGGCTGAAGGCCTATGTGAGTTCCCCTAGCTCAAATACCCTTCAAACGCCACCTGAGCCTTTGTCCAGCCCTGACATGGACTTTTGAGCTAGAGTCTCTCTTCTCCTTATGCCTTCTGTCTCTCTGATGTGCAGACAAGGGACTGTCCCCTCCCCAGATGCTGTTTCTCACATGGGGTGACTGTTGGACAAATGAGTGCAGGAATCTTGCTGGGGGTAGGAAGAGGGATATAATCTAGATGATGAGTAGAGTTGCTAGGGAAAGTTCTGGACTGTGGACTGTGTGTGTGTGTGTGTGTGTGTGTGTGTGTGTGTGTGTAGCAGGGTCTTATGATATTGCTCTGGATGACCTGAAACTTGCTATTTAGAACAGCCTGGCCTCAGACTCACAAAGATCCACCTGCCTCTGCGTCCTGAGTGCTGGGACTAAAGACATGTCTCGCTGTGTCTACAAACATGTTTTTTTAAACTGAGGTCCTGGAGTGGGGGCTTCACCACAGTTCACTGCAGTTGCAGGCAGAGGGTGAAGTGCACCAGCTCTGGGCAACAGTGCTAAGGATGCAGTAATGACCCTGATTAGAATCCTGCTCTTTCTTTCCCAGCCCCATCTCCCTTCAGCCCTGCATCCCTCTCTAGCTAAGGCCGGACTGTACCAGGTGTGGGCTCAGCATTCACATGTTTATCAACCCAGAAAGGTAGGTGTGACAGAGACATATCCATACTCCCCCCCCCCCCCCAACAGTTTATCTGTGTAACAGTCCTGGCTTCCCTGGAACTCACTCTGTAGACCAGGTTGACCTCACACTCACAGAAAGGCACCTGCCTCTGAAATGCACCTTGACTGTGGTGCACACCTTTAAGAGCTAGGATTAAAGGTGTGCACCACCAGGTGATGGTACCATTCTACAGGCCAAGTAACTGAGGCCAGAGAGACTTCTCAAGAGCAGACAGTACACCCTCACCCCAGGCCTGGTACTCAAGCTGATCTTCCTCTCCACAAGACCTGGGAACCTTACTTGTGCCTTGCAACTTTGGACAGATGAGGGGGCCAACCAATTCCCTACTCACTCTTTTCCACACTGTGTGAGTGGAGAGACCCTTAGCCATCAGCCGAATGAGCCCTGCACATTGCCCTTGGTAATGGAAGCTGCAAAAGTGCTGAGCCTCCAGTGGCTAAATGTCTTCACCTTCAAAAGCCCACTCAGAGCTCTGTGTATAGTCCTGGCCCTGAATGTGTCTAAGAACTGGACAATGTCACAGTAAGCCACTGGGACAGGGTATCATTCAGGCCTGATGGTTTACTGACAGTCTAATTTCTGTGTTAAAACAGACCCAGTACACAAAGCACCCACATTTGGTTGCAGCTCCTCAGAGGACAGAATCCTGCATTTGCTGGGAGGCCATCATTCCCAGCTTGGTCACCCATGACATTCCATTAACTCACAGGGCCTCAGGAGAGGCAGGGTAACTGATGATCTAATTCTGTCACTGAATGAGCTATGGCTCCCAGGTTCCACATGACCAAGGTCACATGGCTGATGCCTGGAGAACGGGCATCAGGACCCAGGGCTCCCTGACCCCAAATTCCACATTTTCTTCTTGCTATCTTTTAAGCAGGCCTGGGCCATGAGAAGAGGGCTTCCCTTGTAGTCTGGCAAAGCAGGGCCCCGAGGGCTTCCAGAAGTGGACTCCAAGAGTCTTCGTGGCCTCATAGGCCAGAGCCTCCAGAGCTCCTTCCAAGTAGCCTGCTTAAAAGTGTCTCTCTGGGATTGTGGCTCGCTGTTTCTTCATGGTTCTGAGCATTCTTGCTGATGACTTTCCCTGCTCTTTGAGACTGTGACCTCTGATGGCTTGAGAGATTGCTTAGTGGATGAGTTCAGCCAGGTGTCTGTAACTGGCACTGTGTGTGTGTGTGTGTGTGTGTGTGTGTGTGTGTGTGTGTGTGTGTGTGTGTATACACTCACAAGTATATATGCATACATAGACAGGAGACTTGGCTGGAGGAAGCTTGCTGGCCATGAAACCCCCACTTTATACTGTTGCAGGAACTCCATCTTGTCCCCTCAGGACTCTGTAAAGCACAATGTTCTAGAACTGCTCCAGATGCATGCTGAACCTCATTGTACTTTGGGGTGTAAAAAGAGGGGGCTGCATAGTGTTTTGCCTAGCATGTGTAGGGTGTTCCAACCCTAGCAATAAGAACAACTTTGAAAGAAAGAAAAGTATGCATTCCAGGACACCAGGAAGAAATTGGTTTATATATTTAGGAATCTGAGCCAAAGGCAGACTTGGGAAGAGTCACCATTTCTTAAGCATCTACCGTATTGAATAATTAATCTAGGCATTGTATGTGTGTGTCAGTGAGGACATGTGAACGCATGCACGTGGATGTGTGTATCATGCTCATCCTGATGGTTGGTTTAATTAGATTTGGAATCAGCTAAGCAATACACCCTAGGCAGATCTGTGAGGCATTTCTAGAAAGAATTAACTAGAGTGTGAGAAGGTCTTCCTAGGGTTTTGTGTGTGTATGTATGTTTGCGTGGCAGTCCAGATTTAAGATCTAAGGGATCTTTTCTTTTAAAATTTTTTTGAGACTGAGTTTCTGTATGTAGACCTGACTATCCTGGAACTCTGACTGTGCTGGCCTCAAACACAGAGATCTGCCTTCCAGAAGATAAAAGGCATGCACACCTCTGCCTCCACCACCCAGCCTGAGTTATCTGAGAAGGAATGCCTTAATTAAGGAATTGCTTTGATCAGAATGGCCTAATGGTATACCTATGAGAGATTGTCTTGATTTTATGGTTATTGTTTGGTTTGTTTGTTTGTTTGTTTTTGTTTTTCAAGACAGAGTTTCTCTGTGTAGCCCTGGGTGTCTTGAAACTCACTCTAGATGAGTCTGGCCTTCACAGAGATCTGCCTGCGTCTGCCTCCCTGCTGGGATCAAGGCATGTGCTACTACCTGGCCACCTTATTTCTCTCACAGGACCTGGAGCTCACCACTTGGCTAGACTGGTTGGCCAGTAAGCTCTAGAAGCTCTCCAGTCCCTACCTGCCAGGCACTGGGATTGTAAGTACATGCCACAAGACCCAGCTTTTCACCTGGGTGCCTGGGATCTGAACTCATCCTCATACATGCTTGTGTAGCCAGCACTTTGCTGACTGAGACACCTCCCCAACCCCCACATCTATTCTTGGTGATTATCACAGGAATCCTGTGTGGGGCCTGTTGCCAGCCTCAGCTTTAAGGATCTGAGGATCCCAGATATCAAGGACTCAGAGTGACCGTATGTCAGCAAAGGTTTTCCCATTTCTGAAACTGGCATGTGATCTAGGAAGATGGCTCAGTGGGTAAAATTATTGCCTGCACAAGTGTGAGGACCCAAGATGAATCCCAAGAACTCATATAAAAGCCAGATTACAAAGTGAGCTGTGGCAATAATAGGACTCCCACAGGACAATAGGAGGTCCAGACAGTGAAACCCCAGAAGCTCACCGGCCCGCTGGCCTGGTGACACAGTGAAATTAAAAACCCAGGCCCCATCTCAAGTGAGGTAGGAGGTAAGACATACAAACATCTGAGGCTGTCGTCAGACAGCTGTATGTGTACCGTGCCATGCAAATCGCCACATGCACGCCCATGAAAGTACACACACACACAGGAGAGCCTGATTATAATCATCAGCTTGCCATAGCTTATTTGGTCACATCTTCCTTTGCAGTTCTAGATTCTGAACCAGGACCTTCAGTGTGCAGGATGAGTTCCCTACCACTGAGCTACACAGCCTTATTTCGAGACAGGGTCTCTTTAAATTGATCATACTGTATCCCGTGTAGGTCTTGAGAATGTGATCCTCCTGCCTCAGTTTTGAATGGCTGGTTTTACAAGTCTATACCAGCAGACACGGCTGCATTTTTTTGAGACAGGGTCTTACTAGGTAGCCCTGGCTGGCCTGGAATCCAGGGTGGAGACCAAGCTGATGGTGATCACACAGATTAACTGCCTGCCAAATGCTGGCATTAAAGGCATGCCTGGCGCATCTCAAAGCAGGGGCTTCTTAATGTTGATGGGTATCAAGTGTCTTAACAGCCTCTTTACAGTTCACCTCTAGCACTCAGAGCTTTTGGTTGTAAACTGTAACTTCCTCTCAAAGAAAGAATAAAAAACTGGTTTAGTAGTTAGTAGTTGGCAGGATCTTGGGCACAGATCCCCCAGATTAGAGGAAGACCTGCTGGGCCCTGAAAAGCACTTAGATCTCTGACTATCTTGTATTGTTTTGTTTTCCCTTGCTTTTATTCTATCTATCCATCTATCTTATCTATCTTATCTATCTTATCTATCTATCTATCTATCTATCTATCTATCTATCTATCTATCTATCTATCTATGTATCTTTTGAGACAGGGTTTCAGGGTTTCTTTATGTAGCCCTGGCTGTCCTGGAACTCACCATTTAGACAAAGCTGGCCTCAAACTTGAACTTGAAGCAATCTACCTGACTCTTGCCTCCAGAGTGCTGGGATTAAAGGTGTGCACCACCATCTCCCCCAGTCATTCTGCCCATCTTTTATCTTTACTCAGTTTACCAATAGGCTTTCTTCTTCCCAGGGCAGCCCCTTTTTAACAACCTCAGGAGGAAAAGAACCCAGGAGATATGTTCAACTGTATCAGTACAGGCCAGATTGGCCTTTCTGGGGTGGCCACATGCCTATCGATCCAATCTCTGTGGCCTGGAGAAGTATCCATAACCCAGCTGCTACTGCCACATCCTTTCTCATAGCCAGGAAATGTCACTGGGATTGGATAGGAGTAAGTGAGCTTGGCCATGAGCACTGTAGCACCCCTGCCATTATCATATCATCCACTGTCCCCACAGGCAAAGGGGATTTGTAGGAAGACCATCTGAAGTTTACGGTTTTTCTTGTGTTCTAAGGAGGTATTCTAAAGTTGTTAATCACGCCTCACAAAATTATGCTGTTTGAAGGATTTAATAAAGCGATGAATGAACTATGCATGTAATATGCTAGATGTAATTATGTTTAAACTTCTCACCAAGTAAGAATTTGCTTATAAACAGATCTTTAATAGAAACATGAAAAAGCTTTTAGAAAACTAAACCTGTGCATTTGTCACGTGGAATCTAAGCCCCTAAGTCCGGCTTACCTTTAAGATGGCTTTTTCCACTGGGCCCACATCTTCATTTCTTTTCCTGTTTCAGTGATTTAAAAAAAAAAAAAAAAAAAGCCCACAAAACTGCTTTAAGGAGAGAGGGTTTATTTGCCTGACAGTTCCAGGTTACAGACTACAGTCATAAGGGAGTCAAGGCAGCAGCACCTGAAGCAGCCAGTCACATTGAGTCCACAGCCAGGAGCAGAAAACAAAGAATTCCTGTAGGCTCAGCTTGCTCTCTCACTCATACAGTTCAGAATCTTCCTGCCCAGGGGATGGTGCCACCCACAATGGACAAACATTCCCACCTCAACTAATATAATCAAAGACAAGTATCCCTGGCTGTCCTGTAACTTGATCTGTCTTGATCTGTAGACCAGGCTGACCTTGAACTCACAGATCTGTCTGCCTCTGCCTCCTGAGGGCTGGGATTAAAGGCATGCACCACTGCCACCCAGCCATATATTTGCTTTTTTAAAAACTCAATTACTATAGAAGAAAAGATAATTTTGATATATCACTAGCAATTTATACTCTTTAGCTTTAGTGTCCCCAAAGTTTTGATCTTTGAAGAGATTCTGCTGGGTGTTTTGGAGGACAGGAAGATGGAAGAGAAGAGGTTAGATCTAGATGCCATGAGACTATGCTCTTGTACACTACAAATATTGGTTTAATAAAACACTGATTGGCCAGAAGCTAGACAGGAAGTAGAGGCAGGACAACCAGACTAGGAGAATTCTGAGAAGCAGAAGAGCAGAGCAAGAGACCCCAGGAGATGCAGAAGAAGGACGATAAGAACGCTCCTCTAAGAAAAGGTACCAAGCCATGTGGCTAAACATGGATAAGAATCTTGTTTTAATTTAAGAGTAAGAGGTATCAAGTAATAAGCCTAAGCCATTGGCCCAACAGTTTATAATTAATATAAGCCTCTGTGTGATTATTTGGGACTAAATGACTGTGTGACCTGCGGGATGGGACAGAGAGACTTATGACTCCACCTAATACTGGTTTGCTCACAGTAACACCTACAGACCACTTCTAAACCCACTACTAACACAGCCCAATGGCTGAAGATTCAAGTTCTCCATGACCAATTCAAAGGAAACCAATGTAAGTGACACCATCTAGATGACAGAGGTCTTCTCATTGAAACCTGCTACCCCTCGAAAGTATATTACAAAGGGCAGGCCACATGCCACGGGAATTGTCACAGTTGTGACTCAGGCATGGCAATTTTAAATCCTCAGAGCATGATTTAGGTGGCATGTGGATGAGAGTTGTTTTTCCTTGAGTTGTCTTGGCTGGGTGTAGGGATTATGTCACATTGTAAATAATTGTCCCGCCTACTAGTTTAATAAGAATGCTGATTGGCCAAAGGCAGACAGGCAGTGTGGGCGGGGCTACCAGACCAAAAAAACTCTGGGAACAGGAAGAACAGAGCAGACATGTCACAGAGACTCCAGGGTTGCCAGACAAGCCAGCAGATGCAGAGGACAACTATGCTGCTCTGAGAAAAGGTACCGAGCCCCATGGCTGAACAGGATAAGAGTCATGGGTTAGATTAAGGGTAAAGCGTTAGCAAGTTATATGCCTGGACCCCAGGTCAATCAGTGTACAATTAATATAAGTGTCTGTGTGTTTCAGTGGAACTACGGGACTGTGGGTCTGAAAAGTCCGGGCCAGAAACCTCAGACAAGAGGATGGAGGGGATCACACATCTGGGGATGTCTTAACTCCCTGCTCTTGGATGAAAACTTCATCTTAAACCATTTCCGTTTTCCTATGTTTGCAATACGCACGCATGTGCATGTTTGCAGGTGTGTGGATGCATATGAGTGACCATAATTCCATGTGTGCATTTACACTTAGAGGTGGAGGTAATCACCCTCTATAACTTCCTATTTCCTCACCTAGACAGCTAGTCAAAACTAGAGCTTGCCCATACAGCCACTTCCCTAATCCCTTCTTCTCTTCCCCACCCTTCTTCTTCCTTAAGATGAAGCTCTGGCTGACGTAAAATGCCTAGCAACCCCTCATGCCTTATCTTCCCACATGATGGAATTGAAAGGGTACACCAAGATGCCTGACTTTTTTTTTTTGAGACAGGGTTTCTCTTTGTTAACAGTCCTGGCTGTCCTGGAAATCATTCTGTAGAGCAGGCTGGCCTTGAACTAAAAGAGATCCACCTGCCTCTGCTCTGCCTCCCAAGGGCTGGGATTAAAGGCACAGGCCACTACAACCTGATGCCTGCCTTTATTTTAAATCTTAATCACTTATTTTACTTATTTTAAGAATAGGAAATATAACCAGTTTACTACAGACACATATTAAGAGACTATATTAAACACGTCAAGCAAATAATTTGAGGAAAACAAATTGGAAAATTCTCTCCAGCAATCCAGGTAGCAGTGTGTATATTTTTTTGTGTGTATATTTTGTTTGTGCATGTATATGTCGGGAGTGAGTGCCTGTGTATAGGCCAGAGACTGACTTCCTTAATTATTTCTCCACTTTAATTTTTGAGGCAGGGTCTCTCACTGAACTTGGAGCTGATTGGCTATGCTGGATGGTCAACAAGCCCCGGGATCATCCTGTCTTCCCCCCTGAACGTTGGATTACAGGCACACACTGTGCTTGGCTTTGTGTATGAGGAGGATCTGAACTCCCTCATGCTTGTGCTAGGTTTGAACTTGCTGAGTAGCTCAGGCTGGTTTTGAACTCAGGGCAATCCTCCTGTTTCGGCCTCTTTCATGCTGGGATTACAGGAGTATAGAATTCCTTCCAGCTTCACTTGGCCCCGTGACCCAGCAAGTCCATTATGCTTACAGAAGCTTTGGCCAGTGGAGACACTCGATGCAGCTTAGGCAATCTCTACCAAGAGAAATGTAGCTCACGCTTTCAGGGCTAGGGGACAAGGGTGTGCCATCATTCCTGGCCATGGGTCATCATCGAGTAGCCAGCATGTACCACGTGCCCTCTCACTCACTGGGCTTGCACAGCAGTAGCCTGTCACCCTGTGGAGATGGCACATGAGAGATTGGGCACCGTCAGGTACAGAAAGCACAGGTGAGCTGTGTAGCAGATGGCTCAGATGCTGTCCACAGTGACTTTTGCTTCATTGACTCTGTTCAGGACCTCAAAACAATGTTTCTTGTGATCAGCTGGCAGAGGAATGGATTCAAGCCTGGTTTACAGATGGCTCTGCAGGATATGTTGGCACTAACAGTGGACAGCTGAAGCCCTGCAGCCCCATTCTAGGTGACCTGCAGAACTCGGGTGGTCAGACCATCAAGAGGCTCCTTTATTTGTGTGCTTGGTCTGGATGAGAGCTGGATAGAAGTAGAGACCTAAGTGACTCGGGAATAAGGAAGAAACACACGGCCTGAAGATAGTGTATGGCTGGATGAAGATGGTGTATGGGTGGATGAAGACAAGGTGTATGGCTGGATCTCGCCACAGAATGTGAAGAACGTATTTATGTCATGTGTATTTACTCTGTCAGTCAGCACCAAAAATGTCTGAGACGATTAGACAAAAGAGGGATGGTCTATGTGGGCTCAGTGTTGGACGTTTCAGCCTGTTTCACTTGGGCCCCTGGCAAGACAATCATGGTCAATGCAGTGGTAGAGGGTGCCACAGCTCAGAACAAGAGAGGAGGATACCAGTGTTCTATAACTCCCTTTGAAGGCACACCCCCAGTGACTTAAAATCTCCTATTTGGTCCCATTTCTTCAAGGTCTCAGCTCCCAGTAGCATCTTGGACAGAGAATCAAATCTTTTAACACAGTCCATCAGGGACACACATTTAAACCATAACTCCCAGAGTATTGCTGCTGAGGAGCCCTGGCAACCAGGTAAGTAAAACATATGCTGTGGAGCTGAATCAGTCTCTTTCCAGACATCCCAGTGCTTGCTCAGTGAGTCCGTGTGGCAGTGAGACATGGCAGCTGTACATAGAACCAGATTTACTCTCCCCGAGGTTCACCTCATCTTCTGCTTAATTATCCCACAGCAGAGACCAGTGCTCAGCTGCCATTGCTGTCCTACCAGGATCCCAGCCAGCCACCCAGTGCAAGTTGACCACATGCTAAAGGGCTGAGGTTTGTCCTTTGTGGGTTCTGGGGATGTTTTCCCTGCCCTTAGCGCTTCAGCCTGCATTGTGAGACACACACTTCTGCAGAGGAGCCCTGTCACCTAAGTGTCCCACACAGTGTTGCCTCTGAATAAGAACATTGTGTCACATTAAATGAGTAGTAATGGCTTGGCCTGGTTTAATCCCATACCATGTTGCCCAGGAACTGTTTGTTGGCCTAATAGAAAGGAAGGATAAACAGCTGGGTGCTTACTAGGAGGTGATGCTCTTGTCTTTCTGGGCAGAATGGGTGAAAAGGAGATTGTAATATGGCCTTCCATGCATCTTAGCCAACACACATGGGTCTGGGACTCAAGGGGTAGACAACATAGGGGGACCCAGGCTCAAACACAAAACACCATTGGGACAGGGCCTAGAGTAGACAGAGCAGTTAGGGCGATGATATGTTGACCTGGCATTTGTGTGGAGGATGGCTTCCTTTCAGCTTCTGGGTCTCCTCTCCATCCAATAGAAGCTGAGCAACCCCTAAGGGGGGTATGTAGGTATCTGTGCAGCCCAGATGGAAAGAGATCCTGGCAGTCAGGAGCCCAGGCTGCAGCTGGAATGGAAAGGTATTCAGACAGTCGGTAGCCAATGAACACCACTGGCCACAGTAAGCTTAAGCAGCAGCTTACAACCCTGCTTCAGGGAAAGGCTTCCCGAGTGTTAACAGCTCTGCTCCAGCAAGGGAGGGCTCTGCTCCATTCTCTGTTCAGGGAATGCAACTAGCCCAGCCAGAGAAGGTCCCCTGGGCAGCCAGATTCTTTGCTGCCTCGCTACCAGGCTGCTGCTGCTGCAGGGGAAGATGATCTTCACCCAAACCTCATTCAAGAGATTTACTGGGAGGGAAGGGTCCAGGAGAGGATGGGTGCCTCAGCCGGGGTGGGAGAGGGCTTCCTGGGGGGGGGTGGAGCTTTCTAGGGCGACTTCCAGGGTGGGGTCAGGACTTTCCCCTTTCTTTTTACCTTGATTTGGTTTTTAATTTCAGGGCCAAAGTGTGTTTCTTTCACTGGCTCTTTTGGGCTTTTAGGCTCTAATTTCAGGGCCAGGCCATATTTTTTTCACTGGCTCTAATTGTCCTGGAACTCATTTTGTAGATCAGATTGGCCTCAAACTCACAAGATATAGCACAAATTCTAGTTAGTTTTATAATAAAAGCCTGGAGCCAGATATTGGAAAAAAGCTGAAATATCAGAGAAAAACAAACCACAGCCACTTCTCACCCAGCCACGTTCTTGGATCTGCTTCCCTAAAATCCTCTGATCCAAACCTCTCTCAGCCCACCAAGGAACGTGTCCCAGAAAGCTGAAAAACTTCCCTTTCTCCCTCCCTCCAATCCTAAAGCTAGGATTAAAGGTGTGGGTCACCACTCCCTGACCTTCGTGGCTTGGCTGTGGATGATTCTCCTGATATCCCAGCTTTCCCTCAATATCTGGCACCCAATGGAGGTTAAGAGTCTCATGCTATACCGACTGAGCTAGCCAGGTGATGGTGACACTGGAACAGCAACATCCACCTGCCTCTGCCTCCCCAAGTACTTGGGTCAAAGGCCTGAGCCACCACTGCTGAGCAAAAACTACATTTATTTAACCATTCACTTGTTCATTTTGTGGACATGTGGAATCTGAGGACAACTTTTGGGAGCTGGTTTGCTATAGGATGAATTTGCCTTCACAGTGATAAAATTACCCCAGGACCTAGAGATCAGCAAAGGAAATAAACAGTCCAGGACTTACACTGGCCATGGCACAAAGGGGAACCAGCTCAGGATATAATTAATCCCCGACAGTTTGTACAGGTCCATGCTCCCAAGTCACATATTGAACAATAAACATGTTTCAGTGACAGAAATTCTAAGGTTTAGTTGCTTGGATAAATGGGAAGCTTTACAATGTTAAAATCTTGTCATTATCCCAGGTCAGAATGGGGTAGGTGGGTGTTAAGTCACCTCAGCCTGCCTGCCTAGGAGAATGAGGCTCCTCCCACTAAAGGGAATTGGGACTTAGTGATGGACTAGAATTTAAGGGTGCCTTGACCCTTGACCTAGTGCTGCCCTCCTTGACCTGCCCAGGAGAGGTACATCTTTGATATAGGCCTGATGACAAGCTGTGAGCCAGGGATGTCTTTTGTTATGGGAATAGGGTCCAATTGATGGGAATCTTTGACAGGGTCTGAGTGTTGGGATTAAAGGCTCAAACTACCTTGCCTAGCAGTGGACAGATCTCAACAAAAATGTTTTCAGCAACTTTTAATTATGTCGGAGGTAGAAATTTTTCCTTCCTATAGTTTCTAACACATCAGGTTGGTCATCACTCTGTTTCCTTTATTGGTTCGACATGTGGATCCCAGGAACATAATCGGGTCTTCAGGCCTGGGGTAAGTGCTTTCTCAGTAGACCTATTTCATGGGAGGCAGCAGTCTCATGAAGTTCAAGTAGTCTCAAACTTGATATATAGAAGCAAACATGACCTTGAATTCCTGTGAGAAATGATACTGCCTTTTCTCAGACACACCCACATTCAACATGTCCTCACCATCCTATCTTTCGAAAAACCTGTAAAATGCCACCAAGTCCAAGCCATACTATTTCGGTACAGTTAGTTTACTAAATGGGTTTCCCAACTGGTGTTCCTTCCTGTTCTTAGAGTACTGACCCAGCCACCTCCTCTTCTGGCTGACTCCCTCCAGGTGTCATCCCATCCTTGCAGGTCCTCTCTGGTTCCTAGAGCACACTAGGCTGTCTGCACTGATTTGGACCAATAGGACCTGATATACTCCCTCTCCCACAATGCTGAATGTTTCTTCAGGACTTTACTTGAAAGGCGTCTTACTAAGGGAATGTGTGACAGCACCCGACTCCTTTATATTTATCCCAACGTATTTATCAAAAGCACATTTATTTCCATTTGTTTTCTCTTCATCTGAACATGTCATTTCTCTAAAATGTAGGACCACAGATATGGGTGTTTTGTTCTGTAGCCTCTCAGGAGCAGCTCCATAAACACTAGATGGGTGAAGGGCTGCTGAAGGTTACCTAACTAGAAATTAGCAGCCGGCCCAGAGGCTGGATCTCTAAAAATTTTTATGTGCACTGGTATTTGCTTCCATGTATTGTGTTACGATGTCAGATTGCCAGAACTAGAGTTACATGTGAGTGCTGGGAAATTGAACTGAGCAGACAGTGCTTTTAACTGCTGAGCCATCTCTCCAACCTGAGCCTGGATTTTTAAATTGTAAAGCTTACTGCAGATATTTCCTTATCAACTAGGACTTTGCAAAGTTAACAGTGGTAATACATATAACACATCTCTCAGAATTCCTACTAGGGCATCAGTGTTTATATTCTAAATCTATGCATTTGCTATCCTGGTGAGGCCAACACAGCTGTCTCCCCTAGGAAAAATTACAAGTTTGAGGCCAAGTATTTCATTGTTTCTTTATAACTCTTTAAAGAATGTCTATTTGTTGATTTTTTCATAACTCTAGTTTTTAATGTTTTGTTGAGCATTTCATATCAGGTCTTGTATCTTTTTATATTTTCATTTAACCCTTGCATCTGCTACACAATAAGGTTATAGAAGCTCAAAGACCTGAAAACAAGGGTGTAGCACAATATATATAGAATTCTAGGCTATCCAGGGCTACACAAAGACGGTCTCAAAAACAAATGAAAAGCAAGAGAAAAGCAACAGGGGCTGGAGAGCTAGCTCAGTAGTTTAGTTCTTGTTGGTCTTGCAGAGAGGACTGGAGTTTTGAGTCCCAGCACCACATGACTCATGACAAAGCCTAACTCCAGTTCTAGGGGATCCTATGTCGTCGTCTTCTGTCTGGATGTCACAAAACATGCTGCATATACATACATGCAAGGAAAACATCTATATACTTACATACTCCTGAATATTTTAGGTGGAGTTTTTGTGGTTTTCTTGGAGGGTCTCTATATAGCACTGGCTGTCCAGTGTTGGGAATAAAGGTGTGTGCCACTATGCCCTGCTCAGATGCATTTTGGGGAGTAAGAGCTGCATGAAATTGATGGAAAAAGTGGGAGAGGTAGGGAGATCAAAAGCAGGCAGTGAGCATGTTTACTTCTCCTGGTCTGTGGGGGCAGTGGGGTGTTCATGTGGTGGCCCCAGCTGAAGCAGGAGTGTTGATTGCTCCTCACCTTATTCAGAGGGAGGATATCTCAAAGTGGCTGATAGGGCTAGTCAGACCTTTTTCTTGGGGAATCCTTTCTGCCTTCCCAACACTCTAAGTAATTACAGGCAGATCTTCACAGCCACCTGGCACTGACTTGTTTGTGGGGTAGGAAATCCAATCTTGATTCTTGCACGTGCACTTGGGCTGCTGAGTCACTATCTCTCCAGCACCAGTGACTGCACACAAGCTTCCTCCCTAAAGTCTGCCCCCCTCATTTCCCCATGTTTCTACTTGCAGCAAAATGAGGCCCCCTAGTTTGTTCTCAGACGTGGTCCTAGACTTTAGTCTTCTTGGTAATGAAGCTCAGATTCCTCTTGCAGAGTGATCTTGGGCAAATTTCACTCCATCCAGTCATTGAGAATTACATACTTCATATGTCTTCACACATCCTTACCATCATTTATCAAGCCTTCAAGATTCTTGTGATTTTGATTTTGTCATAGTAACAGTGCAATGAAATTCTTCCACTTGAATAAGGTTTCCAAATTGCTAAAAGGTTTTTTTGTAGTTTAAGTGTTTTGCTTACACGCTCTATGGGTTTGTGCGTGGTGCATGAGGTCAGAAATGGGCTTTGGATCCCCAGACCTGGAGTCAGATTAACGAGTTTCCATGTAGGTACTGGGAATTGAAACCAGAGTCTCAGGAATAACAGCCAATACTGACTGCTGAGACATCTCTCCAACCCCTTAAGTGTTTATCTTGACAATTTTCTAGATTTTTTTATAATTTTTTTTTTGTAATCTTAGAAACTGTAACTTCCTTAAGTTCCCTTACTTTTGCCCAAATGTAGTAGCCAACACATCAATCAGGAGTTCCAGCCCCGACAGATGTCTTAAAAAAAAAAAAAAAAGGTTTCAAGTTAGAGTGGTACTTTTATTATTTTTGAAATTTTATTAGGAGGGTTGTAGACAACACCACAGCATGCATATTGAGGTCAGAGGATGATTTATCTTATGAGTCAGTTCTTGAGCTGGACCTAGTGGAACACACCTTTAATTCCAACACTTGGGAAGAAGAGGCAGGTAGATCTGTGAGCTTAAGGCCAACCTGGCCTACCTATCAAGTTCCAAGACAGCCAGAGCTACAGACCTCTTGTTTATAAAAACCCCAAGACTGACCTTAAACTCACTGTGTAGACTTTGAACTCCTGTTCTGTCTCCACCTTCCAAATGCTGAGATGATAGGTGTGCCACCATGCCTTGGCTTTTTTTTTTTCTCTTCAAACACCATTGCAAACAGGAACAAATTATCCATTTTATAGGAATATACAAGAAACAAGTTGAATACTAATACATATTGTACTGAGACAAGTTCAGACATGTACATTTACACAGTACTTCTGGTAAAGTACAGCATATAGTATTATACGTGGAAAATGCATAATATTGTATATAAGCAAAGTGCTAAACAGCCAAGAGCCATTTTGTAAGAAAAAAAAAAACCCAAAAAAACCCACAGCAAAGCACAGTAGTAGTTTTGGTTCCCTAAAATTTAAGTTAAAGGGACTAAGTCCAAGAACTCATAGTATATTTCACTTGTAAACAACTGATCCTTGGGCAAGAGGGTATGCCACAGTGGCAGGGGATGTGTTTTCCAAGCTCAAAGTTTTGGGCTCCAATCCAACACTGGTGATGATACCAGGTAAGGAAGTACAGACCAATAATTCCAGCACTAGAGAGGATAAAGAAAAAATATGAACTCAAGACTAACCAGGCTACATATAGAGAACACCTTAAAATATATTCAAAATGACTATTTGAGGGACAGTACGTGATACACAGCAAGATCTTATATTTTAAAATAAAACTGTCCAAAAAATTTTGAGATATGGTCTCTTTGCAGCCCTGTCTTGGAACTCCCTCTATAGACACGCTGACCTCAAACCAAGAAATCTGCCTGCCTCTGCCTCTGGGGTGCTGGGATTAAAGGTGAAAACCATATCTGTCTGGCTTGTTCAAGATGTTATGAAACAAGTCATGTCATGTAACCCAGGCTGGCCTTGAACTTCTGATCCTACCTTCATAGTGTTGAGATTGAAAGAATGAGCCACCACACCCAGCATGAGGATCGAAACCAAGGAGTCCTCTATGATGGACAAGCTCTTTACTAAACTACATGTCACCAACATTTTATTTTTTGCTATAGCTATGTGGCCTTGAACTCAAGAGGTCTACCTGCCTCTTACTATCAAATACTGGGATTAAAGGCCTTCACTGACACCTAGCACAGGCCAACTTTTATAAGCACTACAATCTAGTTTCTGCTTTAAAAAAAAAAAAAAAGCCAGATGTCCATCCATGTATTTTCATTTGCTATCATTAAATGTTTAATAGTATAGTATATGGCTATGATTGTACTTTTTGTTTTGAGAGACAAGGTTTCTCTGTCTAACAGCCCTAGCTGTCCTGGAACTGGCTTAGAGGGCTAGGCTGGCCTTGAATTAAGAGACACAGCTGTCTTTGCCTCCCGAGTGCAAGCATATGCCACCACAGTCTGAGGAGACAGGGTTTCTGTAAGTTAAGAGTCCTGGCTCTCTTGGAACTCAAGAGATCAGCCTGCTTCTGCTTCCTGAGTGCTGGGATTAAAGGTGTGTGCCACCAGTACCCAGCCTCTCAAGAGTTTTGTCTTAGACATAAGGTAATAAATCAAATCACTGGATATTAAACTTGTATCTATAAAGTTAATAATAAATACCAAAACCAGGTATAGTTTAATGTATTTTAATAGCAAACTTACAGGAACAGCACAGAAGACAGACAACATTAAAAACATGTACTTGCATGTAGGACAACTCAGTTAGAAAAGTATAGCGAATGGATGGAATCTACTGTATGATAAAAATGCTACAAACACCATTTAGTTGCCGTCAATAAGAAATTTACTTATTTTAAAAAAATCCAAATGCTGGCATTGTCCAGAAAATTTTAACAGGTTTATTTATAATTGTTATAAAGTTGAACTGTTGAAATGTGTTCACTGAAACATTTTGTTGCATTAATGCTTTACATCTTGCATTTATATTAAAAATTCACACACAAATGAAATGGAAAAACTGCCAATACCTGATTTCTGTCCCCTATTTTTCCACTCCCAATCATATACTTAGGTACCTTTTGACCCCATGGAAAAAATATCTAACATTCAGAACTACTGATAACAGGAAGAAGAGGAAAAAAAATTTTTTGAGAATGAAATGTTTCCCCCATAGTAGACTCTTAAGCACGTTCTCCGCGTATGCGGCGTGCTAGCTGGATATCTTTTGGCATAATTGTTACACGTTTGGCATGGATAGCACACAGGTTGGTATCTTCAAAAAGGCCAACCAGATAGGCCTCACTTGCCTCCTGCAACAATAAAGAAAAATTACTATTGTTTCCAACACTTACATAGTATTAAAACCCTTTAAAAACTTACATTTATAAAATGTTTACGCTAAAAAAACCTATCAAAATGTTTTCTGTGTAGTCCTGGCCATCTTGAACTCACTCTGTAGACCAGGCTGGCCTCAAAGGAAATAAAGAGGAATATATGGCTGAACATAAAATATACACATACAGAAAAACATTAAAAATTACTGTGCTTAAGAGGGCTTTGTGCAAGCTAAGCAAGTGCTAAGTTGTACACTGGCTGCCCTTTATTCATTCAGACCTTTGTGGGGACATTTTCAAATACAAACATTCAGAGATACCAGAAGGCTCTACCCACAGTCTAGGAGGATCAAACAGTGGTAATTCAAAACCTTTAATCCCAGCACAGGGAATATCCCAGGAGTGGTGACCTACGCCCTTAATCCAATCTGAGTTTGAGGTAATTTTAGTTTACGAAGGAGTTCCAGGCTCCCAGGCAGGCAGTCTGGTGTCAAGGCTTAACTGAGCAAAGAAAGTATTTAAGGCAGGTGTAAAAAGACAGAGTAAGCAGAAGCCAGGGGAAGCCAGGCTGAGGAAGCTGAAAGACAGCTGGGTAAGATCTGACTGTGGTGTTTCTTCTCTGATTATCTCCGCCTATTTTTATTACATTTGAAAATATCCCCACAGACCTTTGTCCTTGTGTATAGATTAGGGTGGGAAGACATTGTGGGTACACAGACACCAGAGATCACCACAGGTATTGTTCCCTCAGGAGCCACTTTGTGAGGCAGAGATGGACATTGGGTACCTTTGTCAGTTAACATATTCTTCTGTTTATTGAAACCAGAGCCCTCCAATTCAGCTAAGCCTGCAAGCCTGTAAATTCTAAGGATCTGCCTACCTCTAATTCCTCATGTGTGTTTGACAAGTTCTTTGATGACTGAACAATCTTCCCAGTCTTAACCTTGTTTTGAGACAGGGTAAGTAACAGGACTAGCTAGGCAGGTAGGTTAACCACTGACCCCTGTTCTCACCTCTTCAGTGTCAGGACCTACAATCATCTATCACCATGGACAGCTTTTTACATGGGTGTTAGGAATTGAATTTAGGCCTTCATGTTTGCAAATAAGCACTTAACCATGCTCTTGCTGCATTCCCCATCATTATCCTTTAAGGAATGATAAGAGTTTACCTCATGCAAAATTTACTATCTTTAACACTTAAGTGCCTTACCTATTGTATCTTTTAAGTTCAAGCTCAAAACTGTTCCCTGAAGGAATATGTTCTTGGTAATTGATATACCCCAGTTCCTTGGCATTCACAGTGGCTCTACTATGCAGTCAGCTTTTAATGCCCTGAGTTGACTTGGTAAGAGATATGCAAGAAAACATGCAATGCTTTGTTCCTATGTAGATGTTCAGGGTCTGTAAGTTTGCTTTTTATATCTAACCCTAATTAAATCTAGTTCAGGACTCTACCTGCTCTGAAGACTGAGGCAGGAAATTATGTGTTCAAGGCTAGCCTGGACAACTTGGCAAGACCTCAAAACCAGCAACAAAAATTTGTTCTAGAAAGTTGGACAGTAGTGGCACACACCCTTAGTCCCAGTACTTGGGGAGCAGGGGCAGGTGATCTGACTTCAAAGCAACAAGAGTGAGGTTCCAGGACAGCCAGAACTGTTTTTCACAAGAAAAGCTTTCTCAAAAACCAGAACAGTTCTGGGAATAAGCATAATTTCCAACACTGCAAAATCCCAAATCCCCTCAATTCTTCAGTACAATTCACTCCTATCTTACACATTCCAAAAGTAAAACCTTTACTATTCAGGGAGTCATCTTGGGCTATTCTACAAGTGGGTTAGAAAAGTCTACAAAGTCAGCTAGTGAGATGGCTCAGTAGGTAGTTGCATGTTGTCAAACCTGACAACCTGAGTTTGATTCTGAAAAACTTACATGGTAGAAAATCAAGTCTTCCAACTTGTCACCTGACTTTCATGTGCACATACACATACAATTGCAAAAATATTAAGTTATTTTATTAATAACTTTAATATATTATGGCCTGATCTCAGGAGTTTACAATGTAGAAACTACCTGAAGTTCCTCAGTATTTATTTTGTTTGACTCAGCATTAGGATTATGCAGACCTAGAATAGAATGCTTCTGTGAAACGTAGCACAACCTTCTAGGAAATAAATTGGCACCATGTTACTGAAACTATTTGCTTCTAAGAGTTGTGTTCTGGAAGATTACTAAACTTACAACACAAATTCCCAATTCTTTATCAAATGTTCCTAAATCCCTTTATAGCACTAAAATTGTAAAGAGCTCAGCAGGACAGAAAATGCCTTTAATCCCAGAGACAGGGAATCTAACTTCCAGGCCAGAAGGGTCTAAATACAGTCCTGCTAATTAATAAGTCAAGGAATGCAATTTTGAAATGGCATAAGAAAAAGTATCTTATGACTAGATAATAATTTGTTGTTTTTTGAGACAGGATTTCTCTGTGTAGCCATGGCTCTTCAGGAACTCCCTTTGAAGACCAGACTGGCCCTGAACTCAAGAGACCTGCCTGCCTCTGCCTCCTAGATGTGTTGGGATTAAAGGTGTCCACCATCATACCTAGCTATTATAATATTCAATATTTATAGCCTGACTTTACCTACCCTTAATATAAACATTTTTTTATTGTTTATATTAATTTACAATTCTCTACAATCTCTGTACCTCTTTGAACTACATTTATATTCCTTTTCCTTTAGTTAGATAGTCATCTCCACAACTCTCAACCTAATCTCCTTTACTGCTAACCATGATCTGAACCTATTAAATAGAAAAGGTTGGATGTAAACATTTTATTTATGTATATTTTTTGAGACCAAGTTTTACTCTAGCCCATGCTGGTCTTAAATGCATAGTGAACTCATATTGATTTTCCTACCACAGCCTCCACAGTCCTAGGAATTCAGGTGCTGTTAAAACTTTATTAATAGTACACTGTGCCAGGACTGGTGCCACAAACCAGCAATCTAAGATAGCTACTCAGGAAGCTAGACACAAGAGAGCAACTGCCCTTTCGCTCAAAGCTATGTCTGCTTAAATAACTATGTGAGACCCTGTCTCACAAAACAGTTGGCCACACATGGAGGCTCCAGGGCAGGCAGATTTGTGAGTTCAAGGACAGCCTGATCTTATTAAGTTTAAGAACCAGAACTACATAGAAATATCCTGTCTCAAAAAACCTAAAACCAATCCCTAACATTTAAAAAAAGAAAAAGAAGAAAAAAAAAAAAAAAAAGGCTGGGGAACAGTTCAGTATAGAGAGAGTGCTTACTTATCCAAGGAAGCAGGAGACCCTAGGTTCAAGTTCTATTTAGGACTACAAAAGAAAAACACATAGTTCTGTCGCACCTCCTTTACTGTACTTGTGTAACTTGTTATTGTATATCTAAGTTATAATTTAATGTTTAATGTATGAAAAACAATGGCCAAATAATCCACAGAATTTGAAACCATCCAGTTTTAGGGATCTTAGAATATTAGAGGGAGGGGGATGACAGAGAAGCCATTTTTAAAGACGTGTTGATGTGTGGGAAGCCTTGTATGTGATCACATCCATGCATTTATGTCAGTGCCCCCAGAGGCTGAAGAGCATGTTAGATCCCCTGGAACTAAGGTGACAGGTTGCTGTGAGCTACCTAATGTAGAAAGGAAATAAAGGAAAAATAGCAGTGCTTTTAACCACTTTATGTTTTATTTTGAGACATGGTTTCTCTGGGTAGCCCTGGCTGTTGTGGAACTCCCTATGTAGAGCAGGCTAGACTCAAACTCAAAAGATCTACTTGCCTTGACCTCTTAGTTGAGATTAAAGGTGTGTGCTACCGTGCCTGGCTGTGTCTTCTTTTAAAAAATAGCATGGATCACAATATGTATTATTCCACGTATAGCTATGTAGTCCATTATGAAGTTGACTAATAACCCTCCTGCCATACTCATAAGTGTTAGCATTTAAGAACAGCAAGCCCCATCACGCCCAGGTTAATTGTGCAATTCTAAAGCCAAAAATAGAGTAACTTGTTTTTAAGATTCTAGATCTGTGTAGCCCAGGCTGGCCTTGAATTTGTATCACCACCCTTGCCTCAGGCTCTAGATGAGCTAGAATTATAAAGATTGTGAGTCATGACAAATTAAAGTGCTGTTTGGAATCTATCTGCTCCTATATCCCACTTCTGCCAGCAAATAAATAAATGTCTGTATCCTTTTCCTTGCAGGTGCAGGCAAAAGGCAGTACTAGGCAACATCTCTAACACTTTTGGAGCTATAACCTTACAACCAATCTGTATTTATCACACACACAAACACACCACTGTGTGTTAAGATCACTGTGGTTTAGTTACCTTACAAAAGGGTTTCACTATATATGTAGTCCCAACTGCCTCTACCTCCCTCAGTGCTGGTCAAAAAGCCAACTCTCCCCTCAAGATCCCTCTTTCAAAGCTGGGGTTAAGAGACCTTGTCTAGCCAGACAGTGGAGGCACACAGCTTTACCCCAGACCTCAGGAGTAAAAAGCAGGTAGATCTAGAACTAGAGTTTTCCCGGCTAGTTTTGTCTGTAGGGTTAGCTCCAGACCAGTCAGGGCTACTCAGAGAAACTCTATGAGTAATTGGAGGGGGGGTGGGAGGGGCTTTCCTAGTAAGTACAAAGCTCTAGATTTGACTCCAGGCATCTAGAGCAGGCATGGTGAAACATGTCTTCAGGTGAGTGACATAGAACCAGGGTTACCCTCAACTACACAGCTGGCTATGTATTCAGAATAAACTTAAAATTCATTCACTCAAAAACCAGTGAAATTACTAATTATGTAAAAAGCTGGACTTCCAAGTACAGTGATGCTTTAAGCACAGTGGACTAAGAGTACTTAGAAAGCAAAAATATCTCCTTTTGGGATTCTCAGTAATAATTGTGATTTGTTCACAGTAATTTATAAGCAGCTACTAAAATAAAAAAATAAATTCTAAGAAACAGTATGGGAAAAATTTGGTAGTTGAATTTCAGTCATTTCAGTCTACCATGAATTTAATGATACCTATTCCTGGCATTCACCAATCAAATGAAACTTAGCCTAACCATAGAAACAGCTCAACCAATTATAACGCAGAGTAGAATCCACCTATCAAATGTTTCATATAAAGCAAAAGCTAGGACAGCAACAGCAACCCCGAAAGCCCTCCTATGGTGAAATGCAGTAGTGCCGAGCAATCTTCCATTTTTCCCACCCTGTGCTTTCTGACTGTGCTGTTAGCTTTATTATATTTTGAAACACAAGGTTAATTATTATATCTTTGCTGAGTATTTGTTAGTTTTACACTTTAATCTCATCTTAAGTCATTAGTATTTTATATACAACTGTCTCCAGAACACTGTTCCCCACATTAAACAAACCTAGTATTAAATTCACACTACGCTTCCTATTTTAGCGCTAATAGTTCCTTTCCAACCACAAGTGTTCAAGTAAGTCTTCCTTTACAGATCTCCTTGTAACATGTAATTCCTAAATACTGCCTATTCTACTTACATGTCCTTACTACAACAATTACAGAAATAATGACAAGCGGAGAAATTTGCTCAGTGTGGCCACATCATGAAAAGGAACAAATAAAGAAGTCCAGCAACCCACAGGTCCTTCTAGGCACTGACATTAAGCTTAGATTTAAACAGAGGCAAATGACATCCCAATTTGCTTCTTTATACTTCTTCGCCACTACTGATTGAAAGTGACTACAAACACAGTTCTAGTTATCTGTCCTAATGTCCCAAAATCTTAAATGGTATAATAACTGCATTAGGATATTAATTTTTATGTGCATAACCTTGAATCATTAAAATCCATTTATTCAAGTTTTTCAAAACAGGCTTTCTATGTGTAATCCTGGCTGTCCTCAAACTCAAAAAATTGGTCTGCCTCTGCCTCCCAAGGGCTGGGATTAAAGATCACCACTACCCACCTACCTTATCTTTTCAAATTTCAAGTGTAAATAAATCAACTACTTTCATAGGCTTATGATGAAGTTACACGAAAACAAGATGTGTAATGTTCTTAATATACAATCATGAACAAAAAAAACCCTACCCATCAATTTACCTGCAAAGCACCAATAGCTGCACTCTGGAAGCGCAGATCTGTTTTGAAGTCCTGAGCAATTTCTCGAACCAGACGCTGGAAGGGGAGCTTGCGAATCAGAAGTTCAGTGGATTTTTGATAGCGTCTGATTTCACGGAGTGCCACAGTACCAGGCCTTTAAAAGTTAATGTTAAAAAAGCTGTTAATAAATCCACATACGACACAAAAATTAGTCAGCTTTAAAGAAATGCAGTAATTTTTCAAAAAATGAACCACTCAACTATTTTTCAGCACCGAATTTCATAGATCAGTTTTATGACCTGAATATTCAATTCTGTTAAGAGAAAGATCACTTTTAAAATCAAAAACACAAAATGATGGTTTATCAAAGCCCCATATTCATTTTTTATCTGCGCACACACTCACTAATCTAAGCTGAGAATTACACAACTTTAAGCTGAGTGTGGTACTGTATGCTTGTACCAGAACTCAAAGAGGCAAGGGCCTGATCTCCATATTGAGTTCCAGGCAAGCCCAGGTTAGAGTGAGCCCTGCCTCTAAAAACAGTTGTATTTGATCTCCCAGAATACTTTCACCAGTCATAAATAATTAAATTTCTAAAATTAAATCATTGTCTACAATTTTTTATATCCAAATCTGACTTATTTCCTCTACTCTGAGCTCTTCCATGCAAAATCTGTTTACACAAATGTAGGCTAGGTAACTTGTGCCCTCTAATGGTAGATGCCCTTAACAACAGTGCTTACATCAAAATAATAAAATGAGGTAATAAAGGAGGGAAAAACCCAAAGAAACATGATCAATGGGGACTTTACTGGTCTCCCTAAGGTAAGTTACAACTTTACCACAAGTGAGGAGAGGCAAAGGGGGGGGGGCCACACACACACAAACTATATATACATATACAAAATCATTTCTATTTATGCATACATAAACACGCACACATATTTATATGTATTATATAACCACTTAACTAGTAAAGAACTTAATAGCTAGTTAGAATAGGAACTGGTCCCATTATCATTTGAGTACTGGGTCCCTTTAGACTTTAGATGAGATTACAGCTTCAAAGTGTTATAGATAAAACATACCCAGGTGCATGCATTCATAAATGAACATATGCACACACGCACATATTCAAGCAGTGGTAAATATTTAAAAGGGATAAACACCCCCCCAAGCAAAAGTAAGACTGCTACCCTTCTTCCTGTTAAATTACAAGAACATACAGTTTAGACACTGTCCTGTTCCTCCCTTTTATAAATACCTGTAACGATGAGGTTTCTTCACCCCTCCAGTAGAGGGAGCACTCTTACGAGCGGCTTTTGTAGCCAGTTGTTTCCTGGGTGCTTTACCACCGGTGGATTTGCGGGCAGTCTGCTTTGTACGAGCCATGGTATGAGCACCTCCTTACTTACCTACCAGCATTAAAAAAGAAAAAAAAAGGAAAAAAAAAACCCATCACATTAAGCTAAAGCATTCACATTTTTCCTGTCAGACCCCCCCCAACCTGGAAACTAATTAGTTTTAAAGGAGAGAAAAGGCTGTTATATAATTAATTTGAAAGGGCGCGGATTAGGTCTACTACCCAAATATGACTTAAAACAAACTAGAAAATTGTCAGCATTAACATTCATAATGGCAATTCCAAGGGGCAAACGGCCAAAACCAGGGAGCCCACCCCAATAGGTTCTGATTCGATTTCTTTAATTAACGTAGAAATTAGAAACGTCTGCAATTCAAACGAACGAACCACAGAAAGGTCGAGTCAAATTACAGGGGGGGAAAAAACAGGAAGAAAAAAAAAAAAAAAAGCTTTCAGCATCGCCGGCCCCCACCCCCCCCCGTTCGCGGGCCCCCTCGCGCTTGGCAGTTGGATTGCTGTAAATATCTGAAAACATTCTTGAGGTTTGTATCTTTACGGTTATGTTGACAAAAAGGCGCCTCGAAAGACAAGAACAACAGCTATTGCCAGTGAGCATTCCACAAAGCCCGTCCTCCCGGGCTACGCTATGGAAGGCGACTGCCCCGCACCCAGGCTTAATTAGCGCTCGACACCGGCCGCCCAGCCCACCCCAGCACCACATAAACTTTTGGTTCAGCTTCCCCCGGGTCCCTGGGTGCCGGGTACCCGAACTGCCCGTCTCGGCCCCGGCGCCCCGCGCTGGCAGCAAGCGACTCGGCTCCCCGAGACCAGTACAAAATGGAAACAATTGCAAACGTATCCGATTTCCTTCCAAAGAAACAGCAAATCGTTCGAAAATACCCCATCCCCGCCACGTGCCGCTCTCCCCCCCCCAAAAAAATGCAAAAGTTCTTTTTTTGTTATTTTGAATTTCATATGCATCAAGTTTCTCTTTCTCCAAAAAAGGCAAAAAAATGTTCTTAAGATTTTTCTTCCTTCCATTTTAAAATGGGGAAGAGAGAAACGGGGGAAAAAATATGGTCGGTGACCAGAGAAGAGAGACAAGATGGTGAAGCTCAGCCACAACTGTGGGGAGGCAGCAAAAAGCGAGTTAGCCCGGGGTGGGAAGCGGCGACGATTTTACCCATTTCGCGCCCGAAAAACTGCGGCCCGGGACCCGCAGGCGGCAGTTGAGGGTCTCGCGCGGGATATGGTGAAGGTCTGGGGTCCCGAGAAGGGGCAGCGGGCGGGATTTCACCGAAGAAAAGGGAGCCCGTGGCGCGGGAGGGCGAGCAGGCTCGGCACCGCGGCGATGCCGCTGCTGGGCTGAGGCGGAGGGACGGGGGAGCCGCCGCCTCCCGAAGGAGAGGGAAACTCGCTCCCCATCTCCGTTTCTGCGCCAAAAAGTTTGCGGGTCGAGCCCGGGGGCCTGCGGGTGCCCTCCGTGGCCGGCTACGAGACCAACGGCGAACCGGGCCCGGCTCCGGGAGAGCGGGCAGACGGAGAAACTTACCCCCCTTCTCCTTCGGCTGGAGCTCGGCAAGCGAGAGGCGGCGCTGGCGTTAAAGAACGGCGGCGGCGCGGCGACGGCTGCGAACACAATTGAAAGATGGCTGACACCGAGGCTATCCCCTCACACACGCCGCCCCGCCCCGCGCCGCGCGACAGCCAATCACACACAATGGAGGGAAGGCTCGGCCCCACCCAGGTCCCCCGTGAGCCCCGCCCCGCCCCTCCCCCCGCGCGCCCGTTCGCTGGCGCGCGCTCGCTCCTCCCCCGCGCGCCGCCCGCCCATTCCTCCCGCCGCCTCTCCGCGCTGTGTACAAACACAAAAGACACGCCGAGGGGCCGCGGGCCCCGCTGAGATCCCGTCCTCCCCAGTCGGTCCCCGGCCACGCATTCCCTCCCCGCCGAGTGCGAGCGCCACAGTGAGCCCCCGGAGCCCGGCTTTTGGGGGTGCAGAGGGGCAAGTGGGGGGATGGGAGGGCGGCACAGGCCGCGGACCGGCGCTGGGCCTGCGGGGGGAGGGGCACCGCCCCCGCGCGCGCCCCCGAGGCGCCCGGCCCGCGTGGGGGCGGGGAGAAGGCCGCGCGCCCCGGCGGTCGCCGCGCCCCGGTTGAAAACGCGCCCAAGCAGGAAGCTGGCTCGTAGGAGCCCGAGTCCCGCGCCCTCTTTCGGACCGTGCCGCGCGGCAGGGGAGGGGGACCCCGCGGTTCTCTTCCCGCTTTCGCTTCCTGCCAAGCGCGGGCACGTCCGGGAGGGTCGGGCCAAGTCGCCCGAGGACAAGTTGGTCGCGGACTCTGGCCCCGGAGTGGCGGGGCAGCCAGGTGCAGTCTGCTGGGCAGTGCGGCGACTGCCAGCGCTTCGCCGGCGGTGGCATCGGGGCTCACCCTCTCCCTGGGCCGCGCGCGGTTCTTGATGCAAGATGGCTGTGTTTTGTAAGCCTCTGAAACAATGTGCAACACAGCTGTCGCTGCGTAGGGCCCGGCTGCCAGTCCAGCCAGCATGGGCCTTTGCACCGTAGAAAGAAATCGCGTGACGTAGTAGTTTAATGTCAGCTGTAAGAGGTTGAAAACGGCAGGTATAAGGAAAAAGCTACGGTAGGGCTTGCTATGTTTCCTGCTTTTCCCACTGCTCAGTAGCTCGGACAACACTGCATAGCTCAAGTTCTCATTAACCCAACAAACATGGGAACCATCCCCAGATGTTATTGACCAAGCTTACAACTATATATGAAGGTTTTCCGTAGAAGGGTCTCGAAAAAGAACCCTTAGAGTAACTAGGGAGATACATTTCATAGGTGACCTCTCAAAGCAGTCTTGTCATAAACATTATCCTGAAACAGGTATGTGGAAATCAAATATGAGAGAAGAAATGGATTTGTCCAAGGTCACTTAAGTGAGGAACAAATCCTGGAGAAACAAAAAATCCTGGCCTCCTGTTTCATTATTATTTAATGAATGTTAAGTGTTGATGAACACATGCAATCTGTGATACTATCCTAAAAGCACATATGCAAAAAAAAAAGCCTACACTGAGCTGCCAGTGAAGAATTCCTATAATTTGAGCCAAGAAGCAATTTTTTTCTTCTGCTTGTTTTTTTGTTTTGTTTTCAGGAAACTAAAATATTTGTTGCTGGATTTATCCAAGAAGGCTGTTACATATCAATTGACTCAATCATATCTTCAAGAAATGTTAATGCGTCACAGATAGTACTTTCTTTGTATGCTTGCTAGGCTTTCCCATGCTTTATTCCTGACTTTTAGCAATATGTCTAAGGGATCAAAGGACTGGTTGTGTCAGGTGAACTACTTTATGGAGATGGTGGGTTCTCTGAAGGTGTCCATCTGTATCGTGGAAGTAGTAATATGTATATATGTATGTATGAAGGTAGTTAGCAGGCTCTTTCTGGGACTATGACTTGTTATCCTTAGCAATTTAAGGAAGTTTTCCAAAGTTGCCCTGTATGTATTGCATCCCGGCTCTGGTCAGTATGGTTTTGGAGGGTTGGGAATGTTGGAGTGAACAACACCAGTAACAGAGCTGCCCTGGTTAAGTCTTTCTCTTGAAGCTTTGGAAGCGTGGAGAAGCTGCACTTAGCCTGGGGATAGGATGCCTGGACGCCCAGGAGTGGCAAAGGACTAGCTAAGGGGAATGGAGACTTCCTTTCCAGTTAATGGAGGGCAGGAAAGCTGCTACAGAAAAAGAAAAAAAAAAAAAAAAAAAAAAAAAGAAACAAAAACCTTTCTTTCAAAGATTCTTAAGGGACACTAGGCTTTTGTTTTTTTAGAAGGTCTCCCTGTGTAGCTCTTGGCTTAGCCTGCAACTGACTTGTGGACCAGCAGGTTGGCCCCCTACTCACAGAGATCTGCCTGTCTCCTAAATGCTGGGATTAAAGCTACATGCTATCACACCCAGCTACCAGAATCCATTTCTAGAGATCTGTTACCGCCTCAACATTTGGAGTTTATAATAATGGGAAGGAGCAGAGCAACAGCTTTAAGTTCCCCTAGAATAAAATAATTATGGCCGCTGGTTAATATTTACTTATAAATGGAAGGATAGGACGAATTGCCAAAACTAGATGTGATGATACATGCCTGTAATCCCAGTAATCCAGAATCCAATCAGAAGGATGCCTGGCTTTTTAAGGCCAGCTGGTCTACATAGGGAGAGTCTATTGAAAATATAAAGAGAATGTTAATCGGTATTCATTCTCCTTTGCTGTTCACCAAACACTGACTGTTGGAGGGTATCTCTGGACACTTAGCACCCTTTTCTTTGTTGTGTCGATAAATCTGTCATTTGCTTATTTGCTTATTGTCTGTTTTCTGCTAGGAAGAATATAAACTCTAGAACAGGAATAGTCTTGGCTGTTTCTTACCCCACTGCATGCACACTAAGACATTAGTTTGGGGCCCCTTTTCTGCTGGCTGGAACCATTAGGAAATCTCACCCACTCCCATGGAAGTCATACACAGAAGCAGATGAGACGGTATAATCTACTTCTTTGTACCCATTTTATTGATTCATGACCAGCCTTGTGTTCCATCTGCACTGTTTTTGTTTTGACAGGTTCTCTATATGTAGTGCAGTCTGGTCTTGAACTCATGATCCCCTGCCTCGATCTCAATGGCATGTTCTCCCACTCCCAGATCTGATGAACCTTTTGAATATCATAACCTATGGCTCTCCTGTGTTCAAAGTTTGTTGGGAAAAAATGGATCATTTGTCCTGTGGCCTCAGATCCTTGTGTTTCTCCAAACCTTTTTTCCTTTTGTCTTGCTCAGAAAATTAGTAATCACCTGTGTGAGTGCTCAATCCAAAAACTACAGACCACCTCCTAGATAGTCCTCTACTTTCCTGTGAACTTTCTGTGTGAAACAGGGTCTCATGTTGGCCAAGCAGCCTCACTGATTCTCCTGTCTCCCCCTCCCAAGTGCTGGGAAACTTGCCAATACACCTGGTTTTGTATGGTGCCAAGGATCAAACCCAGTTTGTGCTAAGAAAGCTCTCTTTCAACTGAGCTACACCCTCAGCTGTCTTCCCTTTCCTACTTAGAAAATTTGATTTTGGAATGGGATGGGATTTAATGCCAGACCCTGAATTTGGTTCCCAACAAAACATTTTTTAAGTGTGTACTAAATATAGTTCAACTAACTTTTTGAGACAGGGTTTCCTGTAGCCCAGGCTTTCATGTAGCCCAGGCTGGCCTGGAACTGCTTATACAGCTAAAGGTGGTTTGTCTTTTTGTTGTGTTTGTTCTTTGTGTTTAGAGACAGGGTTTCTGTATGTAGCCCTGGCTGTCCTGGAATACATTCTGTAAATAGGCTGGCCTTGATCTCAGAGATCTGACTGCCTCTGCCTCTGAAGTGCTGGAATTAAAGGTGTTACCACTGCAAATGGATTGTCTTAATCCTGATCCTCCTGATTCTACTTCCTAAGAACTAGGATTATAAATGTGTACCCACCATGCCTAGTTTTATGTGGTTCTGGGGCTCAAACCCAGGGCTTCTTGTATGTCAGTCAAGCACTCTACCAATTGAACTACACCCTCAGTAGCTCAGTTGTGTGCCTCCCCTCCTCCCAAACATGAAAACGGAGCCCTTCAGAGTCTGTATTTCTTTTCCTTTTTCTTTCATTTTTGTTTTTCAAGACAGGGTTCTTCTATGTTGCTCTGGCTGTCCTGGAACTTGCTCTGTAGACCATGTAAGGATTCTGGGCACATAGCAGCCACATGGTAAACCCAACATAGTGGTGGCAGAACACACCATTAGGCATGGCTGCATAATCACCCACTTTCCTAAAAGGGGTCTTTCTCTGCCTTGTAGCTACTCTGCAACTCCCCTTAATAAACTCTAGTGTGGCATCTGGAGTGTGTGTCTGATCTCCCGTGAGAAACCAACAGATCAGGCTAGCCTCAAACTCAGAGATCCATTTGACTTTACTTCCTGAGTGCTGGGATTACTGGTATTAAAGGTGTATGTGCCACCATGTCTAGGAACTGGTGTATTTCATTAGCAAGTGAACTGATAGGAAACCATTTTACCAGAGCTAACCATCGCCATTCATGTTCCATTAATCTCAGAACTCTTTAAGTGACTGATGGTTTCTTGCCATTTTTCCCTGGTTCACACACTCTTGGATGGTAACTGTGACCACTGAGTAGACTGGAGGTACCCTCCAAGCATCTGTAAATTTATGTCTTGATAAACTGGGTAAGTGTGGATCTGTCTTGAGAAATGAATGATGAAAATTTAAAAAATGGAGACGTGTACTCTAGTCTAATCTAGCCTTCACCTCAGAGCTTCAAGTGCTCAGATTCTAGGTGTGTCACACCTTGACTCTTAGGGAATCCATACACATACAGGGTTGCTATGAAGCCCTCCCTCTTTCACCTCTCCTTAAGGAGCTGAGAATGAATCCCAAGGCTTCACACACTAGACAGGTGCTCTACCACTGAATTTGACAACAGGCTAAAATGAGAAACAGATAAAGGATTATCTTTTAAAAAAAAATTCCCTAAGAAGGACATGGTGGCATGCACCTTTAATCCCAGCACAGGCAGACTCCGGCAGATCTGTGAATTCAGGGCCAGCTTAGTTCCAACGTAGACATGACTATGTAGAGAGACCCTGTCTCAACAAAGAAGTATTCCCTAATTTCACCACACCTGGCTCAAATCACTGTTGTCATCCGATTCTTTTTGTTTCCAGACAGGCTTTCTCTGTGTTTCCTGGCTGTTTTGGAACTCACTCTGTAGACCAGGCTGACCTCCAACACAGAGATCTACCTGCCTTTGTCTCCTGGGTGCTGGGATTAAAGGTGTGTGCCACCACCACCCAGCTCAAGTATTCCTTCTTATCCAAGAGTCAGACTAATTGTCCAAGTTCAAGGGAAGCAGGGATGTTAGTTGGTGGGAGAACACTACTTAGAATGCAGGTTTCCCTGGACTCTATCCTAGCAATGCTGAGGATTAAGGAGAGGGGGGAAGAAGAGGACAAAATAAAGCAAGGTCAGCAAGCACTAACTCTTGTGTGGGGAAAGGAGGAATTGAGTTTCTTTGGTAGACTTGAGAATGAAACTAGAGATCAGCAGCCACAGAAACACGAACTTGGGTTACTTGGTACCTCAAAAGCACCTGGCATTGTTTAATGGTTCCAGCAATCGTGTCCTCATTTTTTCTAGTATCAAAACAGAAAATGAGGGCTGGAGAGGTGACTCAGTGGATAAGAGCTTTTGCTGCTTCTCCAGAAGACCCAGTTCAGTTCCTGGCACCCATATCAAGTGTTTCTCACTTGTCTAGGACTCTAGCTCTCAGGATCCAGTTCCCTCTTCTACCTCTGCAAGACACTTGCACATGGTCTCTCTCACACACACAGTACAATACAATAGATAAAGTCTAGAAAATGTGCTGGATGTGGTGGTCAAAGTATGAAATCCCAGTACTCAGGAGCCTGAGGCAAGATGATCAGTTTGAAGGCAGGCAGCCCTGTGCAGTGGCACATGCCTGTAACTTGAGCACTTAGGAGGTAGAAGATAGCCTGGACTACATGAACCCTGTCTCAAGTTATCCACCACCAAAAAGTTAGAGGATAAAGCAAGCCTGGTGGCCCAGATTTGTTTTTCCAGCTACTGAAGAGAACCAATAGTTCAAGGCTAGCCTGAATTACAACTGTCTCAGAAAAACAGGGACTGAGTTATGGTTCAGTTGGGTTAAAGTGCTTGCCAGCAAGCATGAGAACCAGAATTCAGATCCCAAGCACTTACATAAAAGCCAAATATGGCAGAAGCATGTCTTGGGGGGGGGGGAGATCTCTGAGGCTCACTGAGCAGCCCTCAGGTTTAGTGAGAGATTCTCTCAAAAGTGAGGTCAAGAGCAGCTGAGGAAGACTTTGCTCTCTGCCCTCTATACTCACCCCTGTGCCCAGATGCCCATATTTATCATGCACATGGCACACAAAAGAATACCTGAAACCACATAGTTATTTCACATTATATTAAGCCCCTGCCCCCTTTTTTGGACAGAATCTTGCAGTGTTGCCCAGGCTAGCTTATAACTCAAGATCTTGCTGCCTCAGGCTCCAAAATGCTATTATTATAGGCATGTGCTACCAGAACTGGATTTTTAGGCTTTTATTTGATTAAGGTTGATCAAAGTTATTAGAAATACATTTTAAATCTTAATATTGGCCACATTCAGTATTTCTTACTTAACAGTTCTTAGATATTTGAAAAAAAAATGTTCAGCTTCTTTAGTTATAGAGATGCAAATCAAAACTGTTTTTGAAAACTGGTGAGATGGTTCAGTGGGTAAGGCACTTGCTGCCTAGCATAAGGACCTGAGTTTTATCCCCAAGAGAGAACCAACTCCCAGAGGTTGTCCTTTGACCTCCATATGCATACTGTGCATTATTCTTTGCATTTTCAAGCATGTGGAAAAAGTTGAGCACTCTTTTGGGGATCACCAACCTTGTGTCCAGCCTGACTGTCTTGGGCATGCTTAGAAATCCTGCCATACATTGCCAGAATGGCACACATTGTGTCTTCAGGGACAACTTTCAGGTACTTGGTGGCTTCTTAGATATACACCCCTTGTTGGCCTTATCAGTTTCTCTGATAGTCTTAAGGTGAATTCAAAGATTTGAACCTTGAGTGTCTTAAAACTAGTTCTTTATATCAGGTTGGCCTTGAATGCAGAGATCTGCCTGCCTTTGCCTTCAGGAGTGCTGGGATTAAAAGTGTTTCTTTTCTAAAATAAACAAACACACACACACAAAAAAAACTAAAGTTGGATGTGATGGCACAGGCCTATAATTCTAGCATTCTGGAGTGGAGTATGTATCTGTGTGTGTGAAGACTGGACTGTCTCCAACTTAAAACTAACCTGAGGTGTGTGTGTGTGTACTGTCTCCAAGTCAAGACTAGCCTGAGATATGTATTGTGTTCCAAGGTAGCCTGTGCTGTGGGAGAGAACCACCACAGAGAAACAACCTCAGCAATCTAAGTGTCACCCTTAATTTGTCAGCTCCTGAGAGGGGGGATTGACACTAACATGTGAATTCTCCCCCAAACACCGTCTGTCCGTCTGTCCGCTTTGGTTGTTGATGGTGAGTGACAGAGACAAGCACTCTTATTAACTGCACTATGTCCTCAGCCACGGAGATGCAGCAGGGACCTTACAGAACACACACGGTCCTGGATTCCATCTTCAGTACCACAGAAGTTAACAAACCCCCGCAGAAGCTCCCACATTGTTAGAGATGAGTAGAGAGGTGAAGCTGCAGGACCCTGAAGCTCAGAAAGCTGAAAGGACCTTTCTTCATGTCCCACCCTGTCCCTTGGGGCTTCTTCAGTTGACTCTGTTTCCTGCTCTTTGAATTTAATAATTCCAGCTGCCCAGCTGTGTCCCCAAAACATCCCCTGCTAGTGCCTTTCTCTGGGCTAGCTTCTGGGGCACCTGAGGAAAGAGCAAGAAAGACTGACTGCCTTCACCCAGCACCTCCCCATACTACATTTACTCAGATTCCACTGGATTCCTGGCTTTGTTCATACCTCTATAACTCCTGATACAAACACTTGGTGTCTGAAACACAGCATTCCATGGAGAGCTCTTTCTGCTTTCTCCAAGCAAGTGTTAACTGTGCTGACAGCCCCCTAGTTTTCTTCCTGGCATTGCTCTTGTCCTTGCTTGGGCTACTGCCTGCTGCCTTTTTCCTCAGCCACCTCTGTCAGGTGGCAAGGAAATCTCCTAAGCAAGGCCCAGATAGGTGTTTGCTGTCAAGTCTGATGACTACAGTTTCATCCCTGAGACTCACGTGATGGAAGGAGAGAATCAATTCCTGAAAGTTGTCTATGGTGAGAGTGTGTCCATCTACATGCCGTCCCCAGTAAATAAATAAATGTAAAAAATACTACTTTCAAATGGCAAAGCAATAGTAAAGATGAAATACACTGCAAGAGAACATGGGCTTCTGCCGTGAGAGTCCTTGAGAACCTGTTTACCTCTTGAATCCTCCAACAGCTATGAAACAAATCCTATGATTATCACTCCCACTTTGCAGGTGAGAAAACTGAGGCACAGAGAAAGTTACTTGTCTAAGGTCACAGAAGAATGATAATAAGGATCCATACTAGCCAGGCTGGCTCCAGACTTGGCATTTTGAACCTCTCATTATTTTTATGATAATAAAACCCAGCAATGCATAGCAACCTGCATAAAAGAACAGAGAAAACTTTAGCTTCAGAAAAGGACAAAGCTGTCTTTCTGGAAGAATGATTGTAGATGTAATTCTAGAGCCTAACACAGAACATCACTTCCCTGTTCACTGAGAACATGGAGGGAATCAGGTGACTTCTGCCAACATCTCTCACACACAGTCATCTCCAAGAACCAGTCCTTGCTTGCTTCGTCTCCAAGAGCTGAGTGTTACCTCATGCTGGCTCTTGATCTGAATCCAACTTGGTTATTTTTGATGATAGCTATGTCTTAATATCAATTGCCATAACCAAATAATTGAGGCTGGATTTTTTTTTTAACGAGGTTTGCTGGGTGGTGGCACATACATCTTTACTCCCAGAACTCAGGAGGCCAAAGCAGATAATCTCTGAGTTCAAGAGCAAGTGCCAGGGCAACTAAGGCTACACAGAGAAACCCATCTTGAAATACCCTTCCCCCAACCCCCCGCCAAAAAAGAAAAGTTTTGTTTTAAGCACAGTTTTAGAGGTCTTGGTTATATGGCACATGTGCTTAGTTCTGGTGAGGATCATGGTGGATGGTATTGATGTTAGGAGTCTCTAGGAGAGAAAGTCATATGATAAGATAGTAAGAGATGATTCCGGGGTCAGATTTAGTTTTTTATGTGTTCGTTCATCCATTTTATGGTGCTCATTATGGAACCTAGGCCTTGCTCACACTAAGCAAGTGCTTAATGTCTTTTGTATTAGTTACTTTTCTTATTGCTACAACAAAATACCTGACAACTCAAGGGAATTGCTTTAGCTCACAGTTTCAGAGGGCTCAGGCCATCCTAGTGGAGAAGGCATAGTAGAGAAGGTCAGTTTACATGCATTCTAACATCCAGGAAGTGAAGAAAAGAGCTATCCAGGAAAGAGCCAGGGTAAGATTCAATCCCAAGGACACATCCCTAGTGACCCTAGACATCTCTAGACTCCAGCTAAGCCTGCCTCTTATTGTTCAGTGTGAGAACGGAAGTCCTGAGTGTGTGTGAAGCAGCTGAAGTCTTGAATGCATGTTGACGTGAACACAGCCATGAGGAGGACTGCAGTGCCCTCGGCCCATGGGAGATAGCAAAGCCTTCCCCAGGTCAGTCTTGGGAACGGCAAAGCATAGATGTTACAAACAATTAGCTTTTGGCCACCAGTGTATGCAGAACTACAAACCACAGCTTCCTGGGGGTGGGGGGTTTCATCTTGAGACTGCTCCCCTATAGAGAATGCCTACCGAGAGTAATTTGCCCGCCTCTTGTTTAGTTGTATACAATAAGCCTGACTCCTTACACAGATGTATAAAATAAGTGCACCGAGTTTCTGGGCAGCTGCTGCATCTCCGTCAGAGCACACAGCCCACCTGATCCCAGCTCTTTTGTGAATATGTTTCTTCATTCCCTGTCACTCCAGTTAGGTCAGATCCTGGGCTGTGCAGGTCATGGCATTCACCAATTCTTGATATTATTTCATTGTGTTGGAGCCCTTAGGACCTGTCTCTGGGGATACCCTCATACCCTCACCAGCACAGCCTGTGTGTGCTTTGCTAATTGTACATTAATGTGCAAATGTTGTAGTAGCATTAAGATGACAAGAAGGAAAGGCAAAGACGGGTGCTGAGGCAGAGGCTGTTCTGCTGAAGCTGGAAGCTTATAGGACAAGAGGGTTCATGTGTTTGTTTTCTAACCTGTGTAACGATTCCCACAAATGAAGTGGTTCAAAGCAGCACCCATTTACAGCTTCACAGCTACTGCATCAGAGCAGAGCGCTAACAAGGCTGTCAGTGTGCAGTCAGAGCTCACTTCACCTCAAGGCCTGCTTGGCTCTGCTTCCAGACTCAGCCTGTTGGCAGAACCCAGTTTCTGTTGCTTTAGACCAAGGGCCTGGCTACTTGCTGACGGTTGGAAGAACACTGCTTCTAGCTGTAAGGTTGCTCACAGTTCCTTGTCCCTTGACTCCTGCAGAGGCTCTTTAATAAATGGCAGTGGTTATTAAAAGCCAAAAAGGGGGGGGGGGAGAACTAACTGGACAGAATCTTAAGCCAGGCTTGGTGTTTATAGCTATCATCCCGGTGTACTTGGGGGGCAGAGATAAGATGATTGCCATGAGTTCAAAGAGTGTGGGTTTTAGAGTCTCAAAAACAAACAAAAAAAAAAAATAGAAAAAGAATCTTTCATAGCATCACCTCACCCCAGATCAGCACCCACTGACTTTGCCATACTATTTTGGTTAGAGGCAGTCACAAGGTTTACACTCAAGAGCAGTTTTGGTAACAAGAGGGTTAGGGACTATAGAAACCACATATACTGATCCCTATAAAGAACTCAAAAATTCCTATAGGATACAAATCCACTTGCTCAGCTCCTCCAGTAAATCCCAGTAGCTGTCTTGTAAACACCAGTGATTCCTCCTGTGGTAGGCATGCTGGGGAACTAATGCTCTTTGAGTAGTCTTTGGCCTCCTAACTTACTTTTCTTGGATAGAGACACTCAGACACCTGTTCTATGCTGTCCCTCAGAGACCCCAGAGGGACATCGTCCCTAATTGCTTCAGTAACAGCTTGTTTCATGCTGTTCCTTCACCTTGTTTTTCTTCCCTGTGTCTCTTCCCCATTCTGGTTTCCCTATAATCACTTCCTTAAAAAACAATTGAGAGCCCGTGTGATAGTGACACCTTCACCTTCGATCCCTGCACTCAGAAGACAAAAGAAGCAGATGGATTTCTCAGAGTTCAAGGCTAGCCTGGGCTGCATAGCAAGACCCTATCTCAAAACAAAACAAAATTAAAAATTGGGTTAAAGAAGAGGGAAATGTGGAGGTATTATAAACGGTATAGCTTCAAATTCATGAAAAGATTTACAGAGGAGGTGGTGAGGAGCTCAATGCCGCATATCTATATTTTGTAAATTTACTAAGGCAGAGTCTCACAACACACAGGCTGGCCTGGTTACAGGGCTATGCCTGTAGTTCAGTGGTAGAGCACTTGTCTAGCATGTACCAACTCGTGGCACCCAATACCACCAGTAGAAAAACAAAACAAATCTAATGTGTTCTGTTTTAAATTTTTATAAATGTACCTTTCATCATAAATTATACTTGATTTGATTGGTGATTCCCTCTACTTGATTGTTAGCACCAAGCAAGGACAGAACCACAGTGTCCTAGTTAGCATCCACTGTCAGGTGGACATAGTCTAACATTGTTTAAGAGAGTCTCAGTTGAGGGATTGCTTGGATCAGACTGGACTGTGTCTTTGAGAGACCATCTTGATTGATGGTGTGGAAGGGCCCACCTATTGTTAGCAGCACCATCCTTAGGCAGGTGGGCCTTCGCCATGCAAGAAAGCCAAGCAGTACATGGGCCAGTGAACCGAATTCCTCTGTGGTTTCTGCCTCTAGGTTTTGGCCTGAGTTCTTGCCCTAACTTACCTTAATGATGGATTGTGACCTAGAAATGTAAGTGAAATGAACCCTTTCCTCCCCGTGTTGCTTTTTGTCAGACAATATTTTTGTTACAGCAACAGAAAAACTAGAACAGAGGATTTTCTGATTCTGGAATCAGCAGCTGCCGTGATCTTGTCAGTAGCAGATGTTCAATATGTCCTTGGTGAGGTGAATTAGGTCTGGCTTCTACCCTGAATGTGGCATTTCTACCCCTACAGTTCCCCAAATCGGCTCTCAGTTGTTTGTAATTAAAATTCTCCTCCTCCTCCTCCTCCTCCTCCTCCTCCTCCTCCTCCTCTTCCTTTTTCTCCTTTTTTGGTTTCTTGAGACAGGGTCCTGTCTGTCCTGTAGCCCTGGCTGTCCTAGAACTCACTCTGTAGATCAGACTGGCCTCAAACTCCGATTTGCCTGCCTCTCCCTCCTGAGTGCTGGGATTAATGGCCTGGGGCACCACTGCCTGGCTGATACTTAAATTTAAGCAAAAATATCTTGTTCCTTTGGGGTGGGGTCAGGAGGGTGCAAAGGTAACTTCATTTTGTCTAACTGTAAAGAAAGTAACTTGGGTTGTGTTTTTTCTCCCATAGTCCCTCCAAGTACCAGAGTACATCAGGCCAGTAGTGGGGACTAGGGAATACCAAAGCAAAATCCCATAATGCACCAGAAACATCTCACCCAACACTAGAGGTTTAAAAAAAAAAAAAAAAGAGCAGGTGAGCAGGGACTTCAGCCTCAAAACCCACCTGGTCCTGGAGACCCAGGGTTATTTCTACTTATAGTCTACTTCCTGCCTATGTTTCCTGCCTACACTTTCAGCCCACACTTCCGGTCTCCTTGAACCACACCTAGGGTTGACATAGGAGTAAATGAAGCTTTGGATTTAGAGGTTCAGAATGCTTCCAAGCTGTCAACCCTGAAGGTAATAATGGTGTGGAAATGATGAGATACTTCACCCTCAGTTTTTAGAGGACATAGCTGAATAAATCTCATGACAGTTGCATCTAGATAGACGATGGCCTACGAGGGAAGGAAACCCTTTTGTGAGAAAGCACAGTGATGTGTAAAGTGACTGGTTGCATCCTCTTTGTCAGAATTGGATATGGTACAAGTTCTGGCTTAGCTTGTGCCTGGAAGTGACTAAGACTAGAATAGGTCTGGGCAGCTACACTAGTCAACACAGACCCCAGCCTCCACAGTCCTCTGGGGCAGATCAGCCCTGCCCAGAACTGGCTTTGTTTGGATCCTCATGAGTAATCTATGTGTGTTCCTGTGTTTGGGCATGGCCTGCTTTAGTCGCTCACTACATCACCTGGAAGGGCTCCAATCTAAGGCCTGCGTGGTGTTTCTCCTATGTGAAAAGCACTATGGATGGATGCCATGGTCTCCGGGTGAATATGGAGACCCAGTGTTTCTAACCTGTGATTGCCTCCTGAATTTTTGTTCAAGTAAAGAGAGCCTGTTTTCCACACCGACTGTTCTCCCTCTTCACATCAGAAGGAGTGATGCTGTTCAGTCACTTACAGAGCCTGTCAGCATCTGTGATACGGCCTCTTGTACAGTCTGTCTCTTGTACAACAGCTGGGCTCTGTAAATCCACCTCTTGCTCCACTTTCAACTCCAGGCTAGATAAACACTACCTTAGGGACCAAAGGGAATGAGCATTATCTAGGGAATGCACTCATAGGGCCTTACTCCCACAGTGTGTTTCTTGGGTTCCGGAAAGAGGTGTGTTGCAAATGAAAGGTGGTGTCTTGTTTCAAAAACGGAGCTGATGATAATGGGGGGCAGGGAGCCCAAGTGATACTTCTGTGGATTCCCCATTAGGAAAACAAATACATCTTGGCAGGTGATGTTCAGGCTGGTAATCTCTCCATCTCACCTACTCTTCCAGTCCTTGCAAACCAGCCTCACATAAATCACCAATGTGGGTGGAGCATTATCTCGTGGGAACTGCTCCCAAGGACCTGACATTCCATTTCAGAGTACATATGGCATGTTTCCAGACCAAGGGCTTCTTTGGGGCCACAATTATACTTCACTATGTGCTGCAGATCACCCATGGATTTGTGGTTTAACTTTTAAGCCCTAAAATTGTTGGTCAAGCATTAAATATATCTAAATAGATAGTATTTGTCCTTCCCTTGTTAACATTGCTACCCAGGAGCTTAGAGGGCAGGAATCAGAGCACACATCTCGTTCTCAGATCTGGGTATTGGCAAAGGTACTAATACATATGCCAATTAGGAAATGAAAATCCAGTCATTACCCTGAGAATAAATGTTTCAACACACTTGTCTCAAGCTATAATTGAAGGCAGGGAGATTTGTTACTTGCAGAACAAAAACAGAGGCAGACAACTATTTTTGGAATTGTTCTTATTCAGTGTAATCTACTACTGATAGTCCATCAGCCTATATAATATGTCATAAACCGACACTTTGGAGAAATGGCTTACAGGAAATGGGAGAAATGCAGAAGGGATGAAAATGAGAAAAATTTTTTCTCCCACAAAGTGATTAAGGGAAAAAAATGAAATAATTAAAATCCATAGTCTTGGGCTGAAGAGATGGCTCAGTGGTTAAGAGTACTGGCTGCTCTTCCAGAGGACCCAGGTTCAATTCCCAGCAACCACATGGCAGCTCACAACTGTAACTCCAGTTCCAGGGGACCTGACACCTTCACACCAATGCACATAAAGTTAAATATGTTTTTAAACCCACAGCCTTTGTATCACAAATTGGGAGATAGTATATTTTAGTTTGCCCTAAATTTGCTTTTTATTTTGTTATGTCGTCCAACAAAAATGATTATTCTAAAAGTAGGATATATACAAACAGCATGTGTGTACACAATTGAAATCCATTATATGTATCAAAAATTCTATTATTTTACACTACAAGTCAAATGCAACAGATTACATGTGTGTATGTATATGTACATATAGATATGCGTGTATGGGTGGGAGCATACATGTATGTGTAAATACACACATACATAGTCATCCTTCAGTATCCATGAGGATTGTTGTGGGATCTCTGGGAATACTAGACTCTGTACATGACCAAGCAAGCCCTTTATGCAAAACAGTGTGATATTTTCATATAACCTACTCATGTCTTCTGTGTACTTGAATCATTCTAGACTAATTAACTATCAAATACAATGTGAATATAATGCAGATGGTTGGTTGTTATGATGTATTTTTTGGAGACTAATGACAAGAAAAATATATGCTAGTTATACATGTGGTAAGAACCTATAATCCCAGTACTTGAGACACAGGAGAATCACAGTGAATTTGAAGCTGCCTGGGCTTCAAAGTGAGACTGCATTTAAAAACAAAACAAATAGGAAGGGAAGGAGGGAGAAGAATGTACTTAAGTAATAATGTCAAACCAAAGCTGCAGGATGGAGGAAAGAAAAGATTTTTTTCATCTGAGACAGGGTTTCTCTGTGTAGCCCTGGCTGTCCTGTGTAGATCAGACTGGCCTCTGAGTGCCAGGATGGCATGTATCCCCACCATTCAGTGACAGTTGAAATCTTAAAGATTTCTGTTGGTAGTGCTGGAGTAATGGATCCAAGTTAAACTTCTAGAATCTGCATCAGGCACTTCACAACTATTAGTAACTCTAGCTCCAGGGATGTCTCCTCTGACATTTACACTCAAGTGCACATACCTACATACAGATACACATAATTAAAACAATAATTCCCACTTTGGCAGTACATGTACTAAAAATTGGAATGATACAGATATTAATATGATCCCTTCATAAGGATGGTACACAAATTTGTGAAACATTACATATTTAAAATAAATAATAATAAATCTTTTTTTTAAAAAGACGATAATTGACCAGAAGTCCTGGGATGTTGACTTTTTAATTTTTTTTTAAATTTTTATGGAGTCAGGGGAGGACATGTATGCCACAGGATGTATATGCAGGCCAGAGGATGACTTGTGAGTGTTGGTTCTCATCTTATATAAGGTGAGTCTTGGTAATCACACTTGGGTTGTCAACCTTAGTGGCAAGTATATTCACCCAAAGAGCCATCTCACCAGCCCTGCGTTTTTGAAGTCTTAAAAATATAATTAACCAAGTATACTGGGAAAGTGAATTTTTGTTTTGTTTGGTTTTTGTTTTTTAAGACAGGATTTCTCTGTATCTCGAGCTGTCCTGGAACCCATTTGTAGACCAGGCTGGTTCTGAACTCACAGATCCACCTGTCTCTGCCTCCAAGTGCTGGGATAAAAGACATACGCCACCACCACCTGGCAGGGAAAGTGAATTTTTGAGGCAATTCTTTCAGTGTCGTTTTCTGGGTTGCATACATAATTGACCCTCCACATTTGTGGATTCTGGGTCTACAGATGGTATCAGCTATGGATTAAAAATATTCAGAGAAAAAAGCCAGAAGTTGTGATGCATTCCTCTAATCCCAGAATTTAGGAGGCTGGGGAGGAAAGATTAAGGACTTGAGGGGGATAGAGAGATGTGCCATCTGAACTGCTTGTGCAGAGGACCTGAGTTCAGTTCCCAGTACCCATGCCAGGCAGCTCACAGTTGCCTGTAATTCTAGCCTGGGGGACCTCACACCTCTGGCCTCCAGACTACACACAGACACATGCATGGTTATACATAATGAAATCTTAAAAAAATATGAGGCCTATTTTGCTACATGGACTCTGTCATAGAAGACGGGGGGGGGGGGGTAGGAGAATAGGTGAGGAAGGGGCTGGAGAGGTGGCTCTGTGATTGCGAGCAGTGGCTGCCATTCCAGAGGATCTGGGTTCAGTTCCCAGCACCCACATGGAAGCTCATAACCCTCTATAACTCCATTTCCAGGGAATTGGATGTCTTCTCTGGCTTCTGTGGCCACTGTACACAAGAGGTACACAGACATGCAGGTAAACATTCACATACATAAAATTTGGAAGAAAGAAGAGGAATATGAGGAGAGTCTGGATATATATATATATAGTTTAGTTGGTAGAGTGCTGCTAGGATGCATGAAGTTCTGGATTCAGTTCCTAATATTATCTAAAATCAGACACAATGTGTGTGCCTATAATGCCAGCCCTCAGGAGGTAGAGGTAAAAAGGAAAAAATTAAACTTTACCCTCACCTGCCTGCCTTTGCTACATGAGGCCCCAGAAAACACACACACACACATGTTTAAGGGTTACATAATGGTTAGCTGGCTGTTGTGCATGACACATACTTTTAATCTTAGTTCTCTGGAGTCAGAGGAAGGCAGATTTCTGAATTTCAGGACAGCCTGGTCTACATAGTATGTGTACTTTATGTGTACCTGGTGCCTTTGGAGACCAGAAGAGGGCATCAGATCAGAGTTAGACTCTGATAGCTCACACCTTGATCCCCAGTACTCAGAGACAGAGGCAGGAAGATCTCTGTGAGACAGCCTGGTCTACAGAATGAGTCCCAGGACAGCCAGAGCTACACAGAGAAACCTCATCTCAAACAAACAAACAAACAAGCAAAAGCATTAGAGTTCTGGGTTATGAGAGTGATTGTGAGCTGCTGTGTGGTGCTGGGTTCTCTGCAAGAGCAGCAAGTGCTCTTAGCTGCTGTGCTATCTTCCTAGGTCTTGGTTTTTGTTTTTGTTTGCTTTGTTATTGTTTTGGGCTTTTTAATTTTTATTTTATTATTGTATGAGTTCTATTGGTATTTATTGGTATTATTAAGGAAAACTTGGAGCCAGATATTGGGGGAAAACTGAAATATCAGAGATACAGAAGGATGAGCCATAGCCAGTTCTCACCTAGTCAACTCCTCAGGCTGAAAATGGTAGATTTTGTCTCCACAAACCCTCAGACTAAATGCCTCTGAGTCCTCAGTGAGAAGGGAGCCAAAGCAAAGGGGAAAATCCCTGCCTCCTCCATCCTACCCAGCCATCTCACTTCCTCCTTCAACCTTCCTAGAGCTAGGATTTAAAGGTATGGGCTGCCTGCAGCCTGGCTCTATTAGGTCTTGAACTCACTCTAGAGATCTCTGTCTTCCAAGTGTTAGGATTCAAGGTGTGCATCACCCCTCCCTGACCTACATGGCTTGGCTCTGTCCTCTGATTTTCAGACAAGCTTTATTAAATATACAATGTATCCCCACATCTTATGTGTATGGATGTTCTGCCTGTATGTATGTATTTGTGCTATGTGTGTTCATGGTGCCTGAGGAGGTCAGAAGAAGTGTTGTATCCCCTAAAACCAGAATTATAGTCAGTTGTGAGCTGCCATGTAGGTGTTGGGATTTGAACCCAGGTCTTCTGGAAGAACAGCCAGTGCTCTTAACAACGAAGACATCTCTCTGGCTCTTGGTTTTGTTTGTTTGTTTGTTTTAAATTATTGCTATTTTTTAACTCTACAAGCCAGGCTGAACTCAGAACACCTGACTGCTAGGATTAAAAGTGCATGCCGTCAGGCCTGCCCTTTATTTTATTTTAAAGACAGGGTCTTGTATAGCCCTACATGACTGGCCTTGAACTCCTTATGCAGCAGAGATTACACTAAAACTCCTGATCCTCTGGACTTCACCTCCTAAACTCTGTGATTACAAGGTTACAGACAGTTGGTACACACTCAGTCTAGACTGTAAACTCCTTGAGGGCAGACTGTGCTGAACATGGAACTTCTGTGTACAGCCCAGCTACACCCATAGTTCTGTACTTAGGCGATTTCATTTCCCCTGCTAATTGGAAAGAGATACATTTTTTAAAGTAAATAATGTGAGGCTGGGAGTAAAGGTCAGTGGAAGAACACCTATTTAGGATGCACACAGCCCTGGATACTATCCCTAGTAACACAATGCATAAATTGATACAGTAAATGATTCATAGATAAAGGCTAAGAAGCCTTCATGAGGAGCAGCTAGAGTCTAATGTCTACGTACTTCTAAGCAGTGCTGTGAGAATAATTAATGTTTGTCCATGTCTTTGAGATCTTCAGATAAAAGGATGTTCAGAGTCTGGAATTATTATGAGATTCCCATGACTCAAAACCTCAGAACATATTTCATAGCACCTTCCAGGGTTTGCAGGCTGGGAAGAGACCAGGGCTACTCCTCAGATGATGGCTGAGAGGTGGCCTTCCAACACTGGGGTGTTCAGGGAAAGCAAATTTGAAAATAAAGCCGGAAATAATGAGGATCCAAACCAAGCAAACCCTTGGCTTCCTGAACAAAAGTGAGCCGGAGATGCTGGGGGAAAGTCCTTTGGAGGGGAGTTGTTATCTGGCCTCTGGGGACAGCTCTCTTGCTCCTAATCCTTCCTCCTGTGAGGGCTTCAGCCACTCATGTGAGAGGCAGGCTGAGCCTACCTGCGCTCAAAGCTGCATGGTCTGTGTGAGTCATCACAGACAAAGTATTTTTTGGTTTAATGCTTGAGAATCAGGATCCTAACAAAGCTTTATGGATACCAGTCTCCTCTCTCTTTGTTCCTCCTACCCTTCCTCCTCTTCTCCAGCCCTCTCAACGACCCAACTCCCTCATACAAATGGTATCTTTTAAAAAATTTTTACTGCTGGGTGGTGATGCCAGCACTCGGGAGGCAGAGGCAGGTGGATCTCTGTGAGTTGGAGGTGAGACTGGTCTTCAAAGCAAATTCCAGGACAGCAAAGGCTCCACAGAGAAACCGTGTCTTGAAAAGAGGGAAGGGGGCTGGAGGGCTGGACAGTTGGCTTAGCAGTTAAGAGTACTGGTTGTTCTCCCCGAGGACCCAGTTCAATCCCAGCACCCACATGGTAGGTAGCTCACAATAGTCTCTAACTCCAGTTCCAGGGGATCTGATACCTTCATACACATAGAATAAAGTTAAATAAATTATTTTAAAAAAGAAAAGAAAAGAAAATTTAGTGTGTGTGATGTGTGTGGAGATCAGAGAACAGGTGGGGTGAGCCCAGGTATTGAACTCTGGCCATTAGGCACTTTTCCTGATTATCAGTTGACATTCTGTTGTGACTCATGCTAGAGAATGTTGCTTCAGTGTTTAAGCTTAGGTTTTCTCCAGAATCCATGTTCCTTGGAAACAAACTCCCTCTTCTTTTTCCTCTTGGCTCTATTCCTGATTTTTGCTTTGGGAGGCTTGGATTGGTAGGTACCACTTCAGCAACAAATCACTAGCCATAAACAACATCTCTGCATCCAAAGCTGTGACTGCCGGTACTATGTGGAAACAAAAGAATTCCAGCACTTCTGCAGGCCCAGGCAGACACGGGGAGCTATAGTGAAGCAGTAAATCATAAGATGCTGTTAGGGTGTGTCTCAGATGGCTGGAAAAAGACCAAATGCCCTCACTTGTGATCTAGGAAGGAAGAAAGAAGGAAAGAAAGGCTTAACCAGACAGCCTTATACCTGGTGTAATCATAAAGCTATTCTTTCTGTTTTGATTTTTCCAGGCAAGGAATCTGTGTCACTCTGGCTGCCTTAGAACTCTGTAGACCAAGCTGGCCTTGAACTACAGAGATCTGCCTGTCTCTGCCTTTCATTTTGAGGAATAAGAACTCTAATAGACAATGAACTAAGACAGTGTTCACACCAAGTACTTACTACCTCAGCAGATCAGGTCAGTCATGTCCTGTTTTTTGAGGGACAACTTTGGTTAGGGTGCTGTGAGTCTAGACATTTCCAGGCTGTGGCTGGCATGCCCAGAAAACCTGTGACTTAATAAAAAGGATGATAAATAGTTCACTCAAGATTCCATCCTTGACCATAACCTAGAAGGCATAAGGTGGGTTTTGTTTGCCTTTAAGATGCATAGGCTGGTTTCAAACTCATGTTACTAAGAATAGTGGTGACAATTGCCTTTAATCTCAGCATTCTGGAGACAGAAACAGGAGGATTTCTGAGTTTGAGATTAGCCTGGTCTACAGAGTGAGTTCCAGGATAGCCAGGGATACACAAAGAGAAACCCTGTCTCAAAGACAAAGAAAAATCCTGTCTTTCAAAAAGAAAATAAAAAATAAAGACAACACACACACACACACACACACACACACACACACACACACACACACACACACACACACACGCACAGGCCCACACATATATGTACAAAGTCACACTTTGTTTTCCATTTGCTATATAGTCTTGTGTTGGGGTTGGTGGCACAGGGCCAGAAGGACTGATCTTTCCATTGTTTATTTGGTTCTGAGAAGAAACCCTGTGAACAGTCTTAACATAGAAAAATCAGTTTCTCATCTGCAGAACTTTCAGCTCCTTGGTGCTATGGACCACAAACCTAGAGAAACCACTGTGAAATTTGTGCTTTGTTTTCTCTGTGCCCACATAACCACATTGGGCACCAAACCTGACCCTGGTATCTTCTCTGCAGGGTGCTGCGGTGCCCTCCCTGGATTCCCACGAACACCCTTCATTTTGACTTATGAGTGGTTGGGATTTTGATGGTTTTGAGATTTCGGGGAGGTCTGAGTGTAGCCGGGACCCCACAGTAGATGGTGGCCAGTGCCATGAACAGCCCCGGGGAGCAGAAACAGCCAAAGAAGTAGATTTTGGAATGGAATCTATCAGTTGAGCAAATGCTTTGTCCTCAGATGCTCATAGCTGACACTGGTCCCTGCATAGGGATATTGGTGTGGGCAGCTTTTGATTTCTGACTCACACTTTAGGGAAACAAGCAACTAGGATGAAAAGAACAGTAATTTTCTTCTAGTTCTAACTGCTTTTGTGAGTGCGCGTGCGTGTGTACATGTGTCTGCTGTACATGCTGGTGTGAGTGGAGCCCAGAAACGATCAACTCTGAATATTTTTCTTAATTGCTTTCCACCATCTTCTGATGAAGCAGGGTTTCTACTGGACCCAGTACTCAGTGATTGGCTAGATCTGTGCGGGTGAGCCCCGGAATCTGCCTATCTCTGCCTCCCTTGGGCTAGGCTTTCAGATGCATGAGACTTTGCTTTCTTTAAGTGGGTTCTAGGGATATGAACTCAAGTCCTCAAGCTTTCGGAACTTTTGCTGACTAAACCATCTCTCTAACCCCAAGTTTCTATAGTTTTTTTCTTTAGAAAGCACCAGGAGAATAAGCTTCAAAGGTTTCTCACAATTCTTGCTCCTGGTCTTGAACGTTTCCGAAGCCCTGTACACTGGCAAGCAATGGAATGTGCCAAACATGCACACCAGACTCAGGAGAACAGATTCAGATACTCTACCTAATGTGGGGGTAGGCCTAGTGTCTGTTTTAACCCCTGTACGTGTTAAAACTTGGCAACCATTGGCCCAAGGGGGAAAACATTGCTAGGTGGGGGAAATTGGAGCGTGCTCTCAGCTATTATGAGTGTGCTTTAATATTAGTGTAAATTGCTACTCTTAGCTGGGCATGGTGGCATCACTTCTTCAGAATCGCTGGGAATTTGACATCAACATGGACTACTTTAGTAAGGCCAGGGCCACCATGGGGTAGAGTGGAGACTTTTTTTTAAAGCTGCTTTTGCCTTCTGTCTTGTCTTTGCACCCCAGATTTTATATTTGAAAATGAGAAATTCTCTCATTTCCCCTCTTCCCCTAGCAGCTTATAATATTGCAGTTTTTACCATATTTTATCTCTTGCTGGAGTCAAAATTCTTCTCTGATATGGGTGCTCCTGTCAGTTCCTGGTTTCTCAGCCCTGAAGGTCACACAGCAAGGAGCTTCACCCGTTGTCTGAAGCAGCCTGGAGGAACTGACATGAGGGATGTGACTGCCTAGCCACCTGACTGGGAGGAAATCTTTTCCTGAGCTCAGCAATCCTACCTGGCCCAGTAAAGTGACAGTTTGGGAAACACCTGGTAGATCAATCTACATAGAACAGCTGAGGACAAAGCCCAGAAAGCAGACTACATCCTCTTTAACCTGAGCAGAGTAAGTAAGATGCAGAAGAGGGCTTTAGGTGCTTCCAGAGAAAGGCAGAGCATGAAGGTTTGGATATGGCTCGTGCCCCTGAAATGCACGTTAAGCTGTAATCTGCATTATGAGACATTAGGAGGTGGGACCTTTCAGAGGTGATTAGGACTTGCCTAAGTGAATGGATTAACCCACCTGTGGGATTAATGTATTAATGAGCTGCCACCTCAAGAGTGGGTCAGTTTTAAACACCAGAGTGGCTGGGCTCTTGAGGCTGACCATCTAACACCCTGCCCTGCTGCAAGATTCTGCCAGATAAGGACACCCTGTCTTGAAAGGAAAAAAAAAAAAAAAAAAGCTACAGTGTGTGTCAGGAAGACAAAGACAGGCAAAGAGTATTTCCAGAGCCTGCAGGGGATTAAGGAAGGTTGGAGCAGAGACAAAGATGGGGGGAATATTGGGAAAGCAAAGACAGGAAGTGTGAATAATCTGTGGATGAGAGATTAGCTCTGGAGTTGGTATGGTTGGGAGGTACAGAATCTGATGGGAGGTAGTGAAGACGTAAACACAGCCTAGGCTCCTCAAATCTCAGGTTCAGGTTCATTCTGGCCAGGATACCTGAGACATTGCATCAGCCCTGGAGGAGGGAGGTGTGATGGGTCTGAGCACTGATTGAATCTTCATGGTGTGCTGTGACAATACAGACGTTCATCTTTATACATAAGTTCCTTTGTGGTTATTGACTCTGCACGTGAGCATAAGAAGACAAGTGATATTGTTATGTTGAGCTATTGCCTTAATCCTCAAGTGGCAAAAGGACCATGTGGGAGCAGCACTGTTTGAAAGGATTAGGACTTGTTGGAGTACGGTGTGGCCTTTTCAGAGGAAGTCTATCACTGACAGTTGCGCTGATAGATTGTATATTTAATAAAAATAGTCTGGATTATCAGAGGACAGAGCCACCATGAAGAGCCAAGCCATGAAGGTCAGGGAGTGGTGACCCATGCCTTTAATCCTGTCACTCAGGAGGCAGAGAGATCCATATGGATCTCAGTTCAAGGCCTAACAGCCAGGTGTGCTAACTCACACTTTTAATCCTAGCTCTAGGAAAGATGAACCAGGAAGTAAAATAGCTGGGCAGGGAAAGAAATATAAGGCTGGAGAAGGCAGAAGCTTGACTCCTGTGCCTGCCTTCCCAGTCATTCTGAAGACTCCTGGAGATAGGACCTATCTACCCCATTCAGCCTGAGAAGTTGGCTGGGTGAGAATAAGCTGTGGTTTGTTCCCTGTTTCTCTGATATTTCAGCTTTTCCCAGTATCTGACGCTGGGTTTTATTATTTACCAAATAGATTTCGTGCAATAGGGGGTGGGCTTTGAGGTTTCAGAAGCCCAAGCCAGGCCCAGTGACTTACTCTTGTTTTCCTGTGGCCTGTTAATCCAGATGTAGATTTTCAGCTACCTCTGCAGAACTATGTTTGCCTTCATGCTACCATGCTTCCCACTGTGGTAATAGACTACACCTCTGAAACAAGCCCCAATTAAATGCTTTTGTTGGTAAGAGTTGCCATTGCCATGGTGTACCTTCGCAGCAATAGAAACCTTAACTAAGACAAAGCAAAACCCCACTCACCAGCATTGATCCCAATAACTAAGAAATCGAATGTGGATGGTGCCCGTGTGGGAAAAATTCTATATGTTTCATGTGCAGACCATCTCTCTATGAAAGATGTGAGATAATCAACTGATAAAAAGAACAGGTTCGGTAGGGCAGCTATGGCAAACGCCTTTAGAGCCAGCACCCGGGAAGCAGAGGCAGGTGGATTTCTGAGTCTAAGGCCAATCTCGGTCTATAGAGCAAGTTCCAGGATGGCCAGGGTTACACAGAGAAAGCCTGTCTTGACCCCCTCAAGCAAAAACAAACAAACCAAACAACAGAAAGAAAGAACCCAGGTTCATGTGGCTTGTGGTTTTGGAGCCTCTAGCTATTGTTTGTAGTCAGGGTCCAGGGTGATAAAGATGGGCATGTATGCTAAAGCCATGGCCAGGGAACAAAAAGAAGGAAGAAACCAGATTCTAAAATCCTCTTTAAGGCCATGTATGTGAACATACGTGTGTGTGTGTGTGTGTGTGTGTGTGTGTGTGTGTGTGTGTGTGTGTGTGTCCATCTGAACTCACACATATGCCAGAGGATGTCCAATATCTTCTTCAGCTAAACACTGATCCTCTGGACCTCACCACTCAGTGCTATGAATTCAGGCACAGACAACTATCTGCCAGGATTCCTGGAGTGCTGGGATTATGCTGTCATGCTAGGTTTATGGAGTGATTGAGATCAAACCCAAGCTTCGTGAATGCTAGGCAAGCGCTCTACCAACTGAGCTATACTCTAGGCCTCGGCTCAAATTTCTTTTATGTTTCTCATAAGTTTGTGTGAAAAAGTAATATCAACTTCAGGTATCTTCCTGCATCCCTTGCCACCTATTGCCCAAATTCTAGTCGGTATATAATGAAAACCTGGAGCCAGATATTGAGAAGCTGTAATATCAGAGGGGAAACAGACCACAGTCAATTCTCACCCAGCCAACTTCTCAGGCTGAACAGGGTTACTATCTTCATGGGTCCTCAGCCTGATTGGTCGGTTCTGCAGAATGCCTGAACCTCTGCTCCTCCTATATCTTCCCCATCTGGCTGCTTTACTTCCTGGTTCAACTCTATACCATAATCTTAGAGTTAGGATTAAAGGTGTAAGTTACCACTACTTGGCTGGAAGGCCTTGAACTCACAGACATCCAGAAGGATCTATGTCTCCAGAGTGCTGGGATTAAAGGTTTAAAGGCGTGAGTCACCACTCTCTGACCTTCCTGGCTTGATTGTGGGTGATTCAGTCCTCTGATATTCCAGACTGGTTTTATTAAATATACAATATATCATCATAGCCACCTTCCCTTCCTTACTAAGGTATGTATCTCACTTGAAACTAGTACTCACTAAGAATGCTAATTTGGCTGTCTAGCTTGCTCTGGGCAGTCCCTGATCTTTGCTTTCTGAGTGCTGGAATTATAGCTAGGCTACCATATCCATTTGGTGTTTATATTGGTTCTGGGGATCCAAATTTCTGGATTGATGCTGGTGTGGTAAGCCTTTTAAACTACTGAGCCATCTCCTCAACCCTCAGATTTCTTTTTAATTAGAAAAATTTACATTTGTTTGCATGTGTCTATGCATGCACTTGGTAAGTGTGTGGAGGTCAGAGGACAACCTGAAGTAGTCAAATCTCTCCACCCTGTGAGTCCTGGGGCTCAGACTTGGGTGCAAGCACCTTTCCTCACTGAGTGGTTTCCTTAGCCTGCCTCCAGATTTCTCAATGAAACAAATCACTTAGCTAGTGTTGGTGAGAACCATGATAAAGAATGGTTTTGTAAGGCAGTGTTTCTGTTACACTGCAGACTCTGGTGATATTTATGGCCACAGGAGGGATAGGATTTATCTATGGTGTCCACTATGAAGGAAGTGCTTGTTGGTAGTACAAGGAGGTGGGCTTGGGCTTCTATATTCAGCATTGGCTGTGGGTCCAGTTTTCATGGCTGCTCTGCTGCTCTTTTTCTGCTCTCTTTCCCAGCATCAATGCTTAAATACAGCCTTTTCTATCTCTGTTTCCACCTCACCCTGGATGCTTCCTGCCATTTTCTATCCAATAAGAGAAGGAGAGAGGAGTTTTGCTTTTTCTGGCAGCCAAACACCTTGGGGCTTGCTCCAGGCTCCGCCTCCCACACATCCACTGCCAGTGTGGACTCCTAGGCTCTTCTCCAGATGCTGTTTTTCCATCCCAGGAGCCGACTTCATTGTTCCTAGGGCTGAAGCCATCCTATAAGACAACACTTGCCAATTTGGGAGTTGATGGCACTTTTGCGTTTGTGGCAGGCACTAGAGGAGTCAGCTTGTCCCATTGTCCTTTGTCAGGAAAATGATATTAATAGCTTTTCCTTTCCGCTGAGCCTGAACACGGCTGAAAACACAGAAGAGTGCCTGGCATGTCGCACACGGATACAGCCTGGAAAGTCACTGGTTTGGGAGTCTTGCTGTTGTTTGTGGAAAGTGCCTGTACTGGCTCTGCTTCCTGCCTTCACAGAACAGTATGACATTTGGCTCAATCAAGGCCCTGTCATGGGTTGCCACACAAACATTGCCTGTCTTGTGCTGTCATTTCCTGGCAGTGAACAATCATTCCACATTGCCTCAGGATGCTCTCACCATGTCCCTCTTGTGGCAGCTGAACCAGTCCTCAAAAAGCAGATGTACAGCTGGAGTTACTCTTTTGGGAACACAGGCAGGAACAAAGCCACTGTGGCTTATCTGGAAGAGCACCAAATGTGCAGTCTAAGGGCACAGCTGCATCATTTTGACAATTGAGGAACTGCCTCCCCCATTAACCTGTCACAGCCATACTCGTGCCTTCCTGTCCTGTCATTTCTTCATCTGACACCACAAGACTGGAAGGTGGCAGCAAGAGCCCTCTTTTCACACAGTGAGTGACTGGCCTCACCCTGTAGTGCTGGTCGCTGGTCATCAGCATAGCTCCAGCAGCCAACTAACCACTTGTCTTTCCTCAACCGAAGTGCTTCGTGTTCTTGACCACACCTTTAACCTCTGATGCCTCACTTTCTTCCATTACTTAAGTGGATTTATACAGACCAGTTCAGGCTGAGTTTGTATCCTCAGCATAGAACGTTCTGTTAGTGGAGAATATGTTCCTTTAGATGCACACTGGGAATAATTGTTAGGCAGTAATTGGTCGCATATCCAACTAATATTTATGTAACAACTTTGTGTATTTCACAGTGTATGGAGCTCGCTGTGAGGGTATGACATATTACTCAGGAGGTTTGCATCCTCAAAAAGTTAATAATAATTATTTGTATTTTAAATGACAAAGGCTCATTACTCGGGACTTTTTCATAATAGGAATTTTAATATAACCAAGGGATAAAAAGTAAATTCATTCAGACATTAGGTTGGGGGGTAGTCAATTGAATGTTAGTTATAAATGATGTGTTCCTTGTTAGAAGGAAATCCTTCTGGAACCTTCCAGCTTAACAAAGCATCCTGACAATAAAATGTTACATAACCCCAAACTGACCATTATCTGGTTATTTGCGGAGGCAGATGCAGCCGGACTCTTGAAGTCATTTCTGATTACCAAAAGGTGGAAACAATAAATAAGCAGTTAGGTCTACACGCTAAAAGATGGGATGGGAAAAGAGAAAAGATGTTAGGTCATGTGCTTCCTAGTTTGTCAGGCTCACATATTGACGAGACACCCAGTGACACAATGTACTTTGTGTAATTTTTCTTCATCTCCTGGAATCCTCACGGAGGCCCCGTCTCCCGCCTACGTGTAATAACAACAGATCTATAACCTCACAGGACTGAGAATCCTATTTTGTTCATTCTCACAGTTAAAGATTTCAGATTTTGTGCTTTCCCTTCGGCGATTAGTTCCATCTGCCTGCATTTTAACAGCAGAGAACATGGTTCTGTGGGCCAGGGCATCTGTGTTCAGGAGACGGAGTTATCCTCCCCATAATCCTCCCAGCTTCACATTAGCAGCTTTAAATTGTTCAGTATTTTAGAAACACCATCGTCCCCGCATATTAAATATTAAGGACCTTCCTCAGCGCCCGAACCTTAAAAGTTATTCTATGTAAAATCTGCGCGAGTGTTTCCATGGCGCAGCGAGGGTTTTTGGAAGCAGCATGACTATAAACGTCATTCCCGCCCCTGCCGTTTACAAGGGCCCATTTGCTGGGAAATATTTTGAAAACACAGCTGAAGCGGGGACAGTGCAGAGCGCAAACATGCAAAAATAAGAACGAGCTGAACGTGATGGAGTGACAGTTTCAGGAGAAACTGCGCGAACGGGGACCACTGGGGGCCTAGCGGGGTGGAGGAAGCCTCCTTCGAGCCCGCTTTCTCCCCGCCGCAATGGGGAGCACAGCCTACCGGGCCACAGTCCTCCCAGACCCAAAAATAGCTACACAGACCCGAGTGGAGCTCTGGCCTGCGGCGCTGGGCGGAGCTAGAGCAGGCCTTATCACTCCCAGCCAAAGCGCTCCAGCCACACCCTGAGCTGGCCCTTTATAGCCAGTCCCTCGAGCCCCGCCCTAGCAACAGCCCCTAGCAACGCCTAGCCTTAGCACTCTGCGGTTTTATCAGCCTCCGGCAGGCCTTTCCTGTCCCCTCCCCCACACCAGCCTCGCGACGCCGGGCCACGTGACCGCCCTCCGGAAAGGCGGGGGTGAGTAGAAACTGAGGGGCGGGGTGCTGGAAGCTGGGGTCTTTCGTCATCAAGATGCGACCACTGCCTGTGTCGCCTAGCGTTTGTCACGGGCTATAGGTTCCGTCAGCAGGCGAAATGGCGGAGGCTGCCGTGCTGGCGTGGGTTCGCGGCCCCGGAACCGGCTGCAAGGCGCTGCCGTGTGCCTCGGCTAGGTGCTCCGTGCGCGAAGTTATCTACCGGCACTGCCTGGAACAGGTGAGGATCTCGGTTCCCGGAAGGTGGGGTAAGGAGACTCACTAGGCCAGGCTGCGTTTGTCATGGGTGCCTCTGTTCTCTGGACTTTTTGAGAATTCTCCAGTTTCGGATGCTTCCGATCAGTATTGAGGGCTTCCTGTGGTATTCTGGGCGGTAGTTATTTTACTTCCACACCGTAAGAGAAAACACAGTCCCCTGCCGACTCTTATCCAATCTTGATTAGAAATTCCTTGGTTCTGTTTCTTTATCCATAAACGATGCCATTAAGACTTATCTTACATTCATATATGTATAGGAATATGCTTTTTTGTCCATATGTCTGGAAACCCTGTTAGTTCCAACCCAGAGAACAGGTCATAGCCAGACCCAGGCCAAAGAACATTTAGAGAAGGACACGGATTCATCTTATCACTTGTCAGGTCCAATCACTCACAGTTTCTGTTGACACCATAGGTCCTAGGCCCTCTTTAGACCCTTTGTCCATTTGTATTTATGAAACCCTGGTCAATGGCTTCTAAAGTTGTGTGCTTTAATCCCCAAATAAGCAATCAGTTACTATGAAATCCTAAACTTCTATTAAGATCTACCTGGTTTCCCTGAATCTTACTTTAATCTGGACTAGAACGGTTTTTTTTTTTTGTTTTTGTTTATGACCACACCTTTTTGTGTGTTGTTGGAGTCTTTTCTCTGCTTGTTATTATGTGTTATAAGCTTAACAAATGTTAAAGTACCAAATCTAGTTCCATGAAGAAGCAATGTGTTGCAAGTGATGTTATTTTCTTTTTTTGTTTGTTTATTTTTTGTTTAACTGTGTAGCCCTGGCTGTCTTAGAATTAGCTCTTCAGACCAGGAGTGGCCTTGGACTCAAAGACATCTGAATGCCTTTTGCTTCCCAAGTGCTAGGATTAATGGTGTATGTGTCCACTTCTGTCATATGTGATTTTCTTATTTCTTTGTCCTTACAAAAAAAGGAGGGGGGTTGGGAAGCAAGGTCTTGTCATGTATACTAGCCCAGTGTGGTCTCAGCATATCAGGGTGCTGAGATTATTAGCATAGACTACCACTTCCTGCCTTGGTTTTCTTAGACTGCAGTCCAGTAAAAAATGCAGAACTGGCTGGGCAGTGGTGACTCAGGCCTTTAATCCCAGCACCGGGGAGGCAGAGGCAGGCAGATCTCTGTGAGTTTGAGGCCATCCTGTCTACAGAGTGAATTCTAGAATGGCCAGGGTTGTTACATAGAGAAACCTTGTCTCAAAAAATAAAACAAAAAAATGCAGAACTGCTTTTAACCAATTGAATGGAAATATTTTCCAAAGTAGTTGACTTAAAGTATATTTGAAGAATAATTTTTATTATTTGTTTTTAATTTGTTTTTAAACTTAAAAATTGATCCATAAACAATAGGATCTTAACAATAAGAAGTGTTATGGACATTTGTGAAATAAATAAGTAAATCTGGATATGGTGGTTTGTGCCTGTAATCTGGGCACTGGAATGATGGAGACAAGAGGATTGGCCTCTTTGTAGTGAATTTGAGGCCAGGCTGGACTAATGAATGCCTATTTCAAAACAAAGCACCACTGTATCACTTAGTCTTCAGATTTAACACAGGAGGTGTGCGTGAGTTATAGGTGAAAGCCAGTCATGCAAAAAAAAACAGAACTGACTTGTTTGGGTGACAAATAGGAGCAGTTGTCAGAACATTTGAATCTGATTCTTTACTACAGTGCATGTGAATACAAGCCACTTACAAGAAGGTAATCTTATAAAACAGGAAATAACAAAATAGCTTAAGTTCACCCTATACACTTTTTAAAAAGCAAAACGGTTCTGACTCATGAAAAAGTTACCTCTCACTTAAAGAAAAAAAATTTGCCTTGCTGATTTTAGCCATACAGGCTCCAGTAAAGGCATGAAACTCCAAGTACCAAAATAGTAAAATGTCTTAAAGATCTTGAAAATCTACTCCTTTCTGGAAAAACTTGGCTTTAAAAACCAAAGATGGAAAAAAAACTCCTGTTAGAAATTTGTTAGAAAGAGGGAAACATTTTGTTTTTCTTTTGCCATGAAGATTCAGGTTATTTTGCTGTAGGGAAGAACACCATCACACCATCTCTTCCCTGGAGTAACCCCCTCCCCCCCAACACAGGGTTTCTCTGTTTAGCCCTAACTGTCCTGGATCTCAACACTGTAGACTAGGCTAGCCTCAAACTTGGTGATTTGCCTTTCTTTGCCTGGGATTAAAAGTGTGTGCCACCACTTCCCAGCTGGGACACTTGAGTTCTAGCCCAGTTGTGCATCTTACAATTAGGAGCTTCTGAATAGAATATTCTCCATCTAAAATGTGCAGTTCCAACGGAAGAGGAGCCTGGATGTCTTCAACAGTCTAACCTGATGTTTTTTCTACTAGAGACTTACTTGACAAGAGTCTTAAATAGAAACTGCAGGGGCCTGGAGCGAAGGCTCAGTGGTTGAGAGTACTTGCTGTTTTTCCAGAGGACCTGAATATGTATGGCTCCTAGCACCCATGTTAGGTATCTTACAACCATCTGTAATTCCGGCTCCAGGGGATTGGGTGCCTCTGCCTCTGAGGACATCTATGCTGATATGTCCATACCTACATGCAGACAGACATAATGCACCTAAACATAACTAAAAATAATAAAGAATAAATCTTTTTAAGGAAAATACAGCTTTAGTTAGTTTTTTTTTTTTTTTAAACAAGCAATTTTGTTTGGAAATAAGTTTCTGCTTTCACATTAATATCTTTCAAAGTCGACTGGTGGTGGTACATGCCTTTAATTCCACACTGGGAAGACAGAGGCTGGTGAATTTGAGAATAGCCAGGGCTACAGAGAAACCCTGTCTCAAAAACAAAAAACAAACCAAAAAAATTGGAAATACCATAATATTACATATAAAGATGTTAAAGTGGACTTTAGTTTATGAACATTAATAAGAGGTGAGTCTCCACAACTTAAGGTAGGCAGTTTCACAGACAGGCCTAGCACTTGGTACCCATGGTTTTGTTGTGGATGACCTCAGCTCCCTAGCTCTTCCCTTGCCTCCTCTTTCTGTTTGAGGTGATGTTTTCTTCGTTTTCACCAAGCAGGCAAGAGACTGTTGTCTTCTTCCTAGTGCCTCACAGCCTTCTACTGCTGTGGATGAACTGTTTATTCTAGAAGTTATTCCTAATTACCTTCTTTGCACAGTTAGCTCCAGCTGTCAACTTGACATAGCTGAGAGTTATCCAAGGGATTCCCAGTTAGGGGATTGTCTCTACCAAACTGACCATTGGAATTGTCTGGAAATGCAATGTAGGAAGGCTAAAGGGGCCTGGGATGCATGGAAAAGCTAGCAGAGAGAGCAAGCCAGTAAGCGGCATTCCTCCATGGTTTGTGCTTCAGCTCCTGCCAGACTTTCCTCAGAGATGAACCATGACCTGGGAGTGAAAATGGAAATTAACCCTTTTCTCCCCTAGTTGCTTTTGGCCATGGTATTAATCACAACAGAAGAGCAGTTTTGAGTTTTCACCACATACAGTTGACTGTGGCTGTCCCATACATCACCATCAACCCTCTTCCTTGCTCTGGCCTCTGGCCTCCTTCCTGGTTTCTTGCTGCTGTTTCCTCTCTCTAATCTTTAACTTTGGAATCACCAGGGTTTGTCTTCTGAACTTTTTCCTATCACGTGATTGTGAGCTTTTAAGTGACATCAGCATATTGATAACTCTGTTGGGGGGGTAGTTTGTATTTTGAGATAAGGTCTCTTACATAGTGTTGGCTCTCCTGGAACACTCACAGAGATCCACCTGCCTCTGCCTCTCATCTGCTGAAATTAAAGGCATGGTCACCTTGCCAGGCCAATAGTTTTATTTAGAGTAAAATCTAAAATCACTGGGCATGGTGGCACATTCCTTGATGTCTCAGCACTTGAAAATTGAGCAGAAGATCCACAAGTCCAAATCAGAATCTAGGTTCTGTGGTGAGGTAATACCTCTCCAAAAACAAAGCAAAACTCCCCAAATGTACCCTGCCTCTGCCTTCTCCCTTCTCCCTATCTACATGTCAGGATGACTGCCAGTTTTAAGCTTTGGATAAGTTTTGATATTAAATTGACTTTTTTTTTCACCAGTCAGGAGAGATGAGTGAGACTTTGAGCCCTGTGTAGCCTGCTATAGGGATTCAGGTGACCTATGAGAGAGAGAAGGGAGATGCTTAGGTCCCAGTAGGAAACTGCACCTGAACAGGACTGGTTTAGATTGTCATCTTCAGCTTAACAGGGAGTAGTCAAACCTATTATCTGTTTGTTTATGATATTAATAAAGGAAGAATAAGTTATGTCTCCTGTAGTGTCGTAAAGGTGTTAAGAACTTCCTTTTGTTTCTAGAGAATCCCTGTGGACTGCTTCTTTGTGAAGTGCAATGGAGTCCTCGTTGCGGACAGCGACACGGTGCAGCATGGCGCAGTATACAGTTTGGAGCCCAGACTTTGTGGGGGGAAAGGAGGTAAGGCGTGATGTTGGTGGCTTATTATAACAAATCTGCTTCAGCAGTGTGTTTGAAATTAACAGACTTACTGGTCTCTGGTATACCAACCTAGTTTTGCCTTGTGAAACTATTTTTTACTCAGTTTGGGCAGTTTTTTTGGTTTATTCTTTTTTAGAAGAAAAAATAACTCTTAGAAATCTCTGCTTCTCCAGTCAGGCTGCTCTTTGAGAGCCTTGGCTCCAAGACTTCAAGGAGGTTATTGATGAAAGGTGACCATTGTCTCTTCCAGTTTCATGAAGGGCAAGCTTTAAAACAGTCAGACCTGTTGCTCTCAAGATTGTCTCCTTTTGTACTTCTAAGGGAGACCCAAAGTCACCTTAGAAAGCAGCTCTTGCCAGGCCAGGTGGATTAAGGTCCTGGCTATACTGGTAAGGTTAAGAGAGCAAAGGCCAGGCAGTGGTGGCACACACCTTTAATTCTAGCACTTGAGAGGCAGAGACAGGCAGATCTCTAAGGTCTACACAAATTGAGTTCTAGGACAGCCAGAGCTGTTACACTGAGAAATCCTGATACAAAAAACCAAAAAAAAAAAAAAAAAAAGAAGGAGGTAAAGGGCTGGAGAGATGGTGAGTGGTTAAGAGCACAGGCTGCTCCTCTGGAGGACCCAGGTTCAATTCCCAGCACCTATGTGGCAGCTCACAACTGTCTATAACTCAGTCTCTAGGGCATCCATGGCACCAGGCATGTATGTGATACACATATCTCTGCATGCAGGCAAAATACCCATACACATAAAATATATTTGGCTTGTTTTTTTGAGACAGGGTTTCTTTGGAACATAGTCCTGGCTGTCCTGGAATTCACTTTATAGACCAGGCTGACCTTGAACTCAAGAAATCTGAAATTCTCAGTGCTGAAATCAAAGGCAGGCATGCACTACCATGCCCAACAAATATATTTCTTTAAAAAAGCAAAGAAATCAGAAGAGTGAAAACAGAACATGAATAGCTGTAGGTGTTTCTTCTTATACACAGCATATTCTCAGGTTTTCTTAGAGTCTGATGTGGTTTGGCTTCAGAGTATAGACATCTCAGAGTAGTTTTTCTGCCTGTTAAATGTGTTCGTAAGAAAGGAACATGTTCTCAGAAACCAGCAGTTTAGAGCTGCCTCACCCCCAAACTTAAGAAGAAGAAATGCCTGGCATGGTGGCACACTCAGGAGGCAGAGGCAGGGGGATCTTTGAATTGGGGCTCACAGAGGAGTTCCAGGACAGTCAAGGAGGACATAAGGAAAGTGTTGGGGGAAGTACAGTACATTTTTACAGTTACTGTTTGTCGTCTTTTTTGTTGGCTTGTCTTTGTTTTGATTTTTTTTTTTTTTTTTTTGAGACAGGATTTCTCTGTGTAGCCCTGGCTGTCCTGTAACTTGCTCTGTAGACCAGGCTGGCTTCCAACTCACAGAGATCTGCCTCCCTTGGCCACCCAAGTCTGGGATCAAAGGCGTGCATCACCACTAGTTTATTATTTGTCTTTTAAGACAAGGTCTTGATAAATAAATAAAACTGGCCTTGAATTTTTGGAGATGCCTGTGTCCAGCTTTTTCATGGATGCTGAGGATCCAGAAATCAGTTCTTTATGCTTATACAGCATGTACTTTACTGCTTGAGCTAACTGAAGTCCCATTACATAGTTCTTCACTTAGGAATCTTAGAATCTCTAGCATTGACTAAAGCTTTTCATTGATCCTACCTGTACAGTACAGCATTTCAGAAATACAAAGTAAAAGGCAGAAAACACAAAACTAATCAAATTGATCAATACCTTTGTTTCCTGGGTAGAAACCTTGATGTCCATCTCCTTTCAAAAAGAAGAAAGGATATGTTTATTTTTAGTCTTGTGATGTAGGTTATTGTCATTAATCTGGCTTGTATTCTTGACATCCTTAACCATTTAATCCATATATATATTGCTTTCAGGTTTTGGGTCTATGCTTAGAGCACTTGGTGCTCAGATAGAGAAGACAACCAATCGAGAAGCCTGTCGGGATCTCAGCGGGAGGAGATTACGAGATGTCAATCATGAGAAAGCGTAAGATAACCACTTTGTAGTTAAGTCTGTTATGGTATGGTGACATTAAGCATGACACGCCTTTCTGGAAAAGAGTCACAATATGAATAGGAGATCCATTCATTGTCTAGGGAGCATTTCTTATATAGTCAAAATGCTTGGTGATTTCTAAGAAATGTCTCCTTAATGGGATCCCTCATGCAAGCATCACAGAGGGAGTATTAGTGAGTCCAGACGTTACAGTCGATCACCTGAGGCAATGAAGAGGTTGGACTGATGTGTGTGAGGTGTTGCTTATGAGATATGACATATAGTTTCACAGTAAACTTGGTTTTTGTTTGTTGTATTTTTGTTTTTTGAGATAGGGTCTCTCCCTGTAGATTTGGCTGTCCTTCAACTCACTATGTAGATCAGAATGGCTTCAAACTCACAGAGATCTGTCTGTCTCTGCCTTCTAGCCTTGGGACTAAAGGTGAACTAGACTTCACAAGCGGGAGCATGAGTAAAGCAGAAGAGTAGTGTGGTTGGCTCTGGGTTTGATCCCTATGATCACCCCACCCTAATAAACAGTGCAGTACCAATATAAACCAGTGGCAGTTATTAGCAAGCGTTATGTCACATGCATGACTGTTCTGTACTTTTATGCTACTGGAGGGTTATTTTGTTTTAATAACACATCACTATAAACAGATGAGTAAATGTTACTATGACTACAGTGCCATTAAGCAGTAAGTTTTCAACTGTATTGTAGTATGGGAGCTCCTTGAGCTGTGTGGTCTGCCATTGATCTAAATGCTTCTGTGACACATGACTATAGGCTTGTGAATGATAGGTCCATTCACTTACGTGTCTACCCTTCCCAGGATGGCCGAGTGGGTAAAGCAGCAAGCTGAGCGGGAGGCTGAAAAGGAGCAAAAGCGTCTTGAGAGACTGCAGCGGAAGCTTGCAGAGCCTAAGCACTGCTTTGCCAGCCCGGACTACCAAAGGCAGTGCCACGAAATGGCTGAGCGTCTGGAGGATTCTGTCCTCAAAGGTGAGAGTGAGGATTCTTCTGTGCTCTGCAGGACCCTGGAGCTGTGAGCCTTCAGACCACTTGCTGTGAGGAAGAGGATAATGAAAGTCCCAGAATCTTTCTTTTCAAAAATCAACACAGCCCTTTTATCACATGCTCACCCCTACAACACACCCAGCACAACACAGATGCAACATTTGACACACTTAGCCTTGCTTGTCTTAGGCTCCTTGGCCCCAGGGAAGAGCATCTTTTCTCTGTTTGGTGTTGAGCCTAGCCTTTAATGGCTGAACCATCTCTCCCATTCCTCATTTCTGTTTTTGTGCAGTTCAGGGCTAAGGGAATCCTTCAGGAATTTGTATACATCACAGCATATTGTTTTAAGCATCCAACACTGTTCTGGGCCTATCATGAGGGTAGTTGATTTAAAGAGTCCTTTTCATTAAAAAGGCTATGCTAAGACAGGAAAAAGACAAATATTTGTAAATAACTCTCAGATATGTACCTTCAGCCTCAAGTTACAAATTGCATATTAGTATTTTAAAAATACTCTTAATCCCAACACTTGGGAGACAGAGACAAGCAGATCTGTCGTGAGTTCCAAGACAGCCAGGACTGTTATACAGAGAAACCCTGTCTTGAAGAAAAAAAAAAGAAAACAAAAGCAAAAACTGTTCTAGACTGGCTGTGGTGGTACACACCTTTAATTGCAGTACTCAGAAGGCAGAGGCAGGGGAGCTCTGAGTTTGAGGCCAACCTGGTCTGCATAGCAAGTTTTAGGAATGCTAGAACTACATAATAGAGAGACCCTGTCCCCCCCAGACAGACAGACAGACAAATAGATATTCTAAGGGCTGAGTGTGAAGCAGAAGCAGATGGATTTCAGTGAATTCATAGCCTACACAGTAAGTTCCAGCCTAGTCAGGCCACACAGAGAAATTTAAAAACAAACAAGGGATGGTGGTTGAAGTATGCCTTTAATCCCAGCACTCAGGAGGTAGAGTCAGACAGATTTCTGAGTTAAAGGCTATCCTGGACTACAGAGTTCAGGCCAGCCAGGGATACACAGGAAAAGCCTGTCTTAAAACCAAAATGAATGAATGAATGAATGAATGAATGAATGAATGAAGGCTGTGCTAGCTGGGCATGATGAAGTGCCTGTGACCTTCATACTAGAGCAATGAACACAGGAGATCAAGGTCTTTTTCAGCCACAATGTGTTGAGTGAGGCTAGCTCAGGCTGAATGAGACCCGTCACAAATGTGGTTCCATAATGTTTATTGGAAATATTTTTGAATTTGAGATTGACCTATAAAAATTTGGTATGAAGAAATTTATATTCCTTAGATGAGGAATAGCCATAACTAAGTATGTATGAAAGAAAATAAGGAAACTTGTTATTTTGCTAATTAAAAGGTTTTTTTAGCACTCAGGAAGGCAGAGGCAAGCACATTTATGTGAGTTTGAGGGTAACCTGGTCTACAGAGCGAGTTTCAGGACATCAAGGTTACACTCCAAAAAAAGCAAAACAACAATTAAAAAAAAGTTTTTAAAAAATACTATAGCACCTTTTACAGCTCAGATTATATCCTTACAGAAACTGGTTAAATTTTTCTCTCAGGTATGCAGGCTGCCTCCAGCAAGATGGTGTCAGCAGAAATGAGTGAGACTCGGAAACGGCCTAAGTCAAAGACAGACCAGAAAGCTGGTGCAAAGAAAAGGAAATGCTTTTGGTAAGTCCTTCCCAGTCCCCATCTTGTCTGTTTTCACAAGTACCTTTTCTCTCTTCCTTCCCGCCCTCCTTTTCTCCTTTTGCTTTCCTTTTTCTTTGCGTGTGTCCAGTATGCCTGTTGGTGATGGCTCATTGTTCTGTCTGCCAGGCAGAATCACAATCTCAATCTTAGGATTCTCCTGCATCAGCCTGCTTCCTAGATCTCAGATTTCCAACATGGCCACCACACCCAGGGATTAAACAAGCACACCTTTTAAGTAGCTTTGATGAGAACTTGTTTGTTGATTGGCACCTTGTACACATCAGCTGTGTTTTCTGCTGTGGGTGCCATTCAACAGAATCTGAATAAGTCTGTGTATACATGTTTGTGCCTGTGTGCACACGTATGTGTGTGCAGGCCAGAGGTCAGCACTGATGTTTTCCTCCATTGCTTTCCATCTCTTATTTGACGTGGTCCCTCACTGAACTTGGATCTCATCTGTTTGTTTAGATTTGTTGACCAGTGAGTGCCAGGCATCCCCCTGTCTCATTGTTTTTCCTACTTCCCTCTGTATGCTGGGACTTCAGATGCTCCCACTTCACCTAGCTTTTTACATGAGGGTAGGGTTTTGAACTGAGCTCCTCATGCTTCTTTGTCAGGCACTTAACAGTTGAGCTATTTCCCTAGCTCCCAACAGGACAGTTATTCTTTCTTCATAGTGAAGCATCACATAAAAAATAATCTTTGCATTTTTCCCAAGTTTTTATTATTTTAGGCATATAGATGTTCTGCCTGAAGTACAGTCAAGGCAAAAAATGTTCCTATGGGCAGTAGTCCTTCTGTGCCCTCAGACAGCGTTTAGCCAGATACTCTGGCTACCAGTTACCACCAGTCTGACATCTATTCCTGTTGTCGGCCTTCTCTAGTCAGATCACCTGCACTGTCTGCCTTTGTCTGCTTATGTCTGCTTCCTAAGATCATCCCTGTTGACTTGTTTGGTTTCTTGAGTCAGGGGTCTTGCTGTGTAGCAAAGAATAAAGAATTCTGGATCCTCCCGCCTTCCCCCTCTGGGTGTTGGGATTATAACACTGCCATGCCAAGCACTTACTGCTTTTTATTGTAAAGTTGCCTGATACTTCAATTTCTTTATCCATTCTCCATTTGTCAGATACTCCAGAGACGTCATAGTTAGGGCAGTTGTCCTAATTGGGTTATCGTCTCTTCAGTGAAATATTATGACCAAAACAACTTGGGAAGGAAGGGAATTTTTTGGCTTATATTCCCACATCACTGTTCATCATTTAAGAAAGTAGAATAGGAACGCAAGCTGGGCAGGGACCTGGAGACAGGAGCTGATGGAGAAGCCATGGAGATGTGCTGCTTACTGGCTTGTTCTTCATGGCTTACTCAGTCTGTTTTCTTGTAGAACCCAGGACCACTTTCACAGGGATGGTACCACCCACAGTGGGCTGGGCCCTCTTACATCAATTGCTAATTAAGAAAATGCCCTACTGGCCTGCCTGCAGCCAGATCTTATAGAGGCATTTTCTTAATTAAAGTCCCTGCCTTTTAGATGACTTTAGCTGTGTCCAGTTTATATAAAACTATCCAGCACAGCAATTATGAATAAAGCCACAGTGTTTTCTCCCTCTTTCTGGATGATACTAGAAATAGAACCTAGGGCCTCATATATTCTAAGCAAGCACTCTACAGCTGAGCTTCACCCTCAGACCTAAGGATTTTCTTCATTGATTTTTACTATGTCTAATTAATTAATATAGAAGGGAAACATTTCAAGCATAATTTAAAAGAATCACAATTTAAAAAAGCAGGATCTAAGTGTGTATAAGGAAGAGCGTGTGTATTGAGCACTCACTGGGTCTTACACAGTTGAATGCATTCCCTTTATTTACACCTCTGGAACACACTCTTCTGAAATTTACCGACTCTCCATCTTGCAGCAGCCTGTGCTTTATTGTATCTGGATGGATAGCCCACCACCCAGTGAAGGTACAAGCTGGAAATGGTGTCATACCTTCCTGCTCTTCCCACAGGTTGGGCATGGAAGGACTGGAGGCTGCCGAGGGTTCAGATGGAAGTTCAGATGGTGAGAGTGAAGAAGACCCTGGTCCTTCGGGGATGAGCGGCTGTGCTCCAGGACATGGCAGTGATAGTGCTGAGGTGGCAGCCAGCTGTCCTTGCAGTCCTCAGAGCTCAGAACTGAGTACGCACTCTGAGTCATCAGAAAAGCTTCAGAAAACCGTGACTGACCCTGGCCGGGGCATTTTGGAGAACACAGGAACTGAGCCGGGAGAGATATCTTCCAGGGACCACAGTGGAAGGAAGATGTTGGCTGAAACAGAAGAGACCCCAACAAAGGAGGAGACAGAGAGTCCCATACCCACACAGAAGGACCAAGACACAGTAGTAGCTGGTGGGGACAGAACTGCCATGGCTCTGTCTGGAGAAGATAAGAAAAGCATCCCTGTTGCTAACCCAGAGGGAAGCCATTCAGGAGACACAGTATGTTGGAGTTTTGTTTTGTTTTGTTTTCCCTCTTTAAAAAAAAATTGTGTGTGTGTGTGTTTTGTATGTATTATTTATATAGCTCTCGGAGACTTGGAACTTGCTATGTAGACCAGGCTGGCCCCAAACTGAAGATGATCTTACTGCCTGTACCTCTCCAATGCTGGAATTACAGGCACAAGTGACCAACCCAGCCCTTTCCATTTCTTTTTAAAATTTTATTATCTTATGTATACGAATATTCTGCCTGCATGTATGTCTGCATGAAAAGTGCATGCTTGGTATTCATGGAGGCCAGAAGAGGGCATTGGATCCCCTGAAACTGGAGTTATAAATGATTGTGAGCTACTTTATAGGCGTTGGGAATCAAAGCCGGCTCCTCTGGAAGAGCAACCAGTGCTCTTAACCACTGAGCCATCCATCTCTCCAGCCCCTTTTTGATTTGGGTTTTTTTTTTTGTTGTTTTTTTTGTTTTTGTTTTTGTTTTGTTTTTGTTTGTTTGTTTTTTTGGTTTTTTTTTTTTTTTTGAGATAGGGTATTACTTTTGTGATTGGCTTAGAACTCACTCTGTAGTTCAGGCTGCCTTGAACTTGGCAATCCATTTCAGACTTTGAAATCTATGATCACAAAGTAATCCACTGTGGGTTTTCAAAGATGTGCCTCCTCTCCAATAGCTGGTAGTGAAAATATTTAACCCTTAGTGTAGATGATGTGAAGCTTGTTTCCCTGTATGTCCTGCAACTGCGTTGTTCACCACTAGGTGGTGTCCTTGATGCCACGCTTCATCAGTTGTAAGGCAAGTTTCACTTTTAGCACCTTTTGTTGCTGTGGTCTGTTTTAAGACCAGGGTTCACAATATAACCCTGGCCCCTGGCAGATCTGGAACTACCTGTGTGGACCAAGCTGGCCTTAAACTCACAGAGCTCCTTCTACTTCCCAAAGTGCAGGCATCAAAGGTGTGCCATCACTCTGGGGTTTTTTTGTTTGTTTGTTTGTTTTTTTAGTGGTTTGTTGGTCAAGGAGAAGGAATTTATTGTAGATATGTAAATGTATAACCAGAGGCATCTGGAAGAGTCCAGACTGAACAGAGCCTTGGGGGTGGGGGAATCCAAGAGAGGGAGAGGAGAGGAAAGAGGGCAGGTGGACCCAGTGAACCAAGAAACCTGTGACCAGAGTAGCAGGTTTATGTAGGACAGAGTCTGGGGGAGAGGAGTGAAGGTCTTACGCTCCCGTCCCATTTTTGATTGGTTTTATGAGACAGGGTTTCTCTGTACACTTGGCTGTTCTAGAATTCTCTCTCTCTATAGATCAGGCTGGCCTTGAACTCACAAAGATCTGCCTGCCTCTGCCTTCTGAGTGCTGAGACTAAAGTTGTAAAACATCACATCTTGTAGTAAGAAGTTTCTGGCCTGGCCTAGCCTCAAGGTCTGGATCAGCAGTCCCAAAGAATCACAGGAAGACTTACATTAATTACATGCTGCTTGGTCTATAGCTCAGCTCATCTCTTGCTAACTCTTATACGTATATCATGATTCTTATCTTGTTTAGCCATATGGCTTGTACCTTTTCTCAGAGCAGCCTTCTCGTCTTATTTCCTCTGCTCTTCCCCTTCCTAGAGTCTTCTTAGTCTGCTAGCCCTGCCCATACTTCCTGTCTGCCTCCTGGCCAATCAGTTTTCTATTAAACCAATAGGAGTGACAAATATTTACAATGTTCAAAATCATAATCCCACAGCAACACCTGGCTTAGATTTATTCTATGTCTGTGTGATTGTGTGTGTCTGTCTACCTTTTTGTGTATGTGTATGAGTGTCTATGGTGCCCACAGAGGCCAGAGAGATCCCTTGGAGTTACAGGTATTTGTGAGTTACCTGACCTGCGTGCTAATATCCAAACTCCAGGCCTCATAATAAAGCAGCAAATGTTCGTGAACACCGAGCCTTTTCTCCAGCCCACTATTTTCTTCTTTCTATACAATAGCAAGGCTATATTGATACTTTCGAGTTGATGAAATGTGCTATATTTCAAGGCTAAAGAGATGTCTCAGCTATCAAGAGCACCGGCTGCTCTTCCATAGGATCAGGGTTCAATTCCCAGCAACCATATGGCAGCTTACAACTGTTTGTAACTATAGTTGCAGGGTATTGGACGCCATCACACAGACATGCATGCAGGAAAAACACCAGTGTACAGAAAATAAAAATAAATTATTAAAAAAAAAAAAAAAAAGATTGGGAAGATGTCTCAGGTTAAGAGCACTGGCTGTTCTTCCCAAGGTCCTGAGTTCAATTACCAAGAACCACATGGTGGCCCACAGCCATCTATAATAACTACCTATTCCCTCTTTTGGCATACAGGAATACATGCAGATAGAGCACTCAAATACATAAAATTTATTGTTTATATATAAATAAATCTGAAAATACTACTAAATTGCAACTCAGATTTTCTCTCTCATGTAAGATAAAATTGAATAATTGTCAGCTGGATATGAGTGTCTTTCCTGTAGAAGAGAAAATCTCATCCTTTTAAGTTTATCATTAAAGCCTGTTGCTTTGTCCTTTTGGTTGGGGCGCTGATTGTTTGAAGAATTGAACCATTTAGCCCTTACATAGCCAGGGCTGTTCCTAGAGCCCATGTAAGGTGAGAAGAGAGAAGGGACCCCATAGCTGACACATGTGCATGCATGGTAATGAAATTAAATCTTAGGGAGCTGGAGAGATGGCTCAGTGGTTAAAAGCACTGACTGCTCTTCCAGAGGATCCAGGTTCAATTCCAAGCACCCACATGGCAGCTCACAACTATTCTGAACTCCAATATCTGACAACCTCACACAAACGTACATGAGGCAAAACACTAATGCACATAGAATAAAAATAAATAATTTTTTTAATTAAAAAAAAAAAAGAGTTCCAAGCACATGCCTTTAATCTTGGCACTCAGGCAGAGGCAGGTTAATTTCCGAGTTGGCGGTCAGCCTGATCTACAGAGTGAGTTCCAAGATAGCCAGGGCTACACAGAAATCCTGTTTCAAAAAACCAGAATAAGAAAAAAAAATGTTCCAAGTTGGGAGTTGGTGGTACACATCTGTAATATACCAGCATTTGGGAGGCAGAGGCAGGAGTGTTACTGAACATTTGAGGCCAGGGCTACAGAGCAAGACACTGTCAAAAAATAGATGCCAAGTGTGGTGGTCCATGCTTATAATCCTAGCCCTTGAGAGGCAGAGATGGGAGAATTGGAGCTCAGAGTCAGCTTCAGCTACATGAGCAAATTCAGTATTAGCTTTGACTTTTGTATGGAGGTGGTAAGGGGAGGATCTGGGAAGGAATTGTATGCATGTTGCTGTCTTGGATGTCTGTTTTTAGATGTATAGATAAGAATTTAGCTTCCTGTGTGTACCAGAACTGCATTTAGAATGGCATCTAGAGGACAAGTCAATAGCAGGATGATGGTGCAGTAAATAGCAGTTCATTGGAAATAGTATGCAGTTGGTAATTAAGTCTTAATTCAGAGGAAGGGACTGGCTTTAATCTTTTCTTTTCCCATCAGGCACTCACTTGGGAAGCTGTGGATCTGTTAGCGTTCAGCTCTGCGTCAGAATTGGAGTTGCTGGGTTTGGAGAAGCTCAAATGTGAACTGATGGCCCTTGGACTGAAGTGTGGGGGCACCCTGCAGGAGCGTGCAGCCAGACTCTTCTCCGTCAGGGGCCTGGCAAAGGAACACATTGACCCAGCTCTATTTGCCAAGCCTTCAAAAGGGAAGAAAAAATGAATTTTCCCAGAATTCTTCATGTTTTTGATACTTCCTCTGGCTTGATGTGGACTTGTGGCCAGTGTTCCTGTTGATACTAAAAATCAGCTTTTTAATAACTCTGTTCTGACTAGTTTTTTTTCCCATGGTACCTGGGCTTGAGGTTTTCATTGGAGGAAGAAAACTTTGTAGGTTATCTTTCTTTTTGATGTTTTTAGAGAGACTCACAGCTGTACATGGTAGTGTCATGCCTTTAGTCTCAGCACTTGGGGCAGGTGGATCTGTGAGTTCCAGGACAGCCAGGGCTACACAGAGAAAACAACAGACAAGAAAATTAAAAACTGAGAGAGGCCCACTCTGTAGTCCAGACTGACCAAGGACTTTGTAGTTGAGCTTGGTCTCTAACTTGTGGTGATCCTCCTACCTCAGGCATGAGCCACTGCTCCTGTTTGGTCAGAGCTGCTCCTGTCTACAGTGGGCTTCTGCATACAGCATGTTATGATTCCGTCTTAGCATCACCTGGTCTGGTGACAAGTCAGTGGCGGGTCATACAGTTGTTCTATCATAACATAATTTGGGGGGCTGTTTTCAGATGTGCCTAGATGTTGTCTATTCATTTTTTACCTTGGAGTTTGGTGAACTTTGTAAATTTATGCCATTAATTAAATTTGAAAATAATTTAAGCAATTTTTTTTTCACATTTCCCTCTCTCTCCATCCTAACAACTTCTCTCCTTTCCTTCTGGGAATTATGCAGTATGCTAGCTTACCGGGTGACTGGGCCTCTTCTAATCACCTTCTATTATTGTCCCCCCACTCCTGCCCACACATTTTTATCCCGTTGTTGTCTAGTTTCTGTGATGTTGCTATGAGTCTCCAAGGCAGAGTTGCATGGTAGAGGGTCTGGAAGCCTCAGGATACCCACTGCATCCATGTAGAGCTTCTAGAGTGTGGCTCTAGAAGAACAGCCGAGACACCATCACTCAGTTGTGCTTTACAGCAGGAAACCTGAGAGACAAATTTCTGTTGTTTAGGGAGAATCATTTTTCTGGTGTGAGTGGTTGAAGCCTCCTTTCATACCATGTGGCTGTTCAAACCTTAAAAGGACATTTGAAAGGGTCAGGTACAGTGCTTGCACTTGGTAATGCCAGGTACTAAACAGCCAAGGTAGGATTGCTTGATCCCACAAGTTAGAGGCCAGCCTTGGGAACATAGCAAGACCCTATCTCAGGACAATCCCCCCCCCCAAAAAAAAACCCCAAAACTGTGGGCGTAGTAATGAGTTTGCGTTCTATTACCAATGAAGACTCAGGAGTCAAATATGGAGTGAAATCCTAATAGTTCACAGAGCAACTAGTTGACCTCTCCACACTTCCCAGATGGAAGAGACTAAAATCTCTAGGTCCCTCTCTACTCCCTCCTGTGAGGCTTCTCTACCCTTATTCCTTGCTTCTCTATGACTCATTCTGGTCAGCTAGTCACTGGCTCCACCCTCTGATTCAAGGCTGATTTTATTAACACAGTCGTGGGGTATCACAGTGCAATCAAATATCCCACATCAGTACAGATTTTTAGATTTTGTGGAATCTGCTGTGTGAAATTATAAGTTCTTTGGGCTTCAGCTGGTGAATTGAACAACTCTCCCGGAAGAATTCCTGTTGGCACAGTAAGTTGCTGGGCCAGTGACCTTTCCTAGTGGCCTGGTTGTTCCTTCAGGTTGCCAGAGCTCCAGTTCTGCCCTACCTTAGCGAGGGAGTGTGAACAGCCCGTGATCAGCTCCTCACAGACAAGCGGACCTTTTACTGGTGATGTAAAGAGGCCATCATCCTGATTGTCCCTGAAGTATGGAAGTTAGTTTGCTTGTGGGTCCATTTCACTTTTCATCTGGTGTAGCCACTTTCAATTTCAAGAATAATGCCAAGTTCCTTTTAGATGCAGAAGCCAACCCAGCTTGAAGGGGACTGGGTCTCTTTAAGGTGTTAGTCCCACAGGGAGGCTCTGGAGGTTAAATGGTGTGTGTCTTGGAGTGGTCAGATGTTATGTGCAGGGTGGGTATCTCTCCCAGAGACAGAACAAAGGCAGTGTTGAAAAGGGCTGTGTGGCCTGTGAGATAAGGTCTTGGTCTTGCCAGAGAAAGCTTGGGTAACCTTGGAAAACTGACTGATGTCAGTTCCCTTTATGAATGGAGTGTCATTGTATAACAGAATGTTGACATGATTTACAGGCCCCTTAAATTTACCACAACTTGGTGGGTTGGAGCATGGTGGTACACTCTAGTCCTAGCATTTGGAGGCCAAAGCAGGAAGATGGAAAATTTGAAATCAGCCTGGGCTATAAAAAGAAACCCTGTCTCATACCCAATAAGCCTCAAATAATAAGTAAAGGCTGGGGATGTAGTCAGTGATATAGTGTTTAGAGATATAATGTGTGAGTCCTTGAGTTTCATTTTCCTAGTAAGGGGAACAAGGGATAAAGTGTGAAATGAAAAAATCTGAAGTAATTAGAGGTGTAAACAGATGCCCCTCTAGAGTATAATGCTGCCTATTGCGTGGGGCCTTCTAGAAACGTCTAGCCTTGCCAGGTGGGTCACTTGGCCACTTTGTTGGCTTGGCATAGGAATGCTGTTAGTGGGTGGAGGAATGTCACATCTTTGCCTTGAAGTTCAGTACATCCTTCAGGTCAGCTCCCATACTGTTTCCAGCTGTGAATCAAGGCCAGCAAAGGCTTGTGGTATAGTGTGCTCTGTGGACCCATGCTCCCTAAACTCTAATGTGCACTCAGATAATGTCATCCCTCAGGATACTCCCTGCCTTGTTCCCAACTTCCTCTCAATGCAGCCCACACTTGCTGTGGCCTCAACCTTCTGCAGCCTGAACCCCTCTTTCATCTGACCTCATGTTTCTATGTCTCTGCCACAATAACTTCTGGGCTGTTCTTTAAACAGTCCAGATGCTTCACTGTCACAGCACAGCTCTGACTGGTTGCCACCTGGGACAGACATTGTTCCCTCAGATGTACACAGAGTTGTCTCTGTTACCTCTTTGAAGTGCCAAAGACAAAACTCTGCATATCTCTATTTTTTGTAAGGAAAATGGATCTCTCCTCACATGGAGATCATTCTGTTTTATTAGTTTCTGAACATAAAGGTGCTGTCCTATATTGTTGGCTGACTTAATAGACTATGATATTCTAATAGTATGTTCTTTAAAACAGCAAACGGAATTCTGAGTATGTTCAACTTCAGGGTAGTTGAGCACTTCCCCTCTGAACCCTCTCTTGGAAACCTCCCATAAGCCTGTGTGCCTTTGAAGCTTGTTGAGAAAAATGACTAGAACCATTTAACCAAATACAACTCAACTGAAGGGTAAAATGTACATGAAAATCTACAGGAAGCCTTGGAAAATGTCACCTACTGCTTCCAGGCATAGTGGCATGCACCTGTAATTCCAGCATGAGATGGGGTGGGCACACAACAGGGGGGCACTGAGGCAGTAATATGGAGAATCTGAGGCCAGACAAGGCTTACTAAGATCCTGAAATATAGTAACATCCTGAAATGCACTAAACAAAGCTGGGTGTGGTGATGCACACTTTTAGTCCCAGCACTTAGGACACAGAGATGGGCGGATCTCTGGGTTTCAGGCCATCCTGGTCTGCAGAGTGAGTTACAGGACAGAGAAAAAACGCTACAAAAAATTTGTAGTACTAACAAGACTAATTGTGATTGTGGCCACTAGAGGGCACTGTGTACTAAGTTGCAAGCGAGGCATGGGTGATGTGACACCTCCAAATGCTTACACCTCTAATTACTTCAGATTTTTTTCATTTCACACTTTATCCCTTGTTCCCCTTACTAGGAAAATGAAACTCAAGGACTCACACATTATGTCTCTAAACACTATCACTGACAACATTCCCAGGTTCCAGGGTTGACAGGGTTCCAGAAGGAGGATCAATGGAGCCTGAGGACAGTGGTATGGGATGGCTATTGGCAGGACACTGGATTCCCTAAAAACTTGTGGCACTCAATCCTATCCATGGGCAGCAGGTAGGAAAACTGGCCTAAATTTGACAGGGCTGTTTGCTCTGACTTTGAGGCTGGGAATTGAACTTAGGCCCTTATGCTGAGTGGTTGCCCCACCTATGAGCCATTTCCCAACCTCTCTAACTCCTGAATTCTCTGATTCTGCTTGTTTTCTTTCTTTGGGTTATGAATAAAGCACTTATAAGCACGGTCAACATTCCACACACCATTCATTACTCCTTTCTTTGACAAACACACTATCCTGACCATTTGCTGTTTTTTTAGCTGGGAGAAGGGAGGTGTTTTAGGATGTATTGAGTGGGTTCCATGGACATTTTATTTTTGTGTTATAAGGAAAAATTTTGGGTGAATCTCCGTTGCTTCTCCAAGGCCTCTGTGTGGTCTGGTCTCCAGATGGGCTGTTGGGACAGCCCTGGGCCTGCTATAGAAGCTGCTCTGGCCATCACAGTTGCCCTCAGATCTAGTGAAGCCCTAGACTGTCAAAAAGAGGACAGAACTTCGCCTAGTACCAATCCGACTCATGGCACAGTGAAGCGCAGCTGACAGAGGCTTAAAGGTTTCAATAACAGGGTAGAGAGGGGGGTTCAGGGGCCTGGTCCTGATGCCTAATACTGGTGATGGGACTCAGTGGAGGAGAGAAGCGGGTCCATCAGTTAAGAGTGCATCTTGACCCAGATTCTATTCTCAGCACCCATCTCAGGTGTTCCCAACGCCCCTGGCCTCCATGGGCACCTGCATACACGTCCAAGCAAGTAAGAAAAGAAAAAGAAAACACATTCTGCCCACTGGCCTTCGGAAGTTCAACACACTTTACTGTGCTGAGATCACTCATGGTGTTTCCTTCAAGACTCACAGGAAAGAGTGGCTCAGCTGGCCACCAGGGTCCTTATCTCAATGCCAGGCACACAATACAGTTTATTTGTGTGTAAATAAAACCACAACCCCCCCCCCCCCCTTTATGGGATTTATGGCTTTTGCTCATTTGTTTCTGGTGTTGTACAGTAACTTGCACAGGGTGTTGGGAGAGAGGCACTGGAAGAACAATTGAGGTGAGGGATGGGGCGGCTGAAATCCAGCTTCATCCTGGAATATTAGAAAGTAGTTGTTCTGCTTCAGATTCTTCCAACTCGAGAGGCAAATGGCAAGCTCCAGAGGCCCTGGTACTTTTGATCCCCATAAGTTCTTTGTCCTCTGAATCTCAGTTCCTTTATCTGGGAGGACCCTGTCTCCTACAGAGTTCTGGAAAAGCAAGCCCAAGCACGGTGCAAATGTCTTGATCTTACCTCCAGTGCCTGGGTTCTATTTCCCTCCTCTTCTTCCTCTTCCTTCCTCCTCCTTCCCCACCACAAGTCATAGTACGGTAGAGACCCCATGAGACATCACCATCATCTTAGAGTTCTCTACCCCCGGACAGCTTGGCAACTATGCCCGGGTTCTCTTATGACTGCTCCTTCACTCTGAGGCTCACAAGGAAATCGTGGATGTATGCATATATATGAGAATGTGTGTGTATGTGTTCATGGCCCTAGTGTGGGGCAGAGGACAAATTTGGAAGTCAGCTCTTTTCATCAAAACATGTAGGTCTTGGAGATCAAACTCAGACTCAGCAGCAAGAACCTTTACCCACCGAGCCATGCTGTGGGCTAGCCATCTTGCTATCCTGAAACTTTATTTTTAGGTGAAAAAAATTAAACTTAAAAATTAGTTCAGTGGTTGAGAGCGTAGGCTGCTCTTCCAGAGGACCTGGGTTCAATTCCCAACACCTATATGGCAGCTCACAGCTGTCTGCAACTCAGTTCCAGAGGATCTGACACCCCCACACCTGCATGCATGCAGGCAAAACAAATGCATATTTTAAAAAACAAACAAACAAACCCAACTGTGGTTCAGAGCCTGGTGTGGTAGTACACGACTTTATATTAGGTACAGACAGGCAATCAGATCTCTGTGAGTTCAAAGCTAGCCAGGGTTGTATAGCTATTTGGAGACTAGCCAGAGCTGAATGGTGAGACACAAGGCCCTGGCTTCATCTCCATTGCTGCAAATAAACGTGTTTGGATTGATGCCAGCACCTATGATGACTATTAACCCTCTTCCTCCAGATGTGCAGGGAAGGAGGCAAGAGTGGCCCATAGGTCACTTGACTAGCTGGTTAGTGTGGTTGAAGACTCTGTAGTGGAGCCTGATGGTGGTGGTGGTGGTGCAGGCCTTTAATCCCAGCACACAGGAGGATTTCTGTGAGTTCGAGGCCAGCATGGTGTGGGATGTCTTTCTGTTTATGCTGTTAATAAAGGAACTGTCTTGACCTATGGCAGGCATCTTAGCAGTAGGTGAGAAAATCGGAGCATAGTTCAGGGAAGGAAGGCAGAGTCAAGAGAGATACCTTCCAACTGTCCAAGAACTGTAAAAGTAACATAGGTGAGCTCCAGGCCACATGACAAGACAGATTAATGGAAATGGGTTAAATTAAGATGTAAGAGCTGGCTAGCAATATGCCTGAGCCATAGGCCAATCAGCATGTAATTAATATAAGCATCTGAGTCATTTGGCGGGGGTTGGGGGGTGGGAAGAGGCTGCAGGCAGGTCTGGACTGTGGGGCTGGGCTGGGCCAGAAACCTCTTATTACAGTCTGTAATATGAAAGCTCTGTGGTGGACAACTGCTGGGGCCCAAAGTAGTAAGAACTGGTGGAGAGATCTCTGTTGTGAGAAGATGCTAGTATCTATGCCCTGGGTCTCAATTATTTCTTTTTTCTTTCTATGATTTATTTATGTATATGATGTTTTGTCTGAATGTATTTATACCACCTGTGTTCAGGGCCATAAAGGCCAGAAGCCTTTGTTCCCCGGACACTGAGCCACCTCACGATGGAATCTTTATTTCCCCAACTCTGAGGTGTCTTGATGACCTACAGCTGTTGGGTAGATGTTGACTGACTGAATGAACTGTGAGCTTACCTAGCTGCCCAGAGCAACCCTTGTGCTGGAATTGTGGGAATGTTGACCATGGGAGATTAAGGCTTCAGGAGGATGCCTTTGGCAGGGGGTTCTGGGTTTAAATCCAAGTGAAGTAGACTTACCAGTTAAGGCTGGGGCAAGGTGAGTTTGTGTGTTCTGGCCTCAGTTTCCCTTCTCAAAACTCTCTGTTGTATGGGCTGTCGGAACGGACTGACAGTGATGGTGAGAAGTCTAGAGAGGCATCTGCTATGATGGAGGAGCCCTTGGGCTGGATGGGGAACAACCTGGCCTCTCACCCATACCGACCATACTGGTTTTGATTATTATATCAGAAGGGTGACCCAGTTGGGGTTCCAAACTTGATTTCTTCCTTCCTTCCTGGGAAAGCTTTTCCTCAGGGGGAGCTTTGCACCACCATCAGTCAGGAAGGAAGCTGACGAAGACCGACTGGACGAAGGGGGGGGGGGGGGATCCTAATGCTGGACGCCAGGAGGCTTCTTCTCCCCATACCGCCATCTTGGGCAAATGAGAAGGAAAGAGTGTTGGCATAGCAAGGTCACTCAGAGTCACCTCCTTGGCCTTACCACCCACCCCCATCCAGTCCTCACCCACCCCCATCCAGTCCTCACCCACCCCCATCCAGTCCTCACCCACCCCCATCCAGTCCTCGGTCACCACGGGGGGGGGGGGGGGGGGTGGAGCAAGTGAGCATCTCCAAGATGAGCTTCCCTTCTGGAGCACTGTACTCCTCCCCTGGTTTTTCTTTCCTGGCACTCTTGCAGCTGGAGGTCTCCCGCTGAGGCTAGGACCAGGGGGAAGTCCGTGAGGTACTCTCCTTCGATACAAAATTTAAAGCTCAGTAATCAAGACAAGACTTTAAATAACATTAAAAGTCCAGAATGAAGCCAGGCAGTGGTGGCGCTCGCCTTTAATCCCAGCTCTCAGGAGGCAAAGGCAGGCAGATCTCTGATCAACCTGGTCTATGGAGTGGGTTCTAGGACATCCAGGGCTACTCAGAAAAAGCCTGTCTTGAAAACACAAACAATTCAGAATGAGGGCAGATGAGGTGGCCCTGTGAGCCAAGAGGTTTTCTACCAAGACTGACAGCCCGTTTGACCTCTGGGATCCACATGATAGAAGGGGAGCACCAGCTTCCACAGCTGTCCCCTGACCTTTATAATTGGGCCATGGCTCTCATATAGATACCACCCCTTCTTCACTAAACTAAACTAAACTAAATAACTAACTAAATAAAAATAAAATGAATGCCAAAAACATCCATGGAGAACACTATACCTAAATATTGAGCTGGGAAGGGTGGTATGCACCTGTAGTCACAGCTGCTCAGGAAACTGTTTCTCTGGTTACTACACTCATTGGTCCTTTCTGGCATCCTGCCTTGATGCTTATGAACTAAGCCATGATGGCCTGAGGGGACTAGGGCTCAGCTGGCTGACTGCTCCTCATTCTAGGACAACTGAACTAACCCCAACCCACTGTTTCTGCTCACAGAGACCAGGCTTGGGCCAATATCTGTGGTCTCCAAATGAGGACAAGAGAGACAGGCTTAGGACGCTAGCGTATGTTAAGAGAGTTCTTGCCCAAGTGAAATCCTTGTGTCATCCAGACAGCATCTAATCCACCCCGTGAGGGCAGTTTCACCCATTTAAATGGCTCTTTTCTTCTTGAAAGTTTCTGTAGTCTTTTGGTAATGTGTGGGCTTCTATATCGAAGATATCCCGGCTGCCACTTTGCACACCCCAGAGGTTTCCATAGGCTCCTGGACAGAGCTTTCTGCACTGGGGGGGACTTCCTTGAGGGAGAGTGAAAGGACCACATTGAAAGGTCACACTGCCTTGCTGAAATGTTCACACTTGGAATAAGAAAGCAGAGCTGGGGGTTGTGCTGCACATGTGTAATCTCCACATGGAGACAGAGGGTTTCAGGTTGTTTTTATTTTTTTAATTTAGCAGGGCCTGGAGCTCCAGTCCAGCCTGATCCAAAACTCACTCTGAAGTCCAGGCTATCCTCAAACTCCTGAGGAATCCTCTTACCTCAGCCTTCTAAATTTTGGAGTTACAGGTGTGAGACATCGTGCTGGGCAAGACTGCAGGTTTAAAGCCAATCTGGCCAGATATTGAGACCCTGTCAAGAAAAAAAGAGAAAGGGGGGAGGGGACCTAAGTGGTGCTATGTGTTGGAAGGATTTTCAGTCTCACTGATAACCAGAGGAATGCAAGGCTAGCTGATTCGTCGCCATGGCAACCGCACACTATCGGACCTAAATGTCGGTGCTTAATTAAGACTCTCTCAACCAAATGCAGAGGGGTTTTTAACAAGGGTGATCCTCGAGAATCTGGACAAGCCATAAAATCTGAACGCCCTTCTACTCAGTTTCCAGAATCTGTCTTTGGGAAATACCTTTGCACAGGCACAGAGTTTTCATTGTGGTGTTGTTTAGAATGTGGGGAAAAAAATCTACAGGTTTATTAGAGGATAAACTTCCGCGCTTCAGACGCGACTCAGGCATAAAAAGAATGTGATAACCAAGTGTCCTGGTACTCAAGAGGTGGAGGCAGGAGGACTGAGTTTAAGGTCAGCCTAGGTTACATAGAACCTGACTCTCATCACCAAAGAATGCAATAGTTGGGGGAGGGGGGAGTAGAGGAGGGCAGCATTGGAAATGCAGCATATCCAAAGTCATATGTTTGTTTATGCCTATAATTGATTTATCAGCATTACAAAAAGCTCAGGCAAGAAGATTATTGGGAGTTCATGGCCAACCTTAGCTACATAGTGAGTTCTATCCATTTCAAAAAACTGAAAAGAAAAAATAAATTTATGGGAAAAATATCTGAAGGATAATACAAAAATAGCAGCAGAGGTTAATTACCTTGGGAGAAGTTGCAGGAGACTGGAGATGAATGGGTGCTCTAGAATGGGGAAATTTAGGTTGTCTTTAATAGTAGTATTTAATCAGTGCCTCGGGGATAGATTCCTTGCTCAGCGTGTGTAAAGGCCTGGGCTTGAACCCTAGAATCAACAAGAAAATAAATCAGAGGAAAGATAGGGTAGGTGCAGAGTAAGGTGAGGTAGTAAATGCTGGGTTTTCAAAGCAAAGAATGTTGAGAAACCATTGTTAAAAAACCTAATTACGGCTTTGGGAGTTAAACCATCAGACGCCATCTGTGAAGAGTGGAGAGGGTGGGGTGGGAGACAATTGCTTTTCTAGGCTCTTTGATTTTGTGTCCCCAAACGGTTCCCACTGGGGCCTCTCCATGCCCCAGGAGGAGGTCAAATGCCAGCAGGGCAGCCCAGAGGAAGCAAAAGTGCTTGGTGGCTGAGATGTCACCTTCCCTAATGAGCATGCAGGAAGGGGGTAAGCCGATAGGGCTCCTTCAAACTCTTCAAATGTGAGCTGTTGCTGATCTACTGATAATGAGCTGACATTTCTGGAGAGAGAATCTGTCCCCAAAGGACAGCTTCTCCTAACGGTTCCCAGCAGACCCCACATTCATTATTAAGTATCTATTTGCCCTGCATACCTTACCTCTAGTTGTCAATAATGTAAACCTCCCCCACGTTATCACCAGCCTTGGGAATTAAAGAGTATAGAGTATAAGTATAGGTCTTTATCATCAATGCAACAGCCTCTATTTCCCTTTCCAGCCAGGCTGGAGTGGCATGAACCTATAGTCCTGAGAGCTGGAAGGCTAAGACTGGAGACCAGGGCCCAGAGGAAGGAAGGAAAGGATAAAAGGAAAACAAGAATTTTCCACTTCCAAATACTCATATTTAGAAACTAAAAAGCTTATCTCTTAGAAGCAGAGGCAGCAGAGGCTTCCAGAGCTTGAGGAGGTGGGTAGCAGATGGTGGAACACGGTTAGCAAAGGGATGTGAAGTCCCTGCAGCATAGGAGGACTAAGTTCTGATGTGTGCTTATAGTTGGCCATGTTGTGTTGCAGAGGCTGGAGGCAGAGTTCAGTGGCAGAGTGCCTTCTTAGTGAACTGGAGATCCTGAGATCAACGGGTAGTATTGTGTAATACAAAACAGTATTACACAGGAGGAGAGGGGCATTTGTTTTCTAAAACAAGAGCTTCCTGCATAGCCTAGGATAACCTCCAATTCATGTCAATCCTCCTGACTCAGGCTCCCAAGTGCTGAGATAGCAGGTGTGAGCCACCATGCCTATTTTTAGAAAGATGATTTTAATTTGTTTTTACTGCAAAGCAATGGTCACGTCTGAGGTGATGGACATATTAAAAATCCAGACTTTATTATTACAATGGTGTACATATGTATCAAGACTTTGCATACTACCCTATAGATACAGATGGCTATTTATTTAAAAAATTAGAATCAGGCTGTACAGAGTGGCTCACACCTTTACTCTCAGCACTTGGGAGGCAGAGAGAAGTAGATCTCTGTAAGTTTAAGACCAGCCTGGTCTACATAGGGAGTTTCAGGCTAGCCAGAGCTATAAAGTGATGCAATGAGGTTTCTTGACTCCGGGCGGCCCGAGGTCCAGACCCACAGACGTGCTGTGGATGGATGGATGGATGGATGGATGGATAGATAGATAGATAGATAGATAGATAGATAAACATAGATAGATAGATAGATAGATAGATAGATAGATAGATAGATAGATAGATAAACTTTTAGAGCCAGGCAAAGTGCCCAGTGGTGGTGGCACACACCTTTAGTTCCAGCACAGCAGAGGCAGAGGAGGCAAAAGATCTTAAGTTCAAAGTCATCTTAGTCTACAGAGCAAGTTCCAGGACAGCTAGAGCTATACAGAGAAATTAAAACCCTGAACCAAAAAAAAAAAAAAAAAAAAAAAGAAAGAAAAAGAAAGAAAGAAGAGAGAGAGAGAGAGAGAGAGAGAGAGAGAGAGAGAGAGAGAGAGAGAGAGAGAGAGGCCGAGAGCTCATGTGAGGGCAGGGGAAAGAGATCCCCAAGGATCTGTGCTGTCTATCACACATCTAACCTTGCACGGTTAGACGGTAATGAGGTGCTCACCAAATAGTGCTGCTTTGGCCCAGACTGGACTGTCTGTGTAGGAGGGGCTCTTCTTACTGTCTGCCCCTACATCACCAGTGTGCCTGTTAGACTGGGTACAGCTCATGGGTGGGTAGAGCACTTGCTTCAGCGTCTGTGTGGCCTCTGGTTCCATCTCTCGCTGAGAACTAGTGCTGCCTATTCTGGTGAAGATTGGCCTTAACTGGACTTCTCCTGCACGCATCCAACTTCCCATTTCTTATCGCTTAGTGGTTTTTGCCCCTCCCCCTATCCTTTTCTTCTTCTTACTCTTTTTTTCTTCCTTTTTTTTTTTGAGACGAGGTTTCTCTGTGTTGCCCTGGCTGTCCTAGAACTCACTCTGTAGACCACCAAGCTGGCCTCAGACTCAGAGAGTCTCCTCCCTGCGATTAAAGTCATGCACCACCACACCTGGCTGCTCTTTCCCCCACTCAGAAAAACTGGGTGAGATTACTTCTTTGGCATTGTTTACCCTCCACGTAACTACAGGACCACTCAGGACTATGCTCTCTCCATTCAGAGCCTGGTACATCATGATGGCCACAGGGAAGTGGGAGGGATGACAGCCCTAGGAAAGAGGTCTCATGAAGGAAAAGCTTCCTGCTGGGCTGCGCCCTGGCTCAACTAGTGTCCTCAACTAGAATGTGATGTCCTGGGTTCTGCCCCTGACATCCCAAGGGACATGTCAAATGAGAATTAATTTTGTTTCGCTGTGAGACAGGGTCTCTCTCTGTAGCTCTGACTGTCTTGAAATTCACTATATAGACTGGCTTGAAATCTGTCCCGACCCGCAGGACTTCAGTGGGGTCCCGGTCACCTGTAAGGAGGGAATGGGAAGGACAGGAAACGCAAAGAATGACCACAGACTTAAAGTTCTGGTCAAGTGGCCAATCTTTACTTTTTCCAGGCTGTTTATATATGCTTTTGCAGGGCTGCAGGTGCAAGGAGAAGGGAGGGTTAGTGAGGGGGCTTAAAGCTGAAACTTGGCTTATGGTTAGGCAGTTACGAGCCAAGAATGTGCTTAGGTTAAAAAAGTCAGTATGTTCTCGTGTAGTTTTTTTTTTTTTTTTTTTTTTTTTTTTTTTTTTTTTTTTTTTTTTTTTTGAGAACTGACTTAATCTAATGAATGTTGTCTTAATCTAAAAAATGAAGAAGGAGGGAATTCTGAACTTTAGTTGACTCTTGGCTAATGAACTGGCTCCTGACATTTTCCTCCCTTTATTTAAACTAAAGGATGGGCGAAGCTCAAGAGAACTTGAGGACGTTAACCCTAGAAGGGAAGCAGAGGTCCCAAGTCCTTTTCTCATCTTACAAGGCTGTTACAGAAGATAATTCGTGCTGCTCAGGCTGAGGCTGATCGCAGTCTGTACCATCAGGGCCAGCCAGCATGTTTTACAAGGGAGAGGATTAATGCATACCGAACCTCTATGCTCTTGGGCATGCTTCTCGAGAGACCCAAACGCAGAATACTTGGTCCTCTCTCTGCATGCAGTTCCGACTGCACCTCTTAAAAAGGGTGTCTACACCTGCCAGGGACAGGTGTGTGCCAGTTTGGGTTGTGATGCATTCCCTGTAGGGAGCCCATCGTTTCCAGGCTCTTCGGAGCCTTGTTCTGCCAGACCTGAATAGGTTTAGATGCCAGGGAGTCAATCTACTGCTTAATGAAGCCCGTCAGTTTGTTAACAATCCAGGGGCCAGATGAAATTAAAAGTAATGGTCCTAAAAGAGGTCCTAGGATTGAGTGGAGCAAGGTGGCCAGCCAGGGGGAAGTGGAGAACCAGGTTTTTAAAACATCCAATTTCTTTTTTCTCTCTAGACTGTTGCATGAAAGAATGTGACTCAGGGATAGATCTCTGAAGAAGTTGGAGATACTAGAGGGAATAAACACCACAGTCAGATCTTACCCAGCTGTCTTCTAGCTTCCTCAGCCTCGATTCCTTTGGAATGGCCTTCTCTGTCTTTGAATCCCGTCTTAAGTATTCTTTCGGTAATTAAGGCGTGGCCCCACCACACCTGCTTGGGAGCCTGGAATTCCTTCTATAATCTGAAGTGACCTTGACTCAGTTAGGATTAAGGGTATAGGTCACCACTCCCAGGATACTCCCTGTGCTGGGATTAAAGATTTGAATCACCATTCTCTGATTTTCCTAGATTGACTGTGGTTAGAGCTCTGGGATTTCTGGAGCTTTTACTAACCCCCCACATAGACTGTGGGTAGATTCCCTCTGATATCTCCAAAACTTCTGAAACTTTATTAAATCCCTACACTAGACCTTCTCTAACCTTGGTCATGCTATTTCTTGCAATTCATGTATGGTCTGTATAAAAACAACACTCTTCCTTAAGGGCAGCAGAAAGTCCTCCTTGTAAAAAAAGTAGGTCTAGTCTTTGTCTGTTCTGTAAAACTACTTCAGAGAGGGATACCAGGGAATTCTCTAACACGAGGATACCCTTTTCTAAATTCTCATCAATGGTGGAGTGAAGCTCAGAGTAATGATGGTTTGTAAGGACCAAAGAAGCAACTCCTGTCCCAGTGCCTGCAATTCCTAAGCCAAACAAAACTGCCAAGGTAATGATAGAGACAGGTTCCCTACGAGAACAGGGAAGAAGATCAGGTGATTCATCCCACAAGCCAGCAAATTGTTCCTGTGTATAGTAGGTAAGGTGGGGTACAACCTGGACCATAATGCAGAACTTTAGATCCGACTGAACCAGGGAGGTATATATACAAGTAGTTAAGCCATCTAAACAGGCCCACCAAGTATCATCAGCTGGAAGCAAATAGGTTGAGGAGGTGGTATTAATATAATGAGCTTCATTGCAGAGATGGGCGTATTCTAGGGGGGCTTGCTGTCCCTGGTCTATGAGGCAGAGACCTCTGCCAGTAACTCTAGGGGGGCTTGCTGTCCCTGGTCTATGAGGCAGAGACCTCTGCCAGTAACTTGAGCCTAGGAGATTTTATATATGGGGTCTTGAGCCCATCTACATGAGGCAAAGTTACTAACCTCAGAGTAGTTGCTTAGAACAGCAATTCCTTCATAAAAGGGGGCGAGGAATGGTAACAGAGCCAACAGGAATCAACAAGGGCAGATTGACTGCTATTCAATGTGAAAAGGTCTGATTAATAATGGTGAGGATAAAATTTTTAGTAGAGGCAGGTTTGTAAAGGTCAGGGGGGTAGTCCCAGCAGGTGGCATACAGATTTTGTACCTTGGGAGACTGGGGTGGGGGGAGGGGCTCCCTGGTGGGTATTTTTACAGGAGGAATTAGGATATTTGGACCAATTGGAACAGGGCTATCGTAGTTCAGGGGAGTTTTCAGCAATTTTGGTAAAGACTGCGCCAGCATCTGTTCCAGACTGATATAGACGCAGGCCCCAGGCGAGACCTTGCTGCCAACTGGAGGGGAGTAATTGTTTGCCATGGTCAGTGAATTGAATTTTTAATGGTGTGCGCCATCTTTTTGTGCTCGGTTGGTGTTTTTACAGGAGGGGAATCCATCCAAAGGATTCTGCAAAGGACCATAGCTGTCACTGGCTAAAACAGTAATAAAGTCCCAGGAGGAGGAGGGGTGCCAAGGTGCATTTCCTGTGGTCTTGCAGCCCCACTGGCGGCAGAAATAATCAGAGTGTGAGCCACATCTATAGAAATCTTTCCTAGCTTTGTGACCTCCGGGGCAGACAGAGAACGAGTGGGTGGCCAGTAAGGATCTTGCAACAGAATTGGCACACCCAGGATCTTTGGGCTTTTTGTGATAAATGAACATATTGGAGTGTCTGCCTATCTGATTCCTTGTTACTGAGAAGGCAAGAACTGGCTGGGACTGTTTGGGGTTTTGTTTTCTGGATTGCATCTGCTGTTCCTTCTGGGGTGAGGCTGTGGAGCTCTGTATCTAGGGACCACAGCTCTTTAAGGAGCTGAATGTGCTCATGCCTAGCCTGCAAGGAGTGACAGAGGGAAGGCAAGTCTGGTGCAGGGGTTGTTATTTCGGATGGGGCATTTGGCATCTCTAGAGCAGGACTGCAGAAAGGAGCATATGGTAGCAGCTGGACAAAGGGGGAAATTGTATGTTATTATACATTAAAGAGGGCTGTTCTATATTAGAAGTTGTAGGTTGGCTCCTGACCTGGGGGGGGGGCAGTGGGGATTATGATAGTGAGCTGCCTCCTCCTCCAAATCTGCTTCCTTGGCCAGAGTCAACTGTTCATCATTGTCAAAGCAGAGGGAGGGATAGATCTGTGACTGTTTAGAGTTGTTCTGCTTGTCATGTTTGCCGGACAGAGTTTTTGTGGAGGGCTGACTGTCTGGCATATTGATAGTCATGGAGGGGCAGGTTGAGGGGGGCCGGGTAGTTTGCTTCATAGCTTGTTCTCCCTGAGTTATGACCTCAAACACATCTGGGGCGTGTCTGTGGACTCTCAAAATATCATTAATTAAATTCCAGTAGGAGAAGGTTTTTATGGGAACATTTTCAGGTCCGAAAATTCTATAATAATCATTGAGACAGTCTCCTACTCTTTTCCAGAGGTTCTCATCTATCATCCCTTCTTGGGGAAACTAAGGACATGTTCTCCTATATAATAATTTTTTTTCAAATCTTTTTTCTTAACCTGTGTTCCTCGCATCTTGAGGGCCTCTTTGAGACCTGAAATGTACAAATCTTGTGACGATATGGCTTGTCACCTCTTACCTTGTATTGTCTCCTCTCCTGTGCATCAATCTGTCTCTCAGGCGGGTGGTCCTGAGGCAATCTTGAACTTCACTTGGCTGCCAAGTTTTCCTGGAAGACGAAGTTCCCAACCCGTAGCAGGCAGTGGGCCCACGTTGGGCAACAGTTGTCCCGACCCACAGGACTTCAGTGGGGTCCCGGTCACCTGTAAGGAGGGAATGGGAAGGACAGGAAACGCAAAGAATGACCACAGACTTAAAGTTCTATTCAAGAGGCCAATCTTTATTTTTTTCCAGGCTGTTTATATGTGCTTTTGCAGGGCTGCAGGTGCATGAAGAAGGGAGGGTTAGTGAGGGGGCTTAAAGCAGAAATTTGGTGGGGTTAGGCAGTTATGAGCCAAGAATGTGCTTAGGTAAAAAGGTCAGTGTAGTTTTTCTGAGAACTGTCTTAATCTAAAAAATAAAGAAGGAGGGAATTCTGAACTTTAGTTGAATTCTGAACTTTAGTTGACTCTTGGTTAATGAACCAGCTCCTGCAGAAATCTACAAATATCCGTCTGCCTTTACTTCCCAAGTGCTGGAATTAAAGTCCCATGCCAGGCCTGAGAAATGTTTCAAGGGTAAAGGCAAGAGAAAGGAGACTAATAAAATGGTGCAGTGGATAAAGGTGCTGGCTGCAAAGCCCGATGACCTGAGTTTGAAGCCCAGCACCCATATGGTAACAGAGAACTAACTCCAAGTTTTCCTCTAACCACATGCATACACACACCCACAAACCCACACATCACACACACATCACACACACACAAACCATATCTACCACAACCAACACATACCATACCATACATATACCACATATACATACTCCCATGCCACACACACCCCTCAAACCCACACATCACACACTATATATACTACATACACACACATCACACACACACACACACATCACACACACATACACATCACACACACACACCATACCTACAACCAACACATACCATACCATACATATACCACATATACATATTCCCATGCCCCCCCACACACATCACACACACATCTCACATATCACACACACACCATACCTACCACTACCAACACATACCATACCATACATATACCACATGTTCATACACACACATACACATACCACAAACCATACATATAAACATATATACATGAATATAAAAAAAATTAGAAAGGAAATGGGTATATACAGGGCAAGGAAAATAATGAGCAGGGTCAGAATGCCAGCTTCTAGGCTGGCTACCAGGGTGCCAGCTAGACTGCTGAGCAGAAGGCATTTCTGTCTGGGAGAGGAAGGTGCCATGGTGGTGGCCAGGGCATGGTAAAGATTCTAGTACACCCTGTAAAAATAAAAGGGAGAGAAGGGTGCTTCCAAATCAGCACCTGATCCCCCAGACTTAGCCGTGAAAAGTTCCGTAACTGGGAGTAAGTAACGGGGAGATCTAGAGAGGGATTTGGGACAAGGACGTTGGTGAGTGTCAGAACTTTAGAGGAAAGCAGAAGTACTTCCGTGGCTAATGGCTTCTTCCCCTCTGTCTGCAGTGTAGCAACTGAACCCAGGACCTTGAACAAGCTCTCTGTCTCTCAGTTACATCCCAGAAAAAAAAAAATTCCTATGTGATTTGTATTATTCTTTTTATTTGTTTTTAATATCTATTTATGTATATGTCTGTGTGGGTGTCTACTACTTGTGTGCAGGTGTCCAGGAAGGCCAGAGGAGGCTATTGAATTCCAAGGAATTAGAGTTATGGAAGGTCATTCACCTCCCTCCCTCCCTCCCTCCCTCCCTCCCTCCCTCCCTCCCTCCCTCCCTCCCTCCCTCCCTCCCTCCCTCCTTTTCAATGCTAGGGGTTGCATATATAGGCAAGCACTCTACTCTTGAGCTGTACCTCAGTGTGCTGTGAGATTATGTTTTTTATACACTGTAAATATTTGTCATTGTAAATATTGATCTAATGAAATGCTGATTGGTCATTGGTCAAGTTGCTAAACAAAAAGTAGAGGTGGGACAACCAAACTAAAAAACTCTAAGAAGCAAAAGAGTAGAGTAGAGATGCAGCCAGATGCAGAGAAAGTAGGATGAGATGCTGCACTGAGCAAAAAGGTACCAAGCTACATGGCTAAACATAAATAGAAATATAGGTAACTTAAAAGTATAAGAGTTAGCAAGTAATAAGCCCAAGACATGGACCAGACAGAGTGTAACTAATATAAGCCTCTGTGTGATTATTTGGACTAAGCAGCTGGGAGACTTCTGGTCTAGACCTTGGAGTTAGTCCGAGCCAGAAACTTCTGACTACATCAGTCCCTAGATAATTCCAACTCAATAGGTCTCTGTTACCTTTAGAACATTAAATATGATGTACATTTTGCATATAATATGATGCTGTTCAGAATAGTAAGAGAGTAAAAGAATCATTTATCTGTCTGTCTACTCTAAACATTTCCAGACAGGACTCGGAGTGTGGCTCAGAGGAAGCCTAGAAGAGATATCAGGTCAATGTTGTTGCTTTGTGTGTGACACCTTTCTATTCCCCCAGTCATTTTATTTCTTCATATCATAGGTAGATAGGAAGCTGAGGAATCATCTCCGCAAGGGTTGGGTTATGTATAGGCAAATTGGTACCAATTCTCTTATCTGACTTAGGCATTTGCCTCACTGGCCTTTGGCACACACCTGTCCCCTCTGCCTTATTCTCAACAGAAAAATCTTCACCTTGTGAATCCTGGGCCCTATCTCTGGTGAAATCCAGGCAGAGGGGTCAGGCTGGGGTGGCATCTCAGGTGACTCCTTCTGGAACACACCAGCTTGGTGGGAATTGACAGATGACTCAGCCATGGGCTATGGGAACCGTGTGTTTGGATCCAAGGAAATGGGAGACATAGAGCCATCTCTGAAGCCCAGGGGTGGCTTACATGGAGGCTCCATGATGCTCCACTGAGCAGAATGGCTTGGGCTGGACTGTGGGCCCAGAGGATGGAGCAAATAGGGCTGAGAGAAATTGGTGCTTGTGTCTCAGTCCCAAGGAACAGGCTCGCAGATAGTATTGTGAAGAATTTGTGTTTTTACACAGCACATCTACAATCACTCAGAACATCCACAGCATAGAAGCTCCAAAGAGTGAGACTTGGAGTGGGAGGCACATCTTCAACATTCCAAAGAATCTGTCGTTCATAAACAGTCTGGACTGTCCCACCTTAGAAGTCTTTGGGAGAGAGGTCTGATTTACAGACCTTTATCATCAGAACCCAAGGTGCTGTTTGACAAGCTTTCTGCTTTCCAGGCCTGACCTGCCCCACCCCAGACACTCTGTCCCACTCAGATCCACAATATGAGGGGGAAGCCTGGCCATTACATGACAAAAGTAGCTACCCTCCCCCACTTGAGCCATCTGCCCATTGTAAAAGTTTCTGAATCCACATCCACATCCTTCTTTGGGCTGTTGGCTAATTGCCCAATTACTGTATTTCCCCAACAGAACTCTTAGGACCGCCGGGAATCCACATCCAGGAGCCCTCTTGGGTCTTGGGAAGCCTCTGGGAGTCTGGAAGATTGACTCTCTGTTTTTCTGTCTGCTTCTCACACTGCCCTGCCCCCATCAGGACCCAACTCTGAGTTGCCTGAGTTCCCAAGTGGTCAGCAGCTGATGGCCGGCTTTTGCCAATGAAGCCAGCACTAGAGATAGTCTGAAGTGTGGGAAGAACTGTGTGGCCTTTGAGTTGGAGCACCTGATTGTGTCAGTCCTGTGTGCCTCTGGGGAAGCTGTGGCCTCTCTGATGCCGTTTTCCCTGCTTTGTCTGCATGGTCCAGATAGTTTCTGCTCTGAGATGTCTGGCACTACAAACTAACAGGGGAAAGCCAGTGGCCTTGTCTGGATCAGTCTTCCATTGGTTCTAAACATCCCTGGGCTCCTCCATTTCAGGAAGGGTCCCCTAAATTAGGAAGAAGGGCTCGGTTTCCCTATGTGAACCACCTATACTCCTAGGTGCCCAGGATCCTTACAATACCAATTCCCAGGAATTCTAAGTCCCTAAAAAGCCCCTGGCTATTCAGGGTCCTTTTAAAGTTACTTCATGGGGATGAAGAAACACACACTCAGCAGTCACATCTGAGAAAAAGAGATGAAGCAGGGGAGGTCTCAGAAAGCCGAAAATCCCTTTTCCAGGTCCTTACAGAGGTGAGATGATGACTGAGCAGTTCCAGTACAGAAACACCCACAGGATCTCAGGGGAAGCAGGAATGCAACAGAGGGGTCCTCCTTCTACTATTTTCTCTGGGAATGGACATTTCCATGGCTTAGTTGTTCTGTTGCTGAATAGAGAGGGAGGTACACAGAGGTCCTCAGACCCAAATTGTCCATAAGGTGGTAGTAGAGAGCCCTTGGGAGCATCTTCAAGTCAGGAAGGTGACAGCAGCAGATGTCTGTCCTTTGACTCAGGGACAGGAGGTCTCACTGAACCACAGCAGGACTTTGGGTGTTACATCTCTGACACCAACCTAGCTACGATAAGCCACAGGGTTTCCTGTCACCCAGTGGCAAGGGTGGTGGACTCTTGCATATTTATCGGACACCAGCCCAGAAGAGCTTCCAGGGACTAAGGGACCATGGGTCCTGGTCACCTGTAAATGTGACACCTCTGTGCCATTTGGCCTGACTAAAGCCCCAAATGTTAGCATCCCCAAGTCCCTTCCCTGTTAATCACTTGCAAAGGAAGGCAGTCGGTGTTCCTTTTGAAGGAGGCCCTGTTTGTCAAGTACTGAGGGCTCTTTGGGCCGGATGCAAGATAGGAGTCTTATATTTCAGAAGACCCTCATTAGGAGATGTGAGCTCCGGGATGAGATTAGTTTTGTTTTTTGTTTTTGCTGGTACCAGGGATGGAACCCAGGACCTTGCATACGCTAGGCAAGTGCTCAACCACTGAGCTATCCCCAGTCCCAAAATGAGGTTTGAATTCCGTCTGTGGTATCGCTTAGTTTCCTTGGAAACAGAGGTGGGAGAGAAGCGAGACGGGGGAATAGCTGAGGTCATCATTCTGTGAACTGATCATTCTGAAACTTCCCTCTCTGGGGCCAGCTGTCAGGAATTTTATATTTCCTCTTGTCTCAGTCTGCCCATCATGTGACACAAACTTCTCTTGTCATTCATTGTCTACCCTGGTGCAAGTCATGTAACAGTTTTATTCCTCAGTGGCTTTGTCTCTAAAGTGAGCATAGTAATGACAGCATCCCTGTCCACCCTCAGGTTATTGTAAGGATAAAGGATTAGCAATGCCTGCCGTTTATAGTGTGTGCCTATAATCTCAGCACCAGGGAGGTTGAGGAAGACAGAAATAGTTTTAATAGGAGACAGGGCAACCCCAGGGCCAGTGTCTCCTCACTGGGAAGGCAGGGAGATGATCCCTGCCTACCAGGTCCTTTGACCCTTAGCTCCTCCATGATCATTGATCACCTTCTGTGAGAATTGAGGATACAGGAAGGGTTTCCCTTTACACACACTTAGATTTCTAAACCAGAAAAGGCCTACATTTATGTTCTAAGGTCTCCACTAACTGAACATTGTGACAGGTGACTTTGTCCTGTAGTGATCTGGCTAGAATCTGAAAGATGACGCACTTGAAGCTAAACTCTGCCTCCTAAGGGCTGTATGGATCCATGCTTCCAGCGTGGAATAGAGCCTGGCACATAAGAGTGCTCAGCAATGTTCGATATATGTATGTATGTATGTATGTATGTATGTATGTATGTATGTATGTATGCATGCATGCATGCATGCATGCCTCTATTATGTATTTATTTTGAGATACAATTTTGTGTATCCCAGATTGGTTTCAAACTTGTTATGTAGCTGAGAAATACCTGGAACTTCTGATCCTCCTGCCTCCACCTCCCACGTGTAATGCTGGATATTGAGCCTAGGGCTTCACATGCATTAGGTCAGAGCTCTATCGAGCTCCATCTCCAGGCTCCATGCTGCTCCTACTGATGTTTTTACAAAAGCCCCAGTGATGAGAATGTACCTTTCAAGATGATGATGATGAAAGAAAGTCCCTTCTTCAGGACTTTAGACTCTGTGCCCATCCGTTTACTCTTTATGCCATCCCTATCAAATAGATTCTGCCCTTCTCACCTGCTTCTTTTGATGAAACAAAGCACCAAGAATGGAATTAGGTCCCTAGAAGGCTGAGCATCTACCAAGTTGTTCTAAAATGGGAGCTGGAAGAAGTGAGGACAACCATGTGCCTCTGACTGTCGCTGACATCTGGATATGCCTTTGAGCAGAACTAGCCTCTGTTTCTGTTTTGAAGGTTTCTACCCCTAATTCTGTGACCATGAACAAGACCAAAGCCTAAGTACTCATGAAATGAGCCTAGTGGGTGGACCCTTCCCAGAAGGAGTTGCCGCCTGAAGGGACACGCTCTGTGGTACTCTGAGATATCAGGTGGGCTTCACGTTTCCTGAGGCTTTGCTACCAAATCTCTAGTTAGTAGCACCCATCTTTCTCTAACATGGGGGAAGGGTGGCATGAAACTGAGATGAACCCCGGAGACCCATGGGGGACTGAAGGATGTGGAGCTCTTTTGATTCTGAGATATCTGTGAAAGTGACCTGGCCCAGCAAGAATATAGGGCTCTGCTTCCTCTCGCCTTCTCCATGGACAAAACTAAATGTAGACTGACCTCCAGGAGAAGTCTTCAAGCGACTTAAGCAGCTTGGGCATGGTGGTGTACACCTACAGTCTAGCATTCGTGGGTAAAGGCAGGAGGATTGTCACATGACATGTTTGGGGCCAGCCTGACCTGGGCTTGTTTCCAAAAGTTTTAGCCCAGCCAGGGCTACATAGGTGACATAGTACATATCCATTTATTAAAAATCAGGAGACTTCAATAACTGGTAAAAGTGACTCTCCTTTTCCTGGGAATTCTTTTTCTACAAAACAGAACTGTGATACTGTCAGACAGCTCCAATGAGCATGAACAGTATTACTGAGAGGCAGGGGCCCCACCGCCAGAAACCCTGGCCTGTGTGTCTTCCAGACAGCTCTCTGTAGACAGCCCCTCCTCAGGGCTCAGGGGCTTGTCTGATGTTGAGCTCCCAGGAGGTCCCAGGGGTGTGACCTTTCTTGTCCTTCCTCCCTGCCCCCCACCCCAGGGCCAGCTATAAAGCAATGCCAGCAGCACCAGCCCTCAGCACATCATCTAGGCCCCAAGAGCTTTTTGTGGTACTTTAGGGACACACTTATTCACAGTTCCTCTTGGAGAGGACCATGCAGTCCCGGTGGCTCTGTTGGGTTCTCTGGGTGCTTCTCCTGGCTAGCCATGGAGCAGCTGTGACCGAGGAGCAGGTCCTGGACACATTACTGCAGCAGCTACATCTCAGCCAGGCTCCCATCCTGGACAGGGTGGATGTGGAGGGAATGGCTATCCCTGCCCATGTAAGAGCCCAGTATGTGGCCCTGCTGCAGCGAAGTCATGCAGACCGCTCCCGAGGCAAGAGGTTCAGCCAGAACTTCAGAGGTAAGCTCTCCTTGCAGCTCCTGATCTCTGGAGAGGACAGACTAACTGCCCCTTCTGGTAATGTCAGTGGACCCTTTCTTTGTGTATGTTGGAGGCTTGCTTTAGTCTGAGGAGCAGTGAAATGTAAACATGGCCTTGGAGGGTGGCTGGGTCTAGGCCCCAGGCTCTGGCTGTGCTCTGAGGATTCTCAGGGCCAGAAGGAGGTAGATCAGAATGAAGTAAATGGGAAGACCCAGACCAGAGAAAAGAAGGAGCACAGAAAAGCAGAATGTTAGGGTCTAGGTAGGGTAGAGTAAGGACCCAGTTCTTCTGGAAACAGTAATATGACTTCTTGGGGTCATCGTCTAGGACCATCTGGAGCAGTGGTCAACTGTGTTTTGTACTATGCACACTGAAGTGAGTGAGTGGTTGGAGTTTCTTCACATTAAAAGCAAGCAAACAAACCAGCATCCCGAGAAAGAGGTAGCCAGCTGTTAGAGACCTACATGATAGCCTTTCCCCTAAGGGCTGGGACCAGTCCTCAAGACACAGCTAGACCCAGGGCAGGCAGTTCTCTACAGCTCCATGAGTTCTGGGTCCCAGAGCTCTTTGTGTTTGGCTGGGGAGGGTGAGTATCAGAGGCACAGAGGGGGGAAGCTCTGTCCCAGCTAACCCCAGCGCAATGGCCTTGCCATCCCAGAGGTCTTATGGTTCCTGTAGAGGCCCGGCTGGCTGACTCTGTCCATGTCCACAGAGGTGGCAGGCAGGTTCCTGTTGTCTGAGACATCCAGGCACTTGCTAGTGTTCGGCATGGAGCAGCGGCTGCCGCCTAATAGCGAACTGGTGCAGGCTGTGCTGAGGCTGTTCCAGGAGCCAGTCCCCAGAACTGCTCTCCGGAGGCACGAAAGGCTGTCCCCACACAGCGCCCGGGCTCGGGTCACCATCGAGTGGCTGAGAGTTCGTGAGGATGGCTCCAACCGCACTGCCCTGGTCGACTCTAGGTATTGGCGGGGGAGGGGGAAAGATTGAGCAGCTCGGCTCGGCCCTGCTGGGGGAGGGGAGCACCAGAGGATGGGGTGAGGACAGGACCCCTCCAGAGCCACCCTGACAACCTGCCAGTGCCCTGGCCTGATGCGCAGCTGTGTCTCAGGGTCGTATCCATCTTCGAGAGCGGCTGGAAGGCCTTCGACGTGACCGAGGCCGTGAACTTCTGGCAGCAGTTGAACCGGCCGAGGCAGCCACTGCTGCTGCAGGTGTCGGTGCAGAGGGAGCATCTGGGCCTGGGGACCTGGAGCGCACACAAGTTGGTCCGTTTCGCTGCACAAGGGGAGCTGGGCAGCGAGGGGCGGGGCGAGCCACAGCTGGAGCTGCACACGCTGGACCTCAAGGACTACGGGTAGGCTGAAGATTAGGTAGCTGGGGGATACAACATTCTTTCCCGGTTTCTTCTTGAGTCAGCTTAGGGGTGGGGAGTGTAGGCTGGCCTAGGAGATGACTCATCCCTACCCATACTAGTTTCTAGTGGTGCATTTAGAAAAGGTATTAGTTAAATATCAAATAACACACATTATTGTAACAATCTATTTCCATCCTTCCCTTTATGAATAAGTCTTTGAAAATCTTAGCTTGGCTATCCTAAATTTTGGATTATTTTTTTCAAGGGACAGGTTAGGTATACTTGGAGCAGACAAGGGCTGCATAGCCCTGTGCATCTGGTATCCTTAAACTGGATCCCAACAAACTAAAAACAAAAGAAAAACATCTTATTAAGCATAGACTTTAAATTTGTATTTGTTATTTGTGGTGTGTGTGTGTGTGTGTGTGTGTGTGTGTGTGTGTGTGTGTACATGTGTGCATTCAGAAGTCAAGAGGAGTTTTTTCTACTCTCTTTTTTTATGGGGGTCCCAGGGACCCATCCAACGCAGCCCATCAGTCTAGCATGGCAAGTGTTTTACCTACTGAGCTACCTTGCCTGTTCTACATTCACTTTTTTTTGTTGTTGTTAAAAATATTTTTATTGCTGGGTGGTGGTGCACACCTTTAATCCCAGGAATTGGGAGGCAGAGGCAAGAGGTCAGCCTGGTCTACAGAGTGAGTTCCTGGCAGCCCTTAATAGGCAGTAGCTGACTTTATGTTCCAGACATGCTTCTTTACTTGTGTCTCTTCCTTCTCCTTGGGAGCCTTAAAAAATGGGTGGTAAATCTCCTTCTCAGAGGCCTCTGACCTTGGCCATGTCTGTCAAGTGACTTTTGACCTCTCATCTCTACAGAGCTCAAGGCAATTGCAACCCTGAGGCCCCAGTGACTGAAGGAACCAGATGCTGTCGCCAAGAGATGTACCTTGACCTGCAGGGGTTGAAGTGGGCTGAGAACTGGGTCATTGAACCCCCAGGGTTCCTGACTTATGAGTGTGTGGGTAGCTGCCTACAGCCACCAGAGTCCCTGACCATCAAGTGGCCATTTCTGGGGCCACGGCAGTGTGTTGCCTCAGAGATGACCTCCCTACCCATGATTGTCAGCCTGAAGGTGGGAGGCAGGACCAGGCCCCAAGTGGTCAGCCTGCCCAACATGAGGGTGCAGACTTGTAGCTGTGCCTCGGATGGGGCGCTCATACCCAGGGGGATAGATCTGTAGTTCCTACGTAGCTATATGGTTTTACACCTAGGAAGTTAACTTGTCCTGACTCAGTGCCTACATTTCACATTTACCCTACAGTCTTCCCTATCTTGGCTTCCTTGTCCATCACCCGGTCTAAGCACTTATTTGAGTAACTAATGTCACTCCACTGGGACACCCTGGCCCACTTAGCAGAGGACATGCTAAGCTGTGGACAGGTTGCCAGCTGAATCTGTTTTCTGCTCAATTCTCAGCTAATTGTGTGACAAAACCCTATGGTGAGAACAGGACTCTATTACATGGTGATATTTGAATTCATTTAAACAAAATAAAGCAAATAGAAAAATCCCAGCAGGCCCCACACAGAAAGCTATCTGGAAAAGAGCCTCCGCAATACAAGCACATTCTAGATTTTTTTATTTCTTCTGTGATAGGGTCTCAATACGTAGCCCCTGATGACCTCAGATTAAAAAAAACAAAAACAAAAAAACCTTTTTCTGCCTTTCAAGTGCTGGAATACAGGCAGGCAGTATCCTGCTCAGCCCATTCTAGATGTTTACAAGTACGCCAGGTAGTCGAGGCTGGCACACACCTTTAATCCCAGCCCTCGGGAGGCAGACAAAGGCTGTTCTCTGAGTTGAGGTTGGCCTGGTCTACAGAGGGAGTTCCAGGACAGCCTGAGCTGCACAGAGAAACCCTGTCTCAAAAAGGAAGAAAACAAAATAAAACAAGCAAGCAAGCAAGCAAACAACAGTAAAACAAAGACAAAACCCACACTGTGGTCTTTGCTTTAAGATCAGTGTATGTGGGGCAGGGGGAGGATGAAGAGTTATGGGTTGGGACACTGGTCAGGAAATCAAATACTTAGCTTTTGGAGCTGACCACCAGTCTCAAGGCCAGGCAGAGGGGGTGGTGACTTCAGCTCTGAGGCCTCATTGCTGCAAGGAACAGGCAGCCCTAGCATATGTCAGGGTCAGCATGACCTGCTGTGTCCAGCAGTTCCCCTCTATCTTAGAGAACCACCATGAAGAAGTATGTGTATTAACAGGACGCTTCCCTTTTTTTTTTTTTTTTTTTTTTTTTTTTTTGTATTTAGCAAAAGCCAATTGAACATAGATTATCTGAAGAGACAAAATTAACGCGATGTTTCTGTCTGTTCTAGTACTGTTCACTGGAGGGGAACAGGAATAATAGCAACATAGCTAGAAAATAGGGTTTAATCAAAGACTCCCAGTTTTGGAAGCTCGAAGACTGTACTACGTTTAAATTCCTTATACAACTCTCATTCAAAAATATCACTTTGAACAATTATGTAAACTTCCTCTTTTGTCTCCAAAAAAAAAAAAAAAAAAACCCTAAAAGAAAATTAAATAAATGAGTAAATCCTTGTAACTAATGTGCAGAGACTAGTCTTTTGAGTCCTGGTTAGAGTAACTAAGATGCTGTTGTTTATGTACTAGACTGTAGCAGAAAAACAAATTTCCTTGGGGATCTTCCAGAGGATCCAGGCTCGATTCCCAGCACCCAGATGGCAACTCACAACTGTCTGTAACTACATTTTCTACAGAACCCAACATCATCTTCTTGTCTCTGTGCATACTAGGCATGCATGTGGCACACAAATATACATGCATACATATTACCCATACAGATTAATGAAAATTTTTATAGTCATTCTTACCACAGCTGGACAGTGAGAACAGCAGAATTCTTTGGTAAAAGCAAGAACAGAATATAGATTAAATATACTTTTCCCGCTCTGGTTTTGTTCCTGCCTTTGCGGCCGGAGTCTACAGTCCTCTCTAGTGCTGTAACACTAGGTGGCGCTCTGAACCCGAGTTTGCAAATGAATTCTGCTATTGTTTTGGGTGCTGGCGCGCGGGATGGAGGTGGGGGTGTTGGAGCCACATTGATTGGATTCTTCCTGTGGATAAATAGAACTTGTCAGAATCTTTGATATGTCTGCATTTCCTTATTTGGTATGAATAGGTTTTTTTTTTTCGTCTCTGCAGGAAAAGTCACAAAACTTTTATTTCTTTTATTTTTATTTATTTCTTTATTTTTCAATTTTGTATTTGTTTGTATAGTTTTATTTTATTTTATTTTTTGTGTGTCAGGGTCCTATGTTATATAACCTAAGCTAACCTCGAACATCCGATCTTCCTGCCTCAGACCTCTGGGAGGTTGAGATTACAAGTGTTCATGGGCACCACAGTTGGCTAGAAATTGTACTGAACTCTATATTTTATTTACTTGCAAAAATTAAATAAAGTAGCTAGGGGTTGTAGCTCAGTGGTAGATCATTTGCATAGCATACACAAAGCCCCAGGGTTTGTCAAGAAAATAATGGAAGGGCATGGTGGTATAAGAATGAAATAAAAAGAGAAATAAGCCAATCCAGCCAGGGGATGGCTCACTGGGTAAAGGTGCTTGCCATCAAGCCTTATGAGTTGGATCCCTGGAACACATTCTGAGGGGAGAGAATCAGCACACAAAGTTGCTATGGCACATGAATGCTCTCACACATGCAAATGACAAATAAAAACATCAAGATTAGATTAAAATCTATTTTAAGATGTGCCTCACTGTGTGTGTAGGAAAAAGAAATACACTGTTATCTTCTAAAAATGTTACGTTGGTTCTCCTTAGGTGGGGACACTGAAGATGTGCTAGGGTGCAGGTCAGTGGTGACCAGGCCTGCTCTGTGCACCCTCAGTACTGAAAAGACAAAAGGAACCTAATTTCTAATTTTTGTGTTGTAAACATGGATACCCATGTAATGAAATAAGGTGGAGGATTGGGTGCTGGAGACTTAGCACCTGCCTAGCTGGAGGCAGCTCGGTGTTCTGTCGCTTTGCCTGGATCACCCCAGTTCTCAGAAAGGGGCAGGCCTCCTATGGAAGGATAAGACTGGAGGGAGGCCTTGAGGCCCTGATAAAAATGAAGCGTCTATCTTCAGGCTGCTGGAGGGAATGGACGGGAGGGTGGAGGCTGAACTGGCTTGATTACTGGCTGGGAGGACAGGAAGGGAGGGGGTTGCACCCATGAGACAAATGTTAGATAGGAAGCGATTCCCATGGCAGAATGGCATGGTCAGGCTGGGGCCCTCCTGGAGGTGTGTCCCAAATGGTGGGTGGAATGGTAGGTATGCCTCATCTACCTCACTTTAGCAGACAGCAAGAAAGGAGATGGTATGCAAGTAGTTTCTGCTTCAGGAAGGTCCACTGAGTTTGGGAGCTTAAGATCAGCCTGGGCAAAAAGGCCAAACTCTCTGGGGGGGAAAAGCCCACAAACTAGAATCCTTGAAATCTCACTTTTAGTGATCCACACTGGGATTTCATTACAGTAACATAAAGACTGCCTAAATTAATGTTCTATGACCCAGACAGATGGCTCAGAAGCCAAAGACACTTGCCCTACAAGCCTGATAACATAATTTAATCCTCAGAATCAAAGTAGAAACCTGGATATAGTGACATCTATAATCCTACTGGAGGTGTGGACGGGAGACTCATTTGGAAACTTCCCTGAGAGGCATAGCATTGCAAATTCGGAACTACAGACTCTGCTTCAAGAAGGTGGAATGGACTCTTGAGAGTTGCCCTCTGGCCTCCACAGGAGTGTGGTTCTCCATCTTTCGCTCACACACATACTTAAAGAAAATTGTTACACTTAACATTTGTTCACAACTGTATCCACCAGAACCTGGCTCAATTGATACCTATTGAATGAGTCAACATAAGCCTTTGGAAAATGGTTACAATGGTAGGGCGCATCCATGAATGGAATAAATACACATTAACATCTTGTTTAAAATAACTTTGTGGTGGCATTGGAAACTTCAACTGCTTATAATTTGTACACTATAGAAAGTTATGTTTGGGGACGAAAGGGATGGCTCAGCAGTTGGGAGCACCAGCTGCTCTTCCATAGGAGCCGGTTCAATTCCCAGTACCCATACGGCAGCTCAGACTTGTCTGTAACTCCAGTTCCAAGGCTTCTGACACTCTCATACATGCAGGTAAAACACCAAAAAATCATGAAAACAAGTTATATTGAGAGAGAGAGAGAGAGAGAGAGAGAGAGAGAGAGAGAGAGAGAGAGAGAGAGAGAGAGAGAGAGAGAGAGAGAGAGAGAGATTTATGTTCTATGCAACCATAATCTCATTCTTAAGGGACAGTAAGGCAGGGAGGTCATAAGTTCGAGGCCAGTCTGGTCTATACAGTGAGACCCTCTTCAAAACCCAAACCCAACCTGTGGCTGTCAGTGGAAGAAAGATGTCCCCGTTGGACCGAACCCAGGATAGCTTCTGGAAGCCCTCAATGCTGGGTCCAGTTTGTAATCTCATTTTATACTCTGAAACCACAGTGTGGTGTGGGCAAGCAAGTAAGGTTTACAGAAGCCGAAGTGGCAGTCAGTAGGTTGCTATTTCTCCAGGTCACTCTGTTCCAGGTAACAAGTGAAGTCATGCTTGTCAAATAGGAAAAACGAACAGGGTTTTAAGTGAACCACTAAATAAACCAACAAACTGTCATCCAATAACTGGCCTTTTCTACCTAATTCTACTTCCGAGGAAGCATACCCAAGCCGGCTTCCTAACATTAGAGGCTACAGCTGGAGACCTGGCATCTCCTGGTAGGCGCTTTGGAGATCTCATTTTTGGATCAGAGTCAGAAACCAGCCAACAAACCAGGAAATCCCAGCTGCCCCAGAGGCCCACTCCGGGGTGGGGGGGTAGATGTCTGGCAGGCTCCTGCACAGCCACAAGTTCTACCGGCAGAGCGAGCAGGAGGCGGGCGCACGACCGGACAGCGCCACCGATTGGTCCGCCCCCGAGCTCCCAGCCTCGGATTGGTTGTCTGGGACACGTGGCCTACGAGAGGCCTGTGTTTTTGGCGGTGGATGCTCTATCTGGTCTTGCCAGGGCCTCCTTTGCCGTGCGCTCCGTGCATACCCGGTTGGAAGGTGCTCACAGCTCTTCGGCTTTTTCCGCGCGCGGACCCTGAGCTGGGGATTCCTAGCGTCTCCGGGTTGGCACTTGCCGGGATCCTGCAGCCATGAGTGTGGGTTTCATCGGCGCGGGCCAGCTGGCCTGTGCTTTGGCGCGGGGCTTCACGGCCGCAGGTGAGCGCGTGGTCAGCTTCCGTCTCACCAGAGTGAACGAGTGAGTGGGTGCATGTGTGAATGTGAACGAGTGGGAGGTTTGCGTTCCATCCGCTTGCATGCCTTAGCGTCGGAGGCCGGCATGCTAGAGTTGCTACGGGCTTCCTTTGATGGATTGCATGATTGGATGCCTTAGCGTCTAGAGGCCGGCATGCGAGAGCTGCTATGGGCTTCCTTTGTTGGGTTGCATGATTGGGCCATGATCCCCTGTTAAAAAGACTGGTTTTCTGCAGGCGTCCTGTCGGCTCACAAGATAATAGCCAGCTCCCCGGAAATGGACCTGCCCACGGTGTCTGCACTCAGGGTAGGAAGGATGGAGGGGAGTGGGAAAGAGGTTAGAGGTTCAGGAAAATCGTGACCTGCGGCTGGATGGTTCAGACCTTCCCCCAGGGAGGTCATCATGACAGGCCATGCACCATTTGGGGGGCAGTCTTGTGTGGTGGGAGCCCCTGGGCAAAAGTAGGGTCGGATCCAGATCCTGGGATGAAAGTAGGTATGTAGGAATGACTTTCTGTTTGCTAGTCGACTTTGCTTTGAATTCACTACATAGTCCGTAGAAGTCGGGAAAATTCTGCTTCAGCTTCCCTACGAGTTGGGAATCACAGTCATGAGTCACTGAGTGAGCCAGAAATGTATTTTTTTCTTTGTTGATTAGTTGTGTGACACTGAGGTACTCAGTCACTCCGAGGCTGTTCCCTCATTTCCTATAGCCTTTTAGTGTTGTACATGATGCTGGGAAAGGACCTGGTGAATTAGTTTCTTTCAATAAAACTTAATGTCCCAAGTTCCATAAAATCTGGCCACTGTGGTGCATTACAGCCAATGAGACAGTGTTTATGTCTAGTTTGGGCTTATGCCCCTAACACTGTAGTGTGAGGATATTTTCAAATATAATAAAAACAGTTGGAGATATCAGAGGACAGATCCACCTCCTCCTGTCTTCAGACAGAGTTTTCTGTGTAACAGTAGTCCTGGCTGCCCTGGAATTTGCTTTGAAGACCAGACTGGCTTTGAACTCACTGGGATTCACTTGCCTCTGCTTCCCAAGTGCTGGGACTAACAGTATGAGCCATGGCTTCTTCTGCCTGCTCCGTCTTTCTATGCCTGCCTTAAATACTTAGTTAAGGCGTGGCACCACCACTGCCTGCCTGGGAGCCTGGAACTCCTTCTGTAAACTAAGATGACTTCAAACTCAGATTGTATTAAGGGCATAGGTCACCACTCCCAGGATATTCCCTGTACTGGGATTAAAGGTGTGAGTTACCGCTGTCTGATTCTCCTAGACTGACTGTGGGTAGATCCCTCTGACATCTCCGACTGTTTTTATTATATTTGAAAATATCCCCACACTGTAGGGTCCTGAAAATCTCTTTGGAGTCCTGGGGAGTGGGGTATAGAAGTTGGTACTCTAGTAAACTAGGTGCTCTGGCTGCTAGGTTGGGAGTGGGCTTTGTACAGCTCTGTTCCCTGACTCTGGGTGCTGACATTTTACCTCTCCCTGTGCTCTTTCCACTGTGGGGGTTCTCACCTGGCAAAGGGTGTTGGAAATTGCTGAAGTTGAGGGAACAGCCTCTTTTCTAGCCACTGTGGAGAAGCTTGTTCTGCATAACATCTGTTCATTCTTGTCCAGTGGCAGGACAGGGTAATCATGGGGCCCTGAAGGGACAGAATAGTTTTGGCTGCAGCTGCCAAGGGGCTTGGCTGTTTCATAGGAGGCATGAGCTCATCCATATTACCTAGCACTATTGACTGAGGCCTCTTCTCTTACAGAGGATGGGTGTGAATCTGACCCGAAGCAATAAGGACACCGTACGGCACAGTGATGTTCTGTTCCTGGCTGTGAAGCCACACATCATCCCATTCATCCTGGATGAGATTGGGGCTGATGTGCAGGAGAGGCACATCGTGGTCTCCTGTGCAGCTGGTGTCACCATCAGTTCTGTGGAGAAGGTGCTGATGCCCCAATGCGCATTGTGTGAGAGGAGGGGCGGCCTGTGGGTAGCTGCTGATGGACCAGGCCTGGGGAGCTGTGCCCTGAACACTCAGTTAGCTTGCTCCCCTGCTCTAGAAGCTGATGGCATTCCAGCCAGCCCCCAAAGTGATCCGCTGCATGACCAACACACCTGTGGTGGTCCGAGAGGGGGCCACCGTGTATGCCACGGGCACTCATGCTCTGGTAGAAGATGGAAAGCTACTGGAGCAGCTGATGAGCAGCGTGGGCTTCTGCACTGAGGTAGAAGAAGACCTCATTGACGCCATCACAGGGCTCAGCGGCAGTGGGCCTGCCTATGTGAGTGGTCCTCACTTGCCACTGGTTTGTGTGAATCCTGGGCAACAGGAGGGTTTGGTGGAGGAGGGGGCAGTAGTGCTTGTCTCTTGGGTATGGCTGGCTGGTAGAAAGAGCTGACCCTGAGGACTAGTTCCAGTCATCAGAGAAAATAGCCGCTGGGGAGTGGGCATTTGGTGCTTGTTTCCTGGGTTCAGAGAATATCTCCACAGGCATTTATGGCTCTGGATGCGCTGGCAGATGGTGGGGTGAAGATGGGAGTGCCACGGCGCCTGGCAGTCCGATTGGGAGCTCAGGCATTGCTGGTCAGTGTCTTTGCAGGTTTGGCCTGAGGATGGTGTTTGGGGGTTACTGAGCTTTGGGCACAGGTTGATTTTAATGCCCCTTTGTGCCTCAGGGAGCAGCTAAGATGCTGCTGGAGTCAGAGGACCATCCAGGTCAGCTCAAGGATAATGTCTGCTCCCCTGGGGGGGCCACTATCCATGCCCTGCACTTCCTAGAGAGTGGGGGCTTCCGTTCTCTGCTCATCAATGCAGTTGAGGCCTCCTGTATCCGAACAAGGTGGGTATGGCCCGCTCTCCCCTGTCTGAGTTCTTCCATTCCCAGCCTGCTCTGCAATGAGCTGGTTCTACTCTCTTGGATCTGATGAGTGATGTAGAAGTCTATGCTCTGTTGGTGACCACAGCTTACTTAGCTTTCTTGAGCTAAGGGTTTGGTAGGCTCACCTCACTCAGTTCTTGCCATAGTTCTGATTAACTTCAGATAAATGATTAACTTTGGTTTGGATGATGGAGGCTGGATTCAACTCCTGCATGGCTGTAAGAGCTTCTCATACTTCCTCTCCTGTGTGGTCCCAGATATCACAGGAATGCTGTCTATCTTGGATCACATGAAGTGATTGTGAGACTCCCCGCTGAGGAGCCTCTTGAGTTTGGGATCTGAGTTTGAGTGGTGTCAGGTTGAGGGTCTGGGGCTATAGGCTAGAAGGCTCAAAGTTCTGCCTCCAAGGTTTATGACCTTCCCTGTGGGGCTTTGTCTACAGGGAGCTGCAATCCATGGCTGACCAAGAAAAGGTCTCCCCTGCTGCCCTTAAGAAGACTCTCCTGGACAGAGTGAAGCTGGAATCACCCACAGTGTCCACGCTGGCCCCACCCAGTCCAGGGAAGCTCCTCACGAGAAGCCCCATCCAGGCAAGCAAGAAGGACTGAGGAGTACTCTCTGGGGTGTCCCTGTCCCCAGCAGCACAGGGCGGGGCAGGCTTAGGTCTGGGGCTGAAAGCTTCTTAGATCTGTTCACTTGGTTGCACCGAATCCTCTTGTCCCACTGCAAAAGGTGCTCTGAAGAAGCAGCCGATGCCCAAAGCCAGGTAGTCCTGCTCATCTCTCTGAGAGGAGAGAGGCCTTGAGTTAGCATCCTCCTCAGCAGATGTCTGTGAAGAACTTTAGTTAGATCCCAAAGGTGGTTCCGTTTGACCTCCAGGTGAGGGGAGAGGGAAGGGCCCATGCTCTGAACGAAAAACATGTAAAAGAAGCAAGTAACTTAGTTTTGCAGTTGAAAGTATGGGGAACCCACAATGTTTTTGCTTCCCCCTGGTTTCACACGTTTCCCTTTATAAGATGATGCTCATTATTGCTACTTCTAGCTTCTTTAATAAAGATCTTATTTATTTTCGAGATGAAGTCTCTCTGTGTAGCCCAGGCTGACCTTGAATTATGGTAATCTTGCCTCTGCCCTTTTGTTTGTTTGTTCTTGAGATAGGGTTTCTGTGTAGTCCTGGCTGTCTTGGAACTTGCCCTGTAGATCAGGCTGGTCTCCCGACTCCTGAGTGCTGGGATTGAAGGCGTGGCCACCACTTGGGCCTTTTCTTCTAAGTCACTGCCTTGGCTCCTTTTTCATTGCTATGGTAAGGCACCATGGCCAAGGCGACAGTTTACTTTGCACTGTTTCAAGGCGTTAGAATCCACAATGGCAGAGCAGAGGCAGCACAGACAGCTAAGAGCTTGTGTGTTGAACCACAATCAGGAAGCAGAGAGGGTTAACTCTGAAGCCTCAGAACCCGCCCCCATTGCCAAACTTCCTCCACCAACTTCACGTGCAGTCACCAACTAGGGGCCAGGTGTTCAATTTCCCAAGACTTGTTGGGGGAAATCTCATCCATACCACCTCCATCTCGTTCTGGGCCTCGCTGTAAGGCAGTACCATCCAAGAAGGAGGGATGGGGGGTAAAGATCCAGGCCTAGAACTGAAGTGACTAACCCATCCCCAAGGTTAGACATGCCCTTGGATGGGCCAAAATCAGGTGGCCCAGGGGTCCTCATGACAGGTGAAGGATGTGTCTTTTTCCTTACTTTATAGGATCCAAGGCCATTTGTCCACACAAACAGATGGCAAGTGGTCCTGTTTCTAGCGCCTTCCCTTGACCTCATAAGACCCTTGAGCTGACCTGAAGTAGCCCTTCAGTCCCAAGTTCATTGGATGAACTTTTCTGGGGGCGTCTGTTCTGCTTTTCTGACCCAGGCTGCTGACAGTAGATCCTCTGGGGCAGTGGGTTCAAGTTGATTTGCCTTCTCACCTCCTTCATTCTGTTTTAGTTGGATGCTTGCAGTTAGCAGGTGTGATTCTGGTAGTTTAAAGACTGAGCATTTGGGCTGGGGGTAGTGCAGTGGTAGAACACTGTCTGGCATCAGAAGCCCTGGCTTCTACCCCTAGTCCCCAGTGACGGAGAACAAGAGAAAGATTTAATGCTGGTTTTCTCCACTGCTCCTTTATGGTGTGCAGAAATATGAACACACTCTCTTCCATCCCTGCAGCCCTGTGTGACTGTTGTTAGGCAATACTCCAGAGAGACACTGGGGATTTACTGCTTCCCAAGGGCCTGGCTCCTCTGGCTTTTCCTTAGCATTTAAAGCTCTTCTCTGTGTGTCCACAAGCTCTTTACAGCCTGTCCTGTGCTATGTTTTCACTACTAAAGCAGACAGAAGATCAGTGTGTGGTGGGGGCTAGCGATGTGGCTGAGTGGGAGAATGTGTTTAGTGTATAAGGCTCCGCTTTAATCAGTGACACCCAAAAGCTTGATGTCTTGAGTTTTTATCTCTGGTGTCCACATAAATGTGGAAGGAGTGAACTCATGGCATGTGTGCTAGGTGTCACAGGAGTACTTCTCCCTCCCCTGTGACGCAGGAGTACATCTGCCCTGTGACACAGGAGTACATCTCCCTCCCCTGTGACACACGAGTACACACCCCCCCCAGCTGTTAGACACCACACAGAAATGAGATATAAAAGAAAGTGAGAAGGTTACTTACCAGTAGGAGGGGAACCAAGGTGGTGGGGACAAGACCTGTTTAGATGTAGCTTTTGATTTGAGACATAGTATTCTTCTATAGACCAGGCTGGTCTTGAACTCATGACAGTCCTTTAGCATCTATAATGCTGGGATTATAGGCATTTCACATGAACTTTAGGTATTGCTGTGTAGATAAAAATTCCTATGAAGTTATGTCCTAGTCACCAAGTGCATTTGGAGTCCCTGACGGTGCCGCCAGGTGCTGGGACTGCAGGACTTGTGCAGTGGTTAGAGCTGGAGCATACCTTGCTTGCCATGCTTTGAGTTATGACCAGGAGCACTTTTGGCATGAAAATGCCATTCTTAGCACAGGTGGGTAGGCACATCCTCTGGGCCTCACCTCTTCTCAAAGAAACCCACCTGTGCAGCTAGTTCCTGGGTTCCTGTTGACAATGACGTGTCTCAAAAGATAACTATTACTTCCATCCACTTTTCCATGTCTCTTCCTCTCCCATGGTCTGGGAACTATATATAGGAAGGTTGATTCCTGAATATAGCGAGCCCTAGACTACAACATGGTACCCAACAATGCATACTGCATTTGTTTTGGCTTGGTTTTTTTGAGCCGGAGTTCCAGGTTCCTGGAACTCACTTTGTAGACCAGGCTGACCTTGAACTCAGAGATCTGCCTACCTCTGTCTCCTGAGTGCTGAGATTAAAGCCATGCTCAGCTCTGAATGTCAAGTTCAACGACTTGCTGGTATGCTTAAGGAAGCCTCTGGTCTAGTAGATGGAAACTTCACAAATTTTCTCTTCACTTTTTTCTCCTCTGAGCTGAGAATCTAACCCAGGACCTTGAGCATTCCAAGTGTGTGCTTTATGACTGTAACACACACAGCCTTTATTTGTCCTGACTTTGAATTTGTTAATCCAGTTTTAGCATCTTTTACTCCATGAGGAGTAAGCCAGATTTGAACTCCGCTAAACCAAGGCTGCCCTCAAACGTGGAATCTTCCTACCTCTCAAGGGCCAGGATTCCAGGCATGTGCCACCAGGGCAATTCAGTGGGTGTTATCAAACATATCTTCTGCGTGGTGCTTCTAGCTCAAGCTATCCTGGTCTTTTCAGTGTGTGAAATCCAACCCTGCTCATTCTTTGGGTTTTTGTTTTTTGTTTTGTTATTTATAAGATTATTTTTGAGTGCTTTAGTTACCATAAACTCAGTTCTCTTAGCACTGAGATATTTCTTTTCTTTCTCTTTTTATTTAAAAAGTTTTTTTTCCCCCCATACCTACCACTCCTTCCCCAGGGAGGGCAAGGACTCCCAAGGTGGGTCAGTTCTGTCTGGCATATCCAGTTGTGGTAGGTCTGAGGCCCTCATCCCAGTGTCAAGGCTGAGGAAGGTGTTTCTCTGTAGGGAATGGTTCCGGGATGTAACTCCAGGAATAAACTCTGGTCCTACTGTAAGAGGCTTCACACACTGCCCACACCATTATGACTGTCATCTACCTTCGGAGGGTTTAGTTCCTTTCCATGAAAGTTCCTCACCCATCATTTCAGAGTCGGTGAGCTCCCAATAGCTTGGGTCAGCTGTCCATGGGTCTCTAATTCTGATCCCTTTGCTTAGTCTCGCCTCCCTCTCTAAAGGTTTATTGTTTTATGTGCAATTGTGTTTTGCCTGCATGTATGTCTGTGTGATCCCTTGGAACTGGAGTTACAGACAGTTGTGAGCTGCTGGGAATTGGGTGCTGAGAATTGAACCCTGGGTCCTCTAAAAGAGCAGCCAATACTCTTAATGGCTGAGCCATCTCTCCAGCCCTGGGCTCTGCCCATTCTTGCAGCCTTGAGAGACTCTAGGAAGGAGAGAACCGCCAGGGACACTTAAAACACACAGAGGTTTTCAACTTCAGAAAGATCCTGTGACTGGGAATGTACAGGGGCTTGGAACGAAGGTTTTTAGATAGCAAGCAAAAAAACTATTTCAACATTGGGAGAACCCCCTCATCCTGCCTACTAGAGGGCCCACTGGAAGGCTCCCTAGGTTAGATCAGGATCCAATTTTATACATACTTAGATTTATATGCAAGCTTTTCCTCTCAAATGTTGTAATTAGGTTTCTTGGTTTCGGGGGCCAAAGGTCCAGACCCACAGACCTACAGCCCCAGACTCCTTAGCTGCCCACCACTGCTCAGGCCCCAAAAATGATTCAGATGCTTATATTAACTTCATGCTGTTTGGCCTATGGCTCAGGCACATTGCTAGCTAGCTCTTACATCTTAAATCAACCCATTTCTATTAATCTGTCTGCCACGTGGCCCGTGGCTCACCTGTGTTCCTTACATGTTGCTCCTTTGGGCTTCTGGCTCAATCTGTCTCTGACTCTGCCCTGCTTCTCCTACCTATGCTCTGATTTCTCCTCCTACTTTTTCTATGGTGCCTGTCATGGGCCAAAACAGCTCCTTTATTTAAAGATTGATATTCACAGCATACAGAAAGACATTCCCACATCACTCAAAGGCTGTGTTCTCCAAATTTCAGTAAAATGGAACTGCATCATGATAATTGAAATGAGAGCTGGGGTGGTGGTGTTGGGGGGTGTTGGCTCAGTGGTATAGAGTGAGGTATTAATAGGAGAAAAGCCCTCAGTTCCCTTACTAGCACCAAAATAACAAAAAGATGAAATGAGGTTGTGTGTGGTACTGTTTCTGACATAAGCATTTATTAAGGACGCCCTACGTTAGGAGTCATACAAGAGTAGTCCCTTTCTCCAGGCGGAAGTGATGCACACCTTTACTCCCAGCACTCGGGACGCAGAGGACTCTGTGAGTTCGAGGCCAGCCTGGTCTACAGAGTGAGTTTAGGACAGCCAGAGTTGTTACACAGAGAAACCATGGGCGGTTGGGGGAAGATAGTTCCTTGATCTGACCCTGGGCTTCATCATAGGGGAGAAGGGAACTTGTTTGTGTGGTTGTAGAGGGGAGGGTTCCTACAAGCTGCATCGTTACCCAGATATGCAAAGGTCCTGTGCAAGACCAGGCAATAGTTTATTTGTGTGTGTGTGTGTGGTTCTGGGAACCTGGGGCTTCCTGCATACTAAGCAGGAAGAGTCATGGCCCAACTTTATTTTTCATTAAATAAAAGATATTGGAGATAAGATGTACTGTAGCTCAGGCTGACCTAGAACTTTGTCTTAGTCATTGTTTTATTGCTGTGAAGAGACACTATGACCTAGGCAACGCTTACAAGAGAAAGCATTTAATTGGGCTTGCTTACAGTTTCAGAGGCATAGTCCATTGTCACCATGACAGGGAGCATGGTGACAGGCAGGCATGGTGCTGGAGAAGTAGCTGAGAGCTGCATTTTGTTCTGCAAGCAGAGAGAGGATGGAAGAGGGAGGGGGGAGAGAGAGAAGGTTGAACATGGCATGGGCTTTTGAAATTTCAAAGCCCATCCCTAGTAACACACTTCCTTCCACAAGGCCACACCTATGTGAGCCTATGGGGACCATTCTTATTTGAACCACCACAAGCAAACATAACCCAATCTGACCTTAAGTTTGTGATAACATGATCTTCCCACCTTAGCCCACCGAGTGCTGGAATTACAGAGTGAAGCACCACACTTTGCTTTATTTCCCATTTTAATGAAAACCAGAAACTGAAAGAAACAGAGATGTGGCTTGCCCAGGGCCACCCAAGCAGTAAGGATTAGAGCCCAGGCCTATGCTAGCTCTTCCAGTGATTCTCTAGCCTGGTAAGAAGAGAACATTCTGCTACTGATCAGCTGAAGAGATACTACATAAGACATTCTGGTTTAGTTTCCCCGATCTTATAATTCAGGATGGAGAAGAAACTGAGAACCCCACCTTCCTCAGCTCCAGCCCTTTGCCCAGTTGTTGGTACTTGGTATCTTGCACTGTGATTTTCTTGAAGTCAATACTTTGTTCCATAGTAACACTTTTGAATGGACAAGGATCCTATCACCTATTGCGTCCAGTAAGATCCTCGGGATGAGGGTAGGTACCCCCATCTTGGGTGGCTGTGTTGCTGACAGCATCATTCCGTCTTCAAGATTTGCCCACACAACTCAAGGACAAGCTGTCAGAGTCTTTGAGGACAGCACTGATGATTCCTAAAGGTGTCCCAAATCAGAGAAAAAAGTTGGTCCAAGTTTCTTGAGCCTAGTAGGTTCCCATGGTGTGGTACAAAGAAGAGGCCCTGGCCACGTGGCCACGTGGGAAAGCCCATAACGAAGTTCTGGGAGCCAAACATGGGCTGGGGTGGATGTTAGGGAGATGGGGAGAAGGTAGGAGAGCAGCTGGTAACTTCCTGTTTCCACTATCAAACTCAGTGTTCTGCAGAAGGGAAACCCTAAGTTCATGCTCTGCTTCCTTCTAACCACTGCTACAACAGCCACCAGAGATATAAAGCTGGGCAACTGCTCTCTGTGGACCCACAAACTAGCATCTTTTTGGGCTCTGGACAGAGCATCCTGCTATTATTCAGCCCCTGCAGGTCAACTGAAGGAGCATCCACCAGTCTTGCACATGGAGAAGCCAGGAAAGTAAGCTTACATCCTACCAGGTCACCTTGTGTATTCTCACCTGAGGGTGAGCATGGGCTCTCCCTGCTGGTTCTGGGATTTAGAGGAAACAGAACTGGTAGAACTTGAAAGTACTGTTTTGTTATAATCTGAGAAAGACTGAAGCACAGAAAGTCTGGAAAGTGAGCAATAGAACCAGAGTCATGGCTTTGGACTGTCTGGGCCCATGGCCCTGTTCCCTGCAGTGGTTCCTGCCCTTTTATTTTATTTTTTGCAGTGTTTAAGTTGGAACCTTGGGCCTCATTCACATTAGGAAAGGAGCCTTTCCCCATTTGGAGACAGGGTTTCAGTGAGCTGCCCAGGCAGGCCTTGAACTCCCCCAGTCCTCTGCCTCTGGAGTAGCTGGAATGACAGGTCTATACCACCAACCAGCCTTAGCTTCCTCCTTTTTCCATAATGGGAGGCGAAAGGGCATGGAGCAGGCACTTAACTTCCATCTCCAACCACATTACCCTCCACCCTCCACAGTGCTCCAAACTCACTACCCCCCCCCCCCCCCACACACAATGTGCTCAGTTTTTGATTCTTTGGCTTATATTCTCTTTAGTACAGCAGACTCCACACTAAACCTTGGATCCAGAGTCCCCAAGGGCCCTGTAGGAATGTCCAGTCCTCAGGCAGGGTGGGAGCCAGGGCTAGACACTGCTTTGAGGAACCTGACAAGCTCATAGTAACACAAAGTGAGCTGACGGTGGTTGCCTAAGGCCAGGGAGAAATCCCTACAAAATAAGCAACAGATATGTCTATTCAGTTCTTGTTATAGCTACATAAAGTACAAATTACTTATGTGCCAGGGCCCCCAGTTTTATGATGTCAACATCCTGAGACATCTGTGACCAGCTAGTAAAGAAAGATCCAGGTGACTAGGGTAGGGAAGACCACGGGGGGGGGGGGGGGGGGGGGGACGACGACACGGGGACGGGGACGACGGGACCTTCCTCTGAGTTGGGAAAAATGGAAGGCTCCCCTACTGTAATCCAGCTAGCATGCATTGTTCCTTCCTGGAACACTGACTTGCACCCAGCCTGGCATTACAAACACACCCAGATGGATGGCTTCCTCTAACGCAGATCCCAATTTGTGAGAGGGGAAAAAAAAATGGAGATACTGAAAAACCATTGCCAGTTCAGTGCTCCATTTGTGTAACAAGCCAGGGAAGAGAGACAGGTATGAAGCCGATGTGGTGTGGGGGTGGGGGATGGGAGTGGGTGGTGGAGGGGGAGGGGGGTGCTGTGGTTAGATGCAGGTAAGCAAAGATTAGGGACATTTTAGCTAGAGAAAAGGTGGCTGAGGCATGATCCCAGAATGTGACCTTAAGTGTGGGAACCAGATCCAGTGTGAATTGAGAAGGGGAAGCCAGGAATGAAGAGTGTACCTGTGCTAGGTGTGGGGTGCCCAGTAGAGAGGAGGCTGCCCTTGGAAGTCTTTTGCATCCCATTAAACAGGGAGGAAGCAACTCTAATTTTTGCCAGGAGGTGGCGCTAGCAGAGCTGAGCTCCGTGCCTAGCGCCCATGTAAAAATGTGAATTCAGAGGCCCTGTCTCAAAATATATGGTGGGGGCTAGAGAGATAGTTTGGTGGGTAAAGTGGCTGCTATACAAATGTGAGGATTGTGTTTGAATCCCGGAGGCCATGTTCATCTCCGCACTCCTGTGGGGAGATAGGAGACCAAGACAGGAGAATCCCAGCAGTTTGTTGGCCATGTACCATGATGGTCTATGCAACAGCGCAAAGAAAACCTGCCTCAGACAAGGTGGAGACAAGGACTAGCAGCCAAGGTAGGTCCTTTGACCTCTACAAGTGTACCCACGCACATGTGAACACACATCTCTCTTTCACATACACACACACAGTAAGTAAATATAATTTTATTTATTTTCTGCTTGCCACATTTATTTATGTATCTTTTAAAGATTTATTTACTATGTATCCTGTGTTATGCCTGCATGTATGCCTACTCACCAGAAGAGGGCACCAGATCTCACTATGGATGGTTGTAAGCCACCATGTGGTTGCTGGACCTCTGGAAAAGCAGCCAATGCTCTTAACGGCTGAGCCATCTCTCCAGCCTGAAATATAACTTTAAAAAGGAAAACCTGAAGCGGTGAACCACTGAAGAGTGCACCTGACTTTGACATCTGGTCTCCACACGCACAGGCACACATGTACATGTGTACCCACCCAAGTACATGCACGCATGCACAGGCAAACAGGTGCACCGGCACCCACATCATGTGCAGACACATAAAAACACATGAAAGAAAGAAAAGCAATATATGCATGAAAATGTCATAATGAAACCCATTGCTTTGTACGTTAAGTACATTTCTAGTGCTGGTCATGGTGGTGCACACCTTTAATCCCAGCACTTGGGAGGCAGAGGCAGATGGATCTACATGAGTTCAAGGTCAGTAAGAGCTACCTACACAGTGTGACCCTGTTTCAAAAAAAAAAAAACAACCCAATAAAATAAAGATAAATAAATAGCATTTTCAATGAGAGAAATGGTGGAAAAATTGTTGGGAGCTGGGGCCTTGCAGCCATCAGGATGATAAATGACAAGGCCAGGTGAAGTGTAATTAACAAAACCTAAGGATCCTTGGTTTCTCCCGGGGGGGGGGGGGGTACAGCAATTGCTTGTTTAAAAGCTAATCTGTGTGTTGCAAAGAGGAGGTAAATACCACATGTTCACAGGGTCTCTATTGTGTGCACAGCCAGAACACAATGCTTGGCACTTAGCAGGTGCTTAATGGGGATTTGGAGCCTTGAGATGGGGGCAAGTGACAGGGAAGTAGGTGTGAAGGCCTGTCAAACCTAGATCCTCCCCCTCACTTAGTTCTTTTCCTTTTTCCTCTTTCTCCCCCTTCCCCCATTGTGTGTGTGTGTGTGTGTGTGTGTGTGTGTGTGTGTGTGTGTGTACACACACTCATGCAAAAACACTATGTATATCTACCACTGGGGTACACCCCAGCCCCTCTGTGACAGCATAAACTAACCCATGGAACACAGAAATGTTTGAGAAATATATTAACAGCAACAGCGACTACCCTGGGTAGCAGAGCTGTCACTCAGGGCTGAGTCCTTTACCTGCCAAGTGGATGTTTTGATTTTTGCTTTTAGGAGTAAATTCCACTCTGGTCAGGTGAAGATGGAGACAGAGTCTCAGAAGGGTCCCCAACCAGGAGGTAGGGTTACAAGCCAATAGAATTGGTACTCGGATGATCTTTGTGCAAGGTGGCTTCTTAGGGCTTTATTCCTGCATATTGTGCCTCAGGTAGGCAGCCTGCATAGCAGACACACATTTTTGCACCCTCCTGCAGTCTGAAAGCCTGACATTCAAGTGTCTGTGGGACTGGAGTTCCTGAGCTTACAGATCTCCCCTTTCTCTCTGTATCTCTCCTGACTTCTTCTTAAAGTGATGCCATCCATCGTGGGTGAGGGACCACCCTCAATGTCTCACTAACTGTAGCAGCTTTTTAAAAATGCCTTATCTCTAAATAGATGCATCCTGAGGTATTGGCATAATCTATTTCAGGTGCACCAGAGTCAGCCCAGACCAAGCCTGGAATGATAAGACTGGAGGGATAAAGAAACAGAAAGGGCTGGGAATGTAGAGAGGATCTGTTAGTATGGGAGCGGCACAGAGTCTCTGAGGTTATCTGAGGCCAGGGCCTGGCCTGCAGGTGACAGGAAGAAAGTGAGCATATGTTCTGGAATCTAGAGAAATGGTAGCATGCTGGGGAGGATGTGCGGGGCACAGCAGCCACCGTTATGGCTCTGTCAGTGAACTTGAAGGCTCCTCCTGACCTGCAGAGGGCGCTGCTGAATCGAACACGTCTTTGTGGGCCCGACGGCTTTGGAAATGCAGGTTGGAGGCAGTCCCCCCAGGCACCGGATCCTGCTGGAGTCAGGCCAGGTACATAGGAGACAATGGAAGTTGTGAACACCAATAAATGACCCAAAGATTCGGCCTGCCCAATTTGGGACTCACCACCGGCTTTGCTCATCTTTGCCTCCATATCTTTCTTCACGCCGCCCTGTAGAATCTGCCTATGGCTGCTCCTGTTTGGTTGCCAACGTGCCTGGGTATGTGCCAGGTCTAGTGCTGAAAACCCCTAAGCTCTGGGGCAAGAGGATCTAACAAGTAGAGGGACCACTACCTTTCGTTGACATTAGCAAAAAACATATTCTCTCAAATAATAATCCTGCTGTGTGAACAAGGAACAGTCTCAAAGCTTGACTCACCTTCCCTGCTGCCCTTAGTCAGGGGTAGCCAGGCAGGGACTCAGACTCACAACTCATACATGCACACATACCACCTGTACATCACACAAATTCACATGCATCATTCAGTTACACATACACCTCACCTCACTCATGCACATATGCAGAATCATATGTACATGTGCAGAATCACATGTACATTCATAATAGCATACACACATCTACAGGATTGCACGCTCAGACTCATACATGTTTAAGCACACTAGCTCTTGCACATGTACTAACTTGTGCACATACTAATACTCCCACCCTCCCACATGTTTACACACTCACACATACATATATACTCAGAGTCACCCTCACACATGCAAAAACACAGAATCACTACAAAGTCATACCCACACAGGTCATAAACTTATGCATGCACAGTAGATGCACACACTCACAGGTTCACACTCATGTATGTACACCCACCCTGAGGATGCTTCTGTTTTATTCCAATGCCAGTGATAAGAGATTCAAATATGTAAGATCTTTCCATAGATAATACCAGTGGTAAAAATAGAAAGTGGAAACTAAGAGGAAACCATTGAAATGAATGGCTGTTAACTACCTTGGTCAGAGCCAGGGATACTGGAAGGGCGCACACATGGTGCAAGGCCAAATCCTTTACAGTCTAGAGAGGCTCCCTGACTTCCCAGGGTCACACATATCATCTTGATGGCCTGTGCTCTGTTCAGCTCCTGAGATTCCCATAGCTATGGGCACCTCACAAGGCAGCCCAGGCCTCCACAAACAGGCTCTCATCATAGCCAGCCCTTGTCATGAAGCCTGGGTCTTTGACCCGTGATGGGGCATCCCTTGCCCCTGTCTGTAGTCCCCGTCACTTTCAAGGATTCCTGGATAGGAAGCTGAAGACCCATATAGAGAACAAAACTAAGATGCTGGCTCCATAGTGGATGTCCTTGTCACTAGACATTATTTCATTGTTAGTTAAAGGACATGGGAGAGGACCCTCCCAGGCTGAGACACTCAGGGAGGGAGATGAGTGTATGAGCTATGATGTGCAAATGGAGGTCAGAGGGTGCTTTTCAGAAATCCATTCTCTCTCCACTGTGTGGGTCTGGGGATGCAAGTCAGGTATGATCTTCCTGCCCTGCCTCCTCAGAGCTGGTATCACAGACATATGCTACTTTAGTTAGCTCTTTGATCTATATAGTCAAGGAGCCAGAACTGCCCTGGAAAAAGCCTGGGTTTGGGAGACAAAGGTAGATTATGGGACCCTCATGCTTGCCTCCTGCTCAGGTCTGCTGCCAACCTTTGTAGGCTTCATCTCCCCCCACCCCCCACTGTAACAGAAGATGAGGACCAAGGCTTGTTGTCAGCTCCTTGCGAGCACTGACACCCCCAGGCCTGAGCAGCTTTTCACTCCCCAAGTCCTGCTTTGCTACTTCTTTGATCTCACTTCCACGTCTGGGCTTTCATGTTCTACTGTAAAGAATGACCTAGCCTCCTGGCTCCCTGGTCCTGATTCTAGCCAACCTGAAGCCATCTAAAGTAGGGCATCTCTTCCCTCTCCTGGATGTCTCTGTCTCTTCAAGTTTTGCTCTTCTCTCCCTCAAGGACCTAGCTACTAGTTATTATTCTAGATGCTTCTTTTGTCCCAGTCTTCAGCTCTGCCTGGTCCCCTCCTGCTCTGCTACTGATGTAGCCAAAGCCCCTCCCCCAGATGACCTCCCCAGGTCCCTGGGTGTGATCCTCTGGACACCCCCCACCTCCCTCATTTCTAATACCTGCCTGCGTATTCTTATCTCTGCTTGTGTGGGTGGTACCCGTCCTCCCTGGCCTGTGCCCTGGGGTCTGGAGGCTCATGGCTCTGAGTCAGGCTAGGAGGACCAGCTTAATTTAGAAGCATCTTCCTGACTTTCTCCATCGCGGGACATTGTGCCTTTTTACTCTGGCACATTGCAGTTGCTCCTGATCTGGGTATTGTTAATGTAAAGTCACCCCTAGACCCCAAATTGTCTAGATTTTTTTCCTGTTTTATCTTCATTTTCTTGTTTTGAGACAGGGTCTCACTATGTAGCCCTGGTTGGCCTAGAACTCACTATGTAGACAGACCTGCCCATCTCTGCTTCTCAAGTGCTGGGATTAAAGAAGTGTGCTACAACACCTGATCATTATTATTTTTAAAAAGTTATTTATTTATGTGGTATACAGTGCTCTACCTGCACATATGCCTGCATGCCAGAAGAGGGCACCAGATCTCATTACAGATGGCTGTGAGCCACCATGTGGTTGCTGGGAATTGAACTCAGGACCTCTGGAAGAGCAGCCAGTGCTCTTAACTTCCAAGCCATTTTTCCAGCCCCATTTTATTGTTTTTAAAAGACTTATCTTTATGGATCTAGAGAAATGGCTCAGTGGTTGAGACCATTTATTGCTCTTGCTGAGAACCTGAGTGTAGTTTCTCGGCACTTATGGGTCAGTAGCTCACAAGCATCTGTAACTCTAATTCCAGGGGGATCCAACTCTCTCTTCTGATCTCCACAGTTGACAGGCCCATGAGTGAGTGGTATACACACACACACACACACACACACACACACACACACACACACACACATACACAGGTTTTTTTTATTTATTTTTTTTTAAAAGATAAGATTGTGCTATGTAGACCAGGCTAGCCTGGAAGTCTTTATGTAGACCAGGCTAGCCTCAGACTCACAGAAATTTGTTCTCCTTTGTCTCTCGAGTTCTGAGTAAAGGCTGTCGTGATATTGCTTTCATATTTCTTTAGAACTTTTTGTTGTTTGGTTCTGGTGTTTGGAGACACAATTTCTCTGTGTAGCCCTGGCTGTCCTGGAGCTCACTTTGCAAACTAGGCTGACCTCAGGTTCAGAGCTCTGCCTATCTCAGCTGAGACTAAAGACATGCACCACCATGTCCAGATTTTTTTTTTTTTTTTTGAGACAGAGTCTCACTGTAGCCAGCTCAGGCTGGCTTCCAAATCACCCTGTAACTAAGGATGACCTTAGACTCCTGGTCTTCCCTCGTCCACCTTCCAAGTTCTGAGATTACAAGCATGTGTCACAGTGCCCTATCTTCTACAATTCACTTTGAGTTTATTTTTGGAGGGTTTTGACTAATGAAATTCATTTTATAATTGAAGTTAAAAAAAAAAAACACTACTATATCAGAGTGTCAAGAGGTGTAGGTGGGTGATAAGTGGTGGAGGAAATTGAGACCAAGGGGACTTCTTGCAGGGAATATGAGGTAGGAAGAACCCCTAAAAGACTAGGTCTGGAGGCCCAGCTGAGTATAGGAATTGGAAACAAGGGGATGGGGCAGAGAACATTTGAGCATATGGTCTGGGCTTAGAGAAGAAGACAAAGGGCCACAGACCTGACTCATCCCCTGACCTCCAGCTGTGGGCAGTTCACACTAGGGTTGTGTGGCCAGGGGCTGGGGAGGCGGTGAGACACATCATTAAAGAAGGTGAGACCAGCAGACAGGCCAATATCCCTTTGCAAACAGATCTTTCCTGAATGTGGATTCCCGATAGCCTTTAGGGAAATACAGTAATTGGCCAATCAGTCAGAAGGAAGTGAATGTGGATTGGGGGTTTTTCACAATGGGCTGATAAGGTGTCAGGTGGGAGGGAGACATCCCTTTGTGTGCTGAAGGAGCTAGGCCTGTTGCTCTCATGGATGGGGTGGGTGGAAGTCTGGTGGTACTGGGGTCAGACTGGACTTGTGTTATTCTGAACCCAAGTTTGCCACCCTGCAGGAGAGTGTGGGAGACTGGGGTGTAAGAGGACATTCATGAGTGATGACTGAGGGCCCAGCCCTGGGACTGGGCTTGAGGTGGGTGAGTGGGGGTGAGACATTTGATAATAGGTCAGGCTGCCAGATGAGTGTCAGGGCACAATGTGAGACCAGAATTTACTGGGATGCCTCCAGGGGTGGGGGCCAGCTAGACAGGGCTTAGATTCAAAGGGGGCTCTGAGGCCAGGCAAGTTAAGGGCCAGCACCACATTCTTTCTAGGCTAGAGCCCAGCAACCGAGGTTCCCTTCCCTGGTAGGGTCAGACATGGCTCCTGTTGGACAAATGCACCAAGGCCAGCCCAGGCATTGGAAAATCCCCAGCCCTAGCCCCACATTATACAACTCTTGATGTTAACCCAGAGCCTTGTGGGGTCTCCAGACCCACCCTGGGTAGACTGACTGCTTTCCCATAGCAGCTCAGCTTATTTGGGTCTCATTGGGCAAGGAGGGAGGTGACTAGGCAGGAATAGGGGCCATGTTTCAAGTCCTTCCTCTTTCTGACAGGTCTGAATCCTGGAGTTAGTCCTAGATGTGTGTGACCTGGGGGGGAGACTTGGGACCTCTCTCCTCTTGTCAGGTGGGGCAAAGAGAGTCAGGATTTCTCAAAAAGAACTGAAAGGAAGCTCAGAGATGCCATTAAGGTCCCTGTCTCACAGATAAAGAAACTGAGGCACAGGCTCAGTTTAACATATCTGTGGCCTCCTAGGTAGAACTGGCCTTCAGTGAAGTATCATTAGGTTGAGGGAGAGGAAAGGAGATCAGCAGAAAGGGCATTGCAGAGGTCACATCATCAACCCACACACCTGGATTCCTGTCATGGCAGTTGCCTCAGAAGGCTCAGTCATCAAGAAATATTTGCTTCATTGATTGAAGAGAAACGGAGGCAGGAAATTGGGGAGGCAGGAAGGTTCTGAAGACCAGGGCTTCCCAGTTTTTCTGCAGAGAAAGTAACCACCTTAAGTGATCTTCTCCCTTCCTTAATATCTCTTAGTTGGGTGTCAAGTAAGAGAATAATAATAATAATAAGACAGACAGACAGACAGACAGACAGTGTACAGGGATGTAAACAACACCTTGGGTATTCCAGGCTAGCTCCCTTCACCACAGAGCTACATCTCAACTCCTGTAATTTCCTTACTCCCTTTCCAAATCCTCTGTGAAACAGGTGGAGTTAGGACGTCTGAGAAGAAACACCCCCCATCCCACTCCCGTGTGAACCCTGGAGAAGATGGAGCCTATAGCTTTCAGTATCGAAGGAGGGAAGGGGTCTGTTCCTCTGTGGGTCATTTTGACTCCTGTACAGACAGTGTAGCACAGTGCATGCTCCTGCACTCCTTGCACCCCCCCCCCCCCAGCAGGGTTTCCTCTAAGGGGAAGTGGTTTGCCTGCAGGTGTATCTGAGGTGTGACTAAAGCCTCAGAGAGAGCAAACAAATCACATTGAAACCCGCGTGTGTGTTTGATTCCTATCTTTAGCCCCCCCCCCCCCCCCCCCCCCCCCCGTGTGTTTGGTAAATATGTACAATAAAATGGCTTCTCAATCACCTGTTTGGGGGTTCACATAGTTCAGGCTGGCTTTGAACTTGCTTTGTAGTGGATCCAGAGTCCTGGCATTACCACATCCAGTTAAAAGCCATCCTGGGGACTGAACACAGGGTTTACCTGAGACACTCTGCCAACTTGAGCCAATGCTCAAGCCTCATTTCTAACATTTCCCAGCAGTATCCTTGTTGCCTGAGGGAGATGATGGTATGGAGCTGTAATTATTACATTTTGTTTGAGTTTATTCCCAGCTCTGAGGTTTTGCCTTTTTGCCTATGTAATATGGTGGGGGCTGAGGAGCTGGGTAATGACTCCTTTTCATCTAGATGTTATTTTGTTTTTCTAGACAGGGTTTCTCTGTGTAGCCTTGGCTGTCTTGGAACTCTCTCTGTAGACCAGGCACAGCGACCCACCTATCTCTGCCTCCCAAGTGCTGGGATTAAAGGGATGTGCCACCCACCACCCGGTTCATTTACATTTCTAAAAAAAAATTTTGTATTTAAGAATTTTTTAAATTCATTTTACGTGCTGACCACAGAACCCCCTCCCATTCCTCCTCCTGCCGCCTCCCTCCCCCACCCCATGCCCTCCCCTGAAAGAGTAAGGCCCTCCCACAGGAAGTCAGCAAAGCCTGGTACATTCAGTTGAGGCAGGACCAAGCCCCCAATCTCACCCCACATCAAGGCTTAGCAAGGCGTTCCACTTTTTTTTTTTTTTTTTAAGATTTAAAATAACATGAAGCCTATCACAATGAAATGCCCAGAGAAGGGCCAGGCAACATGGAACATGCTTATAAAGAGACAGAGGATTTATTGCATTGAGTTCAAGGCTACTTTCGCTACATAGCAAGTACCAGGCCAGCCTTAGAAGAAGAAAGTAAAGGAGAAAAAAAAAGAAGAATAAAACGTCTTAAAGTATATCTTTAAAGTAGAAAAAGTCAGACATGTGCTGCATTCCTGTAATCTCAGCCCTAGAGAAACTGAGACAGAAAATCAGTTTGTGTTGGAGGCAGTGTGGTCTACACCGTGAGTTCCAGGCCCATGTGAGCTACAGAGTCAGATCCTGTCTCAAACATAACAAAACAAATAAACCAAATCCCCAAACCAAGCAAAAAGAAATAAAAAGCACCAACCAATCCAAGGGGGAAGTGAAACTGTAAAATCTATGGCATGATTACATCGTGAACTGGAAAACCCACGCTGTGAGGAGCCTGGTGACATTGTGTGGCACAGCCACACACCTGCTCCACCTCAGCCTGTGTGTCCCTAGTGGAAGGTGTGGGGTCCTGGAAAGCGTGTGGTGGCTGCTCACTGCACCCACCTTTGAGCGTTCTTACCTAGTGGCTCTCCATACCTCTGTATGGCTTGGGACACGGTCCCTGGCGCCTGAGGTCTCAGCACACTCATAGGCTTGGGCACTGTGGGAAGCTTCCCAACACTGGTAGGCATAAATCCAGACAAATCCAGGGCTTCTTAAATCTTTTCTACCTGTAACCCCCTTGGGATTGAGACATTTTTATGTGACCCCAGGTGTATAGGGTTATAAAATAGGTGCACAAACCAAACATTTGCTGATAGCAATCATAAAGATGTTTATTTTAATACAATTCATTGGTATACACATGTAATGTACATTGGATTAGTGAATGTCATATGCTGTTTACGGCTTGTTGAAAACAGGCTCCAGAAGTGAGGAGGATTCTCCAGTTCCAGACGTCAGTATCTTGTCTGGAGACAGGTTGCTGCTCCCTGATTTTGTAATGGGGAGAAGGAGGAAGAGCAAAGTAGAGCAAAAGCAAAGCCAGTGTGTCCTCGAGAACAGACTGGATACCGCAGAACAGAGAGCATCTTCAGTCTCCAGAGCTGATGGATATCTCGACTTCGTAATCGTCGGCACTGAGAATGCTATGTCACACAAATATGTAGTACAAAATGGCAAGAGTATTTTAGGGACATTTAAGAAACCGTTGGGAATTTCTGGCTGGAGAAATGACTCAGCGGTTAAGAATGCTTCTTGCTGTTCCTGAGGCATGAATTCAGTTCCTATTACACATAGTCTTGAACTAGATGTGAGGTATTTCCAGTAGGTGTTGGAACCCTGTGATGTGACAGAATGCATAGTGCACATGCCCTTTGTTCAGAATCACACGTGCAGTGGAGGCAGACAATGCAAGACAGATACCATAGATTCACTATGCACTTGGTTTTCAATTAATTTTTGTTTCAGGATACCTGGAAGCCTTTTTCTGTTGCTAAATTTCCCCCAGCCCTGTGCCCCACATTAAATTATTCAATCCCATGTGGGACTGCAAATGACAGTTTAAGAAGCTGGATGCAGCCCAGTAACGGTGGTGCATGTCTTTAATCCCAGCACTTGGGAGGCAGAGGCAGGTGGATCTCTGTGAGTTCATGATCAGCCTGGTCTACAAAGCAAGTTCCAGGACAGCCAGAGCTGTTACACAGAGTAACCCTGTCTTGAAACATCACAAAAAGAAGCTGGGTTCTCTAGAGCCATGTGCTCAGTTACCAACAGCCCTGAACAGGGCTGGGGTACTGAGGCAGTATAGGGTTATAAGGACAAGACTTTGGACTGGGAGGGCAGAGTGCGTGCGGCAGGGCAGGGACAGAATGTAGACTTCTTGGGACCCTGCTGGATCATGATTGTGAGTGACATTGGTGACTTTATAATTTCCACCTTAGGCACTCTAAAGCCTGAATGTATTGCCTAAAAATGTTGTTTCATGATTGCAAATCCTCAAAGTAAGGCTTAAATATCAGAAAAGGGAGCTGTTGCACGGATTCTTGTTGTAATAAAGGAAACTCAGAGCCAGATATCGGGGAAAGGCAGAAATATCAAAGAGAGCAAACACCACAGTCAAGTCTCACCCAGCTGTCTTTCAGCTTCCTCAGCCTCACTCCTTGTGGCTTCTACTGCCTGCTCTGCCTTCCTACGCCTGCCTTAAATACCCTCTTCACCCAGTTGTTTCACATCCAGGTTAAGATTAAAGGTGTGAGCTACTATTTGGTAGTTAGCCTTGAATTTACAGAGACTCAGAAAGATCTCTTCTGTCTCTGAAGTTATGGGATTAAAGGCCTGGCACCACCACTGCCTGCCTGGGAGCCTGGAACTCCCTCTATAAACCAAACTGGCCTCAAACTCAGATCTGCTGGGATTAAAGGAATAGGTCACCATTCCTGGTTTTTCTGGTGCTGGGATTAAAGCTTGAGTTACTACTCTTTAATTCTCCTGGATCAACTGTGGGTGGATCTCTTCTCCGATATTCCAGACTGGTTTTATTAAATATATAGTATATGGTTATCAGCACTTGTCTCCCTGACCTCGTGCAGAGGAATGTGTTTTTAAACAGTGTAGCCTCATTCTTTTCTGAGTGAAGGATAATCGAACACATAGTGTTCTATTCTATCTTGCAGGGGCCAACACTACACAGCTTTGGTTTGTCTTCCCTGTTACAGAATATTCCATGCAAAGACTTTCCTGCATTTTATTTTTCCTTTACATTGTTGCAAGATATTTCTGGTAGGCTGCCTCAGTTTATTCTTTTTTTGGGGGGTGGTGGTGTTTGAGTGGAACCCAAGTTCTCTTGCATGTCTGGAAAGCACTCTGAGCTATGGCCAACTGGTTTAGACTCATGTGCAATACCAGTGTAATAATCATCATTACTAATCTTTTTATATCAGACTGCATGCAAGTTCTGGATCTTAGAATAATGTAATTTCTTCAATTATAGAATGAACTGCCGAGGTGTTCTCTACAGTGATTCTTCTCTTACAATGAGAGTTGTCATAGGTCCAGATATCCAGTCAACTGGTACTATTCAATATCCATTCTTGATTTGTACTTTTTTTTTTCACAAATTCTTATTGAGCTGAGACTGTATCTCAGTGATAAATCACATCATTAGCACACCCAAGATCCTGTGTTCAGTCCCCCATACCCAAACTAATAAATAACAAAACACTGTGTACACACATGCATGCATATACACACATACACACCACTTTAAAAATTCCTTAATGTGAGAATGCACTTATCCCAACTGTAAAATTTATAATTAGTGGGGGAGATAGTAAAGGAGTCCTATTAAAATCAGGAGCAAGACAGTGACATCTACTATCACTACTTAGCATTGATCTGGAGAGAATAGCTAATGAATCAGACAATAGGATAAAGGACCTCACCTTCAGAGTTCTTGCCTAACATGCAGGAGGCAGTGGGTTCCTCTCCACTACTACAAAACAAACAAGCAAAGAAATAAAAATAGGAACAAAAGAATAAAGTTAAGGAATAAAAGAGAGGAGGGAGGGAACCAGAGAAATGGAAAAAAGAGGAATTAGATTATTATTAGCAGGTGTGGAGAGATGGCTCAGTGGTTAAGGGCACCTTCTGCTCCTGCAGAGGACCTGAGTTTGGTTCCCAGCAGCCACATGAGGTTAAACAAGCCACCTGTAACTCCAGCTCCAGGGCCTCCTAGGGCATGTGCACTTAGGTGCGTATCCTCACCCTCATGATCATAATTTAAAAATACATGTGATTAACAAGGGGCTGGGAAGAAGCTTAGTTAGTAGAGTACTTGCTTAGCATGCCTGAGGCCCCGAGTTCAATTCCCAGCACTACATAAAACATGCTTGTTTGGAGGCAGAGGCAGGGAGATGAGACATTCAGAGTAATCCTTGGCAACACAGTGAGTTTGAACCCACCCTGTAAACTGTGACACTGGAGGGAGGGGGGAGAGAGACAGAGACACAGAGAATATTGTTGATTGATATTATATTTGTACCTAACAAAAAGCGATGAATTTGGAAATGTGAGTCACCTAAACATTGTTACAAATGATAAGAGAATCCAGTAAGAGTTTGAACTCAAAGGTAAAATAACCAACTTACAGTGATACATGTAACGGTGAAGCAGGCCTCTGGAATAAAAGACCCCTTTTCCATAGTAGTAAGAATTATAAAGGGCCCAGGGGTTGATCTGACAGGCTACACACAGACACATTCATATAATTAAAAATAAAATAAATCTTAAATAAAAGGAAATCCACATTGTAGTGTATTGTTACGGTAATACTTCCTGTCTGATCACATTTGCTAACGTCAGAAAATAGAGACCTGTCTAGCGTGCAGGAGGCCCTAGATTCCATGTCCAGCACTGAAACAAACAAGTATCTAAATAACCTACCAATGTGTCTCAATTGCCACTGACTCACAGCCACGATAAGGTCTGATTGCAAAGAGACTGAGATTGCAAAGTGTCAGGATAAACAAGTGGACTTCCAGGATCCATGACCTAAGGCTGGCTGTTCCCTGCGAGGGCACTCTGGGTGAGACAGACTGTCTTCTGGACCACTTAAAATATAAAGCTGGGAACATGGCAACATGGGAGGGGGAAATTCCATATGGTCCCACCCTAGACAAAGAACTACACATTACACTAATGACTTTGGGGAGAGGGAGAATTAGCCTCTCCCATGAATGGGCCCCCTTATGGGGTGTCCATTGCAGAGGCCCAAAAGCATATACACACAAACAACAAAAAATGGGGTGAGCAGGCCATATTTATATGTGTATGTATGTGTGTGTAACAAATAATCAAATAAAATAGAGCTATAAACCTGAAAGCGTTGGGAAGGGTATGGGGGGCGCTTTGCGGGTAGACAAGGGACCAATGTTAATGATGACGTGGATGAAAAGGAGCCCTTAACCTTTGCTGGTGGGAATGTAAACTCAGTATGGACACTTTTCATAAAAGATAACAGGGAAATTCCCACATAAATCAGTTAAAGCATTCCTGGGTATTTGCCCAAAGAACTCCAGGTTGGCATGACAGAGAGACACCTGGACATCAGCACTTATTGGAACTCTGTTCACGACATCGAGTTAGGGTATGAACCCTAATGGTGCAAAGAGGAATGGAAAAGGAAAATGTGGTGTGTATATACCACAGAGTTTTCTTCGGGTATGAAGAATGGAGTCATGATGTTTTCAGGAAAATCGATATAACTAGAGATAATCATATTAAGGGAATTCAGTGAGTTTCAGAAACACAGAAATTACATCTTATCCCTTATTTGGGCTCCTAGATTGCATGTGGGTATAAAAAATAATAGTAATACACACGTATCATGAAAGTAGAAATATCCAGGATTATAGGGTGGACCAATGGGAAAGGAGCAGGGGATAGAGGGTGGAGGAGGAATGTGCTCAGTGTGCAGCATGTACATGTACAAAAGCTTTTAAAGATTAAAATATGCATCTGTGAGGTGCCTTAATGAATAGTGTCACCAGCCTAACAACTGGGACTAACCTGTTGAGATGAGAGAACCGACTCTTGAAGTTGCTTTCTGATATTTACAGACATAACCTGTGCCTCTACCACAAATACATACGTAAAGATGACAAAATTTAAAAAATATGTTATCTTAAAAACACAGCTTGGGGAAAAAAATATAAAACTGGAAACTGGGTATGGTGGCCCATACCTATACTTTTAACCCACTATGGAGGCTGAGGCAGGGAATCACTTAAATTCAGGAGTTGCAAGTGAGGCAACGAACATAGTGGAACCCCACCTCTTAAAATAAAATTGGGACTGACTGTAGCTCCATGATGTGAGACTAGGCTGCCTGTGGCACCTGGGATGGCCTTGGTGTACTTCCTATGTCTGTCTCTGCCCAGTGAGGGGACCCCAGCATCTACAGCTCTCCTGGAAAGACTTTTGGAATTTCGCTTCCCTGACCTCAGAGGTCCTGGTTCTAACCCTATTCCAGACGACCTCTACTCTGGAAGTCCCAAGATGCCGACCTATCTCCATTGTGGGGTGCTGCCCAGCCCAACCTCTGGAATCAAATCTTAGGAGTCAGAGAGTGGTGGTGGTGGGGTCACCAGGCTTCTCTTTTATCTCAGCCCTTCATTTCTAGCATGACCAGGCCACTGCCTTCCCCAGGTCCCTTAGCCTAGAGCCAGGAAAGGCACTGTGTCAAGAGCGCCAGGCTTTATTCCAATGATCCCCTCTCCTGGAATAGCCCAAAGACCTGCTTTGTGGGCTGCTTTTTAGTCTCAAGCCTGACCTGGGTCAGACTCTGGCAAGAGTAAAGGGGAAGACAGTGTCTCTTCTGCATGACAAAGGATGGCCCTGCTGGAGAGTCATGGAACACACCAAATCTTGCAATCCACTATGACTTTTCTCTATAGCCCCTGACGGAGGCTGCCAGAATCCTCCGCAAACAAAAACTATAGATACCGGTGTAATGTAAATCGCAGGTAAACAATGAATAATATATTAGTGTAATCATCCCAAATTCAGTCCTGGTTTTATTTAGCAGCTCTACTCTTGGTGGGCTGCTCAATTTTATTTCTTCAGTACAATTCTTCAACTAGCTCACAATCCACATTCAGGTGTCCCGCATAGCTCTCCCCCAGGCTCCCAACCCCCCTCTCTCCAGCCACACATACTGCATTGAGTCCATCTGGCTGTCTTCAGGTGTCTGGGCAAGACTTGGCAGAAAATATCTAGAAATATAGAAAGCACTAGCTACACCTACACGGGCACTGATCTATCTATCTATCTATCATCTATCTATTTATTTTTGTTTTTCCAACACCAAGTTTCTCTGTGTAGCCTTGGCTGTCCTGAAACCTGCTCTGTAGACCAGGCTGGTCTTGAATTCGGAGATCAGGGATGTGTGTCATTACCACTAGGCTGTGGGCACTGATATTTATGTTGCTTCCTTCTCTGAGATGCTATTCTTTTGGCTCAAAAACTGGGAGAGGGTGAACTTTCAGCTTTTTAACTCCTATGCAGCAAGGAAAGGAAAGAATGAAGCTCCTTATCGGCCAGTCCCAGGTTTTGTGGCCGAGGAAGGACCCCCCCCCCCCCAAAGTGGGATGTGCTGGCTCTTATCAGCCCCAAGAAGTCTTTTGAACACCTTACCAGGAAGGTGTACTGCTGGACAAGTGGTTGGGGAGCCCAGATGTTGATTAGCATCTGGTTCTTTCCAGGGTTTGGAAGCAGCAAGGAACAAGATTGTAGGCACACGTTCCAGACACTGGGAAGAGGCATCCAGCAGAGAATGAGCCCTCCACACCTTCTCCAAGACCCTCTTTTCAACCGGTGCTGGGGTTGAATTTAGGGCTTCATGTGTGCAGGGCAAGTGCTCTACCACTGAGCTATTACTGCCCCCCCCCCAATGTCTTAACTGGTCAGGCAATGTCGAGGCATATGACTAACGGACAGTAGTGGCCAGATGCTCTTAGTCCAGACAGGCCTTTGTGTCCTTTCTAGACAGCCCCTCCTTAGGGCTCAGGGGCTTGTTTCATGCTGAGCTCCCAGGAGGTCTGGGGGTGTGACTTCTCTCTCCTCCCTCCACCCCAGGGCCAGCTATAAAACCGGTCTACACCAGCCCTCAGTAGACTAGGACCCTTACTGGACACCTTAGGGATACGCATATCCACACCACCATGCGGACCCTGTTGCTCTGTTGGGGCGCTCGGGGTACTGTCTCTGATTGGCCCAGGGGTAGCTCTGACTGGAGAGCAGGTCCTGGACAGCCTACTGCAACAGCTGCATCTTAGTCAGCCACCGGTCTTGAACAAGGCTGATGTGGAGGAGCTAGTCATCCCCTCCCACATGAGGACACAGTATGTGACCCTGCTGCAGAACAGCCATGCCAGCCGCTCCCGAGGGAAGAGATTTAGCCAGCACTTCAGAGGTAAGCCCCTCCTGTATTGTCCTTCATCTCTAGGAAAGGCAAGCTCACCTGTGGTGTCAATGGGCCCTTGCTTTGTGTGCTCCGAGTGGAAGTCATTTGGTCACCGTTTGAGAAGTTTGTTAGAACGAGCACATCTGGGAGAGTGGCTGGGTCTGGGCACTAAAACCCTAGCTATGCACTAAAGGACTCTTGGGGATAGAAAAAAGGAGCTGAACTTGCTGATAAATTCAGGAGGAACATGGAAGAAAATAGAGCCCTAGGAGGGGTCAAGGCTGTGTAAAACTTCCTGGAGTCGCTACCTGGAAGAATGACAGACTTGCCATGGACAGAGAACAGCGGCCAAGGAGAGGCAGCCCTGGGTAACAGAAAGTTTGGAAGAGAGAGCACAGGTATCAGATAGAGGGCCTGCATAGCAGCAGCCCTACCTCTTTCAGCTGGAATCAGCCCTAGGACACAGCCACATTCACAAAATTACTCTTCTCTAGTACCTGTGTCTGGCGACAAGGATGCTGGTTCTGAACAGGCAACAGAGATGGCTGCTAAAGATAGGTGTGGATGACTGCTCAGGTGACCACCCTGCTACCCTAGGGCCTCCGGTGTTAGGGAACATGTTGGCTGGAATGATGCCATTTCAGAATGTGACAAGTCTTTAACAGTTGCTTCAGGGTCCAAAAGTCCTGATAACGATGTTCACAGGCTCCTGTTCCTCTTTCATGGATGCGCCTTGTGAGCAGAAATCTTCACAAGAGTCTGTCCCTTAAGAAAGGCACAGCTCCACTAGTGACCAACCACCTCCTGCAACCTTTTCTAAATAACCCTGCATTGCTGGCTCTTGAACACCCCCAGTTCCTTCCATGCACAGGATTTCAAAGCCACCACCAGCGGTGGAAGATGATATTAAAAAAGATACAAACCCCATCGATTGTTTTAGCATCCAGGGCTAATTTATAATTTCTAGATAAGGAGTGGCATCTCCTTTTCACTGTGTTCATGGGCTTCCTGCTCCCAGTTCTCCTGTGGATTACAGAAAGCTTGCCCTGGGGTCTTGCTCTGGAGGTTGTCTGGTGCCAGTAGAAGCCCGGCTAACTCTGTCCATGTCCACAGAGGTGGCAGGCAGGTTCCTGTTGACTGAGACATCCACGCACTTGCTAATGTTTGACATGGAGAAGCGGCTGCCGCCTAATAGCGAGCTGGTGCAGGCTGTGCTGCGGCTGTTCCAGAAGCCAGTCCCCAGAACTGCTCTCCGGAAGCAAAAGAGGCTGAACCCACAAAGCGCCCGGGCTCGGGTCACCATGAGTGGCTGAGAGTTCGTGAGGATGGCTCCAACCGCACTGCCCTCGTCGACTCTAGGTATTCTCTCTCTCTCTCTCTCTCTCTCTCTCTCTCTCTCTCTCTCTCTCTCTCTCTCCCTCCTCCCTCCCTCCCTCCCTCCCTCCCTCCCTCTCTCCCTCTCTCTCTCTCTCTCTCTCTCTCTCTCTCTCTCTCTCTCTCTCTCTCTCTCTCTCTCTCTCTCTCTCTCTGTTGTGGGAGAATTGAGCAGCTCGGCTCGGCCCTGCTGGGGGAGGGGAGCACCAGAGGATGGGGTGAGGACAGGACCCCTCCAGAGCCACCCTGACAACCTGCCAGTGCCCTGGCCTGATGCGCAGCTGTGTCTCAGGGTCGTATCCGTCTTCGAGACTGGCTGGAAGGTCTTCGACGTGACCGAGGCCGTGAGCTTCTGGCAGCAGTTGAACCAGCCGAGGCAGCCACTGCTGCTGCAGGTGTCGGTGCAGAAGGAGCTTCTGGGCCCGGGGACCTGGAGCGCACACAAGTTTGTCCGCTTCGCTGCGCAAGGGAAGCCGGGCAGCGAGGGGCCGGGCGAGCCACAGCTGGAGCTGCACACGCTGGACCTCAAGGACTACGGGTAGGTGTTGTGGATTGAATTGGTAAGCGAAATCGAGAGAAAACAAATGGGGAACTTGGCTTAACTGTGAATGACAAAGTTTCAGAATGTGAGAATATTTAGAAAAGTCCCTCTGACTGCTAGGAAGCCCCAGCAAATAATTTATTTTTTAGTTCTTAGCTATCCACCCCTACATAAATATTCAATTCGGTTTTTTCCTTTGTTGTGGCCCTAGGCTTGGAACTCAGTGGTTCACACATTTCTAGTGCTCTCCCAATGAGCTATACACACAGTTCAAATCTTGAATAATACGAGAATTAGATTAATTTATTTGACAGAATTTCTCTGTGTGTCCCTGGCTGTCCTAGAACTAGTTCAGTAGGCCAGGCTGGCCTCGAACTTGCAGAGATATGCCTATCTCTGTCTCCGGAGTGCTGGGATCAAAAGCCTGTGCCACTACTGCCCAGCACAGTGGAGAGCTGGATCCTAAGTTTCCCTCCCAGATGCCCTGATTTTAGCCTTCTCGGCTGACCTCTGATATCTCATCCCCACAGAGCTCAAGGCAACTGTGATCCCGAGGCACCTGTGACTGAGGGCACCCGATGCTGTCGCCAAGAAATGTATCTGGACCTGCAGGGGTTGAAGTGGGCAGAGAACTGGGTCATCGAACCCCCAGGGTTACTGACTTATGAGTGTGTAGGTAGCTGCCAGCAGCTGCCAGAGTCCTTAAGCATCAAGTGGCCTTTTCTGGGGCCACGGCAGTGTATTGCCTCAGAGATGACTTCCCTGCCCATGATTGTCAGCATGAAGGAGGGAAATAGGACCAGGGCCCAAGTGGTCAGCTTGCCCAACATGAGGGTGCAGACTTGTAGCTGTGCCTCGGATGGGGCAATCCTACCCAGGAGGCTGGAGCCATAGGCACAGGATGTGGCCTCTCCAAGGATGTGACTTTCATATAGCTGAAGTGTTTTGTTGTACCAGGAGAGGTGGGGATTCTGAATCCCTGATGGGCTAATGCCCTGTCAATGATCTCTGTTGATCTGTTGAGCTCTCTGTATTTGCTTCCTCTGAATCAGCCTTGACCCCTAAATTTTACCTTTAAGGAAAGCGACTCATTGGCCACTAGGGGGCCCTACCTAGTCGTCTCTGTTCTTCATATTCATGCACTATGTTAAAGCACTTACATGTATAGTTACTGTAAGCTAAGGGCAGAATCTTTGCCATTGTAGCCTTAACCTGTCAATGAATCTGGGCTGAGCCCCAGTCTTGACTTTGGATCTAAGACAAGTGTATCAAACATGCTCAATCTAGGTAGTAAGGACTTTACTAAACGGAAATAAAACGTTCTGTTCTGTAACTTTTGTTGTTTTTTGTTTTTTTCCAAGACAGGGCAGAAGCAAGCAAATCTCTGAGTTTGAGGCCAGCCTCTTCTACAGAGTCAGTTTCAGGATAGCCAAGACTACATAAAAAACCCTGTCTCAAATATATATCAAAGTCATCATAATTCTAGAAGAACAGCGCTCGCCCCTCTCAGACTGATACAGGGACTATTACAGCACTGTAATATGCCATGGCACCAAGTTTATGGAGATATTAAAGAAATAATTGATGCCAATTCTCAGCCCTGGGAAGGGACCTCAGTCTCCCTGTCAGCTTGCACAGCAGTTAGCTAAAAATTCCATATCCCTAGCCTGTATCCTGAACTTCTCATTTGATCCATTAAATAGGAACAATCCCTAATTTTCTATTGTTTTGGTTTAAGGAGCCAATGATTTACTAATTACTTTACACACTGATTGGCACATCCGAGTTTAGTCCACCTCACACCCTGAATTTATTTATTTATGCAGGGTCTCGCTCTGGAGCTGTTTTTAATTTTAGTATTATGATTTCTTTGAGACAAAGTGTCATGTAACTTAGGATGGCCTCTGACTCCATATGTACTCAAAGATGACCTTAAATATTTTTAAAGTGTGTGTGTGTGAGAGAGAGACAGAGAGAAAGAGTATGTGTTATGAAAGTCAGAAGGCAACTTTTGGGAGTTAGTTCCCCTGCAACAGTGAACAGTGGGTTCTGGGGGGGGGGGGTCAGTCTCAGCTAGCCAGGCTTTCATGGCAAGTGCTTTTAACCCCCTGAACCTAGACCTTGAACTTGTGTTGTGATAACAGGTTTGTACCACCATGGCTGCCTTATGTGGTGCTAGGGATCCAATGCAGGCTTCATGTATACTACCCAAGCACTCTGCCAACTTGAGTTACATCTCTAGCTGCCAGTTTATTGCTGCTTTCATCACGTTTTGTCAACTCACACTCTGACCCATCACATCCCAGCCTTCGATCTTCCAGACAACTGTCCCCAAGCGAAGAGAGGCCATGGGAATCCTTTCCTTCTGTTATCAAGCATCCTAACCTTCTTTCTTTTGGTCATTCTAATCTAACTGGGCCTAGGACCCTGACACAGGTCAGGCAGGTGTCAGCATCATCAACAAAGGCAGGAATTGAGGGCTAAAGATGTGTGGGGTGGGAGCTGGGAGAACAGATGGAACCAATCTGGGCAACCAGGGATCTAGAGAAGTCAGCTAGCTCTGGGGTCCTTAGCAAGGGCAGTAGCAGAGCAGAGAGGCATGGCCAAAGGAAGACAGGGACAGAAAAAAAAAATCTGGGAAATAACTGTTAGCTAGGCGCTTAAGAGAGGGTGGAAGTCAGAGAGAGAGAGGAAAGACAGCCTCTCAGATAGCCGCAGGCTAGAATCAGGGACAGGGAGGCTTCCAGGATATTTTTATCTTTACAGTAGAAGATGAAAGCTCAGACATGGAAGCGAGGTCAGAGAAGGGGCAAAGATGTGCTTTGGGGAACGAGGAGCTGCTCAGGCATGAAGATGGTTAGTGCTGATAAAGACTCCACACAAAGCTTCAGTTCCATTCTTTTCCTTGTGGAACTGAGGCCTGCAACTGGGTAGTTCGCAACAGTGGCCCTGTCACAGTCACCCCTCCACTCCCCAACGACAGTCTTTTCCTGGGTGAGGGGGCAAAGCAAGTGCAGAGGCCGCTGGTTCGCTGGAAACCTCCAAGACCCAGCCAGAAGACATCGGACGCTCAGTGTTTGGCTCCAGTTACCAACGTTGATGGTCCAGGCCAGAGCATTAAGTGTGGTCTCGGGAACTCTAGAAATGCTGCATTTTATTTAGCGCAGAACAGAACTTTCAAGGAACTTCCAACTCCTTACCGCGGGGGGCCTCTGTGGCCACAGATAGGGCTGGGGGGAGGGTAGGTCTACTGGTGCCCTGGTGCTCCACCGCACTGCGCCCCAACCCACACAGAGCCGATCACGAACACTAGCAGATACTCTCCAGCGTCGTGACCATCCTTGGCTTGACAGTGTCCTTTCAGTGGGGATGCGCTGGGGCATAAAGAAAAGACGATCCAGAGACGTCCTCTCCCGGCCTTTGTGGGCGTTCGTTGGTCTGATCCCGCCCGTAGAGGTTGGAGAGGACGGCCACGCGTAGACCCGGCTTTGAGAGAACCCCAGACGGGCTCAATGCCCCTCGCACAGGCTTCGAGCTCCAGCAGGCGCCGGCGCGGGCGACGGGTCCAAATTAGGTAAGGCGTGGACGCAGCTCTGCGCATGTGCAAGAGGCGCCGGAGTTTCACTTTGTAAGTTTAAAGTGGTGGGGACGCTGCCCCGCCCCGCCCCGCCAGGTACGGCCAGACCACTCCCCCGCCGCCGCCGCCGCCGCCGCAGGTAAAGTGGAAAAGGGGGCCGAGCAGGGGGAGGTCGCGGCCAGCCGTTCCCAGGACGCTCCGGCCGGGGTCCACATTGGGCAGTACGCCTTGGGTCGCCTTCCCTGGCAGCTGTCGGAGTGACTGACAGTAGGTGGCTAGAGGGTGCCAATCAAACCCCGCGCCGCTGGGACTTCCTGACACTTGGCTGCGTGGCCGACTCCCCGTCCTCCCCCCCCCTTCCCCCGTTCCTCCGTTCCCTCCCGGGCTTTGGAGTTTGTCCACCAGGTCCGACGATCTCCCTGCCTAACTCGGAGGGCAGCCTCGGAGCCTCTTCCTTACGAGGTTAGACCCCGGGGGCTTTGTACCGTCCTGGTGACCACTGCTGCCCTGGTAGCATCCGGTGGAAGGAAACCCAGGGACTTGGGGAAGGGCAGGAGGGGGAAGCTCTACAGCCGGGAGAGTTGCGACGGTAAAGAAACAACATCCGACAACTTATCCTGGGACCTGATAAGCCTGGCTACTTGAGACCTCGCGTGGGGTGAAGTTGCTGTTTTGAGCCCCAGGCAGAGACCAACAGCTGTAGGGACTTTGGCAAAAGACCTGGGAACATATTTTCTGTCCTGAAGCTCTGGATGGGTCCCAGGGCCTGCCCTATTGAGGTGTTTTTTTGTTTTTGTTTTGTTTTGTTTTTTTGTTTTTTTTGGTTTTTTTGCGGGTGTGTGTGTGTGTGTGTGTGTGTGTGTGTGTGTGTGTGCTATGTGTGAGATGGTGAAATGCTGAGCATTTGTGTATGTATATTGTTCATTGAACTGTGGGATGGTGACTATTGTTAAGGGTGTGCACCTAGGCCCGGCTCCTGAACCCACAGTGACTAATTGCTTTAAAAAAAAAAAAAAAAAAAAACCAGCCCCCACTCTCGCCCCCTCTCCTAGTGATGGGGTTGAAACACAGGCCTTGCTGCACATTCTGAGCATGCACTCTGTTCTGAGCCTCATTTTCCTATCCCTCAGGGGCTAGTTTGGCTTCTTCCCCACCCTCACTTGCCTCTGCTCCTGAACGTTGGGGTTAAATGGGTGTACCACCACATCCCCTCCACCCTAGATCTTACTAAACTTTGTAAATTCTCCTGGGAAATGTGTTTGGCAAGAGAATATGACTTAGAAGTGTAACTGGGCTGCTAGGGAAAGGGAGCCACAGGTGCCCCCTGGGGTCAGGCCTCTCTGTTTCTTCAGGCCCCTGAGAAACAGTGACTTTGGTGAGTCACCCTTCTCACCCCCAGCTCCACCACATCCCGCCCTTCTCTGGGACAATGTCCCTCTTTGAACATTTATGAGAATGTTTCTCCTTTTTTTCCCTCTCTGAGTCTTCCTTGTTAGCTCTGTCATGCTTCCCTTTCTCTAGCTGTAGGAGACCTCGGAGATGCTGCAGAAGCCCTCTGAATCTGTATGAGGATTTGGCTTGGGATGGATGCCACCTCTGGCCCACAGCCGCTGTGGTTCTGTGGGAGACAGGCCTGGCTGACTTTAGCCACTGGACAAGAGGCACAAAGCTGGCGCTGCAGGTGCTGCTGGGTGAAGACACAGAGAGGCTCACTGGGAGCCGTCGGAGATCTTGTTCTGGGAGTTTAGGTGAAGAGCCAGGCAGGAGGAAGCCCACTGGGCAAAACCAGTGGGCATGTGGGATGAAGGACATTTAGGCAGGGGTAGGTGCAGAAGACTTTTGTTTGGATTTCCGAAACTGGAAGAGGGTAGCTCCCTTGTGACTTATGTGGCACTGGGGGCATTTATGTTGTTCTAGGACAGTTTGTGAAGGTTAGTGTTGCAGGGGCAGAGCAGAGTGGACAGCCTAGCAGGAAATGAGAAGTAGGCCAGAGGCCTGACTCACTGAAACGGGGGAACTGTGGGAGTTGATCCAACTGAGGACATCTCTACAGACCTTCTTCCCTACGGTGTCTGGAAAGTGTGGTGACTGAAGGCTTTGCATTACCAGGCAGGGATGTTTTGAAGTACCAATGTCCTGGTGATTTTTTTTTAACCTTTTGAAACAGCCTTATGTGGAGATTTCCATTAGTTCCAGGGGTGCCCGATGCCTCAGGAGGTGTCAGCACTGAGCCTGGAACCGTGTCTGTTGGTCTCAGTTTTCTATTGTAGCCGAAGCTGGCCTTAAAATCCCCATCCTCCTATTTTCTCCTTCAGTGCTGGGGCTGCAGGCCTTCTGAGACCATTCCTTGCTCCTCTGGGTGAGATTTAAAGGAGACAGAGCAGCTTCAAGGTAGGGGTGACATTTGTGATCCACACAGCAACCAATCCATGGCTATAGCACCCCACATATTTCTTCTTCATTCAGCCACTACAATTTCCTTTGTAGGAGGAGAAAGTGATACGTTCTCTTAGGCCTGTTTCCCACCTATCATCCCCTCACTTCCCATCAGGTGCATTGTGCTGAGCATGTGTGTTCCCCAGCATAGCAGAGATGGAAGTCAGAACTGGAATTGGGCCCCTGCACCCATGCCTTATAGCCTTCCTCACTTCTCATCAAGCATATTGCATTGCACTGTGCGTGTGCATGAGAGAGAGAGAGTCAGTCTGTGTGTGTGTGTGTGTGTGTGTGTGTGTGTGTGTCTGTTCCCCAGAACAGCAGTGTAGGAAGTCTGAAATTGGGATCCTCCCTCAACCATGGCCCAGGGCCCTTTCCTAGCACTTAGGTAGTTCAGATATTTGCTTTGCTTCTCTATACCCCCCTTCTTGTCTCTAATACTTTAGTCTCTCTAGCAAGTAGAAGAACGAGAATTTGAGGAAGGCCTCTGGGAATTGCAGTGTCAGCAGATTTGGGGAGGTGGGAACCTAGGGAGGAAGACATTTTCTTATGACTCTCCACTCATAAATGAAGAGCAGGCCAGAACCTGGGCACCAAAGTCTTTAGTCTTCAGGGACAGACTCAAGAGACTTCATTAGATGTGCCAAGGCTTCCAGGAGCCTTCAAGTCAGCACCAGCCTGCAGCTGTCTGTTTGGAACACTGAACCTTCTGTTAGAAGGGAGGTGTGGAGGAAGAGGGCGGAGCTAGGGGCCTGCTTTGCCCTGAGCCTCTCCTCTCTGGCTGTCCCACCCACTTTCCCTACTCTCAGGGAAGCACCGTGTGATGGCAGTTACAGAGTGAAGAAAGAGTCAGGGTTTGAGGCACAATCCTGCTGCGCCCAGCTTCTTGGTTTGGGAGATAGGTGGCTGTTGAGTTGCTGAAACTTGGTACAACCAGTCTTGGAGATCCCAGCTCTGACATTCTGAGGATAATTGGAGAGGGCTCTCGTCCTTGGCTCAGATGGACCAGTAGTGTTCCTAGCTGCTGTCATCCTAGTCATCCATGCCTAGGGTGTCAAGGTGTCATCTTCTCAACCTTCGTGATCCTTCCTCCTGCCTCCTGCTTCTTTTTGGTTGCCTTGAAGAACCTTGCAGGAGTTATTTTCCCAGCAGCCCTTGAGGCTTGAGGAACTTCAGCTCTTCAGTGACAGCAGGGAGCTACCTCTGATCACCCCCATCCCTGTCCCTCCCTTTTTGGGGTATTTCTTGATTGTGTCCCAGGTGGGTCATCTATTCTGACCATCTGGGCCACTCCCATACACGGAGCTAGTCTCTGTGGACGCTGCCAGGAAACTAAAAGTTCCCACCCTGATCTTCTTATATTTCTTGTTCCCTAGGGAGAGAAGGCATGATGACCAGCTCCCCATTCCTGGATCCCTGGCCATCCAAGGCGGTGTCCATCCGTGAGAGCCTGGGCCTTGGGGACCACCCCAATGACTCCTACTGTTACAGTTCAGCCAAAAACAGTACTGTGCTTCAGGGGGTCACCTTCGGAGGCATCCCCACTGTCCTGCTCATAGATGTCATCTGCTTTCTGGTAAGGACCTCTCTCAGTTTAACCCATTGTTCTCTAGGAAATGCACGTGAGCTAGATGCATGCACTCACGCATGCTCTGGGACCCCAGGCATATGATGGATAGACTTTGAGTTCTGGAATCACTGTAATGATTCCTTCCTCAGAGAACTTGGGTCTTGTGTGGCAGTGCAGTGTGATCTGATTTCAGAGACACTAGCCAGTCCTGTCTTGTCTCACTGGTCCTCAGGATGGGTGGTATGAGAGATGTGAGAGGATGAACCAGGGTTGGTACAGCTTCTAGTGTGAGAAAGAATACTTCCTCTTACCCTGGGATGCCTGGGGCTTTCAAGAACCAGAGATAGATTCCTAGAGCTGACTGTAGGGGTACGTGTTTCTTTTTTTAATGTCGACCTTCTGTTCACAAAAATTCCTCCAAGTGGTGTTATTATCTTTGCAGTGACTCAACAATGGGGTGTGTGTGTGTGTGTGTGTGTGTGTGTGTATTTTGTTTTGTTTGCTGTAGGGATGGAACCCAGGGCATACTCTATAGGCACTTTCCTACTGAACCACATCCCAGCCTGATTAGTTTAGATTTATTGGTGTTAACACACATTGTCTTTTCACTAATACCCTCCCTCCCCCAGCAGTGGCTTCCTTGACTCTAGCTTCAAAGAGTGGAGACCCATGGGGTATATGGGAGGGTGGAGTTGGTATCCTAGGTCTGCCTAGGAGTAAAGAAGCTAGGAAAGGAGGGGAGGGAGTCAGAGGACCCCAGTCCCTGCCAGGCAGGATCAGAGACAGGGTCCCACATCCACTTATCCTGATCCTAAACTTGACCACGGAAGAAGGCCACGTTCCTAGGACTAAGGTCTGCATTGCTGCCCTTAAAATTCGCTACATTGTTGTTCATCAGAGTTGATACAGGAAACTGCCTGTTACTACCTTGGCTTTCTGGGTAAAGGGACCAATGAGTATTCTCAGAACCATCCAATTGGCAGGGGAAGAACAGTTCTCCATGCCTGTAGGACTTGGCCAAGAGGGAGGAGCAGGCAAGATGGGACAGTCTGCTGGGAGGAGATAGGATCCCATGCCTTTGGAATGAAGAATGGAGAAGCTAGGCTAAGGGAAAGGGTCTGGAGGGAACTATGGACAGCCCAGGTGGTTGAGTAGCTGCTTAGGAAGAAAGTTACTTTTATTTAGATTGTGCTGGTAGGGGTGCTTTTTTTTTTCCCCCATGAAGAACAAGGTCTTACTATTTCGCTGAAGTGATATCCGAGCACTTGGCCTCAGCTACTCAAATAGGTGGAATGACAGATAGCCTTATACAATAACGGTGGATTTTTCTTCTCAATACAGGATTTCTCTGTGTAGCTCTGGTTGTCCTGGAACTCACTTTGTAGACCAGGCTGGCTTCAAACTCAGAGACCCACCTGCCTCTCATGGGATTAAAGGCATGCACCACCACCACCTGGCTATGAGTGTAGATTTTTATTACAGGGATTTATGGGATCAAGTGGGGGCCATGTGAAAGGCAGAGGGTCCTAGAAGACCTAGGTATGGGAAGATATTCACATTGTGTGCACAGAGGCAAGGGAGCAATGACAGACAAGAGGTGACCACATGATGAGGGGATTGTGTTTATCCTACACATACCTCACTTGCTTCTGGATAAGCAGGTGAACAGAAAATCTCACAGAAACTCAGGGCTTATGGATTTTCCTTAAGGAAACAACATTCATCTTTAAAACCCAGTTTCTAGGCAGGGACTTTGTTCAATAACAGGTGGAGGTAAAGGGTGTGGGGAGGCAGGTGAGCATCTCGGACATCTGGAGCTAATAGACAGAGAGGGGCCTCACTCTCCACATGGGGCTGCTGGTGTCACATAGACCTTGTCACCTGTCCCAGATCTCAGGGGTTACACTAGCCTAGAGTGCCAGGGCTCACTGGATGCACTTGCTGTGTGGGGTCTGCAAGCTTGCCTTTAGAATAAACAAATGCAAGCCAGGCAGCGGTGGTGCGTGCCTTAATCCCAGCACTCAGGAAGCCGAAGGCAGGCGGATCTCTGAGTTTGAGGCCAGCCTGGTCTACAGAGTGAGTTCCAGGACGAGCTTCAAAGCTACACAGAGAGACCCTGTCTTGAAAATAATGAGAATGAGGAGGAGGAGGATGAGGAGGAGGAGGAGGAGGAGGAGGAGCAAATTCAAAGAATATGACTGAAAATAAGCCAGGTGCATACCCTTAGTCCCGGCGGAGGCTGGAGGACACCTGAACTCAGGAGTCAGAGGCAAGCCTCCGCAATCTAGTGAGGGATTGTGTCTAAGGATGAGGTTTGGGCATGAAGTAAAGGGGAGGGAGGTTTTTCCAATCTGGTGAGGTCACCTTCTGACTTGGGTTCTGCTGCGGCTGATGTGCCAAGAGAGACTTCACTCAAGCCTGTGGCAGTGTGACAAGCTTGGTGACATGGTACAGGTGACGGAGGAAGCTGTCAGGCTGCTAAGCTGTGTGTTATTTCTGGGGTGGATGGGTTCCCCCAGCCTGCTGAGTCTGGCTGTTCCCAGAGCCCAGCCAGCGATCTTTGACTTGGCTTCCTTTTTTCTTTTAGGTTTTGGTCCTGGTCTTTTCCATCATAAGGAGAAGATTCTGGGATTACGGCCGCATAGCCCTGGTATCAGAAGCAGACAGGTAAACTGACCAAAGCATTTAACTGAGAATGTGAGCCTATCTATGCATCCCTCTGAGCGTGAGTGTTAGGTGAAGATATGTGTGCATTGTGCATATGTGTGTGTGTGTATCTTCCTTTTTGTGGGTCACCAAAGACCCTTTTGAGGCCTTCCTGCTTAGAACTGGGCTCAAGGAGACCAGTGCTGGAGATCATTCTCTCCTGAGGCTCTGGTTTCAGACTGTAGAGGGCCATCATTGCCTTTAGGGATTTTATCACCAGAGTAAGAGGATGACATTTTCTTTCTCACAGCTCTGAGAACATCATATTTAATTACTTTGCTCTGGGGCCGGCTCAGTGGTAAAGAAGGAAGGCTGGTGTGGGGAAGCAGCCTGCCTTTCTTTTCGGTCAGGGCTCAAGTTAGACAAGCCTGTTAACAGGCGAGACCTCAGGCTTTTCCTGTTCTGCCCTGGGTGGGGACGGTTCTGTGCATTTTACTGAAGGTAAAGACGAATCCTAGAACTAGTCTTTCCTGTTTGATCTGGTTGCTGTGAACCTCTGGAACCTGTGTCAGACGGGGCAAGATGAAGTGAATGGAGACTCAGATGCCTCACTCCTGGGTCTATCCCGGTGACCCGGTCTGAAATGCCGTGAGGGGTGGGGTTAGCAACCCCATTTCCAGAGCCAGCTCCTCAGTGAGCTCAAACAGCACATGACAATTTACTAATGTATATTATACACCTTGGCCAAAGCACTGAGTGAGAGACTCTCAAAACATAAGATGAATTAAAAAAGAGGCAGATGCCAAGTGTTGGCTCCTGGTCATGGTATGTGTGAGGATGTATATCTGCACCTTAGTGCACATACACAGATGCCACCATATTTAAAATGCCAGGTCATCTACTCTGAGATGCACACTTGAGTGTTTCCCATCTTTGACTTTAGAATTGGGATGCCTCTTTTTTTTCCCCCTGGAGAAAATGTCTCCTATACTCTGGCTTCACAGGTTGGTCTTCTTTGAATTTGGGGTCCTCTTGCCTCAGCCTTCAAGTGAGTACTGGAATAATTACAGGTGTGCACCACCATGTCCAGCACGAGATTATCAGTTATTGCTTAATTGGTACCATTGTTTGTTTCTTAATGATTCATAAAAGACTGCACCTGACCACCACTGGTATCTTGGATTAGATAAACTACAGTGTGTATGAATTTACATATGTATTTCTTTTTATGATTTTAACCTTATGTGTATGGATGTTTTGCATACATATATGTCTGTTTACTACATATGTGCTTGGTGCCCACAGAGGGCAGAAGGGGGTGACCACAAGAGGGTGTCAGGTCCTCTGGAACTGGATTTACAGATGATTGTGAACTATCACGTGAGTGCTGGGAATTGAACTCAGGTCCTCTGGAAGAGTAGTCGGTATTCTTAACCACTGAGCCATCTCTTCAGTACCATGTGTGGTTTGAAGTGGCCCCATTCCAATGACGAGGCCTCACAAGTATTCTTACTTTTCCTTAACTACTTCCTGGTTGGGAAGATGGGTAATTTGTTTACCTGTTACCTTCTGCGCCTCTGGCCACTCTTTCTCAGGCATTTTTCCTTTGGCATAAAGCCTCTATTGCCTGTCATTCTAGTCAGTTTGGGAGGATAAAATGCAACATTCCAAATTGATTTGGGTGTGTTAGGAAATGCACTGTAAACAGCTAGCCCCATGAAGTTCCTTTAAGTGATCCAGTTTAGTGCTGAGGTTGGAGGGTGTACACACAGCTTTGCTTCCTTGATGACCCCCTGGCTCTGTGCTGTTCGGTCCATACAACATGGAGTTTATGCTGTATGGGTTTGTGGGCATTGCCTATGTCTTTGGGGTTTTTTTTTTTGTTTTTTTTTTTCTGAAGCTGTTTGTATTTGATGCAGCCACTGAGAGTCACTAGCTTTGACCCCAAACTCTAAGATTAGGAAGCAAAATACTGGAAACATATATTCAGCTTTTTTGAATATAAGAATTATTTATCTTTTTTTTTTTTTTTTTTCCTTTTGTGTCTCCAGTGAGGCCAGATTCCAGAGACTATCATCTTCTTCCTCAGGGCAACAAGACTTTGAAAATGAACTGGTTGGTATCCAAGGGATGGCTGTTTTTGTGGCCCAAAGGGCAGAGGGTACAGCCTGGCAGTAATGATTGATGGAGACCTGGACAGTTGTGCTCCTGGTTCAGTGACTAACACAGTGCTGTGGCCTGTGAGACCCCTTTGGAGAAAGCTCCCTTCCATATGAACTGAAACACAAGGACTTGGAAGAACCTGGAAAGAGACAGTGTTTAAATGATCCTTCACTGCAAAGGCTCCATTAACCACAGGCAGAAAGGGCTGTGGATCCCCAGGGCTTTGCTCAAAACTTGACTGTGATGCCTGGGTGACTCTCCCTCACACTTAGGGTTCTTGTGTAAGAGTTAATTATTGACTTGTCTGCTAGATTTTGTGCCAAGTGTGGGTAGGAACCCTGCATCGTACAGCCTTGTCCTCCAGCTAGATATCTGGTAGGGACTTGGTCGTTATTGAATGAGTGATGAACAAATATTTGTCTTTCCTAGCTGGCAGCCACCTAGCTTTATAGAGTGGTAAGATACAAGAGGTCACAGAACCTACACATACTTCTTTCCCTCTAGGGCCTGCTCTGGGGTACTTTCCAATTCTCTAGACTTGTTTCTTTTCCCTTTTTTGGTCCCATTCATTGCCATTTGGAAATAATGTTACAGAAGTCACATCACTTTTCCCAACTTTTGATTAAAGTTTTGTGATTTGACCTTGGAGCTTATGCAATGCCACTGCTTGACAAAACTTAAGAGGTTTTTTTTTTTTTTTTTTTTTTTTTTTTTTTTTTTTTTTTAAAGCAAGGTTGTGTTTTTTGCTTGTTTGTTTTTGGTTTTTAATCCCTGCCCCCACCACCCCCAGTCCTACCCTACCCTACCCTCATGGGGCAGTGCCTTACAAAAAGTAAAAACGTAAGGGAGTAACTCCCTGCATGTGTGAAGGAAAATCCTGTTTTACACAGAAAGAAGTGAGATGGTTATTTAATCTCAAAGATGTGATTGTATCTGTCTCCCAAGGACATAGGTGTTGGATGCTAATACTTGTTTTCTGTCTCCAGGGATGCTGCCCTTGGCTGACTGCCATCTTCCGTTTGCAGTGAGTATGATGGGGTGTCTGCTGGGGCATTTGATTTTATGTGGGTGCTTGGTCATTCAGGAGGAGGTAGCTGAGATATTAAGCCCTGTGATGGCGTTTCTTATACTTTCCAGTTAAGGATCCAAAAGGTGTATAAGGGCCAGGGAAAAAATGGCTGGAAAGTCACTGTAGTCAGGGCACAGGGAAGAAAGAGGTCTTTCAGCTACACAGTCCTACTGGCACTTAGGGATCCCCAAACTGCCATTGGATTTCAAAAGTTCTTGAGGCTAGTGATAAAGTTTAAAAATATTTCATGCTGGAGTGGTGGCTCAGGGTTAAGATCACTGGCTGCTCTTCCAGAGGACCTGGTTCAATTCTCAGCATGCACATGACAGCTCACAACTGTCTGTGACTCCAGTTCCAGGGGATATGGTACTCTCACACAGACATTCATGCAGGTTTTTCCACCTGACCTTTGGCACAGCTTCCATCACACTCTACCATTTACAGCAGCACTTCTCACATATTAGTTTACTGGAACTGGCCCAGCTTCCTCCATAGCTTTTTATAGTCTTTCTTCAGTTCTAAGACTTTCCGCCTTTCTTCTATATTTCCGCTTATCAGAAACAGGGGACCTACAGTTATAACCACTGACTGCTTAGCTGCCAGCACTTTGTAGTGTGACACATAATGACATGTGTCTTACAGGATGGCTGTGTAGGCTTCGGGATATACAGCAACAAAGCCAAGACTCTTACAGGTCCTGATGGCTACCTCCTTCTAGCACAGGAGAAACCAGGCCTTTATCATCAAGTTTTTCTTAGCTTTCTCTTCTTAAGTTCCAAGTTTCAGAGAGAGAGAGAGAGAGAGAGAGAGAGAGAGAGAGAGAGAGAGAGAGAGAGAGAGAGAGAGAGAAATTTTGAATCAAACAAGGTGGCTGTACGAATGGGATTGAATCCAGGGCTTTATACAAAGTAGGCAAGTGTTCTACTTCTGAGCTATATCTCTAGCCCTTAGCTAAATATATTTTATTTCCTCAATTATTCATTTCAATACATATAAACCAGTCTAGCAGAGTACTTATTCATATCCAGTCAGTATTAAATATTAAGTAGAATAATTCCTGCCTTAAGGTAAAACAAAACAGAACTTTAATTAGCTTTACATACTATATAAGAAAGGGATATCGATATCAAAGACTTAATAAAATAGGTTGGTTTGGGGATATTGAATTCCTCTCTCAGGGCCTCAGTTTTCCTACCTCAGTTTGAGTGGGAGTTCAGTAGGTGAGGTTGCTGGTAGGAGGCAGGGTCACTGAGAGAAGCCAGAGAACTTCTTGAAACAAGAGGAAGCAGGTGTGTGTGTGTGCACATTCGTACACATGCATGGCTTGCTTAGAAGTGAAAAAGTGTTCATTGTAAAGCTCATCCTGAAGCGAAACGTTGAGCAGACATGAGACTCCATTGCATGTTCCTGAGCATCCTCAGGAGTTGGATGTGCTTTTTATTTAGTGCATCCTTGAGCTCTGTGGGGTGGATGAGGTGGGACATGGACAGTTAGTTAGTTCCTCTGAGCCCATTTAGTTGTGACTGTGAGTCTGAAGTAAGATGCCAGATGCAGGGCTCCTGCTGCACTGTGTAAATTCACTTTCTTCATGCTTCCAGGCTTGCTTCTCTGGCTTTATCACACAGGGCTTTCTTGGTCTCTGGAGCAGGAACCTTGGAACCCCTGCTGTGTGCAGAATATTCTGGAAAGTGTAGGTGGAACACCTGGCCCTCTTCCTTCTATGGCAAGGAAATCTGGCTGTTATGAGCCTGGGATTTTCCAACTGATTCAAGAATTCTTTGTGGGTAGGAAGGCAGATCAGGTCATTTCCTCATCTCTGGGGCCACAGCAGGGATGAAGGTAAGGAGTGATATAGTTGGATGGAATGAGACATAAAATATTCAAAACATGGCTCACCTTATTCTCCCAGCCTTTCCTGGGGTTGGGGTAGGGGAGAGGGTGAGAAGGAGAGCCTGAGTACATTGCACTGCATTCCCTGAATGGCTTTTAGCAGCCATATTGCTGAGAGGAAACATTAGGGAAGTTATATTTACATGCCTCATCCATTATATAATGGGATCACAGATGTTTCTAGCAACAGAACACGGAGGATGGCAGTTCCTCTGCTGAGAGCATGTAGATGGCCCAGGAACTCATGCCAATAGCTTTGTCTTTACAAGTTGTGCAGTCCTTAAAGCTGTATAGTTTTTCTGTGCATTTATATCCACACACCCAAGTAAGGGATGTGGGCTAAAACACTGCCTCCTACAATTGTCACGAGGATTGCATGACCTCCATGTAAGCCCTTGCAGGCATGTCCTTCTACTACTAGTCATTAAGAATATCTCTACATGTGTGTCTTGGCCAGTGATGACCAGATTCTGGAGTGGTGTGGAGAGGATGCCATCCACTACCTGTCCTTCCAGAGGCACATCATCTTCCTTCTGGTGGTGATCAGCTTCTTGTCCCTATGCGTCATCTTGCCTGTCAACCTCTCAGGAGATTTGCTGGGTGAGACCCTTTCTTGGCCATTGTCTGTGTTTGAGATGGAACGGGGCATTGGATCTAAGGAGGGGACTTGATTTGGTAGAGTAGACCCTGGGGATGTGTAATAGTCTTAGAGTAATTGAGAAAATTGTCGTCTAAAAAAGATTTAGAGGAGAATCTATCTAAATCTGGGCTGGGAGCTGTGCCCCTAAATATTAATTTTTGGTTCTGTCTAAGTAGGGAAAAAAAAAAAAACCAACCAACCATCCAGCCACCCACCCACAAGTGCTGTAGAATTGGAGGTTTTCAACAGATGTTTTTGCTTGCTTTTTGAGACAAGATCCTACTATGTAGTCCAGGCTGGTCTTCCTTACCCTCCTGAATGTTGGGATTATATGTATAGCGACTACTCCCAGCTTTAGAATATATCTTTCAATTTCTTGCCCTTACCCAAGTCTGGAGACCACTATTCATGGAACCAGAAGATGTCCGTGACATACCGCTAAAGTCATTGTGGAATCATATCTCCCTGGCTTCCAAAATGCCATCTCAGATCCACTTGTGACATCTAGTGGTTCTCAACCTTGAGAACCTTGAGTTGGTGACAACCAAAGATGCTTCTCTTTATCATCAAAGCACCTTTAAAACAAACCTCAGCACAAAATGAACTTAAATTCTGACCTTGCTGGTATGACAAGGTCCTAGTTGATAGAGCCTTAAATGGGTTAATGAATGACATCATTGTCTTTCATGTCTAGGAAGACACACCATGTCTAGGCATCTCGTGCTATGCCTCCCTCAGCTCTAGAACTCTAAACCAAGGTCAGTTAGGTCCCTTCCTGGGTTCTCATTGTGATCCTGGATGGAACTAAATATCTGTTTCTCTGCAGATAAAGATCCTTACAGCTTTGGGAGGACAACCATAGCAAACCTGCAGACCAAGTGAGTATAGAGCTATTGACCACAAAGGAGGCTGATTTGGGAGTCTAGAGCAGCCCGAAAGTACCTCAACAATGCTGGGTTGCTGGGCTTTGTGTGAACATGTCCCAAGCAGCTTTTGTTTTACAGGAGACATAGAGCCCCATGTCAGGACAGGGAAGCTATGGTGTGAATCTGTCTCTGGCAGCTTCAGTTTTGTTGGGGGCTTAGAGCCCAGTGTAAAAACAGGGATCTCTCCAAAGTATATACTCTCTGATGAGGGTCATTGACCACATGGTCTCTGTTGGAGGCAAAATTATTGGCTTTTGGCAAAGTACCCATTGAGGGTGATCCCACCCCAGCCTTGCAACCCATCCCTTCTGTTGGGATGCCCACCCTGATAGCAGGTGATGTCTTCCTTAGCAATGACCTCCTTTGGCTGCACACCGTCTTTTCCGTCATCTACCTGTTCCTCACTGTGGGCTTTATGTGCCATCACGCACGGTCCATCAGATACAAAGAGGAGAGTTTGGTGAGTGAGGCCGGGGTCTGGGACATGTTCTGGGAGGGTCTCAAGTGAGACATTGAGGGGACTTCCCCCCTGGTCTCCATAGAACCACATCAGCAGTGAACTTGAGGGAGCTGCCGGAACCTGATTTCAATGTTTATACTGTCACCCAGAAAACCATCACCACTACTGCCACCACCATCATCTGCCACTGTTTTTTTTAAAGACAGGGTCTTGTGTAGCCCAGACTGACTTTGAACTAGCTATGTAGCTAAGGATGACCTTGAACTTATGATCATCTTGCCTCTACCTTCCTGTTAGGAAGACAGGCATGCATCAACATACTCAAATTTTATTATTATTATTATTATTATTATTATTATTATTATTATTATTATTATTATTTAATTTATTGGTAAGCTGTCATTTGAACATTTCCCTTCATTTTTACAGCTTCTATTTGCTCTGAGGGGTTAGAGCTTGTAGCTACTGCTATGAAGTAAAGAAGTATGTTGGAAGACTGAGTGTGAGCCAGTGGTAGCCAGGCACTGGGTTTGATGCCCCAAACAAAATAAAATGTCCTTCCCATTTTAGTTTCCTTTGTTACTATAATAAATACCACGATGCCAAGCAACTTAGGGGAGGGGAAAAGTTTACTTAAGCTTATACTTCCAGAATATAGTCTATCATTGAGGGAAGTCTTAGCAGGAACTGAAACAGGAACTCTGAAGAGTACTGCTTACTGGCTCAATCCCAGCTGTGGCATTCCAGCTTCTTATACAGTTCAGGACCACTTGCCTAGGGATGGTGCCGCCCGCCCATAGTGGGATGGGCTCTCTGACATCAGTCATCTATCATGGCAGTCTCTCAAAGATATGGCCGCAGACTAGTCTGTTCTGGGTGATTACTCAATTGAGGTTTCTTCTTCCCACGTGACTCTAGGTTGTATCAAATTGATAAAAAAGAAAAACACCAAAAAAATAAAAAAAAAACCACCACCAGCAAAACAAACAAAAACCAGCACCCAGCCCTCCCCCAAGCCAAAACAGTTTGGGATAAGGACAGGTGTGACTTGGTTTTTGTTGAGTGATTTCTTTGAGTCACTGTCATTCCCTGGGCTCTTTCTCAGTTCCCTGCCTTGCAAAGGAGGCTCATGAGTTGCTTTGGAAAAGGACACAGCATAAATAACACCCTTGGGCCTCTTCAAGGCCAAGAAGGAGAAACTTGAACCTCTTATTTACCATGTTTTTGTTTTTTTTTCTTATTAAGATATAAAAAAGGTGACACTTGCTGTTCCCAACCGCCCATTACCTCGTGACCTGTCTCTGTGATTTTCTTTCCGAAATGTTCCCTGGCAGGTGAGACAGACCCTATTCATCACAGGACTCCCCAGAGAAGTCAGAAAGGAGACTGTGGAGAGCCACTTCCGGTAAGAGAAAGACCCCATGAGCCACTCATGGTGAACAGGGCTGTTGTTGGACTGGAGCCTCTGAGGCCTGTGCTATATAGATGGACACCCATGTCTTCTGTCTGAATATTCAGGGCTAATCCCTCCCTGACATAGGTATCAAGTGGCTTCCAGGTGGCACCCTGAGCTGTACCAGCCACCTGGTTGGGTGGTATGTACTCTATAGCTGTTGTGGTTAAACCTCTGGGACCCAGGATCCAGAGTGCAGGCTGAAGTGCAGATACAGAAAGTGTTCACACTGGAGCTTTCATATACAGCTTGTCTCCCAGGCACACAGATGTTGGCTGTCTGTTAGGAGAGACTCTGGTTATCTCTGGGCCAACCTCTGCAGCCATAGGTCCTGCAGGCAGAGCAGGCAATGGGTATAGCCACAAGCACTGGAAAAGGTTCAGGTTCAATTCCTAGCAAAAAGAGTAGCACCAAGGCCCCCCTCTTCATCCTTGTCCATTCGGCCAGCACTGACTCCTAGCAAATACTAGGAGTTGGCTACAGATTAACTTGGTGCAGTTTATGACAAAACACTAGGCGAATAGTCAGTATAAAAAGAATTATAAAAAGGTTTTTAAAATTATTGACAAACTTCTCCTTCAGTAACTACAACTATTTTTTGAAATATTTACATACATATGTAAGGTGAATATATTTGCATATTCACTTGGTACGAGACTGATTTTCTGTTTCTTGAAAAATGTTTCTCTAAGTTGCCTGCCAGGCAGTGTTTGGAAACAGTGAGTCCACTTTATACATACTCTTAAATAGAAGAACAAGTGTCTTCATCACCACACAAACACTGTGTGACTCAGACTCTCTCTGTTTTAGGAAGCAGTGGACTTGTGGACTTGATCTACAGAAGGGACACTTTCACTAGGAATCCCTTCAAAGCCTTTCCTTTCCATCTTTTTGTGGTTCCCATCACTGAATCTTGCTAGACGAAGCCTCTACCACTGAGCTGCACCCCCAGTTCTCCTCTGTTGGGGTCTGAAATGGTCCTACTGACCAACAAATTAGTTACATGGTCACTAAACTCTAAGCTTATTCAGGCTCTGCTCTCAGCACCCGGGATAGCAGCAGGTGGTGCCCAGTCTGGGCCCAGAGGCCTCAGGAGTCTTGTGAAAAGCATTTAGCATATGGTGCAGGGCCATTTTGAGGTAGCTATTGGCTGACTTTGGACCTAAGCTGCCTGGATTCAGCTTCTGATTCAAATTTTCACTCACTGTGTGGCCCTAACTAAGCACAAGAAGCACTTACCCTTGGTGATGCAGGAATTTTGTTGACTGTTAATATGTGTGTAGACATTTTTCAGCCTGAGGGTGTTTTGCTGTTCTTAGACTCTCTAGGGATCTATTACCTTCACAAGTTATGGGCTGAGTAGGATTTTAGGGATAGCCTAAGGTAGGTGCATCCCTAGAACAGATGATCAGTCTCTTCCCTTGAGTGGCTGGGGAGGATAATGGTGCTGGGAGTGGACCCAGGGCCTTATGTGCTAACCACTCTACCACCGAGCCTTACCTCGGTCCTGTTGTCTTCATGGTTCCCCATGAGAAACTCCTACTAACCAAAAGCCGAGTGAGTATAGATTTGTCAGTTTAAGGCAATTACTTTCATTTTATTGAAAAAAAAAAAAAAAACGGGGCTTAGGGATGTATGTAAAAAGTGATACAGTTAGCATTCAGGTGGCCCTGAGTTCAATCCCTGTCCACACACACACACACCTTTTTGTAATAAACTTAAAATTTTCCTTTGGGAAATTAGAGACAATTGGCCAAAGCTTCAGTATAACACCAGGGCAAGGGTGGGTAGGGGTGGTCATTTCTACAAGGATGTTCTCTTCCAATGGCTTTCTTTGTTCCTGCTTTGCTGGACACAGGGATGCATATCCCACATGTGAGGTGGTGGATGTCCAGCTGTGCTACAGCGTGGCTAAACTGATGTACCTGTGCAGAGAGAGGTAAGGGAGGTGGATGCCCCGAAATGCCCACCTGCGTCCTTGCTGAGACCCTTCAGCTGGCAAGGGGGAGGGTGGGTCTGCCTCTGGTGACTAATTGTTGGCTGTGGCGTAGCCCCAAGTCAGTAGTTTGTGCCTCACTCTCCTTACCTCACAGAAAGAAGGCAGAGAAGAGCCTTGCCTATTACACAAACCTACAGGCAAAGACAGGGCGACTGACCCTCATCAACCCCAAGACTTGCGGCCAGTTCTGCTGCTGCGAAGTGCAGGGCTGTGAGCGGGTGAGATATTCCCACCTACCTACCAGAAGCAGGGGACAGGCCCAGGGACACTGACACCTGCACAGGGCCACAACACCCAGGGACTGTATCTTCTGGCAGGAAGATGCGATCTCTTATTACACCCGAATGAATGACAGACTGCTGGAGAGAATCACCGCTGAGGAGTGCCGGGTCCAGGACCAACCCCTAGGAATGGCCTTTGTCACCTTCCGTGAGAAGTCCATGGCTACTTAGTGAGTATGGCTGAACCCCTGATTCCACCTGCTCACTTTTGTCTCTTGGATAGAGACACACTACCTTCACCTCTTAGAGGAATTCCAGTCGGTATTTGAGTGACAGCTGGTAGGGTTGGGTCCTTACTGACCCCTGCCAGGATGATGTGGCAGCCCCACGGTTGAGCTTTTACCAGTTCTACTGGTCCACCCTGCTGTTGTGTGCAGCATTCCGCCAGGTGGATTGATAGTCAGGACTGAGGACCCTGCTCTGTCTGTTGACAGATGGACAGCTATGGGGACACTGTGGAGCACCCTGGGTGTCCGTAGCTATAGGATTATGAAGTACCATCAGGCCTAGGACCTTGGTGTCATCTCACCTTAGAGCACTGAGGGTGCAGAGGGGTTGCCAAGCCTCTGTGCTTTTTGCCTCAGGCACGATGGCTCTGGGGATGGTCTCTGGGATGTTAGCAGGGACTCTGGCCTCAGGCTGTGGGAAGAGGAGAGGTATTCCGAGGTAGCAGTAAGATTCTGTGGGTCTCCTTAAGGGTTGGCAAAGCAGAGAGAAGCCTGAGGTGGTAAGGGTGGGCCTAGGAGAGAGCTTCAAGAATGGGTAGTATGTAATGTGACCTGACGCTATTCTTGGTCTGGGAACAAAGCGAGGGCTGGGAAGTGGAGCCAATTGGCTGGTACAGAGTCAGCTTTATGCTCCAGTGTCACATAGAGGGTGGCCCCTTGGGGACATGCTGTAGTAGGGCAGTGCAAAGAACACGGAAGCAGGCCAAACATCTGGGGACACTAAAACCTAATGTGCTTGACCTTGCAAAGTCATGATGAGGCTAAATTCAAGCCTTCTGCAGCATGGTAGGCATGATGGCATTTCTTTTTGATTGTTTGAGACAGGGTTTGTTTTGTTTTGTTTTGTTTTTGGATCCTTTAGCTGAGATAGAAAGATGGCTTATTGTACATGAGTTACACCTGGCCATAAGTGAGAACAGAACTAGTCCAGAATGCCATAGGTTCAGGGCAGAAGGCCAGCGGGACTGTTTTGGTTGTAATGAAGGCAGTCAAAGTCTCCTCTCAGGTGGTCTCTTGCAGAGAGCAGATGGCAGCATTCCAGGTTCATTCAGACAGCAGCACACAGTCCAACAACACCAGCGTCCCGGCCTTTAGCATCCCTTACTTCTGTTCCTTCCGCCTCGTGGGTGTACAGCTAGCTTACTTGGACCTCTGTCTCACCTTTCTTCTCTTGCACTTCAGCCTGCGCATTCGCTTCTTCATCCACTTCGCTCTCATGGCACAGAATTTTTCAGGGAAGATGGCGCTAAGACCGAGAGGAGACAGGGTCTTAAATAGTTCAGACTGGCTTGGAACTCACAATGTGGCCCAAGCCAGCCTTGTCTACTGTCTTAGTTAGGGATTCTATTTCTGTGAAGAGACACCAGGACCATGACTTATAAAGGAAAACATTTAATTGGGGCTGGCTTAGAGTTTCAGAGTTTAGTCCATTATCATCATGGCGGGAAGCATGGTGACATGCAGGCAGACATGGTTCTGGAGGAGGAGTTGAATGAGATGTAAAAACATTTGGATCCACAGGCAGCAGGAAGTGACAGTGAGCCACACTAGGCCTGGCTTGAGCTTCTGAGACCTCAAAGCTAACGCCCTAGTGATGCACAAAGCCACATCTATTCTAAGAAGATCATACCTCCTAACAGTATGGACCTAATAGTATGAACTATGAACCTATGAGGGCCATTTTTATTCAAACCCATATCTACTCATGGTCCTGCTGCCTCAGCCTCTCAGGTGTGCAGCACAGCATACTTGGGTCTTCCCGAGCATTAATTACGATAGTCACAATGGGGCAGGAGTCCTGTGCTTCCACTCCCGTCCTGCAGTGCTGTGAATGTATGTGGCACCCTGGCGAACCACACTGTAATAATGTCTGCATTTCTTGACAGCATCCTGAAAGACTTTAATGCCTGCAAGGGCCAGGGCCTCAGGTGTAAAGGTGAGCCCCAGCCGTCCTCCTTCAGCAGAGAGCTCTGTGTCTCCAAATGGACTGTCACCTTCGCCTCATACCCCGAGGACATTTGCTGGTAAATTCCAGACTGGGAAGGGTGGGAGAGAGACCTGGATTCTTGCAGGGGTTAGGTGGCAAAGAATTGGAGAGTTGGCTTGGTGGGGGTGGGGGCTGCCTGGTTACCTGGAACATAGATGTGGCCTGGCTTTTTTTTTTTTTTCTTAAATATTTACTTATTGCCAGTTTGTGGTAGCATATGCCTTTAATCCCAGCCCTTAGGAGGCAGAGGCCCTTGGATCTCTGTGAGTTCAAGGCCAGCCTCATCTACATAGTAAGTACCAGGACAGCCAAACCTATTTCAAAAGAACCAAAAAATAATAAAATAGTAAATTTATTTATTCATTTATTTAGTTATTGTTTTTTGGAGACAGGGTTCTAGTCCTGGCTGTTCTGAAACTCACTATGTACATCCTCCTGCCTTTGATATTAAAGGTGTGCACCAGTACGTCCATCTCTTTAACAAATATTTAAATACCTACTATATTCCAGGTGCCATTCTATTTTCATTGGTTTTATTATTTTACCTTTTATGTACATGAGTATTTTGCCTTTATGTAAGTCTGTGTACCATGTCTATGCCTGGTGCCCATAAAGACCAAGATAAGGTGTCATATTCTTGGGACTGGAGTTATATAGATGGTTGTAAGCCTTCATGTTGGTGCTGGGAATCAGATCTGGATTCCCTGGAGCAGGCAATGCTCTTAACCACTGAGCCATTTTCTAGTTAGTGCCTGTGGATTTGCATTCAGTGGCCAGATACACAGGCCACATGGAGTCCAGGCTCTGGCCTGGTGCTGTGGTGTTTGATAACATTGGGCAGAGGAGTCTATACTTTACCCCATGATCAGTCTTTAGCGTTTAAATGCTGTCCAGAAGAAATATTATGTAAGCTATATACCTAATTAAAAGAAAGTGTCTCATAGCCATGTTAGAAGAAGTGATTGAAATTAATTTTAATTTAAACCCTCTACTTCAATATACTCCAAACGTTAACATTTTAGCATGCAATATATAGTCTTAAAAATCAAGATCTTTGTTTATTCAATTCATAAATTTGACCCATATTTTATGCTTTTAGCTCCTGTCGGTTGAGGCCTCCTACACCTCAAATGCTCAGCAGCCACGTGGGTATGTGCCTGCCATGTTAGACAGCACGGACCTAGGTAGAATGGAGGCTGTGCTGCTGACCTGAGCCATATCAGTAGACCTTGGGTGACATTTAGGACCCACACTGAGGATGGAGGCACCCTAGCATACCACCTGCTTTCTCAGTTGCTTGGGTGAACTAAATTTTGAATGCACATATCCATAACTTTTGAGCTCAGCCTCTCATATTTTAGCTTCTGGATCATAGAATGTTCCAGAATTGAGGCTGTTTTTATGGGATGAGGAGTCAGGTCCAGCTGTGCCTATGCTCCATGCTTGCTTCCTTGCATCTCAGCTCATCCCTTCCTCCAGAAAGAATGGGCTGTCATAAAGTGTTGCAGCACTCAAGAAGTGTCATGCTGGAGTTTTGCCTGGACAGTATTGGATGTCTGTGACATCACTGGTAGTTCCCATCACTATTGACAACTGTTTTCCTTCTGAGCTTCAGGACCTGAAACTTAGCCTTCTTGTAGCCGAAGGCCAGTGCAGAGAATTTGCATTGCTCTTGAGGTCCAGAGGAGCCTCAGCCAGAATCCTGGTCTGGCCTCCCTAAAGTTGACCTGATATGCCTCAGCCAAGGGCACCGACGATGGTGTGGATGGCCTGTGCCTGGGAGATTAAGCCTCTTGGCTGGTGTTGCCCTCTGCAGGAAGAACCTCTCCATCCAGGGTGTCCGCTGGTGGCTCCAGTGGTTGGGCATCAACTTCACTCTGTTTGTGGTGCTGTTTTTCCTGACCACACCCTCCATCATTCTGTCTACCATGGACAAGTTCAATGTCACCAAACCCATCCATGCACTGAATGTGAGTGATCAACCTGCAGGAAGAGGGTGGTGGGGAGCAGTGAGAACTGGACATGGAGCCTGAAGGTTGAAACAGGGGGCCGTGTCATTCAGCTCATCTTTGTCCTGTGTGTGTGTGTGCAAGTGTGGAAGCCAGAGAAGGTCCCGTTTTAGTACTTTGAGGCAATCTCTCATTGATCCTGGTATGAGTCTGGCAGCAAGAAGCCGCGGTGATCTTCCTGTCTCCACTACTTACAGTGCTGTGGGCATAGGTACATGTAAACTGGCTTTTCGCATGGAGTGCTGGGGATTTGAACTCGGATCCTTATGCTTGCACAGCAAACAGTTTTATTCAATGGAGCCTTTCTAGCCCATGTTTGCCCTTTTAAACTTTAAGCAGGCATAATGATGTCTATTATAGAGGCTTTTTGGTAATGTAATTATTTTCACTTAATGGAATCAGTTCAACAGGAAAGATCATTTGAGTTGAATGAAATCTATTTAGTCTTAAGAAAATGTGAAACATTTATAAAAAATTGCATAGTTACTTTGGTAAGCTTATAATAAAAGCAGAATATACAGCTTGGCATGATAGTTCATACCTTTAATCCTAGCACTTGGGAGAGAGAGGCAGGAGAAGTAACTAAGTTCAAGGCCAGACTGGTCTATAGAATGAGACCCTGTTTAAAAACAGACAAGCCAGGTTCAGAGACATGTCTCATGGTTAAGAGCACTTACTACTTTTCTAGAGAACCTTCTAGAAAATACCACACCAGGCAGCTCACGACTACCTGTCACTGTGCCCTCCACATTAGCCTGAATGTAGTGCACATAAACATATTCATAAAGAAAAACAAATCTTAAAAAAATCCCAACCAACCAATTAAACGAAACTCCCAACACGCAATGTAGAATTGATTTTAAGCAATGGCTTCAATGACACATCTATGTTTAGACAGAAAGGGGGCACAAGACATAGGACACATGAAAGAAGCCTCTTTGATTGGGGTGGGATTGTGAATGGGTTTATTTTACAATTTAGTCCTGATTATCTTGTCTTAAAGCATTGTATTTGCTATAGGTAATGGCTATTTTCAGATGATCAGGCATGATAGATACTCAAGAGGCTAAGCAGGATATATGTCTGATGTGGTAGTGCATACCTATAATCCCGGGCCTTGGGAGGGTCTTGGCACCCTGGTCCTGGCTTTGCCATCATTAGCTGGTGAGTTCTGAGGTTTTCATCTACTAGTTGGAATCGGTCACTTGTCATGTTACACCTGTGAGAGACGGAAGGAACGTTTATTTGAATCAGAAGACATTTAAAAACACCAAAGTATACACGCCATAGTTTTCTTTAGACTGACAGCAGATACAATTCATTCTCTTGCCAATTTTTTGTTGCAGGACAAGGCCTTTTATTCTGAGATTTTTCTGCTGGTTAGAGTTCCCTTTTGTCTGTCTTGTATAAACTAATTCTTATTATTTATTTAGTCAGTCCTGATCCTAGTTTGGATTTCTGTAAGTAAGAATTTGAATTGGATATAGCTCAGCGGTACACAAGAAAGCAGGCAGAGACCCTTCTTCCTGTGCCAAGTACTCCAAATAAGTGAACAGATAAAGTAAGAGAACATTTAAACATGCATGCATGCTTATTGCCTGAGGGAGCCAGAAGAGGGTGTTGGACTCCACTAGGTCTGAAGTTATAGATGGTCGTGAGCCACCATATGGTGCCGGGAATTTAATCCATGTTCTCTGGATGAACAGCCAGTACTCTTAACCATGGAGCCATCTTTCCAGCCCCTAATTTACTCTTATGTAATTCAACAACATGTTGAAATTGACCTTAATAAATCTTTTAGAAATGTTAAACTTAATCTTTTAAATTTTTATATATTTATTTTTGAGTCCGGGGAACTCACACATACTAGACAGGTATCCTATACGGAGCCATACCTCTAGATGGCCCCAGCTTAGTTTCCAAGGAGAATTTCTTCCTGTTTTTATGTTTCTTTAATCAGTGAAAGTAAATTCTGTCATGACAGTAGCCAGTAAAACCAGTATAAACAGGATTAGAATCAGACACCATCAGGCTGTGGCAAGCTGGGAGACAATGGGCGCTAACTAGCAGGTGGGTTGGAGAGGAGCCCTGGCCTTCAAGCAGCAGCAGCCTTCAGCTCCTCACTGGAGATGGAAAAGCTGGAGTCTCATTGTATGTGTAACTTTTTTCTTCACTGTGAAGGTCTGTGTAACCATGGAGTGTAGTTACTGTTTATTTGCCAGTGTTTGAGGACCGCCCACCTTTTCCTCAACACAGCTTTGCTGCTGGATAGGAGCACTTTGGGTTTCCAGGTCCCCGAGGACCCCCAGCCCTATCTTGATCCTCTGCGGTGGCTCCTGTCTTTCAGAACCCTGTTATCAGCCAGTTTTTCCCCACATTGCTGCTCTGGTCCTTCTCGGCTCTGCTCCCATCCATCGTCTACTACTCCACACTACTGGAGTCTCACTGGACGAGGTGAGCAGAGTTGATGCCTGTTCCGGGGTGGGATGTCGCTTACCCCACCCAGGGCAGCAAGCACATCGTGGGATCTGACTTGACAACTTGTAAACTGTGCCCCTTGCAGGTCGGGGGAGAACCGGATCATGGTGTCAAAGGTCTACATATTCTTGATCTTTATGGTGCTGATACTGCCCTCCCTTGGCCTGACTAGGTACACAGTCCCTGCCCAGCCCTAGTCAGAAGCAGGACTCAATCTTTGCCATCTGAAAGTCTGATAGTCCCTAAAACAAAACGCTTGTGAGCCAAACTTGGAGAAGACTTCCTTTGTAGGGGGGTCCAGTCCTAGCTGTGTTTTTCTTGTGGAAAGAAGTGTTTTTAGTTAAAGCACATGTGCGGAGTCACATGTAAGGGACGCTACAGGGAACAGATGTCTCAATATTGGGGCTGTTTCTAGAAGGTAGAAAATGAAAGTGTGTCATGACTACATGAAGAAAACTGGAGGGCGGAGTTCTTGACTGGTGTGGGATAGACCCTGGGTTTTATCTCCAGTATTGAAACAAGCAAACAAGAGCAACCTTAAATCCAAATGCATACGATACTCATAGAGTTCATCTGCTTTTCAGCCTGGATTTCTTCTTCCGGTGGCTCTTTGACAAAAATTCCTCAGATGGCTCCATCAGGTTAGAGTAAGTATTGTCTCAGCCACCATCCAGAATGCAGATCTAAAGAGCTTTGCATGGCGAGGACACTGCAGTGTGGTGTCAGGCTTCAGGACAGGCATCCTCCCCTGGAAATAACAGGCCTTACAGTCACACCAGCCCTCCAGCATCCCTGGAACATGCTGTGGGAGCTGACCTACTTTATGCTTGCAGAAATGTGGTTGTCCTTTAGGCCAAGACTCAATTAGTGGCAGTCACTTTCCTTGTTAGAGACGTACAGACCACAGAGCCACTGGGAGAATGGACTGTTGGGTTTCAGTGATGTCCCAGTCAGGGAAGGATACTAATTAAACATGGTAAGTGTAGCCTGTGGATTGTTTTGTCAGGAGAATGGAGTTCAGGTAGAGCTGGTGTGTGTCCTTGTTAGTACTGTAAGCCTATGATACATTCTCCTGCTTGTGACAGCTGCTATTTAAAATGGCTCTATGCTAAATGTTTATGAGTCCCGTCCTTATTCAGCCCTCACAGAAGGTATGAGGGGGGCTGAGGAGACAGTTCTGTGTGTAAAAGGCTTGTGGGGTTTGGTGACAGACACTTGTAGTCCAGGCACAGGACACAGAGACAGGAGGATTCTGGGAGCTTATTGGGTATCTTCAGCCAGGGGGTGGGCTCCAGTTTCACACACACACACACACAGGGTCTCAAAAAAATAAGGTGGAGGGCCATAGAGGAAAATATCTAGTGTATACACACACATACACAGAGAGAGAAGAGAGAGAGGGAGAAAGCTGTGAGGTAGATGTTATTCCTGCCTCCATTTCACAGACTGTGGGGGTCAGAGATACTGAGTAACTCCCAAGGCTGTCTGGCTAATTATTCATTCTGTTTCACTGTGGTCAAGGCCTTTCAATAGCCCCTAAGGCTCTAGATTGATGGGGACAGCTGTGGGGGAGGCCGGCCTGAAAGGATCGGGCAGGTGTTTGCTGAGAGCAAACTGTTGACTCTGGAGCAGGTGGCTACAGACAGACAAATACCTCCCTCATCCAGCACACAGTTATGCAAATACAGTCAGCAGAGTCTGGGGCGTGGTTTGTTTTTTGTTTGGGTTTCTGGAGATGAGACAGGTATTTTTCTGTAGCCCTGGCTGTCCCCAGTCTGGAACTTGCTCTGTAGATCAGGCTGGCCTTGAACTCATAGAGATCTGCTTGTCTCTGTCTCCCAAGTGCTAGGATTTGTTTTATTTTATTTTATTTTAAATTTTGAAAAAAGGTCTTGCTATGTAGCTAGAAGGGCCTAGAATCATGATCCTCCTGCCGCTGCTGTTTCGATGATGGGGTTACAAGTATTATGGACTGATTTTATTCTTAGCTTTCAGCATAGTAACTGACACTTAGATAGGTTCCATAACTGTGTGCTGAATGAGGGATGCAGGGGAGCCCTCCCAGAAGTCCCCCATTCTCCTTCCTTGGAAGGAAGCTTTGGTCTCTCAGCTCACAGGCCTGTATCATTTCCTAGGTGTGTCTTCCTGCCAGACCAGGGTGCCTTCTTTGTGAACTATGTCATTGCCTCAGCCTTCATCGGCAGTGGCATGGAGCTGCTGCGGCTGCCTGGCCTCATCCTTTACACCTTTCGCATGATCATGGCCAAGACGGCCGCTGACCGCAGGAATGTTAAGCAGGTACCTCCTCCGTCCTTTCCAGTGCCCCCTGCCTGTGACCCTCATAGTGGAATAAGTACTAGGCACAGTGGCAAGAGCTTTTCAAGTCTGGGCCCAGGGTCACCTCTGCTGGGAACCTCTTTGGATCGTGGCAAGTCTTTATCTAGCTTCCATTCTGAATCATGGGCTGGAAGAAAGAGCTTGGGATTTTTGCGGTCTAACCAGTCCAGCCACACGCTGTATTACTTTTCTCAACCCCTTACAAAGTACCTGGCAGAAGCAACTTAAGAAGGATTTATTTTGGCCCCTAGTTTGAGGGAAGCTGTAGGGATGAGAACATCTGTACCTGTGGGGTGGGAACCTGAGACAGCCGCGTCTACTAGTTAGGAAGCAGAGAGCTGGTGCTCAGTTTGCTGCCTCTCCTCTCTTATTCACCGTGAGACCTTAGTGCATGGAATGATGCCACATACCTTGGGGTGGGGGTGGGTGGTCTTCTCAGTTAAACTTTCTCAGTTAGAGGTACTTAGCCAGAGAGCTGTGTCTCCTCCTAGGTGATTTTTGAATCCAGTCACAGTTAATGATCACACATGAAATACATAGCTAAAGCCTACACATTGAATGGTTTAAGCACCTGCTTAGCAAAAGAGAGATGATATACAGCCCGTAGATCCCCTTCCTAGGGCGTCTCTGGGTTGATTCTTAGGAGCACCTCTGAAGTCAAAGCTATTTCAGGCTATGGCACTTTTCCTGACCTAAGTTGGATGGTGTTGGGTCGTTATTTTCCTATGCCTCGGTGAGAAGAAGTAGGAGACTGGTTGTCCTCTGTATTTTGGGGTGACACCACTGATCTTGTTTTATAGTGCCATGTTTGTCCTCTCCAGCGCCATTGGACACCCCCACTCCCCATACTTGGAGTACACAGAAGAATGTTTGGGAGCAGAACCAGCCTGTACGCTCCTTAACCCTTTTCTTTCCCTAGAACCAGGCCTTTGAATACGAGTTTGGAGCCATGTATGCGTGGACGTTGTGTGTCTTCACCGTCATCATGGCTTACAGCATCACTTGCCCCATTATCGTGCCATTTGGTAAGTGGCCCTGGCAGACTCAGGATTCATGGACAGCTGATTCTTTTACACCTGCTTGAGATAGCTACTACCTGGTCATAGTGGATTCTCAGCAGAGTGACTTCTTACACTTTTTGAAACCACAGTCTGTGATACAAAATTTCCTTTCTAAATGTTTGCTTCTGCTGGCCTCTCTCGCCATGTCTGGTGTGAGTTTCTATTCTGGTCCACCTTGGTATCTTGTTTGATTTATGTATGTGTGTGTGCCCATGCATGTCATGTGTATGTGCATGCGTGCATGGGTGAGTATAGGTAATATTGGATATCTTTCTTTTCCCTTTCTCCTTCCTTCCTCTTCCTCCTCCTTCACCTCCTCCTCCTTTTTGGTAGGGTCTCACTTTGTAGCCTTGGTTGGCCTAGAACTCACTGTGTAGACTAGACTGGCCTCAAATTCCCACCTGTGCCTCTGCCTTCTGTGCTGGGATTAAAAGTCCGTGTTGCTATGCCTACCCTCGGGTGCCTACCCTTGGATATCTTTCTCGATTAGTCTCCACTGTATTTTTTAGGTGGTCTTTGGATAAACACAGAGCTCTCTGACTGGGTAGGCTGGCTAGATCTGGGGATCTACCCATCTTCCCTCCTCCTTCCAGTGCTGTGGGGACACATGTGCCATCATGCCCAGTGTTTCCATTCATGCTTGTGGCAAGCACCTTATGGACTGAGCTAGCTCCTAGCTCATGACTTTTGTTATTATTACCCTTCATCATCATTATATAGATCATGTATTTTCTAAAGACAAAGTCTGGTTATATTGTAGCACAGATTGGCTTTAAACTCGGGACTCTCTGCTTCAACCTTCCAAACAATGAGGTGGTAGCTCTTTGTGCTACTGTGACTATTTCCTTTTAATAAAACTTAATTATTTAATTAATTAAGGGCCAGGGAAATGGCTCAGTGGTTAAGAGCACATATTGTTCTTGTATAGAACCTGAGTTCAACTCTCAGCACCCACATAGGCGGTTCCCAAATGCCTACAACTCCAGAGAACTGACCTCTACCACCTTTCTGGTCACATATACAAACATACATATTCACATAAACAAATAACAAAATGAAGAAATCAATTACTTATTCTTTTGAGACTGGGTCTCACTGTGTAGCCCTGGCTGTCCTGGAACTCACTCTGCAGACCAGGCTGGCCTTGAACTCACAGATTCACCTGCCTTTTCCTCCCATGTGCTGGAATTGTGGCCCGGCAGACTTTCCAGCTCACAACTCTCTTTTACAGGCCTCATCTACATCCTGCTCAAGCATATGGTAGACCGGCACAACCTGTACTTTGCTTACCTCCCGGCCAAGCTGGAGAAAAGGATTCACTTTGCAGCTGTGAACCAGGCCCTGGCTGCTCCAATCCTATGCCTCTTCTGGCTTTTTTTTTTCTCCTTCCTCCGTCTGGGTAAGAGCCAGTGTGAGCAGGGGCCTCATTTTCTCCCATGCACACCAGCCACTTGGCTCACTAACCTGCTTTCACAGTATCAGTGTGGTACTCCTGGCTGAGGGCTGGTTGATCTGGGCTGGACAATTTGGCTACTGAACTAGGTCAGGTGTGACATTGCTCCAGAGACCCCCACGGAGAAGGCAGCTCCTGTATCATTTCTGGGGGGACTGAGGGAGAGAATATGGAACTCTTACCAATCACAGGGAAGCCCTGTCCTGTCCGACCCTAGGCTCCAGAGGCTGGGAGAAACTGACCCAGCAATCTCACTGTCAAATGACCACTTACTCAATGTCCCAGTGTCTAAAATCTGACTAGGGATGATTCTAGCCATCATGTGGGTCCTATGCCCTGTGTGCGCTTGGCTGTGAGGACACCATTATGACTGTTGGAGTGAGGGTCAGGGGTAGGGGCTAGGAAGAAGCCACTCACAATTTGAGGACCAGGCCTGGCCTCCTCCTTAACAGAGCAAGCATGATAGGCAATCCCCTGCCTCAAGGCTGCCCCTGTGTTCCCAGGTCTGAAGGCCCCTGCAACTCTGTTCACCTTCCTGGTGGTTCTGCTCACCATCCTGGCCTGCCTGATTTACACTTGCTTTGGATGTTTCAAGCACCTGACCCCCTGGAACTACAAGGTACCCGGCTGTCTGCCGTGCCTCAGGTGACTCTGAGGACAGTAGCAGCTCTTCCTTCTTCCTCCCTCCCCTTGTGACTACAGTGCCAGCCTTCTCCAGCTTCTCTTTGGGAGTGGGGTGTGTGTGATGTGGCTTCCCTCCCTTACCCTATTCCAGACCCCCTCCCTCAGTTGAATTGCACTGGGAGCCTGGTGTCGGCTGGTCCCATTATTCTGCTGGTTACTAGTCTGTTTGTTTGGGGGACCTTAGAGAGACTGATTCTGTCTGTCATTGTGTCTCTGCTGTTGTCCACAGACAGAAGAATCAGTCAGTGACAAAGGAAACGATGCAGAGGCCCATGTGCCCCCGCCATTCACAGTAAGCTATCTGTGTTTCTGTTCCCATGGTGACAACCTTTTGCCACTCTGGTTGTAAAGTCCCGTCCTGAGAAACCATAGGAATGTGTCAGAATAGTACTAGCTAAAAACACTTCAGATCCGTTGGCAGTCTAGTTTTGAGTTAATGTCAATTGAAAGGATTCCCTAGTCTGTCAGGTTGCTGCATCTGCACGCAGTAAGCTGACTTGGCCACTGAGGCTTACTCTGCCTAATGAATGCCAACCTTTCTCTGGGTCACGATGCTCTGCCCTGCTCACTTGCCCTCTCTCAGCCCCACTACCTGGAGAGTTAGGCCCTTAGTACAGCTATACCAGGAGGTCCTGTGATTGAACACAGCTTTGTCACTAGTCATTCAAGTATCTATGTGACAGCTAAGGAGACAGCGAACTTAAGCCCCTTTGAGTTCCGCAAAGGCATAGGGCATCTGTTCTAGAAGAGGATGCAAGGATGGAAAACCTCCCTTCTTTCTGGTTTGCCCCGTCTCTATCCTCCAGGGTGCTACCTCAGGGTAGAGCATGATCCTTGAGCCCCAGATGGTAGAGTGGTGACTTTTGGCCATCGTAGCAGATTGAGAGTAGGATGTTGGCTGGCTCCCTCAGCCTTAGTCATGCCAACAGCTATTTTCCTGTGCTAAAAAGATTCCTCTTAAGGTTTGTCCTTAGACAAGCACCTGATAAGTAGGTATTCAGGTGCATAATTACCCAGAGATATCCTTGGCCTTGCCAGTTAGCAGGGAGAGCAGGCTGCTTGGAAGCTGCAGACGGCCTGGTTCTCAAATAAACTGAGACCAGCAGGAAAGAGTGTTACTTTGTTTCTTCATATGGTCGTGAAAACCGGGTTGTAAACAATTTTGCTCTGGTTGCTGAGAAATACACAGTTGGCTTATTTTGGGTCCAGAATGTGATGTGAATGCTCTCTCTCTCTCTTTCTCCTTTCCTCCCTCTCTCCCCCCTTCCTTCCTTTCAAGATTTATTTATTATGTATACAGTGTCTGCATGTATACCTGCCCACCAGAAGAGGGTATTAGATCTCATTCTAGAGGGTTGAGAGCCACGGGTAGTTGCAGGGAATTGAACTCCGATCCTCTGGAAGAACAGTCAGTGCCCTTAACCTCTGAGCCATCTCTCCGGCCCAGTGAATGCTATTTCTTGATATGTATCCACCTGTTGAGAGAAAAAGGTGTAGCGCGGGGCATGGCCAGGATGTGGGATGTCAGGCCTGCCATCATCCAAGATCTAACTCTTGAATTTGCCAACAGCCCTATGTGCCTCGGATTCTGAATGGTTTGGCTTCAGAGAGGACAGCACTGTCCCCACAGCAGCAGCAGACCTATGGTGCCATCCGGAACATCAGTGGGACTCTTCCTGGGCAGCTTGTGGCTCAGAATCCTAGTGACAGTGTGGCCTGTGCCTACCAGGAATCCTGAGAGTGGGCAAGTTGTTGATCTGGCAGGTTCAGGGCACTCAGGATGACTGAGAGACAGAAGGGACTGGGGCCCAGGCAGGCTCTTCAGTTCTTTCCTGTTTGAAAGCACCTGTCTTGTGAGAAGAGGGAATGAGGGTCATGGGGGCTCAGGGCCTTGGCTGAGGGTATACGGTAGGGCTGCTCTTTGTTCCTCAGAGCCATCTGTAGGCTGGAATTCTGGTTCTAGTGGGGGAACACCTGCAGCTTCCTCCCTCTTGTGGTCATATGAGGGTATGCACATTTATTCCCCCACTTGCTCAGCAAGGGTGCAGCTCTGTAGGTGGGATGGTGTCCTAAGTGGTTTGTAGCCAAGATCATGTGTTAGAATTTTGCCCTCAGGCTGATCAAATTTGGAGGTTTTCAGTTGATGGGGAGCTATGTCCAGGAAAGCCCTGGAACACCGCTTAGCCTTCTGCAGTGACCAATGAGCTGAGAGGGAAGGAGCCCATATGGGGTCCTGAAATGCTAAAAGTCCCTTCTCAGGGATCAGTCAGTGGACAGCTGTAGGGATAAGGACATATTTTGTCCTTGCTGATAGCGTCAGGGCAGCAGGCTCCTGCCCACTGACTATATAGCCACCTCTGCACCTGTCGTGCCTTTGGATTTTTGTATCATGTTGCCTAAGATTCTGTGACTGGGGTCACCCTGCAGTAGGCAGGGACTCTGAGAACTATTAATAAAATGCTCATCGGGCTGGCGGTAAAATCCTACCTTTCATGCTTCTTCCAGGTTTATGTATGGGTTTCCATGCCCATGCAGGCTTTATCTAGCCTCTACCTATGTGTCTGTTCTGTCCAAGGTGGGAGGGGCATCGTCAAGGGAAACAGAGTGGCCAGCACAGAGAGAAGGGTGCTCCTCCATTTCATCTGTCTTGGGAGGCTTTTTCTTTTTCCAGAGTGGGATCTGGGACTGGGCCATCCGGGGCAGGCAGAGGCCAGAGGCCCATACAGAACAGCAGGAGTATGGTAAGACATATGTGTTTAAGTGGGACTTGGCAGTCCAAGATGGGGGAAGGTGTGGGCCAGGGCAGAACTGAGGTAGATCAGAAGCTAACCACTTGGCCTGCCTCAATTCCTTGCCACAGGGCCCCTTGCCACAGGGACCAGGCAGGATCCCTCTTTCACAGGTCTGGCGCTCCTTGACTATCAGACCTTTTTGCTTGAGCTAGCTAGCCAACCACACTGCCTTTTCTCCATGACCCTGAGCTTTATGAGTGTCTGGATGATGCCAGCATTACTCTGGGGGCTGCTCGGTGGTTCAGGGTGGCCCTGGCCAGTGACTCTTTCCAGCTGCCTTTCCTGCCTTTGCCAGTCTGGATTGGTTCAGAGGGCCCAGCAGGCACTGACGCACAAAGGCAGAAGTGTGAGTTCATCTCTGGAAGGAGAGCCCGTGTGGGTTGCTTCGGAGTAGAGGATGTCGTTTGGTCCAGCTGTGCTTAGAAGTAAAATCACCAAGGCTACATTGCTTAACACAGGTACACAGCATGTCAGGTAAATTTTAGGAAAGATATGTGGGTGTCACATTCAGGTGCTGAGGCGAATTTTACTCCAGAAAAGCTTTATGAGGAGTGTTATGACCTACAAGGGGGTCTTAAAGGAAGGGAGCAAGGCAGAGAGCCTCTTAGGGTGTGGTGTAAAGGGAGTTCTTTGCAAGTGAGGAAGGTTCCGTGCCTAGAGATCTAGCTTATGGGCTAGGAGTCAGGGGGCAAGGAGGCACTAGGTAAGAGTGAAATCATAGTTCAGAGTTGCTTGTCCATAGTTGAAAGGTAAAGGGAAAGGCTTGGAGGATAAGTCGACTGTTAGTTCTCCACCTTAGACTACTCCCTCATCTGTAGGAGGCCTGCCCAGATCTTTCCAGAGCTGGGACACCTGGAGGCACCTGGCTCTTAAAATGGCCATGTGTCTTAAGATCTGTGACCTAACGTGGGGTTGAGAGGTGGAGGAGTGTACCCAGGCTCCCAGAGCCTGCAGGGCACAAAACTTAAGCTCATTCTTTAGAAAGAGGGCATCTTTCTCAAGGGTGACTTGGGAGGTGCCAGGGCTACTGCTGAGGCTGTGGATTGATCCCCGAAGGTGTCACTGCCTCTCTACCAGTGACATGAACTTGTGGATGTCCTGGGCCAGAAGCTTGGGCTCTTCAAAGGCAGCAAAGTGGCCCCCACGTTCCATGTAGGAATAGGAGATGAGCTTGGGGTACTTGACCTTCATCCACTTTTCTGGAACATGCAGTATCTCAGAAGGGAAGGCAGAAAAGCCGGTGGGCACCAACACCTTCATCCTGCAGTAAGGGTGGCTGTGGTTAAGGCTGCGGGTCCTACTGTCATGTTGCAGGGCTGAGGGAGGCCAGGTGGAGCCATAATGACAAGGACAGGCTCAGGAATCAGTCAGCCATTCCACTACAGCCTCTGTTTCTACTCACTAAGGACCCTCTCTGCCTGGGAGGACCATGTAACAGGTCACATGAGCCCCTAAATACCCACTTGGCTAGTCTGGTTCCTGGATGTCACTTGAGGGTTTCCATATAGATCTTGCAGGTCCCAATGCCTCTGTCCCAGCAGACCAGGATCCAGAGAACATCTGGTGTCTTTCCTATCTTGCCATCATGCCTTCTGAGTGGTCCCCAGCCCCACAGGCCCCTCCCCCTGCTCAGCCAGGCTTACCCCTCATGCTTATGGACCATGATGCCCTGGCCTAAGTTCTCCTTGTAGAATCGCTGAGAGGAGACGATGGTTCCTGTTGTCCAGTATATCATGATGTTAGTCAGCAGGTCGTCCAGGGTGAACTTCCTGGGAAAGCACCAGGAAGCCCAGGCTCAGTACTTAGGCTCCTGCCTCAGTGTCATTTTCTCCCATAGGTTGACTGGGTCAAGGTCCTGTTTCTAGGGGATTAGCTAATGCAGAGTGCTGACCATGGCAGACGACAGCAAGTTCTAAGTTCCTCATCAGCTTTCATTTATGAATTCATCTATGCAACCTGTCTCATGGGAAGCAATGTCACCCCTGTCTCACCACCAGGAGACACTTGTATACCCGGATGCTTTGAGCCCAGAGATGCCCACCATAACTCCTACCTTAACCTTCCTGCAGGGCTTTCCAGGCCTCTGCTAACACTGCTACCTTCCAGCGGCCATTCTCCCACCCCCGGTTGAAGAGTCTAGGTTTCTAAGGGATTTGAAACGTCTGGCAGCAGAATGAGGCTGGCCTCCTGGGTATTCCTCAGGAGCCAGCACACAAACTGGCTAGAGGTTGTGAACCAATCGTCAGGGGACCCAGATGCTGGGCTTGGTCATCGTACTGAAGAACCCTGGAACTCTGGCAATTGTTTGCCGTGCCTGTGGCTCAGTTTATCATTTGGTTAAAAATAGAATGAGTAATACTTGGAAGACCTTAGGGACATCAAAGTAAAGCATAGTACATGGGTCCCTAATTTTGATAGCGTGTCTATCAATGCGATGATTTGAATATGAGGTGCCCCACAAAAGGCTCAGAAATGAATCTGAGGTTGGACTTTGGAGAAGTGATTGGATCCTGAGGGCTCTGACGTTATGACCAGGCAACTCTATAGATGAGTTTTTGATGGTATTTGAGAGGTGGGAGAGACCGAAGGGAGTCCTGGCTGAAACCTGCAGGGTGTTGCGGGCCTGTTCTTAGGGCTGTATCGTATTCTCTGTCAATTTGCTCTGTGACTCCACCTTGGCTTCCTACCATGATGTTCTGCCTCCTGCAGCTCCAGAAACATCCAGAGGCCACAGCTGAAATATGCAGTCACTAGCCACAATAAATCCCTCTTCCTTTTAAGTTCCCTGTCCCTTGGTAGAGGGTGGAAAGACAAGGACTTGGGGACGTGTTTTGCCTGGGTTGGAGAACAGTCAGGGACTGACATCTGTAGAAGGTGACCTTGACACAGACTTGTCAAGACCTTGACTGCGTCTTGAAAGAAGAGCAAATGGTGGGTGGGTGTGTAGACAGGTTAGCCTGGGAACACCACAGGGCTGTAGGTGAGGGTAGCCTGAGCACCCAAACCTTACTGCCCTGAGGATCAGGTCTTGTGCTAGGTCCTGAGAAGTACGGAATGAAGAAGACAAGGTGTAGCTCATATTTTCAGGAGCTGGTAATTCAGTAATTTAGTAAGGGCTGGTGAATCCCAGTTGTCGCTGAAGGTTGTAGCCTTTTGCAGGGTTACAACCCCAGAGAGTCCCAGGAGCTTTCTACCCTGTAGGAGAACCCCTGCCTAGGTCTCAGGCTGCCAACTGTGGGTACTGCCATTGTTCCCATGATGCTCTCTGACCTTAGAGCCTTAGCCCTGTGGCCATCAGCTCTCCAGTGGTCCAAAGCCCCCATGTGGTCTCTCCAGAATATCAATCCTAGATAATGCCGTTTCTGAAGTTTCCAAACTGCTTCTTCCTAACAGGCTGGTACCCATCCTCCCCCTTCTTGCCACCCTCTTTGAGAACATCTTGACTCAACAGTTACCCATGTCAACCATCTATCATGGTTTCTAGGTTTTTCTGCCTAAAGGAGATGTTACCTTTCTGGGCCCCGACCCCCCCCCCCCCCATCTGCCTCCTTGGCTCCACACTGTCAGTCACCTCCACCCTGGGCTGTTCACACAGTTAGGGGCTCATGATATTGCCAGGGTCCTCTTACTTCCAACCTCACCAACACCCATGTTCCTGCCACTTGCCTGCAATCTCCGAAACCTCCACTCTCTATTCAGAAACTGTTCCTGCTGCTCAGGCCCGAAGAAGGGGGTCTCTGACTGGGTTTTGTATCCTACCTGTCTGTCTCTGTCCTTTCTCTCCCTTCTCTGCATTCAGCAAAGCTTCCCAGCTTCCCTGGGAGCCGTCCTTTGGATTTTCCCCGTGCAGCTTGAACTTGGCTCTAAAAGACTCCTCACATGAGCTCTACATGTGTGGGTCCAGGTTCTGAGTGGGCATTTCTACCTGGATGCTCTGCAGACTCTGCCCCTCAACACAACCATGCCAAAAATGAAAAATGACCTTACTGTCTAGGCTGAGACAGAGCATTTGATGTTCACATCAGTTCATATGCATCAGCGCATAAGCACACATCTTCCTAGTCACAGTGTTCAGGGTCCTGCACTTTAACACTCATGCACATGCACTAATGCACACATATGTACATAATAGTCAAGAGCTTATACATTGACATGCCTGTGCCTACTGATACACTTGTGCGTATTTGGGCACATTCACCTGTGTTCAGATATACACAGTGCTCAAGAGCCTGCACATTCACACCTGTGCTGGCCCTTAGGCATGCATACTCCCGGCCTCACACATGTTTATGAACACTCTAGTTATGCAAGAATGCATGCTTGCATGAAAAAGGTTCAGAGGTCTTCACAGTCACACCCACATTTCCCATTCTTCAGTGTGAAATGTGCCATTTCCGGGCATCGATATCTGGACCAGAAAGCCTGGTTCTGTGTCCTTGTCACTGCAACCTCAGTTGTCCTTGCCTTTCTCTTCCCACTGGCGTCTGTCTCTGCTCCTGCTACTGACACCGGACTACAATGCACAGGTTGCTCTCCCTAGCTGGCTGTCAGTTCAGCTCAGGTCATAATTTTGCTGATATATCAGCCCCTACGGACTGACCAGCCATTGGAGGAGTTTGCTGCTTGCCTCAACTTCCTACGTCGGTTTGGCCAATGATCTTTCTATTCTCTGAAGCTTTAAGGGAAATTTGATTTTCTGTCCTGATTTCACTAATGGAGTAGAGCAGGGCGATCTTGGAGTGTTGAGGACTAAGGGGTCATTGAAGAAATATTCCTGTGAGACGGAACATAGAAAGAATTTAGGTGACAAGCTTTCTTGGAAGGAAGACTATTTCCAAGATTAAATCACAAGAGTGAATCTTGTGGACTGGAATTCTGCTGCGAAGAGCTTTCTATCTTCTGCCTGATCACAGCTTCCCATCTACAGTATCAACCACTTCCTGCCTGGAATGCTAGTCTTCTTTCTGGTTATCGCCCAGAGATCTGTGCTTCTCACACCAGGGAAGAGATTAAAGCTGGCTGCAGGCAAATTCCTTGCTAGGGGCCCAGAGGAGTTCCTCACTCATGGGTGTTGCTGAGTGAGCTCTGCAGAAGGCAGGCCTCAGGGTGAGGATTTGGTGACCTGGCCAGAAGAAGGTGTTTGTGACCTTGACAGATCTGCTCAAGCCTCTGGACAAATCCCAACTCAACTTGCATTTAAATTGCTTATCTCTTTGCCTCAGTTCCCTTCTGCCGATCCGCCGATCCTCCGATCCTTGTCACCCTTCAGGGCCCAGACTCGCACATTCTCAGCCATTTCCCTCCAGACAAAGCAGATGCTTTCTCTGGTCCAGCACAGTCCTTTGTACACATCTTTAGGATTTGTTCTTCTACTATCCATTTCTTTCTTTTTTCTTCCTTTCTTCCTTTTTTTTTTTGGTTTTGTTTTTCAAGACAGGGTTTCTCTGTGTAGCCTTAGCTGTCCTGGTACTCTCTCTGTAGACTAGGCTGGTCTCAAATCCATTCACAGAGATTCACCTGCCCCTGCCTCCTGAGTGCTGGGACCAGAGGCGCACACCATCACCTGGCTACCATCCATTTCTTGAAAACTCACTATATCTGGCTGATGTGGGTGCTGAGGTGACAGCAGGGACAGAATAGTGTTTCTGTCCCCAGGCAGATCCTGTCCCATTTCATTTTCTCTTCCTGCTCACAGCCCTGGGATTGGTGCTTTGTATGTCACTAAACAGGGAAAGAAAGGCATAGACCCTGGGAACTGTGGGTCAGAGCAAACTCCAGCACCTGGCTTAGGAAACAGGGCTCAAGGTGCAGCTTCCAGAATGCTGGAGATGGCATGGTTCCCCAGTCTTTTCCACAGCCCTCTCTTAGTTGGCTCCCACAGAATCTAACCTGTAGAGGCTAGATACCATGTATAGACCATGCTATTCTGCAATTAAAGGTTACTCACTGTGCTGGCTGTAGGGGGAGCTACTGAGTTTTGAATCCTCTGTGTCATTAACTTGTTGAACAAGACATTTGTCTCTGGGTGTCTCCACCTCTCAGTCCTCCAGACAGGATCCCCTTGGTCACAGGTGGGGTGGCAGGATGTTTAGGATACCAAAGACAGAGGAGCTTGCTGGCCCCCTATAAAGGGCCTTGCTCAGGGATGAATGGTGAGTAGGAAGAGGCAGAACCTGGGGACTGGGTCTTTGCAGCAGGGCAGTGGGGCCTCACCTCTCCAGGCCTCCATCCTCCAGTTCACGGTATTCCTGGTTGGTCCACGTGGAGAACTTCTCTAAGATGTAGGCAGCCAGGCCCACAGGCGAGTCATTCAGAGCACAGCCTGGATGGGAAGGACCAAGGGAGGGACTGAAGCCTGGCCCCCAAGAATGTGACCTCAGGACGGAGGTGCGGGGCTGGATCAGTGTTGTGCCATGCAGAAGCCCTGTATCCATCATAGCCCTGCCATGTCTCTCACATCTGGATCCCTTATAACATCATCTGGCAAACGGGTCCAATCCTCATGATCTCACGGGAATCATTCATTATAATGCAGTGTCTTTCAAACTGAAGGGCAAGTCACTCTGGGTTTCTTTAGGTCCAAGAGAACACACACACATACACACAAACAAACATGTGGCACTGGGACTTGAACCCAGGGGTTCACATTTGCCTGGCAAGTGCTATAAAACTCAGTCATTCATCCAACCTATAATGCTGTTTCTATAAAGATGAGAATTTGGGTCTGTATATCCTGATACTTAAAATGAGAAGCAGGAGATATAGCCTAGTGGTTAAGAGCACTCATTGCTTTTGTAGAAGACCTGGGTTCAGTTCTCAGTACCCACATGACAGCTCACAACTGCTTGTAACCCAGTCTGCTTGTAACCCAGTTCCAGGGGGATTAGATGTACTTTTATGACCTCTGAGGGCTTCTACGTATGCAGTGAATACACATATACTCAGGCACACACACACACAAGAAAGGAAGAGAGGAGAAGAAAGACATTTTAAAGGTACACAAGAGGAAAATCAATTATAAACATTGACACATGGCCAAGTTAAAATACATTCCAGTGATTAAAACTGCAGGGCATCGGGATGGAGCGCAGTGATATGATACCTGTTGAATATTCATGAGGCTCTTCATTGGTCCTTAGCACCAAACCAACCAACCAAAAATAGAATAATAGACCCTAAACAAACAAAACAGGTAAAAGCCCCAGACCAAACCAAACACAAGGCTTCGACCATAGCATAGGTAAGTATTTGGGATGTTGTGTGGTCGTAGGAACTGGAGATGTTTAGAAATGGGTCCAACAATTCTTAGGTATTTTTAAGTGAAGTAGGGGAAAATTCAGAGGGCCCTTCCCAGTCAATCCTTTAGGGTAGTGGTTCTCAACCTTCCTAATGCTGTGACTCTTTAATAGAGCTCCTCGTGCTGTGGTGACCCCCCCCCCGCCATAAAATTATTTTCGTTGCTACTTCATAGCTATAATTTTGCTACCATGAATAATCATAATGTAAATATTTTTTGGAGATAGAGGTTTGCCAAAGGGGCTGCAGCCCACAGGCTGAGAACTGCTGCTTTAAGGGTTCCATCTACCCTTGTTAACGAGTCAGTTCATAGCTCAGTAAATTACAGGAAAGCCTGAGCGATGCAAATGTTCTTGTCTGTAGAGATGGACAAATGCATTTTCCCAGTGATCTTTATTCATCACTCTGTAGATGAGTTTTGCATTCATTAAGAAACCAGTTTGCAAGCCAGGCAGTGGTGGTGCATACCTATAATCCCAGCACTCAGGAGGCAGGGGCAGGTGGATTTCTGAATTCAAGGCCAGCCTGCCTGGTCTACAGAGGGAGTTCCAGCATAGCCACAGCTACACAGAGAAAACATAAAGGAAAGAAAGAAAAACTGGTTTATTCTCCCATCTGCCTTTGCTGCTGTTAACATTTTACTGATTCGCTGTGGAAAAATGAGTTAAATGTGCTGGGACCTGCTCACTTGATCCTGGTTAGAAAACTGTGAGCTTTTCAGATTTTAAAGCAAGCTATCTGTCAGTAGAGCTGGGGGCAGGAACGGGGGCTAGTCTTCTTCAGAGTTGGCTGAGACGTTTAGCCCCTGTGGCCAGAGCTGTGGAGCCCTGACTTCTGCGCCAACTCTACCTTGGTACTCCTTGCAGAGGACTGAAAATCAGGCTGGGGATGAGCCTCTAAGTCCTGTGAGCACTTGGTGATTAGCCTGGGAATTTGGGGAGCATATGGAACCTTGGGTACTTGCTCCCATAGAGAAGTCTCTCTGTTCTGAGGCTCTTGCTGGGCGTTTTCCATCGTGAGTATACTTACCCACGGTGTCCGGCTTGGTGGCCTGGATGTGTAGGTAGCCACTCTCCCTCACGATGCTATACAAAACCTTCTCCTTGAAGGGGTACAATAACTCAATATCTCTCTCAGTATAGCCAAGAAATCTCCCAAAACGCCGGCCCAGCAGAGGGGTCAGGGTGTAGATATTTTTTGTGATGAAAGCTACGTTCAAGTGCAGGCCTTTCACATGGCTGTGGGCAGAAAAATCGGCACAAGTAATTTTTGCTGCTATGAAGGACATGGAGAGAAGATGGAGGAGGAGGGGCTGGCCACAGAACTGAAGACCACAAGCCAGCATCCTTCAGCAATCTGTGTTCCCATTGGATATCCACAGACTTGGAGGTACAGGAAGGACAGTTTCTAGAGAGTTCTGGTCAGGGCTGTTTTGGAGTCTTCAGGTGTGTTCAGTCTGTGGACCATATGTATACTAGGAAAGGTATGAATGCCACTCAGTACATTATAGGTGATATTGGAAGGTTGGACTTCCATAGATGTCGCCTAGAACTCTGTTCACTGTGCTTTGCTTGGGTTCCTGTCTAAGGGTCACCACTCTTGTGTCACCACCCACCCTGGAGGGGTGTGGCATCAGTGTGTTCCATTCTTGGATCTCGGTGGGAGGGGAACTCCCTCTTCTGCACGGGATCACCATGAAGGGACTTGCTAAGGGGAGCTCCAATGTCTCAGACATCGCTAGAGGAGGACCTAGAGTGACTGACTGCTCAGCTTGTGTCCTGTGTAGATGCTGTACCCAAACAGATATGAGTGAGGCTGCGCCATGCCTGTGGGACTTCATTGACTCACTTGGGAACCATCTGGGCCATGTTGGTGCAGATTAAGGAACCCCAGTCCCCGCCTTGTATGTAGAATTTCTGGAAGCCCAGCCGTGACATCAGCTTGTAGAAGATTCTAGCAGTGGCCACTGAATCCAAGCCTGAGTGTGAAGGAGACAGACAGGGAGTCATGGGATGTCTTCTGAGTACTCAGATTCTTTAAAGTGCCCCAGACTTGCCTCCCTTCAAGCTGAGGAAACAGAGGCCCACAGGAGGCTAGAAGGGATCTTATAGCTGCGAAGAAGTGTCCCCCACATAAGGAAAGATGACATGAGCTGCCGCGAGCTGCCTTCCTCAGGGTAGGAGAGTTATTTAAGAGCTGCTGCTCTGCCAGACAGGGAAGGTATGCACAGAGCTTGGCTAGCCACTTCAGGGTGTAGACCACCCTGCACAGGGGCCTTATTAGACATGGCAGCCTGGAGAAGGGCATGGCTCAGGTATGGAACTGCACCTGAGTAGTAAATATAAGTGCCCAGGCCTGAGCAGTGCTAGGGAGCCACATATGTTCCCTTGACTCATGCTCCTAAAGAACTGGTCATGTAGAACCTATTCTGTGCCCCCAGATGCTCTTTCCCAACTGTATAGCCCCCCCTGCTTCATCTTAGAATGAAAATATGGTGGCATCTTGGCCATATGAGTCACAGTCTGGGCTGTGCCACCCTCCGGCCCCCTGTACCTTTCTTGCTAGATGCCTCTGAAAAGCCATAGCCAGGAATGGAGGGACAGATAACTTCAAACACATGCTCATCACTCAGGCCGTGGGTCTTGGGGTCAGTCAGCAGTGGGATGATCTTGTAAAACTCATAGAAGGAGCCAGGCCAGCCATGTACCATCATCAAGGGCTTTGGGGTGCGGCCTGAGGGAAGCTGGGGAGGCTTCACATGGATGAAGTGGATGTCCAGCCCTGGGGACAAAGCACAGTCATGGTGAGGGACGGAACATTCAGGGTGACGGGAGGAGGGTCCTGCTGTAGTAGACTGAGTTCTTGGCATCTTGTTTCCCTGTGTGCCATTCCTGGGAGAGAATAGTGCTGTGCCCTTGGTGTCTCCAAGGTCCTGACGATAGCAACAAGTCCCACTGTTGGGCACTTACTGTGTGCTCTGGCTATGTACATGTCCTTGCTGACCTCCCAGTCACATTAGTGTGCTCTCTGGAGGGCAGAGATGGTCTGAAAGTGCCCTTCTGGGTTCCCATGGCTCAGAACAGTGTCTGGCTTATAGCAGGGCTCCATAAGCACTTGGTCATTGAAAACACATCAGGGCTGGGAGAGGCCCATGTGCCCAGCAACCATGGGTTGCATTCACCAGAGCATTGTAGTATGGATGTGTGAAGTGACTGACACCCGCGCGCTCATCTAACATACAGAAGAGTTCACTGGTAGATGCTCAAAGCAAATAACCATTGTCATATCTGTGGTGTGATCCAACTTTTTGCAAAAGTTGGGCTAAGATCCATCAGTGAACCAGGTATCAGAGATTGGGGGGACAGAGACACCTTAAAAGGACCATTATTAGGCAAGAGCATAGCAACAAATATGAAGCCTGAGCATCTTGGACCAGACCTAAACTGGAGAGCATGGACAAGGAATTTAGCTGGAACCTTGTTGTGCCTGGGGACTAAGGCCACCAGATAGCATTGTGGATGGTACTGAGAACCACAAACCCTGGCCCAGAAGAACTTCCTGCAAACACCAAGCTCAACACAGGCTGCCAGGCCTGGTCGATCACATAGGGTTGTCTTAGTAGGCTATTGTCCAAAGTGAACTCAAGGCTGGAACTGTCTTCTCTGAGCATTTGCACCCCGAGGTGGCTTTGCACGGAAACACTCTAGTAACTATGGTTACTAGGTAGACAGTGAGTTGAGGCTGCCATCTCTGAAAGGGAAATATTGCTTAGTGCCATCCTGGGCGTTGCCTGTCCTGCTTCCTCCTCCATGGTCTACTTGTCCTAGCATCAGGTTCTGTGTATTTTGCCACAAGAAAATATGAACTTGAAGAATTTACACACTGGCTCTGTTTTAAGTGTTTCTGTATCTGGGTGTCTTTAAGGTTTGTGACAGCTGCTGGGAATTGTTGGCAGGACGGAGAATCATCTAGGAGACAAATCTCCAGATGAATTCTTGAGAAATTATCTAGATTAAGGTAATTAAGGTGGGAAGACCCATTGTAAATGTGGGCAGCACCAGCCCACGGACTGGACTACTGGACTAAATAAAGAGAAGAAAGCCAGCTAAGCGCAGGACTTCATCACTTCCTGACTAAAGATGCAGTGTGACCAGCTTCTTCCTGCTTCTCCTAACCATGATGTCATCATGATGGCCAGCTCCCTTGAATTGTTAGCTGAAATAATTCCTTTCTCAAGCTGGTGTGTGTGTGTGTGTGTGTGTGTGTGTGTGTGTGTGTGTGTGTATGTGTGTGTGTGTGTGTAGGCCAGAGGACGACATTAGGAGTTCTCTAATAATCTGCTTTATTCCATTAAGAGTGGGTCTAACACTGAACTTGGAACACCTGTTATTTTGCTTGGTCTGGGAGTCCCCAAGGATCTCTACTTCCTGACCTCACATTTCTGGGGCTACAGCTGTGGTCTTTATTGCCAACTTGGTTGGTTTGGGTATCACCTAGGAGGTGCCTGTCAGAGTGTTTCCATAGAGACTTAAGGGAAGTGGGAAGACCCACCCTGAGGATGGGCAGTGTGGGGAGATCAGTAAACAACCAGGGAAGGAGAAAATGATATCAACGTTCCTTTCTGCTATTTCCCGACTACAGACCCAATGTGACATTACCTCCATGCTGCAGTGGCTTCCCTACCAAAAGAGACTGTACCATCAAATCCTGAGCCTAAACAAACCTCATGATACTCTGTCAAGTTTTATGTTAGAGCAATGGGGAAAATAACATTTCAACAGTTTTCAAACACGCCAGGGACCTTCCACGAGATCCCCGAGGTGCTAAAGCATGGTCGACTTGGGGTCACTGACCCCACACAGGAAGGCTGCTCCTGTGGCTCACACACCCCCGTGTCAGGCCGGTGTTCTGGAAACTCACCTTCAATCTTGGTCTTGAAGTGAGGGTACTGGTTGAGGATCTCCACCTGCTTCCTCCAGTCAAACCCATTCCTCCAGTAGGACACCACTTTCTTCAGGTAGTTGGAGTTGAAGCCATATTGGAAGCGGCTTCCCTCCAAAGGCGGAGGAGATGCCCGGAATCTATCAATCCTGTGGTGTAAGTCCTGCAGTGAAGAAGCCAGGGTGGGTGGGCAGAGGCAGGAGAGTGAACCCTGTAGCCATAGCTGGACACCATGGAGGGGCTACACAGGGCCCTTAGGTGTGTGAACAATACCTACTCTTTTTTTGTTTTGATTTATTTTGTCTTTTGGTTTTTTGAGACATGGTTCTTTGTGTAATAGCCTTGGCTGTCCTAGAATTCACTCTGTAGACAAGACTGGGCTTAAATTCATAGAGATCTGCCTGCCCCTGCCTCTCAAGTACAGGGATTATGTACCACCACTGCTGAGCTCCAATGTGAGCTTCTAATTCACCAAGCCTTCTGTAGAGTAGGAGTTGATAAACTTGTCAAGAGCCACAGAACAAAATTATTAAGATTTACAAGATGCAGATCTTCCACTTCCTCCCTGCAGCAAAGGGGCTGCCACAGATGACCCCACATGAGCAGTGAGGCTGTGTTCCATCAAACTTACATATATGACTGGAGCTCAAATGGTGAGCAATAATTTCATGCCTCAAATCATTAGTTTTCTTCGGTTTTTGTCCACACTGACCTCAAGATATGGAAGCCACTCTTGATAGTGACCAGTGCAGCAAGCAAAGGTCACAGGTTACATTTGGCCTCTGAGCCATGATGTGCCAACACTTGCTAACAGTTGAATGGATCATCCTAACTCAGTAAGATAAAATGAACTGTCTAGGAGACAGATTCCAAGTGTCCTGGGTGTGAATCGGAATGACAAAAAAGAAACACATCTGGGCATGCTCATTTTAGTTCATGGGACAGCTCAGCTGCCACCATTCCCCAAAACTTTCCTCATGCTCTGGCCTCTCCCAGACAGGTTTGCATTCGTCAGAGCTCAGCGTCTGTCATCAGCTCAGTCCTTCACCCCCTGAACATTTGTGATCTTTTGTCAGTGAGTTTGATAACAACGATTCTTTCAAATCTGTGGGGCTCCAAATCTTACCACCATGTATTCCTTTCTCATCTACTGATGCTGAACATGTGTGTGAAGCTGGATGAAGGAAACAGTGTTTGTGTGTGTGTGTGTGTGTCTGTTTGTCTGTCTGTCTGTCTGTCTGTCTCCTCCCAGGCATTCCATTCCATAGAGTACTTGCACCCAGTAGGTACTCAAGTACTTATGGTTAAAAAAAGATGACTAGGATCATATTAGGTCTTTCCCCTCAGGCCCTGCCCTATCCAGGCTCTTCCAGGAGGCTCTTCCCTTTGCTCTCTGTCCCACCTAGTCTGGGTTTGTGAAGTGGCCTTGGAATTGCAGCCGATTTCTAAGCACCCTGCTTGTTCACACACTCTCCTGGGACCTGTGGCCATACCATTTTCACATGCATTTTTTTTTTTTACTCTCTGTGAGCTGCGATAACCAACCCCACTGGACAGCATGATAAAGATCATGATTGGCCCAGGATATCCAACACCCAGTAAGAGCCCCCCTAAGGCGGACCTGGTGCTCTCCATACCATTGCATTTCCTGGGGGCATTGCCTCCTTCTGTAGTAGGACAGCTGTGGGAATATAATAAAAACATTCGGGAGATACCAGAGGGATCTACCCACAGTCAGTCTAGGAGGGTCAGACAGTGGTAACTCACACCTTTAATCCCAGCACAGGGAATATCCTGGGAGTGGTGACCTATGCTCTTAATCCAATCTGATTTGAGGTCATCTTAGTTTACAGAAGGAGTTCCAGGCTCCCAGGCAGGCAGTGGTGGTGCCATGCCTTAACTGAGGGAAGAAAGTATTTAAGGCAGGCATAGAAAGACAGAGGAGGCAGAAGAAGCCAGGAGGAGCGAGGCTGAGGAAGCTGGAAGACAGCTGGCTGAGATCTGACTGTGGGGTTTCTTCTCTAATATCTCAGATTTTCCCAGAGATCTGGCCCTGAGTTTCCTTTGTTCATGCAACACTCTGTAGTAGGACAGCCACACAGAATCTTGGGCATCTGCTTTCATTTCCCTTTAGGTTTTCTCAAGCTCCATCCCTTAGGTTGGGCAAGGGGAGATAACTAGAGTAGCCTCCTGTGCCATGCTGCGTACGCAGAGGTCTCCTTGTAAGTCTTCTTGACCCCTCTTGGGCCTCAGATTAAAAGAAGGAGTCACAGGGATCATGGTACTGAGAAGATAAACTCCTTTCTTGGGAACAATGTGTGTCTTGCTTGAGGAAGAATCTGGACAGATAGTGACTGAATGGTGACCTCCCGGCTTTTGCTCCTGCCTGCAAAAGGGCATCTCACCTTGATCTCCTCATCTGATGTCTCCACCTTGAAAGGTCGGATGCTCTCATCTTCTCTGGCTGAGGGCTTCGACCCTGGGCCCCACCAGCCATCTTCAAGTGGTAAGGTTTCTTCTTTGTCCCAGAAGACAAACCAGTAGATGGCAAGGCCCAGCACCGAAGCCAGGAGAAGTTCCAGCCACATGACCTCCTTTGAGACTGAATGGGAAGAGAGAAATAATAAGCTTTAACCTTAATTAAAATCAGAAAAAGGGATTCACCAATAGGCCTGCTTAGGGTACATTAAGTTACATAGAAATAATTTGAACTGAAGGCCCTTGCTTCTGTTGCTGAAACATAACTGTAGGCACCTCACGACCTGTCCCTTCTAGACAATGTGGAGTTAAGAAATCCTGATATTTCTGACTTAGTGGGAAATTAGGTATGTTGACGCTGTGCTTCTAAAACTTTCTCAGACTCTCCTCTCATTAGAAGACAGCAAACATTTGACAAACTGCCTCGAGCTGCTCCTCAGCTGCGATCAGCTCAATTGCCAAAAAAAAATTAAAAATTGCACCATAAAGATAACCAAAAGCCTTCAGTTTTTCTGCAACACTTGCTTCGTTGCTTAAAAATGTAACTAACTTGGGGTAGGAACTTAGAGGTCACCTGTAGATAAAAGCGTGTGTGTGTGTGTGTGTGTGTGTGTGTGTGTGTGTGTGTGTGTGTGTGTGTGTGTGTGTGTGTGTATAAAATTGCAACATTACAACATCCTATATACAATGTAACAAATTTGTTTCGAGGCCTCTGAATTTCTGAAGTTTCAGCCTGGCTTAGCCCTGAGGCCCAGACCCCCTGCAGTTGCTCGTTTCAACAATCACACAAAGGCTTATATTAATTACAAACTGTTTGGCCTATGGCTCAGGCTCCTTTCTTGCTAGCTCTTTCAACTTAACCCATTTCTATTAATCTATGTTTTGTCACATAGCTGTGGCTTTCCTGTATTTTTACATCTTGTTCTGTCTGTGGCAGCTTGCAGCTTCTCCCCTGACTCTACCCTCCTCCTTTATCTAAGCTCAGATTTCCAGCCTGCTTCTAAAATGCCTTGCCATAGGCCAAAACACTTCCTTTATTATGCAATGATAATTCACAGCCTACAGAAAGACATCTCACATAAAATTCCAAGAGAGTTATCAGGGGTCTGGATGCACTCTTTAAAAAGAGTTTTCCCTTTTGTATCTGTGTGCTGGTTGAATTTCTCACTGGGTTCGGTAAATTGTATTACAAGACAAATGGACCGTCAAGAAGAATTTACTTGGCTAGGACTTGGTGCCTGGTAGCCAACAGGCTCCTCCCTGGCACTGCCCCCATGGACTCCTGGCTTTTTTCATGTTTGTCTTTTTAAAAAAAACCTGTCATCATTGATAGCATGAAAATCATGTTTCCTGTCTCAGCTGTGTTTTGTTTTTTTTACAAGAACCCTCATGTTCATGAGGGAGATTCTCCTGTTTGACTGTTAGATGGCAGCTACCACAAAAGACTGGCGCCCCCTAGGCTTGCGCACAGCCACCACAGCCTCACACTGAAGTAATTCAGTGTGTTAGCCCAGTGACTTTGCACTCCATCTCAGATGGAGACCACTGTCTTTACCAATCAACACGGTCAAGGGTCATTTAAAAAATAACCTCTGCCATGTGCCTTTTACTTTGTTCCTTTGAATTGCTGTGGCTGTGGCTACAACCCACATTTTTGACCACACTAGGCCAGAGCTCTACTACTGTCCCCCTTATTTCCACATTCTTTGTTTGGCCTTTAAAAACATCCCTTTGTTCCAGTCTCTTTGACTATGTGTATGGTTTATGATTTATATGTTCCCAGACAGGTAAATCCACCACACTTCCACTATGTCATGAAAACCATGAACTATACTGGGTAAATGAGCATGGTAACTTTGGTATAGCCTTGGATAGGTCTCTGGGATGTGTTCCCTGGGACCTTTGAGGAGTCTTTGGCTCCTGAAGCTTCTAAGAAGGCTTTCTTTCTACCTAGGTGCCTGTATACCTAGGTGACTATGCACTGTGTGGGCTTGACATCAGGGCCTGGGCCTGAGATTAGGGCTGACTGGGCTCCCTGCTCTGTCTCTGTAGAGGGCTTTCCTTGAGAGCAAGAGGCCAAAGGTTCTGGGAGATGGAGTCCAGTTGGTGACAACAGATTAGGCCACTGATATCATCTCTGAATTTCCAAGAGCTCCATTGAAATACAATGTACATACCCTTCAAATATCTAATCCAGTTGGTTGGAGTATACTCATGCCATATGCAGTCACCTTCATGATGCCTGGCTCTCTGTCCATGGTTTCATGTCCGACTGCCCATATATAACTGGTGTCTCTGTGACCTACCCTCCCCTGGGTCTACCACAACCATTTCTTGAATTTCTGTGGCTACTCGTGGCCCATGAAAGCTCAGAAGATCTGATTATGTGTTAATCCCCATTTATTTCTTTCCTGTGCATTTTTTTTCCTCAGAGAGGAAGAGAAGAACTTGGTTTCTGCAAACCATTATGAAGAAGACTCAGCCCAGCCTGTGGCCTCACTCCTCAGCTTCCTATTTCCCAGGGAGCAGCCAGCATGGCTACGTCAGAAGAAGTTGCCTGGAACATGAACTGTGTCCTCAGGAGTGTGGCAGAGGAGGTTTCATACGACACAGTGCATTTAGGACTAGTGAGAAGACAGGGAATAGAGGGAACAAGATGGGATCAGGGCTGCTCTAGGCAGTGGAGGTCCAAGGCAGGAAAGCACCCTGCCTCTTCCTGGGTGTTGGTAGAGGCCCCAGGATACCCCTATTAAGAGTCCCTTCCTAATTATGCTGGTGTGCATAAGGCCAGCAGCAGATACTTCTGCAGCACTGTGGCTGGGAATTGGGCACCTGCTTCCTGATGTGTGTGGGAGCTCACATGTGGAAATTGTATTGTATTTGGCAAATGACCCTACCAACCTCCCAGGTCTGTCGTCAGCCCTGGAGTCACCTGTTTCTTCTGGGCACTCTTCTGCCACATAGATTCACCCCCCCTTGATGGCAAAGTCCTCTCTGATCAGACTCCCGGTTCAACATCAGATACAGCTGCAGCTTTCAAGAGTCACTGACTCTGGCCTGACAGATGGGGAACCTGCATGGAACTGAACTACCTCTCTGAATGTGGGTGACAGTGTGTGGCTTGAGCCGTTAGTGGGGTCTCTGGCAGTGGAACCGGGATTTATCCCTGGTACATGAGCTGGCTTTTTGAAATGCATTTCCTATAGAGGGATGCCTTGCTTACCTTTGATGCAAAGGGTAGGGTCTGGTCCTGCCTCAACTTGAAGTCCCAGGCTTTGCTGATTCCCCACGGAAAGCCTTATTCTCTTTGAGGAGTGGATGGATGGGGTGGGGTTGGGGGAAGCTGGGGAGTGAGTGGGAGGAGGGGAGGGGAACTGTGGTATGTCAAAAAAACCCTTTTAAATAAAAAGAATCAAAATAGGAGTCGTACATTCCCTATTAGCTAGAACTACAGATACACTTAGCCCTCACTCCAGCCATCTTTAGAAGCTTCGGCCTGTGAACACAGACTTGAACTTTCCATACATTTAATAAGTTCTGTGTGGCAAAGTTTCTGGAGTCTCAGAACACCAGAAGCAGGCTTTGCCCAGAGGGTGTCATGGGGACGCTGTAGAGGAGCCTATCCCCAGCCTCTCAGGCTGAAGGTTTCCGTTCCTCACCCTCAGCGCCTGTCCCCAAGAGCCTTGACCACTGTCAATCAGGTGCTGAGCAGCTTTCTTTGAATTAGAACAGACCAGGAATGGCCACAAACAGAAGGAAAAAAATGTTGAAAGAAAGAAAAGAAAAAATTTGCGCAGGTTTCTGCCTTTTTTCCTTGCCCCCCTTTTAAAAACTCTGCCTGACAGAAATCTTACTCTTTGAGAAGGTGCGCAATGTCCTCTATGTGGTACCTCCCATCATTGAAGGTGCCCGGTCTGTGAGGAACACAGGGATGAAGTGCGCTGGCAGCAATTTAGCCAGCCTGAGGCTAAAATCATAACAGATCCTGTTACCACAAGGTGAAACTGTGTCAAAGTCCCAGCACCCTGCACCCCAGCAGGCACAGACAATCACTGTTTTGGACTCAGCTGAACAGGTGCTGGCAGAAAAAGAAAATTATTTTTGTGATGTCATCAAGAGAGCCAAAAGTAGGGGCAGCAGAAAAGATGACCTGTCCAGGGACATGTTGACAATCAGTCCCCCCTACCTGACTGCAAATGGAGAGGCCAAAACACTGCTTTCTAGACAGAACGATCCCAGCGTGCTCTGCTGTCCACCAGGGCTCAATGCTGACTCCTGGAACCCTCTTCAAGCAGCTTCAATGGAGCTCTGACACAGTAGCTTCCATAGTCCTTGGAGAGGCAGGACAGACTGAGTGTGAGTCCTTACCCACTCTCTCTTTGTACACTTGCACAGCCCCAATGACTCAGCTAATCTGCTGTGTGCACAGGGGTGATGACTCTGGACTTCAGACAGCAGATTGAACTTCAATGACCCAGAGACCAAGTGCCAAGAGATCAATGCTGAACCTCCATCTAATCGAAGGGAATCTAGGCCATTGAGTGTTAGGATGACTCATGCTAACTTTCCCAGTTGTCTCCTTTTTTGGTTGTGTGGGGAAACTGCAACCTGAAAATGTTGTATTGGAATTTCAGAATAATTCACCATTTAAAATCGTGCGCCACTCTAAAAGGCATGCTAACATTGTCCCACTAAACCCCACCCACATCATAAACCATGCCTTAGTTATCAAAACTGTATATGCTAGGTGCCTGTTAGTTACTTAGTGGTACTCAGATGTTACCTCGACTATCACGGTATGGCAGAACTGTGTCCTGATTTCATTTAATAACAGTTCTAAAGCTCAGTGATACTGGCAGTGTTGTCCATAATACAAAACACTGTTACTATTCACCTGGATGATTAGTTATTATTGCAATCTCTTACTGTGTCTAATCATAAAGAGTTTTATCACAAGTCTGTATGTGTGGTTACACACAGTCTATTCTAAAATTTTCTTCAGTTTTATGCTGCCAGGGGGTGAAGTTTCTTGGAAAGTATTATCTTCCAATAAGCCCAAGTGAGGATGAAATTTCAATTGTTCTCTTAAATCTAAGATCAGACAGTACTTTGCTCACAAAAGGGGGGACCTTGAGACTCATGATCTCAGAGGACAAGGCAGGTTTGACTAGAGTGTGTTAGTTCCACAGCTATCAACCTCCACTCCTTATTTTATAGGAGGCAGTAAATGCTATTCTAGATTAGCCCAGAGTTTCAGTTGGCACTGACATCCTATAGGTTGGGTCTCAAGGGTTTGATAGTTGAAGATGTGTACAATTCATGAAGAAGATACAAGTTATAGAACTGAATATAGCCCAGGGGACAACAGCAAAAACTGACAGATGGGATGGTGTCAAATTGGGATTCTGCACTGGAGAGCAAAGTGATGACCTCAGACTGTGAGGAAGCTTTTGGCTAGTGTTTTGTACAATGGAAGATCAATTTGCAGAACACACAAAGAATAAAAAAATAGAAGAACCAAAAATTCAATTTATAAATGGGCCAATGCTTTGAACAGACACATCTCCAAAGAGCAACAAATGGCCAATAAACAGAAGGGAAATGCCCAATACCTTTGCTGTTAAGGAATGCATTGCCATTCCAGTTAAAATGGCTGCTACTGAAATATCTAAAAATGACCAATCCAAGTGAGGATGTGGGGGGAAAGGAATCTTTATACACCGATGATGGGAATGTGAATTAATGCAGCCAGTATGGAAATCAGTATGAATGTTCCTAAAGAAACTAAAATTAGAACTCCCATACCACCAAGCCATAGCATTGGGTATAAACCTGGAGGAATAAAAGTCCAAACATCACCGAGATACCCTGTGTTCTAACAAATAAAGCTTGTCCAAAGATCAGAGGGCAGAGCTAGTTACTAGTTAACCATAGAGTGGTGACTCACACCTTTAACCCAGTACTTGGGATCTCATGCCTTTGATCCCAGTACTTGGGAGGCACATGCCTTTGATCCCAGCACTAGGGATATGACTGAGCAGAGAGAGAAATATAAGGGGGGGGGTGGTGGTGGGATGGACAGGAGCTTGCCCTTCTGACCTGAGGATTTGATAGAGATAAGATGTCTTTTAGTGGCTATTTTGTTTTTGTTTTTGTTTGTTTGTGTGTGTGTGTGTGTGTGTGTGTGTGTGTGTGTGTGTGTGTTTGTCTCTCTAATCTTGCAGGTTCATCTCAATAACTGGCTCCTCCTTGCTTCTACAGAATAATCTGTCTGCCTACATCTGCCTTAAATACCTTCTTCATCCAGTTATCTCACTTCTGGGTTCAACTCTGCATCATAATTTTAGAGTTAAGATTAGAGGCGTGAGCTACTACTCTTGGTTAGTTAGGCTTTGAACTCACAGAAACACAGAAAGATCTCTTTGTCTCTGGAGTTATGTGATTAAAGCCATAGGTCACCCCCAAATCCTGAGATTAAAGTTATGAGTTACCACCCTCTGACCCTCTTGGCTTGACCGTGGGTGGATCTGTTCTCTGATATTCCAGACTGGTTTTATAAAATATATATCACCACAAGAGTAAAAAAAAAAAAAAGTCACATAAACATGGAAATCACATAGAGAGTCTGGACATTTTATGTTATTATGTTGTCTTTGAATTGTTTGACTGCTGAAGAGGGAGCAAGAGCTGCTAAAAGACATTTGATTATAAATTATGCTGGATTAATCCAACCTATTTAGTTTTAAAGTATCTTGACTTTAAAATTTAAGTCAAAAAATATATTACTTTGGAAAAGAGGTTATGCTTTTGTTTCCATAGAAGTGAGACACTGTGAATTCATTTTGGTTTAAGAAAAATAAGGTTTGATTGACAAAGACCCCTTGGAAAAACTCTGAGGGAAACAGATGGCCCAGATGATCCAACCATTAAGAATACCTCTGTTGCATTTCCTCTGAGTTCTTCAAGGCAGATGGCTGAGATAATCCAGCCTCACAGACTACTCCATTTGGGACTTACCCATAATCCTAAATTTTCTTTGATTGCCCATAAAATTACCAGTGCCCTCAATCAGCAGGAACTAGTCTGGAGAATTATGTTCATATTCCCAAAAAGTAGATTATAAATGTTTGTCTTTGTTTAGAGTGTTGGTTACAAGTTGTTATGGATAATGGTGGAGAGAATAGCTATACAAAGACATTGGATTTTGAGTTCTTCTTTTAAAAGAATGGGAAATATGGAATAATGCTCTTGTACACTGTACAGATTTGTTACTTATATTGGCTTAATAAAATGCTGACTGTCTAGAAGCTAGGCAGGAAGTAGAGGTGGGGCAACCAGACTAAGAGAATTATGAGAAGAGGAAAGGTAGAGAGAAGATGCCAGCCAGACACAGAAGAAGCAAGATGAGAATGTACCACTGAAGCTAAGGCACCAAGCCATGTAGCTAAATATATAAGAATTATGAGTTAATTTAAGAGTAAGAGTTAGTTAGCAATATGCCTGAACTACTGGCCCAGCAGTAACTATAATGTTAAACTCCTGAGTCAATTATTTCATAAGCAGCTATTGGACTGGCCGGTGGGGCACAGAAATCTCCAAATATACATGGGCCGTTAGTATATTTAGCCAGCTTCCAGCATGCTAAACTAATATTCCTCACCCCAAAAGGCATCATACAAAATGAGGAAAAGTGAGGGGAGTATATGCATTACCCATCCTGGGTTATTTCCTCCTTAGTGGAAGCAGGCTGGTCCGTGGCTAGTTGCACATCTCTTACTGGGACCTATATTGGGATAGTGGTACTCTGAAGAGGGAGATAGGATCTCTCCATATCACCAGGGGCAGGGGCATGATGCTCTGCAGAGACACCCAATGCTTGTAGACCTGGCTGAGGTCCTTGTCATCAAAACTGAAAAAGTTCATGTGGAAAAGGACCTCTGTGAAGGCCAGATGAGGATTTCTCCTAGCCTCTGGTGAGATAGTTTTGTCCAATAGCTCCTTAAATATTTTGTTGGTCCTTTCTACAATGGCTTGTTCCTTCAGATTTTAGGGGATTCCAGTATGGGAAATCTTCCAGGACCCTAGAGTCATTGAATTGTTGAGAGGTATAGGCAGGGCCATTGTCAATTTCAATCACCCATAGTACTCCCACGTCTAGCATGGCTGACTTGAGGACCTTGATGGCATTAGCATCCTTTTATCCAGAGAGGACAAAGCCATATACAAAATAAGAGCAAGTATCTAATATTACATGAGCATATGTAAGAGAGGGGGCATAATGTGTAATATCCATTTGCAATATGGCATTGAGCAATATGCTGCCAGGGTTGACCCCTGCATGTTAAAGTAGTCCCAAAGAGGCAAGAGGGGTAGAGCTGGCACATGATTGAGATAAATGCTTGCCCTGGACATTTGGTGATAAGTCTATACAAGTTCTGTGGAAACAGGTGAAATTGCTGGCAAAGAGTCCTGGCTTGTTCTGGGAGCTCTATACCAGCTGTTAACATGTTGCTACCTGTCGTCTCATTTATTTGGGCCAATATTCCTGATAGTTTGAAGTAGGAGCTAACATGTGACAGGCACCAGGGCTCAGTCCTCTAATTTAAAACATCTTGCATAATAAGACCAATGGTGGCCTTAAGGGTCAGTGGGTTTTTTACTCGAGGAAAGGCCAGTACATGAACTATCTATACAGCATACTGGCTGCCAGAAAGTTACTGGGCTTGGTCTGGCACTCCACTAGAGCCTTAAAGAGGGCCAATAACACACTGTGTATGGAACCAGGGTTAGGGATAAACTATGTAACATTCTTGGAGTTAGGATTATGGATAAGAACACTGTATCTGTTTTTATTGGAATCTGACATGAGGGATAGAAGTGAAGGAGGAGACTCCTTGGGGCTGTATCTTTATTGGAAGTGTGGGGAGCTCAGCTAAGATCTTGATTTTGGCAAATGATTGTAAATAGCTCCTCTCAATCTTGTGCAAGTCAGAATGTGCTTGGTGTATCCATAGAAGGGGCCCAGATTGCCATACTCCTCTACCAATTACCCTTGGTGTTCATGGCTCCATTGCCAATAAGGGCCTTTGGGGATTATGGTTTTGTGGACTAGAGGTATCTAGAATGGCCCAAACCTTCTGTAGCAAATCTTTAGCTTCTTGGGTATTCTAATCTTAGTGGAAGACTATGTGACTCATCTCTTGGTCAGGGACAGATAAGAAAAGTTTAAGCCAATTATCTGTGCCACATAATTGTTATAATTCTGAAAGTGAGTACAATTCCTCCACTTCCAATTTAAAGGAAAGGGGGCAGACTTGATTAGCAATAGAAAAGCCTAAAAAAGCAAAGAGGGTATCTTTGAACCTTATCTGGTGCCACCATCAGATGTAATGATGTGAGATCTTCTAATTATCCCTTAGCAGCCTTTTGCAGGTAGGCTACATCTGGGTATGCCAGGAGGAGATCATCCATGTAATGTATCAAAAGAACATTCCCTGCAGACATTGACCAAAGCTTGAGAAATGTATGACTGACAAATAGTGGGGCTATTTTTTATTTCTTGGTGAAAAATAAAAAATAGTTCATTGATATCTTTAGCTGGTTTATGGATATTAGGTTCCCACACAATTAAGGCAAAATGATCTTGATTCTGTGGTGCCAGAGGAATTTAATAAAAGCAATCCTTAATATCTAAAACTAATATAAAGTAAGAAGGAAGAATAGTGCTAGGCTGGGGGAGACCTGGCTGTGTGGACCCATTTTATTCCAAATTGATCATTAACTACATGAAGGTCCTACAGGAGGCAATAACATTCCCATCTTTTAGAGATAACAAATATGGTGGTATTATTACTTGTAGATGGTTCTATGTACCTCAATTTTAGCTGTTCAGCAACCAATTCTTTAGGAATAGATGACTTGTGTTCAATTATAAGCCATGGTTCCACCCATACTTCTTGATCCAAGAGCCATGTCAATGGAGTGGGGCTAGGGTGCTCAACTGTGGTGGTTCTTATGGAAATAGTGGCCCTTAGACTTGGGGGTATGGATCTCATTCAATGTGGCAGGCCATAGGGCCCATCTTTTCATGGACCTTCATGTCATCAAAAAAGGCCCCATCATCTGTAGTTAGGGCAACACCCATATCTTCAAAATATCTCTGTCAGGTTACTATGTAAAGTGGAAAAGATAAGGTGAATGACTCCCCTGTTGCAATAAATGTTCTCCCAAGCGACCGGTCAGGGGGTCGTTTTAGAATCTTGTTGACCTCCCACACCACTGATGGGGGGCAGGTTTAAACTTCCAATAGGGAAGCAAAGTGCCTCAGTCTAGGTTAATATGGTGGCATCTATACATGTGTCTACCAAGCCTTTGACAGGCTGCCCACCAGAAAAAAAATAGTCATTAAGTGGAGAAATTGGCAATGTTCAGTACATTTTTGAATTGGACAAACCTCCTCCTACAGGAAGAGCTGAGGAATGCCCAGCCTGGAGTTTAAAGGAGCCTGTGACTCAGCCAGCTGTGATCTGCAATCCTTTCTCCCAATGAAATCCCTTATTGTACTTGGGGCATCAGGTCCTAGGTTTTACCCGGGGGTTGTCACACTGCAGATGGCCTGGCTTGCCACATCCCCAGAAAGTTATATCTACCTGGGGGCCCTCCGTAGTGTCATTAGCATGCTACCTGTCTGCAAGAAGAGTTTCCAGGGAGGCAATAAGTGTGGCATTGGGACCAGTACTGGTGTCAAGATCCCTGGTGGCAAGCACCCATTTATGTATGTCCTTATTGGGCATGGCTGCAATGACATTGTGGGTGTGGCCATTAAGCCCTTCCCAAACTAATTGTTTGATTAACATTTCCCTAATGGGTCCCAGGTCTACTCTGTGCTCTACTACCTCATTGACATGGGCCAGGAAGTCCATGAAGAGTTCCTCTCATTGTTAAATAAGATTGTAAAAGTAAGTCCATGGGCCCCAGGGAGTACAGGCTTTGAGGGCTTGAAGGTCGGGATGGAGACAAGTTGGAAATAGACCATTCAAGCCAATCTATGCCTTGTGTACAGTATGAACATATTCCTGGTGCCCTGTGAGCATATCATAGGTTACTGGGAAGTTAAGTAAGATGTTTGTCTGAGATTTTTCCGGGTCATCACAGACCAATCTCCAACTGAGAAAGATTTCAGGCTCCAACATAGTTTTAAGCAAATGGTACCAATATAAATAAGTTTGTAACTGCATGGACCTGCTGAAAGTAGGGGGAATCTGGGTCTGATTTATTGTCTGCCCCCTGGATGAGGGAGAGGTCAGCTAGAGGAGGAAGGACCCAAGGCTGGTTGTTAGCATTTGAACCCACATTGACTGACAGGTTATTTGTGAGCCTACAGACTGACAGTCATATAGGCTGTGGGGGTTGTAAGATGCATGGCACCATGGGAGAGTAGCCACCATCGGAGGCAAGTGTATATCAGGGTAGACCAGTCCTCATCATCGGATGCTATATAGAGCTCTGGCATGGAAGGGGTAGTGGTGATGGATATGTTACCCATTTTGCAGAGGGAGACGGCAGGCAAGCAACAGGCAGAGAGATAATAGTCATCATGGTTGAAAAATTATGTCAGACCTTTATGTCTTGTGCTTAGTGGGGGACCTCCCTGAGTTTTTAAGCCGTGGCCATATGTTCACATGATATCTCCAGATGAGGGACAGATTTCAGGAGCCAAGCCTTGGTTCCACCTCCTGAAGTGATCAGCTCTTATGTAGAGGTACCAAGTGAACCAAAACAAAAAATACGGGCATTTCTAACCAGATGGGTTGACAAACATACACAACACAAAAGAAGGAAAGAAAAGGGCGTTCCACTGCTTACTAACCAAACAGACCAGAGGTACACAACACTGAGGGGTCCTCTCACTGAAACACACTCTCTTTGGGGAGCTGTCTATGCCACAGTTGAGGAGCTGGAAAAGTCCAGAACCAGCAGTGAGAAACAGCTGCAGCATTGGGTGCTCAATATTGCTGCTGTCCAGGGTCCTAACATTTTACTCAGGGAAGGGGTTGAGAAGATGCAGTGTCAGCAGCTCAGACACTGGAAATTAGATGAAAAGCAAATGGCTAACCCCTTCACCAGGCAATAGGAGACTCTCCCAGCACCCAAACTACTTCCCGATCTGGTGATATCACTTGGTTACCTCTCATTGGCTGGTAGGATCAAGAACCTTGAACAGTGGCTGTTGCTAGGCCCTCAGGAAGACCCCAGGTTGGCTCATAAGGAAGTACATTATGTGCATGTCTTGGCAACTGGTTTGAGCCAATTTCCTCGACCCAGCGGGCCTATCCTACTACACAGGTGGGACAGTCCTTCAAATTTCCTGCTTCACTAAAAAGTCTGTAAGATACTCTAGGCCTGTAGCCTGAAGATAAGTGCCCCAATATTGCAGAGGAACTTTGTGACTATTCAGGCAGCCAGATATCTTTGGCATGTCTAGATTTTAGAAGTTTCTTGCAATGCACTTCCTATTTACTTAGGTAATATTATATCTTTCTGGAGCCTTTGATATAGCTGAGGACTAGATAGTTATAATTATAGTTTTATTTAGTTATAATAGAAAAATAAATTAGATACAAAACGTTAGACTGACAAAGATAGGGTAGATGTTAGAACATTTTCTTTAATCTTGCAAAACACCAATAGGCTGGATATTGTAACTGATTCTTACTTGATAATTGTCTTTGTTATATGTAATTTTACTATATTAAAATGAAAACCTTCCTTTTTGATTAAACATAAAAGAGGAAATGCTGTGATATGGTCTTTCTTTATGCTTTTAGTTTGTGTTGCTCTCATTGGCTGAAAAATAAGGCTGTTTTGGCCAATAGCTGGGCAGAATAATGTTAGGCAGTATATTCAAACTAAGGGTGGAGACAAGGAAGAGGATAGTCAGAGCAAACACTTGGAGCTGCCAAAGAAGCAAGATGTGAAAGAACCGGTAAGCTACGGGCCAGAAGGAAATGCATAGGTTAAAATAAATGCGTTAATTTAAATGTAGGAGCTAGCTAGTAATAAGCCTGAGCCACTGACTCAACATTCATAATTTACATAAGCCTCTGAATAGTTATTTGGGAATGGGCAGGTGGAGAGATTTTTCTGTTTACATTCTAGTGTCTTCTATTTTTTTTTCCTTCAGTGACTAAAAGTTTGTAGAGGTCTTTTACCTCCTTTTTTACATTTATTTCTGTTTTTTTTAAATTAACTTTAAATGTTGTTATTTTATGTATATGGTGTTTCACCTGCATGCATGTCTATGCCCAACACACCTGTCTTGTACCCAAAGAAGCCAGAACAGGGCACTGGACTACAGGTTCTGATTTATCATAGGAATGCTGGAATTTCAACCTCTGAAAGAGCAGCCAGTGCTCTTAACTACTGAGCCATCTCTCCATCCCTGGTATTTTACTTTTAAAAGTTATTGTGAGTGGAGTCTGATTTATTTCTCAACAAGTTTGTTACTGGCACATAGAAAAGCTACTAAGAGTGCTTGGTAGCATCTTTAATTTTTTTTTTATAGTAGAGTTTTGCTCACATGTATGTCTGTGTACCAAATGTGTGCCTGGTTTCCCAGAGAGGCCAGAAGATAGTACCAGATCCCCGGGAGCCTGCTACAGATGGTTGTTGAGCCCCTAAGAGGGTGCAGAGAATGAAGTCCAGGTCCTCTGGAAGAACAGGCAACGCTCTGAACTGCTGAGCAATATCTCCAGCTCCCTTAAGAGTCTTTGAAGGACAGAATCGTGTGTTCTAGAAATAGGTATATTTTGGTCTTCTTTCAAATCTCCTTTGTTTTAGAAATAAACATTGTACTCACACATGATTCTCAGTAGATAGTTCTGTCCCCATGCACCCAGTCTTTGTTAGCTTCCTACTCCTTACTCAGAAGTTTCAGTACTGTAAGCAGATCAGTGGCCAGTAATAGGACCAGGTGCAATTATTTCACTTAACAATGGATCTGTGGGGTGGGGGGGCGAGGTGAATCATGTAGTATTGGGAATGCCAAAGAGGGACTTTGAAGTAAGTCCCTCAAATGAAAAATGAATGTTCTTGACATATGGGTAAAGAAAAAGATATCAAATTCTGAGACCCTTGAGAATCAAGTCTTTGATACATAAACTTCTGAAGATAAAAAAAGAAATTTCTGTCATGTTCACTGTGGTATCACGTACCACGCCAGTTGCAACCAAAACCCAACCAGCGGTGGGGTTAAGGCTTCAGTTTCACCTTGGGAATCGTGGAAGGCCTCTACAGATAAACGGGGAAGGCTTGTAGGATGGATGTCCACCTCCTGGGCTCTAGTGTTTGATTTCTTGACCTCTCTCAATCCCACTGCCTGGAGAATTGTGCCTTCAGTGTAACCCAAATAGGAGTGTCTATGAATGGGTGAAGCTTTGCTGTTGGCTATCATGTGCCCATGTGAGGTTCTCTAGAAGCCACAAGGGGGCGACAAACACACATGCCTCCGAGCTCAAGCAACCACAGGAGGCATCTGCTCCATAGGAATGTCAGGACCCCTTTCCTTGCTGGGTCTTCTCTCCTCTAGCCTATGGGTGCTGCCTTAAGGAGAGCCTGAAGCTTAGAGTTCCAGATAGCAGAGCAGTGATGGCTGCTACCCTAATAGTTGGAAACAGGAAAGCAGCCCTGGGCTTTCCAACTGATACCTCCTCGAGGTCAGGGACTCTTAGAACAGTCTGTGCTTGAAGTAATTCCTCATGAGAAGGTCCCCAGGGATGTCATTACTCAAGGACACCCTGCCAACAGCAAGAGAATAGGCCAGGTGGGTGCCGGAGATCCCTCATTCCCAGCCTGTGCTGGAGAGGAGGCATAGCTAACACACGAACAGCCTGGCTTCCCAAATCAAGTGGGAATCTTCCAGAATACAGTACCAGGAAGGTATGTGTCCTCTGAGGAGTGGGGGAAACATCTCTGTTGCTATCCTGCAGCATTCATGTTTGATTCAGACTCCAGATGGGCCCCAGAACACCATTCCAGCTTCACTTAGGGACTCCCAGAGGGGAGGTGTGGGGGCGAGGAAGGCTCCTGTTGATGCTGACTGTAGCAATAGCCTAGTAGTCAATATACACACCTCCAGTGTTGTTCTGGGTTTTTGTATCACATTACCTGGGACTCTCACTGAATCAGGGCAGAGGTTCTGGATCACCATGAGAATGCACCTATCGTGTGGACCATGGGCCCAGCTAGTGAGAACCTTACTCAGTGTCTGTTCCTTCTAAGGTGTGTGTGTTGGGGGGAGGGGGTAGAGACAAGGGGCTCATGGGGGAATATGAAGACAGAATGGTAATTAGAGAGTGGGGTACCCAGGTTAGGTGTTGGCGTGTCCTTAGCCTGAAGCTGCATACCACAGAAGACCAGATAGCCCCTTGTGTTTCCCCAGCTGGATCTTGGAGCTGGACAGCCACTTTTTTGCAAAGAATATCTTCCCTATTGTTTCTTGGGGAATGCCTGAGGTTTAGGATCATGGCAGGGGGAGAGCTTTCTGGGTAGAGGAGGAAGCTCTGCTTCAGTGGCACAGAGCCAAGTGTGGGGGAACCTTCCCTCCAAATCAGCCAGGGTACCATGGGACCAACACAGCTTTGCAGACCTCTCTGGGCCCATCTGGAGACCTAAGATACTCATATCTGATGTGGGAATGTCTTTCTATACACTGTGAATATCAATCTTTAAATAAAGGAGCTGTTTTGACCCTTGGTGAGCATCATAGAAGTAGGTGGGGAATCCGAATAGGTAGAAAAATAAGGGCAGAGTCAGAGATAGAAGCCCAAAGGAGAAACATGTAAGGAACACAGGTGAGCCATGGCTCACATGGCAGACAGATTAATGGAAATGGGTTGAGTTAAGATGAGGGAGCTAGCTAGCAATGTGCCTAAGCCATAGGCTAAACAGCATGAATAAATGTCTGAGTCATTTTGAGGGGCCTAAGCAGCAGCAGGTGGCTAGGTGCTCTGGGACGGCAGGTCTGTGGGCCTGGACCTCTGGCCAGGACCAGAAACCTTATTGTAACACATATCTTCTCACAGCAACAGCCAGTTTCAAGCTTCTGTTCCCAGTGGCCTATATACTGTGAGTGGCTCAAGGGGTCCACAGTCTTCTGGAGACAGCCTAGTGCAGCATGAACTTGATCTTGGTGGCATCTAATTGCCCCTCTGCCCTCATTAGCAGGGTCAGGTTCAGAGAGCCCAGCAGGACCCTCTGTGATGGGGGCAGGAAGCCCTATGTGGGTATCTAAGAAACACATGCCATTTGGTCCAGACACTCTTAGAAATAAAACCATTTATTATCAAAGCCATGTAGCTTAACACAGGTGTGTGGTGGGGTGATACACATGGGGGTGGTGAGAGGTGACTCGTAGGGAATTACGTCTTGGCCCCCAGTATAGTCAGGGGACAGAAACAAACTTATTCCTTAGAAAGGGGTCAAGTCCCCTCAATGTGACTTGGGAGGAACCAGGGCTGCTACAAAAGCCATGGTTGGTATAAGGGTCATTACTGCAGCTCTACCAGTGACACGAACTTGCGGATGTCCTGGGCCAGAAGCTTGGGCTCTTCAAAGGCAGCAAAGTGGCCCCCACGTTCCATGTAGGAATAGGAGATGAGCTTGGGGAACTTAACCTTCACCCACTTTTCTGGAGCATGCAGTATCTCAGAAGGGAAGGCAGAAAAGCCGGTGGGCACTAACACCTTCATCCTGCGGTGAGGAGAGGGGGGTAAAAAGAGAAAGGGGTGAGGCTGAGATGCTGTGTTCTCCTGTTTCCAGAGAGGTTCCTAAGGCCTGGGGAGGGCTCAGAGAGGTCATATTGAGCCATAGTGACGATGACTTACAGTACCCTCCCATTATAGACCTTACTTTTCACTCACTAAGGACCCTCTCTGCCCGGGAAGACCATGTAACAGGTCACATGAGCCCCTAAATACCCACTTGGCTAGTCTGGTTCCTGGATGTCACTTGAGGGTTTCCATATAGACCTTGCAGGTCCCAATGCCTCTGTCCCAGCAGACCAGGATCCAGAGAACATCTGGTGTCTTTCCTATCTTGCCATCACGCCTTCTGAGTGGTCCCCAGCCCCACAGGTCCAGAGGCCCCTCCCCCTGCTCAGCCAGGCTTACCCCTCATGCCTATGGACCATGATGCCCTGGCCTACGTTCTCCTTGTAGAATCGCTGAGAGGAGACGATGGTTCCTGTTGTCCAGTATATCATGATGTTAGTCAGCAGGTCGTCCAGGGTGAACTTCCTGGGAAAGCAACAGGAAGCCCAGGCTCAGTGAAAGCTCCGGCTGTCAGGAACCAAGGTTTCAGGCTAATATCAGGAAAAGCCTCGCTCTCATGTACGAGGAGCCAGGGAAGGGCTGATGAATTACAGTTACTACTCAAGAGTGTGGCCTTCTAAAGCTCCAGTGATCCCTGGTGTCTATCCGCCCTGTCGAAGGGCATCTGCTTTGGCTGCCCACTGCAGAATGCCACCATCTCTTCTGTGACACTTGCTGACCTCGGTGATTCATCCCTATGGGCTTCTGAGTCTTAACTGACTAACTGTACCCCAAGCGACCTCCTAACCCTCTGAACCCTTCTTCCAGTTGCCCTCCCCTCCCCCATCTCCCCTCCTGCCCTCCCCTCCCCCATCTCCCCTCCTGCCCTCCCCTCCCCCATCTCCCCTCCTGCCCTCCCCTCCCCCATCTCCCCTCCTGCCCTCCCCTCCCCCATCTCCCCTCCTGCCCTCCCCTCCCACCCTCCCTTCCAATCCTCCCCTCCCACCCTCCCCTCCATTCCTTTTCAGCCTGCTTCCTGAAACTGCTCTTATTACTCAGATCTGCAGGAGTGAGGTTCTTATCAGGCTCTGTCTTTGGGTTTGTCTGTCCCATCCCTCTGTCCTGCCCTTTCCTGCCACTATAGTCAACAAGACTTTCCAGCATCCCTAGATGCTGCCATCCGCATTTTCTGTGACATCCACCGAGGTTGAGCAGATCACAAGTACTGTCTCTTCCACTAATATTTCACCCAAGCTCTGTCTCTGTGGATCCAGGCTCTGAATGGACACCCATATGCAGATGTCATGCAGTCTGTCTCTCAATGCCGTCATGCCAACAATGAGCTTGGCATCAATACCAAGCCCCCCTGATGCAGTGTGCCCCCACATGCCTTCTCACAGATCTGCCCCTTTGGTGTTTATAGAACTCACAGGCTATATGGGTCCCACGAGATAGGGTTCAGCTATTCTCCAATAAAAGGGGTTTGCTCCTTTGGGGACTTTCTGACACATACATATATTTTGTTTTACTACCAACTGGAAGGCTGAATAAATGTCTGAACCTTTCTTGCGTCTATCTCCTCATCCCCTATACAGGACTCCATCAGCCACGGAGTAGGTGATGCAGCGAGCCAAGGACCGAGCAAGCTTGCCAGCTTCTCCTGTGAAGTGCCTGGAGACAGGGATGGCAGGCAAAGAGAGGCAGAGAGCCTGGAAATCTGGTCTGACAGCAGGGCAGCCGGGCCTCACCTCTCCAGGCCTCCATCCTCCAGCTCACGGTATTCCTGGTTGGTCCAGGTGGAGAACTTCTCTAAGATGTAGGCAGCCAGGCCCACAGGTGAATCGTTCAGAGCACAGCCTGGATGGGAAGAAGCAAGAGAGGTATTGAAGCTGGCCCCAGAGAACATGACCTCAGGATGGAGGTGTGTGGGTGCCACAGAGCAGTCTAGCCACACATGCACTTCTGGAGCCCTTGGCTGAGTAGCCTCCCATAGCAAGCAAAGACCAATATTCCCTATAATCTCATAGAATTCACAGACTATATGAGCTACATTTTGGTCAAAAATAAGACAGTTACAAATAAATATTGCTGTACTCTTGAGCCAAAACATTGTTCCAGTCAATGAAATACCAGGAAACAGGAGTTGGTTAGTGAAGCAGCACAGGCTTAGCACCCACGAGGCTCCAGGTACCATGTCCAGCTTTAAAATTCATGGCTGAGATAGGAGCAGAGAAGCTTCATAAAAGTCATGTTGAGTTAAAGGAACAAGAATGTCCAGTCACTGGAAGGATGAATATAGGCAACAGCACCCTAGATGCTTAGAGGAGCGAGGGCAGACCCATTCAAGTCCTGAAAGAGGCCATCATCTGTGTCTGGACACATGGAGACCTGCATTTACAGCACGTACAAGAGACAGTGTTGGCAAGCTCTTCTGGAGAGTGCAGCTGGAAGGCAGGAGAGTTGGAGACTGGCTTCTCTATTATTACTATTTGCATTTCCAGTCATACGACAAACATTGTTTCACAATTGGAAAGAAAGCCTGACTTTATAAAGTTCTTATGACTAGGAGTTGTCCTTGGCATGGGTATGGGACTGCCATGGGAATTGTGGAGGCTCTAAAGTGGACCCAGGGGACATCCAGAGGACACCTGACAGTCCTCGGATCTTCTAAGGCAGTGGTTCTTAACCTGTGGAAAATGACCCTCTTGGGGGTTGAAGGAACCTTTCACAGGGGTTACGTATCAGATATTTATATCCTGATTCATGGCTGTAGCAAAATTACAGTTATGAAACAGCAATGGAAATAATTGTATGGTTGGGGGTCACCACAGCATGAGGAAGTGCATTAGGAAAGCTGAGAATCACTGTTCTGGGTGTGGGGGCTTTCCTTGTCTTTTAGCTAGTTTACAGCTCTGTAAATGATGGAAAAGCAGGTCTATCCAGAAGACTTACATTTCTTCTATCCTGGGGATTGGAGTCAGGGACTTAACAGTTTCAAGGCAAACACTCTCGAACTGAGCAGCCTCATGGGCGTGTTTGCTAGGTTTACTTTGAGATTAGGTCTCAGAGTATGCTGCCCAGGCAGGCCTTGACTTTTTGGATAGTCTTGCTGCAGCCTCCAGAGCACCTGGGATTACAGACCTGCATGAGCTGGGCCTACCTCTCAGTGGGTGTCAGTAAGTTCTAAGCACATTTGAACTTGAACAAACTATCATTTTCCTTATGAATTAAAAGTTTTAGATTTTTTTTTGTTTTGTTTTGTTTTGTTTGTTTTTGTTTTTGTTTTTTTTTTTGCCATGTAGCCCAGGATGGCTTGGAACTCACTGTGTAGATTAGGTTGGCCTAACACTCGTGGGGCTCTCCTAGCCTTGGCCTCTCTATAAGGGATTATAGCTGTGCCGAATGGCAGATCGCCTATCTGGCATGTTCTATGCCCTGAGTTCACGTCTCAGTATGGAGAACAGAGTCCCATGTCCCCTGTTAGGGCTTTCTTTCTGTAAGATGTGTTCTCAGGGACAGCAGGATTCTCTCTGTGTCCCCCTGGGTCCTTTGGTGTGCTTACCCACGGTGTCCGGCTTGGTGGCCTGGATGTGTAGGTAGCCACTCTCTCTCATGATGCTATAGAAAACCTTCTCCTTGAAGGGATACAACAGCTCAATATCTCTCTCAGTGTAGCCAAGAAATCTCCCAAAACGCCGGCCCAGCAGAGGGGTTAGGGTATAGATATTTTTTGAAATGAAAGCCATGTTCAAGTGCAGGCCTTTCACGTGGCTGTGGGTAGAGAAAAGGATGCAGTGAGTCTGGCTGCTATGAAGAGCAGCGTGAAAGGAGATGGGACAGGAATGAACAGGTCCCAGGAGCACTTGTCTCTTGGGGGCATCCACTGAGTTGGAGGTAACTGGTTGAGGAGGAGGAAATTTTTCGAGAGTATTTTGGTGGGGGCTGTTCTATATCTTGTCCAACATGGTCTAATACAGACCTCTTCTGCTGCTTCAGACAGCTGCCACAGTTACCCTCAAGGGAAAGATGGGGTCACACGCTCTCTCCCACCTTGTGAGGGAAGATCTGTTTCTTCAGCCCCAGGTCCAGGAGCATCTAGGCCTGTGAGCACCCGGCTAAGGGGAGCTCCAAAGCTCTCTCTGAAGAGGGCCTAGTGTGAACAACCCTGTGTCCTATGTAGATGCTACACCCACACAGGTACCAACGAGGCTTTGCCATGCCTATATGACTATACCAACTCACTTGGGAACCATCTGGGCCATGTTGGTGCAGATGAGGGACCCCCAGTCCCCGCCTTGAATGTAGAATTTCTGGAAGCCCAGCCTTGTCATCAGCTTGTAGAAGATCCTGGCAGCGGCCACCGAATTGAAACCTGAGTGTGAAGGAGACAGACAGGGTGTTTTGTACAGTCCGGAATTGATCTACAGTATTTGTACTTTGGGGTTTGAATGAGTGAATTTAAGTATAGCAGCAGCACTAGCAGCGGCAGCTAAAACATCATCCAATCAGGTTACTGTAGAGGCTGTAGAGATGAGTAGAGTCACCTGCTGAGAAAGTCAGTGGTAAAGGGACCTTCCAAACACCTGAAGAAGTCCATAAGGGCAGTGAAGGCAGTGACCTAGAATGCGTGGGAGAGAGTTTCTCTCCATGGATGAGCTTCCCACTGTAGGCAGCCCCTGTTGGAAATAGCTGCCTTCTAGCTGTCCTCAAGGACACAATGTTTTTAATATTCTTAACTGCTTGCTGTTTTTCTCTCTTCCCGTTACAGAGTCAGGGGCCAGCCTCACCCGGGACTGAGTGTTCTGAAAGACACTTTGAGATAAACACACTGGAGTCTGAAATTGGGGGTCAGAGTAGGAGTGTTGGTATCTTTGCCTCCAGAACCAGCTTCCCTACCAGCTCAAACAGCACATGACAACGTACCAGTGTGATGACATTACATTAGTAATGGGTAGGACTCAGGTGCCTGTGAAATTCCCCAGACCTTTCTATCTCCAGCTGAGGATACAGTAGCTCACTGGAGACCAGAAGGAAGGAGCTGTGGTGCCCAGAGGAAGACCCATAAGCCGAGTAAAACCAGAACCAATCTCAGCCTTAACTTTAAGCATCCTCCTAGGTGCCAACCTGGCAGGACTGGAGACAGGGGCAGCTTCCCTCATTACTCAACAGCAACATTATGCCTCCCTAAGATTGTCCATTGATGAAGATATAGGAAAATTAGAAAATTCCATCTCCCACTTACAAGAGTCCCTCAGCTCGCTGGCAGAAGTAGTTATGCCAAACAGGAGAGGCTTAGATCTCCATTTTCCCCAGCAAAAAGGCCTATGCGCTGCCTTGGGAGAAGAATGTTGCTTCTACATAGATCTTTCAGGAGTAGTCAAACGGACCATGGCCAAAGTTCAGGAAGAGTTATTAAAGAGGAGGTGAGAACAAGAAGCCAACCAGAGCTGGTTTGAGTCATGGTATTCGAGGTCCCCCTGGTTCACCACCCTGATGTCTGGAATTATAGGCCCACTAATCATCTTGTTACTCCTGCTTACCTTTGGGCCGTGTACTCTTAACAAGTTAGTCCAATTCATGAAGCAGTGACTGGGCACTATCAGCTGATGGTGCAAAGGGGCTACACACCAAGGTGCACCTTCATTGAGATGGAACCCCATGATTCTTATGAATTATTAACCAGGGATCCATGATTGGCTCCTGGTAAAAAAGGAGGAAAATGAGGAGCCAAAAGTTCCTCCATCTTAGAGATAGCAGCCATGCTAGCAAACAGGTCAAGGAAAGCTCAGGCTAAATCCCCTTTCAGTTCCGAGAAACTTGCAAAAGATGTAATCCAAAAGGACACCTAGGCCAGGGCCCTAGCCTAACTGCAGAATGTTCCAATCCTGCCCTGGGGCCAGTCAATAGAAACCCAGTCCTGACCCATCCTGATGAGAGGTCAAGTTAGCTATCATTTTCTCATTTTTACCCCAGTTCACTGTTTTTGCTATAAAAGAAACATGTATTCTCAACTCGGGAACTCCTCCTGGTCTCGTTATATTGAGTGCATTGGTCGAGTCCCCTGCCTGGCTCGTATTGCACACTCATAAACCTTGCGTTTGCATTTGGGATTTCTTGGACTCTGGTGATCTCTCTGGGGTCTCTAGGCAGAACACAGGGTCTTGGTCCTGCCACTCTTAGCACATTGCAGCCACAGAAAGTTTTGTGTGCCATACAGCACAGGGCTCAGGTGGTGCTACCCTTAGCAGGTCCTGGTGATAACAGACACAATCTGGGCTGTGCCACCCTCCGGCACCCTGTACCTTTCTTGCTAGATACCTCCGAAAAGCCATAGCCAGGAATGGAGGGACAGATAACTTCAAACACATGCTCGTCACTCAGGCCGTGGGTCTTGGGGTCAGTCAGCAGTGGGATGATCTTGTAAAACTCATAGAAGGAGCCAGGCCAGCCATGTACCATCATCAAGGGCTTTGGGGTGCGGCCTGAGGGAAGCTGGGGAGGCTTCACATGGATGAAGTGGATGTCCAGCCCTGGGGACAGAGCACAGTCATGGTGAGGGACGGAACATTCAGGGTGACGGGAGGAGGGTCCTGCTGTAGTAGACTGAGTTCTTGGCATCTTGTTTCCCTGTGTGCCATTCCTGGGAGAGAATAGTGCTGTGCCCTTGGTGTCTGACGATAGCAACAAGCCCCACTGTTGGGCACTTACTGTGTGCTCTGACTATGTACATGTCCTTGCTGACCTCCCAGTCACATTAGTGTGCTCTCTGGAGGGCAGAGATGGTCTGAAAGTGCCCTTCTGGGTTCCCATGGCTCAGAACAGTGTCTGGCTTACAGCAGGGCTCCATAAGCACTTGGTCATTGAAAACACATCAGGGCTGGGAGAGGCCCATGTACCCAGCAACCATGGGTTGCATTCACCAGAGCATTGTAGTACGGATGTGTGAAGTGACTGACACCCGCGCACTCATCTAACATACAGAAGAGTTCACTGGTAGATGCTCAAAGCAAATAACCATTGTCATATCTGTGGTGTGATCCAACTTTTTGCAAAAGTTGGGCTAAGATCCATCAGTGAACCAGGTATCAGAGATTGGGGGACAGAGACACCTTAAAAGGACTATTATTAGGCAAGAGCATAGCAACAAATATGAAGCCTGAGCATCTTGGACCAGACCTAAACTGGAGAGCATGGACAAGGAATTTAGCTGGAACCTTGTTGTGCCTGGGGACTAAGGCCACCAGATAGCATTGTGGATGGTACTGAGAACCACAAACCCTGGCCCAGAAGAACTTCCTGCAAACACCAAGCTCAACACAGGCTGCCAGGCCTGGTCGATCACATAGGGTTGTCTTAGTAGGCTATTGTCCAAAGTGAACTCAAGGCTGGAACTGTCTTCTCTGAGCATTTGCACCCCGAGGTGGCTTTGCACGGAAACACTCTAGTAACTATGGTTACTAGGTAGACAGTGAGTTGAGGCTGCCATCTCTGAAAGGGAAATATTGCTTAGTGCCATCCTGGGCGTTGCCTGTCCTGCTTCCTCCTCCATGGTCTACTTGTCCTAGCATCAGGTTCTGTGTATTTTGCCACAAGAAAATATGAACTTGAAGAATTTACACACTGGCTCTGTTTTAAGTGTTTCTGTATCTGGGTGTCTTTAAGGTTTGTGACAGCTGCTGGGAATTGTTGGCAGGACGGAGAATCATCTAGGAGACAAATCTCCAGATGAATTCTTGAGAAATTATCTAGATTAAGGTAATTAAGGTGGGAAGACCCATTGTAAATGTGGGCAGCACCAGCCCACGGACTGGACTACTGGACTAAATAAAGAGAAGAAAGCCAGCTAAGCGCAGGACTTCATCACTTCCTGACTAAAGATGCAGTGTGACCAGCTTCTTCCTGCTTCTCCTAACCATGATGTCATCATGATGGCCAGCTCCCTTGAATTGTTAGCTGAAATAGTTCCTTTCTCAAGCTGGTGTGTGTGTGTGTGTGTGTGTGTGTGTGTGTGTGTGTGTAGGCCAGAGGACGACATTAGGAGTTCTCTAATAATCTGCTTTATTCCATTAAGAGTGGGTCTAACACTGAACTTGGAACACCTGTTATTTTGCTTGGTCTGGGAGTCCCCAAGGATCTCTACTTCCTGACCTCACATTTCTGGGGCTACAGCTGTGGTCTTTATTGCCAACTTGGTTGGTTTGGGTATCACCTAGGAGGTGCCTGTCAGAGTGTTTCCATAGAGACTTAAGGGAAGTGGGAAGACCCGCCCTGAGGATGGGCAGTGTGGGGAGATCAGTAAACAACCAGGGAAGGAGAAAATGATATCAACGCTCCTTTCTGCTATTTCCCGACTACAGACCCAATGTGACATTACCTCCATGCTGCAGTGGCTTCCCTACCAAAAGAGACTGTACCATCAAATCCTGAGCCTAAACAAACCTCATGATACTCTGTCAAGTTTTATGTTAGAGCAATGGGGAAAATAACATTTCAACAGTTTTCAAACACGCCCGGGACCTTCCACGAGATCCCCGAGGTGCTAAAGCATGGTCGACTTGCAGTCACTGACCCCACACAGGAAGGCTGCTCCTGTGGCTCACACACCCCCGTGTCAGGCCGGTGTTCTGGAAACTCACCTTCAATCTTGGTCTTGAAGTGAGGGTACTGGTTGAGGATCTCCACCTGCTTCCTCCAGTCAAACCCATTCCTCCAGTAGGACACCACTTTCTTCAGGTAGTTGGAGTTGAAGCCATATTGGAAGCGGCTTCCCTCCAAAGGCGGAGGAGATGCCCGGAATCTATCAATCCTGTGGTGTAAGTCCTGCAGTGAAGAAGCCAGGGTGGGTGGGCAGAGGCAGGAGAGTGAACCCTGCAGCCATAGCTGGACACCATGGAGGGGCTACACAGGGCCCTTAGGTGTGTGAACAATACCTACTCTTTTTTTGTTTTGATTTATTTTGTCTTTTGGTTTTTTGAGACATGGTTCTTTGTGTAATAGCCTTGGCTGTCCTAGAATTCACTCTGTAGACAAGACTGGGCTTAAATTCATAGAGATCTGCCTGCCCCTGCCTCTCAAGTACAGGGATTATGTACCACCACTGCTGAGCTCCAATGTGAGCTTCTAATTCACCAAGCCTTCTGTAGAGTAGGAGTTGATAAACTTGTCAAGAGCCACAGAACAAAATTATTAAGATTTACATGATGCAGATCCTCCACTTCCTCCCTGCAGCAAAGGGGCTGCCACAGATGACCCCACATGAGCAGTGAGGCTGTGTTCCATCAAACTTACATATATGACTGGAGCTCAAATGGTGAGCAATAATTTCATGCCTCAAATCATTAGTTTTCTTCGGTTTTCGTCCACACTGACCTCAAGATATGGAAGCCACTCTTGATAGTGACCAGTGCAGCAAGCAAAGGTCACAGGTTACATTTGGCCTCTGAGCCATGATGTGCCAACACTTGCTAACAGTTGAATGGATCATCCTAACTCAGTAAGATAAAATGAACTGTCTAGGAGACAGATTCCAAGTGTCCTGGGTGTGAATCGGAATGACAAAAAAGAAACACATCTGGGCATGCTCATTTTAGTTCATGGGACAGCTCAGCTGCCACCATTCCCCAAAACTTTCCTCATGCTCTGGCCTCTCCCAGACAGGTTTGCATTCGTCAGAGCTCAGCGTCTGTCATCAGCTCAGTCCTTCACTCCCTGGAACATTTGTGATCTTTTGTCAGTGAGTTTGATGACAACGATTCTTACAAATCTGTGGGGCTCCAAATCTTACCACCATGTATTCCTTTCTTGTCTACTGATGCTGAACATGTGTGTGAAGCTGGATGAAGGAAACAGTGTTTGTGTGTGTGTGTGTGTGTGTGTGTGTGTGTGTGTGTGTGTGCGTGCACGCGCGCGCGCACAGCGTGTGTGTGTGTGTGTGTGTGTGTGTGTGTGTGTGTGTCTGTTTGTCTGTCTGTCTGTCTGTCTGTCTGTCTGTCTGTCTGTCTCCTCCCAGGCATTCCATTCCATAGAGTACTTGCACCCAGTAGATACTCAAGTACTTATGGTTAAAAAAAGATGACTAGGACCATATTAGGTCTTTCCCCTCAGGCCCTGCCCTATCCAGGCTCTTCCAGGAGGCTCTTCCCTTTGCTCTCTGTCCCACCTAGTCTGGGTTTGTGAAGTGGCCTTGGAATTGCAGCTGACTTCTAAGCACCCTGCTTGTTCACACACTCTCCTGGGACCTGTGGCCATACCATTTTCACATGCATTTTTTTTTTTTACTCTCTGTGAGCTGCGATAACCAACCCCACTGGACAGCATGATAAAGATCATGATTGGCCCAGGATATCCAACACCCAGTAAGAGCCCCCCTAAGGCGGACCTGGTGCTCTCCATACCATTGCATTTCCTGGGGGCATTGCCTCTGTCTGTAGTAGGACAGCTGTGGGAATATAATAAAAACATTCGGGAGATACCAGAGGGATCTACCCACAGTCAGTCTAGGAGGGTCAGACAGTGGTAACTCACACCTTTAATCCCAGCACAGGGAATATCCTGGGAGTGGTGACCTATGCTCTTAATCCAATCTGATTTGAGGTCATCTTAGTTTACAGAAGGAGTTCCAGGCTCCCAGGCAGGCAGTGGTGGTGCCATGCCTTAACTGAGGGAAGAAAGTATTTAAGGCAGGCATAGAAAGACAGAGGAGGCAGAAGAAGCCAGGAGGAGCGAGGCTGAGGAAGCTGGAAGACAGCTGGGTGAGATCTGGGTGGGGTTTCTTCTCTAATATCTCAGATTTTCCCAGAGATCTGGCCCTGAGTTCCCTTTGTTCGTGCAACACTCTGTAGTAGGACAGCCACACAGAATCTTGGGCATCTGCTTTCATTTCCCTTTAGGTTTTCTCAAGCTCCATCCCTTAGGTTGGGCAAGGGGAGATAACTAGAGTAGCCTCCTGTGCCATGCTGTGTACGCAGAGGTCTCCTTGGCAGTCTTCTTGACCCCTCTTGGGCCTCAGATTAAAAGAAGGAGTCACAGGGATCATGGTACTGAGAAGATAAACTCCTTTCTTGGGAACAATGTGTGTCTTGCTTGAGGAAGAATCTGGACAGATAGTGACTGAATGGTGACCTCCCGGCTTTTGCTCCTGCCTGCAAAAGGGCATCTCACCTTGATCTCCTCATCTGATGTCTCCACCTTGAAAGGTCGGATGCTCTCATCTTCTCTGGCTGAGGGCTTCGACCCTGGGCCCCACCAGCCATCTTCAAGTGGTAAGGTATCTTCTTTGTCCCGGAAGACAAACCAGTAGATGGCAAGGCCCAGCACCGAAGCCAGGAGAAGTTCCAGCCACATGACCTCCTTTGAGACTGAATGGGAAGAGAGAAATAATAAGCTTTAACCTTAATTAAAATCAGAAAAAGGGATTCACCAATAGGCCTGCTTAGGGTACATTAAGTTACATAGAAATAATTTGAACTGAAGGCCCTTGCTTCTGTTGCTGAAACATAACTGTAGGCACCTCACGACCTGTCCCTTCTAGACAATGTGGAGTTAAGAAATCCTGATATTTCTGACTTAGTGGGAAATTAGGTATGTTGACGCTGTGCTTCTAAAACTTTCTCAACCTCTCCTCTCATTAGAAGACAGCAAACATTTGACAAACTGCCTCGAGTTGCTCCTCAGCTGCGATCAGCTCAATTGCCAAAAACATTAAAAATTGCACCATAAAGATAACCAAAAGCCTTCAGTTTTTCTGCAACACTTGCTTCGTTGCTTAAAAATGTAACTAACTTGGGGTAGGAACTTAGAGGTCACCTGTAGATAAAAGCATGTGTGTGTGTGTGTGTGTGTGTGTGTGTGTGTGTGTGTGTGTGTGTGTGTGTGTAAGATTTCAACATTACAACATCCTATATACAATGTAACAAATTTGTTTCGAGGCCTCTGAATTTCTGAAGTTTCAGCCTGGCTTAGCCCTGAGGCCCAGACCCCCTGCAGTTGCTCGTTTCAATAATCACACAAAGGCTTATATTAATTACAAACTGTTTGGCCTATGGCTCAGGCTCCTTTCTTGCTAGCTCTTTCAACTTAACCCATTTCTATTAATCTATGTTTTGTCACATAGCTGTGGCTTTCCTGTATTTTTACATCTTGTTCTGTCTGTGGCAGCTTGCAGCTTCTCCCCTGACTCTACCCTCCTCCTTTATCTAAGCTCAGATTTCCAGCCTGCTTCTAAAATGCCTTGCCATAGGCCAAAACGCTTCCTTTATTATGCAATGATAATTCACAGCCTACAGAAAGACATCTCACATAAAATTCCAAGAGCGTTAGCAGGGGTCTGGATGCACTCTTTAAAAAGAGTTTTCCCTTTTGTATCTGTGTGCTGGTTGAATTTCTCACTGGGTTCGGTAAATTGTATTACAAGACAAATGGACCGTCAAGAAGAATTTACTTGGCTAGGACTTGGTGCCTGGTAGCCAACAGGCTCCTCCCTGGCACTGCCCCCACGGACTCCTGGCTTTTTTCATGTTTGTCTTTTTAAAAAAAACCTGTCATCGTTGATAGCATGAAAATCATGTTTCCTGTCTCAGCTGTGTTTTGTTTTTTTTACAAGAACCCTCATGTTCATGAGGGAGATTCTCCTGTTTGACTGTTAGATGGCAGCTACCACAAAAGACTGGCGCCCCCTAGGCTTGCGCACAGCCACCACAGCCTCACACTGAAGTAATTCAGTGTGTCAGCCCAGTGACTTTGCACTCCATCTCAGATGGAGACCACTGTCTTTACCAATCAACATGGTCAAGGGTCATTTAAAAAATAACCTCTGCCATGTGTCTTTTACTTTGTTCCTTTGAATTGCTGTGGCTGTGGCTACAACCCACATTTTTGACCACACTAGGCCAGAGCTCTACTACTGTCCCCCTTATTTCCACATTCTTTGTTTGGCCTTTAAAAACATCCCTTTGTTCCAGTCTCTTTGACTATGTGTATGGTTTATGATTTATATGTTCCCAGACAGGTAAATCCACCACACTTCCACTATGTCATGAAAACCATGAACTATACTGGGTAAATGAGCATGGTAACTTTGGTATAGCCTTGGATAGGTCTCTGGGATGTGTTCCCTGGGACCTTTGAGGAGTCTTTGGCTCCTGAAGCTTCTAAGAAGGCTTTCTTTCTACCTAGGTGCCTGTATACCTAGGTGACTATGCACTGTGTGGGCTTGACATCAGGGCCTGGGCCTGAGATTAGGGCTGACTGGGCTCCCTGCTCTGTCTCTGTAGAGGGCTTTCCTTGAGAGCAAGAGGCCAAAGGTTCTGGGAGATGGAGTCCAGTTGGTGACAACAGATTAGGCCACTGATATCATCTCTGAATTTCCAAGAGCTCCATTGAAATACAATGTACATACCCTTCAAATATCTAATCCAGTTGGTTGGAGTATACTCATGCCATATGCAGTCACCTTCATGATGCCTGGCTCTCTGTCCATGGTTTCATGTCCGACTGCCCATATATAACTGGTGTCTCTGTGACCTACCCTCCCCTGGGTCTACCACAACCATTTCTTGAATTTCTGTGGCTACTCGTGGCCCATGAAAGCTCAGAAGATCTGATTATGTGTTAATCCCCATTTATTTCTTTCCTGTGCATTTTTTTTCCTCAGAGAGGAAGAGAAGAACTTGGTTTCTGCAAACCATTATGAAGAAGACTCAGCCCAGCCTGTGGCCTCACTCCTCAGCTTCCTATTTCCCAGGGAGCAGCCAGCATGGCTACGTCAGAAGAAGTTGCCTGGAACATGAACTGTGTCCTCAGGAGTGTGGCAGAGGAGGTTTCATACGACACAGTGCATTTAGGACTAGTGAGAAGACAGGGAATAGAGGGAACAAGATGGGATCAGGGCTGCTCTAGGCAGTGGAGGTCCAAGGCAGGAAAGCACCCTGCCTCTTCCTGGGTGTTGGTAGAGGCCCCAGGATACCCCTATTAAGAGTCCCTTCCTAATTATGCTGGTGTGCATAAGGCCAGCAGCAGATACTTCTGCAGCACTGTGGCTGGGAATTGGGCACCTGCTTCCTGATGTGTGTGGGAGCTCACATGTGGAAATTGTATTGTATTTGGCAAATGACCCTACCAACCTCCCAGGTCTGTCGTCAGCCCTGGAGTCACCTGTTTCTTCTGGGCACTCTTCTGCCACATAGATTCACCCCCCCTTGATGGCAAAGTCCTCTCTGATCAGACTCCCGGTTCAACATCAGATACAGCTGCAGCTTTCAAGAGTCACTGACTCTGGCCTGACAGATGGGGAACCTGCATGGAACTGAACTACCTCTCTGAATGTGGGTGACAGTGTGTGGCTTGAGCCGTTAGTGGGGTCTCTGGCAGTGGAACCGGGATTTATCCCTGGTACATGAGCTGGCTTTTTGAAATGCATTTCCTATAGAGGGATGCCTTGCTTACCTTTGATGCAAAGGGTAGGGTCTGGTCCTGCCTCAACTTGAAGTCCCAGGCTTTGCTGATTCCCCACGGAAAGCCTTATTCTCTTTGAGGAGTGGATGGGTGGGGTGGGGTTGGGGGAAGCTGGGGAGTGAGTGGGAGGAGGGGAGGGGAACTGTGGTATGTCAAAAAAACCCTTTTAAATAAAAAGAATCAAAATAGGAGTCGTACATTCCCTATTAGCTAGAACTACAGATACACTTAGCCCTCACTCCAGCCATCTTTAGAAGCTTCGGCCTGTGAACACAGACTTGAACTTTCCATACATTTAATAAGTTCTGTGTGGCAAAGTTTCTGGAGTCTCAGAACACCAGAAGCAGGCTTTGCCCAGAGGGTGTCATGGGGACGCTGTAGAGGAGCCTATCCCCAGCCTCTCAGGCTGAAGGTTTCCGTTCCTCACCCTCAGCGCCTGTGCCCAAGAGCCTTGACCACTGTCAATCAGGTGCTGAGCAGCTTTCTTTGAATTAGAACAGACCAGGAATGGCCACAAACAGAAGGAAAAAAATGTTGAAAGAAAGAAAAGAAAAAATTTGCGCAGGTTTCTGCCTTTTTTCCTTGCCCCCCTTTTAAAAACTCTGCCTGACAGAAATCTTACTCTTTGAGAAGGTGCGCAATGTCCTCTATGTGGTACCTCCCATCATTGAAGGTGCCCGGTCTGTGAGGAACACAGGGATGAAGTGCGCTGGCAGCAATTTAGCCAGCCTGAGGCTAAAATCATAACAGATCCTGTTACCACAAGGTGAAACTGTGTCAAAGTCCCAGCACCCTGCACCCCAGCAGGCACAGACAATCACTGTTTTGGACTCAGCTGAACAGGTGCTGGCAGAAAAAGAAAATTATTTTTGTGATGTCATCAAGAGAGCCAAAAGTAGGGGCAGCAGAAAAGATGACCTGTCCAGGGACATGTTGACAATCAGTCCCCCCTACCTGACTGCAAATGGAGAGGCCAAAACACTGCTTTCTAGACAGAACGATCCCAGCGTGCTCTGCTGTCCACCAGGGCTCAATGCTGACTCCTGGAACCCTCTTCAAGCAGCTTCAATGGAGCTCTGACACAGTAGCTTCCATAGTCCTTGGAGAGGCAGGACAGACTGAGTGTGAGTCCTTACCCACTCTCTCTTTGTACACTTGCACAGCCCCAATGACTCAGCTAATCTGCTGTGTGCACAGGGGTGATGACTCTGGACTTCAGACAGCAGATTGAACTTCAATGACCCAGAGACCAAGTGCCAAGAGATCAATGCTGAACCTCCATCTAATCGAAGGGAATCTAGGCCATTGAGTGTTAGGATGACTCATGCTAACTTTCCCAGTTGTCTCCTTTTTTGGTTGTGTGGGGAAACTGCAACCTGAAAATGTTGTATTGGAATTTCAGAATAATTCACCATTTAAAATCGTGCGCCACTCTAAAAGGCATGCTAACATTGTCCCACTAAACCCCACCCACATCATAAACCATGCCTTAGTTATCAAAACTGTATATGCTAGGTGCCTGTTAGTTACTTAGTGGTACTCAGATGTTACCTCGACTATCACGGTATGGCAGAACTGTGTCCTGATTTCATTTAATAACAGTTCTAAAGCTCAGTGATACTGGCAGTGTTGTCCATAATACAAAACACTGTTACTATTCACCTGGATGATTAGTTATTATTGCAATCTCTTACTGTGTCTAATCATAAAGAGTTTTATCACAAGTCTGTATGTGTGGTTACACACAGTCTATTCTAAAATTTTCTTCAGTTTTATGCTGCCAGGGGGTGAAGTTTCTTGGAAAGTATTATCTTCCAATAAGCCCAAGTGAGGATGAAATTTCAATTGTTCTCTTAAATCTAAGATCAGACAGTACTTTGCTCACAAAAGGGGGGACCTTGAGACTCATGATCTCAGAGGACAAGGCAGGTTTGACTAGAGTGTGTTAGTTCCACAGCTATCAACCTCCACTCCTTATTTTATAGGAGGCAGTAAATGCTATTCTAGATTAGCCCAGAGTTTCAGTTGGCACTGACATCCTATAGGTTGGGTCTCAAGGGTTTGATAGTTGAAGATGTGTACAATTCATGAAGAAGATACAAGTTATAGAACTGAATATAGCCCAGGGGACAACAGCAAAAACTGACAGATGGGATGGTGTCAAATTGGGATTCTGCACTGGAGAGCAAAGTGATGACCTCAGACTGTGAGGAAGCTTTTGGCTAGTGTTTTGTACAATGGAAGATCAATTTGCAGAACACACAAAGAATAAAAAAATAGAAGAACCAAAAATTCAATTTATAAATGGGCCAATGCTTTGAACAGACACATCTCCAAAGAGCAACAAATGGCCAATAAACAGAAGGGAAATGCCCAATACCTTTGCTGTTAAGGAATGCATTGCCATTCCAGTTAAAATGGCTGCTACTGAAATATCTAAAAATGACCAATCCAAGTGAGGATGTGGGGGGAAAGGAATCTTTATACACCGATGATGGGAATGTGAATTAATGCAGCCAGTATGGAAATCAGTATGAATGTTCCTAAAGAAACTAAAATTAGAACTCCCATACCACCAAGCCATAGCATTGGGTATAAACCTGGAGGAATAAAAGTCCAAACATCACCGAGATACCCTGTGTTCTAACAAATAAAGCTTGTCCAAAGATCAGAGGGCAGAGCTAGTTACTAGTTAACCATAGAGTGGTGACTCACACCTTTAACCCAGTACTTGGGATCTCATGCCTTTGATCCCAGTACTTGGGAGGCACATGCCTTTGATCCCAGCACTAGGGATATGACTGAGCAGAGAGAGAAATATAAGGGGGGGGTGGTGGTGGGATGGACAGGAGCTTGCCCTTCTGACCTGAGGATTTGATAGAGATAAGATGTCTTTTAGTGGCTATTTTGTTTTTGTTTTTGTTTGTTTGTGTGTGTGTCTGTGTGTGTGTGTGTGTGTGTGTGTGTGTGTGTGTGTTTGTCTCTCTAATCTTGCAGGTTCATCTCAATAACTGGCTCCTCCTTGCTTCTACAGAATAATCTGTCTGCCTACATCTGCCTTAAATACCTTCTTCATCCAGTTATCTCACTTCTGGGTTCAACTCTGCATCATAATTTTAGAGTTAAGATTAGAGGCGTGAGCTACTACTCTTGGTTAGTTAGGCTTTGAACTCACAGAAACACAGAAAGATCTCTTTGTCTCTGGAGTTATGTGATTAAAGCCATAGGTCACCCCCAAATCCTGAGATTAAAGTTATGAGTTACCACCCTCTGACCCTCTTGGCTTGACCGTGGGTGGATCTGTTCTCTGATATTCCAGACTGGTTTTATAAAATATATATCACCACAAGAGTAAAAAAAAAAAAGTCACATAAACATGGAAATCACATAGAGAGTCTGGACATTTTATGTTATTATGTTGTCTTTGAATTGTTTGACTGCTGAAGAGGGAGCAAGAGCTGCTAAAAGACATTTGATTATAAATTATGCTGGATTAATCCAACCTATTTAGTTTTAAAGTATCTTGACTTTAAAATTTAAGTCAAAAAATATATTACTTTGGAAAAGAGGTTATGCTTTTGTTTCCATAGAAGTGAGACACTGTGAATTCATTTTGGTTTAAGAAAAATAAGGTTTGATTGACAAAGACCCCTTGGAAAAACTCTGAGGGAAACAGATGGCCCAGATGATCCAACCACTCAGAATACCTCTGTTGCATTTCCTCTGAGTTCTGCAAGGCAGATGGCTGAGATAATCCAGCCTCACAGACTACTCCATTTGGGACTTACCCATAATCCTAAATTTTCTTTGATTGCCCATAAAATTACCAGTGCCCTCAATCAGCAGGAACTAGTCTGGAGAATTATGTTCATATTCCCAAAAAGTAGATTATAAATGTTTGTCTTTGTTTAGAGTGTTGGTTACAAGTTGTTATGGATAATGGTGGAGAGAATAGCTATACAAAGACATTGGATTTTGAGTTCTTCTTTTAAAAGAATGGGAAATATGGAATAATGCTCTTGTACACTGTACAGATTTGTTACTTATATTGGCTTAATAAAATGCTGACTGTCTAGAAGCTAGGCAGGAAGTAGAGGTGGGGCAACCAGACTAAGAGAATTATGAGAAGAGGAAAGGTAGAGAGAAGATGCCAGCCAGACACAGAAGAAGCAAGATGAGAATGTACCACTGAAGCTAAGGCACCAAGCCATGTAGCTAAATATATAAGAATTATGAGTTAATTTAAGAGTAAGAGTTAGTTAGCAATATGCCTGAACTACTGGCCCAGCAGTAACTATAATGTTAAACTCCTGAGTCAATTATTTCATAAGCAGCTATTGGACTGGCCGGTGGGGCACAGAAATCTCCAAATATACATGGGCCGTTAGTATATTTAGCCAGCTTCCAGCATGCTAAACTAATATTCCTCACCCCAAAAGGCATCATACAAAATGAGGAAAAGTGAGGGGAGTATATGCATTACCCATCCTGGGTTATTTCCTCCTTAGTGGAAGCAGGCTGGTCCGTGGCTAGTTGCACATCTCTTACTGGGACCTATATTGGGATAGTGGTACTCTGAAGAGGGAGATAGGATCTCTCCATATCACCAGGGGCAGGGGCATGATGCTCTGCAGAGACACCCAATGCTTGTAGACCTGGCTGAGGTCCTTGTCATCAAAACTGAAAAAGTTCATGTGGAAAAGGACCTCTGTGAAGGCCAGATGAGGATTTCTCCTAGCCTCTGGTGAGATAGTTTTGTCCAATAGCTCCTTAAATATTTTGTTGGTCCTTTCTACAATGGCTTGTTCCTTCAGATTTTAGGGGATTCCAGTATGGGAAATCTTCCAGGACCCTAGAGTCATTGAATTGTTGAGAGGTATAGGCAGGGCCATTGTCAATTTCAATCACCCATAGTACTCCCACGTCTAGCATGGCTGACTTGAGGACCTTGATGGCATTAGCATCCTTTTATCCAGAGAGGACAAAGCCATATACAAAATAAGAGCAAGTATCTAATATTACATGAGCATATGTAAGAGAGGGGGCATAATGTGTAATATCCATTTGCAATATGGCATTGAGCAATATGCTGCCAGGGTTGACCCCTGCATGTTAAAGTAGTCCCAAAGAGGCAAGAGGGGTAGAGCTGGCACATGATTGAGATAAATGCTTGCCCTGGACATTTGGTGATAAGTCTATACAAGTTCTGTGGAAACAGGTGAAATTGCTGGCAAAGAGCCCTGGCTTGTTCTGGGAGCTCTATACCAGCTGTTAACATGTTGCTACCTGTCGTCTCATTTATTTGGGCCAATATTCCTGATAGTTTGAAGTAGGAGCTAACATGTGACAGGCACCAGGGCTCAGTCCTCTAATTTAAAACATCTTGCATAATAAGACCAATGCTGGCCTTAAGGGTCAGTGGGTTTTTTACTCGAGGAAAGGCCAGTACATGAACTATCTATACAGCATACTGGCTGCCAGAAAGTTACTGGGCTTGGTCTGGCACTCCACTAGAGCCTTAAAGAGGGCCAATAACACACTGTGTATGGAACCAGGGTTAGGGATAAACTATGTAACATTCTTGGAGTTAGGATTATGGATAAGAACACTGTATCTGTTTTTATTGGAATCTGACATGAGGGATAGAAGTGAAGGAGGAGACTCCTTGGGGCTGTATCTTTATTGGAAGTGTGGGGAGCTCAGCTAAGATCTTGATTTTGGCAAATGATTGTAAATAGCTCCTCTCAATCTTGTGCAAGTCAGAATGTGCTTGGTGTATCCATAGAAGGGGCCCAGATTGCCATACTCCTCTACCAATTACCCTTGGTGTTCATGGCTCCATTGCCAATAAGGGCCTTTGGGGATTATGGTTTTGTGGACTAGAGGTATCTAGAATGGCCCAAACCTTCTGTAGCAAATCTTTAGCTTCTTGGGTATTCTAATCTTAGTGGAAGACTATGTGACTCATCTCTTGGTCAGGGACAGATAAGAAAAGTTTAAGCCAATTATCTGTGCCACATAATTGTTATAATTCTGAAAGTGAGTACAATTCCTCCACTTCCAATTTAAAGGAAAGGGGGCAGACTTGATTAGCAATAGAAAAGCCTAAAAAAGCAAAGAGGGTATCTTTGAACCTTATCTGGTGCCACCATCAGATGTAATGATGTGAGATCTTCTAATTATCCCTTAGCAGCCTTTTGCAGGTAGGCTACATCTGGGTATGCCAGGAGGAGATCATCCATGTAATGTATCAAAAGAACATTCCCTGCAGACATTGACCAAAGCTTGAGAAATGTATGACTGACAAATAGTGGGGCTATTTTTTATTTCTTGGTGAAAAATAAAAAATAGTTCATTGATATCTTTAGCTGGTTTATGGATATTAGGTTCCCACACAATTAAGGCAAAATGATCTTGATTCTGTGGTGCCAGAGGAATTTAATAAAAGCAATCCTTAATATCTAAAACTAATATAAAGTAAGAAGGAAGAATAGTGCTAGGCTGGGGGAGACCTGGCTGTGTGGACCCATTTTATTCCAAATTGATCATTAACTACATGAAGGTCCTACAGGAGGCAATAACATTCCCATCTTTTAGAGATAACAAATATGGTGGTATTATTACTTGTAGATGGTTCTATGTACCTCAATTTTAGCTGTTCAGCAACCAATTCTTTAGGAATAGATGACTTGTGTTCAATTATAAGCCATGGTTCCACCCATACTTCTTGATCCAAGAGCCATGTCAATGGAGTGGGGCTAGGGTGCTCAACTGTGGTGGTTCTTATGGAAATAGTGGCCCTTAGACTTGGGGGTATGGATCTCATTCAATGTGGCAGGCCATAGGGCCCATCTTTTCATGGACCTTCATGTCATCAAAAAAGGCCCCATCATCTGTAGTTAGGGCAACACCCATATCTTCAAAATATCTCTGTCAGGTTACTATGTAAAGTGGAAAAGATAAGGTGAATGACTCCCCTGTTGCAATAAATGTTCTCCCAAGCGACCGGTCAGGGGGTCGTTTTAGAATCTTGTTGACCTCCCACACCACTGATGGGGGGCAGGTTTAAACTTCCAATAGGGAAGCAAAGTGCCTCAGTCTAGGTTAATATGGTGGCATCTATACATGTGTCTACCAAGCCTTTGACAGGCTGCCCACCAGAAAAAAAATAGTCATTAAGTGGAGAAATTGGCAATGTTCAGTACATTTTTGAATTGGACAAACCTCCTCCTACAGGAAGAGCTGAGGAATGCCCAGCCTGGAGTTTAAAGGAGCCTGTGACTCAGCCAGCTGTGATCTGCAATCCTTTCTCCCAATGAAATCCCTTATTGTACTTGGGGCATCAGGTCCTAGGTTTTACCCGGGGGTTGTCACACTGCAGATGGCCTGGCTTGCCACATCCCCAGAAAGTTATATCTACCTGGGGGCCCTCCGTAGTGTCATTAGCATGCTACCTGTCTGCAAGAAGAGTTTCCAGGGAGGCAATAAGTGTGGCATTGGGACCAGTACTGGTGTCAAGATCCCTGGTGGCAAGCACCCATTTATGTATGTCCTTATTGGGCATGGCTGCAATGACATTGTGGGTGTGGCCATTAAGCCCTTCCCAAACTAATTGTTTGATTAACATTTCCCTAATGGGTCCCAGGTCTACTCTGTGCTCTACTACCTCATTGACATGGGCCAGGAAGTCCATGAAGAGTTCCTCTCATTGTTAAATAAGATTGTAAAAGTAAGTCCATGGGCCCCAGGGAGTACAGGCTTTGAGGGCTTGAAGGTCGGGATGGAGACAAGTTGGAAATAGACCATTCAAGCCAATCTATGCCTTGTGTACAGTATGAACATATTCCTGGTGCCCTGTGAGCATATCATAGGTTACTGGGAAGTTAAGTAAGATGTTTGTCTGAGATTTTTCCGGGTCATCACAGACCAATCTCCAACTGAGAAAGATTTCAGGCTCCAACATAGTTTTAAGCAAATGGTACCAATATAAATAAGTTTGTAACTGCATGGACCTGCTGAAAGTAGGGGGAATCTGGGTCTGATTTATTGTCTGCCCCCTGGATGAGGGAGAGGTCAGCTAGAGGAGGAAGGACCCAAGGCTGGTTGTTAGCATTTGAACCCACATTGACTGACAGGTTATTTGTGAGCCTACAGACTGACAGTCATATAGGCTGTGGGGGTTGTAAGATGCATGGCACCATGGGAGAGTAGCCACCATCGGAGGCAAGTGTATATCAGGGTAGACCAGTCCTCATCATCGGATGCTATATAGAGCTCTGGCATGGAAGGGGTAGTGGTGATGGATATGTTACCCATTTTGCAGAGGGAGACGGCAGGCAAGCAACAGGCAGAGAGATAATAGTCATCATGGTTGAAAAATTATGTCAGACCTTTATGTCTTGTGCTTAGTGGGGGACCTCCCTGAGTTTTTAAGCCGTGGCCATATGTTCACATGATATCTCCAGATGAGGGACAGATTTCAGGAGCCAAGCCTTGGTTCCACCTCCTGAAGTGATCAGCTCTTATGTAGAGGTACCAAGTGAACCAAAACAAAAAATACGGGCATTTCTAACCAGATGGGTTGACAAACATACACAACACAAAAGAAGGAAAGAAAAGGGCGTTCCACTGCTTACTAACCAAACAGACCAGAGGTACACAACACTGAGGGGTCCTCTCACTGAAACACACTCTCTTTGGGGAGCTGTCTATGCCACAGTTGAGGAGCTGGAAAAGTCCAGAACCAGCAGTGAGAAACAGCTGCAGCATTGGGTGCTCAATATTGCTGCTGTCCAGGGTCCTAACATTTTACTCAGGGAAGGGGTTGAGAAGATGCAGTGTCAGCAGCTCAGACACTGGAAATTAGATGAAAAGCAAATGGCTAACCCCTTCACCAGGCAATAGGAGACTCTCCCAGCACCCAAACTACTTCCCGATCTGGTGATATCACTTGGTTACCTCTCATTGGCTGGTAGGATCAAGAACCTTGAACAGTGGCTGTTGCTAGGCCCTCAGGAAGACCCCAGGTTGGCTCATAAGGAAGTACATTATGTGCATGTCTTGGCAACTGGTTTGAGCCAATTTCCTCGACCCAGCGGGCCTATCCTACTACACAGGTGGGACAGTCCTTCAAATTTCCTGCTTCACTAAAAAGTCTGTAAGATACTCTAGGCCTGTAGCCTGAAGATAAGTGCCCCAATATTGCAGAGGAACTTTGTGACTATTCAGGCAGCCAGATATCTTTGGCATGTCTAGATTTTAGAAGTTTCTTGCAATGCACTTCCTATTTACTTAGGTAATATTATATCTTTCTGGAGCCTTTGATATAGCTGAGGACTAGATAGTTATAATTATAGTTTTATTTAGTTATAATAGAAAAATAAATTAGATACAAAACGTTAGACTGACAAAGATAGGGTAGATGTTAGAACATTTTCTTTAATCTTGCAAAACACCAATAGGCTGGATATTGTAACTGATTCTTACTTGATAATTGTCTTTGTTATATGTAATTTTACTATATTAAAATGAAAACCTTCCTTTTTGATTAAACATAAAAGAGGAAATGCTGTGATATGGTCTTTCTTTATGCTTTTAGTTTGTGTTGCTCTCATTGGCTGAAAAATAAGGCTGTTTTGGCCAATAGCTGGGCAGAATAATGTTAGGCAGTATATTCAAACTAAGGGTGGAGACAAGGAAGAGGATAGTCAGAGCAAACACTTGGAGCTGCCAAAGAAGCAAGATGTGAAAGAACCGGTAAGCTACGGGCCAGAAGGAAATGCATAGGTTAAAATAAATGCGTTAATTTAAATGTAGGAGCTAGCTAGTAATAAGCCTGAGCCACTGACTCAACATTCATAATTTACATAAGCCTCTGAATAGTTATTTGGGAATGGGCAGGTGGAGAGATTTTTCTGTTTACATTCTAGTGTCTTCTATTTTTTTTTCCTTCAGTGACTAAAAGTTTGTAGAGGTCTTTTACCTCCTTTTTTACATTTATTTCTGTTTTTTTAAAATTAACTTTAAATGTTGTTATTTTATGTATATGGTGTTTCACCTGCATGCATGTCTATGCCCAACACACCTGTCTTGTACCCAAAGAAGCCAGAACAGGGCACTGGACTACAGGTTCTGATTTATCATAGGAATGCTGGAATTTCAACCTCTGAAAGAGCAGCCAGTGCTCTTAACTACTGAGCCATCTCTCCATCCCTGGTATTTTACTTTTAAAAGTTATTGTGAGTGGAGTCTGATTTATTTCTCAACAAGTTTGTTACTGGCACATAGAAAAGCTACTAAGAGTGCTTGGTAGCATCTTTAATTTTTTTTTTATAGTAGAGTTTTGCTCACATGTATGTCTGTGTACCAAATGTGTGCCTGGTTTCCCAGAGAGGCCAGAAGATAGTACCAGATCCCCGGGAGCCTGCTACAGATGGTTGTTGAGCCCCTAAGAGGGTGCAGAGAATGAAGTCCAGGTCCTCTGGAAGAACAGGCAACGCTCTGAACTGCTGAGCAATATCTCCAGCTCCCTTAAGAGTCTTTGAAGGACAGAATCGTGTGTTCTAGAAATAGGTATATTTTGGTCTTCTTTCAAATCTCCTTTGTTTTAGAAATAAACATTGTACTCACACATGATTCTCAGTAGATAGTTCTGTCCCCATGCACCCAGTCTTTGTTAGCTTCCTACTCCTTACTCAGAAGTTTCAGTACTGTAAGCAGATCAGTGGCCAGTAATAGGACCAGGTGCAATTATTTCACTTAACAATGGATCTGTGGGGTGGGGGGGCGAGGTGAATCATGTAGTATTGGGAATGCCAAAGAGGGACTTTGAAGTAAGTCCCTCAAATGAAAAATGAATGTTCTTGACATATGGGTAAAGAAAAAGATATCAAATTCTGAGACCCTTGAGAATCAAGTCTTTGATACATAAACTTCTGAAGATAAAAAAAGAAATTTCTGTCATGTTCACTGTGGTATCACGTACCACGCCAGTTGCAACCAAAACCCAACCAGCGGTGGGGTTAAGGCTTCAGTTTCACCTTGGGAATCGTGGAAGGCCTCTACAGATAAACGGGGAAGGCTTGTAGGATGGATGTCCACCTCCTGGGCTCTAGTGTTTGATTTCTTGACCTCTCTCAATCCCACTGCCTGGAGAATTGTGCCTTCAGTGTAACCCAAATAGGAGTGTCTATGAATGGGTGAAGCTTTGCTGTTGGCTATCATGTGCCCATGTGAGGTTCTCTAGAAGCCACAAGGGGGCGACAAACACACATGCCTCCGAGCTCAAGCAACCACAGGAGGCATCTGCTCCATAGGAATGTCAGGACCCCTTTCCTTGCTGGGTCTTCTCTCCTCTAGCCTATGGGTGCTGCCTTAAGGAGAGCCTGAAGCTTAGAGTTCCAGATAGCAGAGCAGTGATGGCTGCTACCCTAATAGTTGGAAACAGGAAAGCAGCCCTGGGCTTTCCAACTGATACCTCCTCGAGGTCAGGGACTCTTAGAACAGTCTGTGCTTGAAGTAATTCCTCATGAGAAGGTCCCCAGGGATGTCATTACTCAAGGACACCCTGCCAACAGCAAGAGAATAGGCCAGGTGGGTGCCGGAGATCCCTCATTCCCAGCCTGTGCTGGAGAGGAGGCATAGCTAACACACGAACAGCCTGGCTTCCCAAATCAAGTGGGAATCTTCCAGAATACAGTACCAGGAAGGTATGTGTCCTCTGAGGAGTGGGGGAAACATCTCTGTTGCTATCCTGCAGCATTCATGTTTGATTCAGACTCCAGATGGGCCCCAGAACACCATTCCAGCTTCACTTAGGGACTCCCAGAGGGGAGGTGTGGGGGCGAGGAAGGCTCCTGTTGATGCTGACTGTAGCAATAGCCTAGTAGTCAATATACACACCTCCAGTGTTGTTCTGGGTTTTTGTATCACATTACCTGGGACTCTCACTGAATCAGGGCAGAGGTTCTGGATCACCATGAGAATGCACCTATCGTGTGGACCATGGGCCCAGCTAGTGAGAACCTTACTCAGTGTCTGTTCCTTCTAAGGTGTGTGTGTTGGGGGGAGGGGGTAGAGACAAGGGGCTCATGGGGGAATATGAAGACAGAATGGTAATTAGAGAGTGGGGTACCCAGGTTAGGTGTTGGCGTGTCCTTAGCCTGAAGCTGCATACCACAGAAGACCAGATAGCCCCTTGTGTTTCCCCAGTTGGATCTTGGAGCTGGACAGCCACTTTTTTGCAAAGAATATCTTCCCTATTGTTTCTTGGGGAATGCCTGAGGTTTAGGATCATGGCAGGGGGAGAGCTTTCTGGGTAGAGGAGGAAGCTCTGCTTCAGTGGCACAGAGCCAAGTGTGGGGGAACCTTCCCTCCAAATCAGCCAGGGTACCATGGGACCAACACAGCTTTGCAGACCTCTCTGGGCCCATCTGGAGACCTAAGATACTCATATCTGATGTGGGAATGTCTTTCTATACACTGTGAATATCAATCTTTAAATAAAGGAGCTGTTTTGACCCTTGGTGAGCATCATAGAAGTAGGTGGGGAATCCGAATAGGTAGAAAAATAAGGGCAGAGTCAGAGATAGAAGCCCAAAGGAGAAACATGTAAGGAACACAGGTGAGCCATGGCTCACATGGCAGACAGATTAATGGAAATGGGTTGAGTTAAGATGAGGGAGCTAGCTAGCAATGTGCCTAAGCCATAGGCTAAACAGCATGAATAAATGTCTGAGTCATTTTGAGGGGCCTAAGCAGCAGCAGGTGGCTAGGTGCTCTGGGATGGCAGGTCTGTGGGCCTGGACCTCTGGCCAGGACCAGAAACCTTATTGTAACACATATCTTCTCACAGCAACAGCCAGTTTCAAGCTTCTGTTCCCAGTGGCCTATATACTGTGAGTGGCTCAAGGGGTCCACAGTCTTCTGGAGACAGCCTAGTGCAGCATGAACTTGATCTTGGTGGCATCTAATTGCCCCTCTGCCCTCATTAGCAGGGTCAGGTTCAGAGAGCCCAGCAGGACCCTCTGTGATGGGGGCAGGAAGCCCTATGTGGGTATCTAAGAAACACATGCCATTTGGTCCAGACACTCTTAGAAATAAAACCATTTATTATCAAAGCCATGTAGCTTAACACAGGTGTGTGGTGGGGTGATACACATGGGGGTGGTGAGAGGTGACTCGTAGGGAATTACGTCTTGGCCCCCAGTATAGTCAGGGGACAGAAACAAACTTATTCCTTAGAAAGGGGTCAAGTCCCCTCAATGTGACTTGGGAGGAACCAGGGCTGCTACAAAAGCCATGGTTGGTATAAGGGTCATTACTGCAGCTCTACCAGTGACACGAACTTGCGGATGTCCTGGGCCAGAAGCTTGGGCTCTTCAAAGGCAGCAAAGTGGCCCCCACGTTCCATGTAGGAATAGGAGATGAGCTTGGGGAACTTAACCTTCACCCACTTTTCTGGAGCATGCAGTATCTCAGAAGGGAAGGCAGAAAAGCCGGTGGGCACTAACACCTTCATCCTGCGGTGAGGAGAGGGGGGTAAAAAGAGAAAGGGGTGAGGCTGAGATGCTGTGTTCTTCTGTTTCCAGAGAGGTTCCTAAGGCCTGGGGAGGGCTCAGAGAGGTCATATTGAGCCATAGTGACGATGACTTACAGTACCCTCCCATTATAGACCTTACTTTTCACTCACTAAGGACCCTCTCTGCCTGGGAGGACCATGTAACAGGTCACATGAGCCCCTAAATACCCACTTGGCTAGTCTGGTTCCTGGATGTCACTTGAGGGTTTCCATATAGACCTTGCAGGTCCCAATGCCTCTGTCCCAGCAGACCAGGATCCAGAGAACATCTGGTGTCTTTCCTATCTTGCCATCACGCCTTCTGAGTGGTCCCCAGCCCCACAGGCCCCTCCCCCTGCTCAGCCAGGCTTACCCCTCATGCTTATGGACCATGATGCCCTGGCCTACGTTCTCCTTGTAGAATCGCTGAGAGGAGACGATGGTTCCTGTTGTCCAGTATATCATGATGTTAGTCAGCAGGTCGTCCAGGGTGAACTTCCTGGGAAAGCAACAGGAAGCCCAGGCTCAGTGAAAGCTCCGGCTGTCAGGAACCAAGGTTTCAGACTGAGAGTATCACGAAAAGCCTCGCTCTCATGTACGAGGAGCCAGGGAAGGGCTGATGAATTACAGTTACTACTCAAGAGTGTGGCCTTCTAAAGCTCCAGTGATCCCTGGTGTCTATCCGCCCTGTCGAAGGGCATCTGCTTTGGCTGCCCACTGCAGAATGCCACCATCTCTTCTGTGACACTTGCTGACCTCGGTGATTCATCCCTATGGGCTTCTGAGTCTTAACTGACTAACTGTAGCCCCAAGCGACCTCCTAACCCTCTGAACCCTTCTTCCAGTTGCCCTCCCCTCCCCCATCTCCCCTCCTGCCCTCCCCTCCCCCATCTCCCCTCCTGCCCTCCCCTCCCCCATCTCCCCTCCTGCCCTCCCCTCCCCCATCTCCCCTCCTGCCCTCCCCTCCCCCATCTCCACTCCTGCCCTCCCCTCCCCCATCTCCACTCCTGCCTCTCCTCCCCATCTCCCCTCCTGCCCTCCCCTCCCCCATCTCCCCTCCTGCCCTCCCCTCCCCCATCTCCACTCCTGTCCTCTCCTCCCCATCTCCACTCCTGCCCTCCCCTCCCCCATCTCCCCTCCTGCCCTCCCCTCCCCCATCTCCACTCCTGCCCTCCCCTCCCACCCTCCCTTCCAATCCTCCCCTCCCACCCTCCCTTCCAATCCTTTTCAGCCTGCTTCCTGAAACTGCTCTTATTACTCAGATCTGCAGGAGTGAGGTTCTTATCAGGCTCTGTCTTTGGGTTTGTCTGTCCCATCCCTCTGTCCTGCCCTTTCCTGCCACTATAGTCAACAAGACTTTCCAGCATCCCTAGATGCTGCCATCCGCATTTTCTGTGACATCCACCGAGGTTGAGCAGATCACAAGTACTGTCTCTTCCACTAATATTTCACCCAAGCTCTGTCTCTGTGGATCCAGGCTCTGAATGGACACCCCTATGCATATGTCATGCAGTCTGTCTTTCAATGCCATCATGCCAACAATGAGCTTGGCATCAACACCAAGCCCCCCCCCCCCCCCCCCCGATGCAGTGTGCCCCCACATGCCTTCTTTGGTGTTTATAGAACTCACAGGCTATATGGGTCCCACGAGAGAGGGTTCAGCTATTCTCCAATAAAAGGGGTTTGCTCCTTTGGGGACTTTCTGACACATACATATATTTTGTTTTACTACCAACTGGAAGGCTGAATAAATGTCTGAACCTTTCTTGCGTCTACCTCCTCATCCCCTATACAGGACTCCATCAGCCATGGAGTAGGTGATACAGTGAGCCAAGGACTGAGCAAGCTTGCCAGCTTCTCCTGCGAAGTGCCTGGAGACAGGGATGGCAGGCAAAGAGAGGCAGAGAGCCTGGAGATCTGGTCTGACAGCAGGGCAGCCGGGCCTCACCTCTCCAGGCCTCCATCCTCCAGCTCACGGTATTCCTGGTTGGTCCAGGTGGAGAACTTCTCTAAGATGTAGGCAACCAGGCCCACAGGTGAATCATTCAGAGCACAGCCTGGATGGGAAGAAGCAAGAGAGGTATTGAAGCTGGCCCCAGAGAACATGATCTCAGGATGGGGGTGTGTGGGTGCCACAGAGCAGTCTAGCCACACATGCACTTCTGGAGCCCTTGGCTGAGTAGCCTCCCATAGCAAGCAAAGACCAATATTCCCTATAATCTCATAGAATTCACAGACTATATGGGCTACATTTTGGTCAAAAATAAGACAGTTACAAATAAATATTGCTGTACTCTTGAGCCAAAACATTGTTCCAGTCAATGAAATATCAGGAAACAGGAGTTGGTTAGTGAAGCAGCACACGCTTAGCACCCACGAGGCTCCAGGTACCATGTCCAGCTTTAAAATTCATGGCTGAGATAGGAGCAGAGAAGCTTCATAAAAGTCATGTTGAGTTAAAGGAACAAGAATGTCCAGTCACTGGAAGGATGAATACAGGCAACAGCACCCTAGATGCTTAGAGGAGCAAGGGCAGACCCATTCAAGTCTTGAAAGAGGCCATCATCTGTGTCTGGACACATGGAGACCTGCATTTACAGCACGTACAAGAGACAGTGTTGGCAAGCTCTTCTGGAGAGTGCAGCTGGAAGGCAGGAGAGTTGGAGACTGGCTTCTCTATTATTACTATTTGCATTTCCAGTCATACGACAAACATTGTTTCACAATTGGAAAGAAAGCCTGACTTTATAAAGTTCTTATGACTAGGAGTTGTCCTTGGCATGGGTATGGGACTGCCATGGGAATTGTGGAGGCTCTAAAGTGGACCCAGGGGACATCCAGAGGACACCTGACAGTCCTCGGATCTTCTAAGGCAGTGGTTCTTAACCTGTGGAAAATGACCCTCTTGGGGGTTGAAGGAACCTTTCACAGGGGTTACGTATCAGATATTTATATCCTGATTCATGGCTGTAGCAAAATTACAGTTATGAAACAGCAATGGAAATAATCGTATGGTTGGGGGTCACCACAGCATGAGGAAGTGCATTAGGAAAGCTGAGAATCACTGTTCTGGGTGTGGGGGTGGGGGCTTTCCTTGTCTTTTAGCTAGTTTACAGCTCTGTAAATGATGGAAAAGCAGGTCTATCCAGAAGACTTATGTTTCTTCTATCCTGGGGATTGGAGTCAGGGACTTAACAGTTTCAAGGCAAACACTCTCCCACTGAGCAGCCTCATGGGTGTGTTTGCTAGGTTTACTTTGAGATTAGGTCTCAGAGTATGCTGCCCAGGCAGGCCTTGACTTTTTGGATAGTCTTGCTGCAGCCTCCAGAGCACCTGAGATTACAGACCTTCATGATGCTAGGCCTGCCTCTCAGTGGGTGTCAGCAGAAAATAATTTTAATTCTAAGCACATTTGAACTTGAACAAATTACTGTTTGTTACCCTTCCTATCATTTTCCTTATGAATTAAAAGTTTTAGTTTTTTTTTTTTTTTTTTTTTTTTTGCCATGTAGCCCAGGATGGCTTGGAACTCACTGTGTAGATTAGGTTGGCCTAACACTCGTGGGGCTCTCCTAGCCTTGGCCTCTCTATAAGGGATTATAGCTGTGCCGAATGGCAGATCGCCTATCTGGCATGTTCTATGCCCTGAGTTCACGTCTCAGTATGGAGAACAGAGTCCCATGTCCCCTGTTAGGGCTTTCTTTCTGTAAGATGTGTTCTCAGGGACAGCAGGATTCTCTCTGTGTCCCCCTGGGTCCCCTGGTGTGCTTACCCACGGTGTCCGGCTTGGTGGCCTGGATGTGTAGGTAGCCACTCTCTCTCATGATGCTATAGAAAACCTTCTCCTTGAAGGGATACAACAGCTCAATATCTCTCTCAGTGTAGCCAAGAAATCTCCCAAAACGCCGGCCCAGCAGAGGGGTTAGGGTATAGATATTTTTTGAAATGAAAGCCATGTTCAAGTGCAGGCCTTTCACGTGGCTGTGGGTAGAGAAAAGGATGCAGTGAGTCTGGCTGCTATGAAGAGCAGCGTGAAAGGAGATGGGACAGGAATGAACAGGTCCCAGGAGCACTTGTCTCTTGGGGGCATCCACTGAGTTGGAGGTAACTGGTTGAGGAGGAGGAAATTTTTCGAGAGTATTTTGGTGGGGGCTGTTCTATATCTTGTCCAACATGGTCTAATACAGACCTCTTCTGCTGCTTCAGACAGCTGCCACAGTTACCCCCAAGGGAAAGATGGGGTCACACGCTCTCTCCCACCTTGTGAGGGAAGATCTGTTTCTTCAGCCCCAGGTCCAGGAGCATCTAGGCCTGTGAGCACCCGGCTAAGGGGAGCTCCAAAGCTCTCTCTGAAGAGGGCCTAGTGTGAACAACCCTGTGTCCTATGTAGATGCTACACCCACACAGGTACCAACGAGGCTTTGCCATGCCTATATGACTATACCAACTCACTTGGGAACCATCTGGGCCATGTTGGTGCAGATGAGGGACCCCCAGTCCCCGCCTTGAATGTAGAATTTCTGGAAGCCCAGCCTTGTCATCAGCTTGTAGAAGATCCTGGCAGCGGCCACCGAATTGAAACCTGAGTGTGAAGGAGACAGACAGGGTGTTTTGTACAGTCCGGAATTGATCTACAGTATTTGTACTTTGGGGTTTGAATGAGTGAATTTAAGTATAGCAGCAGCACTAGCAGCGGCAGCTAAAACATCATCCAATCAGGTTACTGTAGAGGCTGTAGAGATGAGTAGAGGCACCTGCTGAGAAAGTCAGTGGTAAAGGGACCTTCCAAACACCTGAAGAAGTCCATAAGGGCAGTGAAGGCAGTGACCTAGAATGCGTGGGAGAGAGTTTCTCTCCATGGATGAGCTTCCCACTGTAGGCAGCCCCTGTTGGAAATAGCTGCCTTCTAGCTGTCCTCAAGGACACAATGTTTTTAATATTCTTAACTGCTTGCTGTTTTTCTCTCTTCCCGTTACAGAGTCAGGGGCCAGCCTCACCCGGGACTGAGTGTTCTGAAAGACACTTTGAGATAAACACACTGGAGTCTGAAATTGGGGGTCAGAGTAGGAGTGTTGGTATCTTTGCCTCCAGAACCAGCTTCCCTACCAGCTCAAACAGCACATGACAACTTACCAGTGTGATGACATTACATTAGTAATGGGTAGGACTCAGGTGCCTGTGAAATTCCCCAGACCTTTCTATCTCCAGCTGAGGATACAGTAGCTCACTGGAGACCAGAAGGAAGGAGCTGTGGTGCCCAGAGGAAGACCCATAAGCCGAGTAAAATGAGAACCAATCTCAGCCTTAACTTTAAGCATCCTCCTAGGTGCCAACCTGGCAGGACTGGGGACAGGGGCAGCTTCCCTCATTACTCAACAGCAGCATTATGCCTCCCTAAGATTGTCCATTGATGAAGATATAGGAAAATTAGAAAATTCCATCTCCCACTTACAAGAGTCCCTCAGCTCGCTGGCAGAAGTAGTTATGCCAAACAGGAGAGGCTTAGACCTCCATTTTCCCCAGCAAAAAGGCCTATGCGCTGCCTTGGGAGAAGAATGTTGCTTCTACATAGATCTTTCAGGAGTAGTCAAACGGACCATGGCCAAAGTTCAGGAAGAGTTATTAAAGAGGAGGTGAGAACAAGAAGCCAACCAGAGCTGGTTTGAGTCATGGTATTCGAGGTCCCCCTGGTTCACCACCCTGATGTCTGGAATTATAGGCCCACTAATCATCTTGTTACTCCTGCTTACCTTTGGGCCGTGTACTCTTAACAAGTTAGTCCAATTCATGAAGCAGTGACTGGGCACTATCAGCTGATGGTGCAAAGGGGCTACACACCAAGGTGCACCTTCACTGAGATGGAACCCCATGATTCTTATGAATTATTAACCAGGGATCCATGATTGGCTCCTGGTAAAAAAGGAGGAAAATGAGGAGCCAAAAGTTCCTCCATCTTAGAGATAGCAGCCATGCTAGCAGACAGGTCAAGGAAAGCTCAGGCTAAATCCCCTTTCAGTTCCGAGAAACTTGCAAAAGATGTAATCCAAAAGGACACCTAGGCCAGGGCCCTAGCCTAACTGCAGAATGTTCCAATCCTGCCCTGGGGCCAGTCAATAGAAACCCAGTCCTGACCCATCCTGATGAGAGGCCAAGTTAGCTATCATTTCCTCATTTTTACCCCAGTTCACTGTTTTTGCTATAAAAGAAACATGTATTCTCAACTCGGGAACTCCTCCTGGCCTCGTTGTATTGAGTGCATTGGTCGAGTCCCCTGCCTGGCTCGTATTGCACACTCATAAACCTTGCGTTTGCATTTGGGATTTCTTGGACTCTGGTGATCTCTCTGGGGTCTCTAGGCAGAACACAGGGTCTTGGTCCTGCCACTCTTAGCACATTGCAGCCACGGAAAGTTTTGTGTGCCATACAGCACAGGGCTCAGGTGGTGCTACCCTTAGCAGGTCCTGGTGATAACAGACACAATCTGGGCTGTGCCACCCTCCGGCACCCTGTACCTTTCTTGCTAGATACCTCCGAAAAGCCATAGCCAGGAATGGAGGGACAGATAACTTCAAACACATGCTCATCACTCAGGCCGTGGGTCTTGGGGTCAGTCAGCAGCGGGATGATCTTGTAAAACTCATAGAAGGAGCCAGGCCAGCCATGCACCATCATCAAGGGCTTTGGGGTGCGGCCTGAGGGAAGCTGGGGAGGCTTCACATGGATGAAGTGGATGTCCAGCCCTGGGGACAGAGCACAGTCATGGTGAGGGACGGAACATTCAGGGTGACGGGAGGAGGGTCCTGCTGTAGTAGACTGAGTTCTTGGCATCTTGTTTCCCTGTGTGCCATTCCTGGGAGAGAATAGTGCTGTGCCCTTGGTGTCTCCAAGGTACTGACGATAGCAACAAGCCCCACTGTTGGGCACTTACTGTGTGCTCTGACTATGTACATGTCCTTGCTGACCTCCCAGTCACATTAGTGTGCTCTCTGGAGGGCAGAGATGGTCTGAAAGTGCCCTTCTGGGTTCCCATGGCTCAGAACAGTGTCTGGCTTACAGCAGGGCTCCATAAGCACTTGGTCATTGAAAACACATCAGGGCTGGGAGAGGCCCATGTACCCAGCAACCATGGGTTGCATTCACCAGAGCATTGTAGTACGGATGTGTGAAGTGACTGACACCCGCGCACTCATCTAACATACAGAAGAATTCACTGGTAGATGCTCAAAGCAAATAACCATTGTCATATCTGTGGTGTGATCCAACTTTTTGCAAAAGTTGGGCTAAGATCCATCAGTGAACCAGGTATCAGAGATTGGGGGACAGAGACACCTTAAAAGGACTATTATTAGGCAAGAGCATAGCAACAAATATGAAGCCTGAGCATCTTGGACCAGACCTAAACTGGAGAGCATGGACAAGGAATTTAGCTGGAACCTTGTTGTGCCTGGGGACTAAGACCACCAGATAGCATTGTGGATGGTACTGAGAACCACAAACCCTGGCCCAGAAGAACTTCCTGCAAACACCAAGCTCAACACAGGCTGCCAGGCCTGGTCGATCACATAGGGTTGTCTTAGTAGGCTATTGTCCAAAGTGAACTCAAGGCTGGAACTGTCTTCTCTGAGCATTTGCACCCCGAGGTGGCTTTGCACGGAAACACTCTAGTAACTATGGTTACTAGGTAGACAGTGAGTTTGAGGCTGCCATCTCTGAAAGGGAAATATTGCTTAGTGCCATCCTGGGCGTTGCCTGTCCTGCTTCCTCCTCCATGGTCTACTTGTCCTAGCATCAGGTTCTGTGTATTTTGCCACAAGAAAATATGAACTTGAAGAATTTACACACTGGCTCTGTTTTGGGTGTCTTTAAGGTTTGTGACAGCTGCTGGGAATTGTTGGCAGGATGGAGAATCATCTAGGAGACAAATCTCCGGATGAATTCTTGAGAAATTGTCTAGATTAAGGTAATTAAGGTGGGAAGACCCATTGTAAATGTGGGCAGCACCAGCCCACGGACTGGACTACTGGACTAAATAAAGAGAAGAAAGCCAGCTAAGCGCAGGACTTCATCACTTCCTGACTAAAGATGCAGTGTGACCAGCTTCTTCCTGCTTCTCCTAACCATGATGTCATCATGATGGCCAGCTCCCTTGAATTGTTAGCTGAAATAATTCCTTTCTCAAGCTGGTGTGTGTGTGTGTGTGTGTGTGTGTGTGTGTGTGTGTGTGTGTGTGTGTGTGTGTGTGTGTGTAGGCCAGAGGACGACATTAGGAGTTCTCTAATAATCTGCTTTATTCCATTAAGAGTGGGTCTAACACTGAACTTGGAACACCTGTTATTTTGCTTGGTCTGGGAGTCCCCAAGGATCTCTACTTCCTGACCTCACATTTCTGGGGCTATAGCTGTGGTCTTTATTGCCAACTTGGTTGGTTTGGGTATCACCTAGGAGGTGCCTGTCAGAGTGTTTCCATAGAGACTTAAGGGAAGTGGGAAGACCCGCCCTGAGGATGGGCAGTGTGGGGAGATCAGTAAACAACCAACGAAGGAGAAAATGATATCAACGCTCCTTTCTGCTATTTCCCGACTACAGACCCAATGTGACATTACCTCCATGCTGCAGTGGCTTCCCTACCAAAAGAGACTGTACCATCAAATCCTGAGCCTAAACAAACCTCATGATACTCTGTCAAGTTTTATGTTAGAGCAATGGGGAAAATAACATTTCAACAGTTTTCAAACACGCCCGGGACCGTCCACGAGATCCCCGAGGTGCTAAAGCATGGTCGACTTGGGGTCACTGACCCCACACAGGAAGGCTGCTCCTGTGGCTCACACACCCCCGTGTCAGGCCGGTGTTCTGGAAACTCACCTTCAATCTTGGTCTTGAAGTGAGGGTACTGGTTGAGGATCTCCACCTGCTTCCTCCAGTCAAACCCATTCCTCCAGTAGGACACCACTTTCTTCAGGTAGTTGGAGTTGAAGCCATATTGGAAGCGGCTTCCCTCCAAAGGCGGAGGAGATGCCCGGAATCTATCAATCCTGTGGTGTAAGTCCTGCAGTGAAGAAGCCAGGGTGGGTGGGCAGAGGCAGGAGAGTGAACCCTGCAGCCATAGCTGGACACCATGGAGGGGCTACACAGGGCCCTTAGGTGTGTGAACAATACCTACTCTTTTTTTGTTTTGATTTATTTTGTCTTTTGGTTTTTTGAGACATGGTTCTTTGTGTAATAGCCTTGGCTGTCCTAGAATTCACTCTGTAGACAAGACTGGGCTTAAATTCATAGAGATCTGCCTGCCCCTGCCTCTCAAGTACAGGGATTATGTACCACCACTGCTGAGCTCCAATGTGAGCTTCTAATTCACCAAGCCTTCTGTAGAGTAGGAGTTGATAAACTTGTCAAGAGCCACAGAACAAAATTATTAAGATTTACATGATGCAGATCCTCCACTTCCTCCCTGCAGCAAAGGGGCTGCCACAGATGACCCCACATGAGCAGTGAGGCTGTGTTCCATCAAACTTACATATATGACTGGAGCTCAAATGGTGAGCAATAATTTCATGCCTCAAATCATTAGTTTTCTTCGGTTTTCGTCCACACTGACCTCAAGATATGGAAGCCACTCTTGATAGTGACCAGTGCAGCAAGCAAAGGTCACAGGTTACATTTGGCCTCTGAGCCATGATGTGCCAACACTTGCTAACAGTTGAATGGATCATCCTAACTCAGTAAGATAAAATGAACTGTCTAGGAGACAGATTCCAAGTGTCCTGGGTGTGAATCGGAATGACAAAAAAGAAACACATCTGGGCATGCTCATTTTAGTTCATGGGACAGCTCAGCTGCCACCATTCCCCAAAACTTTCCTCATGCTCTGGCCTCTCCCAGACAGGTTTGCATTCGTCAGAGCTCAGCGTCTGTCATCAGCTCAGTCCTTCACTCCCTGGAACATTTGTGATCTTTTGTCAGTGAGTTTGATGACAACGATTCTTTCAAATCTGTGGGGCTCCAAATCTTACCACCATGTATTCCTTTCTCATCTACTGATGCTGAACATGTGTGTGAAGCTGGATGAAGGAAACAGTGTTTGTGTGTGTGTGTGTGTGTCTGTTTGTCTGTCTGTCTGTCTGTCTGTCTCCTCCCAGGCATTCCATTCCATAGAGTACTTGCACCCAGTAGGTACTCAAGTACTTATGGTTAAAAAAAGATGACTAGGATCATATTAGGTCTTTCCCCTCAGGCCCTGCCCTATCCAGGCTCTTCCAGGAGGCTCTTCCCTTTGCTCTCTGTCCCACCTAGTCTGGGTTTGTGAAGTGGCCTTGGAATTGCAGCCGATTTCTAAGCACCCTGCTTGTTCACACACTCTCCTGGGACCTGTGGCCATACCATTTTCACATGCATTTTTTTTTTTACTCTCTGTGAGCTGCGATAACCAACCCCACTGGACAGCATGATAAAGATCATGATTGGCCCAGGATATCCAACACCCAGTAAGAGCCCCCCTAAGGCGGACCTGGTGCTCTCCATACCATTGCATTTCCTGGGGGCATTGCCTCCCTCAGTAGTAGGACAGCTGTGGGAATATAATAAAAACATTCGGGAGATACCAGAGGGATCTACCCACAGTCAGTCTAGGAGGGTCAGACAGTGGTAACTCACACCTTTAATCCCAGCACAGGGAATATCCTGGGAGTGGTGACCTATGCTCTTAATCCAATCTGATTTGAGGTCATCTTAGTTTACAGAAGGAGTTCCAGGCTCCCAGGCAGGCAGTGGTGGTGCCATGCCTTAACTGAGGGAAGAAAGTATTTAAGGCAGGCATAGAAAGACAGAGGAGGCAGAAGAAGCCAGGAGGAGCGAGGCTGAGGAAGCTGGAAGACAGCTGGCTGAGATCTGACTGTGGGGTTTCTTCTCTAATATCTCAGATTTTCCCAGAGATCTGGCCCTGAGTTCCCTTTGTTCGTGCAACACTCTGTAGTAGGACAGCCACACAGAATCTTGGGCATCTGCTTTCATTTCCCTTTAGGTTTTCTCAAGCTCCATCCCTTAGGTTGGGCAAGGGGAGATAACTAGAGTAGCCTCCTGTGCCATGCTGCGTACGCAGAGGTCTCCTTGGCAGTCTTCTTGACCCCTCTTGGGCCTCAGATTAAAAGAAGGAGTCACAGGGATCATGGTACTGAGAAGATAAACTCCTTTCTTGGGAACAATGTGTGTCTTGCTTGAGGAAGAATCTGGACAGATAGTGACTGAATGGTGACCTCCCGGCTTTTGCTCCTGCCTGCAAAAGGGCATCTCACCTTGATCTCCTCATCTGATGTCTCCACCTTGAAAGGTCGGATGCTCTCATCTTCTCTGGCTGAGGGCTTTGACCCTGGGCCCCACCAGCCATCTTCAAGTGGTAAGGTTTCTTCTTTGTCCCGGAAGACAAACCAGTAGATGGCAAGGCCCAGCACCGAAGCCAGGAGAAGTTCCAGCCACATGACCTCCTTTGAGACTGAATGGGAAGAGAGAAATAATAAGCTTTAACCTTAATTAAAATCAGAAAAAGGGATTCACCAATAGGCCTGCTTAGGGTACATTAAGTTACATAGAAATAATTTGAACTGAAGGCCCTTGCTTCTGTTGCTGAAACATAACTGTAGGCACCTCACGACCTGTCCCTTCTAGACAATGTGGAGTTAAGAAATCCTGATATTTCTGACTTAGTGGGAAATTAGGTATGTTGACGCTGTGCTTCTAAAACTTTCTCAACCTCTCCTCTCATTAGAAGACAGCAAACATTTGACAAACTGCCTCGAGCTGCTCCTCAGCTGCGATCAGCTCAATTGCCAAAAACATTAAAAATTGCACCATAAAGATAACCAAAAGCCTTCAGTTTTTCTGCAACACTTGCTTCGTTGCTTAAAAATGTAACTTGGGGTAGGAACTTAGAGGTCACCTGTAGATAAAAGCGTGTGTGTGTGTGTGTGTGTGTGTGTGTGTGTGTGTGTGTGTGTGTGTGTGTGTGTGTAAGATTGCAACATTACCACATCCTATATACAATGTAACAAATTTGTTTCGAGGCCTCTGAATTTCTGAAGTTTCAGCCTGGCTTAGCCCTGAGGCCCAGACCCCCTGCAGTTGCTCGTTTCAACAATCACACAAAGGCTTATATTAATTACAAACTGTTTGGCCTATGGCTCAGGCTCCTTTCTTGCTAGCTCTTTCAACTTAACCCATTTCTATTAATCTATGTTTTGTCACATAGCTGTGGCTTTCCTGTATTTTTACATCTTGTTCTGTCTGTGGCAGCTTGCAGCTTCTCCCCTGACTCTACCCTCCTCCTTTATCTAAGCTCAGATTTCCAGCCTGCTTCTAAAATGCCTTGCCATAGGCCAAAACACTTCCTTTATTATGCAATGATAATTCACAGCCTACAGAAAGACATCTCACATAAAATTCCAAGAGAGTTATCAGGGGTCTGGATGCACTCTTTAAAAAGAGTTTTCCCTTTTGTATCTGTGTGCTGGTTGAATTTCTCACTGGGTTCGGTAAATTGTATTACAAGACAAAGGGACCGTCAAGAAGAATTTACTTGGCTAGGACTTGGTGCCTGGTAGCCAACAGGCTCCTCCCTGGCACTGCCCCCATGGACTCCTGGCTTTTTTCATGTTTGTCTTTTTAAAAAAAACCTGTCATCATTGATAGCATGAAAATCATGTTTCCTGTCTCAGCTGTGTTTTGTTTTTTTTACAAGAACCCTCATGTTCATGAGGGAGATTCTCCTGTTTGACTGTTAGATGGCAGCTACCACAAAAGACTGGCGCCCCCTAGGCTTACGCACAGCCACCACAGCCTCACACTGAAGTAATTCAGTGTGTTAGCCCAGTGACTTTGCACTCCATCTCAGATGGAGACCACTGTCTTTACCAATCAACACGGTCAAGGGTCATTTAAAAAATAACCTCTGCCATGTGCCTTTTACTTTGTTCCTTTGAATTGCTGTGGCTGTGGCTACAACCCACATTTTTGACCACACTAGGCCAGAGCTCTACTACTGTCCCCCTTATTTCCACATTCTTTGTTTGGCCTTTAAAAACATCCCTTTGTTCCAGTCTCTTTGACTATGTGTATGGTTTATGATTTATATGTTCCCAGACAGGTAAATCCACCACACTTCCACTATGTCATGAAAACCATGAACTATACTGGGTAAATGAGCATGGTAACTTTGGTATAGCCTTGGATAGGTCTTTGGGATGTGTTCCCTGGGACCTTTGAGGAGTCTTTGGCTCCTGAAGCTTCTAAGAAGGCTTTCTTTCTACCTAGGTGCCTGTATACCTAGGTGACTATGCACTGTGTGGGCTTGACATCAGGGCCTGGGCCTGAGATTAGGCTGACTGGGCTCCCTGCTCTGTCTCTGTAGAGGGCTTTCCTTGAGAGCAAGAGGCCAAAGGTTCTGGGAGATGGAGTCCTGTTGGTGACAACAGATTAGGCCACTGATATCATCTCTGAATTTCCAAGAGCTCCATTGACATACAATGCACATACCCTTCAAATATCTAATCCAGTTGGTTGGCGTATACTCATGCCATATGCAGTCACCTTCATGATGCCTGGCTCTCTGTCCATGGTTTCATGTCCGACTGCCCATATATAACTGGTGTCTCTGTGACCTACCCTCCCCTGGGTCTACCACAACCGTTTCTTGAATTTCTGTGGCTACTCGTGGCCCATGAAAGCTCAGAAAATCTGCTTATGTGTTAATCCCCATTTATTTCTTTCCTGTGCATTTTTTTTCCTCAGAGAGGAAGAGAAGAACTTGGTTTCTGCAAACCATTATGAAGAAGACTCAGCCCAGCCTGTGGCCTCACTCCTCAGCTTCCTATTTCCCAGGGAGCAGCCAGCATGGCTACGTCAGAAGAAGTTGCCTGGAACATGAACTGTGTCCTCAGGAGTGTGGCAGAGGAGGTTTCATACGACACAGTGCATTTAGGACTAGTGAGAAGACAGGGAATAGAGGGAACAAGATGGGATCAGGGCTGCTCTAGGCAGTGGAGGTCCAAGGCAGGAAAGCACCCTGCCTCTTCCTGGGTGTTGGTAGAGGCCCCAGGATACCCTTATTAAGAGTCCCTTCCTAATTATGCTGGTGTGCATAAGGCCAGCAGCAGATACTTCTGCAGCACTGTGGCTGGGAATTGGGCACCTGCTTCCTGATGTGTGTGGGAGCTCACATGTGGAAATTGTATTGTATTTGGCAAATGACCCTACCAACCTCCCAGGTCTGTCGTCAGCCCTGGAGTCACCTGTTTCTTCTGGGCACTCTTCTGCCACATAGATTCACCCCCCTTGATGGCAAAGTCCTCTCTGATCAGACTCCCGGTTCAACATCAGATACAGCTGCAGCTTTCAAGAGTCACTGACTCTGGCCTGACAGATGGGGAACCTGCATGGAACTGAACTACCTCTCTGAATGTGGGTGACAGTGTGTGGCTTGAGCCATTAGTGGGGTCTCTGGCAGTGGAACCGGGATTTATCCCTGGTACATGAGCTGGCTTTTTGAAATGCATTTCCTATAGAGGGATGCCTTGCTTACCTTTGATGCAAAGGGTAGGGTCTGGTCCTGCCTCAACTTGAAGTCCCAGGCTTTGCTGATTCCCCACGGAAAGCCTTATTCTCTTTGAGGAGTGGATGGGTGAGGTGGGGTTGGGGGAAGCTGGGGAGTGAGTGGGAGGAGGGGAGGGGAACTGTGGTATGTCAAAAAAACCCTTTTAAATAAAAAGAATCAAAATAGGAGTCGTACATTCCCTATTAGCTAGAACTACAGATACACTTAGCCCTCACTCCAGCCATCTTTAGAAGCTTCGGCCTGTGAACACAGACTTGAACTTTCCATACATTTAATAAGTTCTGTGTGGCAAAGTTTCTGGAGTCTCAGAACACCAGAAGCAGGCTTTGCCCAGAGGGTGTCATGGGGACGCTGTAGAGGAGCCTATCCCCAGCCTCTCAGGCTGAAGGTTTCCGTTCCTCACCCTAAGCGCCTGTCCCCAAGAGCCTTGACCACTGTCAATCAGGTGCTGAGCAGCTTTCTTTGAATTAGAACAGACCAGGAATGGCCACAAACAGAAGGAAAAAAATGTTGAAAGAAAGAAAAGAAAAAATTTGCGCAGGTTTCTGCCTTTTTTCCTTGCCCCCCTTTTAAAAACTCTGCCTGACAGAAATCTTACTCTTTGAGAAGGTGCGCAATGTCCTCTATGTGGTACCTCCCATCATTGAAGGTGCCCGGTCTGTGAGGAACACAGGGATGAAGTGCGCTGGCAGCAATTTAGCCAGCCTGAGGCTAAAATCATAACAGATCCTGTTACCACAAGGTGAAACTGTGTCAAAGTCCCAGCACCCTGCACCCCAGCAGGCACAGACAATCACTGTTTTGGATTCAGCTGAACAGGTGCTGGCAGAAAAAGAAAATTATTTTTGTGATGTCATCAAGAGAGCCAAAAGTAGGGGCAGCAGCAAAGATGACCTGTCCAGGGACATGTTGACAATCAGTCCCCCCTATCTGACTGCAAATGGAGAGGCCAAAACACTGCTTTCTAGACAGAACGATCCCAGCGTGCTCTGCTGTCCACCAGGGCTCAATGCTGACTCCTGGAACCCTCTTCAAGCAGCTTCAATGGAGCTCTGACGCAGTAGCTTCCATAGTCCTTGGAGAGGCAGGACAGACTGAGTGTGAGTCCTTACCCACTCTCTCTTTGTACACTTGCACAGCCCCAATGACTCAGCTAATCTGCTGTGTGCACAGGGGTGATGACTCTGGACTTCAGACAGCAGATTGAACTTCAATGACCCAGAGACCAAGTGCCAAGAGATCAATGCTGAACCTCCATCTAATCGAAGGGAATCTAGGCCATTGAGTGTTAGGATGACTCATGCTAACTTTCCCAGTTGTCTCCTTTTTTGGTTGTGTGGGGAAACTGCAACCTGAAAATGTTGTATTGGAATTTCAGAATAATTCACCATTTAAAATCGTGCGCCACTCTAAAAGGCATGCTAACATTGTCCCACTAAACCCCACCCACATCATAAACCATGCCTAGTTACTTAGTGGTACTCAGATGTTACCTCGACTATCACAGTATGGCAGAACTGTGTCCTGATTTCATTTAATAACAGTTCTAAAGCTCAGTGATACTGGCAATGTTGTCCATAATACAAAACACTGTTACTATTCACCTGGATGATTAGTTATTATTGCAATCTCTTACTGTGTCTAATCATAAAGAGTTTTATCACAAGTCTGTATGTGTGGTTACACACACTATATTCTAAAATTTTCTTCAGTTTTATGCTGCCAGGGGGTGAAGTTTCTTGGAAAGTATTATCTTCCAATAAGCCCAAGTGAGGATGAAATTTCAATTGTTCTCTTAAATCTAAGATCAGACAGTACTTTGCTCACAAAAGGGGGGACCTTGAGACTCATGATCTCAGAGGACAAGGCAGGTTTGACTAGAGTGTGTTAGTTCCACAGCTATCAACCTCCACTCCTTATTTTATAGGAGGCAGTAAATGCTATTCTAGATTAGCCCAGAGTTTCAGTTGGCACTGACATCCTATAGGTTGGGTCTCAAGGGTTTGATAGTTGAAGATGTGTACAATTCATGAAGAAGATACAAGTTATAGAACTGAATATAGCCCAGGGGACAACAGCAAAAACTGACAGATGGGATGGTGTCAAATTGGGATTCTGCACTGGAGAGCAAAGTGATGACCTCAGACTGTGAGGAAGCTTTTTGCTAGTGTTTTGTACAATGGAAGATCAATTTGCAGAACACACAAAGAATAAAAAAATAGAAGAACCAAAAATTCAATTTATAAATGGGCCAATGCTTTGAACAGACACATCTCGAAAGAGCAACAAATGGCCAATAAACAGAAGGGAAATGCCCAATACCTTTGCTGTTAAGGAATGCATTGCCATTCCAGTTAAAATGGCTGCTACTGAAATATCTAAAAATGACCAATCCAAGTGAGGATGTGGGGGGAAAGGAATCTTTATACACCGATGATGGGAATGTGAATTAATGCAGCCAGTATGGAAATCAGTATGAATGTTCCTAAAGAAACTAAAATTAGAACTCCCATACCACCAAGCCATAGCATTGGGTATAAACCTGGAGGAATAAAAGTCCAAACATCACCGAGATACCCTGTGTTCTAACAAATAAAGCTTGTCCAAAGATCAGAGGGCAGAGCTAGCTACTAGTTTACCATAGAGTGGTGACTCACACCTTTAACCCAGCACTTGGGATCTCATGCCTTTGATCCCAGTACTTGGGAGGCACATGCCTTTGATCCCAGTACTTGGGAGGCACATGCCTTTGATCCCAGCACTAGGGATATGACTGAGGAGAGAGAGAAACATAAGGGGGGGGAGTGGGATGGACAGGAGCTTGCCCTTCTGACCTGAGGATTTGGTAGAGTAAGAAGTCTTTTTAGTGGCTATTTTGTTTTTGTTTTTGTTTGTGTGTGTGTGTGTGTGTTTGTCTCTCTAATCTTGCAGATTCATCTCAATAACTGGCTCTTATTAAGACCAATTAAGATTCTTGCATTCAACTTGTGGCTCACAAATTCACAAAAACAGGTGCTTGCCTATGTCTTTGTAGCCACCAGCACAGGCCGGAATACACGTGGCCAGAGTCACTATCCTGCTGGCTATATTTTCCTTTCGGAGTTAGCCTCTTACCATAAGCCAACTCTTCCTTTTAGACAGCTCCTAACGCACATGTTTCTTTTCCATAAACTCATGTACGCATTTTTCAGAAATCAAGTGGTCCAGGTTGCAGGGTGGTGAGCAGCTTGAACTAAAGCATGGCTAGTTTGTGGCATGCGGTTTGAGCTGCAACACGGCAGGTTCCCAAAATCTCACAGAAGCTTCAGTACAAGTACAAGGTGCATATGGTGAATTTAAGGTTTCTGTTCGTACAGACAAAAAGGTAATAGAGTCAAGCACAGCTTCTTGGTAGCAGTGTTTTTTTGGGTGATCTCTGCTTGCTGGCTCCTTTAAAAGCAGCTTCTTAACTCAGTGTTAGTGGCAAAAATCTTGTGACTCTTTTAAGAGGCCCTGCTGCCAAACAGTTAAATGAGATTCAGGAGCAACGGGCCGCTGTGCTCTTCTTGGTGGCAGTGTGGGCCCTAAAATTCTGCAGAGTTGAGATGGTAAAAGTGGCTCTTGCCAATATCTCTGCCGTGAAGCTAAGGTCTTACAGACCAAGGAGCTGAATGGAGCCAGTTTCCATAGCCAAGGCTTTATGTATAGCCACAGCTTAGTAGATTAATGGTGTGGTCAGAAAAAGAGATAAACAGTAAAGACAGATTCAGATCACAAAAAAAACCCAACCCAAACAAACCTGCTAGTTACACTGTTTAAAACTCTATGTAGGCTTGGAAGAGAAAAGGAAAAGGATAGAGAAAGTCCTTAAAAAAAGAAATAGAATATATATCATAAATTCTAGTTGTTATTAAATGAAAACTCAGAGCCAGATATTGGGGAAAAGGCTGGAATATCAGAGAGGGGAAACAGACCACAGTCAATTCTCACCCAGCCAGCTTCTCAGAGTAAAAGCTATCTTCCTGCTTTCTTAGCCTGGCTCCTCCTTGCTTCTACAGAATAATCTGTCTGCCTACATCTGCCTTAAATACCTTCTTCATCCAGTTATCTCACTTCTGGGTTCAACTCTGCGTCATAATTTTAGAGTTAAGATTAGAGGCGTGAGCTACTACTCTTGGTTAGCTAGGCTTTGAACTCACAGAAACACAGAAAGATCTCTTTGTCTCTGGAGTTATGCGATTAAAGCCATAGGTCACCCCCAAATGCTGAGATTAAAGGTATGAGTTACCACCCTCTGACCCTCTTGGCTTGACCATGGGTGGATCTGTTCTCTGATATTCCAGACTGGTTTTATAAAATATATATCACCACAAGAGTTAAAAAAAAAAAAGTCACATAAACATGGAAATCACATAGAGAGTCTGGACATTTTATGTTATTATGTTGTCTTTGAATTGTTTGACTGCTGAAGAGGGAGCAAGAGCTGCTAAGAGACATTTGATTATAAATTCTGCTGGATTAATCCAACCTATTTAGTTTTAAAGTATCTTGACTTTAAAATTTAAGTCAAAAAATATATTACTTTGGAAAAGAGGTTATGCTTTTGTTTCCATAGAAGTGAGACACTGTGAATTCATTTTGGTTTAAGAAAAATAAGGTTTGATTGACGAAGACCCCTTGGAAAAACTCTGAGGGAAACAGATGGCCCAGATGATCCAACCACTCAGAATACCTCTGTTGCATTTTCTCTGAGTTCTGCAAGGCAGATGGCTGAGATAATCCAGCCTCACAGACTACTCCATTTGGGACTTACCCATAATCCTAAATTTTCTTTGATTGCCCATAAAATTACCAGTGCCCTCAATCAGCAGGAACTAGTCTGGAGAATTATGTTCATATTCCCAAAAAGTAGATTATAAATGTTTGTCTTTGTTTAGAGTGTTGGTTACAAGTTGTTATGGATAATGGTGGAGAGAATAGCTATACAAAGACATTGGATTTGGAGTTCTTCTTTTAAAAGAACGGGAAATATGGAATAATGCTCTTGTACACTGTACAGATTTGTTACTTATATTGGCTTAATAAAATGCTGACTGTCCAGAAGCTAGGCAGGAAGTAGAGGTGGGGCAACCAGACTAAGAGAATTATGAGAAGAGGAAAGGTAGAGAGAAGATGCCAGCCAGACACAGAAGAAGCAAGATGAGAATGTACCACTGAAGCTAAGGCACCAAGCCATGTAGCTAAATATATAAGAATTATGAGTTAATTTAAGAGTAAGAGTTAGTTAGCAATATGCCTGAACTACTGGCCCAGCAGTAACTATAATGTTAAACTCCTGAGTCAATTATTTCATAAGCAGCTATTGGACTGGCTGGTGGGGCACAGAAATCTCCAAATACACATGGGCAGTTAATATATTTAGCCAGCTTCCAGCATGCTAAACTAATATTCCTCATCCCAAAAGGCATCATACAAAATGAGGAAAAGTGAGGGGAGTATATACATTACCCATCCTGGGTTATTTCCTCCTTAGTGGAAGCAGGCTGGTCCGTGGCTAGTTGCACATCTCTTACTGGGACCTATATTGGGATAGTGGTACTCTGAAGAGGGAGATAGGATCTCTCCATATCACCAGGGGCAGAGGCATGATGCTCTGCAGAGACACCCAATGCTTGTAGACCTGGCTGAGGTCCTTTTCATCAAAACTGAGAAAGTTCATGTGGAAAAGGACCTCTGTGAAGGCCAGATGAGGATTTCTCCTAGCCTCTGGTGAGATAGTTTTGTCCAATAGCTCCTTAAATATTTTGTTGGTCCTTTCTACAATGGCTTGTTCCTTCAGATTTTAGGGGATGCCAGTGGTATGGGAAATCTTCCAGGACCCTAGAGTCATTGAATTGTTGAGAGGCATAGGCAGGGCCATTGTCAATTTCAATCACCCATAGTACTTCCATGTCTTGCATGGCTGACTTGAGGACCTTGATGGCATTAGCATCCTTTCATCCAGAGAGGACAAAGCCATATACAAAATAAGAGCAAGTATCTAATATTACATGAGCATATGTAAGAGAGGGGGCATAATGTGTAATATCCATTTGCAATACGGCATTGAGCAATATGCTGCCAGGGTTGACCCCTGCATGTTAAAGTAGCCCCAAAGAGGCAAGAGGGGTAGAGCTGGCACATGATTGAGATAAATGCTTGCCCTGGACATTTGGGGATAAGTCTATACAAGTTCTGTGGAAACAGGTGAAATTGCTGGCAAAGAGCCCTGGCTTGTTCTGGGAGCTCTATACCAGCTGTTAACATGTTGCTATCTGTCATCTCATTTATTTGGGCCAATATTCCTGATAGTTTGAAGTAGGAGCTAACATGTGACAGGCACCAGGGCTCAATCCTCTAATTTAAAACATCTTGCATAATAAGACCAAAGCTGGCCTTAAGGGTCAGTGGGTTTTTTACTCGAGGAAAGGCCAGTACATGAACTATCTATACAGCATACTGGCTGCCAGAAAGTTACTGGGCTTGGTCTGGCACTCCACTAGAGCCTTAAAGAGGGCCAATAACACACTGTGTATGGAACCAGGGTTAGGGATAACCTATGTAACATTCTTGGAGTTAGGATTATGGATAAGAACACTGTATCTGTTTTTATTGGAATCTGACATGAGGGATAGAAGTGAAGGAGGAGACTCCTTGGGGCTGTATCTTTATTGGAAGTGTGGGGAGCTCAGCTATATCTTGATTTTGGCAAATGATTGTAAATAGCTCCTCTCAATCTTGTGCAAGTCAGAATGTGCTTGGTGTATCCATAGAAGGGGCCCAGATTGCCATACTCCTCTACCAATTACCTTTGGTGTTCATGGCTCCATTGCCAATAAGGGCCTTTGGGGATTATGGTTTTGTGGACTAGAGGTATCTAGAATGGCCCAAACCTTCTGTAGCAAATCTTTAGCTTCTTGGGTATTCTAATCTTAGTGGAAGACTATGTGACTCATCTCTTGGTCAGGGACAGATAAGAAAAGTTTAAGCCAATTATCTGTGCCACATAATTGTTATAATTCTGAGAGTGAGTACAATTCCTCCACTTCCAATTTAAAGGAAAGGGGGCAGACTTGATTAGCAATAGAAAAGCCTTAAAAAGCAAAGAGGGTATCTTTGAACCTTATCTGGTGCCACCATCAGATGTAATGATGTGAGATCTTCTAATTCTCCCTTAGCAGCCTTTTGCAGGTAGGCTATATCTGGGTATGCCAGGAGGAGATCATCCATGTAATGTATCAAAAGAACATTCCCTGCAGACATGGACCAAAGCTTGAGAAATGTATGACTGACAAATAGTGGGGCTATTTTTTATTTCCTGGGGAAAAATAAAAAATAGTTCATTGGTATCTTTAGCTGGTTTATGGATATTAGGTTCCCACACAATTAAGGCAAAATGATCTTGATTCTGTGGTGCCAGAAGAATTTAATAAAAGCAATCCTTAATATCTAAAACTAATATAAATTAAGAAGGAAGAATAGTGCTAGGCTGGGGGAGACCTGGCTGTGTGGACCCATTTTATTCCAAATTGATCATTAACTACATGAAGGTCCTACAGGAGGCAATAACATTCCCATCTTTTAGAGATAACAAATATGGTGGTATTAATACTTGTAGATGGTTCTATGTACCTCAGTTTTAGCTGTTCAGCAACCAATTCTTTAGGAATAGATGACTTGTGTTCAATTATAAGCCATGGTTCCACCCATACTTCTTGATCCAAGAGCCATGTCAATGGAGTGGGGCTAGGGTGCTCAACTGTGGTGGTTCTCATGGAAATAGTGGCCCTTAGAATTGGGGGTGTGGATCTCATCCAATGTGGCAGGCCATAGGGTCCATCTTTTCATGGACCTTGATGTCATCAAAAAAGGCCCCATCATCTGTAGTTAGGGCAACACCCATATCTTCAAAATATCTCTGTACCACAGGTTCCTATGTACAGTGGAAAAGATAAGGTGAATGACTCCCCTGTTGCAATAAATGTTCTCCCAATCGACCGGTCAGGGGGTCGTCTTAGAATCTTGTTGACCTCCCACACCACTGATGGGGGGCAGGTTTAAACTTCCAATAGGGAAGCAAAGTGCCTCAGTCTAGGTTAATATGGTGGCATCTATACGTGTGTCTACCAAGCCTTTGACAGGCTGCCCACCAGAAAAAAAAATAGTCATTAAGTGGAGAAATTGGCAATGTTCAGTACATTTTTGAATTGGACAAACCTCCTCCTACAGGAAGAGCTGAGGAATGCCCAGCCTGGAGTTTAAAGGAGCCTGTGACTCAGCCAGCTGTGATCTGCAATCCTTTCTCCCAATGAAATCCCTTATTGTACTTGGGGCATCAGAACCTAGGTTTTACCCGGGGGTTGTCACACTGCAGATGGCCTGGTTTGCCACATCCCCAGAAAGTTATATCTATCTGGGGGCCCTCCGTAGTGTCATTAGCATGCTACCTGTCTGCAAGAAGAGTTTCCAGGGAGGCAATAAGTGTGGCATTGGGACCAGTACTGGTGTCAAGATCCCTGGTGGCAAGCACCCATTTATGTATGTCCTTATTGGGCATGGCTGCAATGACATTGTGGGTGTGGCCATTAAGCCCTTCCCAAACTAATTGTTTGATTAACATTTCCCTAATGGGTCCCAGGTCTACTCTGTGCTCTACTACCTCATTGACATGGGCCAGGAAGTCCATGAAGAGTTCCTCTCATTGTTAAATAAGATTGTAAAAGTAAGTCCATGGGCCCCAGGGAGTACAGGCTTTGAGGGCTTGAAGGTCGGGATGGAGACCAGTTGGAAATAGACCATTCAAGCCAATCTATGCCTTGTGTACAGTATGAACATATTCCTGGTGCCCTGTGAGCATATCATAGGTTACTGGGAAGTTAAGTAAGATGTTTGTCTGAGATTTTTCCGGGTCATCACAGACCAATCTCCAACTGAGAAAGATTTCAGGCTCCAACATAGTTTTAAGCAAATGGTACCAATATAAATAAGTTTGTAACTGCATGGACCTGCTGAAAGTAGGGGGAATCTGGGTCTGATTTATTGTCTGCCCCCTGGATGAGGGAGAGGTCAGCTAGAGGAGGAAGGACCCAAGGCTGGTTGTTAGCATTTGAACCCACATTGACTGAGAGGTCATTTGTGAGCCTACAGACTGACAGGCTGTGGGGGTTGTAAGATGCATGGCACCATGGGAGAGTAGCCACCATCGGAGGCAGGTGTATACCAGGGTAGACCAGTCCTCATCATCGGATGCTATATAGAGCTCTGGCATGGAAGGGGTAGTGGTGATGGATATGTTACCCATTTTGCAGAGGGAGACAGCAGGCAAGCAACAGGCAGAGAGATAATAGTCATCATGGTTGAAAAATTATGTCAGACCTTTATGTCTTGTGCTTAGTGGGGGACCTCCCTGAGTTTTTAAGCCGTGGCCATATGTTCACATGATATCTCCAGATGAGGGACAGATTTCAGGAGCCAAGCCTTGGTTCCACCTCCTGAAGTGATCAGCTCTTATGTAGAGGTACCAGGTGAACCAAAACAAAAAATACGTGCATTTCTAACTGGATGGGTTGACAAACATACACAACACAAAAGAAGGAAAGAAAAAGGCGTTCCACTGCTTACTAACCAAACAGACCAAAGGTACACAACATTGAGGGGTCCTCTCACTGAAACACACTCTCTTTGGGGGAGCTGTCTATGCCACAGTTGAAGAGCTGGAAAATTCCAGAACCAGCTGTGAGAAACAGCTGCAGCATTGGGTGCTCACTATTGCTGCTGTCCAGGGTCCTAACATTTTACTCAGGGAAGGGGTTGAGAAGATGCAGTGTCAGCAGCTCAGACACTGGAAATTAGATGAAAAGCAAATGGCTAACCCCTTCACTAGGCAATAGGAGACTCTCCCAGCACCCAAACTACTTCCTGATCTGGTGATATCACTTGGTTACCTCTCATTGGCTGGCAGGATCAGGAACATTGAACAGTGGCTGTTGCTAGGCCCTCAGGAAGACCCCAGGTTGGCTCATAAGGAAGTACATTATGTGCATGTCTTGGCAACTGGTTTGAGTCAATTTCCTCGACCCAGCGGGCCTATCCTACTACACAGGTGGGACAGTCATTCAAATTTCCTGCTTCACTAAAAAGTCTGTAAGATACTCTAGGCCTGTAGCCTGAAGATAAGTGCCCCAATATTGCAGAGGAACTTTGTGACTATTCAGGCAGCCAGATATCTTTGGCATGTCTAGATTTTAGAAGTTTCTTGCGATGCACTTCCTATTTACTTAGGTAATATTATATCTTTCTGGAGCCTTTGATATAGCTGAGGACTAGATAGTTATAATTATAGTTTTATTTAGTTTTAATAGAAAAATAAATTAGATACAAAATGTTAGACTGACAAAGATAGGGTAGATGATAGAACATTTTCTTTAATTTTGCAAAACACCAATAGGCTGGATATTGTAACTGATTCTTACTTGATAACTGTCTTTGTTATATGTAATTTTACTATATTAAAATGAAAACCTTCCTCTTTGATTAAAAATAAAAGAGGAAATGCTGTGATATGGTCTTTCTTTATGCTTTTAATTTGTGTTGCTCTCATTAGCTGAAAAATAAGGCTGTTTTGGCCAATAGCTGGGCAGAATAATGTTAGGCAGTATATTCAAACTAAGGGTGGAGACAAGGAAGAATAGAGTCAGAGCAGACGCTTGGAGCTGCCAAAGAAGCAAGATGTGAAAGAACCGGTAAGCCGCGGGCCAGAAGGAACCGCATAGGTTAAAATAAATGTGTTAATTTAAATGTAGGAGCTAGCTAGTAATAAGCCTGAGCCACTGACTCAACATTCACAATTTACATAAAGCCTCTGAATGGTTATTTGGGAATGGGCAGGTGGAGAGATTTTTCTGTTTACATTCTAGTGTCTTCTATTTTTTTCCTTCAGTGACTAAAAGTTTGTAGAGGTCTTTCACCTCCCTTTTTACATTTATTTCTGTTTTTTTTTTAAATTAACTTTAAATGTTGTTATTTTATGTATATGGTGTTTCACCTGCATGCATGTCTATGCCCAACACACCTGTCTTGTACCCAAAGAAGCCAGAACAGGGCACTGGACTACAGGTGCTGATTTATCATAGGAATGCTGGAATTTCAACCTCTGAAAGAGCAGCCAGTGCTCTTAACCACTGAGCCATCTCTTCATCCCTGGTATTTTACTTTTAAAAGTTATTGTGAGTGGAGTCTGATTTATTTCTCAACAAGTTTGTTACTGGCACATAGAAAAGCTACTAAGAGTGCTTGGTAGCATCTTTAATTTTTTTTATAATAGAGTTTTGCTCACATGTATGTCTGTGTACCAAATGTGTGCCTGGTTTCCCAGAGAGGCCAGAAGATAGTACCAGATCCCCGGGAGCTAGTTACAGATGGTTGTGAGCCCCTAAGTGGGTACAGAGAATGAAGTCCAGGTCCTCTGGAAGAACAGGCAATGCTCTGAACTGCTGAACAATATCTCCAGCTCCCTTAAGAGTCTTTGAAGGACAGGATCGTGTGTTCTAGAAATAGGTATATTTTGGTCTTCTTTCAAATCTCCTTTGTCTTAGAAGTAAACATTGTACTCACACATGATTCTCAGTAGATAGTTCTGTCCCCATGCACCCAGTCTTCGTTAGTTTCCTACTCCTTACTCAGAAGTTTCAGTACTGTAAGCAGATCAGTGGCCAGTAATAGGACCAGGTGCAATTATTTCACTTAACAATGGACCTGTGGGGTGGGGGGTGAGGTGAATCATGTAGTATTGGGAATGCCAAAGAGGGACTTTGAAGTAAGTCCCTCAAATGAAAAATGAATGTTCTTGACATATGGGTAAAGAAAAAGATATCAAATTCTGAGACCCTTGAGAATCAAGACTTTGATACATAAACTTATGAAGATAAAAAAAGAAATTTCTGTCACGTTCACTGTGGTATCACGTACCACGCCAGTTGCAACCAAAACCCAACAAGCGGTGGGGTTAAGGCTTCAGTTTCACCTTGGGAATCGTGGAAGGCCTCTATAGATAAACGGGGAAGACTTGTAGGATGGATGTCCACCTCCTGGGCTCTAGTGTTTGATTTCTTGACCTCTCTCAATCCCACTGCCTGGAGAATTGTGCCTTCAGTGTAGCCCAAATAGGAGTGTTTATGAATGGGTGAAGCTTTGCTGTTGGCTATCATGTGCCCATGTGAGGTTCTCTCGAAGCCACAAGGGGGCGACAAACACACACATGCCTCCGAGCTCAAGCAACCACAGGAGGCATCTGCTCCAAAGGAATGTCAGGACCCCTTTCCTTGCTGGGTCTTCTCTCCTCTAGCCTACGGGTGCTGCCTTAAGGAGAGGCTGAAGCTTAGAGTTCCAGATAGCAGAGCAGTGATGGCTGCTACCCTAATAGTTGGAAACAGGAAAGCAGCCCTGGGCTTTCCAACTGATACCTCCTCGAGGTCAGGGACTCTTAGAACAGTCTGTGCTTGAACTAATTCCTCATGAGAAGGTCCCCAGGGATGTCATTACTCAAGGACACCCTGCCAACAGCAAGAGAATAGGCCAGGTGGGTGCCAGAGATCCCTCATTCCCAGCCTATGCTGGAGAGGAGGCATAGCTAACACACGAACAGCCTGGCTTCCCAAATCAAGTGGGAATCTTCCAGAATACAGTACCAGGAAGGTATGTGTCCTCTGAGGAGTGGGGGAAACATCTCTGTTGCTATCTTGCAGCATTCATGTTTGATTCAGACTCCAAATGGGCCCCAGAACACCATTCCAGCTTCACTTAGGGACTCCCAGAGGGGAGGTGTGGGGGCGAGGAAGGCTCCTGTTGATGCCGACTGTAGCAATAGCCTAGTAGTCAATATACACACCTCCAGTGTTGTTCTGGGTTTTTGTATCACATTACCTGGGACTCTCACTGAATCAGGGCAGAGGTTCTGGATCACCATGAGAATGCACCTATCGTGTGGACCATGGGCCCAGCTAGTGAGAACCTTATTCAGTGCCTGTTCCTTCTAAGGTGTGTGTGTTGGGGGGGGGGGGGGAGTAGAGACAAGGGGCTCATGGGGGAATATGAAGACAGATTGGTAATTAGAGAGTGGGGTACCCAGGTTAGGTGTTGGCGTGTCCTTAGCCTGAAGCTGCATACCACAGAAGACCAGATAGCCCCTTGTGTTTCCCCAGCTGGATCTTGGAGCTGGACAGCCACTTTTTTGCAAAGAATATCTTCCCTATTGTTTCTTGGGGAATGCCTGAGGTTTAGGATCATGGCAGGGGGAGAGCTTTCTGGGTAGAGGAGGAAGCTCTGCTTCAGTGGCACAGAGCCAAGTGTGGGGGAACCTTCCCTCCAAATCAGCCAGGGTACCATGGGACCAACACAGCTTTGCAGACCTCTCTGGGCCCATCTGGAGACCTAAGATACTCATATCTGATGTGGGAATGTCTTTCTGTACACTGTGAATATCAATCTTTAAATAAAGGAGCTGTTTTGACCCTTGATGAGCATCATAGAAGTAGGTGAGGAATCCGAATAGGTAGAAAAATAAGGGCAGAGTCAGAGACAGATGCCCAAAGGAGAAACATGTAAGGAACACAGGTGAGCCATGGCTCACATGGCAGACAGATTAATGGAAATGGGTTGAGTTAAGATGAGGGAGCTAGCTAGCAATGTGCCTAAGCCATAGGCTAAACAGCATGAATAAATGTCTGAGTCATTTTGAGGGGCCTAAGCAGCGGCAGGTGGCTAGGTGCTCTGGGACGGCAGGTCTGTGGGCCTGGACCTCTGGCCAGGACCAGAAACCTTATTGTAACACATATCTTCTCACAGCAACAGCCAGTTTCAAGCTTCTGTTCCCAGTGGCCTATATACTGTGAGTGGCTCAAGGGGTCCACAGTCTTCTGGAGACAGCCTAGTATAGCATGAACTTGATCTTGGTGGCATCTAACTGCCCCTCTGCCCTCATTAGCAGGGTCAGGTTCAGAGAGCCCAGCAGGACCCTCTGTGATGGGAGCAGGAAGCCCTATGTGGGTATCTAAGAAACACATGCCATTTGGTCCAGACACTCTTAGAAATAAAACCATTTATTATCAAAGCCATGTAGCTTAACACAGGTGTGTGGTGGGGTGATACACATGGGGGTGGTGAGAGGTGACTCGTAGGGAATTATGTCTTGGCCCCCAGTATAGTCAGGGGACAGAAACAAACTTATTCCTTAGAAAGGGGTCAAGTCCCCTCAATGTGACTTGGGAGGAACCAGGACTGCTACAAAAGCCATGGTTGGTATAAGGGTCATTACTGCAGCTCTACCAGTGACACGAACTTGCGGATGTCCTGGGCCAGAAGCTTGGGCTCTTCAAAGGCAGCAAAGTGGCCCCCACGTTCCATGTAGGAATAGGAGATGAGCTTGGGGTACTTAACCTTCACCCACTTTTCTGGAGCATGCAGTATCTCAGAAGGGAAGGCAGAAAAGCCGGTGGGCACCAACACCTTCATCCTGTGGTGAGGAGAGGGGGGTAAAAAGAGAAAGGGGTGAGGCTGAGATGCTGTGTTCTCCTGTTTCCAGAGAGGTTCCTAAGGCCTGGGGAGGGCTCAGAGAGGTCATATTGAGCCATAGTGACGATGACTTACAGTACCCTCCCATTATAGACCTTACTTTTCACTCACTAAGGACCCTCTCTGCCTGGGAGGACCATGTAACAGGTCACATGAGCCCCTAAATACCCACTTGGCTAGTCTGGTTCCTGGATGTCACTTGAGGGTTTCCATATAGACCTTGCAGGTCCCGATGCCTCTGTCCCAGCAGACCAGGATCCAGAGAACATCTGGTGTCTTTCCTATCTTGCCATCACGCCTTCTGAGTGGTCCCCAGCCCCACAGGCCCCTCCCCCTGCTCAGCCAGGCTTACCCCTCATGCTTATGGACCATGATGCCCTGGCCTACGTTCTCCTTGTAGAATCGCTGAGAGGAGACGATGGTTCCTGTTGTCCAGTAGATCATGATGTTAATCAGCAGGTCGTCCAGGGTGAACTTCCTGGGAAAGCAACAGGAAGCCCAGGCTCAGTGAAAGCTCCGGCTGTCAGGAACCAAGGTTTCAGGCTAATATCACGAAAAGCCTCGCTCTCATGTACGAGGAGCCAGGGAAGGGCTGATGAATTACAGTTACTACTCAAGAGTGTGGCCTTCTAAAGCTCCAGTGATCCCTGGTGTCTATCCGCCCTGTCGAAGGGCATCTGCTTTGGCTGCCCACTGCAGAATGCCACCATCTCTTCTGTGACACTTGCTGACCTCAGTGATTCATCCCTATGGGCTTCTGAGTCTTAACTGACTAACTGTAGCCCCAAGCGACCTCCTAACCCTCTGAACCCTTCTTCCAGTTGCCCTCCCCTCCCCCATCTCCCCTCCTGCCCTCCCCTCCCCCATCTCCCCTCCTGCCCTCCCCTCCCCCATCTCCCCTCCTGCCCTCCCCTCCCCCATCTCCACTCCTGCCCTCCCCTCCCACCCTCCCTTCCAATCCTCCCCTCCCAACCTCCCTTCCAATCCTTTTCAGCCTGCTTCCTGAAACTGCTCTTATTACTCAGATCTGCAGGAGTGAGGTTCTTATCAGGCTCTGTCTTTGGGTTTGTCTGTCCCATCCCTCTGTCCTGCCCTTTCCTGCTACTATAGTCAACAAGACTTTCCAGCATCCCTAGATGCTGCCATCCGCATTTTCTGTGACATCCACCGAGGTTGAGCAGATCACAAGTACTGTCTCTTCCACTAATATTTCACCCAAGCTCTGTCTCTGTGGATCCAGGCTCTGAATGGACACCCCTATGCAGATGTCATGCAGTCCGTCTCTCAATGCCATCATGCCAACAATGAGCTTGGCATCAACACCAAGACCCCCCTGATGCAGTGTGCCCCCACATGCCTTCTTTGGTGTTTATAGAACTCACAGGCTATATGGGTCCCACGAGAGAGGGTTCAGCTATTCTCCAATAAAAGGGGTTTGCTCCTTTGGGGACTTTCTGACACATACATATATTTTGTTTTACTACCAACTGGAAGGCTGAATAAATGTCTGAACCTTTCTTGCGTCTACCTCCTCATCCCCTATACAGGACTCCATCAGCCATGGAGTAGGTGATGCAGTGAGCCAAGGACTGAGCAAGCTTGCCAGCTTCTCCTGCGAAGTGCCTGGAGACAGGGATGGCAGGCAAAGAGAGGCAGAGAGCCTGGAGATCTGGTCTGACAGCAGGGCAGCCGGGCCTCACCTCTCCAGGCCTCCATCCTCCAGCTCACGGTATTCCTGGTTGGTCCAGGTGGAGAACTTCTCTAAGATGTAGGCAGCCAGGCCCACAGGTGAATCATTCAGAGCACAGCCTGGATGGGAAGAAGCAAGAGAGGTATTGAAGCTGGCCCCAGAGAACATGATCTCAGGATGGGGGTGTGTGGGTGCCACAGAGCAGTCTAGCCACACATGCACTTCTGGAGCCCTTGGCTGAGTAGCCTCCCATAGCAAGCAAAGACCAATATTCCCTATAATCTCATAGAATTCACAGACTATATGGGCTACATTTTGGTCAAAAATAAGACAGTTACAAATAAATATTTCTGTACTCTTGAGCCAAAACATTGTTCCAGTCAATGAAATATCAGGAAACAGGAGTTGGTTAGTGAAGCAGCACACGCTTAGCACCCACGAGGCTCCAGGTACCATGTCCAGCTTTAAAATTCATGGCTGAGATAGGAGCAGAGAAGCTTCATAAAAGTCATGTTGAGTTAAAGGAACAAGAATGTCCAGTCACTGGAAGGATGAATATAGGCAACAGCACCCTAGATGCTTAGAGGAGCGAGGGCAGACCCATTCAAGTCCTGAAAGAGGCCATCATCTGTGTCTGGACACATGGAGACCTGCATTTACAGCACGTACAAGAGACAGTGTTGGCAAGCTCTTCTGGAGAGTGCAGCTGGAAGGCAGGAGAGTTGGAGACTGGCTTCTCTATTATTACTATTTGCATTTCCAGTCATACGACAAACATTGTTTCACAATTGGAAAGAAAGCCTGACTTTATAAAGTTCTTATGATTAGGAGTTGTCCTTGGCATGGGTATGGGACTGCCATGGGAATTGTGGAGGCTCTAAAGTGGACCCAGGGGACATCCAGAGGACACCTGACAATCCTCGGATCTTCTAAGGCAGTGGTTCTTAACCTGTGGAAAATGACCCACTTGGGGGTTGAAGGAACCTTTCACAGGGGTTACATATCAGGTATTTATATCCTGATTCATGGCTGTAGCAAAATTACAGTTATGAAACAGCAATGGAAATAATTGTATGGTTGGGGGTCACCACAGCACGAGGAAGTGCATTAGGAAAGCTGAGAATCACTGTTCTGGGTGTGGGGGCTTTCCTTGTCTTTTAGCTAGTTTACAGCTCTGTAAATGATGGAAAAGCAGGTCTATCCAGAAGACTTACATTTCTTCTATCCTGGGGATTGGAGTCAGGGACTTAACAGTTTCAAGGCAAACACTCTCCCACTGAGCAGCCTCATGGGCGTGTTTGCTAGGTTTACTTTGAGATTAGGTCTCAGAGTATGCTGCCCAGGCAGGCCTTGACTTTTTGGATAGTCTTGCTGCAGCCTCCAGAGCACCTGGGATTACAGACCTGCATGAGCTGGGCCTGCCTCTCAGTGGGTGTCAGTAAGTTCTAAGCACACTTGAACTTGAACAAACTATTGTTTGTTACCCTTCCTATCATTTTCCTTATGAATTAAAAGTTTTAGGTTTTGGGTTTTTTTTTTTGTTTGTTTGTTTGTTTGTTTTTTGGGTTTTTTTTTTTTTTTTTTTTTTTTTTTTTTTTGCCATGTAGCCCAGGATGGCTTGGAACTCACTGTGTAGATTAGGTTGGCCTAACACTCATGGGGCTCTCCTAGCCTTGGCCTCTCTATAAGGGATTATAGCTGTGCCGAATGGCAGATCGCCTATCTAGCATGTTCTATGCCCTGAGTTCACATCTCAGTATGGAGAACAGAGTCCCATGCCCCTTGTTAGGGCTTTCTTTCTGTAAGATGTGTTCTCAGGGACAGCAGGATTCTCTCTGTGTCCCCCTGGGTCCCCTGGTGTGCTTACCCACGGTGTCCGGCTTGGTGGCCTGGATGTGTAGGTAGCCACTCTCTCTCATGATGCTATAGAAAACTTTCTCCTTGAAGGGGTACAACAGCTCAATATCTCTCTCAGTGTAGCCAAGAAATCTCCCAAAACGCCGGCCCAGCAGAGGGGTTAGGGTATAGATATTTTTTGAAATGAAAGCCATGTTCAAGTGCAGGCCTTTCACGTGGCTGTGGGTAGAGAAAAGGATGCAGTGAGTCTGGCTGCTATGAAGAGCAGCGTGAAAGGAGAAGGGACAGGAATGAACAGGTCCCAGGAGCACTTGTCTCTTGGGGGCATCCACTGAGTTGGAGGTAACTGGTTGAGGAGGAGGAAATTTTTCGAGAGTATTTTGGTGGGGGCTGTTCTATATCTTGTCCAACATGGTCTAATACAGACCTCTTCTGCTGCTTCAGACAGCTGCCACAGTTACCCCCAAGGGAAAGATGGGGTCACACGCTCTCTCCCACCTTGTGAGGGAAGATCTGTTTCTTCAGCCCCAGGTCCAGGAGCATCTAGGCCTGTGAGCACCCGGCTAAGGGGAGCTCCAAAGCTCTCTCTGAAGAGGGCCTAGTGTGAACAACCCTGTGTCCTATGTAGATGCTACACCCACACAGGTACCAACGAGGCTTTGCCATGCCTATATGACTATACCAACTCACTTGGGAACCATCTGGGCCATGTTGGTGCAGATGAGGGACCCCCAGTCCCCGCCTTGAATGTAGAATTTCTGGAAGCCCAGCCTTGTCATCAGCTTGTAGAAGATCCTGGCAGCGGCCACCGAATTGAAACCTGAGTGTGAAGGAGACAGACAGGGTGTTTTGTACAGTCCGGAATTGATCTACAGTATTTGTACTTTGGGGTTTGAATGAGTGAATTTAAGTATAGCAGCAGCACTAGCAGCGGCAGCTAAAACATCATCCAATCAGGTTACTGTAGAGGCTGTAGAGATGAGTAGAGGCACCTGCTGAGAAAGTCAGTGGTAAAGGGACCTTCCAAACACCTGAAGAAGTCCATAAGGGCAGTGAAGGCAGTGACCTAGAATGCGTGGGAGAGAGTTTCTCTCCATGGATGAGCTTCCCACTGTAGGCAGCCCCTGTTGGAAATAGCTGCCTTCTAGCTGTCCTCAAGGACACAATGTTTTTAATATTCTTAACTGCTTGCTGTTTTTCTCTCTTCCCGTTACAGAGTCAGGGGCCAGCCTCACCCGGGACTGAGTGTTCTGAAAGACACTTTGAGATAAACACACTGAAGTCTGAAATTGGGGGTCAGAGTAGGAGTGTTGGTATCTTTGCCTCCAGAACCAGCTTCCCTGCCAGCTCAAACAGCACATGACAACTTACCAGTGTGATGACATTACATTAGTAATGGGTAGGACTCAGGTGCCTGTGAAATTCCCCAGACCTTTCTATCTCCAGCTGAGGATACAGTAGCTCACTGGAGACCAGAAGGAAGGAGCTGTGGTGCCCAGAGGAAGACCCATAAGCCGAGTAAAACGAGAACCAATCTCAGCCTTAACTTTAAGCATCCTCCTAGGTGCCAACCTGGCAGGACTGGAGACAGGGGCAGCTTCCCTCATTACTCAACAGCAGCATTATGCCTCCCTAAGATTGTCCATTGATGAAGATATAGAAAAATTAGAAAATTCCATCTCCCACTTACAAGAGTCCCTCAGCTCGCTGGCAGAAGTAGTTATGCCAAACAGGAGAGGCTTAGACCTCCATTTTCCCCAGCAAAAAGGCCTATGCGCTGCCTTGGGAGAAGAATGTTGCTTCTACATAGATCTTTCAGGAGTAGTCAAACGGACCATGGCCAAAGTTCGGGAAGAGCTATTAAAGAGGAGGTGAGAGCAAGAAGCCAACCAGAGCTGGTTTGAGTCATGGTATTCGAGGTCCCCCTGGTTCACCACCCTGATGTCTGGAATTATAGGCCCACTAATTATCTTGTTACTCCTGCTGACCTTTGGGCCGTGTACTCTTAACAAGTTAGTCCAGTTCATGAAGCAGTGACTGGGCACTATCAGCTGATGGTGCAAAGGGGCTACACACCAAGGTGCACCTTCACTGAGATGGAACCCCATGATTCTTATGAATTATTAACCAGGGATCCATGATTGGCTCCTGGTAAAAAAGGAGGAAAATGAGGAACCAAAAGTTCCTCCATCTTAGAGATAGCAGCCATGCTAGCAAACAGGTCAAGGAAAGCTCAGGCTAAATCCCCTTTCAGTTCCGAGAAACTTGCAAAAGATGTTATCCAAAAGGACAGCTAGGCCAGGGTCCTAGCCTAACTGCAGAATGTTCCAATCCTGCCCTGGGGCCAGTCAATAGAAACCCAGTCCTGACCCATCCTGATGAGAGGCCAAGTTAGCTATCATTTCCTCATTTTTACCCCAGTTCACTGTTTTTGCTATAAAAGAAACATGCATTCTTGACTCGGGAACTTCTCCTGGCCTCGTTGTATTGAGTGCATTGGTCGAGTCCCCTGCCTGGCTCGTATTGCACACTCATAAACCTTGCGTTTGCATTTGGGATTTCTTGGACTCTGGTGGTCTCTCTGGGGTCTCTAGGCAGAACACAGGGTCTTGGTCCTGCCACTCTTAGCGCATTGCAGCCACGGAAAGTTTTGTGTGCCATACAGCACAGGGCTCAGGTGGTGCTACCCTTAGCAGGTCCTGGTGATAACAGACACATCTGGGCTGTGCCACCCTCCGGCCCCCTGTACCTTTCTTGCTAGATGCCTCTGAAAAGCCATAGCCAGGAATGGAGGGACAGATGACTTCAAACACATGCTCGTCACTCAGGCCGTGGGTCTTGGGGTCAGTCAGCAGTGGGATGATCTTGTAAAACTCATAGAAGGAGCCAGGCCAGCCATGCACCATCATCAAGGGCTTTGGGGTGCGGCCTGAGGGAAGCTGGGGAGGCTTCACATGGATGAAGTGGATGTCCAGCCCTGGGGACAGAGCACAGTCATGGTGAGGGACGGAACATTCAGGGTGACGGGAGGAGGGTCCTGCTGTAGCAGACTGAGTTCTTGGCATCTTGTTTCCCTGTGTGCCATTCCTGGGAGAGAATAGTGCTGTGCCCTTGGTGTCTCCAAGGTCCTGACAATAGCAACAAGTCCCACTGTTGGGTACTTACTGTGTGCTCTGACTATGTACATGTCCTTGCTGACCTCCCAGTCACATTAGTGTGCTCTCTGGAGGGCAGAGATGGTCTGAAAGTGCCCTTCTGGGTTCCCATGGCTCAGAACAGTGTCTGGCTTACAGCAGGGCTCCATAAGCACTTGGTCATTGAAAACACATCAGGGCTGGGAGAGGCCCATGTACCCAGCAACCATGGGTTGCATTCACCAGAGCATCGCAGTATGGATGTGTGAAGTGACTGACACCCATGTTCATCTACCACAGAAGACCTCATTGCCATGAAATTAAATGACCATGCCATGGCTATGGTATAGTCCAACTTTGCAAACAGTTTTAGGCATAGTGTGTTCACTTACATGGGGTTACATTCTTTTAAAGACTGAAGTATTTTTGCTACACTTCAACAATTTCATATATGTATATATGTGCATATCTATATAAATGATTCCTTATAGTATCACACCCACAGAACTGCCTTCTTATATTCTTTCTTTCTGCTCATTAGTGCTGTCTGTCTAATGTGCATGGAAAAATCTACAATCAGCTACAACCCCAAAGAAATGAGTTCCCCCACCTATCAGCCACCAACAGCCAACAGCTTCTCATCTAGGAGAATGTCACGTTGGGGTTATTGGAAGTTTGACCTCATTCATGAATGCAACAGCTATTATGTAGCTTATATTACAATGAATCTGCCAGAAGTTGAAAATTTTTAAAGTAAAAAATTCATTAGTCAATAGCAGATCACTTGCCTAGTATACATGAGGCCGTGTGTTTTCAGTGCACACACATACATACATTCTTGCATACATACAGACACACAGACACACATATTCACACAGATGCACACACAGAGACACACATACACACACAGAGGCACGCACACACAGATGCGTGCACACACATAGACACACAACACAGATGCACATACACAGATGCACAATCACACAGACACAAATGCACACACACAGACGCGCGCACACACACACAGACACGCACACACACACACACACACACACGGACGCACACACACAGACATGCACACACACACAGACACCGACGCACACACACAGATGGACACACACACAGAACTGCTCAGAGATGAACTCCAGTCTGGAAATGCCTTCTTGGGGCGCTTGAACACAGAAGAAGCTTTGTGCTGTAACACAGTGATTGGGGCATCCAGGTCACTGGGTAAAGTTGTGCTTTCTAAGTTTTCCATCCAGAAAAGAAACACCCCCTGCCCCTATACCCTGTCTTTTTCATTCTTGGCCCTCACACTTGGCTAGCTCCTATTTATCTTGGTGAGTTGAATCCCTCGTCCCAGAAGACCTTCCTCACAATTGGAGGAAGTAGCTTTGGAATCTTCTCTCTTTATGCTGCTCCTCAACATGAACCATGAGGAGGAAGGATGGAACCTGGTCCTTTCTAACTGCCCATCCCAACCCAAGCACCATGCATGGATGGAGAAAGTACAATGTCCACAATGTCCACAATTGCTGCACAGACACAGAAAAGTTGGGACAGCAGAGAGGTCCATGTCCGAGTCCAAGAAGCAGCACTGTTTGGCTTTAAATGACAACCTGTGGGGACTGGTACATCAGTCTCAACAGATGAGCTTTGGTAAAGTGGCTGGGATGCTCTTGATAAAGTCATGGCAGAAGAGGCCAGAATCTGGAGAACCTTGATGACAAAGTAACTCCAAAATCCACCTACAGCCTCAGCTATTTGGGAGGCTGAGGCAGGAAAATCATTTAGGCTCTTAAATTCGACCAGCCTGGACCATACATTTCTCCAAAGACCTAAAAATGACTAATATGAAAAGGTGTTTGATACCATTAATCATGGTGAACAAGTCTGCATCACCATAAACAAACAAAATGACAACACACACACACACACATTGAAGATATCAATCCATCCACTTTAGCATGGCTACTGTCCCCAATCTTAGGAATTAACAAGCCTTGAGGGAGGATGTGGAGAAACAGGAACATCTGTGCACTCTGGAGAGAACATAAAATGTTTCTGTGGCCGATGAAAACACCATGGCTGTTTCTCAACTCATGGCAGCCCACAGAGTTGAAGTGTCTCATTGCTGCTTTGGTTTGTGTTTTGAAACAGGGTCTTATGTAGATGGCCCTACTTTAACCTTGAACACAGGCTCCTTGTGCCCACGTTTCTAAAGTACTGGGATTACGAGTGTGCAACACTGTGCCTGGCCATAAGCAGGGTCTTCAAGGCATCAGTGTGCACCGTGTTCAGTGTTATTCACAACAGCCAAAGGTGTCCTTGGGTGGATGAGTGGACAAAGAAAATGTTTCCTTCACACTATGAGATTTGTAGTCTTGAAAAGTGAGAAGAGGGTAGGGCAGGGTTCCGGAATGAGCAGCAGGGCTCTTGCCTAGAATGCTTGAGTCGTGGGTTCTACCCCCAGGACTGCAAACAACAAAATCTGACATGCTGCTCAGGAGATGAAGTCGGAATATGAAGCCAAGCACCAATAGAAAAAAAAAAAACCTGCATGATCCAATTATATGAGTAACTTAGAGTACACAAGTTCACGGAGCTAGGAAGGTGGGCTGTGGTTAGGGCTAAAACTGTGGGCTAGGGTGTAACAGGGGCAGAGTTTCAGTTTGGGACGGTGGAAAACTTCTGGAAATGGTCTATTAACAATAAGTCATCTTCAAGCCATGGAAAAGTACACTTCTTGCTCCTAAACCACTGAACTGGATCACCAAGGCCAGAGAATTTTATGTTACATGCATTTTTACCATAATAAAAATGAACGGGTTAAAAAATTAGCAGCATAGTTTAATTTTACTAAAGATTCCTTGCTTAATAGAGTGTTGTCAAATTTTGTTTTCTATTAAGGATCTATTAATTCAAACAAAATGATTCTGGGGTTTCTCTTCCTGGAAATAAATGTTAACTTTGTGTCTTCATGGCTAATTTGAGTGACAGTGTTGAGTTCTCTATAGAATTGCCCAGCTCAAAACTACAGCAGGGGCTGAATGGATTTAGGCCATGCTCATATCCCAGACTTCTTTTATAGATGCTGCTCAAGAGCCTCTATTATTGCTAGCTGGGCTTCACAAGTCTCTGGTTGCAAAATCATTGTTTTGCCCTCAAGTCTAGTTATACACACTGATGGTTTGTTGACTCTTGGCATTATTTGTACATTCTGGTAACATGGTGATCACAAGATCTTTGTGACCTTCCATAGGATCCTGGGGTGCTACAGCATGGTCAACTTGGGGTCACTGACCCCACACAGGAAGGCTGCTCCTGTGGCTCACACACCCCCGTGTCAGGCCGGTGTTCTGGAAACTCACCTTCAATCTTGGTCTTGAAGTGAGGGTACTGGTTGAGGATCTCCACCTGCTTCCTCCAGTCAAACCCATTCCTCCAGTAGGACACCACTTTCTTCAGGTAGTTGGAGTTGAATCCATAGTGGAAGCGGCTTCCCTCCAAAGGCGGAGATGCCCGGAATTTATCAATCCTGTGGTGTAAGTCCTGCAGTGAAGAAGCCAGGGTGGGTGGGTGGGTGGGCAGAGGCAAGAGAGTGAACCCTGCAGCCATAGCTGGACACCATGGAGGGGACACACAGAGTCCATGTGTGTCACTGGATCCTGAGAAGCTTATAGGTTCTGCCCTGTGGGTTTCAGATTCTCTTTCACCTGTCTTTGTTTTGGTGGGACAGGAGAGAACGGAAGGCTTCGTACAGGCCACACATGATGTGTTCTCTCTGTTTAGATCCGTATCAGCCATCCTTTCATTTCTTAGGTGTGTGAACAATACTCTTAATTCACCAAGCCATCTATAGGTCTGGGATTGGAACACTTCCTTCAGAGTCACATAGCAAGTTTTTAGGAAAGATAAAGGCTCTCTCCTCGTTCCCTGAAGCTACCACAGATGACTCCTGCATGAACAGCGAGGCTGTGGCCACATGACCGCTGTTTAAACAGTGAAGTCACGATTCAGTCAAATTCACACAGAGGACTGAAAGTCAAATGCCCTATAATCATTGCATGACTTCCATTATTATCTTTCTTTTGTTTTTTTCATATCCCTTTAAAGACGCAAACATTTATTTACCAGGCAGTTAAAATACAACCGGGTAGGCTACACTTGACCTTGAACTATGGTGTGCCAACCCTTGCTGTACAGCACTGAAGATCCTAACTCAGATTAAAAAAAAAAATACAGTGGTTGAAGTTAAAAGTTCAGCATTCCAGCCGAGGGACATGCCTGTTGCTTCACGGAATGGCTCAGGTGTCATTATTCTCAGAGGTTTTTATGTCTCTTGCCTCCACCCCCAAACAGGTTTGGAATGCTTAGACTCCTTCCAAGTCCTAACCTCCATCCGGAATGATCCTCAGCTTCCGCCTGCAGCCAGGGCCCAGTGTGTCAACACAGGAACCTGCCATTTGCTCTTGGCTTCTGTCCAATTTCAATCCCTTCCTCCTGAGAACTTTTGTGACCTTTTGCTAGTGTTCAGTGACATTAATCTCTACTGACGTGTGGGTAACTGTATCTTTGGATGTACTTCCTTTTTGTGTATGGATGCTAAATGTTGAGCTGTGTGAGGGAAGGGTCTGTTCTCCAAACACTGCAGAGCACCCGTCCAAGGACCACACAGTGAAGGAAAGGACGGGCTATGTAGGCTCTGCGTCCTTGTGACTGGACTTGAGTCCGGCTCCTCTAGAAGACTTCCTTCTCTCCTCCCTCTACCCACTGGCCCCTCTGACTCCAACTCTGCACAGAAGGGTCAGGACCCTTAGACTTATAACCCATCATTTGGAACCCACTGCTGAATCATTCTCAGCTTTGGGGTCGACCTCTGGGAGCTGGCACAGCAAGTGACAATGGGTAGGGTTGGTGCAAGGATATGATGGGTCCGCCACCCAAGGGAGACCCTGAGGTCTCTATGCTACTGCATGTCCTGAGCTGTGACTTCCACATCTGCCCCCGCATCTGCTTACTTTCTCCCTTAAATTCTGTACCAGCTGCAAGTGGGCAGGAGGGGAGTGGGATGGATACTTTCTTTTGTCTCTGATGCCCACAGTGGTTCCTTTGGCAGCCCTCCTTGGCCTTGAATGGGGGAGAAAAAGTAACTATAAAGATAGGGTGAATAAGTATGTTCCCTTTGGGGAACAAAATGAACCTGCCCTCTGGAGAAACAATGGACACAAGACCTCAAGATAAGTCTATTTCCAAAGCTCCATCTTCAATCATGCCCCCACTCTGGTCCAAGGAAACCACAACTGGTCTGCCCCTTTGGTTTCTACCCAGGCTAGGAAAGGCTGTCTCACCTTGATCTCCTCATCTGATGTCTCCACCTTGAAAGGTCGGATGCTCTCATCTTCTCTGGCTGAGGGCTTCGACCCTGGGCCCCACCAGCCATCTTCAAGTGGTAAGGTTTCTTCTTTGTCCCGGGAGACAAACCAGTAGATGGCAAGGCCCAGCACCGAAGCCAGGAGAAGTTCCAGCCACATGACTCCTGGCTGATGAAGAGGACACGTTAGCAAGAAGAATGACCTAATCAAAATTTGGCACCTGGCTCTCCAGAGACTCAGATCCCAAAAAAGTCTCTTTCCCAGTGCATCCCCGAATGGGACGTTTATGTTGACGGTCAGCTTGTCTCAAGACTAGACTAGCCTCCTGGTGTGCCTGTGAGAGTGTTTCCAAACTTGAACTGAGGTGGGAAGATCCACCCTGAACTTGGTTGGTACCATCCCACATGCTAGAGCCCCAGGCTGAATAAAAGGAGAAAAGGAACCGAGTGGCAACATTCATCTCTCTCTCTGGATAATGATACAATGTGACCGGCTCCTGTCCCGGATAATGATACAATGTGGCCGGCTCCTGTCCCGGATAATGATACAATGTGACCGGCTCCTGTCGCCATGACTGCCCTGTCCTGATTGACTCTTCCCCCAAACATAGACCAAACCAATTCTTCCTTCCGTAAGTGGCTTCTTGTCAGGTATTCTATCAAAACAACCAGGAAATAACTAATGTGTGACTCACTACCGGCTTTATTCATGTTTGATCTGTGAGGGAAGCGAATGTTGTCAGAATTAAATGGGGTTTCTTAGGCCACTCCACAAAAAAAGCTTATGAAAAAAAGAATTCCTCTACATGACTGATAGTGGGTAAAGACCCTGTCATACCCTTGTAGTGATATATTACATATTTAATAAAACCAGTCTGGAATATCAGAGAAGAGATCCACCCACAGTCAATCCAGGAGGGCCACAGAGTGGTAACTCACACCTTTAACCCCAGTGTGGGAAAGACTGGGAGTGGTGACCTATGCCTTTAATCTGCAGATCTGAGTTTGAGGCCAGCTTGGTTTATAGAGGGTGTTCCAGGCTCCCACCCAGGCAGGCAGTGGTGGTGTCACGTCTTTAATCCCATAACTCCAGAGACAGAGATCTTTCTTCTGTTTTTCTGTGAGTTCAAGACTAACTACCAAATAGTAGTAGCCCATACCTTTAATCTTAACCTGGATATGAAACAACTGGGCAAAGAGGATATTTAAGGCAGGTGTAGGAAGACAGATAAATCAGTAGAAGCTAAGAGGAGTAAGGCTGGGTGAGATCTGACTGTGGTGTTTCCTCTCTTTGATATTCCAGCCTTTCCCCGATATCTGGCTCTGAGTTTCCTTTATTATTACCAGAATACTTACAACACTTGGCATCCAACTTTGGGGCACAAATTCCCCCCCTCCCAAAAAAGGCACTTGCTGGCCAAAGTACCACATGAGCAGAGGAGTAATTACCAGCTGGCTAGGCTTTCTGTTCTGAGTTAACCTCCAGTCTTAGGCAGACCAGCCACACATGTTTCCGTTTTACTTTCATCTGGGTAAGTTTTTCAGTGGCCTCTTTCTCCTGGTAGGTTGTGGGTTTTTTTTTCTCCTTCTGGACCCCTCCTTGGGCTGCTATCACACTAGGTAACTGCCCCACTTCACAGTCATTTGAATTGTCACTGACAACTAGGTTGGTGAGTAAATTGGATTTTTTTTTTTTTAAAGAAAGGGAATTTGTTTAAAGCAATGGAGGGTGTTTTATCTTTCTCTAGATGATTTGATACTGGAAACAGTAAAGGAAAAGATAAAGTAGATGGGACTATCATAATGTTCATAATATTGTTTACTATTAATATTTTTGTTTGATTTGTCTTATAATTTTAAAAGTCAACTAATGTAAATGCCAAGAAAAAAAGTCTTAGAAAAGCTTGTTAAGAGACAAAACAAAGAAATTCAAACCCAAACAGAGGAATATAAAGAACCAATCTCAGAAATGTCATCTAAGATTATACAAAAACAGCCTAAGGTTATCAAACAGCCAACATTAATATATCCAGTAACCTTTAAAAAAACTGAAAAATAATAAAAATAATACAGAAGCTAGTTGGGTTCTGGTACAAATGTTAGAATTAAGGAGAGTAAAAGAAGCAGTTGTGACATATGGGATGCATTTGTGAAACAAATGTTAAACATTGGTCATCATGTAACCGGATCACCCCTAAGGACTGGTTAGATATGGTTACAGCTGTGTTAGAGGCTGGGCCATTTTAACAGTGGAAAATATTGTGGAAGGAGGAGGCTAAAACAATAGAACAAAGACGCCAGAGGTATAGAAGTTTCCCAAGATCAACTTCTTGGGGAAGGTTATACTGATATTGAAAGGCAATCCTTATACAATGAACATACTCTGGATTTATGCCACATGGCAGCATTAAATCCCTGGGATCAGACTGAAGAAATAGGAAAGAAAACCAAATCCTTCACAAAAGAAATTCAAAGCACAAAAGAAAGTTTTGCAGACTTTTTGCAGAGATTAACTGCAGTGATAAACAGAATGGTTTGGGATTCAGAAGGTAGGCAAATGATAATTGAATTGCTGGCTTTTGAGAATAATAATACACAATGAAGAATAATACTTAAACCATTAAAAACAAGGTCAGCACCCTTGGAGGTTTGGATTAGTGAGACAATCTAGAGTCTTATGATGGTGATGATAACTGGGTAGGAGAGGTTTTTTCTAGGGGTATAGAAAAAGTTAAAATGTTAAATGTTACAATTGTGGAGGCCAAGGTCACATAAAAAGAGACTGTAAAAAGGCATTCCCAGAAATAGTGCTTTTGTTAGGAATAATCTCAAGAGAACGCCCCTCCCTTCTGGAGTTTGCAGAAGGTGTGGAAAGGGGAGACATTGGACTAATGAATGCAGGTCAACAAGGGACAGACAAGGTCACTTTCTGCCTTCAGGAAATGCCCCAAGGGGGCTTTCAAAAGTCTCCATATCAAGTCCAGTCCAATCTTACCCTGCCATTGTGGAGGAAACATCGTCACAGAGCAATTAAAAAAAATAAAACCTATTTTAAAAAGACACACTACACTGAATAATAGAAAGTCTATAGAAAAGGAAAAAAAATCAGGAAAATTATAAAGTGAATATTTTGGCAAGCTTCTATGTAGGGGTATTGTGTTGTTTCATGGTAAATAATTGTCCCACCCACAGGTTTAATAAAAAGCACTGATGGGCCAAAGGCAGGCAGGAAGTATGGGCAGGGCTACCAGACTAAAAACTCTGAGAACAGGAAGCACAGGGCAGAATGCCAGAGAGAAGCCAGAAGAAGCAGAGGACAACTATGCTGCTCTAAGAAAAGGTACCAAGCCACAAGGCTGAACAGGAAAAGAGTAATGGGTTAGATGAAGGGTAGAAAACTAGCAAGCTATATGCCTGGGCCTTAGACTGATCAGCCTAAAACAATTATATGCATCTGTGTGTCTCAGCGGGTCTGTGGGTCTGTGGGCCTAAACCTTGAGGCTAGGCCTGAAAGTCTGGGCCAGAAACATCGTATTACACTTCTATTAATGAATAAAGGACAAAGTTAAAAGTACAAATAAATGATGTTATTATTGAAGGTTTATTGCACACAGGTGCGGATGTGTCAATAATTTCACCTGAGTCATGGCATCCAAGTTTGCCCTTTCAGGAGGTAAATGTTCAGTTTTGGGGAATTGGGTAACTATCCCAGGTAAAACAGAGTGCAAGATGGCTTGAGTGTATAGGACTAGAAGGACAGAGAAGAATATTAAAGCCATTAGTGGCTAACATTGCTATAAATTTATGGGGATGAGATTTACTACAACAGATTAATATTCCTCCAAACACAGAAATAATACATAAGCTATCACATAGTTCTGGAAAAAAACATTAGAAGGTATTATGAGAAACAGTCACAGACCATTCAGGTTATAGAGAAACAAGGCAAAAACAGCTGCTCATTTTTCAAAGACACCCACAGCACTACCTCTAAAATGGCTAACAGAGAAGCCTATATGGGTTCATCAATGGCCTCTAACAAAAGAGAGATTGCAGGCCTTAGAGCAGCTGGTACAGGAGCAATTAAAAGCTCAGCATATAGAAGAATCAACCAGCCCTTGGAATTCTCCTGTATTTGTGATAAAAAAGAAATCTGGAAAGTGGAGAATGGTAACAGACCTAAGGGCGATAAACAAGGTGATCCAGCCAATGGGCTCTCTACAGTCTGGGATTCCTTTGCCTTCTCTGTTACCTAAAGAATGGCCAATTATAGTTACTGATTTAAAAGACTGATTCTTTACAATACCTTTACAAGAACAAGACAAAGAAAAATTCACCTTTACAGACCCACTTATAATAATTTTCAACCTGTAAAGAAATATCACTGGAGGGTCCTCCCTCAAGGAATGTTGAATAGCCCTACTCTGTGCCACTATTTTGTACAAGTCAATAGAACAAATACGTAGCAAATTCCCACAATCTATAATTTATCATTACATGGATGACATCTTGTTGGGTGACTCAAATAATGATACCTTAGAAAAAATGTTTGAAGAAGTGAAAAAAAATTTTGCCTGCCTGGGGCTTACAGATTGTCTCTGAAAAAATACAAGGAGAGGATTTCATTAATTATTTAGGTTACAAAATAGGCCAACAAAAAAAATTGGACCCCAAAAGGTGCAAATAAGGAGAGATAGATTGAAGACACTTAATGATTTTCAAAGACTACTAGGAGACATTGCAAATTTATGACCCACTATTGGAATTAATAATGATGAACTGGATAATTTGTTCAAAACCTTAAATGGTGACAAGGACTTAAATAGTCTGAGAGAATTGTCACCTGAAGCTGAGAGAGAACTGGCTTTGGTGGAAAAGAAATTACAGGAGGCACATGCTGATCGTGTGGATCCAGACCTTAATTGCATTCTATTTATCTTGCCCTGTAAGCATTCTCCTACAGGAATTTTAATGAAAAGGGAAAATGTTATATTGGATGGATATTTCTACCATTTAAACCACGTAAGAAATTAAACACATATGTAAAAAAGATCTATGAATTGATTTTTAAAGGAAAATTAGGACTTCATTGATTGACAGGAATGGACCCAGCAGAAATTGTTATACTTTTAACTAATGAAGAAATCGACCTATTATGGGTAGAAAGTGAACTTTGGCAAAAAACCCGCAGTAATTTTTTGGGAGATATTAACAACAAATATTCTCAAAGCAAAAAGTTGAATTTCTTAAGAAAACTAATTGGATTCTTCCTTGTGTTGAATGAGATAAACCAATTTCTGGAGTCCCTGCATTTTATACTGATGGAAACAAATCAGGTATATGTGGTGGTTTCAGCATAGCGCTAGGTAGAGGCTGCGAAATTGCATTTGGAGGCCTGGGGCTTCTGAGGGGCCTTCTGCTCCCAAGGTTGCTCAGAAGACTCTCTCTACACCCTGATGTGTGAAAAGAAGGGTGCTGTTCCATGAGTGATCTTGGGAGAAGAGTTCTTTATGGGGCAGGAAGGAAAGTGGGGACAGAGGTCCTGGGACACTGCACACAGCTAAGGGAGGACCAAGTTAGGAAGCCCACCTTTGGCTACACATGTCTTCTCTGTGTATTTTCAATGGTTTTATTGAAAAAACTTGCTCATTTAACTGTACAATCTAATCCTTTGCAGTGTACTCACAAGCATGTGCAAGGCCCTGCACAGCTAAAGTTAGGATATTGTCAAAGAGAAACCTTATACCCTGAACCTGCCACTTCTCTAGGCCCCAAGCCATCCTGAGCCCTTGGTAACCAAGTCTCAGGTTTCTGTGGGCATGCACTATTACATTTCAGAAAATCCAAGCTGTATCCACACACCCATGAGTCCAAGTCTTTTGTCTTTTCTCTCAGGAGGAAGAAATAAGAACTTGCAAATCAATACAGAAAGACCCAGGCCCAGCATTGTGGCCTGGCTTCTCAGCTTTCCTCTTCCTAGGGCAATGCCCAGCTTGGTACAAACGTGAACCTATCCTTGGAGCAAGAGCAGAGGAGGTTTCACTGGACACACTAGAGTCAAGACTGGATGGAATAGGAAATAGCCTTTTAGGAAAAGACCTGTGCACACTCCATCTACTAATTTCAAATGACCGTGTCTCAGTTAGTGTTTGTGGAGGCTCCAGTTTTATTTCTGCTGAAGTCTTCCCCTTCAAGCTAAGAACTGGGACACCAGATGCCATTTCCAGTGATACCAGGTCACACAGAGGGCCAGCCATGGTCTTCCACAGAGAAGCAGGTGATGTAGGGGCACCTGTTCCCTGATGGGGAATCTCTCAAGTCCCACCTTCTGTCTCAGGGCCACTGCGGTTTCCTCTGTCATTCCCACCCATCACCAGGAACTATGGCCACACAGATAGAAAGCCTCCTCCATGGCAGTCCCTCCATGACTAGAGAAAAGACCTCATCATCCCACATCAGATACAGCCAGAGATCTCAAGAGAGGCAACCTAGCCCCCACCAGCCGAAGTCACTGGGATCCTGAGATCCCAGTACAGTCAACCATGCTCTGTGAATACAGACTCCAATTCTACCTTTATAGTCTCTTTGGGTTGTAAAGGTCTGTGTGGCTCAAAGTCTCTATGAGACTGTTTCCTGAGAGCCTGGGTGCCAGAGAGCAAGCTTCGCCTATCCTGGTGAGAGAATGCTGTGTGTGTATATTCTGTTTCTCCCTGTACTTATGTATCTCTCTGTGCGTCTGTGTTTGTACATCCCTCTGTGCATTTGCATTTGTAAATATCTCTCTGTGTGTGTGTGTATGTTTCATCATTTCATCTCCAGACCAACTGAAGGCTCCTTCAGCCCTTGTCCTCAGATCCCTGATCAGTCAGATGGTGAGAACCACCTAAATTAAAACAGGTTAGAGAGTTAGAGCTGGCTGAAGTAGAGTCCCTCTGAATTCAGACAAGGACTCTGCATAGTTTTTGTTTTCATTTCCAGAGACTCTCTGTCCCTACCAGAAGTCTTCTTCTTTGAGAAGATGGAATACTGTCACCTGTTGCCCCAGACCCACTGAAGGAAGACACATTTTGTATTCAGGAGAGCTGAAAGAGTCAGCAGGAAAAATGGCGGTCCTGCCCAGAAAACTTGACAATCAGCCCCCCCACCCCTGGACCTCCTGACTGCAGCAGCGAAAGGTCAAAGGCTCTTCTGTTGCTTTTATCAGGGACAGAAGTACCAGTTTTTTCTTTTTTCTGGGCAGAATGATCCCAGCATCCTCTGTTGTTCACCAGGGCTCCGTGTAGGTGCGTGACTCCTGTGTGGTCACAGCACTCAGAGCTGTGGGACAGGTGAAGGTGGCTGAGTGTCCCTACCCACCTTGCCCTTTTACCCTTGCACAGCCTCAGTGACTCAGCTGATCCCTGTATGTGCAGGGCAGTTAATAACTCTGGACTTCAGACAGCAAACAGAACCCTAGTGACAGTGACCTGGAGGCCCTTGGCTGAGGGTCCAGCGATGGAGGTTCATTTAAAAAGACAGAATCCAGGCAAAAGGGCATGTAGATGACTCATGCCAGTCTTGCCTCACTCGTCACCTTTATGAAGGGTTTTGTTCATCCAGGGTGACTGCAGTCTGAAAATGTAGACAGAAATTTTAGAAATAATTACTAGTTTAAAACTGTGCTGGGCTGGAGAGATGGCTCTGTGAGTAAAGGCACTTGGTGCTAAACCTGATGCCCTAAATTTTATTTTGGGGATCCCACAATTGAGTCTGGAAAGCGATTCTTTACCTCTTCACATTTCCTTTCTCCTCCAAAGACCCCAAACAAACAAACAAAACCCAAAAGCTGTGATCGTAAGTGGTGACATCTCCCACTGCTCTGCTCCATTCCACATTCGTTGTAAATTGTTCTTTTGTTCACTGTATCCACGCCATATTAGGTGTCCATTAGTTATGTAGGAACACCACAGTTATCACAGAGATGATTCGAGTAACACGCAATTGAATTATGAATCATTATCAACCTCCCATTGGGCTCAATTATAAGCTCTGCTTTATCATGAGCAAGGATTACAGGAACGTGTGGTACCTGATAACAGATCAGTTATGCAGAACTGCTTTTGGTTTAAGGCATTCATATGGTGGGGTGTCTTGGAAAGTACTGTCCTTCAGAAAGCTCAAGAAGAGAATGGTGTGTGTGTGTGTGTGTGTGTGTGTGTGTGTGTGTGTGCAAATCAACAAATCTAAAGAGTAATTTAAAGGCTCTGTCTCTTACATTTTAATTCAGGCATCAAGAATATTAGTATTACCCATTATTGTAGGGACTTGAAAGAAAATGACCACATAGAGAGTGGCCCTATTAGGTGTGTCTTTGTTGGGAGTGTGTTATTATGGGAGTGGGCTTTGAGGTCTCCTTTGTTCAAAGTATCCTCAGCATGACACAGACTCCTTCTGCTGCCTATGAGTTAAGACGTAGAACTTTCAGCTCTTTCTCCAACACCAAGTCTGTCTGCATGCTGCCATGCTTCCTGCCATGATGATAATGGACTGACTCTCTGAAACGATAACCCAGCCCCAATTAAGTGTTTTCCGTCATAAGACTTGCTGCGGTCCTGGTGTCTCCTTAATCATATAGAACAGTAGTACACTTTGCTCCAGTGCCTTGGAGTCACTGGGCCTCAGACCACAAAGCAGGGCTGGCTGCAGTGCCTCACTTCACCCCTGACTAACTGATACTTCTTATTTAATAGCAGGTCTTAAAGGTACACAAAAAAAAGGAAAAACGGAATATATGATTAGTCTCAAGTAGATACATTGCTCTTTTGTAGGTTGGGTTTATGGTATTTGCTGATAACAGTACAGGCAAACTCACTATTCATGTGTGGCAGGTTCAAGGCATTATTGAGGGAGATCTAGAGGTTGTGGTTTTGAGGTCTCAAGGATTGCTGAGTGGAACATCTCATCCCTCCAAGAATTGCCCTAAGGTTCACTCTTTTATCAGTGAGTGTTTCATATAAACTCCTTAATAAATAATCAATTGCCAGTGAATAATTCCTACAATATTCATGGGCCTTTAAAAAAAAATCCCCCAATACTTATTTAAGAAGGGAAGTGCCTAGCCCTATGCTTGTGAAGATTATAATTTATGGCCAAAGAATGAGTTTCTGTCACAATGAATCCTGCACATCCCCTCCCTGGCTTGTTCCCCAGTACACATTTACAGTCTGAAGCTTCTGAACCAACGATGGGACATCAGAACACCATGATCTCAGGTACTGTGCCCCTCCCCCCAGGAGACTCCTAGACTGTGAATTGTCTCCCCTCAAACTGGAAAGATAATAAGCAATACCTTTCCTGGACAGTGGATGGTACATTCTGGAAAGGGTAGAGCCTGGAGTTTGACCAATCAGATCTGATGCCCATTGTATCTGTGGGTATATTTGCACATACCCCTCCTCCCCTGAGACAAAGCATTTAGGGTGCTTACTACCCAGAGCACAATTGACTTGGTTCCTGCTTGGCTCCTGCAGAAAAGGGGGTTCAAGCACTCTGATGGATATTGGAGACCGCTGAAGATACTGAGTACAGGTCTGTGTGGAGGCCACTGCAGGGAGATGCTGTCATGAGCCCAGGTGGCCATGGGCACCTCCACTATGGTCAACCACTGATTTTTTCAGAGGCCTTCTAGAAGAGGTCCTAACCCCCAGATGGTCCAGTTCCCAGAGGAGCACAACTCAGAAGGAGCACCTAACCTTGAGTCCTTTGGGAACACGTGTAGTTCTAGTGTCACTGAATGTCAGGGAACGTGCAATGTCTGTGGTCTGGGTGGCATGAAAGCATATTTGGTGACATAGTGAGCATGCTGCCTGGCTTTCCTCCAGAGCTTCTGTGCCATCACACCCCAAATAGCAGCTCTGACACACTGGCTTTAGGGACGGGAGGATCTTGGAGGTTCAATAAGGGAGCTTTCTAGTAAAGTTTTCTTCTTAGGTGGTTCCACACAGCCGCTGTGGGGCTCTGTTATCTAGAGTGTGGGGACCATCGACCTATGAGGTAAATGGTGAAGACTGAATAGTGAAGCCGCTCCACCAAAGTGGATACCTCTTCCTTTCCCATAATTCACTGTGTGGGACCCTCATGTCCAAGTACTTTACAGAAGCCTAAGTGCACAGAACCAGGCTGGAGGTAAGGGAGTGCTTAGTGGAGACACCTATGTCCTGGGATGTCCTACCCATGTGCTGTGTCACCAAAGCTGTTATGCAGAAGAATCAAGCCCAGCCTACGTAGGCCTGAGATTACCCACATTCTGTAAACTGTGTCCTTGCGGTGCCTGCTTTTGCCATCAGCTCAGAAAAGACCTGTTCTCATCATCAAGGATCTCACTACTGTCTGCTGAGCCTCTACCTGTGAACAACTGCAACAGTGTCTTCTGTGTGGCCCCCTTTCTGTCTCAGTAGAGAACACGCTAACCTTCAGAACAGCAGGCTTTAGGGGATACTGGGAAAGAATTGGCAACATAATAAAACAATTCCCAAGTTCTTTCCATTGTGGTGGTAGCTGACCCTGTAGGTTAGTTTATCCTGTACCAACGCTTTCATCCTTCCAGGGGTCTTTTTATTTGTCTTGTAACCCAATATTTCAACGAGAAAAAACACAGGTCCAGAGAATTAGAGTTGGAGAGGAAGCCTTTCTAAATAGAAGCAGGCTATGGGTGTGGCTCTGTGGAGATGTTCCTGGCACATGTGAAGAGACGTGTTTGAAGTCTAGTGTTACAAAAGCCAAAGGATACCTCCCCCCCCCCCTTGGAGTCATGGAATTCTCCCCAAGATAATGATTAATTGTCCTAGTAAAGAAGATGTGGTGTTTTTTTTTTTTTTTTTTTTTTTGAGGGGGGTGGTTGTTTGCTTTTGTTTCTTTGGAGAAAGGGTTTCTCTGTGAAACATCCCTGCTTGTCCTGGAACTCACTTTGTAGACTAAGCTGGCCTTGCACACAGAGAGATCCAGCTGCCTTTCCCTCTCCAGTGTTGGAATTGAAAGTGTGCACCACCACTTACCAGCAGATATGTTTAAAAAACAACAAATAAACTGACAGCTGGATACAAATGTTGCAACACTGTAATGGAAGAGTTGGGGAGATGGCTCAGCTGTTGAGAGCATCAGCTATTTCTTTTAGATAGTTAGGATTCCATTCCCAGCACTCACAGTCCATTTGTAACTCCAGTTTCAGGGGACATACATGAGGTTCACAGACATACAAGCAGCCAAAATACCCAGTTGGGTGGTGATATATTGTGTATCTAATAAAGTTTGCCTGAAGATCAGGGGACAGAGTCAGCCAAGATTTAGCAAGAGAGGCCAGATTTAGCAATTAAGGCCCATACCCTTAATCTCGGCACTTGGGATCCTACACCTCTGCTCCCAGTACTTGGGAAACACACACACACACACACACACACACACACACACACACACACACACACACACACACACACACACACACACACACACACATCTTTAATCCTAGTGCTAGGAAAGTTGAACCAGAGAGTGAGAGCGTCGGGCAGAGAAAGGATGAAGGCAGAGGAGCAGGTGAGCCCTTTCACCTGTGACCGACCCCCTTCCCTCTTGGCTGAGGACTCAGAGGCATCAGTCTGAGGATGCGTGAGGAGTGGCCGGGTGAGAAGTGGCCGTGGCTTGTTCCTCTGTCTCCCTGATCTTTTAACTTTTCCCCAATATCTGGCTTCAGGTTTTTATTTTTAGATCAAGCAGAATTCATGCAATACAGGGGCATAAAGTTAAAAAAACAATAACAGAGTAATTGGAGGGCAGGGGTCATTTATTGGAATTTTGGTGATCAATCAAGTCCTCAGAAGAATTAAGGCTATCTGCATTTGAAAGTCAGGTGCTGGCATGTATCTCACCCTGGTGGCAGAGTGCTTGTCCAGCATATATGCTGCATTCTGCCCTCAGTGACACAGATTAAACATTGTACTTATTAGCTTTTGGACTACTCAAATAATTTTTAAAACAAATGCATGTGTTATCTATTACATGTAAAATTTAATTTTACACTTTAAATCATGAAAAGCTTTATCTGAGAATCTATTTCAACAGTGTCAGATGTCAGGTGGCTATATAGCACCAGAGTCTTGTACAACACACTCAAAACAGGTGTGACTGGTGTGACTGGGGCACTGCTGTTTGGAAACTTACATGCACCAGTGTGGTGGCCAGCGGCCTGGAGGAAGTATAAAGACAGGTAGATGAAGTTGGCAAGGTGGGGATTGGACACCTGGTGTAAACGAGGGGGCCATCATTTACATGTGTGTGGACCCCACTGTTACCCTTGTAGATGACCAAGACGTGTATTTATTCCAGACTTCCTGTGAGTCTCTAAACCTGCCCACCAGCCTGCCTCCTCAGATGTTTCCCACTCTCTAGCACATGTCTGAACTGTCGCCCTGAACTTATCTTCTTCTGGGGTTTCCATTCTTATGCTACTACTCACCAACCACCGGCAGGCTCCAAAACACAGATCCCCTGGCCACTTTTCCCTTATTCCACGGGCATATCTAATGTCTTGTTTTTCTCAGAGCACAATCTTGGATCTGAATTCAGGAAAACAGATTCTGGTCGACTAGTAGGAGAAGTTAGTGTGCTTCCTAAGTCAACACAGGACAGAGAAAAAGGGGAAAAAAGCATTGGGTTCAGCAGAGATGGCCTGGAAATTCATGATCTGGAAATGTGCTCTGCTGAAGCATACCAGGGCCCAGGGCCAGCCCAGCTGGAGGCCAGGCCCTCAGTGCTGCCCCCCCGTGCCCAAGAACGGGGACTGTCCTTGTCCAGGTCTTAGTCTGATCACTACCACAGAGGAGCTGGTTAGGAAGGGCTGAGAATTCATGTATGTGTGGGGGGTGGGGTGGGGTGGGGTGGTCTGGAAGCTTCCTGGATGCCTTTAGAGAGAGGGTGGGTACTTCCAGGGTGAAAAAGCCACGTGAGTTTATTGATTCAACCCTGTGTTTATAAGCTTTAAACCTAAGGAGGTTGGAAAAATTAACTAGTTAATTAGCTAGGGCTTATTATTTTATTTAGTTTCAGGAAAAGGTTCTACTGCAGAAGTTTCTGAGCCCTCATTAACTACGGTCTTGACTCCATTTAATGGATTCTCAAACAAACGTACTTCATTAATTTTTTTTTTTTTTAGCCAGGCACACGTTTTCTAATCCCAGCACTCAGAGGCAGAGGCAGGAGGATCTCTGAATTCAAGGCCAGTCTGGACTACAGAGAGAGTGTTCTAGAACATTCAGGACCACACAGAGAAAACCTATCTCAAACAACCAAAATAATAATAATAATAATAATAATAATAATAATAATAATAACAATAATACTAGCAATAGGTTTTTTCAGTGCTGGGGTGGATCCCAGGGCCTCACTCACATAGGCACCTACTCCACCACTAAGTTATAGCCCAGCTCTCTCCTCACTTATTTCCCCAAAGCTGCCACACAGCCTTTAAAGTCCTATAACAAGGAAGGGCATTGTCCTGTCAATGTGCTAAAGTATGGGAGTTTCACCAGAGCCCGCATCAATCTGCCAACTAAAATAGATCCATCACTTTCCCACTGACTTAAATGCCTAGAGGGTCACATGTGACCTGCTTGAAGGAGGCAGTTTAACTCATGCCGGCTGCTGGGCTGGGATGACAGATGCAGGTGCTGAGGTAGCAGGAATGTAACATCCAGCATATTGTCGCCTTCCTTCTCACCACACGCCATCCAGCTTTTCCTTAGTGATTGTGACCTCATGGTCTGGAAGCTTCCTCACTAGTAGACAACAGGATTGCCAGGAACCTGGGCCTTCTGAGCAATCCAGTCTACCTTCCTGGCTGCTTGAGTGCAGGATGGAGCCCGTGAGAACCCGGTGAGGCCTGGTCAGCCACCCAGCACTACTCTCTGGGTTGTTACATTTTAGGCTGGGAAAATGTGGAATTGGTTTATGACAATGTCTAAGTTGCAAAAATGTCCCCAAGGGCTAAGGTAAGGAGTTAAAGCATGTGCCAAGGGAGCTGGATGTGGCTCAATGGGAGAGCACTTGTCTAGCATTTGTGAGGTCCTGGGTTCAATTCTCAGTACTGGAAAAAAAAAATCCCCAGGTCGTTTTTGTTGTTAAGATGCCTCACTTCAACAGGGCATCATTTCCATCCCGGGGCTGGCAGAGGCTGACAGGGGCATGGAGGCCTCTCCCAATGGATTGCACAGTGTGAAGAAAACAGAGTCACCACCTTCAACTGGGGCAGAGGGCTTCCACTTTCTGGGTGGTTCTGTTTTCTCAGAGGGACAAACTAGTTAGGCAGTCGGTCTGCAGAGGCAGGTAAGTGTAGTATGCCTAGCCCCAGGATCACCCCACAGCAGGCAAACAGCAAGAGGAGAAAGCATATCACCCTAAGTGGGCAGCAGAGACCAGCCCCCTAAACTACCCTGCCATTCCCAGGCACATAGGTCCAGAAACCTGGGTTCTGACTTCCTTATAATTTAAAAAGATTTTAAAAACAAATTACCCAAGGAAAGTGGATTTATTTAAAATTTAGACAAGGGAAAGGGTCTATAAGTTTCTCCATACACTGTCACCTTAACTTCTAGAAAGCCATGGAAGTAATGGCAAAACAGGTAAATTTACTTATGACATGCCTGCTCCATGTCATGCTTAAGGGAAGGGTTTGTTTTTTTGTTTTGTTTTGTTTTGTTTTTAAGATATGAGGGAGAGAACAGCCAGAGGCATCTGGAAGAGTCCAGAGCAGAGAGAGAATATAGTAGGTTGAACATGGTCATCAGACTGGCCTTGAGAGAACAGAGGAGAGAGAGAGGTAAGGGTTGTGGTGAGTGAGAGATGGAGAAAAAATGACCAAGAATACACATAGCCAAAATAGCAGGGTTATAAGCGAGTGCACAGCAGGGCAGAGGCAAACCCACCAGCCAGAGAACTTATGGTAGCAGAGGAGCTGAGAAGAGCTTGGTACATGTGATCCCGAGGGAGCTTGGAGGCCAGCATGGGCTAACCAGTATCACACCTAGCCATTTGTGCTGTCTGCCAGCGTAAGAAAGAGTAGAGGAGAGCAGGCTTCACAAGTTCCTGAGGAAGGCTTCATCTCTCTAGCTCCCCGAAATTGGACTTGACACAGCTAATGACCTGTCTTCTGGCCTCCCCACCTAGAGCTTGGTTCTCCTGCACAAGGCTGTTCTGAAAGCTGGCATTTAGGTAATACTATGAGTGTCTCTCTCTCTCTCTCTCTCTCTCTCTCTCTCTCTCTCTCTCTCTCTCGATAGAAAGATAGGGAAAATAAGGGAACACCCAGAGATAAAGCAGCCTGTCACCACCAGGACCTGGTTAGGTTTCTTGCAAGGGATTTTCAAACTGCCCGCAAAGGACTATAATCCTTTAAGAAAACCTCACAAATAAGACTAAACCATGCTTAATAGCCCGACTCTCACATTATACCTCATGTAATAGTATATCCTAAGAAAGAAAGGAGATTTCCCCACTTTAAAGTTCAGAAAGGATGTTCGCTCCCAGTAAGCTAACCAGTAAGTGCCAAAGAGGCATTCACACTGTGGCACTAATCACCAGCCTCTCAAACACTAAAGGCAGCGAAGAATCCCTGCTTCCTACTCAGTAACGAGGCTTCTTGCTTGTTAGTTGGCCAACTAGAGAATTTCTGTAAAGCCCTCTTAATAACACAGCTGGAAGAACACTTTCCTCCCAGTGAGCTCTCCACCCTTGGGAGAGTACACAGGGTGTGGCTTAGCGGTGGCTTGGTTCCATAGGAAAGAGGTGATCAGCAAAGGGCAGGCAGGCATCAGGCCAGGAGCAAAGATGTGACTCCAAGCCTGTGATGGTTGGAAGGAACAAGCAGTCCACTCTGAGAATGAAAACAGTTACCCTCTGGGGAGAAACCAGAACTGGGATTTTCCTCAAGAAAGTCAATATATCCCGGTGGCAAGCAGGCCAAGCGCTCCGTCCAGCAAGTTTGCACAATTGGTTTATGTAACCCACTTTTCCCCACTTCCCAGGGTACTACCATTCAGCAGAAGGTTCTTAGCAGAGGCTGCCTCCCTCTTGGGGGCCTTTTCCAAGTATTATCAGCACAGCCTGCTGGAGACTCTGCCACACCACTAGCTTGGCCTGAAGACCACCTGCAGGTGACTCCAGAAGGCACGTGGGACTGAGCAGAGTCCTTGACCTCTGCTCCCCCATCCTCTACAACCACACTGTGTTCTCATTTTTCTAAGGCTCAGAACAAGAATTAAGAAATGGAATTTGGACAGTTTCTGCCATTCAAATTATTGAACCCGGGCCAGGATACTGGGGAAGGGGGGGGAAAAAGTGCAGGCACCAAGTAGGTAGGAACTATGCCAGGGCATGCCGGCCTCTCTGTGGATGGGAGGAGGATGTTGTTCATGGTAACAGGCTTTTTGTAGGTATCACTTGTACACTGGTTGGGCATTGGGCAGAAAATGGGCACCCGGGGTCTGACCTAGGTGCACATTTTCCTAACTTTCTCTAAAAATTCTTCACTCTGCTCACCATGTACTTTCCACCTCCGTACATCTGTGGCAGCCAGTATGTGTAGGACACAGCCAAAGGCAGATGCAGTCATACCGGACAACATGGAGGGTTACAGGTGGTGCTGAAATTCACACAGCTGACTTTCTGAACAGTTAAGAGTCTAGGGAAAATCATGTTTCCTTGGAATCTGGGGCAGCAGAAAGCTCGGGGCCCCCTCTCTGACACTGGTCACTCCTCTCAGACTTCAAATAAGGACATTAAAGCCATCCACGTGAGGCATACACTAACTCAGGGCCTTTGCATGTTCTTTCACCAGCCTAGCGCAGCCAGACACAAAGTGGCTCTGTAACTCCTTGGAAGCGTTAAAATTTGCCTCTGCGAGGCCTTCACTTTCCACACATCTTTTTTTCTCTTTTTAATGCTTTCTACTTTCTGCAGCTCATATCCTCTTACATAACAATTTAAATTTTACACACACTCATATATTCATTTATTTTATGGTGCAGTTCTTTGCTTGAATTTTGCTTGTCAGTCCTAAAAAGCATGTCCCATGAAAGCACATTCCCTGTCATCCCCACGGTCTAGGGCAGTATCCCAACAGCAGTCCCAGTCTCAAAGCACAGTCCTCACTGGAGACACTTCTGCTGGGACACAGGAAGCCATCACGTGGCCCTCCTCGCGTGGGTATTTGGGAATGGAAACTGCTAAACACGCCCATGTTTTGTTTTGTTTTCTAAGTCTTCTGCTTCAGACCAGGCACAGCCAATGAGAGGCTTCACTTGAGGAAGTCACTACCACACTAACAATGTTAGTCTCGGGAGCTTTGAGGCTTTAAAAAGAACGATCACGCCCAATTCAGAGGCAGAGAAGCAATCCACCCCGACCCCCCCACCCCCCAAGTCTAAATCAACAGTCCTCGCCAGCAGTGGCAGAATGCCACTGTTCAAGTCACGGTCCTAGGCCTAGGGAGATCTGCACGCGTAGGTACCAGGTGCCTCCACCTCCCAGCCGATTCTGTCAACCCAGTGCTTGCAAGGGGACCCAGGCATTGGGCCGCCTGAAGTTTTAAGCAACCGGAAGTACAGAGTGGAGGAGTTAAAATTAAGAGTCAACGCAGCAGCTAGCACCCTCCGTCACCAGGGTCGGGGCAGATGCTTGGGCAAGCCTGGGGCGCCGAAGGGACAAACCTGCACTTGTAGGGGAGGGAGCCAGAGGGCTAAGGAACCACATTGTCAGGCCCAGCACCCACCCCTTGCTTCCGAAGCTCACCTAGACTGCCCAGGGAGAGGGGTATGGGGCTTCGGATGCAAGACAAGGAGGCGGGCCGACTGCACGCCCGGATCAGCCTTGGGATAGGGGGAAAGCGCCTTTAACTGCAGGAGCTACATGCAGCCCTAGCAACTCTCAGGCAGGGGTGTCGCCGCCTCTGTCCCCGGAGCTTACAGTTAGGATGGCGCTCACGCTCCAGCGGCCGCAGGTATGCAATCCTTCCGCTGCCCAATTCCTCTGGCACGTCTGCCTAGCTTGGAGCTGCAGGGACCCTAAATGCCTAGCTGCCGGTAAGCTCCGCCCCCGCTGCCCCACCCCTCTCTAGGCTCCACCCCCTGGGTTGACATAGCGGCTTAGGCTCGCAGAGCACTTAGCCAATGTTTCACCTACACTGGCAGTCTGCCGCCTGTGGGATCTAAACAAAAAAAGCCTGAGCTAGTCTGGTATTACAGCCTTTTCCTCCCTTGTAATTATTTTATAAATGAATTGGTAAGTGAACAGAGTTTAAAAGGTGTAGGGATAGGCTCATGGACAAGGCCCTGGGGTTCATTCTCAGAACCATCAATAAAATACAAGAAAATAGAATAATGAAGTGTGGATATAAACACAAAAAACTTAAGCTTTTCTTTAAGCACACACTGTGAGGTGTTCTAGTCTGAGGCCGGGGAGGCTTGGCTGCTAAGTAAAGGCCAGCACAGGGAGGAGGGAGACAGTGTTGCCCATGCAGAAAAGTCAACCGCAGTTCCTGGCACCCTTAGAGCTAACCTGTTCTCCCCTGTCATTTACCCCTGCTGCCCTAAGACTGGCCAATAGCCTCCACGTGCTAGAGCCACATGACACTGACAAGAAGACCAGGCCCAGGCACACTACTGGGAGGGCCAAGTGGGACCTGCTGGGGAGCAGGGTTCCAGTTTACCCTACACACACATTCGAGGGTAGGGTTCTTAATTTTCACCTCTTACCCTTGGCTCCAGCCTTCTGTGCTGCTCATCATGGCTCAGACCTTCTACATTCTACTTAAGGGGTAGTTTCTAGGGAAAATATTCAACTAATTCTCATCTCTGTGGAACTCCTGGATAGTATGTTGTCAATCTCCTATCCAAATATAGAATTTTCTGGTACTTTAACTCCTCACCCTCCTACACATAACAGACTTTCTCGCACACCTGTGGTTTTCCTCCAAAAGTGTACAGTGCAGGCAAGTTCCCCGGCCTCCCTCTAACTTGCTCTCACAGGAGCTCTGTCTCCTGCCATACACCAAATCAGGCAAATTTATTATTCCTAACACAGTGAGGATGGAAACATTCTAAATCATTGGGCAGTGGTGGAACACACTTTTAATCTCAGTACTTGAGAGGCAGAAGCAGGCAGATCTCTGTGAGTTTGAAGCCAGCCTGGTCTCTGAGTGAGTTCCAGGACAGCCATGACTACACAGAGAAACCCTGTCTTTAAAAACCACAAAAATAAAAGATTCCAGCACTAGTCGAATGAATGTACCATCCTGTGAATGAGCTAAACCCACCTGTCTTAGAGTTTCTAGGGCTAATGATAGAAAATAATGGCCAAAGACAGCTTGAGAAGGAAGGGGCTGGTTTCAGCTCCCAACTCTTTGGTCCCATTCCATTGCTGAGGGAGGCTTTGGTAAGGGCTCAAGGCAAGAGCCTGGAGGAAGGAACTGAAGCAGAGGTTGCTGTTAATGGCTTGCTCAGCCTGCTTTCTTAAGGACCATGTGCCCAGAGGTGGCACCACTCCTGGTGGGCCGGACCCTCCCACATCATTCACTAATTAATCAAACACTCCATAGGCTTGCCTACAGGCCAACCTTAAGGAGGATTGTTTTTTTCAACTGTGATTCTCTCTTCTGTTGATAAAATCAAACCAAACCCAATGAGAACACCACTGAACCTGCAGTATTGGATGGACTTAGGGGCTGGGTATGGCTCTGTACTAGAACACTTACTGGGCAAACAGAAGGCCCTAGAGCGTATCCTTAGTATGGTAAAAAACGAATAAAGCAGCAGAGTATATGTTATGATATGTGGTTGACATCTGAATAAAGCTACTGCTGAAAACAGATAAGACCAAAGTAGAGAGCTAGCCTTGACTCCCCCTTGTCTGTAACCCATCTGCCATCAGCTCTAATATGGTGCAAGAGGTTTCAAAGTTTAGTTTATACGAAGTCAATCAATAAACACATGTGTAGTAAGAGGTTTCTGGCCCGGACTTTCGGGCCTAACCTCAAGGTTTAGGACCCACAGACCCACAGAGACACACAGATGTTTACAGTAGTTTTCAGCTGAACAGCCTAAGGTCCAGGCATATAACTTGCTAGCTCTCTACCCTTTATCTAACCCATGACTCTTCCTGTTCAGCCATGTGGCTCGATACCTTTCCTTAGAGCAGCATGGTTGTCCTCTGCTTCTTCTGGCTTCTCTCTGGCATTCTGCTCTGCTCTTCCTGTTCTTAAGAGTTTTCTTAGTCTGGTAGCCCCGCCCACACTTCCTGCCTGCCTTTGGCCAATCAGCGCTTTTTATTAAACCAGTGGGTGGGATAATTATTTACCATGAAACAACACAATCTCCCACATATCCCTTTTTCTCTTCTTAAAACAAAAAGAACTCCAAATCTAATATTCTTTTCCCCCTTATCTATAACAACTTATAAACAACACTGTAAATAAAACAAACATCCATAATCCATGTTTTGGGAATGTGGGCGTTGTTCTCTAGGCTGCTTCCTGCTGAATGGGGATGCTGGCAATCTCAAGGGAATCCAAAGAAAAATGTAGGATTATGGACAAGTCTTTAGTGGAGTAGTCTGTAAGGCTGGGTCATCACAGCCAATCTCCTTGAAATTGTTCTGGATACAGAGCTCTGGAAACTTCAACAGAGGTGTTCTGAAATGCTGAGTCATCTGGTCCATCCATTTCCATTGGAGATTTTTCAGGGGGTCTTCCTCTATCAAACTTTAGCCTCTCATTTTCTGTGGAAATAAAATGAAAACCTCTTCTCCAAAGTAGCATATCTTTGGATTTCAGTTTTAAAGTCAACTCATTTACAAAATATAAAGTCTTAATTAATCCAACAGCATTTATAATCAACTGTCTTTTAGCAGCTTTTACTAAGTCATTTTCAGTAAAGAAGCTTAAAGATAAGACAATAACATACAGTATCCAGACATTCTTTGTATTTTCCATCTTTACGTGGCTTGCTTATTTATTTATTTATTTATTTATTTATTTATTTATTTATTTAACTCTATTTCTTTTTTTAAGAGCTTTCTCTACCTTTTTTCTCTAAGCCTATGTATCTATATTTTCAACACACTCTAAACCACTTAGACATTTTACAAAAAACTGTCTTTACTGTATATTTATTTCTTAACTTTTTCTGTCTCTGACCATACCTTTGCTTGGTTAGGGCGATTAACTCCACCCAGATTCTTCTAATTCTTTCTGTTTCTGAACACACCTTTAATCTGACAAGGTTCAAGGTTGGTAGGATGGATGAATGGCTCCACCCAGCTCCTAGTCTAATTTAATAGAATTTATCCTTTTAGCCCAGGTTTTCTGGGGAATTTTAGGGTCGATATAATTACCAAGTAAAGCTTTTGCCATCTGCTGCTCATTAAGTCCATTTAAGTATTAGGCCGCAGGGCCTCTTAAAAAGCTCACAAATGTTTTGCCTCTAAGGCTGAATCAGGTAGCTCCTCTTCAAAAAGTCAAGCCTCATTTTGCCTCCGGCAAACAGCACTGATCCAAGAAAACATTGACACTAAGAAGCCATTTTTGACTCTATTCTCTTTTTGTCCTTATTAATAGAAACCTTAAATCCACCATATAGAGCTCTTTGCTTACATCTAGGCTCAGGAACTGGTCTTGTTCACTTTAAATTGCATGTAGCAAACACACCATTTTATAATTTAATCCCATATACCACTCAGTCTCTTTACTGTGGGCCACTTCAGAGACACAACTCGGAAGCTGCTTTGGGCTTCAGTTCCTGTGCTCTAGACTGTTTTTTAAGCTTTCCATGGCTTTATGTGGGCATATTTGCCCCACATTGGGCGCCGTTTGTAGTAGGAGGTTTCTGGCCCAGACTTTCAGGCCTAACCTCAAGGTTTAGGACCCACAGACCCGCAGTCCCACAGTCCCACAGTCCCACAGTCCCACAGTCCCACAGAGACACACAGATGTTTACAGTAGTTTTCAGCTGAACGGCCTAAGGCCCAGGCATATAATTTGCTATCTCTTTACCCTTAATCTAACCCATGACTCTTCCTGTTCAGCCATGCAGCTCGGTACCTTTTCTTAGAGCAGCATAGTTGTCCTCTGCTTCTTCTGGCTTCTCTCTGGCATTCTGCTCTGCTCTTCCTGTTCTTAAGAGTTTTCTTAGTCTGGTAGCCCCGCCCACACTTCCTGCCTGCCTTTGGCCAATCAGAGCTTTTTATTAAACCAGTGGGTGGGATGATTATTTACCATGAAACAACACAATCTCCCACACACATGAGACACATCACTGTTGGGAACCCAAGAACACTGGGATGCCTGCCAGATTGGAGAAGAGACAGACAGGGACACAGTTTCATTTGCTGTCCAGGCTCTGATGGAACATCTACAAGTAGGGACATGCAGGTCCCATTGGAGCAGCTTGTGAGGCTGGACCACTTCGGGGGACAGCTGCTTTGGAGCCATCTGGGATGCAGATTCTGCGGGAACTGGGACTGGCAAGTTTCTGTCGGGACAGATGAGCTAGGGAGAGAAGATAGAGCCAAGGAGTCTAGGGGGAGAATTTTTACCTTGGCTGTACGCTTGAAACTTTCAAGACCATGTTCTATGAGTCCCAAGATTGGGGGGTGGGGATCCCACCCTCAGGAATAGGCAGAAAGGCCGGTGAGGAAACAGACTTCTGATTGACAGTACTTATCTGGAGTCTATTTGACCTTCAAGAGTGGATCCAAGTTGATTCTCTGAAATTTATATTAATTTTTTAAGTTTATCAAAAGAGATAAAAGTTTTGGATGTATACCAGTACCACTGTTTGTAATCTGTACTGAAATCCAAATTGTAGAAAGAGCAGTAAACTCATGTCTTTGAGTCATAGCAAAAGCTTGAGAACCCAAAAATGATTCTGGATTAAAGGAATTATCACTCTTTCCAGAGGGCTGGATATATAGATTGGAGAGAAATGTTTTTAGCACGATTGAGAAGCACTTTTAGGTCTATTTTTAATACACTTAAATAGCAAGAAGAAAGAAATATGAAACCTTTTCTCTTTTTAATATACCTGAAGTAAGTTTCTTAGACCTTTACATATTGCATTTACATACATTAAAACACCTTCTTAGATCTTTATAACTTACATTTACACATCTTAAGACATGTTTTTAGAGCTTTGCCATTTATTAAGCTTTCATGTTCTCAAATCTTTGCAAATTGTATTTATGCACTTCAGAACACTTTCTTAGATCTTCAGAACTTACATAAAATTTAAACTTTTTTTCTGTCCAATCATTTACCCTGAGGCACAGGTGGTTGACAGTCATTGTAAAGCAAATTCCTTTATAGAAAGGAACAGGAAGCAGTTACTTTGAAACCTGTTTTTTGAGTTTATCTCTTTTCAGGCTCTGAGAACAAAGTAAATTGCTGATCTTCCTTAGCTGGAGACCTAGTAGCTCTAATGAAAATGAGGCCCGAGGCCTGATTTTTTTTCATGTGAAGTGGAGGCAGCTACAGCCTTGTAAGCTTGCTATTGTAAAAGTTACAGTAGTTAGTTAATATTATCAGTGCTTTGGGAAGGAAAAATTACATCAGAAGGTATAATACAAATGCCCTAAGTATCAAATAAGATGATAGAGATGTACTCATTCCCTAGATGGTTGCCCTAGGCCCCCATGGTCTCAATGGCTTTCTTGGGGACTGTGGTTATAAGTGGCAAACTGGACAGCATTTAATCTTCAGCTTCCATACAGAGCAGCATCTGAGAGCTCTTCCTGTGGAGGAGCCTGTAGTCTGAAGTTTCTGTCCCACCACAAACTCTCAAATACCCAGCAGCTGCTTCCAAATAATTGACTCAGAGGCTTAATATCGTAAATGATGGGCCAGTAGCCCAAGCATATTACTAACTAGCTCTTACACTTAAATTAACCCATAATCTGTATCTATGTTTAGCCAAGTGGCTTGGTACCTTTTCTCATCTTACTTCCTCTGTGTCTGGCTGGCAACTGCTTCTCTGCCTTTCTTCTTCCCAGAATTCCCCTAGTCTAGTCACCCTGCCTATACTTCCTGTATGTCTATTGGCAAATCAGCATTTTATTAAACTAAAATCATAAAGTGTTCACAGCATGGGCGGAGCCCTGGCAGCAGATGACACATGGGGCAGGTTTGCCCTGTGATTAGTGTTCCCATAATCTAGGTGAGGTAGTTGGTGCCCCATTGTTTTCTTTGGAGACCTTAGGTTTTTCTCTAGGATCTGGTATTTCTGCCTATTATGGGGAACTTTTATTTTTCACTTAAGCATTTTAAATGCCATAGTCAGCAGATCCCCGAAGAGTATGAGGACTATCTATCTATAAAGTATAGCTGATTTTAGACTTAACTTTGAAACACATGCTGGACGCTAATAAAGCTTGTTGCTAAATGAATTGCATAACACCTCACAAGTTAGTATCTTTTATAAGATTAGGATTTGCTGGGTGGTGGTGGTGAATACCTTAACTGTTGGAGGCCGCTGGCTCCAGCTCCTCAAGGTGGCGCTATTATCTGGTGCTGGCCAACCCGCCTGAGTCAGTAGTCGCGAGACTGGTTTCTCAGCCTCTTCCGTGGCGTCATGTGGGGTACTGGACTGCAACCTATAGGAAGATGTTACGTCTAAAGCAAAGGCCGTTTGGTCGACATAAAACTGGGTGCTTCCTACCTCGTGGCTCTCTCTCTCCGCCCCGCCATGCGCACAGACGCCGGCCCGGCTCTCGGGCGCGGGCTCTAGGCCGCGTGGCGGGCGGTCAGCCCGGGCCACGCCGGGGCCTAGCTCTCTCCCCTTTTGGCTTTCCCTTTCCCCGCCGGGCCCTGTCCGCTCGGCCCCCATCTCTCTTGCTCTCTCTCTCTCTCCTCTCTCTGCCCTCCCCCCCATTTTCCGTGAGCTAAATGCTCTCCCCCAAGCTCCATTAAAGCTGTACTGCAGAAGGATCCTAAATGTGTACTGCGTCTTTCCTTGCGGGCGAGAAATAGACGCGGGACACTTAACCTCAGTGTTGAAGAACCCTGCTAATAGGTTTTCTGCTCCCCGATAACAGGTTTTTCTACTGATGCAGTAAGCTGAATCAAGCTGAATTGAAAACGCATAACCTTTTAATTGAGCAAAGCAACTCCTGGGCAGGTTCTCTAGTCCTGGAGATTGAGACTGGAGAAATCACACTCACAAACAAAAGCAAGGAGACTTTATATACTGTTGGCAGGGGGTGATGACACATTTCCACTAGCTGGTTTTGTGCCCAGGTATGGTCAAAGCTGAGCACTCAGGGACTTGGATGGCAATTTCAGAGAAAGAAGTATCAGTAGCTGTTCAGGTATATTTGGAGCTGGGCTTTTGGGAGCCTTTCCTTTGTTCAGAGACTCTCTGAGGGAACAGTGTTTGGAGAGAGGGAGGGAGGGAGAGAGAGAGAGAGTAACGGGACTTCCCAGATTGTGCAAGGAACAAACTGGAGGCTCTGTGAGAATACCTGCTATTAAGGTTGCAGTCCATGTCCAGATAGCTCTTTGAGCTTGGTGCAAAATAAAAGACCGTTTCTCAGCAGGGCTTCTTCCTCTTCTCCGCTAATCTCATTTGGAGAGTCTTTTAAGCTCAGACTTATTTGGAGGATGATTCTGCACAGAGCTCCCGGAAAATGTTGTATGACTCAGCATGTAAGTCCCATTCTTTTCTCCTGCCCAAATAATAATTAGGTGCTTATAGCATGACCAGTCAGCCCTTCTTGCCTGCAGCCTGTGTATACCTTACCCCCGGAACAATAAAGCAAGCTGTTTCTCTGAAGCCAACTCTCTGATGTTCTTTCCACCATACACATGGCTGCCTGGACCCGCTCACCACTTCTCAGGCTTGACTGAACTTGCCCACTGTGTTTGTTCCCATCACCCACATGGGGCAGTGTCCAACAACCCTGAGGAAAGGGGACCCACACTTGGGAGGCAGAGGCAAGTGGATCTGAGTCTGAGGCCAGCTTGGTCTATAGAGTGAGTTTCAGGGCAGCCAGGGCTACACAGAGAAACCTTGCCTTAAAAAAGAAACAAATCAAAACAAGAAAGAGGGTTTTCCAGTTTTAGCTCTGTTAAGTTTAAGTTTGAGCCTTAAGAATTGGAACTGAAGATTTAATTGAAGAGCCTTTAGCATCAAAATTAAACTTTAAACTATAAATGTAGTAAAAGTTTAAACCATAAAGTTTCTACAACTTCTTCATCTAGTGACTCCAAGGGGGAGTCGAGCATTCAGAATTCCAGCCTGCAGGGGACACTTTATATTCAATCCTTAATAGACCCATGATGTGGGAATGTCTTTCTGTATGCTGTGAATATCAATCTTTAAATAAAAGAGCTGTTTTGGCCCATGACAGGCGCAATAGAAAAAGTAGGAGGGGGAATCCTCCATAGGTAGGAGAAGCAGGGCAGAGTCAGAGACAGACCAAGCCCGACTTCCCAAAGAATAAGCATGTAAGGAACACAGGTAAGCTAGGGGCCACGTGGCAGAGCAGATTAATGGAAATGGGTTGAGTTAAGATGAAGGAGGTAGCTAGCGATGTGCCTGAGCCATAGACCAAACAGCATGAACTTAATATAAGCGTCTGAATCATTTTTGGGGGCCTGAGCAGTGGTGGGCGGCTAAGGGGTCTGGGTCAGTCAGTCCTGAGAGATGGGATTATCCACACAATGGACGATGGATACCAAATCAGTCTCTCCAGCAGTCAGGAACCAAAACGGGCTCCCCAAGATCCCAGCAGCCCCTCTTGAATGGGGATGGCCATTCCCCCTTCAGGAGCCTGGGACTCTGGATAAGTGTCTTCCAACCTTATCAGCTGACACCTGAATCTCACCACATCCCTATTCTTAAATTAGAAAGGAAATTTATTCCAATAGATGCTCCAGCAATCTACCAGGTCACATTTGTCTTAACTGGATCTTATGCTTATCCTAACCCAGAAAAAGGAATAAGGATAGAATGGTGGGCAATTTCGTTCTTAGACCAGCCAGAATGGAGGAAGCAGAGAGTTGTGGTGGAAGATTTCTTTATGTAGTGTGAATATGTGTCACTTGTGATTGGTTTAATAAAAGGCTAAATGGCCAATAGCTAGGCAGGAAGTAGAGGCGGGACTTCTGGACAGAGAGAGCTCTGGGGAAAAAAAAGGTAGAGTGGTCATTGAGGAAGCCGAATGGGCAGTATAGAGTAAAGAACCTACATTAAAAGATGGGTTAATATAAGTTAGGAACAAGCCTAAGCTAAGGCTGAGCTTTTATAATTAATGATAAGTCTCTATGCCTTTTGTGAGCTGACAGCCCAAGAAAAATCTGTCTACATCCATCCTCCAAAATGCAAATACTTAAATGAATTCCAAAGACTTATTGGTCTCCCAACAGTTCATTGTACTCTTAATTACAAATATTAACTGGAACTATGGCATTCCCAGTTATTTGGGATCCTGAGCCAGAGGTTTGAATGTGTGAGGGAAGCCTGGGCAGCAAAGATAAAACAAAACAAAATAAAAAATAAACATTAAACCATATAAATATTAAACCAAAATTTAAAAATATTAAATGGTTTAATGACACATGCCTCTAGTGTCAGCTAATGTTGAAACAATGATCAAAGGCTCATATGAGCTTTGGAATCCAAGGCTGGCTTGGGCAGCATGCTGAGGACCCCATGAAGGAAAAGCAAAGGTGAGACCAGATAGAGGGAGGACAATTGGGACATAACTTAGGGGTGGACTTCTCACCCAGTATGCGCCAAGTCCTGGGCTGTCTGTCAGCGACAGCCTGCTTGGTTTCATGATCACATGTTCATTCAGAATTTGTGTTTTCTTCTCCCCCTTCCCCTGTTGCCAGCCTCAATCAATTATGTTGTTCCTCTTCCTAGTAGGCTCCATTCCACGTTCACATCACAAACATCCAATTTCCGAGTATCCAATTAAGTTTCCAATCTTATTTAAGAGACTCCTCTGCCTCCTCACAGTCAGCTTTAGAGTTTCACGACTGAAGGTCTTTGCCTGTTATAGGCACAGAGCTGAGTTCAGAGGGCATCTGCTGAGATTTCCAGGTTCTTGGGACAAGAACAAATAATTGGGCCATGGATACATGGATAAATATAGAGACAGTGTTTTAAGAAGCAGAAAGGCCTTAATGGAAGTTGGCTAGAAAGCCAGGATGGTTCTGAAGCAAAGATGTGACCCAGGGCAAGCACTGTGACCCTCTGTCATGGTCATTCATGCAACGCCCACCTTCTTTGTAGCTAATGCTCTTGTGCATGCTCTGTCTTTTCCAAGCAGCCTGACATGGAGGGCTTTCCTGTTAACGGGGTTCTTTCATGTGTTAATTGTCTTAGTTAATGTTCTGATGCTGTGATAAAACACTGTGACTATGAGAACCATAGAAGGAAGCATTTATTTGGGGTTTACTGTTCCGGAGGGAGAGGAGTCATCACCATGGCACTGGACAGCAGGCGGTCATGGTGGCTGGAGCTGGAAGCTAAGAGCTGAGGGATCTCATCTTGAACTACAAATAGCAAACCGAGAAAATGAATTCAAAATGGTAAGTGGCTTTTGAAACCTTAAAGCCTGCCCCTGTAACCAGTTTTTCTCTGTACTGCCAGCTCCCAAATAGCAACACAGAGACTTATTATTAATTATAAAAGCTTGGTCTTAGCTTGGGCTTTTTTCTAACTAGCCCTTGCAAGTTAACCTGTTTCTATTAATCTGTGTTCTATCACATGGCTCAGTTACCTTTCCTCTGTCTGGTTTGTGCCATTAGTGTTTCCTGCTGCCGGGATTATCCCCTCTTCCTCTCTCTGCCCAGAAATCCTATTTATTTCTCCTGTGTAGATATTGACAGCTTTCTGTCACAACAATACATCTCCACGTGGTGTACACATATCTGCAGCAGTCCCTAGTAACAAACTTCCTCAGATAGGACCACCAACTGGGGATTAAGGGCTCACACATGCCTAAGAATAGGGAGCCAGCTCATCCAAACCACCCACTCTGTCTCTCTGTGCCTCACTTCCTCACCTTGTATCCAGGGACTGACCTGGTAATCTCCAGTTCATAAGAGATTCTACCAAATGTGGCATTTTTAGGTTTGGGTGAGAAAGACACCATTAAACACTTTCCTCAGAGGTTTTGCCAAGGTCCGCTGCAACAGAGAACATATGCTGCTAATCCACTGTAGACAACAGTGTTTATTTCCTTCTTCCAGAACAGCCGTTTCTTGTCTTATCGTCTGCTGCCATCAGGTGTCAAGAAGGCACGATACCAGTTGCTTAGAGCAGAGGTATTTCCCATTCTTTTCTTCCTTTGTCAAAGCCGTAAGCTGTACCTCAGTAGCTATGGGGTCTTCCTTTTCTCTAGAAGATTTTTTTTGTTTTTTTTTTGTTTTGTTTTTTTGGTTTTTTTTTGTTTTTTGGTTTTTTTTTTTTTTTTCCTCTTCCTTTGTTACTTTGTTGTGCTGTGGGCTACTTTTTACAGCCTTTGTGGAAATGCGCAGTTCATTCAATTCATGGTACAAGTAACATGGTAACATTTTCATTCAAGTATATCTTACGCTAACACCATATCCCTGCCCCACTCCTGGCCCATGGTGGTTTCCGTGAGAACTGTCCCCACAGTTCATATATTTGAATGCTTAGTCCCTAGCTGACTGAACTGCTTAGGAAGGATTAGGAGGTGTGGCCTTGTTGGAGGAGGTGTGTCACTGGGGATGGGCTTTGAGGTTTTAAAGGTCTATGTCAATGCCAATTAGTTATCTTACTCTTTTCCTCCACCTTGTAGATTAGGATGTAAACTCTTAGCTACTGCTCCAGCTCCATATTTGCCTGCCTGCTGCCATGTTCCCACCATGGTGGCCATGGTATAGCCCTCTGAAACTGTGAGCCCCATATAAATGACTTCATTTATAGGTTGTCCTGGTCATGGTGCTTTGCCACTGCAATAGAAAAGTAATAAAAATAATCTCCAATACTTTTTTCTCCTTTCCTTCACCTCTCATTAGTCCATCTCTACTTTCATGTCCTATTTGTGTAAAAAAAAAATCAGATAAACATTTAAAGTTTCTTCCAATGTTCTACAAATGTGGAAGAAATTGCAGGAAAAGATGGAGGTAGAGAGAAAGTGAACAAAACTTATAGAGCTCAGGAAGCAGATAATCTAAAAGTCTCAGAAAGTTCCTGAAACTTACAGGATTTGCAAGACTTTCTCTCCAAACTCATAAACAGTGACAGGGGCTGGAGAGATAGCTCACACATTAAGAGTACATTTAATAGGTTGCTCTTGCAGAGTACCCAGGTCCTGTTCCCAGTACCCACATGGTGACTCAACCATCTGTAACTCCAGTTCAGAGGATCTGATGCCATCATCTGACTTCTGAGGATACCATACATGCAGCCCAAACACCCATATACATAAAATAAAATTTAAAATAATCTTTACCACTCCTTCAGAAAAAAAGTAAGAATTATTGGAGAAATGAGATTGTCTGACTAGCCAAGATACCTGCAAGTCATGCATGAAGCTCTAGGAATGTAGACTTCATGAGCTGTCACTCATGTTATAGTTGACTTTATAGTGCCCCTCACTTGCACCCCAGTAAGTAACCAGGTAAAGCCATTGACTTACTAAGATAGGGTTTGGCAGTTTATTATTGGTGCCCTCTCTAGAAAGAAAAGATATTTATTTATGTCTCCTCAGAAAAAGTCACCAAAGACAGTTGGTGCCTGAATCAATGATGAGCTGAGGAGTGGTTGCTTGACCCATGGGATCCTGAGATGAGAACATGAGGCTGGTCTGTGTGAAGGTGGAGCCTCTCCACATGGAGTATGATATGGCATGCTTCCTTGCTGCAGTGTCAGCTGCACTCTCCCTGAGATTGGTGGTAGGACATGCAACCAAAGCCCAGTCATCTGTGAGTGGAGCATCTTCCTCTACTTGTCTGGGCTAGTACATCTCCTTGGTGAATGGGGTCCACTTTACAAGTGGAGATATTCTCCAAACGCTGATCCATTAAAGATCTTAGTTCAGTCCCTGAAAGTAGAAAATGTGTGTGAGGATCACAGGTTAGCTGTAGTGACAGCCGCATTCTTTGTTCTGTGCAATAAGACACACAACTGGGGCTGAGCTGTCTTCGAAGGTGGATCTGTGTAGGGGAAGCATTGCGAAGAGAAAGACAAACAAGCAAACAAACTAACAAGGGCGTTCTCTTCTTGTAAAGAGGTGATAAAGATGTGGGTGAGGTGTTGGCTTATAGAATTCAAGGAAAAGAATGACAAGTTGGGTTTGAGTTAAAGGGTGCTTCCTGGGAGCCTTTGGAACTTACGAGAAGAGTCAGACCGTGGGGAGAAAGAGAATGAAATAAACGTGACAGATGGCAATGCTTAGGTCAAGTTTGATTGCTAGGGGAAAGCTCTGCAGAAAGACAGATGGTGTGCCAGTAAGCTTTGGTCAGGTGTTAAGCCCTGGGTAGTACTTCATAGGAAACAGAAATGCCAAAACTATTCAGGTGACATTGATTAAGATTTATTTGGAGGGAGCAGTTAAGCCGGCCCCAGCAAGTATATGGTGTAAAATATGCTAAGGATGAAGATTGATAGCCCAGCCTGGCCCCCTCAATAGTCAGGAATGGCCAGTGGAAAGGCAGAGGCCAAAGTGCTGTTGCAGATACCGCTTAGAACCAAGGAACTAGCTCCAGAAGCAGGGGAGAATGTGGCCTTACCTTTTCTTGGGTCTGACAGGGTTAAGTAGTATGAGCTCTACCCACAAAGATGGTCTGCCATAATGAGATACACATCAGCAGCCAAGGATGAGAAGGTGGATGGCTCACTGAGAATGACTGTGGGTTATACAGATAGTGACTCACATCCATACTATGTATACAACATTCCTATTTTGAGAAGATAACCGTTAAAATAATAAAATGGAATGTACTTGGAATAGATGATGGTGGACCTTCAGAGTCCTTCCCATCCTCTGTAAAAGGGTGTCATAACATAATGCTGAAACTTGAGTGTCTTGTAGAGTTACAATGGTGTCAGGAATAGTGATCAAGTGTCAGTTAAGAAGTTTAAGTGAAGACACACAGAGTAAAGCTTAAACCTCACATCAAACCCCACACACTAATAGTGGGAGACTTCAACACCCCAGTTTTACCCTTGGACAGGTCAACAAGACAGAATCTCAACAGAGAAGTAAGGGACCTAAGAGATGTTATGATCCAAACTTATGGGGCACAAGAAGGCAGTGCTAAGAGGGACATTCATAGCACTGGATGAAAAACGTAGAGAAATCTTACACAAGAGACCCAACAGCACAGCTGAAGGCTCTAGAACAATTAGATGCAAACTCACCCAGAAGGAGTAGACGGCAGGAAATAATTGAACTCATGGATGAAATCAATACAACAGAAACAAAGAGAACAGTACAAAGAATCAATGAATCAAAGAGCTGGTTCTTTGAGAAAGTCAACAAGATATACAAACCCTTATCCAAGGTAACCAAAAGGCAGAGAGAGAGAGACAGAGAGAGAGAGAGAGAGAGAGAGAGAGAGAGAGAGAGAGAGAGAGAGAGAGAGAGAGAGGAATGAGAAGGGGAACATAAAAGCAGACACCCAGGGAATCCAAAGAATCATTAGGTCATACTTTGAAAACCTATACTCCACTAAATTGGAAAAACCTTAAAGAAATGGACAGCTTTCTAGACAGGTACACTTACCAACATTAACTCAAGACCAGATAAATGACTTAATTAGACCTATAACCCCCAAGAAAATAGAAACTGTTATTAAAAGTCTCCCAAGCGAAAATAAGCCCAGGACCAGAGGGTTTCAGTGAAGAATTCTACCAGACATTCAAAGAACTAATAGCAATACTCCCCAAACTGTTCCATACAGTAGAAACTGAAGGAACATTGCCAAACTCTTTTTATAGGCTACAGTCACCCTGATATACAAGCTACTCAAAAATGCAACAAAGAAAGAGAATTACAGACTAATCTCCCTCATGAACATTGATGCAAAAATACTCAATAGAATACTGGCAAACTGAACTCAAGAACATATCAAAAAATCATGCACCAGGATCAAGTAGGCTTCATCCCAGAGATGCGGAGATGGTTCAACATATGAAAAACTGTGAATGGCATCCATCATATAAACAACTTGAAATAAACACACACACATGATCATCCCATTAGATGCTGAAAAAGCATTTGACAAAATCCAACACCCCTTCATGATAAAAGTCTTGGAGAGATCAGGAATACAGTAAAAATACCTGAACACAATAAAAGTAATGTACAGCAAGTTGACACCCAACATAAAACTGACTGGAGAGAAACTCAAAGCAATCCCACTAAAATTAGGAACAAGACAAGGCTGTGTTCTCTCATTATCTACTCAATATAGTTCTTGAAGTCTTAGCTAAAGCAATAAGAAGCCAAAGAGATAAAGGGGAAACAAAGGAAGAGGTCAAACTATCACTATTTGCAGATGATATAATAGTACACATAAGTGACCCCCTAAATTCTACCAGGGAACTCCTACAGCCGATAAACACCTTCAGCAATGTGGCAGGATACAAAATTAACTATAAGAAATATCAATGGCCTCCTATACATAAATGATAAAGGGATGAAAAAGAAATCAGGCAAAGATCACCCTTTACAATAGCTGCAAATAGCATTAAATATTTTGGTGTAACTCTAACCAAAGAAGTGACAGGCCTGTATGACAAGAACTATAAGTCAATGAAGAAAGGAATTGAAGAGATTATCAGAAAATGGAAATATCTCCCATGCTCCTGGATAGGAAAGATCAACATAGTAAAAATGGCAATCTTATCTTAAGCAATCTACAGATTCAATGCAATCTCTATTAAAATCCCAACACATTTTTTCACAGACTTTGAAAGAAGAAACTTAACTTCTTATGGAATAAAAATAAACTCAAGATTTCAAAATAATCCTGTTCAATAATAGAACTTCAGGAGGCATCACCATTCCTGACTTCAAGCTATACTATAGAGCTACAGTAATAAAAATAGCCTTGTACTGGCATAAAAACAGACTTGTGGATCAATGGAATTAATTTGAAGACCCTGACATTAACCCACACACCTACAAACACCTGATTTTTAACAAAGAGACCAAAAATATTCAATGGAAAAGAGATAGTATCGTCAGTAAATGGTGTTGGCATAACTGGATGGTAGTATGTAGGAGAATGCAAATAGATCGAAACCTATCACCCTGCACAAAACTCAAGTCCAAGAGGATAAAAGATCTCAACATAAGCCCAGTTACACTGAACTTGATAGAAAAGAAAGTGGGAAATACCCTCCAATACATTGGCACAAGTGGCCACTTCCTAAATATAACACCGGTAGCACAGACACTAAGAACAACAATTAATAAATGGGACCTCCTGCAACTGAGCAGCTTTTGTAAGGCAAAGAACATGGTCAATAAAACAAAATGACAGTCTATAGAATGGGAAAAGATCTTCACCAACCCTATATCTGACAAAGGACTGATCTCTAAAAATATAAAGAGAATGCAAGACACTAGAGGCCAAAACCAAATAATCCCCTTCAGCATAGGCTGGAAAAAATGACAGCTTGCAGAATTGGGAAAGATCTTCAAAAACCTTCCATCTGACAGAGCACTGACCCCTAAAATATATAGAGAACTCAAGAAACTAGATCCCAAAAACCCGAACAATCCAATTAAAAAATGGGGCTCAGAGCCCAAAAAAAAGGAATTCTCAGCAGAAGAACTTTAAATGGCTGAAAGACACTTAAAGAATTGCTCAACATCCTTAGCCATCAGGGAAACGAAAATCAAAACATCACCATGATACTATCTTACACCTGTCAGAATGGCTAAGATCAAAAACACAGATGACAGCCTCTGTGGGAAGGGATGCGGAGCAAGGGGAACACTCCTCCATTGCTAGTGGGAATGAAAGCTTGTACAGACAATTTGGAAATCAGTATGGCAGTTCCTCAGAAAACTGGGAATCAATCTCCCCAATGATCCAGCAATACCACTATTGGGCATATACCCAAAGGATGGACATTCGTACCCCTAGGACATCAGCTCAACTATGTTCATAGCAGCATTATTTGTAACAGCCAGAACCTATAAAGAACCTAGATGCCCCTTAACTGAAGAATGGATTTTAAAAAAATGTGGATTTACATAATGGAGTACTGCTTAGCAGTAAAAAAAAAATGAAATTCTATAATTTGCATCTAAAAAATGGTTTTGGAGAGTATCGTCCTGAGTGAGGTAAATACTCACTCATAAGCAGATTTTAGACATAAAGCAAAGAATAACCAGGCTGCAAAACACAACCCCTGAACAGCTAAGTAACAGGAGGAACTTAAGAGAGACATCCAGGGATCTCCCTGGGAAGGGGAAATAGAGAAGATTTCCTGAACAAATTGGGATCATAACAGGGAGTGAGCAAGGAGAGGTGGGAACAAACCATGAGAGAAGGAGATGGCTGAGTGGGAGGAGCAACAGAGAGGGAGAAAAAGAGATGGATATCGTGATAGAGGGAGCCACTGTGGGGTTAGAGAGAAACCTGGTGCTAAGGAAACCTCCAAGAACCCAAAAACATCCCTGGCTAGGACTCCTCATATATCAAATAAATTGTCACTATAGAACCTTCATCGAGCAATGGATGGAGGCAGAAGCAGAGATCCATAGCTAAGCACCAGGTCGGGCTCCCAGTCCAGCTGAAGAGAGAGAGAGAGGAGAGAGTATATGAGCAAAGGGATCAGGATCATGAGGAGGAGACCCACAGAGATGACTGACCGGAGAGCTATTGGGAGCTACTGACTCAGAAATAATCGCTGAGGAGCCTTCAGGGAAAGGAACTAAACCCTCCAAAGGTAGATGACAGCCAAATGGCGTGGGCAGTTTGTGGAGCCTCTTGCAGTAGGACCAGACTATGTTCCTGGTGCATGAGCTCACATCTCAGAGCCTGTTCCCTACAGAGAAACACCTAACTCAGCCCTACCTCAACTGGAAATGCCAGACCAAACTGGCTCACCTTGGGAGTCCTTGCCCTCCTTGGGGAAGGGGGGGATGGGGTGGGAGGAGGCTCAGGGAGGACTGGGAAGAGAGAAGGGAGGGGAGCAGTGGTAGATACAGAAAAAACTTTTTAAATAAATTTTTTAAAAGACAAAAGGGGGGGTTGCTGTAGTCATTGTATCTCTTCACAACAATAGAAACCCTAAGACAGCCCCATCTGTGTTTTTTTTCCTCTGTCTTTAGCCCTTCCAGAGCTTGAAAGACTGGCCCAGGCCTCAGTTTACTACTTCAGCTGCTATGGCTGGGCATGGCACAGTGACTCCATTGTACTTGGAGCTTGGCTGTGGGCTAACCTCAGACTAAATGGGGTGGGTGGGTGCTGAGTGCAGAGTAGCTTCTGGTGAGCACTTTATGATCAGCCATCACCAGTGTCCCTGTGGAAACTTTTGGTTTCTTCAGCTTTTTTAAATTTCTTTTTAAATTGTTGTTGGGGTGGGACCAAGGCATCCATGTGCACATCCCCACAAGTAAGCTCTGCTCCGCTCTAGGCCCAAGAGTAGCTTTTGTGGTCAGCCTTTAAGTTTTCTCTGGTAACTTAATGGTTCAGCTTGTTGGTAAAGAGCTCTCAAAATGCTGCTGACCACACCACCAAACATCTCTTGTTTTTTTATGCATTGTTAGCCTTGACTTTCCCATACATTCTGTCCACCCCAAAGGCAGTAAGCTCCAAGTTCTTGGAGATCCTTCCATTACATCTTTGCCAGGGCTCAGGCACTGACTGAAAGAGTTGGAGCTCTTGCAAGAAGGGGAGTCCAAACATTGAGGAACTCTGGCGTGGGTGGCAGGGCCCTGGAGACTGGGTGAGGTTCAGGGCTAGCCTCACAGTGTTTACTCAGCTGGTACAGGTAACCACAGACACAGGTAACAGCTGCTGTCAACACCATCACCTTCACAGAGTCGCACCTGGACCAGAACCTAGAGCAGATGTATACACCACAGTGCAGAACCACGTTCCACAGAAAGATTTTTCATCAGCTGTACAAGGATTGACATCGGGAGATCTTGGTTGAAATTTTATGTGTGTCAGTTCGGTCAAAGATGCCGAAGGCCAGGCACTGCCACCTCCCTATTGTCTTCTCCAACTCCCTGTCACCAAGGCTAGGTTGGAATCAGTCAGGCGAGAAGCCCTCAGGAGACTCAGGGCACACAGTTCAGAACCAGGCACCTGTCTCTGTGCTGTACTGGCCTTTCTTTAGGAGGAACAGGCTGGTCCCCTGACTCATTTTGCCTGTGTCGGTCTTAGACCTAAGGGTCCCTTCGGCTGGGCGATCTCCAGCAAGATCCTCCAACTCGGAGATTCCAGAGCCCATGGATAGGTTTCAACTCAATGCCTCCTCAAATGTCTCCAGTGTTATGCCCAGTCCCAGCAACCCCCAGAATGATCCCCAGAATCACACCAACTCTCCAAATGCAAATGCAAAGCAAGGTGTATTACAGCTGCACAGCTGAGCTCAGCTCCTGACTGTCACAAGGCAGTGCCAGTGGAGAAGTAAGCGCCCCCCCCCCCATTCAAAAGCAGGGATTTTTAAAACAAATATCAAACAAAGACCATAGAGATGTCCTTATCAGGCTGGTAGATGAGGAGCCCAGAGGAAGTTCTTTACTATCGCTGTCAGAAGGGAAGCTGCTGGCTGATTGGTTGTCTTATGAGGGGAAGAAAATGTCCTCTGACTCCTTAGGACCTTGGGTGTTGGCCTTGGGTGCTTGGGCTTGGGGGTTTAGAAACTTCTCAGCTCCCAAAATAGCTCCAGGCCTCAAGATGGAGGGACTTTAGTTTCCACATGCCCCCCCACCCTGAATTTATGTGACTGGTTCAATCACAGACCAGTGTTCAGAAACTCATTCACCATAGCCAGCAGGGTGTAGTGGGCTCCTTGCATCATGAGCTGAATTGTCCCTAACCCGGCCTTAATAGATTGTACTAGTCTATTCAGAATGCACAGCCCAAGGATGAATAGAAGAATTAGAATAACGAGGGGCCCCATCATGCTGGAAAGGAGAATTGTGAGCCATGGTGATGGGGAGATGGGGAGTACCAGCTTTTGAAGCATCCCTTGTTCTCCTCATGTTCTCTCTTTCCTTTAGCTACACCATGGTGTCTTTAACTATCCCTGAATGGTTTGTATAGAAACAGCACTCTTCTCCTAAGGCTGGACATAGCACCTTATTTTCTATGCCAGAAGGTTTTCTTTTAACTCAGCATTTCAACCTAACAGGGAACAGGTGCGATATGTTCTCTTCTGTTACTACTTCAAGCTGACAATGAATGCTGTTGTCAGGGCCCTAAAAGGCTGAAAGGTTAGTAATGGGCTGGGCAGTGGAGCAACTGTCAGAGGCATGTAGTCATGTATTTATCTGAGCCAGTCGTGGAGACAGGAAACAACCCTTGTTGGTTGGACTAGTCCAGAGCTTTGAGCAAGCCCAGAGCTCATATTCCCTTGGAGCAAGTTGTGTATGCCAGCCAAGTGGAAATCTGTTGAGATACGTTAAAACTAAGAACAAAAGTTAGACTTTTATGAACATATTTGTAAATTTTGGGCCCAGTCCTAGTAATTGGGAAGGGCAGGAATCCCCAGAACAGGAGAGAAAAGTATCATCCTTAGGAACAGAAATTATACACCTGGTGGGTCGATTTGTCAAACATTAGTTGTCACTGCTGTATACTCTCATGGCCCTTGGCAAAAAAGTGACCTCAAAATGCAGCAAATATTGAATCTTGAAACTGCTGGAATAAACACAGAGAAAATACTTGGAGATATTAGCAATGAGCAGGGAGTCCAAAGGCAAATGCACGTCAGATTCATTAATTGGCTTCTAACAATCTTTCAAGATTCTGCAGAGCAAAGGGAACAACAACCATTTGAGGAGACAATGTACAGAATGTAAGAAAATCTTTCCAGTTAGTCATGTGACAGAGCTAACATTCATAAACAGCATTAGACATATAGCTCAGTCAATAAGTGCTTGTCATGCAGGCATGATGACCTGAATTCAGACCCCTACACTGTAGGCGGGCACAGTTGCACATGTCAGTCATCCAGGCACAAGGGGAGCAAGAACAGAAAGGAGTTTATTAGAGTAACTTGCAGGCTGTGGTCTGGGCAGTCCAACAATGGCTGTCTTCTGAAGTTCAGTCCAAAAAGCTGGATGTCTCAGTTATCACAGTCTGGTGCTGGAGTCCCAGGGAAGTCCTAAAGAGCTGCTGGTCTTCAGGCTATGTTGGACTCTTGAAGGAATGCTTCAGAATAGAGTAGGCAAACTCACCAGTGAAAGTGAGGGCAAGCAGACAGGAAGCAAGAGCTTCCTTTTTCTGTGTCCTTTTCTGTGGCTGCCACCATGTTTGCCTGAGATTTAGGGTGGATCTTCCACCTCAAACAATCCAACCAAGAAAAATCCACCACAGGTATGCGCAAATGCTTGGGTTTTAGATAATTCCAGAGGTAGTCAAACTGCAACCAAGATTAGCCACTACATCTGTGCTTTTGAAGAAATAGCTGTTCAGACATTTTGAAGAATCTTTCAATTGCATTATCACTTGTTTGTACACACTTTAAAAATTCTTTATACATTATACATAAAGTTCCCTTATAAAGTAAATAATTTCCAAATGTGAGTCCATGTTTTGAATAGTCTTCACTCTTTCAATAGTATAGACAAACATTTCCTGCCTTGACCACCTAGTCCCAAATAACTGACTCAGAGGCTGAATTATAAATGCTCAGGCAATAGCTCAGGCTTGTGAATAGCTAACTCTTACATCTAAATTAACCCATATTTTAATTTGTGCTTTGCCCTGTGGCTAATTGCTTTTGCCTCCTTTTCTCCTGCTTGCTCAGTGGCTGGCTGTCAGCTCTCCTGACTCCACTCCCATCTTTTCATCAGCCTCAGTTTGGCTTTTCCATCTAACTTCCTGCCTCGTTACCGGCCTGTCAGCTTTTTATTAACTAATGACAGCAATATATATCCATAGTGTAGAAAAAGATTGTTTTAAAGCACAATGGCATCATTTGCAGTAGGTAAAATTTTAATGCGATCCAGTTTTTTCTTTTTTCATCTTTCAATCAAATACCTTTGAGTAGTGTGTGTAAGAAATCACAGAGGTCAAGAAGATGTATATCAATATTTTCTTTTGAGTTTTGTGATTTTATCATTAGGTCTTTGGCTGTGAGGTGTCTCACTACACACTCTACATGTTGATAACCAGTTGTTCTTTTACCATTTCATGAAGATGAAGATGCTCATTTTATAATACAGGCAATCTGGAGCTATTACTGTAGTTTTTAACTATTACTACTATTTGAAAAATTCAGTATGGATTATTTGGGACAAGTTGATTTGTCCTTAAAAACTATGAAGGTAACCTCCACATTTTAGAACACCTTAAAATGGACCTACATTTTGTTATATGTGTTACTACTGTAAAGATTCCAGAGCTCTGTCAACGCATAGTTAGAACACATAATTGAATAGATGTGGACTATTCATCTGGGTGTCGTGGGACATGCCCTTAATACCAGAATTTAGGAGGGAGAGGCAGGTAGATCTCTGTGAGTTCAAGGTCAGCCTAAAATACATTATTATGTTATAGTATATTAGAACTTGCTGTCAAAATATTGTTTCTCTACCACATGTAAATATTTGGTTATACCTTTAATAATAGGAATATTATGATTTTAAGAAATTGTAATTAGTGAGTTAAATTCACTATAAAAAGATTTATCATATATATGTATATGTATATATATATATATATATATATATATATATAGTGTTGTGCCTGCATGGGTCCCTGCATGCCAGAAGAGGGCACCAGATCTCACTATAGATGGTTGTGAGCCACCATGTGGTTCCTGGGAAATTGAACTCAGAAGAACAGCCAGTGCTCTTAACCTCTGAGCCATCTCCCCAGTCCCCACTATAATTTCTCATGTGTGAGTGTGTGCGGTGTGTGTGTGTGTATGGGATATGTGTATAGTGCACATGTGTATGAGTTCACAGCACCTGTGTGCAGAGTCTAGAGGAGGTCACTGAGTGTCCTCTATCACTCTCCACCTTAGTCCTTGGAGGGAGGATCTCTCACTGACCCTGGAGCTAGGCTGGTGGCCAGCAGCAAGCCCCAGGAATCCTCCTGCCCCAATCTACCAGTATTAGCGCTATAGACATGGTAAACTATGCCTGTATTTTGCCTCAGTACTGGAAATTGAATCAGGTCATCCTGCTTACACTCTTACCCACTGAGCTGTCTCCTGGGGATAAGTGTGATTTATTCAGTGTGTTCATTTAAATATAATTGATTATAATTTAATTATACTAATCTCCATTTATGATTCTTGTTGTATTTTCTTTCCTTACAACAACATATCCAGAGATAAAATCCTCGATGAAACCTGACCCCAACCTGATCTGGATCATATCTATACAATTTCTTGCCAAGCTGGCTTCATTTTATTTAGTCCAAGCCTTGGAGTGGAAACGGGTCCTATTTTGTTCCTCTGTCTTTGGTAGATCTGTTACCCACTCAATGACTCTAGGGATTCATAAGATTTCTCTCAATTTCCAATTTGGCCACTACAGGGCGCTGTGGAACCGCTGGCTTAAAATATTTGCTAACCTCCTTGTTGGGGAGTTCCTATTTCAATTTCCCTTAAGAGATGCCTCATCATCGATACCTCAAGGCTGATGGCATCCATGAGGCTATTCCTACCGATTTTGAGGACTGATTCTTCTGCGCCACTTTTGGGGAGCTGGTCTGGATTGCTTTTCAGCCCCTCTTCATGGTTTTCAGACCTCTATTTATCAACCCAAACCAATTACTTATCTAGAAATCATCAATGCTGTGGCTCAGATCATTTTTGACATTATAGTTTACTATGTTTTGGGAATAAAATCTTTAGTCTACATATTGGCAGCCTCCCTGCTTGGCATAGGGTTCCACACAATTGCTGGGTATTATACAGCTGACCATTACATATTCTTAAAGGGACACAAAACATACTCATATTATGAGCCTCTGAATTTAATGACCTTAATGTGGGCTACCATTCTGAGCACCATGACTTTCCCAACACTCCTGGAAAAAACCTGCCCCTGGTAAGTGAAAGGTTTGGTAAATTTTTTATTTCTAATAGCCATATAATCCAAATTACTCTTCGTTTGATCATTTTTAAAGGAAGCTAGTATATTTTTTCAACAAAAATGAAAGCAAAGTGTAATATATATCCAATCATGACAGGCTAGCTTTTACTAAGGGTATAGGTTTTTAGATCCTTAAGCCTGGTGGTTACATTTAGGGTCCAGAAGTATTGGGAGATGTATAGCATCTGTTATCCAGTAAATAACTCTGTTTTAGAGTCCCAGTGTCTGATCTATTGCTGTGAAGAGACACGATGACCAAGGAAACTTACAAAATAAAGCATTTAATTAGTGGTTGCTTGCAGTTTCAGAGGTTTAGCCCATGGCCATCTTGGTAGGGAGCATGGCAGCAGGCAGGCATGATGCTGAATGAGACTAGACCAGGCTTGGCTTTTGCCCACCTCAGTGACACACCTCCTCTGAGACCACACCTTCTAATTCATTCAAACACCACAAACTCAGAAGACAAATCCTTCTGTGAGGAGAGCAGCAATCTCAGGGTGAGGAGCTGTTGTCACTGTCACACTGACAGGCTTTGGTAAGAAGGGTGACAGGCTCGTAAAATGCTATTAGCATACTTGATGAAACTTCAGTATAGAATTACTTGGACTGAGTTGATCTGTTCATTAGAACCATCCAATCCTACATAAGTGTTCTGAAAAATTGGTACACATCAATTTGCTGGGCTTATATGTCCCAGGGATGGACTATCATTTTTGTCTTGCACAGATTTGCATAATGTATTGTAGAGAAAGTGTTTTCTGCTTTATAGAGTGACATCTTTTGAAAGCAAGTGTTGAGATATCAAAGGATGAAATACTAATGTTAAGTTTTCTGAAACTCATGTGTAAATTCCAGTAGGTTTCATTATTTTTAATAGGTTCAGCAAGTAGAGCAGAGTGTGAGTTTATGAGGAACATTACAGAGAGTAACTGTCACAGGTAACTGTGCCACACCTTCAAACTAGGGAAGGTTTCATTAGGGCACTAGACTGTCCTTTCTACTGTCCAAGTCTTTACATTTTCAGAATAACGTATTTAAGGAAAGAGCACGTACTTGTGTGAACACACCTTGACCATGCTTAATGTGACACCAGCCCCCCCAATTCCATGTTGTCAATCTACCTTGATTCTCTATGTGGCTTTTGTTGACCTCTGCTGTTATAAAAAGGAGAATTTTTTAAAATGTGTATGTGAGAGTGCCTGCATGTATGTATGTATGTATGTATGTGCATAACATGCATATTTTGTGCTCAAGGAGACCAGAAGAGGGTCTGAATCTTCTGGAACTGGATTTATAAGCAGTTGTGATTGCCATGTGGGTACTGAGATCTGATATTTCAATTAAATAGGTAATCTTCAAACACTTCTAAGACCTACAGAATATGGCATTTAAAATATTTTAAGAACTTAGACTTTTATGGACAGTGAGACAGGTCTACTCCTGGCAGCACTAATCTACTTCAAGAGAAAAATGGGCATCGAAGAAACTCCATATGGAGTTTACTTTCTTTGTGGCAGGAAACTGTTCTTGTATTGACTGCTTGACAGTATGCTGTTTAAACTGAACATACAGGACCCATAGGAAAGTGACCTCTGAACTTTGACAGAACAAGCTGAGATGGTACTTCAGGTTCCTGTTTTTCAGAGAAAACAGTCAGATATTCTTCAGGACTCAAGGAGAAGCAACCAATGAACTGTATCAGAATGGGCAGAGCAGATTTCCTGCTTCACTGAAATAAAAAGAGACTCTGGGCCTGTAGGCTGAAGATGGATGCCCCAACTCTATAAAGGGACTTTGGGTGACTGTCCAGGCAGATAGGTGTCATCTCTGTCATTTCTAGATTTTGGAAGTTGCTTGCACTTCTGGTTTACTTGGGTAAATATATCTTTCTGTAGTCTTTGATGTAGTTGAAGATTAGGTAGTTAGAGATATAGTTTTTCTTAGCTATTTTAAAGGGTATTTTGGATATGAAATTTTAGATTCACAAGGATAAGGTAGATGATAATTTTCTTTAATTTTGCTAAATACAAATAGACTAGATATTGTAACTGTAATTCTTGCTTAATAGCTATTTTGTTATATGTAATTTTGCTATGTTAAAATTGAAACCTTCCTTTTTGATTAGACAAAAATGGGGAGATGATGTGGAAGTGTCTTTTTGTATGCTGTGAATATCAATCTTTAAATAAAGGAGCTGCTTTGGTCATGGCAGGCACCATAGAAGAAGTAGGTGGGGAATCAGAATAGTTAGGAGAAGGGCGGAGTCAGAGTCAGATCGACCCAGACACCCAAAGGAGCAATATGTAAGGAACACAGGTGAGCCACAGGCCATGTGGTAGACAGATTAATGAAAATGGGTTGAGTTAAGACAAAGGAGCTAGCTAGCAATGTGCCTAAGCCATAGGCTAAACAGCATGAACTTAATATAAGTGGCTGAGTCATTTTGGGGGCCTACGCAGTGTCGGGAGGCTAAGCGGTCTGGGGCTGCAGGTCTGTGGGTCTGGACCTCTGGCCGCCCGGCTAGTGGGGTCAAGAAACCTTATTGTAACACACCCCCTGAGGGATATTCAGATTTCTTGGGTGAATATTGATGAGACAATTTCTAGAGATGTTAAACTGTTATCGGAACCTCACAGGTGTTTTATGATTGTTTTGCTATAGAGGACATGCGCAGAGCTGCTGAACCTTACTCTGGCAGTGAGAGTTTCTGACATTGTGTCCTGCTGTGACTTATAACCACATGCCTCTATTATTTGGGGTGGGAGGGCATTTTCACATCAACCTTGCAGTTTACATAAGCTCATAGATTTTTACCCCAGACTCATTCTGCCCTGCGTTGCAGAGCAGAAGGCCCTGCAGGCTGTTGCTAAGGTTCCCACATCAGCTGGAGTCTGGCTATTTGCTTAGTGAAAGACAGCAAGAAAGGCAGAAGGAGAAACCGAGGATTTGCCTCTTTTTTTCTTTGTCCCATGTCCCACCTGCTTTGGTGTGGGCTCCAGTGTCCTGTCAGACAGGTCCTGTGTGGCTCTACTGTCACTGGGTGATGTGGTGCTGAGGTCTCACTGCCTCCCACCTGAGGAGGAGGCCTTCCAACTGAGCTACAGTGTCTTCCTTCTCCGCATTACTCTGAACTTTGCACTATCTCTGTGACCAGTGTGTCACAACAGAATCCCTCTGTTACCAAGACTAGACAGGGTGTGCTCTTCCTCATTAGAGGAAGCACTGAGAAGTCATCATGCTTCTTGACCTGATTTTGTTTCTTGTTTCCTCCTTCCGGGGTGTCCTAAGAGACCTCCTTGTATTTTAAATCAGAATTCTTTCTGGATGATTTATGCTGCAGCCTCTTTCTCTCGGCTGGGTCGTCCCTTCCTCTCTTGTGATAAACAGATCTCAGCTGCTCTCTTTTGCTCTCTGTGGTCCCAGGGCTGAGCCTCAAGTCTCTTCAAACCAAATATGCTCCTGGCCACTGAGCTATATACCCTTAGTGACCAATGTATTCGTGATGGCTTATGTTTTTTGTCTCTTAGTGAATCCTCCATAAATGTAATAAATTATGTGTCTCCTATGTTTAAAAGTAGGTTAGTTTCATCTTCCACCTTTAAGTCATAATCTACCTCAAACACGTTAGTGTAGAGTGAAGTGAGTTTATCTCACTTAACATTCTTTCTTCTTCACTGATTTTAAGGTGTTCATATTCGTGGGATTTCTTTCTGAAATCTCTATTCCACTCCATTATTACAAGCTTTCTTCATATGTTAATATTCTGTCCCCTACAGAGTGTCTACTCCAAGCTTCATCAGTTAGATAGCGGTTTTATGGTGTTTCTAAGCAGGGCCCTGGAGAAGGGATCTAATATAAGGGTTAATGCCCTTGTAAAAGAGACCAATGGGCACTTCCTTCTAGGCCTACTCTGAGGACACTGTGAGGAGATGCCCTCTATGAATTAGGAGAGACCTCACCAGACAGTGAAGCTGCCAATGCTAAGATTGTACACTTTCCTGCCTGTGAGTTATAGAAATGTGCTTTTTTCCCCACAACCCACCAAGTCTCTGGTAATTTATTATAACAACCCGAGTTAGCCATGATTGTTAGGATTTCCAGAGCATCCGGAATCCAGGGGCAAGGGTTTCCTGAGTTTTAAGGCCAAGCACATGACCCCAGCAATCAGACACACATGCATGCTGTGGCATGTCCCCCTACGCATATACTGCGTGGTACATCATCCATATGCAAGTGTGACCACGTAAACTCCCTGCACACATGTAGCATTAAAAGTGGAATCCCCTGTTTTCACACCCTCCTTGCACAATCTCTTCCACGGATCTGATTCACTCTACCCTCTTGTTTTTTTAATAAACTCTAAAAGTGGATTTTGGTGTTTCTTCATGACCCATGTGCAATAACAACGATGCTCTATAAATCACCTATCTGAGCTCTATAAGAACTCCTAACCTCCGCCAAGGTCACGGCCCTTCTTTTATAGTTATCTTGGTCTTTCTTCATCTTGCTCCTCTTCCCTGTGAATTAAAACCATCTGGTCAATTTCCAACAGAATTCTACTTTGACGTATGGTTAGAATTGGTTTGAGTCTGTAGATGACCTAGATAATGGGAAAGCTTACAATTTTATGGAATTTAGCCTCCTACTCTGTTAGTATAGTCTATTTCATGATGGGTTCAGGTCCTTAGTGTCTTTCCATGAAGAGCTAATGCTATTGTATGGAGTTTGCTTGTCTGTGTGCTTGTCACCAGAAAGCTCTGGTTCACTCCCTTGTATACCACCCACAACCAGATTGTTGACACTTGATCTTAAAGACATTAGTACCTCTGGTTAGATATATTTCCAGATGCATTTTGTATGTTTATACAAGGGTTGTTGCTCCATTTAATTGCAACTTTAAACAATTGCTGCTGACTTATCAGAGTAATTATGTCTGTTAATTTTCCACCTACCTTTTATTCTAGTGAGTGGGTTCCACTGGATTATCTACAAAACTGTTGGTAAAATGGGTTTTATTAGGCTTTCTCCTGTTTCTGTAGTGGTCGTGATATAAGTTCCCCCACAGGCTACTTTTGTTCTTGAGCTGAGCTGAAGCAAAAAGAAAGTATGAGGAACCATCTGGCTACTCACAGGGTAAGCAGACAGACTAGCATCTCAGGCTGGCACTGCTTGTGACACTTAGGCAGAAGATCGGCACCTGGGTACTGACATATCTAAACTAGAAATGTGAGGACAAACCCACAGAATCCCACAGAGCCCCAGACACATGGGTAAGCAGCTTGGCTGATGGAGGCCATCCCTGAGAATCGGGAGGCCCAGAGCTCTGGGATGGCTGCCTACTGAGAGGAAAGGAACACTGCCCAGCTGTGGAGACTCTGAGACCGGACAGCATGTGGGATAAAGATGCCAACAGTAGAAGGCACAGAGGACTCTAACACTGGGCAGGAACAGCAATGCCCAGGAAGGCCTGAGGGGCCTGGACAGACAGGTAAGGTGGAATGCTAGCCTCACATTAGTTCTGCTCTAACTACAGCCAACTGCATGTGATCATAACTAATCCCAAAGTACAAAAACAACGAAAAGCTTATCAGATATTTACGGGCAAAAAAATGTACTTACTGGATGTTGTGCAAGTATTATGATCAAATAATACTGATATTATGATCAAAGTTTGTTTAAAATTAATGAGGAATGCTCCCTATAATTTTTCTTCTGTGAATTAACATTCACATAGTTTCTCATAGACAAGAACTTTTTAAAGCTACTCTAAGATTTCAGCTAAATGATTATTCAAATTCCTGTTTAAAAAATAAATAAATGGTAGCTTGGTGTGTTTGCACAGACCTGCGATCTCAGCCTGAGAAGGCTCTCAGATGGGAGAGCAAATGAACTACAGACAGACAAACACCTGTCCTCAGATATATGAACCAGATGAAATGATCCAATTTACTAAGAATGGGAGGGGAGAAGGCCCTGTGGAGGAACACACTTCTCTCACCTGATACCCAGCACCAGCAGGGGTATGCACATTTCTATCTAGGACTTTCTCAGGCATGGGATAGATCCTCCGGAACAGCATTGGAATCTCTTGTCATGATTAGTAAAAGGGAAAAGCTAGAGAGATTCAGGCATGTCAAAGCCCAAAGCTTTAGTCTTCTCTCAGCTGACTTTTGTGTTCTTACGCCTCAGTGAGGGGTTCTGCAACTGCAGACCCGGATTAACTAAAAGAAGTTTCCCTCTCTAAACATCCTATAGCTCAAGTACTTTTCTTAGAATGTCAAAAACTGCTTTTTAAAAAAAGCTACATTTTTTAATCCGAACCTTTTTTTTTTTCTCCTTACCCTTCCTTAGAGTCTACATTTACAAAATATACAGGTGACAGAAGGCGGTTGATCCAAAAAACTCCCAAGCAGTCAGAAAAGCCAGCTTAGGACATACACTTAGGTTCCAATGTCAAGAATCAAGAAAATGGCCTAAGCCGGCACCAGCTTATGTTACCAGCAGGCTCCAGGGTTGGTCTGAATCAGGAGCACTGACAGCAAATGAAATGTCTAGGTTTGACTGGAGAAAAGGAGAGTTTGAGGAAAGCTGCTATTCCTTTTGCAGTGGACAACTAGAGCGCTCGGGGTGAACACATGCTCTAGCCCTACAGAGCCAAGGGTGGGGGGCATTGTTGGACAGAGATCCAGAGGTGGCCTGAACCTTCACCCAGCCTGTGAGGAAAGTGTAGCTTTGAGGGGACTTGGAAATAACTAAAGACATGCTTTTTCAGGCTTTAAGAAAACAAAAAAATATCCTGGGGAAAAATGCTGTAAAATTACTGGTGCGTTGGCAATGTGGTGCACAAGGAAATCACAGCACCCTGAGGAAGACGGGAGGGTCATTGTTTAGACACAGTGGGAATATTCCATTCCCATCCTCTCAGCTACCGGCTCCGGCACAATGTAATCATACCTTTATGTCTTTGTATGTTGTGTATATGCAAGGAAGTGCGCCCACTTATACTATGCACTCACCATTCTCTTCATACCCACTGCTTTATATGTAACAGATGCCCTGGGGACCATTTCACACCAACACACCAGGAACTGTACTTGAAGCGGTAGCTCAGCATAACTTCGTACTGGTACTTCCAAAGGCTAGACTTCTGAGAAGCCATAACCATAATACTATATCCCCATTAAAGCATATCTCTCTCTCTCATCAGAGACAGGGTTTCTGTCTATGACGTCCTGGATGAAGCTTCTCACAGAGTTCCCCCTGCCTCCGCCTTCTTCTGAGTCCTGCAACTTAATACCATTAACACCTGGATCCTCATCAAACTTCTTAACATTAACTTCCTAAAACCTCCACCTATCTAAATTAAATGTCTGTCTGGGTACAAGATGAAATGTTAAGGCCTACATGGCTGTAGCAAGGTCCGGCCTTTTCTGATAGACTGAACCTGAACAGTTATACAACGGGCAACTTTATTGAAACTTATGCCAAGTATTTCCTCATACCAAGGTCCATAAACTTACTTTACATGTCTAATTAAATTTACGTACCTTTTTTTTTATTACATGCCTTCATGGCTCTAGTCCTTTACTATGTACCGTGTGCAATACACAGTAATACAAGGGCCTCAGGTGTGCCCGAGACATCTTGTGACCAAAGTCATGGAATGAATGCAAAGCCCCTTCAGGAAAACAGCTACTGTTTTCCACAAGGAATCTTTATGGTCAAAATACTTCTATAAAACAGCTGTTTATTCTAATATTAACTCCATACAATGATTCTGCTAAAAATCTTACAGCAAATGCCAAATCAGTTTTTAGAACTGTGAATCTTTGCATCTGAACTGAAAGAAGACAAACATATTCAAGTTGGCTGGTACATCTTTTAGACAGCCTTTAATTCTTAGTTCCTTGAACTATAATTGTTGAAGATCCCAGGTCGGTGTAGGGTGATGCTTCCTACAGATGACTGACAGCATCTCTGTGGCATGATCCCTGTCCTTCCCAGTATCTATACACTGACAATCTGATCCAGGGACCTGAACAGGTTTGGTTCTCTTGGGTATGTGGCATGGCAATGGCAGTGTATACGTTGATGTCCATGGTGGTGTGTCCTTTTCTTAAGAAAGTAGGCTGTCTACCCTTCTGCCTAATCCTAGTTAATCCTTTGGACACAGAAGTGAAAGTTAATTTAGAAACAAAATATCCCCTCGTGAAGATCTTTCTGAGCTCTATGACAAGTGTTGGTAAGAGAAATGCATGCATTGGAACGACAGAGTTCAGGTCGTCCTTCCCTCTCACAAGAATCACATTTCCATTTTGTATAGTGGCTTTTCAGTTCACACAGCCTGCATTTTCCTTCTGGGCAGGAGAAGCTTTACGTTTAGAAGGCAGACATTCTCAGTCCGTTGATCATTTACTTTGGAAACTAAACACAGATTGGGCTGCTGCCAACTATTAAAGCAGGGATCCTCCCGACTTGATGAAGTAGTAGCCACCTCTGGATCCTCAGTTCCAGGAGGTTCTGATCAGCAAACTTGTCTACCCTGAGACATTTCCTCCATATTTCATCTCGTCCGGGAATGAGGGGTTGACTTTGGACACCTGCAGGAGAGCAGGAGCTGGACCCAAAGGTGCTCAGGAGCCACAGAACCTGCATCTAGAAACTTCTTCCTAGTCTAGCCCCAGAGCTAGGAGCCAGAGGGCAGGCAGTGAGTGGGGTGAGTGGGCAGGGCAGGCTAGGCTCTGCCCTCCTATTACTTTACTCAACCTGGCTCAGGACCTGCAGACAAAAGCCTGCAGCAGCCTCTGTCTCCTTTGCTTTCAAGAGGTTGGACGTGGTGCTGAACCCAGAAAAGTCTGCAGCCATGGGGAGCCGTGTTTCTCGGGAAGATTTTGAGTGGGTCGACACGGATGAGCCACATGCCCAGAGGAGGAAGGAAATCCTGGGTGAGGTCTAGCTTTATCTATATATTGCATATGAATAATGTGATGTTTCTCCCCCCCGACCCCATACCTGACTCTTAAATTTAGCTTCTTCTTCAATAGTCAAAGTTAAGGAAGCAAAAACGTGTTAATTTATGCTTTTCTCACTTGAAAAAGCTGAATGGACTTTATATTTCTTGATGAAAAATACCATCTTACCACTAAGTGTTCCATTTCTGAAAGACAGAAAAGAAATAATTTTAAGGAAGAAGTATCTGAGGATTTATTTAAATTACATCACCCAAATGGCAATGTATTTCTGAAACATATGTCTTTACTTTGGGGTAAGAAACAAATCCATACACTTTAAATTTATAGTTAGAGTTAGTGTTAAAGTCCACTTTGTGATTTACAGACAATCCCCTGTGGGTATACATGGACAAAGTGGATGGAGAGAAAGTCTACCCAGCTCCATCCAGATGGGCTTCTACTCCTGGAGTGCACTTCAGCGGAAAGAGTGTGTCTGGGGTGCAAGTGCCAAAGAGGGGGTGCTGTGCTTCCCATCACTCTGAGCTTCTCTGAGCCTATACCTCTGAGAGGTCGGAGGACAAGGCCTTCAGCACCTCACCACTGGGATGACAGTGCCACAGGCCCTTTGTACTGCAGAGCTACCTCAACAGTGCCCACTACAGGGACCACCAGTTACACTGGAAGAGAAGTTACACTGTGCTGACCTCACACCCCCTGCTGTCTACAGCACATTGCCTGAACCATTAGCAAGTCCTCACTGTCATAACACCCTAGAGGACAGTAGCTCTTGCTGACTAAATAGCACATGCCATTCACAGCCACAGGTGGTATATGGAGATTATAATAGGAATAAAGTTACACATCAAATTGACACTTCCAGGCACATCTTCAAGGGAAAACCACCCACTTCCTAAGAAGTTCATAAAACTGGCAGAGATTGATCTACCATACACACCCCAAAAATCTCAAAATAAACATACAAAATTTAGGTCAACCCACCATACAATGCCAGAAAAAGATCAAAATAACTTTTTAGCATAGAAGCTTTTGCAGCTATTGTGAATGAAATGCTTGGCAAAGAATTTATGAGAATGAGGAGAATTGGGGCTGGGAATGTAGCTCAGTGGCTGAGTGTTGGTACAGCCTTGTTGAGGCCCAGCCAACACCATACTGAATGGAGAAAGAACTGAAAGTACTTCCTCAGGATTCAGCAGAAGGCAAGGGAGCCACTCACTGCTCACTGGAATAATACTAAGACGTTTTAGAAAGAGCAAAGCGGCAAAAGAGAGGCAGGAAATAAAAATCAGAAGGTAGAAGGTCAAATGTTCTGTTTGTCCATATGACTGTACATGTAGAAAGAAGACTCCACGTAAAACTATTGGAATTAAAAAATTCAGTAACAGCGGAACAAGAATTAGCTTATTTGCTGGTCACGGTGACGCACATCTGTCTACTAGCTACTTGGGAAGCTAAGGCAGGAGGTTTTCATAAATTCGCTAGTTTCAGACCAATGTAGCCAACACAACAAGAATATGTCTTTAAAAGCTCTTTACCTCTGGGGCTGGAGATTTGGCTCAGAAGTTGAGAGAATGTACTGCTCTACCAAAGAATTTGGTTTCCAACACTGACGTGGCAGCTCACAAACATCTGATACTTTAGTGCCTGGGTTTCCAACATCCGCCAGACTCTCAGGGTACGAGGCTTGCACATGGTACAAAGACGCATTCAGGAAAACACTCATGTGGATGGCAAGGTTTCTCTGTGCAGCTCTGACTGTCTAGGAACTTGCTTTGTAGACTATGTTGTTTCTGAAATCACAGACATCTATCGACCTGTTTCTTGAGTGTTAGGATTAAAGGTGTACTCCACCATGCCCAGCTGGCATAAAGTAGTATTTTTTAAATTTAATTAAAAATCCTTAGCTTCTCTGTATCCAAAACATAAACGTGGTGAGAAAGAGACAGTAAGTCAGTCACCTTCACAATAGCTGTAAATAGTTAAACAGCTCAAAGTAAAATGTACCAATGAAATAATAAATTTCAACAACGAAAGTCACATAATATTAATGAAAACTTGAAGTAGACACACAAAATAGTGGAACTATCCACACGTATGATATTGAAATTTTCCTCTTACCAACATATTTAAAAACTGACATAAGCTGGGCTTTGTGGCATGTGCCTTTACTCTGGGCCAGCCAGGTTATGTGGAGAGATCTTGTCTTGACCCAAAATGGAACAAAATAAATCTTATAATACATCAAATACAACGGAAAGAAATCATAGAAAATACAAGGAAAGATACTGATATAGACGACTTTCTGGATTGGAGTTCAAAGGCAAACACAACAAAAATTGAAAAGGGGTTTTACTAAACCAAGTAACTTCTGCAGAATAAAGAGGGTAATGAACAGAGTCAGATAGACAGACGGACAGAAGGCGATGTACACAATGGAAGATATTTGCCAACTAGTCATGTGACAGGGGCTAATATCTCGAACACACGAAGATTATTTAAAAATAACAAAGCACCCACGTAATCCGAGTTTAGAAGGAGTAAATGATCCAAAGAGATGGTCCTCAAAACAATAATGCCAAGAATGTCAGTAAGAAAAACCCTATATCAAATGGCCAAAAAATAGGTGAATTTTTCTCAGTATCCTTAGACATCAGAGAAATGTAAACAAGCCTACAGTAATATCCCACTCCAAATAAAGTGATGGTTATTATCTAAACACTGATAAGGATGCAAAGAAAAGAAAAGTCCCTTCTAAAGAGTAAACTGTACGGTTATTATGGAGACCAGTATAGATTTTTATCAAAAAATTTTTTAAAAACTGCTATTATTTTCTTAAAACACCACAAATAAAATTTCCATCTAACCCACTCTCTCACTTCCTGCCACACCTCTAATGTGGGTAAAATGAGCCTACAGAAGAGATAGCCACACATTCATTTAAGCTGCGGCAGTCATGATAGCTAGTTATGGAGTTAGCTGAGGTGCTCATCAGCACACAGCAAGGATTAAAACGTGTGATATATACAAACAATAACATATTAAACTATGACAAATAAAAATGAAGTGAGCTGGAGAGGTACCTCAGAAGTCAATGGAGCACTTACGCAGGCATGAGGACTGGTCAGATCCTCTGCACCCCACCGCTGCAGCTGTCAGTCAGCCTGGCACAGGGGTCACAGAAACAGGAGGATCTCTGGAGCTAGTTAGTCTAGTCAAATCAGTGAGCACCAGGGTCACGGATGGGCCCTGTCTCAAAATATAAGGTGCAGGGCTGGAGAGATGGCGCAGTGGTTAAGAGTACCTGCTCTGGAACAGACCCAGGCCCTCCCCATCCCGTGATGGCTCACAACCATCTGTAACTCTAGTTGCGGGAGATTTAATGCCTTCTTCTGACCTCCATGTACACTTTTGCACACACATGGTACACATACATACATGCAGGCAAAACACGTATTCACATAAAATTTCTAAAAAAATCTTTAAAAATATAAGGCGAAGAGCGGCTGAAGAGCAACTCCCAACATTGACCTTTACACACAGAACCACACATACGCTATAATTTGTAGATAATGTAGGGGACTAGAGCTACGTGTGTTAAATGTAACATCAGACATATAAGAATAAGTAAATCTCCTTCACACATAGAAGCCAATCAAGGTGACTTGGATATGGAAATAGTGTTGCTAGATGTTAGGAACTGAATGGAAGAGGTGGGAAAAGGAAGCTAGATTTGAGCCACACGAGTATCTGTATGCCAGGCAGAGAACCTGGCACATGCAAGGTACATGAGCGAACCTCCCAAAGAGATGATATCTTCTTTAAATAAACATAAAGGCAAATTTTATGTTTACTTCCCATAGAACTTTTGGAAGAAATAACAGCAAAACTACCTGTTAAAGTTTTAGGCTCAAGGCATTTTTAAAATTTTGAGTATTCTAAATGAGTCCTAAGGGATTTTTTTTTTTTTTTTTTTTTTTGAGACAGCATCTCTACAGAGCCCTGGCTGTTGAAAAACTTGCTCTGTTGACCAAGTCGGCCTCAAACTCTCAAGAGATTCACCTGCTCCTGCCTGGGATTAAGTGTGCACCACCACGCCCTGCCCCGCCCAGCCCCGCCCAGCCCCGCAGAATCTTTACATGTATTTTGTGCTTTGATCATTAGTTTCTTCTCATTACATTACTCAGCCCATGTACTGGAAACAACCACAGGGGTTTGTTGTTGTTTATTTTTTGGTTTTTTGAGACAAGGTTTCTCTGTGTAGCCTTGGCTGTTCTGAACTCTGGCTATAAACCAGGCTGGCCTCGAACTCACAGAGATCCACCTACCTCTGCCTCCCAAGTGCTGTGATTAAAGGCTTGTGCCACCACGGTCTGGATCAACCAAAGTTTTGTTAAAATCTACATTATACCTTTTAGAGTGTGGCCACATTTTAGTTTTTCTAATTGTTACATACATTAATATTTCATCTATATCATGTCTTTTGTTCAAGAACAAAGTCATTACCTAAATCCAAGAATATTTAGGACATGAATAATTATACTCCTTTATTATAGCTTACAGTGTTTCTCATACTATTAAGTGCTGAAAAATACTAAATACTAAACGATTATTTCTTCAAGGGACACACACTTTATTCAACCTTGATTTGTCATTATACCCATATGGAAAGTAAAATATTAAGATAGGAGGCTTTACTTAATGTATATAGGTCTAAGTGTATATGAGGGTGCTGGCTTGACCGTGAGCCCCAAGAATCCTCCTGTCTCTGCCTCCCTAGCGTGGAGACTAAAAGGTCATGCTAGCACCAGGTGGTGGTGTACATCTTGAATCCCAGCACTTGGGAGGCAGAGGCAGGAGGATCTCTGAGAGTTCAGAGTGCAGCCAGGGTTGTTACACAGAGAAACCCTGTTTCAAAAAAGAAGGAAAAAAAGAAAAAATCGTGCTAGGAGACCAAACTCGGTGGTCCTGTGCTTCCATAGCAAGAAATTTACCTACTGAACTCTCTCTCTCTAGGCCGCATTACATTTTCTTAGGTGTGTTCATTGTAATTTTTTATAATTGTATTTTTCCATTTATGGTTCTTGTATTTTTTTTTCTTACAGCAAAGCATCCAGAGATAAAATCCTTGATGAAACCTGACCCCAACATGATCTGGATCATAACTTTGATGGTTCTCACCCAGCTGGCTTCATTTTACTTTGTGAAAGACTTGGACTGGAAATGGGTCATATTTTGGGCCTTTACTTTTGGCAGCTCCATTGACCACTCGATGACTCTGGCTATCCATGAGATTTCTCATAACTTCCTCTTTGGCCACCACAAGGCACTGTGGAACCGCTGGTTTGGAATATTTGCTAACCTCCCTCTTGGGATTCCATATTCAATTTCCTATAAAATATATCACATGGATCATCATCGATTCCTCGGGGCTGATGGCATCGATGTGGATGGTCCTTCTCATTTTGAAGGCTGGTTCTTCTGTACCACTGTCAGGAAGCTCATATGGGTTGTTTTTCAGCCTTGGTTTATTTTAATTAGACCCTATTTCGTCAACCCCAAACCAGCTACTTATCTGGAAACTATAAATAATGTGACTCAGATCACTTTTAACATTATGATTTACTATTTTTGGGGAATTAAATCCTTAGTCTATATGTTAGCAGCCTTCTTGCTTGGCCTGGGTTTGAACCCAATTTCTGGGCATTTTATAGCCGACCACTACATGTTCTTAAAGGGGCAAGACACCAACTCATATTACGGGCCTCTGAACTATCTCATGTTCAATGGGGGCTATCATAATGAACATCATGACTTTCCCAATATTCCTGGAAGCCGCCTTCCACAGGTGAGTGAAGTTTTGATTTATTGTTTTAGTTTGTAATCATTATATGATCCAAATTAGTCCTCACTTGTTCATTTTCAATGAAAACTGGCATATATTCTCAAACAAAAATTCACTTAAAAACATGTAATTTTTTAAAGTTCACTCTCTTGAAGTCTTACATTTGGCCATTACAGTTAGGACTCAAGAGTGTTACAAGATGTGCAAAATGTATTACTTGTTAAATAACTCAGTGGGTTATAAAAAGAAGACATAGAAGGAGAATTTGGCAGGGTTGGGCCTGGTAAGAGTAGGGGACTGATATTATCAAATATGCTGCTTACATATATAAAATTCTCAAAGAATGAAATAAAAAACACTCATCTTAGCAAAAGCACCAGATCAGCATGGTGAACAGATGTTCATTCTACAAAGAAATGTGATTATTAATTGAGTTATTTTACCAAGTGATACATTTTGCACATCTTCTGACACTTCTGAATCCTAATTGTGCATTTGATCTGTAGACTGTCCTGACTGAAGGACCATAAACAAAGGTGTTACCCTCTGGCTGTCAGACACTCACCTGCCATCCTGAGGGCCTCAGTAACACTCACTGTTCACCTCACTGTGTTTTGTTTTTTTTTTTTTTTTTTCCACTTCCAGGTGAGGAAAATAGCAGCTGAATACTATGATAAACTCCCCCATCACAACTCCTGGATCAAGGTGCTGTATGATTTTGTGATGGATGACACACTGAGTCCCTACTCACGGGTGAAGAGGCTTCCAAAAGGGAATGAGGTTCTGGAGTAAACATCACCAGAGCCAAATTAAACCCTCCCTGAAGCTTTATATAAGTGATATGTGGAAACCTCTCCCCACCCTGTCTCTCTCGATGGTAATAGGGCATCATACATGCCCAGCAAGAACTGTCAATGAGCTCCCAGCCTGTGTCTTTACTTGGGTAAACTTGGGATCGGCGATGGTCAGAAGCTGCCTTGCTACAGATTAAACTCAGATTTCCATGATCTCAATAATTCACTCTGGTTTTCAGTCAGCCTGACTGCTGCAGTGGTCACTTCTGCCTACAGGGCACTTGCTAACTCAATTATTATTCCTGGTGGTGTCTTCACCTATGTCTGTCGCGTTGGAAGCACATCACGAAATGCCTACTTCTGATCATTAAATTTCACTTTAATAAAAAAGCTAACCAATTGTGCTGTCAATCGAAATGGATTTACTGGGTTTTGTTTTATATTTCACTTTTTTTCAATTATTTTTGTGTTTATATCATTTACATTAGTACTTAGGGAAACTTAACTTTAAATTTCCTTCCCATGAAAAGGACTAGAAAGACTCAGAAACCATGGTTTTATACACCTATAGTCTTAAGTATGGTCCCAGGGAGGCTGGGAAGGAAACTCACTTGGAACTCTCTCCTGCACCCAGCGCTCTGTAGTTCATGAGGCTTTGAACTTGGATCTCCATGCTTGTACCTCAAGCGTTTTACCCCCTGAGCCATGTCCCCAGTCCGATTATCTCTGTTTCCAAAAGCTCAGAGAGCAGTATGTGACCATCCTGCTATAACAAAGTAGCTTCTTTCAAGCTGGCCAGCTTCCTTTTACCTTGGTGGGGAACCAGAACTGGATGTAGTCACCCTCATTCTAAGCTTAAGGCGTGTCTATGATACTACCCTTCAGTTATGTATCCATCCACAAAGAGCCTCCTGGCTTGCCTATGAAAAAAGGGGCTTGGGGAGTGGTGTCTTTAGTTAGAAACTGGGTGTCTAAACGTCGAGAACTTCAGTGATTTGGAAGAAAATCGTTCACAATGATGGCTGGTTCCTCCACTCTCCTGTCATCTCACACTCCAGGGCATGCAGCAAGATGTTTCTGCCTTGAGCCTGGGCTTACTGAAATAAGAAAATCTGAGGAGAAAAACCAGGCATGCCACATATACACACACTGCACACATCCCTGTATCTGCGATGGGCAGCCTTGCAGCATCTGACTCAACTCCCTCTCTACTCACTGCTGTGTGCCAGCCCAGCACATCCCTTTGTTCCATGCTCAAGAATGCCACAAGCTAGGGCCTCCTCCACTCCCCCTGTACTGGTTCCACTATAGCCCACTCCTTCTCTATGCTCAGTTTTCAGCTCAGGCCTTCTCTTTGAAAAATTCTTTCCTATGCAATTGCTTAATTTTTCAGTGTTACTAAAATCATCCCTGAGACAAGGATTGGGGTGTAAGTGGCTTCTCCAGAGTGTATCTTAGGGGAAGGGTGAGGGAGTGGGAAGGACAGAGAACTGTGTGCAAAAGAAGCACTAGGAACCCTAGAGCAACCAGACTGGGGAGCAACCAAGCAAGGAGAAGTAACCCCAGGCAAGGGAGCCTGAGCCCCACCTGACTCTGGGACAATCCATGTCCAGTCTCACCAACAGCAATCTTCCAGCTCTTCACAGAATTATACATTCACTGTACTTTCTCCTTTTTCTGCACATTACGTGAGTTGTAAAAGTCTCTCTGAGCAGTAAGTAAGCTACACCTCAATCAGCTTCATCCCCTCTTCACTGAGGGTACATCTTAGGCACTTGATTCTCTGTGTTTGTGGAATGCACAGAGACAGTACTTAGGTGAAGAAACCCGTGTGAAAGGCCTTTATAGTAAGGATCATTGTCCTGAGTGGATGGATGGACAGGAGAGGAAGTACCTGACCAGAAACTGCTGCCCACTGGTGTCACACCACCTCTCACACATTCTCTATCTTAGGGGACTAATTAAGGCCTCACTAGCCCAGTGTGGAAGAGGACTCTGATATACCTGGAAAAGAGGTCTGCATAGTGACGTTCATAAACCAAGGAACTTGCCCACAGTCAAATAGCTTATAGAATAGGCATAGACTTGCCAACCCTTCCCTCAAGCCCTTAAGGAAACAACACTATCAAAATAAAAATTTAAAGTCCGGTGTGTGATGTGGGAATATCTTTCTGTATGCTGTGAATATCAACCTTTAAATAAAGGGCTGTTTTGGCCATGGCAGACACCATAGAAAAAGTAGGCGAGGAAATCAGAGTGTAAATAGGAGGGAAGGCAGAGAGAGGCTAATTGAGCCAGATGCCCAAAGAAGAAACATGTAAGAACACAGGAGAGCCACGGGCCATGTGGCAGACAGATTAATGAGAATGGGTTGAGTTAAGATGAAAGAGCAAGCTAGCAATGTGCCTGAGCCATAGGCCAAACAGCATGAACTTAATATAAGCGTCTGAGTCATTGTGGGGGCCTAAGCAGCAGCAGGAAGCTAAGGGGTCTGGGACTGCAGGTCTGTGGATCTGAACCTCTGGCTGGACAGGGCCAGAAACCTCATTGTAACAGGTGTGGTGGCACACACCTTTAATCCCAGCACTCTGTAGACAGAGGCAGGTAGATCTCTCTGAGTTCAAGGCCACCCTGGTCTACATAGTGAGTTCCAGGACAGCCAGGGTTATGTATAGAAACCCCATCTCAAAGTAATATAAAAACAAACAAAAATTAAGGAGGGTGGCTGAGAGTACTGACTGGTCTCCCAGGGGACCTGGGTTCACTTCCTAGCACCCACATGGTCATGGGTAACACCAGTTCAGGGAATCAACAGCCTCTTCTAGTCTTTGCAAGCAATGCATACTGTGGTACATAGACATACATGCAGGCAAAACGTTCACACACACACAAATAAACCTCAAAGGAAATAGTTATTTTTAAAGGAGTAAAACATTATCACAAGATAAGAACACAGGGAGAGGCCTTCCGTAGTCTTCATGTTATTTCCTGGCTTGAGTCAGCTCAAGAAAGGAGGAAGTGTGAGGAGCCAGGCACAGACTGGCTCGCACAGGTTCTGGAGAGCCCTGTGTTAAAATTCTTTACCTCATCCTTCTACTACTAACGTAAGTCACAGAAAGGCAGCAAAGGCAACTAAAAGCTGAGGGAACACACAGCTGGACATGGCAGCAAGTCACAACTGGAACTTCCTGTTGTGACTTGCATCAGCTATGCCACTGCCCCTCAGCTTCTCCTATAGCTGCTTTGGCAGAACCACCTGAGAAACAAGGGCAGCTGCTGGCCTCACGAGGGGTTCCTTTGCACCTCCCTGAGCCCCGTTCCAGGACAGCCTGGCAGTCTTATAATCACCATTCTCTTGTCTGTCTCCCTGTCTCCTCTCTGTGGCAGGTGACTCCAGTAAAGCACCATGTTCTTGGCTCCTGAGATCAGAAAAGTCTGATGAGCAGTGAGGACTATTAATTGCTATTCGGTGGTCGGCTTTGTAGCTCTCTGTTACAATGAGGTTTCTGGTCCCGGGCGGCCAGAGGTCCGGACCCACAGACCTGCTGCCCCAGACCCCTTAGCCACCTGCTGCTGCTTAGGCCCCCCCAAAATGATTCAGACACTTATATTAGCTTCATGCTGTTTGGCCTATGGCACATTGCTAGCTAGCTCCTTCATCTTAACTCAACCTATGTTCCTTACACATTTCTTCTTTGGGTGTCTGGCTTGTCTGTCTTTGACTCCACCCTTCCTTTCCTACCTATTCTGATTCTCCACCTACTTCTTCTATGGTGCCCATCATGGGCCAAAACAGCTCCCTTATTTAAAGATTTATATTCACAGCATATAGAAAGGCATTCCCACATCAGCTCTCAGACTGGGAAAGCGTGGGCCGTCCCTCGGGCTTCACTATGTCTAGCTACTTGCTTTGCCAAATCTAGTAGTCACACTGCTAAGCAGGAACTCCAGGCACCTCTGCCATTGTCAGGGCCTCTGGCTAGAAACCAGCCGTTAACAGCATCCATCTGTCACTGTTCCGGGGACTTTCAAGGTAGTTCAAGCTGTTTGAAACCATCCATTTCTCAAGGAGGCGCCTTAGCCGGATGAGTTTCCTCACAGAGGAAATCACCACCTCTGAAAGTCAGCTCAACCATTCTCTAGCAAAGCTCCTCAGAGGTGCTTCTCTTCCTTCCTGTCATTTTCCCCAATACAGACTACCTGATTCTGTTTTTGTGCTTTTTTTATATATATAATTCATTTTTTCCTGAACCCTTTTTCTTTTTTCCAGACAGTATCTCACTACCCAGCCCAGTCTGGCCTGGAATTGGTGACCCTCCAGCCTTAGAGTCACCAGGAATGGGGTATCAGATACCACTCTGTGCTACAATACTTCTTAGTAACATACATATCCTTAACTCTAGTCCTAGGGGGCTAACTTGTGACTTAGGCTCTCACCTTCACACATATGACCCTGTGTGGTTTAACTCTTTCTCCAGAGCCCATGTTTACAACTCAATATTCCTTATAGTGGGCAATGGGGCCTTGCCCAGTAATGGAATTATAACAAACATGGCTGTAATATCTGAGGAGAATCAACTTGAAGAGAGGACATGTTGGATCTGGACCATAGCTCTTGAGGTTTTCAGCCCATCAGTGGTTTTTCCTGTTGCTATCTGCTGATGGCAGCTCACTGGCTTAGGTGCCATGGCAGATTACTTTTCATTTAGCAGATGCAAAAGGGGGAAGAGGAGGACATCCACTGTCCCCTTCAACACAGTCTCCAGTAGTCTAGTTCCCTCCCTATAGACCTCATTTTTTCAACAAACACCTGTAAGCTGGTTTTCATGGGTCAAGTTTATTATCCAAATTATTCAGCGCCTGAGACTAGATGATTTCATGTTCAAGATTTTCTGTGCTGCAGAAGGAACTCAAAGGCGTTCTGGACAAAAAAACAGGGTTCCTGAGGCTAGGAATATTGCTCAGTGGTAGAGCACTTGCCAAACATCCTCAAGGCCCTAGTTTTAATACTAGTACCTTAAACGAACATACATTTGTGGTACAGTGACTTATTAGAGTCTTTTGGGTATATTCCCAGGATGGTATTTTACTCTAGGTTTAAACATGAATGTGTTGTATAACTTTAGACTGCTAACTATATAGCTGGCAATCATGGGACTTTTAGTTATTTTTTAAAAAAACACACACACTAATCTTCATAGTTGCTGCATTCACTCACTACTTTACATACACACCAGTGTGTGGGTGCCCATGGAGGCCAGAGTGGCTCAGATTTCTTGGAGCTGGAGTCACAGGGGGTTGTGACTCATCCAATGTGGGTGTTGGGAACTGAACTACTGTTCTGTGTAAGGGCAATACTTAACACTTAATGGCAACACGGCTCTTAACCACGGAGCCATTTCTCCAGCCCGTTTTCTAAATGACATTCTGACTGGGGTGAGCCTCAATTTATAATTTCCTGATGTCTAAGTATGTTGACCCTTTATTCAGAATCTTCAGCCATTTGCCTTTCATCTTCTGAGACTGTCTATTCATTTCACTAGCCCATATACTTTGTGGGAATTTTGATATTTAAAGATTTAAGTACTCTAGATATTAACCCCGTATCCAATACAGTTGATAATTTTTCCTCCCATTCTGTAGGCTGCCTCTTCACTCACTCATTTTCTTTGTTGTGTAGAAGCTTTTAAAGTTTATGCAATCCCATTTGTCAACATATGCTCAAGATTTTCTGAGCTATTAGAGTTCTTTTTAGGAAAGATTATTTATGCCTGCATCTTCAAGTGCTTTGCCTGTGTTTTCCTCTAGGAATTTGTTTCATTTTTATTTTTTTAGTCTAGCTAAAAGTTCTAACATTATATGAAATAAAAGTGGAGAAAGGAGACACCAGGATTGTCCCCTTACTGATTTTAGAGAAAAATGCTTTCTTATTTTACCTTCACTTGCTGGATTTTTAACTGAATTTACCATATTAATGTACGGCATATGTAGTGGGACTATATTCTGGTACATTGTGAGTATTTGTCCCTCCTACTGGTTTAATAAAAAGCTAATTCAAAGTGTGGGCGGGGCTACCACACTAAGAAGATTCTGGGAACAGGAAGAGCAGAACAGAGATACCAGAGAAGCCAAAAGGTGCAGAGGACAACTATGCTGCTCTGAGAAAGGTACTGAGCCACATGGCTGCACAGGAAAAGAATCGTGGGTTAGTTTAAGAATTAAGAGTTAGCAAGTTATAGGCCTGGGTCATAGGTCAATCAGCATAAAATTAATATATGTAAGTCTGTGTTTCTGTGGGACCGCAGGTCTGTGGGTCTGGACCACAAGCCGGACAGGTCAGAAACTTCATATTACAAGTATATTACTTCTATTCTAAATTCAGGGTTTTTAATTATGATGGGGATGACCATAAGACTTTTCTCTGTTTTTTAATGCTGTATATTTTATTTTTAATATGTTGAACCATCCTTGAGTCCCTGGAATGAAACCAACTTGATCATGCTGAATAATCTTTTTAGTGTATTGTTGGCTCCAATATGCGAGCATTTTATTGGGATCTTTTGTTTTGGTTTTTGGGCAGGGTTTACTCTGTAGCTCTGGAACTATGTAAACCAGGCTGGCCTCAAACACACAGAACTGCACCTCCTGTGCTCCATTTAAAGCGTGTGCCACGTGTCTGGCTTGTTGATAAACTGTACATCCATATTCATCAAGATCATCGGTTACAATCTTTGTGCCTGGACTTAGCAGTTCTGGTGTCAGAGTAACACTAGCTTCACCGCGAGTTTGGTACTATTTCTTTCTTTTGTGTACCATGGAATAATCTGAAGACTAGTTAGTACTAGTGAACCTAGCAGTGACTCCACTCAAGCCTGGGTGGTTTTATTTGGGGAAGTCTTTGTTAACGGCTTCAATTTTATTGTCATTATAATTTGTTTCAGTTGTTAAACGCCCTTGTCTTATCTTTAATAGGCCATCTATTTATGCACATGTATCATTCTGCCTACATGTTCCCATGCATCGGAATACACAATTTCAGGGCATTCCTTATGGTTCCTTGGGTTTCATGGGTTATCTCTCTTGTAAAGTAATGCCATCCTTTTCTTTTCTAATCCTGTTGATTTGGTTCTATCTTTTGTTTGGTTAAGGACTTGTCAGTCTTATTTACAGCACAGAGAAGGGGACAGCACAAAGAGGGGAACAGCACAGAGAGGGGGACAGCACTACAGAATACTCAATGGCTCTATCCAATCTAATCTTTGACTTCATCGGTCTCCATGTCTTAGAGTTTCTATTGCTACAACAAAACACCGTGACCAGAAGCAAGCTGGGGAGGAGAGGGTTTATTTGGCTTATACTTCCACAACACATTCATCATCAAAGAGTTGGGACAGGAACTCAAATAGGGCAGGAACCTGAAAACAGAAGCTGATGCAGAGGCCACATGAGGAGCTCTGCTTACTGCCTATTTTGAGTTAGTGTCTTCTGATGAAAATTAATCCTTTATGGTGTTTGGCTTTCTGGGTAGATCTCTCTTTGTTTCCTGAAACCACAGAGTACAATTCATGGGCTAGGCGTTTGTTATCACTCAGGGTACTCTTTCTGGTTCCAGCACCTTAGAGGACTGTCAAACATTTCACCAAAGATGCACAGCACCTTCAAGCTTCTGTGCTTATGGCAGGGCACAGCAGCTCTGACACTTCACTCCCAACTTATTGCTGCTGTTTTTCCTTTCTACATGAGAGTTCTGGTAGCTAGCTTCTCTATTTGGGTCTAAGGAGACATGAGCCCACTCCAGCACATCACAGACTCAGTTGTAAATTGTGGAGCTCTCCCTGGTGCTGACACACACTTTTAGGGACTTTTCAGGCCAGTTCTCACTCAGAACATAATCATCTGGCAGTTGCTCTGGGTTTCTTGATTTCCACTGCAAGGAGAGAATCTTCCATAGATCTGCAAGCTTCAGACTCAACAAAGATTTTTCAAACTGGATTCCTGCAGCACCCTGGCCCAATGCAGAAATGATTTTCCAAACACAAATATATTTGCTTTGTTTGCAGATCATTTAGTTTTTGTTTGTAAACTTTAGTTTTTTAGACACGGCTCCATTCTATATTTGAGACAGAGGTGGCTCTCAATGTGTACCCCAGACTAGCCTTCAACCCGTGTGAGGATTACAGGCACAAATCACATGCCATTCAGACAGCACCTCTGTTTTATAGACTGCAGGATCTCTACCCACTTAGACAGCAAACCTGTTTAGTGAGAAGTCCTGTGTTACCTGCTTTCTGAATCTGATGAGCTGGGAAGTGGTTTGTTAACTCTCCAGCCCTCTGTGTCTTGTGTCCTTTGTACCACTTCTCTCCACTACCCTCTCCTCCTAATTCCTCATGCACAAAGTGCTCTTTTCTTGAGGCCTCCTTGCCTGTTACAGTGCTTCTGCTTCCTTTCCTCTCTTTGCAGTTACTTCAGTGTTTGTCACCTACCTCAGGTGACTGGATTATGTTGTGGGATATTTATACACCGTGTGAAGATGTACTGCTGTGGTTGCTATAATAAAAGGCTTAATGGTCAATAACTAGACAGTAGAGCATAGGTGGGACTTCCGGTCAGTGAGAACTCTGGGAGAAGGTGGCCAGACACTGAAGAAAGCTAAGGCTGAGATCTCACAATTAATAATAGGTCTCCGTGTCATTATTTTTGGGCCGGCAGTCCCGACGAGAAAGTACTACTACAGGTTTATTCCCTTGAGATGCTTGTACTCAGTGAGTGGGTGTCTTCAGCCATCTTAATTCAGAAAAGCTCCTTTTAAGGTTGTAAAACTTCAATGAACTAAAAGCACATGGAGCCTACCCCCAACTAATGATGCTGTCTAAACTTAGCCTACAAGGACAGGCTGTGTGTAAAAGAGGTCATAGACTCTTAACCACAAGTTGTGCCCTGTGTGGGCAAATCATCAAAATGGCAGCTATTTGGTTTGGAGGTTAGCCACTCAACAGAGAATCACATCACATAATGCCCAAGCTTCTTTATTCAAGGGAATCCAGAGCTTCTTTTGGAACTGGTTCAATGCAGCCAAGTCCTTCTCTATGCTAAATTCTCTCAGCTCAAAGGCCATTTCTATGAACAAAACAAAACAAAAAACCACCACCACCAACAAAAACCCAAACCTCTACCTTTTCATTTTGCTTTACATTATTAGGGTTAATTTTTCTTGTTTTGAGGTAGAGTCTCACTATGTAGACAAGAAGCTTGGAACTAACTAGTCCAAATTAACATTGAACAGGTTCATCCTCTAGGATGAGCCTCACAAAAGATGGGGTTACAGGTCCAGTTACCACTCTAGACTGCCCTACTGCTTCTTTATCTCATAATCCACAACTCAAATCCTAAGGAGGTTAAAAGATTGTTACTTGGGATTCCTACTAATTCGCACTTCTTAGGATGTTTAGACTTTTTAGGAAATTCTTATTTAGTGTGTGACGTTCTGCAGTGGCCAGGGTACCTGAGATGAATCAACTTGAGAACAGTAACAACCAGCTCTGGAGGATTTCACCCCGACTGGTGTTCTCTGGTGCTGTGTGCTTCCAGCAGCGCACAGTCATCTGGTACAGTCCAAACAGGAAAGCAACACTTCAATGGTTTGGTGAATTAATCATGACATAATATCACTCACAAAACATCAGCTTAGAAATTCACTAAAGACACAATCTGGACATCAAATCATGATAATGGATAATAAACTGAAAAAATTATACTCTGAATCTGGTGTAAGAGACATGTGAGTGTAAATTGAAAAGGAAAACGAGGAGTAACACTGTAGGGGAAGAAGTCTGTCAGAACCACGTGAATCAAGTGACCACAGTGATGGTCTTAAGTGACACTGAAATCACATTGCAGGGAACGAACAGCTTTACTACTGTATCTTCAAAAAGATACAAATTACGTCAACCCAATCACTGACATATGAACTTTAAAGAGCTGGATACAGGGGCACATACCTTTAATCACAGCACTGGGGAGGCAGAGGCAGGTGGATTTCTGAGAGGTTGAGGCCAGCCTACGGTAAATACAAAGTTCCAGGAAAGTCAGAGATACACAGAAACTGTCTTCAAACAAAAATTTTTGGAAACTTAAAAGAACTAGAAGACTTAACACACTGGAATAGTTAATTTAGCTTCTTTGACTATAAATGACATCAGAGCAGCTGAGAAAGACGGCTGGAATGTGAGAATCAAATAGCAGCAATGGGTCAGTGCTTTTGATGGCTGGTTATGTAGAAAAATAACCTGGTTTACAGAAAACCTATATGAATGCGTATGAGGGTGATGGGATGTCAGGAGACCACTTCTCAGGGAAACAGTTTTTGGTAACTTCTGTCTTATCAAGATAGTTTAAAATTATACTTTATTTGAATAAGGCTTTTCTCCATCAGTTCCTTTTTCTTTCTTTTCTTAAGAGGAGGCAGGAAGTTTTCCCACAAAGCTCTCCAGATAGAAAACATCATTTCCAGTTGGGCCTCAATAATTTGAAATAAAATGCTGACAGTGAGATCATCTGCATCAGGCTGAAAGTCAACCTTTCAGAGCAAGTGTGAGTTACAGTGAGTTCCATGAACTAGACACCTCCATGACAGGTACTGCAGACGTCATTGACTGAGGGACCTCTGCAGAGCTTCATACATCTTCTGATCCTGTGAGGATAGAAAATATCACACAGTGCTCATCAGTCAGTTAAGGGATGAGAATTGTAACCAATAAGTTCCTATATTGAAGCCCTGACCCCGAGGACCTCAGCACGTGGCTGTCCACCCCTTCCCCACCATAAGTGTAAAAGGTAAAAGGAGATCAATTTCAAAGCTAATTGTGCTAGGTGTGATGGTTCATGCCTACACAATCTTAACACTCAGGAATCACGAGCAGAGGATTCCACTGAACTCAAGTCAGCCTGGGCTTGAGTGAACCCTGCCTCAAAACCCAGAGACAGACTCAAAACCCAGCTCATTTGGCAGGCTGCTTGCTGGAATACACAAAGCCCTGGTTTAACCCTCTAGCACCACACAAAGCCAAGTGTGGTGGCCTATGTCTACAAGTCATCAAGTCATCGCTGAGAGGCAGAGACAGGAGGACCAAGGCCATCCCCAGCCACTCAGGAAGTGTGAGATCAGCCTGGGCTCTCTCAAAGACCAAACAAACAACACACACACACACGCACACGCACACGCACACACACACACACACCCCAAACCTAAATAAACAAATCAAAAACTGAGTAAAAAGAAAAACCAAAACCAACTGCACTGAACTTTTCTTCTGGAAAAGTAAAATGGTCGGAGTGTTAAAAATCCATAATACTTAGGCCAAGGCAATGGCTCAGTGGGTGTGGGCAGTTGCTGCCAACCCTGGTGACCTGAGTATAACCTCTGGGCTCTGTGGTAGGAGAGCAGGTTGGCATGATGTACACACACAAAATAAATGTGAAAACAACACATAAAACTTCAGAGAGGGAAGAGAGTCTCTCCCTGTCCCATACTGTAACTTCTCCTTTCAATAAACATACCTTTCCCTTCTGGAAATATAAGCAAACTATAACTATTTCACCCCTTAATATAAATAGCATATAGAGATACATCCCTATGTGTATTACAGACAATTCTTATGCTTTTTATTTAATAATAAATTTGGGAGGTGTTTTGTGATCATTCATGTAGCTACAGCATTTCATTATATGAACATTTAAAGTTTTGGCCTCCTGTTATATGTGCAGTGAAGAGGAGTCTTGTGGTACATGCCTGTAATCCTGCCACTTGGAAGGCTAAAACAGGGGGCCCATGAGTTTGAGGCTATCTTAAGATACACAGAGACTACCCCTCAACAAAAATAAAATAACTAATAAAATTTCTGAGTACCTATCCACCAATGTAATGTCCCAACTCTTCTCTAGACAGTCAGGAATGTGTCTCACCTTTACTGATATAGACGGTTTTACTTTCCTGAAAGCTTCTTCGAAATGCTTATGGCTGACCTTGATGTCCGCTGTGGAGGAAATGCACAAACACACACCTCAGTAAAGACAGGAAGACTGAGATGGGTGACCAGATGGAACCTACTCCAGCCTCCCAGACAATGTCTCCACTCATCTGGGGAAACAGGACGGCTGGGAGTCACTCTCCCAGGAAGGTTGGATGGAAGGGAAACAGTTAAACTCAAGCTGTGCATGCCGCTCACATGTCAGAAACGGCCAGTAACTATATTACTACTATATTACAAGTCTCTAAAGGCTGGAGAACTAAAAATGAAGGCCATAGCAAAGCAGAGAAGGCAGAATTTGTTCTATGTGCATATAAACAACAAGCGGGCAGATGAGTAGCCTCTCCATAGTAAAAGACCTGCTAACTCGCAGTCAGGAACGATCAGATTCAGCTTACAAAGTAGCATGACTTTGGATCTGGTGGCGTGGAGGGTGGGAGTAAGGAAGCTATGACAGTCTCATCATGCGACCCATGTTAAGACCCTTCTGCTTCGGTTTCTAAGCATTAAGATTACAGGTATACAACCAAATGTAGCTCAGATTGTTCTAAGTTTGCCAATTATCATCTACTTCCAAAAGGAACAGATATAGTTTATAAAAAAAGTTTTCATAACTGAATCTTAACATTATCTCGCAAATAAAATGAAAACAAGATACAAAAAAAATCTTTCCTATTAAATATATGCATGTGCGCCAATAAAACTATGTTAAGCACATGTTGGTAGAACAATATTTAGCTTTTAGATCTGTGGAAGTGGGGGGGGGTGGCTCAGTATTAAGGGTGCATAGTACTCTCGCAGTGGGCATGAATTCAGTTGTTCCCAGTGTCCATATCAGGAGGCTCACAATCACCTGTAACTCCAGCCCCAGGGTATCTTAATGCCTGCATGGTCTCTGAAGGCACCTGCATTCATATGCGCATTTCTCCCCTACCTGACCCACCACAGACACACGTATACACATAATTAAAGAGAGCAACACACATTTAAGTTTCAATGAGAGCACATCTGTACAGTACAAAGCATCTCAGAGACACTGAGGCGTAATAAAGGCTACTTCTGTACTAGACATGGCAGGGATACACATCATAAATGAATCTTTCCTGGCCACATATACCCAAATAGTAACATCAAAAATAGAAATAAAATGTGAAGTAAACAAACATGTTGAAAAAGCACCACAGCATCCATAAAGGAATACATGGATTTTGTCTTTGGACTTTCTGGCTTTAGTGATGCTGGGAAAAGAATCCTGAGCTGTAGTCAGAAGGTTCTCAGTCCTGCCTATCCCCAAGGTCTCAACGAATCTCTTCCACCTGAAGTTCCCATGAACGCTTATAAAATAATTAACTTGGAGGCTTAATATTATAGTAAATTCTGATCCAGTAGCTTAGGCTTATTATTATTTAGCTGTTACGTTTAAATTACCCCATAATTCTTATCCATGTTTAGCCATGCAGCTTTGGAATTTTTTCTTCAATGCAGGCAGCATTCTCTCTCATCTCTGTTCCTCTGCATCCGGCTAGCACCTTTCCTCTTCCCAGAATTCTCCTACTCTGGTTGCCTCACATCTACTTCCTGACTCTATTGGCCACTGTTTTATTAAACCAATATAAGTGAAAAATCCTTACAGTATGCAAGAGCAATATCCCACAGCACTGAGCCTTGAACATGCTAAGACAATTCTCCATCATTAAGAGATAAAAGTTGCCATCTGATTTATATTTCAAAGGAAAACCTTGATATATGAAAAATTAGGCATTTCTTAATCTTTCCAATTTTGGTTGAATTTTAACAGGCAAGTAAGGGGGTTTTACCTTAGTAAAAGAATTAACTCATGATAATGGCAGTGAGTGAACACACTGGCCTCTAACCAGTTATTTACTGACCAGATATGGCGCTGCTTATTAGAGATACTAAATAACAAGGGTCTACATAATATTCCACAAAAGTTTGAAAACTCTCATCAAAACAATTATCTTTATTACATATTTTTAAAAAAATGCTAGAAAAGCATCACTTTAAGAGGCAGTAGGGCTTTTAAATATCCAGAATGATAAACTAGAATAGAGATTCCAGAGAGCCTCATACCTGTTCCAATTACACTCTTCTGTCCTGTTATCTCTTGTCTCAGGGCACAGAGAGAAGCTTCTCGTACCAAAGCAGAGAGGTCCGCACCCCTGTAGTAAGAGAAGTGTTTTTATGTATTCTTAGGTGTTTAATAATAATACACAAGGTGGCTCCTGAGGAACAATGCCTAAACACCTAAGGTGATTTATCCTGACCCCCAAAGGCACCTGCACATACCTGGATGAATGTGTACACACACACACCCACGCACGGGCATGCACGCATGCACGAACCCCCAATTAGTAGAAACTTTACACATACAAAGCGAGTGGACAGATACAGACACACACACCAAAGTTTCATTTGTGTGATTATTCCAAGCAATAAATATTCCAAATGGTAACTGAAGGCCGGGTCAGCATAGTTCTAAGAGGTCAATAAAACATCACTATTTAGTGGAGCTTTCCTATACTCAGCTGTAACATGATCCACAAAGATTCTTTAAGAAAATTTGAATTTTGGAACTAAAAACCTCATTTCCAGGTATCAAATAATCAAGTGTCTGTTACCACTCAAGAAAGCTCTTGAAGTTTACACTGCTGAGCAACAGCCCTGAAGCCTCAACAATGAAAATACTGACTGGCCTGGCTCTAGAGGCAAATAGCAAAGGTGTTAGGGACAAACAGCCTTTAAAATTACAGGGTGGCTGGAGGGTCTCAGCTGAACATAAAAACTGAAGGCAGAAGTAGCGGGTGTCAGGCTGCTGTGGTAAGCTCAATGGGCACAAGTATGCAGGGAGCACACAGCCTAGCAGATTAACCTCTGTTAAGAGGAAGCACCTAAGCAACCAAGTGTCCAGCAAGAAACTCATGCTTTACATATTCTGAAAGCAGAACTAATAGTGAAGGGGACAGCGTGGTCAGGGAAACCTGAGTGCCAATAGGAACAGTCTATGACAGGAAGCCAGCATCCAAAAGCACAGGCAAACAGTCCTCTGAGAAGGGAGCAGTGAGAACCAGCCAGGCACTAGATAAGGTGTTACACAGGAAACCTCAGTAGCTTCCACAATTTCCAACAGCCTGGAAAATGGGCATCTTTTTCTTTCCTGCTGATGAAGAAACTGTATACTCTGGAGGGTTATGGGACCAGAGACTTAAATACTCACGTATAGCAATTACAACGAAGGTCATTGGCAATTGATTCCAAATTTACATCTTCATCCAGTGGAGGTTTGGTGCCATTCTGAAGAGAGAAATGTGAGTTTTGTTTGAGGCATTAAAGACTCATATGCATCCATGTCACTGGTTCTTAATGAAGAAGAAAGGCCGATGGCTAATGGAGTAGACCAACCCCAAAAAGAGTGTAGAGTGCCACTGAGTTCAAGCTGGAGGATTCGAGTAAGAGGCAGATGGATGTGTAAGAAGCTTTAAGAGTGAACCACTGATCCTCAGGAAGTTGGAAGAATTTGTGCTATGAGACTTGCTGGAAAGAGATTAATACTGAATCCAACTTGTTGAGAACAAAGCAGCCTGTTAGACACGGGACCTAAGATGTTGCCTTTTAATTCCTCATCTAAAACCCAACCTTGACACTGGAGCCAATTCCTCCCAGTCCGTAATTACAGATGCTTAAAAATGACAAGGTAAGTCTCAAAATTTCAACACTGACCATAAGCACCATGTCCACAAATCATGCTTAGTAATACTCTAAGTAGAATACATGGCTGAGGCAAACACTACACAGCTTTTAGAAATATTTTTACAGAGGCTGAAAGAGATAGATGGCTTAGAGGTTAAGAGCCCTGGTTGCTCTTCAAAGAGAACCTGAGTCCGAATTCTAGTACCTACACATGGTGGTTCATAACCATCTATAACTCCAAATCTGGGAGTTCTGACACCCCCTTTCTGGCCTCTGTGGGCACAGCATCACTAGTTAATTCATATATATATATATAAGTTTCTAAAATTAAATTTTTTTTTCATCTAAGAAATTATTTATATGTATCTATGGGCACAAACACGCCACTGTACACAAGTGGGAAGTGGAGAAAATTTCCAGGAGTTGGCTCTTTCCCTTCCATCATGTGTAGGTCTTCAGGCTTGGAGGCAGACGCCTTTCCCTCTGAGCCGTCTTACCTGCCTCCACTACAGTGCTGTGGTAGCGGCTGTGGCTTGTTTGAGACTGTCTTAGAGAGTTTCTATCACTGTGACAAAACACCGTGACCAAAATGACAGACAGTGAGCAGCTCCATGGCCTCTGCATCAGCTCCTACCTAAGGGTCCTGTCCTGACCTCTTCCAGTGATGAACAGCAATGCTAGTGTAAGCCTAATAAGCTCTTTCCCCCCAACTTACTCTTTGTTCACGGTGTTTCATCACAGCAATAGAAACCCAGGGAGTGAAAAACTGTGGCCGTCTGAAAGAAAATGACCCGCAAAGGGATTGACAGACACTATTAGGAGGCATGGCCTTGTTGGGGGAAATGTGTCACTGTGTGTAGGCTTTGACATTTCTTTTCTGAAGTTTCACTCAGTGCGTTAGTCAGTCAGTCAGTCAGTCAGTCAACTTCCTGTTGTCTGTGAGTCAAGATGTAGGGCTCTCAGCTCCAGCACCACATCTGCCTGAATGTTGCCATCTTTCCCATCCTGATGATAATGGACTAAATGTCTGAAACTGTAAGTGAGTCACCTCAACTAAATGTCACAGCAATAAAAACCCTAACTAAGACAGAGACAAGGTTTCTCTGTGTACTTCTGGCTGTCCTAGAACTCACTGGTAGAGCAGGCTGGCCTCAAACTCAAAGGGATCTGCCTGCCTCCACCTCCTACTGCTTTCTAAATGCTTTGAAAGAAACAAATTAGTATTTTAATCTGCAGAAGAGTCCTAGAATTCTGTGATATAACTGGGAGGGCAGAGGAGAAAGTTCTAACATAGTCCTTGTGATTGTACCATAGTGATTTATAATGTAGAAGGACTGGAACATTCCAGTTGTCACCAAAGTGGGACAATCATCCTTGTTAACACCACCGTGGTAAGCATCTTCAACCATATTGGAAGAGATTGAATTGGGGCTGAAAGCCACCCCAGTGGGTAGGGGCTGCTATTGAGAGGGTTTAATGTTCAAAAGAATCTTCCAACATAACCTTGACTTCACACAGCACAAATAACCTCCCACGTATACCCCATATGCCGTGAAACCTAGTTTCTAATCAAAAGCTCAGTCATAAGGAACAGATTGACCAAGTATTATCTGAGGACAATTCCTGTATATACTTCTCAACATCTAAATTCTATTTTTGGTCAAACTGGCATTTGCAAACCTAGGATGTGACCATTCCTAACACTGAACTTAATGAGCTTGGCTTGAGTTGTGTTCTGCAGCTGATGGGAGACAGCCTGGCTTGCTCAGTTCATACCATAATGCTGACAGGATGTTGCGGAAGACATCATTCAGCATATCCTTTGTTTGCTCACGAGGACCTAAAACCCATTTTTTTCTCTATGAGCATACTGAAGGAACTATCAACTTTCTATACCTATGATTTATATATATATATGGTTTATAAAGTTTTTCTATTCCTAAGGGATTATATCTTATAGTCCCAGCACTTGGGGATGGAGGCAGGGGGATCAGGATTCAGAGTCATCTCACTACACAGTAAATTCTAAGACCACAAGCTACAGGAGAATGTCAAAAAACAAAACAAAACAACACGTCACACTGCAATTTCTACACAGACCAATGGGAGATTATATGATACAAAAAAAAATTATTCCCAGCTGGCCTATCATTGGATTATAAACACAGTAAGTAAGCACTGTTCATCTGAAAGTAATTTTAGGAATACAGTTGAATAAACTACCTAGAAATAGAATAAACACAAAGAGACAGTTATAGGAGCAACCAAAACAAAGAAACTAGAAAATGTACTTGGGAAACAAAGCAACAGAACAACCAATAGCAGCAAAGGTGCAGCTTTGAGCACTGGGTCTGCTGAGCACAGTGACAGAACGCGACCAACACCGGGCAGTGCAATTACCAAGGCGCTGATGATTTCATTAATTAAATGTAGATATCCAAGATGAAGAGCGTGCTGGGATGGCACAGATCTATGATCTCTGCACTTAGGGAGCAAAAGTGTGACAACTTCAAAGACGGCCTGGGTTACATAGTGAGACCTTTTCAGGCTGGCTTTAAAAAGCTATGATTTCTGCTGAGCAGTGGCATGCGACTTTAATCCTAGTATTCGAGAGGCAGAGGCAGGCAGATTCAGTGAGTTCAAGGCTACTCTGGTCTATGTAACAAGTTCCAGGCCTGTCTAGGCTGTATAGTGAGACCTTGTCTCAATAAAGTAATAATAACAATAACAAAGCTAACTATGCTAACTCAGAAAACAGAATTGATTATGAAGACTTCCAGGCTCAATGTGTCTCTGAATGTTCCTGATGGGCCTGTATTTACTTGCTTTTCTTCCTCCAAAACTTCCTACTCCATTCAGACAGGATCCAATATCAAAGATTTAAAGACACAGGAAGAAACACAATTACAGTGATATCTGATAACATTTAGTTTACCTTCATTTTAGTAGGAAAAATGAAAATGGACAGTGTGTTCAATGATCAAAACCAGCTCACTTTGGGAAATGGAGGCCTGGTAAACACTTAAGCTACAGAGGAGAGTGATCAGCTAACCCAAATTATTACCTGGTATAACTTTAAAAGTGGTATGGGCAGGGCTGGAGAGATGGCCCAGTGGTTATGAGCACTTACTCCTCTTGCAGAAGACCTGGGTTTGGTTCCCAGCATCCACATGAGGCTCAGAACTTCCAGTCACTCCAGTCCCAAGGATCTGCTGCCTCCTCACCTTACTGGGCAACTGCTCATATGCAGTGCACATAAATTCATGGAGACACACATATACATAGACAAATAAAAACACTCTTTAAATGACAAACATAACAAAAAAAAAATCATTCTTTTTACTCACTTTTGTGATAGTCTTTAATATGGCAACACGGTGTGCTGGGGGTGGCAAACCCACAAAGAGTGTTTTGTCTAGCCTGCCAGGGCGCAGAATGGCAGGGTCAATGATATCTAGAGAAGGAAAAAAAAAAAACCAAAAACCCCACAAGTGAGTTAAATAGAACTTTTGTTAAAAATGTAATTAGTAAAAGACAGTAATGTAATTAGCTAAAAGTGTGGTCAACTGGTTATTATTAAAGTCAAATGGTCTGAGGCTGAGACAGTGGCTTGGTTGATAAAGTGTTTGCAATGAAGAATTAGGACCTAGATTCAAATCCCCAGAACTCAAATAAAAAGCAAGGTAAGGCAGCAAGTGCCTATGTATCAGTACTGGGAAGGCAGAGATAAGAGGATCCCTGGCCAGTCAATCTAGCCATAGTGAGTTCCACTTTAGTGAGAAATCCCATCTCAAAAAACAAGGTGAAGGTTGAGAAAGATGCCCTATGTTGTCTTTCACATACATGCACACACACTCCCCCCAACATGAATCAAAACACCCAACTATCTTATGTTCCTAGCTCTTAGCTATGGCACAGTGCTGGGCTTCACGCTGCTGCAACAATGAGGCTAACTAGAAAACGTTCTCACTTCTCCACCAACCAAAATCCTTTCAACAGCCTTTACACCAAGAAATGAGTACAAGAAGTACAGGGATTAGTGGCACAGGGCTTTAATCCCAGAAGTCGGGAAGCAGAGGCAAGCAGAGCTCTGTGAGTTCAAGGCCAGCCTGGTCTACAGAGAAAGTCCCAGGACAGCCAAAGCTACACAGAGAAACCTTGTCTTTAAAAAAAATAAACTTCTATTGTATTCACTTACGTTTTATTCTTTCTCCTACTCTTTACTGAGGTTCATTTCTCCGCTATGTCTTCTCCCAGTGCAGGGCAAGCTTGGTATGCTAAGCAAGTGCTCTACTACTAAGCAGAGTTCATCCCCAACCCTTCCTCTAGCTATTCTTCTGGAGGAACTTGGCAGGTTTTCTTAGTCCTTCACCTAAGAATTTATTCTGAAATGCATTGCTGGATACAGGGTCTTGAGATGAGATTCTCAGCTGTTGAAAAGTATCACACCACTTCTCTCTAGCCTTAATTATCTTTTGATATAAATCTGCTGTCATTTAAATTTCAGTGTACATGAAGGCAAAAACTCAACATACATAAAAAGCACAAAAGTCTAGAGGTTCAAAGGGGGATGGTGGCACATCCCTTAATCCCAGCACACAAAAGGCAGAGGCAGGTGAATCTGTGAGTTCAAGGCCAGCCTGGTCTACAAAGTGAGTTCCAAGACAGCCAGGACTACACAGAGAAACCCTATCTCAAAAAACAAAAACAAACAAAAAAGTAGGAGCATTTTGGTACCTCAGTAATTGATAGAGTACTTGTTTAGTATACACAAGACCCTGGGGTTAACTCTCAGCACTTAATGATGATGATGATGATGATGATGATGATGATGATGATGATGATGATAATAATAATAATAACAACAACAACAATAAAAAATATTATGCAGAAAATGATTGTAGGATCAAAGTAGTCAGATTATACAATGAAAGAGAATAGCCAAATTGTCATGAATACAATTGAGAAAGATACAATTTGTAAATATATTAAGTAAATTGACACAGTTTGTTATAAGGGAAAGGGAATGGATGAGATACAACAGAGCAGAAGGTAAAATGTGTGAGAGGGCAGACACAGGTAACTAAGGTGCATCAGCTCCTCAACATGGGCCAGACTCAGTTCAGAAATGTTAAACAGAATACGATGTTTTACAACTAAGAATAAAAACTTTTAAGATGACACAAGAAACCTATCAGGAAAGATAAATGGGTATAAATACTCAGAAGATGATTTGTAAAAAATCTAATGACACTAAAGGGCCCATTATCCTCTAATCTACTGAAATAAAATAAAAACCAAAATTGTTACAGTACACAAGTATGAACAATGGTATATAACACATTAAGGACAGAATATGCTGCTCAGAAGATTGGAAGACAACCTTTTTTTAAATCTACTAGGAATGTGTGTGTGTGTGTGTGTGTATACATACATACATATATGCGCTTAAGAAAGGTAAATGTCTGGTATTTATCAAACTTAACTCTAAAGAACTTTCAAGGCTTTGTCTTGGAAGACTCCATAACCTTATGATAACCATTATTCCTGTGTTAGACTGAATAGGTATGGCCCCCACGAACTCATGTTCCATAGAGAGTGGCCTTGTTAGAGAACATGTGTCATCGCTGGCAGTCTTTGAGGTCTCATATATGCTCAAGTTACACCCAGTGTGCCACACAGCTCTCCTTCTGCTATCTGCTGATCAAGACGTACAATTCTTAGCTCCTTCTCCAGCACCATATCCCCTTTCATGTGACCATGCTTCCTGTCATGTCAATGAACTAAAAAACCTCTGAAACTGGAAGCAAGCTCCAATTATATGTTTTCCTTTATAAGAATTTTCTTAGTCATAGTGTCTCTTCACAGCAATAGAAACCTAAGACAACTTCCAATACTAGTATTGTAATTGCTCATGACCTGTTAACTGCAAGACAATCTTGTCAAGTAAGTATTTTCTTCTGACAGTCATTAGGGTGCATTAATATATTGTATAATATGTGGGGTGTGTGTGTGTTGAAAATGTAAATGTAATCCTGGCACCTGGGAGACCAAAGTAGGAAAATAGTAAGCTACATAAAAAGACAAAACAAGGCAGAACCATCAAAAAAGAATATAAAGTCTTTGCTCTCTTCCCAGCACAGGATGTTTGGAAGTTTCTGAGTGACAAGAGAGCTTTTGCTGTACTAATGAGGTGACTTGGTCCTTTAGATACCATTAGGATGAGGATCTGTCATAGCACAGACCACGAATAAAATCAGTGTTCAGATGTTGAACTACACCCTCTCTGAATTCTAGGAAAAAGCCCAAATCCAATCCTGTGGCGAGTGAGCTAATCTGGTATGTCCCTGTGGGGGTCTGAATAAGAATGGCTCCCACAGGCTCATAGATCTGAATGCTTAGGAAGTGGCAATGGTTGTGGCCTTGATGTACATAGGCCAAAAATGGGGAATAAATGCTCCAGAATAAAATCTTTAAAAATTTTATCTTAAATTTGGGGATATAATGAAGAGTCTGTTTCTTGTTTCCTATGAATTTGAGAAAAACCAAGCACACAAATTTAGGGTCAAGTGTGCATCATGGAAGGTATGTGGTCCATGACTGTAACCTTAGCATTCAGGAAGCTAAGGTAGGAAGACAGACGGCTCAAAGCCACCAGCAAAGCAACATCCCATCTCCAAAAACAACAAAGCAGAAACAATAAAGAGTATGTATGGGACAAGTATTCACTAACAAGAAGACAACTTAATTAGAATTGTTCTAGTTCTTTCTATCGCTGTGAAAAACATCAAGAGTTAAAATGACCAAAAGCAACTTAGGAGGGAGATGTATTTATCCGGCTTACACTTAATGCTGCTAACGACCTGCTCATTGGTGCATACTCATCAGCTTTCTCTTCTTCTAAAGATTTATTTTTACTTACATGTTTTATTTGTGTTTTTTCTGCATGTGCCTTGTGTATCTCTGGTGCCCAGAGACCAAGAGAAAGCCTAAGATTCCCCCTGGAACTGGAGCTATAGATAGCTGTGAGCAGATGTAGGTAAGAGGATCAGAACCTGAGTGCTCTGCAGGAGCATCAAAAGTGCCTTTAACCTGTGAATCACCTCTCCAGCCCTAGCTTTCTTATGCAGCCTTATCTACCTGCCTACAGAGGTTGCCTCTCATGTCAACACTCAAGAGAATCTCTTACAGACATGGCCAAAGACTGATCTTAACTGAGCAGCTAATTATCCAAGCAAACTTCCAGCTTCCAGGTGACTCTAGGTTGTGTCAAGTCACAATAAAACCGACTGGCACAAGTCAATAGAGAATAAACGATGCTTTTTTAAATTTAAAGACTTGTTATTATTATTATTTTATGTGTATAGTGTTTTGCCTGCAAATATGTCTGCAGTGGATCCAGGACCAGAGTTACGCACAGCTGTGCTGTGTTGGGGGAGTGGTCTGAACTACTGAGCCATCCCTCCAGTCTCGTGTTTTTACTACAGCATACACAAGAGCTGGCTAAGGTTTTATTGCACTTTATCAAACTCATCTTTGTAATGTTTTTTTTTCTTACCTGGCCTATTAGTGGCTGCCAAAATAAAAACTTGCTGACGTGTTTCCAAGCCATCCATCTCTGTAAGCAGCTGATTTACCACACGAACGCTAGCACCTGTCTAAAAAAAAAAAAATTCTGGTTTCATCACCTTCAACATAAAGAAAGCAGCCTCATTCCTCCATTTTTCCTCTGCACAGAATTCATTTACTAACTTGAAGAGATACTTCTGTTGAAGAAAGATCACTGTGATCAGAACAGTAGTAGCATAAACCCAGGAGTCCCAGGTACCCAGAGGCTAAGGCAAGAGGATCGCCTAAATCTATCAGGATAGGGTCAACTTGAGGAACAAAGAGGCTCTTCTTAGAAATATAAAATGGGGGAGGGGGTAAGGAAGGGGAGAGGGAGGGACGGTATGGATGGGGGTCGAGTGAGAAAGGAAAGATGGAAGAAAGGCAGGCAGATGGGCACCAGCGACTACTTCTAGAAGAGTCACTACATATAAATACAGTGCAAAGCAGTGGCTTCCCAGCAAAGCTGTTATTATTCAGTCAGAAAGAAAAACCCCAGGTTTAGAAGGGGTTATTTGTCTAAGGTCTTAGCTCTATATAAGGGGAGAGATAAAACTCACACCTGAATCATATGTTTCTGAATTATTTAGTAGTTACCATGAATCTCCATTTGGGCAAATCCAAACTCAGCTTCTAAGCTCTAGATTTCTGCCTATGTCATGTGTCCCACATCTTCCAATTCAATACAGGAGGAACAGAGTACATTAAGATATTTTTAAATTTTTTTCTTGAAATGAATGGTACAAACTATGACTATTCAGGGCAACACCCAAGAGAAGGTTCAGGAAGTAAGTACAGGGTTACAGAGATACAGAAGCATGGCAATAGAATATGATAGAAAACAGACAATGAAGAAAATAGGAAGCGATGCTATGGAACTTTTATTATTAACTGCCCGTCTCCAACATAAATTTGTGTAAAGAAAGCAATGTGCTTAAACCCAGTGATTCGTTTACAAGGATGCCTTTGTAGACACTTACACAGCACTAATAGTTAAGACATTAACAGACTCACAATCTAGACTCCCTAACATCAAGATTCACTGGACTTTAGCCATGGAGTAGTGGTGCATACCTTTAATTCTAACACTCAAGAGGCAGAGGAAGATGAATCTCTGTAAGTTTGAGGCCAGCCTGATCTACATAGCTGTTACAGAATATTTCTTTAAACTATGTCAAGATGTGTCACTGCGATGGTTTAATAAAGAGCCGAAGGGCCAATAGCCAGGCAGGAAGAGGTTAGGCGGGCCTTCTGGGACTCAGCGAAGAAAAAGGCAGGCTGGCCAGGCAGAACTGGAAGCAGCAGCATGAGCAGTACGAAGAGATGAGACAATGAGCCACAAAATAGAACACAGATTAAAACAAATGAGTTAATTTACGATATAAGAGATAGTGGGACAAGTCTGAGCTGAGGCCAAGCTTTCATAATGAATAAGAAGTCTCTCTGTCTTCATCTGGGAGCTGGTGGTACGAAGAAAGACTTGCTACACACAGCAGATTCAGGACAGCCAGGGGTACACAAAGAAACCCTGTATCAAAAAGAAAAAGAGGAAGGGAGGGTGGAGAGATGGCTCAGAGGTTAAGAGCACTGGCTGCCCTTCCTGAGGTCCTTAGTTCAATTCCCAGCAACCACATGGTGGCTCACAACCATCTAGAATGAGATCTGATGCCCTCTTCTGGCTTGTAGGCATAGGTGCAGACAGAGCACTTGTACCTAACACACACACACACAGACACATACAAATTAATTTAAAAAAAAAATTACTAGGTTCAAAAAACAAAAACTGTGAGGCTGAAGAGATGACTCATTTGCTGCACAAATGTGAGAACCTGAGTTAGGATCCCACCCCCACATAAAAACTAGAGTGTAGACAGGAAGTTCACTGGGGCCTGCTGACCGCCAGTCTAGGTCCAAGTGCAGTAAGGGGTCCTGTCCTAAAATGTGTAAGTGCAAGACAGAGGGGGACACCTGACACCCTTCTCTAGCTGCTGGGAACACACATGCATAGCCATGCACACCAGCACACAAGTAGAAACATCACACACATACAACACGTACACACATACACACAAAAATAAAATTTAAAAATTATCTCCTTAACTAAGAGAAAAACTATAGGATCAATAAAGGATGATAGACCTTGTAATAAAATAGAAGTAATTAATAAAACTGGAGAACTGATGTTAGTATGCTGAACTAGAAAAGGGCCTAATTTCCACTACATATAAAAAGCTGTAATCAAGAAACATTCCAGGAGTAAAAGGTCAAAATGTATCTGATATTATCAAGTAAATTATAGATGACAAAATACAAATTTACTAAAAATGGTCAACCTTCTCAGAAATCAAGAACATGTACACAAAATATTTTGTTAATGTAATTGACAAAAAGGTGTGAAAATGGTTAATTTAACACACTTCTTGGCTATCACATAACTGACAGATTCTTTGAAATATGACATATTTACTATATTTCAATATCTAAGTCTAATGTATATTAATCTTCAGCTATGATTCATACCTCCCAAGGTCTATCCCACATTACTTGTAAATATCTGTGCAGAAAGAGAGCAGGTACAAACACTTGAAAAAGTTCTGTTTATAAAACACCTGGAGGAAATATAAATATCTAAAACAAGGCATTATCAAGTAGACTCATTCTGCTATGTAGAGCGTGGAACAGCATACAACAGGTAAAAAATAAAATCAAGATAACACATCCACACTTACATAAAGCAGAAATGTAAACTGTACATACAGAAATGGTGCATGTGGAGTATGCAGTGTCAAGCATCAGCAACTTGCAGGAAGCATAATCAGGAGAAAAAAAATTTCGAAACTTACTTCTCGGTCTGATCGTCGAGGACATAATGCATCCACTTCATCAAAAAATATCACACAGGGTGCCGAGTTCTTGGCTCGCTGAAAAACCTGCCGCACAGCTCGTTCGCTCTCACCAACATACTAAACAGACACAGAACGGAGGAGACAGCTCAGTCCCGGGGCTGAGTGCCTGACAGCAACATTAGGTCTAGCTCATAGATCCTGTGCGCTTATATACTTGGAAATATTAAACAGCAATTAAAGAAAAAGAGGCCGTGAATTGAGAGGGAGCAAGCAGGAGGACACAGGAGTGTTGGCTAGAGGAAAAGGATCAACTGCTGTAATCATATTTTAATTTTAAAATCACTTTAAAAGTTGAAGTGATATAAATGTCAAGAGTTCTAAAAAGAATTTGATTAAACTATATGCAATTGCTAAATAATTTTGACATATAAGAGGCAGTTATCCTGGATACGCTGCACACTGCACACCCTTATAATCTCAGTATTTGGAAGGACGGGGCAGGGTCATCACCATTCAAACTAGCCTGACTACACAGCAAAGTCCTCTTAAAAACCAAACAAAACAAAATAAAAACCAGGGGCCTTTACTACCAATACGGAGGCAGATCTGTGAGTTCAAGGCCAGACAAGTCTATAAAGTAAGTAAGTAAATGACAGTAAGTAAAATGACATTTTACATCTAAGTAAAATGACAGCCAGAGCCACACAAAAAAACCGTCTTGAAACAAAACAAGACAGCGAGTTACATATTTAATCAAATCAGCTGTTTTTATTTACAAAATGAAGACTAAGTAGAATATAAATCTATAGTTTAAAAAAAAATCCCATAATTTTATTGTAGTCTAAAACCAATTTCCTAGTTCTTATATAGTAAAATACCCAGGAGTAAATGTTACTTACTCAACAGTATTTTGAAAACGCACAAATCAAATTGATGTTTACTCCCATATATAAACAAGTATTCTTGCTAAAATAGGAAAAAAAAATGTATACAGCAACAGTGAAGTCTGAGTGAATGCAGTAGGTATCTCACAGATTCACAATGGCTTACTCCACACTAATTATCTAAATTTAAATATAAACATTAAGTTCGGTCAAGAAAACAGCAATCTATAAAAGGCAATTTATCAGGACTGAGTGATAAGATAATTTACCTGTAAGAAAGAAGTTTTACTTTTAACTTGGACATAAAAATGTTTCTGGCAGGGCTGAGATTGTAGCTCAAGTAGTACATTTGACCAACATGGACAGGCCCAGAAAAAGAGAAAAAGCTTCTAGAACAAACACTAAGTAAGAGCACGTTTAGGGGAGGGAGAGAAACAGCTTGCTATGCAGCATGAGGGTCTGAGGGACCTACATAACCCCAACACTGGAGAGGTGCAGACAGAAGTATCCGTGGGGACTGGTGATCAGCCAACCTGGACCAACTGACAAGAGAGCCTGTCTCAATAAAACAAGACAGAACGAGCCTGAGGAATAACACCCAAAGTACACTTCTACCTTCCTCACACGCCTGTGTACCACCCGATACAAGACAAGCACACTCTACTCTTTTGTACATGCCACAGCATGCATCTGGAGATCAGAGGGAACTCTTGGGTGTCGACAGTTCTTTCTCTCCTTCTCATTCAGGTTTTAGAAACTGAACTCAGATCTTCAGGAGTAACCTTAGCTAAGTTCTATTTGCTGAGCCTTGATTAAAAAGTCAGACAGGAATGGAGGAAAGGAATCAACACATCAGCAATGGAATATTTGGTGTAACAAACCAAAATGACCATGTCAAATAACTTAAGTTAGGGAAGACTGGCCTAACGTTCCAAAAGGGCAGATTTAAATTTCACTAAGTGAGAGAAGGAAGCTGAGCAGGCCAGGCAGCGAACCAGAGAAGCAGCTCACTGCACTGATGTGTGCAGAAGAGGACCCTGTGCACGGTGGCAGGGGTGGCAACAATGGCACGAGGAACCTGTCCCCTGAGCGGTGACAGCAGTCACAGCACATTAACACTGGCTACTGCAATGGGCCAAGGACCCCCCTCCTAAACATACATGGGAGCATCTGTTACATTTGCAGGGCTGAGTGCCACACTACAGTCACTGATTGCTGCAGTGCCCACTGCTGTCAAAGCTACCAATGACCACACCCAAGGAGCTTCTGTAGCCTGCACACCATTACATGATGCAGAAAAGGGTCAGCAGCTGACCAGGAGCAAACACTCAGATTGAGACTGAAGTACAGTCTAAGAAGGAGACTGGAGAACATGATTGGGGGGGTCCTGCAGAAAGCTTGAAATGTATTGTTTGTTCTCCCTCAAACTGAGCGATGGTGATACATGAGTAGATACCCTATAACTTCTTATATTTCTGAACTACTTCACACTAGTTTAAAACCCGCCTTCAAAATATTTTATTGTTGCTTTAATTTAATGTTATCTATTAGCATCTGAATTCCAGCCTGATATACAGGCTCTTCAGTATTTGGCTATTACCTGTTCTGACGTCACTGTCTTCCAGTCTACTTCCTTGAAGGTTCATTTATAACACATCCTTCCCTAGACCTTTTGTTTTGTTTTGTTTCTTTTTTGAGACAATATTTCTCTGCTGTCCTAGAACTCCCTTTGTAGACCAGGCTAGCCTCCAACTCACAGAGACCAGCCCACCTCTGCCTCCTGAGTGCTGGAACTAAAGGCGTGTGCCACTACTGCCCAGCCTTCCCGAGAAATTGAAAAATAATGAAACAACTAGGTAAGGAAGGTGCACAGGTACACAGAAGGCCCCTAGGACACACCTAAGTATAAACCTTTACAGGAAAAGCAAAAAAGCCAAACACATCAAGAGAGAGACAGACAAGGGCTGGGATTTCTATCCCAACACTGGAAAACATGAAAAGATGGGAGCAGCTAATGAGAGCGAAGACTTGCTCAGTCCCAGGCCTGATCCTCAGCACCCAAAGAAAGCTTTGTCTGAACAAGTAGCCTGCATGTGTTAGTCTCCATTGTCAACTGACTAGATTTAGGGTCATCTAGGAGACTGGGGAGGCACACCTCTGAAGATGTCTAAAGGTTTATCCCGAGAAAGTAAAGCCCCATCTCATGGATTAGAATCTAAGCTGTCCCACCACGCCGTCTGTCTCTACCAGGGTGGCCAGAACATCCTACAGCAATGAAACTAGGTCCTCTCCCTGTGCTGTTTCTGTTACTGTCAGGCCCGAGCCACACCACCCTGAACATACTTGATCTCATTTTTATTCTGTCAGAATAACAAGAAAATAAACTAACCAACTATTTGTTGTTGCTGCTGCTGCTTAAATATGTTACAAACACTGAATAACCTTTTTACTTCACATGTGGATGGCAGGCAATAAAAGTTCAGTCTCTTAAGACCACGCTTTTCAGTAATTTCTTTCTTCTAAAGTACATTTATTCACCTGTCTATCATCTATCTGTGAGTCACTGAGTCATAGTACACAGATTCAAACCTCAACCCCACTCCAACATTCCAACTGACAAACCCTGCCAGTCACAAAGCTTCTCCACACTATACATTCCTGACCTGTACTGCACATAAAGGAGAGGTAACTCAAGGCTGGGGGCAGCTCAGTGGATAAATGCTTCCACGAATGCCTGAGAACTCAAGTTCAATGCCCAGCAGCCACTGAAGAAGGAGGGCACTAGGGGAGGTAGAGAAGGTACATTCCCCGGGTTCACTGCCCAGTAATATGGTCTCATAAGCACCAGGTCTAATAAGAGACCTTGTCTCAAAACACAAGGTGGACAGCTCACAAACAGTAACACCCTGGCCTTGATACACATGAATTCATGTGCACGCATGCAGACATAGAAACAATTTATATTTCATAAGGCTGTTCAAGAATGTGTATGTATTTGAGGTGTCTGATAAATAGCACAAACACATTTCAATGTTAATAACTATAATAAATCATTTCCATTTTAAAGGTGCAGAAACTCAAGTTCATAGGTTAATAGAGTTATTCAAGAAAGCATTTACAAACCCTGAATGTTATAGCAAACTCAATCTCCCAACTCTACAACAGAGATTTTGTCAAAATGTCACAAATGTTCTGAGAGTACCAAGTTCTAGAATCAGATTCATCATGGTTTGTTTATCTTAATTAAAATGATGGCTGCTGCCATCGAACTTACCATATTTAATAATTCAGGGCCTTTGACGGATATAAAATTTAGTCCAGACTCATTTGCCACAGCCTACCCAGAAGAAACAAAAAGATACAAATAAGATAAATAGAAAAAAAAACAAAAAACAAACCATTTTGTATCTATCGGATTGTCAAATACTGGAAGAAATTTTAAGCCAGATGTGGTGGCATGTATACACCTTTAGTCTCAGCAATCGGGAAACAGAGGCAGGCCATACCTTTGTAAGTTGAAGACCAGTCTGTCTGGTCTACACAATGAGTTCCAGATCACCTAGTCTGAGGCCCTATCTAAAAAAATTAAAAATTATAAAAAGGAAAGCTATTTTAAATGGTCATTGTAATTTAAGTTGTAAGATAAAGTTTTTAGAAAGTCGCCTTGATATATTTTAAAAGCATGCATTCTATTCACTGAAAAATGATTTGGGACTGCATTCTAATAAAATTACAAGTGAACACAGATTATATAATGCAATGAGATTTTTGCGTCAAGGTCTCAATTAGGCATAGGCTAGCCTCAACCTCACTGTGTCACAAAAAAATAACCTTAAACTCCTGATCCTGCCACTTCCAGATCCCAAGTACTGGGATTATTGGCTTGTATATCCATATTACCATAAACTACGAAACATCTCCATGGCAATACAGGCATTAAAAACTTTTTAATTACATTTACTTATGTCTACGTATGTATGTGCATGGTGTGCACGTGCTTTACAGCATCCTGAGGAACTCAAAGGATAATTTGGAGGAGTCTGTTCTTTCTTTAAACAATGTGGGTACTGGGATTGGACTCAGGCAATCAGGTTTGATGACCTAACCACTTTGATGGCCACCTCCTCAGCCCAAAGTATTGAAATATTGTATCCAGGGGCTAAATAGATGGCTCAGTGGTTAAAGGCACTGGCTACTTCCCCACAGAACCTGGGATTCCCAGCACAGCAGTGGGTGTAACCCTCTGTAACTCTAGTTCCAGGGTTTCTGATGCTTTCTTTTGATCTCTCTGGGCCCCAGGCACAAATCCGGTTCAGATGATATTTAAAAAAAAAAAAAAAAATACTGTATTGAGAAAATAATACTAAGAAAAAAAGTGTTTAAAGACCATTTATTTGAAGCAAAGTCTACTAAGACATGTTCATAACCCCAGTACTCAGGAGGCTAAAGTAGGAAGGCTAAAGTAGTCAGGTCAGCCTGCACTACATAATGAGTTCCTGGCCAACCTGGAGCAAGACACTACTCCCCATATTTAACATAAAACAATTTCTTAAATAAAACGTTACATTTTAGAAAGCTATACATGTAATATTACTGTGGTTTACCTATGAAACATCTTCAAAAGGTTTGTATGTTAAAGGCTTGGCTTTTTACTGACAGAGTTTGGGGAAGTAATTGGATCCTAAAAGATTTGACCTAAATGATAGATTAGCTGGTACATTAATAATTCGATCTATCTGGGTGGTAATGCACCTTTGATCCCAGCATCTGGGAAGCAGAGGCAGGCAGATCTCATTGAGTTTGAGAGCAGCCTGATCTACAGAGAGAGTTTCAGAACAGCCAGGGCTACACGGGAAAAATGTGATCTCATTACTGAGAGTAGTGGAATGGTTCTGGAAAGATCTGTCCTATTCCCATGCCTTCTCCCTCTGCTTCCTGGCTGCCATGAGGTAAGCTTCTTTCCTTTGTTACCCTTCTGCCATGATGCTCTCCCTCACCAGAGCCACCCACTGGACTAAAGTCTCAGAAATCATGAGCCAAAATATGTCCTTTCACTTTTAAGTTGTTTAGGTGTTTAATTACACCAACAAAGGCTAATAAACCATTCCCCACATATCATATCTTGATGCATATAAAAGAAAAATACCTGGAACTGACTACAAATGAACCAGTGGCAGTAGAGAGCAGCAGTAGGATCATAAGTGGCTTTTCCCTTTTGGCGATTTATATTTTCTATTGCAGAAAGTTTTTTTTTTTAATATTGTAGAGAACACAGTGAAAATACTTAAGTTATAATAATTAAACTAAAGCAAGAAATAAGATCTACAAACTAAAGTCACTAATAATACTCGGACAGGACAAAGATTAGAATGGCCCCTGAACAAAAATGACTGCTGGGTTCATAAAATGATCCTTATCTGGGAGAGATACAGAAGGATTTCTGTCCGCAGGGTATAGGACCCTTTTCTTGCATCTTTCCCAGGAAAGAAGGTGGCACAACCAATTAAAACCATCTTGTTCTAAAGAAGGACAAACAAGGGGCTGGAGAGATGGCTCAGAGGTTAAGAACACTAGCTTTTCTTCCAGAGATCCTGAATTCAATTCCCAGGAACCACATGATGGCTCACAACCTTCCATAACGAGATCTGGTGCCCTCTTCTGGCCTGCAGGCAGAACACTGTATACAAAGTCTTTTTTTTTTTTTTTTTTAAAGGGCAAACAATATAGAAAATTTTATTAAAGAAATAGTTCTGCTAAAATCAATTTCTAGCAGAAAGTACACAAAGGATTTATTTCATGATATAATTTACACCTTTATTATCCTACTGAAGGCAAGAAATGCAATGCATGCAGTTGAACTTGTAACATACCTTTGCAAGCAAAGTTTTCCCACATCCAGGAGGACCAGCTAGGAGGATGCCAGCTGGAGCCACCAAACCAAGAGTTCTGAACTGGTCTGGGTTGCGTACTGGAGCCTAGAAGAGAGAGCGCCAACTGTGACCATCAGAGGTGTCCAATCCTTTATACTCAATCTGATCATGAGACCTGACCCTTGTTTAGGACATCAGGTACATGGTGACAAACAGGAAAGGCTCTCTCTGTCTCTCTCTCTCTTTCCTTTTTTGAAATAGGGTCACACTTTGTAGTCCTGGTTATCTTGGATCTCCATATGTAGACCAGGCTGGTCTCAAGCTCAAAGATTATCCTTGTCTCTGTCTCCTAAGAACAGAGATTAAAGGGGTATACTACCACATCAGCCAAAGTCACTATCCTTACGGAACTTATAAACACATGTAAATTATAAGAACATATTAGGCAAAAAGATATATTTCATTATTTTTTATGTTATAATATGTGTGCCAAAGTACATAGACCAGAGGGCAAATCTGCTATGTATCTTTGCCTCTCATCTTCTTTGAGTCAAGGTATCTTTTTTCTGCTGTGTATACCTAGCATGCTGGCCCTTCCTAGGACCCTTCCAGTTTCTACTTCCTGTTCCCCCCTTGAAGTGTTGTAGTTATAGACATTCACTACTGCATCTGTTTTAACACGATTTCTGGGGATACAAACTTAGGACCTTACCTTTGCATGGTAAAAGTTTTACCCACTGATTCCTCCAGGCAAAGATAAACTAT